>OY728127.1:1664637845-1666067182 GCA_963277665.1 Viscum album
ATTTATTATGATACAAAACTTTTGTATTGTATTGAAGGTTTTGTGATATGTTTTACTATGGATGTGTTATTTTTATACCATTCATGGTTTATGGAGAAAGTGATGACATTTTGTATGCTAGTTTTAATACGAATGTTTATGTTATGTTTAAACCTTTTCATATGGGAATGCATTGGACTTAGTAAGTGATGGGTGGAGCCCGCTATAGCTCCTAGATGCATCGGTAGGTCTCATGAGACAAACTAGTGTCTTGGCACAAGGCCTTGGAAAAATCTTATTTGTAGTCTTCGCACGAGGCCTTGGCTATGTGGTTATGATAGTCTAGAATTATGCATTCCATCATTATGAAAGTGGTTATTGATATTGCATGTGATTATTCGATTAGAAGAATATCCATGTGAATAAGTAAATGGCATTATTTCATTTTATTTTTTCCATACTCTGTTGAAGTTCAGGTATAAAAGGATTTTGTTTTAGTTATACATTGCCTTAAATGTTTATGCTTATTTATGAAAGTTTTCGTTGTATTGATTACCCTTACGGAGCGTTTGAGATCACCCTTTTTCTATGTTTTATTTTTTCCCATGATTCCAAGAAGTATATTGTGATTGATAAGAAGGGTTAAGAAAACGGAATAATGGCATTCATAAAGGATTATTTATGTTGTTTTGTATGTTATGAAGTTTAATGTAACATTCATGTATGTAATCTATTTTCCAAGACTTCTACACTAATCAGTCCTTTGGGACTTGATTCCTTGTAATCATGCCAATGTATTAAAATAATGCACCGACTCTGGCTAACTGGGGTCAGGGTGTTACAAAATAAGATCAAACAAACACATCATGTTTCAAGAATATTTAGAAATATCAATCAACAAAAAAATTAAAGCTGAAATATTCACTAGGAAGCATAAAATTTGAAATTATAACACCTAATAGTAGAACAACATATTTTTTTAATATAATATTTTTTCTTTTATTTACTTTTTGTATGGTTTTACAGCCCCAAGGCACCCAACACGAATCTTCAACATCAATAGCACCAAATTTTGAACAGAATTCATTGAACTGTATCAAAATTTCATTTTTATTTTTTAGTTCTCTCTAGATAGTGGTGAGAAGGTTCAAAACCTGGGGATAATAGGTGAATAGTAATGGGATTTACTTAATTATAAACTACTAAAAAGGAAGATAGTAAGAGGGACTAAATGGAAGATAAAATGAGAGGAAAAAACTAAAATGAAGAGAAAAATGATGAATTAAGATGTGGGAGAGTGGTGAAAACAATTTCAGAGGCTAATTCTAAGGTTTTATCAAATGAGATATACAAATTGATTTTGAGAGATAATTTTTTGAGTTAATATGATAATATGATGATTCTCAATAAAATTGATTTAGTAAGACTACCATTGTTAATTCATTCACTTAATTAATTTTCATTCAACTATGATTGTCCTTTCAACATGCCCAAAAAACCACTCTATGATTTTATTTTATTAGGTAAACTGATTCAAAACAGTATTTTTGTAAACTATTTGATCAAGGTGGGATGGGAATTAAAATTATCTATAATTTAAATGAATCTTTGTAGGATAAATTCATGTAGAGACTTATCAATGAAAATTCAGAGTCCCTTTCTTTTTTGAGAACCACATTTTTAAACATGCTTAAAATGGGGAATATAAATTATGTGGACTCTTCTATTTTTCCCACCGACAAGAATTATTTTTATATAATTTTTGTTAGTTCACATTATCTAGCTATCATCAATTCATATTTAATGTTTTTTAGACAACCTGAATGGTAAAACTCTTCTCAATATTATTAACACTCTTGTTACTTCTTTTGACACAAATGTTTCAATCAAAGAGAAATTAGAGAACTTCTTGGATATGCTTCTAGTAATAATCAAGTAATTGGTTTTGAATTATAATTTCATTTATTTTGATGATATTTTTATTTTGGAACCTACCTAAAATTGGAATCTATATTCAAAGAATTTCTATCGATCAACTATGAAAGTGAATAATGATAACTGGGAGAATTCTTTGAGAAAAATATTTATTATTCCATCCATATTATCTATTTCATAAAGATTTATGTATTAAAAAATTCTACAGATGTTTTTTTTGTAGGTCTTTAGAATCATACTATGATTTAGATATGTCCTATGTAACTATAATAGGGAGGACATTGACCATTTATTCTTAGGATATTCCAATGCTTATGATTTTTGGACTATATTTTTATACTATCACTACTACAAAAACGGGCAAGGGAAGCGCCCCCTTATATCAGCGCTAAGCAAAAGTGCTGATAAAAGTTACCCTATATCAGCGCTAAAATTTTAGCGCTGATAAAGGGATTCTTTATCAGCGCTTTTCTAGAGATGATAGAGGGCTCTTTATCAACGCTAGAAAAGCACTGATAAAGAATCACTGTATCAGTGCTAAAATTTTAGCGCTGATATAGGGAAACCTTTATCAGTGCTAAATAAGTACTGATAAAATGACCCTTTATCAGCGCTAGAAAAGCATTGATAAATAATCTCTGTATCAGTGCTAAAATTTTAGCACTGATACAGGAAAGATTTATCTGCGCTTTTCTAGCGCTGATAAAGGCAGTCTTTAACAATGCTTTGTTAGCACTGATAAAACCTTAGTCTATTTTTTTATAAAGTTGGTCGCACGGTGCCCCCATTTTATTGCGACCTAAAGATTTCATGGTACTGGAACCATGAGACTCCCCTCTACCACCCGCTGATTTTGCGTTGTCAGACCTCCGTCGCCCTCGCTTATCGTTGTCAGACCTCCACCACCCTCACTTCTCATTGTCAGACCTCCACCGCCCTCGCTTCTCATTATCGGACCTTCGCCGCCCGCAACGCCCTCGCTTCTTGTTATCGGACCTCTGCCTCCCTTTCTTCTCATTTCTGGACCTCCACCGCCCGCAACGCCCTCACTTATCATTGCCAGACCTCTGCCGCCCTCACTTCTCATTGTCGGACCTCAGCTGCCCGCAACGCCCCCTTCGGTTTGACAGACCTTCGCCGCCCGCAACGCCCTCTTCTCATTTCCGGACCTAGGCTGGATTGAATCTCATTTATTTGTGTTAAATATTTATTTTTATGGTGTTTAATTGCATCCTTAGGGCCTTTCCTTAGTTCAGTTGGTGTTTTCATTCTGGTTTTGTGAAGATATCAAGAAATAGGTAGGTTGTTCCATTATTTGACATTTTTTTAGGTGTTTAATATGATTTATTTGGTTCTAAAATGGTTTTATAAATTGTCTGGGTTGTGGGAAACATGTTTTACAATTTTTTTGTTGTGTGTAAGGGTTTGATAATGATTTGAATATTTTAAATGGTTTTTTGTCATGTGTGTTTCTATTATTGGAAGTGTGATTATATAAAATACATATAATTTTATATAGGGGGTGTAATTGAGCACAATGGAATCCTAGTTATCTAGGTGGGTAGACTAGGTCTAGTATATTAGGTGAATTAGTCATGCCAGTCATGCCGATGATTGGTCTCCTTAATAAGGATATACATAACAACACTAACTAAACATCCATGTGCTAGGGATTGGAGGCTCAAATAGGACTTTTATGTCTAAGAGATGTGATCACCAAGAGTACAAGGATCCTAGGACCCTAGTAACCCTAATACCTTAGAGATTTTCTGTAGTTCTCATACTATTCTTACCATTATCTTGTCACATTTACTTTCTCTTTTCTTTCAAGGAATGTTTTATTTAAATTGTATCTTCTTTTTTCTTAAAAAATAACATGTTAATGTTTATCATAATGTTATTACATGGAATCTATTTTTGTTGTGTCCTATTAGGTATGTTGGCTCACACCTTATATACACCCTCAGGTTTATGTAGACCTTATTATGTTTTACCCAGTTAAAGGCAAGGTTCCCTTGGTGGTGATGGTGGATATATGTGCTAGTAATTCCCCTTTTGGTGACTGTTATTGGTTGTGGAATGGGGATGTTGACCCTCATGTTTCATGGAGGTTTGGTTGTATTGTTGGTTCCCTTAACTTTTTTTTTGTTATTTTGGTTTTGGTTGAAATTGTAAAATGCTTATCCCCTATATCAGTGTTATCTTTTGGTCTATTATATTGTGAAATTTTGTTATAATATGGTGTTTTATTATTATGTAATATTTATGGTTTTTTACATGAAAAAACCATTACCAAAGGTGTTACTCAATGCCTAGGAACTAGTTACAACCCATGGGGATTGGTAATTCCCTTTGGAACTTCCCACGAGTTGGGTTAGGTGTCAAGTGGGATGGAAACCTGGCCTAGTTCATGACAATAAGTCTACACCATAGTATGGTTGTCTAAATGCTTTCTGTACCGTGTCCAAGGGGGGTTGCAACGTGGTATCTTTTTTTATAGTCTTAAATTACATGAGCCCCATTTTATATTCTTTTTTCTCCTATAGAACTCTCATTTTAAATCTTGACTCTTTAAGGCTTACAAGAGTCATTTTAACTCCTCCAAACTCCCTTCTTCTCAGATAGAAGCTCCAATGGATGTGTTTGGTTTCTCTCTGATAAGGGGATCTCTCATCGATTGGAAATACTCTATCTCCTCTTATATCCTCTTTGTAGAGTTATAGATCATCATCTTTTTAGTGAATCTAATATTATTTTTTATGAATCTTTATTATAGGTTAGACTACTTCATCTCCTACACATTCATTATTCATTGACAGATCCCATTATGGGTGTTAAGTTGGGTTGATCACTAATTAAAGGTAGGTGGTTCCATAATGTTTCTTCCACACAATTGAAAAAAAAAATTGATTTATTCAATATGAATTATAAAAATAATTTAATATGATTTGAATTAAAGTGGATTTTATTTGTGATTTTAGAGGCACGTATTTTTGAAATAAATCCCCTTCTTAATTGTTTTTGTGTCATGGAATGATTTGAGAAACTATATATTTTAGTGGGAATATTTTATAAAATAATTAGCCTTGATTTCAAAAAAAATTATTAGAATATAATATGATTTGAAAAGGGAATAGATTTTATGAAAACCTATGATTTGGTTTTGAAATGAAATTTCATGTTGAAAACTAAAATTGGGTAGTTGAATGTAATAAATGAAATTATTTGTAATGATTTATTTTCCCATGTTTGGTTTATTATTTGATTTTAAGTATATGAATCCAGGGTATTTAGTGGTAATTTGGATAATAATGTTAGGATATAATCTCCTAGCACTATATTTAAGATGAAAATAATAACTTAAACATACTATAACATGAATTTTTCCCCAATGGGAATTTGAGTCCCGTTGACCTGAGTTGTGGGATGTGTTCACACATTGAGCCAAGATCACTGATTGAGTTGTGTGAGGATTATATTACTAGAAACTAACATACCATAGGGTTTGATACATGTTACTATGATATATTTTTTTTTTTTATTACAAGACATTGATTATAGAACTATTTTGTTCATGACAACTAATTTATATAAGAGTTTTATATACATTGTTCATTTAAGTCGTTTTTTCTATATCTTCTATCTTTTTTATTATGAAAGTATGTGATTTTGGAAATAGGTAAGTACTAAGATACCATATTGGTACATGTTACTATGATTTATGTGTGACTATATACTTATTATATTTTCTTATTATTTCTTACACACCACCACTTGAGTCGAGTAACCTGATTGAAATTCATATTGGTACTTTGGTTCTGATGTGGATATGGTTTTTTATGTATTTGTGACATGTGTATGTGTGGATATATGGGTACTTAGGAATGATGATATTGAATGTAGGGCAGAGACCTAGGAGTGGTAGATGTATCATTCTTGATTATTCTTGTGTTTGCTCTGGGGTGATTTGAGGAAACTATAATGAATCTAAAGTAATTATATTTAATGAAGATGAATAAATACTAATGGTTAGGCTATATTAATCGATATTTTTATAAGGAATTGGTTCTCTTATACTGTATTTGGAAGTCTAGTTTTGTGTACTTGAACCATAAATACTAATATTTGAGATTTAAATAGGATGAAGATGAATAAATATTGGATGTATGCTAATCATTTAACAATAGAGTACGAGAATGGAGTGAAAAAGTTCATCAAGTTTGCAAAGGATCACGCAAAGGATCGTTCTCAAATACTTTGTCCGTGTTTATGTTGTTGTTATTCTAGACTACTTACTCCAGAGGAGTTGGAAGAACATTTGATATGTCACGTAATAGATCGGAGTTATAAATGTTGGAATAAACACAGAGAAAAAGCGAATGTAGCTACTGGTTAGGATAAAACTGTGTTTTATGGATTGTCAGATATGAATACAAATGTGGATAATGAAGAAGACTGTATGGAGGATGTGATTACAGATGTCAATGATGATGAAGATCGTCTTGAGGAAATGACAAAGACAATTAAATATGAACTCCGTGATTACCCAAAATTGTTTGAGAAGTTAAAGAATTGTGCAAAGATTCCATTATATGCTGCTTCCACTAAGTATACAACATTGTCAGTTGTACTGAAGTTGTATGAATTGAAAGCAAGAAATGGATGGAGTGATGTTTGATTTACGGAACTACTTTCTCTCTTGAATGACATGCTCCCGGAAGATAATGAGCTCTCAATCCGGACATATGAAGCTAGACGAATGCTATGCTCGATGGGAATGATTTCTGAAAGAATACATGCCTGCTCAAAAGACTGTATATTGTTTTTCAAGGAGAACAAATCACTTACAGAATGCCCAAAGTGTGGTGCTTCTCGATACAAGAAAGATAAATCCAATCCTATGAAAGTTTTATGGTACTTTCCAATCATTGCAAGGTTTAGGCGTCTACATGGAAGTGAAGAAACTGCAAGACAATTGTCGTGGCATGCAGATAAAAGAAATAAAGATGGGTTATTATGTCATCTGGCCGAATATCCTCAACAGAAGAAAATTGATCATGAGTATCCTGAATTTGGAAAAGAGTCGAGAAACCTTTGTCTTGTGTTATCTACATATGGATTGAATCCTTCTGGTTTTCAAACCAGCACTCATATTACATGGCCTATTTTGTTGGTAAATTATAACTTTCCACCTTGGTTATGCATGAAGCGGAAATTCATCATGTTATCTATGCTTATATCAGGACCAAAACAACCAGGTAACGATATTGATGTTTATCTGGCTCCTTTGATCGAGGATTTGAAGTTATTGTGGGACTTAGGTGTAATGTAGTATGATTCTTATAAAAGTGAATACTTCACATTGAGATCGATGTTGTATGGGACAATAAATGATTTCCCTGCTTATGGAAATTTTTCAGGCTATAGAATTAAAGGAACTCCAGGGTGTCCCGTGTGAAAAGAAGATACAGAATCAATTAGGTTAAAACATTCATCAAAATATGTGTTTCCAGGACATCGTAGATTTCTACCTCATCGGCATAAGTACCGATCTTGGATGACATCATTCAATGGATGTTCAAAAAAATGCGCAACACCTTCTCCACTAATTGGTGATCAGCTGTTTGAGAAAGTAAAAGATCTGAACACTGTTTTTGGTAAACCATTTTCAAAAAACCTTATGAAAATCGGTTGGAAAAAGTGATCAGTTTTTTTTTGAATTTCCATACTGGAATTGTTTGTACGTCAGACATTTTCTTGATGTGATGCATGTGGAAAAAAATGTATGTGACAGTGTTATCAGAACGTTGCTAAATGCCCTTGTAAAAACAAAAAATGGAATTAAGGCAATTTTGGACATGGTTGACATGGGAATACGAGAAGAGTTGGATCCCGTGAAGGGTGAAAATCGAATGTTTCTTCCTCCAGCTGCTTATACTCATTCTAGGGCGGAGAGATATCAGTTTTGAAACTTCTTCAATGATGTAAAGGTTCCAGAGGGGTACTCATCAAATATCAAGAACATTGTTTCAATGAATGATTTGATATTAAAAGGTTTGAAATCACATGATTTCCATGTTTTGATGCAATATCTAATTCCTATAGCTTTACATTGCATTTTTTCCAAGAATTTTCGTCATATGTTAACCAAAAATTGTTTCTTTTTCAAAGCTATATGTAGAAAAGTTTTCCACCCAAGGAAATTTCCAGCTATGGAAAAAGAAATTGTAATCATATTATGTGAATTAGAAATATTCTTCCCACCAAAATTCTTTGATATGATGGTTCATTTGATGATTCACTGGGTGAGGGATATTTGACTTTGTGGTTCTGTGCACTATAGATGGATGTATCCTGTTAAACAGTATATGAAGATTTTGAAAGGGTATGTCAAAAATTGAAGTCGTCCAGAGGGTTGTATAGTGGAGTGATATATTGTTGAGGAAGACATTGAATTTTGTACTGAATACCTATCTGATGTGGAAAGCATTGGTCTCCCAAAATCTCATCACACTGGACATGTTGAGGGTGAGGGAATTTCTGGAAGAGAATTTATGACAATCAGTCTTACAGATTGGGAGTAGGCTCATATTTATGTTTTGCATAATAGTTGGTAGGTTTCTCCATATATTGAAACTCACAAAGAAATTCCTAGGTAGTTGAATCCATCAAGGGCTGAAAAATGGTTATCAGATACACATAATCACCAGTTTATAGGATAGTTTCCAGACCATATTTTTAAGGTGTTGGATGAAAATACGAATTCAATTTCAGAACGACTTCGATGGCTAACCGTTGGACCAAGTGTGTATATATTATCTTACAGTGTTTATGTAATTAATGGTTATACATTCTATACAGATGAACATGATGAAGATAGTGCCATGAAAAATAGTGGAGTTACACTAGTGGCTGAAGCGATGCATGTTTCTGGTAGTAAGCACAGAAATCCAATTTATGAAAATATTTCATACTTTGGAATTATCAAACTAATATGGGAGTTGTATTATACGACATTCCAATTGCCTATTTTTCAATGCAAATGGATTGATAACAATAGTGGTGTTAAAATAGATGAATGGGGATTTGTGAAAGTTGATTTTAGTAAAGAAGGGTACAAAGATGAATAGTTTATAATGGCATCACAAGCGGTACAAGTTTTTTATGTTCTAGATCCCGCAAACCAAAAGTGGTTGATTGTTCTATTATCATCCAAAACTACTGAAGGTTTCGATGAAAATTTAGTTGAGGGTGATCCTTTTAGTGGTATGTCACAATCATTTTGGAGCGGTCCCAATGCAGATGATGTTTTGTATGTTAGAGGAGACCACAATGAAGGGATTTGGATAGTCGATAGAGGTGTCAAATCCATCCAACCTTTGAAAAAAAGAAAGAGAGTTCAGTAAACATGTTATATTTTGTTTGTAATATAGATCTTGTTATCACATGTTATTATCTTATCATTACTAAATTTATGTAATCTGAATTAACTATTCAACCGCTTTTGTAGATAATGACTTCTGCAAATTCTCGTACTCCTAACCTTGATGCTGAACAAGTCTCTCAAGCTACTACTACTGTGGCTGTTGCTGCTCCTGCAACTCATGTTGCTACTGTTGTTGCTCCTGCTGCAGCTCCTGTTGCTCCTGCTGCTCCTCCTATTGTGGCTCCTGCTGCTCCTGATGCGGCTGCTGCTGCTCCTGCTGTTGCGGATCCTGCTTCTCCTAGTGTTGAGGTCCAACAACCATCTACAAATGCCATTGATACCATTCCAGATGAACATATAGATGATGTTGATATCGATTAAATGGTCGATAATGAAGGACCGACGTCGCAAAAAACACAGGTGTGTTGTAGTTTGACGGTGTTAGCCAAAATTCTTAAGGTGAAAAGAAAAGGCATCAAATTTGAAGTCAGATGGAATGCATGAGGCTAACATGTGAATCCCAACAAGGATATGTTTAGTAGCTACATTGGAGTTGTCACTCGGCAATGCGTGCTGATTGACATAGATTCATGGCACCATGTTGTGTTTGGGTAGAAGGTTGTGATCTGGGAAGAAATTACGGTAACATTATGAAATTTTTTCTTTAATTTACTAGAAAATAAAATAATGAAACAATGTCTTACACTTCTCAATCTCTTGCAGAGTACATTTATAGTAGATTATTCACACAAGGATTATGTACTAAGGCTTGCAGGAAAGATTCATTGAGGTTTTTGCACTATTTTAACAAGATGCCACCTGAAAGATTCTAAAGGTAAAATAAACCCGCACCCACCCATTGTCTACACTCACCTGATATCCCAAGAAGCATGGGATTCATTTATTGGACTTCATGGGGATGAGATGTTTCAGGTACATTGTGGGTGATAATACGTTTTTTGAGGATACCTGTATTCATCACTTTGATTTTCAATATTTCATTTATGAAATAGAAACTCTGTACTAAAAATAAGGAACATGCATCAAAACCAACATACCCCTATCGTAAAGCAAGGATGGGGTACGCTTCATTAGAAAATAAAATGGTACGTATTTTAAATTTATAGTAATATTGTTAGGTTCCAATAAACAACATCATAATTATCTTTCTATGTTTATATGTTGATTGATGAGTCTAAATCCAAATGCACTTCAATCCCACATCATGTGCTATGGAAGGAGGCACGTGTGAACAAAGAAGGGAAGTTAGTAGATGAGAACACACAGAAAGTGTGGGAAATATGTGTAAGTATGAAATGACGATAAAAAGATTTGTTTAAAATTGATATTACATAAAAATAATTAGTCATTTTTCTATATCTGATAGTCACAGGAATCAGCTACTCCTGTAGCGGATACAGACCTATTACCGACAGCTTTGAAGCAACCAGAAAAATACGGTCGTGTCAGAGGTGCAGGGTTTGGGGTGACACCCCGAGTATATTTTGAGAAGAAGAAAAAATGGATGATACATATGAAAAATTGGAACAAATGAGCGAAAAAATAGCAACCCTTGAAGAAAGATTGCAATGGAAGGGATAGTTGCTAGCAACTTTTATGGGTGGGAAGAAAAGGGAAGACACAACTCAGGAACAACCAGTGTGTAAACATCCCGCCCCACCCCCCACCAGCTTTGAGGTGAGCCATTTGCCTCAAGGAACTGTCTTAGTCGTGGTAATCAATATTCTAATAATTGTTCCCATGAAATGTGAATCAGACAAACACTGATAATTTTTCTATACTGATCTTCTACAGGGTGATAATTATTGTGATTTATTTCTTTCAACACCCAACTATCACCTCATAGCGAGGGCTACAGTGTTCAATATCCCAGATGCCACACTACATAATAGACCACTTCTGAAAGATCATTTGAAAGTGATGATTACTGTAGCTCATGATCCAAATGCAGAGCTACCTATTCCACTTGATGATGATGATATTCATACAGTCCAAAAGGATATTGGTACATTCATTACATGGTTTTCACAACTTCTAAGAGTACATGTGCACAAAGAGGCATTTATTTCATTTTTTTCAAGCAAAACCCTTAAAAATTAATGAAAAAAGGGTCTGAACCAATGATTGTTGTTATAGACAAAGAAAGGGAAGGGGGTGACAAACGTCGGCTCAAAACCATCTAAAGGATCGACCAACCGATCCCAAGGAGCTACTGAAAGCACAATAACACCACCTGTTCTCTATCCACATTTACTAGCATTGATGAATCAGGTGGATACGAAGCTTAAAGATGGTAATAGTCATCTAGTGGTTTTCGAAGAGAATATATACGGATAGGAAAGTCAAGATTTTTTTGCTGATGAAAATGTAAATGAAATCCTTGAAAACGGTTGGCTAGGCTTCATAGTTGTAAATGTATATATGAGGTATGTTTCCATGAATTGATTTTCGAAAAGCTAATCTACTGTGAAAATTATGACTAAATTCATTTTATATTGTTGACAGACGCATTTATGAAAAACAGTTGAAGGAATTTTCCCATGAGCCAAGATTTGGACACGTTAATTCTCATATCACATCAACACACCTAACAAAAATAGGGCCATAAAAAAGGGATGAAATAGTGAACGTCTTGCTAAAAACATTTGAAAGCAATATTACAGATGACAGAATTTCCCTAATACCAACC
This sequence comes from Viscum album, assembly GCA_963277665.1. Taxonomy (NCBI): domain Eukaryota; kingdom Viridiplantae; phylum Streptophyta; class Magnoliopsida; order Santalales; family Viscaceae; genus Viscum; species Viscum album. The sequence continues at coordinate 1,664,649,896 of OY728127.1, forward strand.
GTGCAGGGGTAATACACTACAATTAAAGCATATCAATTATATTTTCACTTCTTTTATTAATTATTCCTTTTTGTGTTTTTAGGCAACATTGGTTACTAATTGCGGTGAACATGGATACTCTGAAGATTTTTTTTCTGGATTCAAAGTAAGGATATCCATCAAACCGACCACACATGATGGAGTTTGTGAATCTGTAAGACGCTACATCTTATGTTTTAGGTCTAAACATCAAGTAATATAATTTATATTATCTTTTACTAAGGATTATGTTATGATAGGGCAGTGTATCATTATCGTCTAAAAAGGGAATGAGGACAGGGGCTAAGCATAGGGAGGCAAGCAAGTACTACGTCTGGACAAATATCAGGGTATATATAATAAAATTTCACTATACAAACACATCTCAACACAAGTTACTTATTATCCTTATGATAAATTTTTTTGCAGTGTCCAAAACAAACAAACGATAATGATTGCAGATATTATGTTTGTAAATTTATTAAAGAGATCATATTTCATCAGCAAACTAGCATCCCTAAAGAGGTATTTTCAAAAACAACTACTAGTTCGTTTAAGTTATTTATTAATTATTTATTTTTATATTTTGCAGTACTACTCTGACTTCCGAAAATCCTCATACTCACAAGACGATATAGATGTGCTCAGAAACCAGTGGCCCGCATACCTGATAGAAGATTGTACACAAATGCAATGAAGATCTGACTTGGGGACATGTACAATTGGTGGTCATTTTTTAGAGGGGTTAAGGGGATCAAAAGATGAAACATTATTGTATGTAAATGTTCATAGGAAAATTTTGATTGTTATTAAGTAAAACATACTTTCTCAAATTATTCATTTTTCCCATTTTAACAAATGATATGCACCAGCAACATGCAAGAATGCTGAACCACTCAAAGGGTCTCTCTTTTGTTTAAAATGGACATGAATTTAAGTGAAAACAATAAATGACCTATGGAAATCTGACCAAATGCATTTGGATTGTGTTTATCCTTTAGGAGAACAATCCATGGGTCCTTTACGATGTGTACGAGTCAACCCCGCCTCAATCTGAGGCACGGTGTGACCGCTATCACTCAAAGGGTATCTCTTTTGTTTAAAATGAACACAATTTTAATTGAAAACAACAACTGACCTACGGAAATCTGAAAAAACACATTCGTATTGACTTGATCCTTTAGGAGAACGATCCAAGGGTCCTTGGTGATGTGTAAGAGTCAACCTCGCCTCAATCTGAGGCACGGTGTGGCTGGTACCACTCAAAGTGTCTCTCTTTTGTTTGAAATGGACACGATTTTAAGTGAAAACAACAGCTGACCTATGGAAATTTGACCAAACGCATTCAGATTGTGTTGATCCTTTAGGAGAACGATCCATGGGTTCTTTGTGACGTGTAAGAGTCAACCCCGCCTCAATCTGAGGCACGGTGTGACCTCTATCACTCAAAGTGTCTCTCTATTGTTTAAAATGGACACGATTTTAAGTGAAAACAACAATTGACCTACGGAAATCTGACCAAACGCATTCATATTGTGTTGATACTTTATGAAAACGATCCAAGGGTCCTTTTTGATGTGTAAGATTCAACCTTGCCTCAATCTGAGCCACAGTGTGACCGCTATCACTCAAAGGGTCTCTATTTTGTTTAAAATGGACACGATTTTAAGTGAAAACAACAACTGACCTACGAAAATACAACCAAATGCATTCTTATTGCCTTGATATTTTATAAGAACAATAAAAGGGTCCTTGGTAATGTGTAACATCCATCTCTGCCTCAATATGAGGCACGGTGTGGCCGGTACCACTCAAAGGATCTCTCTTTTGTTTAAAATGGACACTATTTTAAGTGAAAACAACAACTGACCTACGGAAATCTGAACAAACGCATTAAGATTGTATTTATACTATAGGATAATGATCCATGGGTCCTTTATGACGTTTAAGAGTCAAACTAGCCTTAATCTGAGGCATGGTGTGATAGTTATCACTCAAAGGGTCACTCTTGTTTAAAATGGACACAATTTTAATTGAAAACAGCAACTGACCAACAAAAATATGACCAAATGCATTCGAATTTCCTTGATATTTTATAAAAACTATCCAAGGGTCCTTGGTGACATGTATGAGTCATACCTTCCTCAATCTGAGGCACGGTGTGGCCGATACCACTCAGAGGGTCTCTATTTTGTTTAAAATGGACATGATTTTAAGTGAAAACAACAACTGACCTACGGAAATTCAACCAAACGCATTCTTATTGTGTTGATACTTTAGGAGAATGATTCAAGGGTCCTTTGTGACATGTGAGAGTCAACCCCGCCTCAATCCAAGGCACGGTATGACCGCTATCACTCAAAGGGTCTCTCTTTTATTTAAAATGGGCACTATTTTAAGTGAAAACAACAACTGACCTACGAAAATCTGACCAAACGCATTCGGATTACCTTGATATTTTATAAGAACGATACAAGGGTCCTTGGTGACTTTTAAGAGTAAACCCCACCTCAATCTGAGGCACGGTGTGGTCGATACCACTCAAAGGGTCTCTCTTTTGTTTAAAGTGGACACGATTTTAAGTGAAAATAACAACTGACCTATGGAAATTCAACCAAACACATTCAGATTGTGTTGAACCTTTAGGAGAACAATACACAGGTCCTTTGTGATGTGTAAGAGTCAAACTTTCCTCAATCCGAGGCATATTTGGACTGCTATCACTCAAAGGGTCTCTCTTTTGTTTTAAATGGACACGATTTTAAGTGAAAACAACAACTGACCTATGGAAATCTAACCAAACACATTCAGATTGTGTTGATACTTTCAAAGAATGATCCAAAGGTTCTTTTTGATATTTAAGAGTCAATACCACCTCAATCCGAGGCACGGTGTGACCGCTATCACTCAAAGGGTCTCTATTTTGTTTAAAATGGACACGATTTTAAGTGAAAACTGTAACGCCCCGACCCCAGCTACCCAGAGTCGGTGCATTACTTCGTAACATTGGAATGATCACAAAAGATCAAGTCTCGAAAGACTGATTAGTTTAGTAGCCTTGGAAACACTAGATACATTCATAAGTCTTACATTACATCCTAAAGTGAAAAACTATAACAAAGTCTTCATAGTCCACACTCATTTCCTCTTCTGACTATCCCTACAGGTCATTCATAAAATACTTCTTCACATCCTGGAAAATATTAAAACATTGAAAGGGGTGAGCTCAGATGCTCAGTAAGGATAACAATATTGCGGAAGCTTTCATAAATAAACATAAACATTTAAGACAATGTATAACTAAAACAAAAGCCTTTTAAACTTGAACATCAACATAATATGGAAAAAGTAAAATGAGATAATTCCATTCACTTCTTCACATGGATATTCTACTGGTCGAATAATCACATGCAATATCAATAACCACTTTCATAATGAGGGAATGCGTAATGCCAGACATTCTGAAACTTTTTGTCAAGGCCTCATCCAAGACGTCTAAAATGATTAAGGCCTCGGCCAAAATCACAAATCAAATTGGGAAAGGGCCTCGGCCAATTCCACGTCTAGTTGCCTCATGAGACCTATCGATGCAATTTTTTAGAAGATACTTACATTTAAAATTGCTCAAATATAATCCAGTGTTTTTCTGAAAACATTATGCAAGATTCTAAAAACAGAATAACTAATTCTGAGACTTCTCGACTAATTACAGGCCATGATGGGTCCATGCCCAATCCCTTCCTGTCTACCACACTCGAGAGTTGGGTTTTCTGAAAACATTTTTAAGCTTGCGTTAAATACGTATACATTTGCACTGGATTTTCATATATTGGAGAGAAATATCTCTTTTTTGAAATCATTTAAAAATCACATAATTATAAAAGAAAACCTTTTGAATAAACGTAAAAGTCAAAGGGGTTTATACACTATTTAAATGAAGGTTGTGTATAAAACCAAATATGCCTCAATGAAAGGAGATTGAGACGAAGTACTTAAAAATATCATTTATAAAATAAAATAGATCTATTATGTGTATTCACTATAGGTACACATGAAGAAAGTAAAAATACAAAATAGGACATAATAATATCATGACATAATTTGAAAGTAGGAGATTAACCCAAAGAATAGAAATTGGGTTAAGAAGTTCCCTTACCTCGTGTCCGACTTGACTCGACCGTTCTTTAACCTCATGAATAATAAACTAGAGTTAATATATACCTTATTAAGAACCATTTTCAATTTCATTATCCTTTTTATATCACTTATTACAATGATATGAACATTATGTAATTTTTTAAGTTAATAACGGTCGTTTTGTCGATCTTTGGTACTTGAGTCAACAATAAACTTCTTATAATTACAAGTTGTTTATGTGGTAGAATATCCATTATCTCCAGAATTATATTCATGATTTAGATTTCATATATATCATATATATCCAGTATATACATTCATTTATAATATTACATAACATTTAGAGGTAAGAAATGAAATGCACCGTTCATGGAGACGGTAAGCCGTACGTACGCATGAACGCTACTTTCATTTCTATTTCGTATTTAATGGAATGAAATCATAATGATATAAATGTATAATATAATTCCAGTATAATATAGTGTATAATACCATTTACTCCATCCTTTATACATCCCACATATGGCATTAACGATTCAAATCACTTTGAGGGGGCGGTAGTCCGCACTTCCTAAAATGAAATTATCGCGTTTACCCATAATGGAAATCATAAAGTATTCCATAAATGAGAAATAAAGAAGAATAAGTAAAACATAAACATATTATATATCATATATAAATATAGTTACATCTTAATGTCCACCTTTGAAGGTGTTATATGAGTGTTGAACAATCATCGTTTCGTGAGGCAGAAATTCTCCATCCACAGAAACCGTATGTTCTTTAACCATTAGATGTAGGTGTGTGTAAATGTAGCTCGAATACTTATTGTAACAACATCCTAGTATATTGAGGATACTGGTTTTGTTACAAAAGAAATGAATAAAAAGAGTTTAGGGTGTTGGAGAAGAAAAATAAAACAAAACAACATTAGAGAAGACATTACCTCAAAATCGGGTAACTCTTTTTGATTTGAGCCAAAGGCTTCCTTGGGAAGAGTTCTGCCCAATGTGAGGCTTCTAGGAGTAAGAGGGGGAAGTTGGGAGAGTATTTGGGAAGAGTTTTGACGAGAAAAATGGCTTGAAAGTGTGAATGAGGTGGTAGAGGTGGGGGCCTTTTATAAGAGGAGAGGAGGGGCACTCTTGGAAAGTAAGAAATTTTACATTATTATACAATGCTTTTCAGATTCTAAAGGTCCCAAACTTATATAATTCGTGTATAAGGTGATAAGGGTTCGAAATATACCCATCCAATAGTCTTTGGACAAGTTTAATCCTTGGATTGTACATTATCTTTTCATTTTATTAAAATCGTTAAATAATGAGATCATCGCTGCATCATAATGATGTCATAAATAATTTAATTTATTTAATGTCTAAAAATTATAAAAAAAATACTATGATTTAGGAAATATTTTTATCTTTCTAATTAATATTTATAGTCAAAAATATTATTTGTATAACCCCATGTAAAAATTGTTTTAGTAAAACATTTCATGTTTGTGTCATTTGTTTACTTTAACATTAAATAAAAGGTATTTATGTCATTTTCCAACTAAAGTGGCTCCATGGGGTCCCCAAGTTGACCCATGGATTGTCTTGGTCGTCCATGGCACATCCAATGAGGGTAGTACATGTGTCAAGCTCATCTCATATTATTAAAACATTATTATTACCTTAAACTACACTAATTACCTCTAATCGCGATTAAGAACTTAAAAGTTACTATTCACCAAAAATTATTTTAATCTCATTGAAACACATTTTACTTCTTAATGACAACCATGTATGTCGGATTTTTTAAAATGAAATCACAGAGGTGGTAATATTTCATTTAAACGAAAAATCAGTTATTTAACTACCACTTAGTGGTTTCACTATTCATCAAAAATTGAAGTTTTTCAGAAAAATGCCAAAATTTCACCCTAAGCTATAATTGATATTCCGATTTCAAAAATGATGTCTATTTTAAAAAATTCCAAAAATATAAGTTACATTAATTTATTTTATAATTAATTCCCATTGTCACAACAAATAGCGTGTTTTTAAGAAACAATTTATATCAAAAGATTGGCAATTGTTTATGTCAATTTCAATGTTAAATTAATTCTAATGACCACCATTGGATAAAATGGTAAAAATATATTCTAATTATACTTTAAAACCACTAAATAGTATAATTTATCACTATAAATTATTTTGATTAAAAAATTTGTTTTTAAGTATTTTTCACTATTCATAAAAAATTGGAAGTTCTCAGAAAATTACAAAAAATTCAACATAGGCTAATTTCGATATTACGAATACAAAAATGAAGTCCATTTTGAAATATAAAATTCCTATAAATTTAAAAAGTTGTTATTACTATTCATAATGGCTACTTTGATTAGTTGCGGTGTGTTAGAACTCGAAGTTGCGTACAATGCAAGCTATTGCATTATTGAATGAGAAGTGTATCATGGAAGCTCGGGGTGTTACATTCTCCCCTAATTCAATAAATTGCGTCCTCACAATTTGAAATTTTTCTTTGAAAACAAAAGGTTGAAAATAGAAAACACCTTTGTGGAAAAACCACATCAGAAATAAGGTTAATAAATATATAACATTAAAAGAAAGAAAGATAAGTACAAAGGTCACCCGAGATAGCCCATTCTAGGATTCTATGAAAATATGGATATGGAGGAGAAACAAACCATCAAGGTCTGATGGAGAGTTATAGAAAACAGGATTAGGAGAAAGTTTAACTACAAGAAAATCGCAACCTTGTGATTGGTTAAACGATCATTGATTCCCCAGTAGGAAAAGTTAACTGACAACATTTTTGTTTTGAGTTACCTTTTATAAAGTTGAGGAATTTATTTAGGAGATTTACTAAGAACGTAAGGGAATATACATACTTGTCATGTAGACTTTCATTCTTTAATAAATTTTTACCACAAACCCATCTTTCACTCTAAAAGGTAATAGAACTCAAAAATATTCTATTTATCCTAATTGTATAAGGTTCCAAATATTAACACATTCCATTTAGATTAGAAAAACTATTTTGTAATAACCAGGGACTTCACGTAGTCCAGTGGTAGGTGATTAATCCCAATCGCACTATGGTTGTGGGTTTGATTCCCACAGCTTTTTCTGACGCGATGGGTTGTCACTCGGTCTGCGTGTTGTCCTTTTTATAAATATCCAAAAATAAACTTAACAATAGTATCCAATGTAAAATATAATCCATTCCAACCTTTATAGTTATCCAAAATACGTCTGTCCAACTCACAGTCCAAATTTTATAAGGAAGGTAAACATAATGAAGATCCTTTTTTTTCTGAGTAACAACATGTGAACACCTTCATCATGTATTCTTTTACAACACTACAATTACCAATGATCTCTTATTCCTTATAGAATACTAGATATACTCCTTCTATCCAAAAATATATACAAATAATTAATCAGTTTCAAGGAAGTTAATAATATCCAATATAATTTATCCAAATCAATCATGTATTATTCCAAAATCACTATCTCGGTATCAGAACCATATTATGGTTTATCTTTCTCTCAACCATATATTTTACAAAACTTTAACCTGCTATGGAGTAACTTTTCTTGGTTCCATACAATCTCAAGTCCATGATGAAATAGTACTGCAGTACAATCCTTATATACTCAATAATTATTATAACCAATACAGCATTGATACAACACTCAAATGAAAAAATTATTTAATAACAACATAAGAACTCTAATCATTCCTCCTCATATGTGGTAGTATCATAACTTGATTATTATCTAATAACATCATTTGGGGCATACTCTGATGATTTGGACATTGTTTTGCGTAGTGTCCCCACTCCTTGCAGATGAAGAATTGTACATTTGAAACCTTTTCCTTACCCTTGCAGTCACGCACTTTGTGTCCTTTTTCTCCACACTTATAACAAACTCCCATTCCCTTCAGGAAAATTCCAAGGTGTTCCTTCCCACAGTTATCACATATTGGAAAATTCCTCTTTTCCCTCGTCCCTTTATCCATCATTCTCTCTTCCATCCTTTTCTTCTCTTTCATCCCTTCAAATCCATAAGACTCATAGAATTCTCTACTTATCTTATTAACACATGATACTATTTCATCATATGTTGATAACACATGGGAGAACATTTCCCTTCTAAATGTTGGCTTAATACCATGAAAGATATGATCCTTCTTACTCTTTGGATCATACGTATTGATGGAGTTCACATTCCTTCTACTGGGCGCCATTTCTATACAATGTCATAAACTAGGTTAGTTTATGAATCGAAATACATAATAACAAACTTGAAAACACTTATAATAAATTGAACTATTTATGGATATAATCCATAATCATAAAAATGTTTTCTTTGAGGAAGTATATAATCATAACCCTTCATAGTGGTTTATAAAGAAAACGAGAATTATCCTAAGCATATCCCCTAGGAGTGTTGTAACCAAGAGTGCAGCAAGGCCCGTTGTCGTGCACCAGTTCCCGTTCGAGTCTAGATCAAAGCGGTGTTTTAGGGTTTTACCCCTAGGTACATCTGTGCCAGAGCCGCCTCTACCTGCTCGTATCCAGACAGGGATGTATTGCTCGGAAAACTCACAAAATCTCTATAATACCAAAATTCTAGGAAGTTCTTATATACTAATCCTTAAAGTCTATCTTTGGGCTATGTTCTCTAATCAGAGTTTATCTAAATCTAGCTTCCAAGGTTAGTACTAAACTACCTCTGATACCAACTGTAACGCCCCGACCCCAGCTACCCAGAGTCGGTGCATTACTTCGTAACATTGGCATGATCACAAAAGATCAAGTCTTGAAAGACCGATTAGTTTAGTAGCCTTGGAAACACTAGATACATTCATAAGTCTTACATTACATCATAAAGTGAAAAACTATAACAAAGTCTTCATAGTCCACACTCATTTCCTCTTCTGACTATCCCTGCAGGTCATTCATAAAATACTTCTTCACATCCTGGAAAATATTAAAACATTGAAAGGGGTGAGCTCAGATTATAAGTAAGGATAACAATATTGCGGAAGCTTTCATAAATAAAAATAAACATTTAAGGCAATGTATAACTAAAACAAAAGCCTTTTAAACTTGAACATCAATATAATATGGAAAAAGTAAAATGAGATAATTCCATTCACTTCTTCACATGGATATTCTACTGGTCGAATAATCACATGTAATATCAATAACCACTTTCATAATGAGGGAATTCATAATGCCATACATTCTGAAACTTTTTTTCAAGGCCTCGGCCAAGACGTCTAAAATGATTAAGGCCTCGGCCAAAATCACAAATCAAATTGGGAAAGGGCCTCGGCCAATTCTACGTCTAGTTGTCTCATGAGACCTATCGATGCAACTTTTTAGAAGATACTTACGTTTAAAATTGCTCAAATATAATCCAGTGTTTTTCTGAAAACATTATGCAAGATTCTAAAAAGAAAATAAATAATTCTGAGACTTCTCGACTAATTACAGGCCATGATGGGTCCATGCCCAATCCCTTCCTGTCTACCACACTCGAGAGTTTGGTTTTCTGAAAACATTTTTAAGCTTGCGTTAAATACGTATACATTTGCACAGGATTTTCATATATTGGAGAGAAATATATCTTTTTTGAAATCATTTAAAAATCACATAATTATAAAAGAAAACCTTTTGAATAAACGTAAAAGTCAAAGGGGTTTATACACTATATAAATGAAAGTTGTGTATAAAACCAAATATGCCTCAATGAAACGAGATTGAGACGAAGTACTTAAAAAGATCATTTTTAAAATAAAATAGATCTATTATGTGTATTCACTATAGGTACACATGAATAAAGTAAAAATACAAAATAGGACATAATAATATCCTGACATAATTTGAAAGTAGGAGATTAACCCAAAGAATAGAAATTGGGTTAAGAAGTTCCCTTACCTCGTGTCCGACTTGACTCGACCGTTATTTAACCTCCTGAATAATAAACTAGAGTTAATATATACGTTATTAAGAACCATTTTCAATTTCATTATCCTTTTTATATCACTTATTACAATCATATTAACATTATGTAATTTTTTAAGTTAATAACGGTCGTTTTGTCGATCTTTGGTACTTGAGTCAACAATAAACTTCTTATAATTACAAGTTCTTTATGTGGTAGAATATCCATTATCTCCAGAATTATATTCATGATTTAGATGTCATATATATCATATATATCCAGTATATACATTCATTTATAATATTATGTAACATTTAGAGGTAAGAAATGAAATGCACCGTTCATGGAGACGGTAAGCCGTACGTACGCATGAATGCTACTTTCATTTCAATTTCGTATTTAATGGAATGAAATCATAATGATATAAATGTATAATATAATTCCAGTATAATATAGTGTATAATACCATTTACTCCATCCTTTATACATCCCACATATGGCATTAACGATTCAAATCACTTTGAGGGGGCGGTAGTCCGCACTTCCTAAAATGAAATTATTGTGTTTACCCATAATGGAAATCATAAAGTATGCCATAAATGAGAAATAAAGAAGCATAAGTAAAATATAAACATATTATATATCATATATAAATATAGTGACATCTTAATGGCCACCTTTGAAGGTGTTATATGAGTGTTGAACAATCATCGTTTCATGAGGCAGAAATTCGCCATCCACAGAAACCGTATGTTATTTAACCATTGGATGTAGGTGTGTGTAATTGTAGCTCGAATACTTCTTATAACAACATCCTAGTATATTGAGTATTCTGGTGTTGTTACAAAATAAATGAATAAAAAGAGTTTATGGGGTTGGAGAAGAAAAATAAAACAAAACAACATTAGAGAAGACATTACCTCAAAATCGGGTAACTCTTTTTGATTTGAGCCAAAGGCTTACTTGGGAAGAGTTCTGCCCAATGTGAGGCTTCTAGGAGTAAGAGGGGGAAGTTCGGAGAGTATTTGGGAAGAGTTTGGCCGAGCCAAATGGCTTGAAAGTGTGAATGAGGTGGTAGAGGTGGGGGCCTTTTATAAGAGGAGAGGAGGGGAACTCTTGGAAAGTAAGGAAATGTTACATTATTATACAATGCTTTTCGGATTCTAAAGGTACCACACTTATATAATTAGTGGATAAGGTGATAAGGGTTATAAATCTACACATCCAATAGTCTTTGGACAAGTTTAAGCCTTGGATTGTACATTATCTTTTCATTTTATTAAAATCGTTAAATAATGAGGTCATCGCTGCATCATAATGATGTCATAAATAATTTAATTTATTTAATGTCTAAAAATTATAAAAAAAATACTATGATGTAGGAAATCTTTTTATCTTTCCAATGAATATTTATAGTCAAAAATATGACTTGTATAACCCCATGTAAAAATTGTTTTAGTAAAACATTTCATGTTTGTGTCATTTTTTTACTTTAACATTAAATAAAAGGTATTTATGTCATTTTCCAACTAAAGTGGCTCCATGGGGTCCCCAAGTTGACCCATGGATTGTCTTGGTCTTCCATGGCACATACAATGAGGGTAGGACATGTGTCAAGCTCATCTCATATTATTAAAACATTATTATTACCTTAAACTACACTAATTACCTCTAATCGCGATTAAGAACTTAAAAGTTAATATTCACCAAAAATTATTTTAATCTCATTGAACCACATTTTACTTATTAATGACAACCATGTATGTCGGATTTTTGAAAATGAAATCACAGAGGTGGTAATATTTCATTTAAACGAAAAATCAGTTATTTAACTACCACTTAGTGGTTTCACTATTCATCAAAAATTGAAGTTTTTCAGAACAATGCCAAAATTTCACCCTAAGCTATAATTGATATTCCGATTTCAAAAATGATTTCTATTTTACAAAATTCCAAAAAGATAAGTTACATTAATTTATTTTATAATTAATTCCCGCTGTCACAACAAATAGCGTGTTTTTAAGAAATAATTTATATCAAAAGATTGGCAATTGTTTATGTCCAATTTCAATGTTAAATTAATTCTAATGACCACCATTGGATAAAATGGTAAAAATATATTATAATTATACTTTAAAACCACTAAATAGTATAATTTATCACTATAAATTATTTTGATTAAAAAAGTTGTTTTTAAGTATTTTTCACTATTCATAAAAAATTGGAAGTTCTCAGAAAATTACAAAAAATTCAACATAGGCTAATTTCGATATTACGAATACAAAAATGAAGTCCATTTTGAAATATAAAATTCCTATAAATTTAAAAAGTGGTTATTACTATTCATAACGGCTACTTTGATTAGTTGCGGTGTGTTAGAACTCGAAGTTGCGTACAATGCAAGCTATTGCATTATTGAATGAGAAGCGTATCATGGAAGCTCGGGGTGTTACAAAAACAACAAATGACCTACGAAAATCTGACCAAACGCATTCTGATTACTTTGATATTTTATAATAACAATACAAGGGTCCTTGATGACATTTACGAGCCATCCCCACCTCAATATGAGGCACGGTGTGGCCAGTACCACTCAAAGGGTCTCTATTTTGTTTAAAATGGACACGATTTTAAGTGAAAACAACAACTAACCTACGGAAATTCAACCAAACGCATTTGGATTGTGTTGATCCTTTCGAAAAAAGATCCAAAGTTCCTTTGTGACGTGTAAGAGTCAACCCCACCTCAATCTGAGGCATTTTGTGACCGCTATCACTCAAAGGGTCTCTCTTGTTTAAAATGGACACAATTTTAATTGAAAACAAGAACTGACCAACGAAAATCTGACCAAACGCATTCGGATTGCCTTGATATTTTAAAATAATGATCAAAGGGACCTTGGTGATGTGTAAGAGTCCACCCCGCCTCAATATGAGGCATGGTGTGGCCGGTACCACTCAAAGGGTCTCAATTTTGTTTAAAATGGACACGATTTTAAGTGAAAACAACAACTGACCTATAGAAATTCAACCAAACGCATTAGGATTGTGTTGATCCTTTATAAGAATGATCCACGGGTGATTTGTGATGTGTAAGAGTCAACCCCACCTCAATACGAGACACGGTGTGACCGCTACCACTCAAAGGGTCTCTCTTGTTTAAAATGGACATAATTTTAATTGAAAACAACAACTGACCTACAAAAATCTGACCAAACACATTCAGATTGCCATGATCTTTTATAAGAACGATCCAAGGGTCCTTGGTGACATGTACGAGTCATCCCCGCCTCAATCCGAGGCACGGTGTGGCCGTTACCACTCAAAGGGTCTCTCTTTTGTTTAAAATGGACACGATTTTAACTGAAAACAACAACTGACCTACGGAAATCGGACCAAACTCATTCGGATTGTGTTGATCCTTTAGGAGAACTATCCCCAGGTACTTTTTTATGTGTAAGAGTCAACCCCTCCTAAATTCAAGGCACAGTGTGACCACTATCACTCAAAGGGTCTCTCTTGTTTAAAATGGACACAATTTTAATTGAAAACTACAACTAACCTATGAAAATCTGACCAAATGCATTCGGATTGCCTTGATCATTTATAATAACGATCCAAGGGACCTTTGTGACGTTTATGAGTCATCACCTCCTCAATCTGAGGCATGGTGTGGACGGTACCACTCAAAGGGTCTCTGTTTTGTTTAAAATGGACACAATTTTAAGTGAAAGCAACAACTGACCTACGGAAATCCATCCAAATGCATTCATATTATGTTGATACTTTAGTAGAATAATCCACGGGTACTTTATGATGTGTATGAGTCAACCCTACCTCAATCTGAGGCATAGTGTGACCGCTATCACTCAAAGGGTATCTCTTTTGTTTAAAATGGACACGAATTTAAGTGAAAACAACAACTAACCTACAGAAATCTGACAAAACACATTCATATTGTGTTCATCCTTTAGGAGAATTATCCAAGGGTCCTTTGTGATGTGTAAGAGTCAACACCTCTTCAATCAGAGGCACGGTGTGACCACTACCACTCAAAGGGTCTCTCTTGTTTAAAATGGACAAAATTTTACTTGAAAACAACAACTAGCCTATGAAAATCCAACCAAACACATTCATATTGCCTTGATCTTTTATAATAATGATCCAAGGGTCCTTGGTGACATGTACGAGTCATTCCTTCCATAATCTGAGGCACGGGGTGGTCGGTACCACTCAAAGGGTCTCTCTTTTGTTTAAAATGGACACGAATTTAAGTGAATACAACAACTGACCTACGGAAATCCAACCAAACTCATTCAGATTGTGTTGATCCTTTAGGATAACGATCCACGGGTCCTTTTTGATGTGTAAGAGTCAACCCCTAATCAATCTGAGGCATAGTGTGACCGCTATCACTCAAAGGGTCTCTCTTGTTTAAAATGGACACAATTTTAATTGAAAACAACAACTGACCTATGAAAATCCAACCAAACGCATTCAGTTTGCCTTGATATTTTATAAGAACGATCCAAGGGTCCTTGGTGACGTTTACGTGGTATCCCCGCCTCAGTCTGAGGCACGGTGTGGCCGGTACCACTCAAAGGGTCTCTTTTTTGTTTAAAATGGACACGATTTTAAGTGAAAACAACAACTGACCTATGGAAATCTAACCAAACGCATTCGGATTGTGTTGATACTTTAAGAGAATGATCCATGGGTCCTTTTTGACGTGTATGAGTCAACCCTACCTCAATATGAGGCATGGTGTGACCGCTATCACTCAAAGGATCTCTTATTTTGTTTAAAATGGACACGATTTTAAGTGAAAACAACAACTGACATACAGAAATCTGACCAAACACATTCGGATTGTGTTGATCCTTTAGGAGAATGATACACAGGTCCTTTTTGACATGTAAGATTCAACGCTGCCTCAATATGAGGCACTGTGTGACCACTATCACTCAAAGGGTCTCTATTTTGTTTAAAATGGACATGATTTTAAGTGAAAACAACAACTGACCTACGAAAATCTGACCAAATGCATTCGGATTACCTTGATATTTTATAAGAATGATCCAAGGGTCCTTGGTGACGTGTATGATCCATAATCGCCTCAATATGAGGCACGGTGTGGCCGGTACCACTAAAAGTGTCTCTATTTTGTTTAAAATGGACATGATTTTAAGTAAAAACGACCACTGACCTATGAAAATATGACCAAACACATTTGGATTGTGTTGATCCTTTAGGATAATGATCCACATGTCCTTTTTGATGTGTACGAGTCAACCCTACCTCAATATGAGGTACGGTGTGACCGCTATCACTCAAAGGGTCTCTCTTTTGTTTAAAATGGACACAATTTTAATTGAAAACAACAACTAACCTATGAAAATCCGACCAAACGCAGTAGGATTTCCTTGATCTTTTATAAGAACGATCCAAGGGTCCTTGGTGACGTGTACGAGTCAACCCCACCAACCCCCTGCACCTCCCCCCACCCCCCTGGACACCAATACACCCCCCGGACACCCCCCACCACTTTGGACACCCCAACCCCCTGTAAAGCCCCCTGACACCATAGACACCAACCCACCCCCCTAGAAATCCCCCCCAAACACCAATACACCCCCTGGACTGCCCCCCACCCCCATGTACACTAATCTACCCCCACTCCTCTGGACACCCCCACCCCCTGTAAAGCCCCCCCCCCTCGACACCTTGGACACCAGACCACCCCCTGGAAAGCCCCCCCCCCCCCAGATACCAATCCACCCCCTGGACCACCCCCCACCCCCCTAGACACGAATACACCCCTATGAACACCCCCCCCCCTATAAAGACCCCCCGACACCTTGGACTCCAGCCCACCCCCTGGAAAGCCCCCCCCCCCCCCCCCGGACACCAATCCACCCCCTGGACTGCCCCCACCCCCTCGACACCAATTCACCCCCTAGACACCCCCACCCCTCTAGACACCCCCCACCCCCGGTAAATCCCCCACGACACCTTGGACACCAGCCCACCCCCCTAGAAAGCCCCCCAGACACCCCTACCCCCCCTTGGACAGCCACCCCAAACCCTTGAACAGCCCCCCAACCCCCTGAATTCTGAATTGAATTCTTTATGTACTTAATTAACTTATGAATTATGTGTTAATGGTGTATGGGTATACTTGGTCTAATTAGCTTACGATTTATGACTTAATTTTGTATGGGTATACTTTCTTTAATTATCTTATTGAGATGCTAATTTTTTTTGCAGGTGTTCGGGTGTGCTGCTGCAGATTTTTTCATATCAGTAGAGAGGGCATTTATCAGCCCTAAAAAAGCACTGATAAATCATGCTTTTATCCGCATAAAAAAAGTGCTGACAAACTACACAGTTATCAGTGCTAAAAAAGAGCTGATAAAGGATAGGTTTATCAATGCTAAAGGAGCGCTAATAAAACACTCATTTATCTGTGCTCTTTTAGCGCTGATAAAGGGTTCTTTTATTAGAGCTCCTTTACCGCTGATAAAGTCTACCTTTATCAGCACGTGTTTAGCACTGATAAAGGTTTCATTTATCAGCTCTTTTTTAGCGCTAATAAAGTATCCCTTTATCATCGCTTAGTAAGCACTGATAAAGGGTACCCCCCCCCCCCTTTATCAGCGTCGAGATTTACATCACTTTTTTAGCGCTGTTAAATCCCGTTTCTAGCGCTATTAATTTCCATATTTGTAGTAGTGTATTTTGAAATTAAAATTCCCATAATATATTGTACATGATATCAACTCCTCACATACTTGAATATACCGATTTCACATCATCTTCTCAATATCCTTCTAGTGGTCAGTTTGGAATTAATCCATAACATATGGACAAGATGTAATTAGTTGGATCATGAGGTAACTATATTCAATTTACAGTCATCTTTGTCCAATGTTTTTTCTATAATAAAATTTGAAAATGATTTTTTAAAAGGAAATTGTGATAAATAAATTAATTATATTATAATTATTAAGTGTTTTGGTATTATAGGAATATATCATCCTTCTTATTGAACCTTGGAATTCATGTGGATTCCTACATTTCTGGGCTATATCAAATGCAACACGGATGGTGCATCAAGGGGAAATTTGGGCCCTTCTGGTTATGGTGAAATTTTCAAAAACCACCAGGGTTAAATGTGGATTAATTTATGGAAATTATGGAATAAATACATACCTTTATTATTAAATACTCAGTATTATCAATATGGTGGATATTGAAAAGAAATATGGCTACCTAAACTTATGGTTTGAATGTGATTCTTCCATTTTTGTTCAAGATATAAAAAATGGTACTATTCATCTTTCGTGGAAGATGACTTCCAAATCGAGTAACTACATGAATGATATTTCATTAATGAACTATATCATTACTTATACAACCATGGATAAAAATACTTAGTTAATGGGATGGCCAATAAAGGGGTTATTTCCCTTTAATTGATATAGTGAAATTACCTTCTAGATGAGATTTTCTGTTTTTGGTAATGTGATTATTGTAAAAACAATATCCATTCAGACTTTTTTAATATTTATTTTATTCAATAAAGGTGACTTTATCTTTTGGTAAATCTCTCATTATACATAAAAAAACTATCTTTATGATTTTTTCCTTTTATCATATCATTGACCAAAATATTAATATAATTGAAGAAAGAAAATTACCTTAAATAATAAAGATAAAAGATAAAGAACGAAGTCAGGATCAAGAAAATTTGAACATAAAACAAAAATTATATTCCCTTAATAGAATTATTTCTATAGTGTGTGAATTAAAATAAATGAAAACCATCCCATTTAAAATATAAATTCATCCAAAATAGGTAATGGATAAGAAGAATAATTCTCTTTCAAGGGTGGAACTCTACTCCCTCACCCTTCTCTAGCTTCCTTCCCCCTTAAAGGGAAGCATGTCCTCCATCTCATACCCTTTGATTTCTAAGATATTTATGTTCCCTCATTTGGTTATATTCAATAGTATTCAATTATTTAGTAGTGAATAAATCTTATAAAAATCCAATTTTCAATGTCACGTCTCCTCCTTTTAAAAATAATCGTGTAGCAACTCCGTACCTAATAGCTCGCTTTCAGCTCCACCACTCGAATATCCAGTCTTCATGTGTCATGGAATATTATGTATCATCTTCTATATTTTGTGACCTAAGATAAAAACCTCAAACAAAATGTTCACCTCCCCGATAATGTCAACAAACCCAATTCTCTCTTCATTCCTAGTCTAAGATTCTCTATAAAGCTTTGAAGGCTTAGTTTGAACTCTATCCAAAGATCAATCTAGTATTCCCATTTTATTTTGAATTAAATTGAAAATTAGGTAATCACATGATTAAATTTTAGAGTTGAGGTGACCTTGATGTTTTTCTTCACATTAACTTAATATAGATAAACTAGAAATATGATCACTTTTACACAAGATCAATCTATAACATTTACACAAATTTATAGCATGGAAATATTTTTAGGAAAATGTAAGTTACCTTTATATAGACTTTTAGAGTGTATAGATACCTTAATGTAGCCTCATTTGAACATTATTTACCCTTACAAATTTTTTAAAACTACTGGTTACCTTGGCGTGATCACCCCACAAGTCAAGTACCTTTATGTGAGCATTGACATGCATCAGTTGCCTTTACATAGCCTCAGGCACTCAGTGAGGATAACCTTTACATAGATTTTGAAACCCTTTGGTTACCTTTATATATCTTTCTAAAATTTTACCTTACCCCTACATATATCTTTTATATACATATACATAGGTCTTCTAGATATACCTTACCTATATATAGGTTCCTTCAACACATACAATTCAATACTAAGTGAAAATAATCAATTTAAAATATAAAAATAAACAAAATAATCAATGAATTTGTAAATTAAAAAATTATAATTAAATAATTAATTTCAATAATTGATATCAAATAGAAAAACATTTAATTTAAAAAAAATAATTCCAAAACTTTGACATCACTTTAAAAAATATTAATTATATAAAAGATTCATAAAATACATGTAAAATTTTGTTCTAAAATATATAGAATTAAAATTAAAGATAAATTGATCCATTGAACACCCAAAAACTCATATTTATATTTATATACTGACATAATTACAATTTCCACTCAAATTAACCAATAATTAAAAAATTTACATTAAAAAAAATTGCATTAAAAACCTAATGGTTTAGTAAAATAAATATAAAAAAATTTATCAAAATGTGGCCACGTCAGTGGGATTTCTATATCTTTGAAGATATGATTTTATCCTTAATTATTTAATTTGTTATCTCATGTGGGGATCACCAATATTTGGTAGAATTATACTAGAATAATATTTACTAATCGACTATCTTGATGGACCTATATGTGGTGTTAAATAGAGGATTGTGTCTCTCTCCTCTATATTTGGAAGAGATAGGAGAATATTTTATATTTTTTCCTAATATAGTATAATAGATGATCATTCATGTAATGATGATTCAAAATTTATTAACACTACTAAAATTTGGAAAAACTATCATGCCAATAATCAATGATAAACATTAGTATTCAGATTTGGTGATCATATATTCTTTCATGTTTCACCGTTAAATTTTCACCTGTGAATGGGAAAGTAAGTTAAATTGGCATTGAGATATATTAGACCTTATAAAATACTTAATATGATTGGTGAGGTTTCTTATCAGTTGGATTTAACTCTGAGGTTTGATTCTCTATATAACACATTCTGTATTTCTTAATTCAGGTAATATATGGCTAACCCATCACATATGACTTGGTATGATGATGTGGAGTTTGAATCATATGTATCCTACATGGATATCAGTGTATACAGTATAAATTTTAGTTATAAGAAACTATTAGGAGGAATGAATTATTATAGTTCAGGTTAGGTGGTATAATGGAAAGATAAAATATGAGACTTAGGAGTATGATTATTTGATAAAGATCTAGTGAATAGAAATTTTCCCTAAAAATATAGGTTGAAGCTTCTCAAGCATGAAAAACCTGATGGTGGGGAGGTTGTAAAAACCTTAATAGGGACAAGTTTGTTCCCCTATTTAATGTTGATATCTTGATTCTTTTTGTAATTTTTTAGGAAAATTTTATATGGTTGATGAGGTTTGGGAGGGGTGATAGGTTATTTGGTGGGAAGGAGTTAAGAAATTGTAGTTTTTCCTAATATCAGAACTTCTGTAGGAATTATAATGAAATCCCACTAGAGTTCTAGTGGGTGATAGTAAAGGCTACTTCCCCTATCAATTAATATTTTGTGGGTCTCCACAAATGTTTCATTTGGATTCTATGTTTACTTTTTAAATTGGAAAAATGTAATTTTTGGAATTTAAACATATAAATAAACCATTAAATTACCCATCTAATGATTTTTCCACTTATTGGGTCATATGACATATTTTTTAATCTTTCCAATCACTTACCTATTCCTTTATTGAATCTTTATCCTACCTTGATTCCCAAGGATCTGATTGGTCACATAAGTTCTTCTTCATTAAGGTAAAGGATAATATCACCTATAAACTACTTATTTTTCTATTTCCTTTAAATTTAAAGTAAAATATCTTCTTTCTAACCATGGGGATTATAAAACTAATCCATTTTAATTTTATCTATTTTGATTGTGGTGGGGGTTTTACTTAGGTTATATCAAGTTAATTCCTTTATTTACTTCTATGATGTCATTTTTCATATCAATAATTTCTTAACTCTTATTTCTATTTTTTGATTTAGGTTATTAGAATCAAGTGGTTGTTAAATATTCTTCCCTAAAACCTAAATATCTACACTACAATCCTTTGATTATCCATTCCCCTATTCTCTCTTATATTCCTTAAGGTATGGGTAGGAATAAGTATAGGGACAAGTGTATTTAATCTAAAATGGTCATTTTTTTAATAAATGAACTATAAACATGTTCATATGTAATTTAAGGTGTGTTTAAAAATTATTTTTCAATTATGGTGAGTTAGATGAATGAAATTAGTTCTTTATGTTTCTTTTCATGATAGTTACATTGTATATGTTCACACCTTGGAATATCCTATTGCAACTATTGTTTTACTTAAAAGGGGGCCCTAGAATATGGTATTTGTATTCATTAATTTATTATAGAAATTATCTATTTATTTATCAAGTTAATTATTAAATGTTTCCTTCGTGATACTTGATATTAGATTAGTGGACTATAAGAGTTATTTGGTTTCATGATATTTTTGGCAAGTACGTATAACTTGAAATATATTATAATGTTTAAGATAAGAATAAAATTACATAACTTTTATACCCTTTAATCTTACTTTGGGATGAGATAATGGATCAACTTAGTATAACTTATCCCCTATACCCCAAAATGGGGGAATTACCAGACATTATATATAGATATTTTTTGATTGGATTAACTGAATAATTTCCCAACCTACTTCCTAATGTCAGTACCATTTTATCCTAAAGGAAGTTTTTGAAGGTAAGGATACTCCCATTATAGGGACTTATTTTATTTTTTAATAAATTCACTACTTTTTACTATATTAACAATGTTAGTTGTTTTTTTCACACTATATATATATTATATCATGTATGATATTTATTTTATGATAGTTAAGTAGGGGTGTGGATTATGCTACCTACTAAGTTTTCATACTTATGCTCTACAAGTTCCCTTATGGGATATGTCCAGACCTCTTTATATATTGTCTAAGAAAGTTAAAGGAACCAGAGCATCGGGGATATCCCTTTATGAATTTGGGATCCTAAGCACCATTTTTTGAAATTTTTGGAAAGTAAAGAGAGCCATAACTTAATGTATTTCCTGGAAGGTTTGTAAGATAGTTTCCTATGAAGCCACCCATTTATGGTCATTAATCCTTTTTTTGATTTTTTATTAATTTTTATATCTTTATTATCCTTATTTTTACTTATCTTTTGTATATTATGGACTCCATGTAATGTTTTGGGTATATTTGAATGTGTTTTTGTATATATATATATATGATACTTCTTTTGTTACCTATCTTATTATATAAAAAGGTAAATAGGAAGAACCTTGGTATGTTTTGTCCGTTGATGTTAATTAACCCCAAGGGTTCTATTAAATTTTAATTGTTAACTACCCTTAGTTTAATATATTTTACATGGTGAAAAACTTCCTCCCACATGTGTGTTACCAAACACCTGATGTTTATACCTACCTCTGTAGATTGGGAGGTCTAATTGAGATTTTTTAGAGACCTAGTTCAGTTTCATTTGGTCGATCATGTCATAGTTTTTACAATATATAGAGTGGATTTATAGAGAAAATAATTTGATGGTTAATTTTAGGTAATACATACCAAGAATCACAGTGATGTATTTTTTAATCAATAGAGTAAAGGTTTGTTCTTGGTTTTGTTTTCTTCAATATTATGCTTACATACCTCTCAAGAAATATCACAGTGTTTGGGTTTGGGTCTTTTTATTACACTTAGGGTTGTTATAAGTCCAAAATACCTACCATATTGGTATTATTATTCTAATGTCTTCACTGAGGTATGTTTATAGACATATTAGTTTTTTATTATACTATTGGAGTAGAATATCTCACCATGCATCTATTATAAACCATCCCCATATGATACCACTAATAATAAGTTGGGGGGAGTAGTTTTCTATTATGAAGTGGTAGAAGAGTCTTGTAATAGATTTTATTTTTGGTTTGAACTATGGAATTTGATTTAGAAGGTTTTAAATATATAATTATTTTATTATTAGTCCCTTTTAGTTATATAATTTTTTTTTTATTTTTTTTCATCGTTTCTCTTATTATTTTGTTTTATACATTATTGGGAATTATGTTTTGGTGGGATAGATGAGGAGTGGAATGAGTTAGTAAAGATGGGATCTGATATATCTAATATTTTTTGTATTTTTTATATGTATTTAAATTATTTAATCCAAAAAAATCATCAATATGATCTTATTGCATCGATTTTTTATTTATTGTGTGTTTTGAGCTAAAATCCAAAAAATGCATAATTCTGGATTTTTGACAGATTTTTACATCAAGGATATTTTGTTCATTTATTTAAAAATATAATTCAAAATTGAGTAATTATTTTTTTATAATCCTTGATTTATTTTCTTCAACTTTCTATTTTGGACCTCTGGATGGTTCAAGCATATAGAGGCCTGAAATATTCATTAAAGTTGGGAAATATTCTTTGCTTACAGTGTGGACCCCACCACAGTAACGAATGAAAAACTCATACTACACACCTTAAATTTATATGATTACACCTATAATGGGACTAGAACACATATTATAATTCTTAAAATAAATTTCATGGAGTTATGATATCATAAAGAGGGACTTTGAACAAAATATTTTGAAGGAATCATTCTAAAACCTTCATCCATAAAAAATAAAACTCAATAAAAAATTCACACTACAACAAAACTGGCCCCTAGCGGTGGTTTTTTTTTTCATTTGGTGGTTGTTTAAACCGCCGCTATAGGGTTTGGTGGCGGTTTACAAAAACCGCCACGAAACTGGGCGTCGGCAATCTATTAGCGGCGGTTTTTACTATTTCGCAGCGGTTTAAGAAAAGCGTCGTAGATGCCTCTTTTCGCGACGGTTTTTTTCCATTTCATGGCGGTTTTATGCGTAGATGATACTTTTTTTTTCGCGGCGGTTTTAACCGCCGCTATATTCTGGCGTTTGATGCGCCTATGCCGCGATAGTGAAAACTGCCGCAAAATTTAAACATAATACATTTAGCGGCGGTTATAACCGCCGCTAAATGCTGACCAGTAAGGCATTAGCGGCGGTTAAAATCACCGCGTCATGTTGACCTGGAAAAAAAATAATTCTGCTCCTACCACACCACTTCCCTGAAAAACAAATCAAACCAGAATATTGAACAGGAGACACCATACAAACAAATAACATGGTAGTATTCATTGAAAAATAGGATATGAGAAAATGTTGTATGTTATGGAGTCCAACCTAAGGAAAGGTATGTATCACAATTTGGTGAGTAACCAATCCAAGTGACCCCCAAGATGTATATGTGTTTTTAGCTTCTTTAATTTCTTATGTGTTTTAAGAAGGGTTGATTTATATTATATGGATACTAATACTCTATATAATAAATGGTTATGAATTTTGATACAATTTATGTGATCATGCTAACCATGGTGATGTGTAATGATATGTAATTGGTTATGCTCTAAGTTGTCCGATATAACATCCATGGGTGGATTGTGATATGGGTTGGGTTTTTTTAACAATGGATTTGTGTTATGGGATAGAACAAATTATGTTTATATGGGTATAGAATTTGTTCCAAAGATGGATGTTTGAGTAGTTATAGAATGTATGTTATGGTATGGTTTGTTGTGTGTTTTGGGTTGGTTGTTAATGCCTACTATAGAAAATGGGTAACTTGTGAATTGTCATATGTTTTAGGTTGGACAACACGCCAACCGTGCATGGTGCTTGAGAGAGTATGGTTTATGATCTTGTAGGTTATACATGATTCCTATTGAGGATTTGAGTTATGTCATTGGATATGAGATAAGAGTTTCATGTATACATCCCAAGATGGTCATCATGTTGTAGGTTGGATGGGATGCATCATGATATAGTTGTTATTGACTTCATTAAAGAAAATAGGTTTGAGTTTTTTAAAATTTCAACGACAACTTATCTAATGTTTTCCTAAATACCTTATTGGTGGAATTATACTTAACCAAACCAAATGATATTGATTTTTCAAAATAGTTATTATCATAAGATAATGTCATTAATATATATGTTCATGTATGTGATCTTTATCCTTCAGGGGAAGTATGGTGTGTCGATTTCTAGTTAGGATTAGTAACCTAGATTTCATAGTTGGATTGGGTATGGGATTTGTGATATGCATGAGAACCCTAGAGTGGGTATATTGGCCTATGATTTTCATCATGATATTTGAGATGGGTTCATAGATTCTTCTCCATGGGTTGTATCCTATATAGGATGTGGCATGTGAACTAGGGTTGAGAGAGACTAGTAATATTGAGATGTATCTTGGGATATTGGTGATTGGAGTGTTCTAATCAAGTGAAATAACAATTCTCATTTCCACCTGATGAGGGTTTTCTTCTATTTATGTAATCCAAGAGAGGACTTATCCTAGGTCTATGAGTTAATTAAATAAATGAAAGTAAGTTTAGACACTTTGTTCTATAGTGATGGTATATAGGTGGATTGTGGTTTGGTATTCAGTTAGTAATATCATTGTATTTGGTATTGTGAATGTAAAAGCATGGGTAGTGCTTGTGTTTTGTTAAGTCTAACATGAATAATTGACATGGTTATTTGGGGGATAAGTTAAGTTAAACTATGATTATTTGGATGTTTTTGTAATGATGCATATTAGGTGTTTTAATAGAGTGTATACATGCTTAGATTCATGTTATACTGATAACGGTTAAATTTAGGTATTGTGGGAGGCATCCAAGATACACTCTTTCCATGTCAGTAAGAGTGTGAGTTCTTTATCAGCATAATTGGTATGTTGGTTGTATAGTCTAAGATTAGCCTTTCAGGTGGGGATTTGGGTAGTTATTAGGTGTAGTTTTACTTGGTTAACATGTGGTTTATAATAATTGTTGGATTTTCATAGATCTCATAGATAGAGAGATTTAGTGATGAAGGTAATGTGACTATTGGGAATTTGGTCATGGGAAAATTATCAATCCATGGTTGTTTCATGTGATGCTTTCCTAATGTATGGGTTTGTTCAATTGCGGAGATGCCAGGTTTCTCAAGATGGTTAGTGCATTGGGATACCAAATGACACATATTTTGATGCATTTTTTATTACAATTAGATGGTCCTTGATCATTTTTCCTATGGTTTATACATTATTCTATGATACATGTGATATGTGGTCTCATCGCTTGTTTTATATCAACCTTAAACTAAAAACAAATTGGTATTCCTTGACCCATTTGAGTGGTGTAAAAATTTTAAGGCCATGACAGAGCCTTTTATCATGAACCTTTCATGCCTTAGATGTTTATGTTCATGGGATTGGTCTTTTAGTGTGATACATATTGGATATGGATCCAATAGGGGTATGTCTATGCTAAACTAAAACATATTGGGCCATAAGATAGGTGCTTTATCTTCCACTTAGTAAGGAAATTGATTGAAAAAGGGAGTATCTAGTAAAAATTGGCATATATAAAACCAATATGTTACCTAATAACTTCTGCCTTGTTGAGTGTTACATGGGGTGACTGTTCCTCCCTCCTGAGATTTTATTCTAAGGGGATATACTTTGGTTGTGATTATGGATATAGGTTGGGCATGTGTAGACCAACCTAGCGTAGACCTAAGGATGTGTTAGAATTTATGGAAGCCCTTCAGTGAGATTTTTATCTTCTGTTGTTTTGGTTGTCTTTATACCATTGAATGTTTGGGGCTTTGGTATGTGATATAATTTCTTCATGCCTGTGTAATGTGTTGTGGCTCATTGGGCCTTGATAGTGATGGTATGAATTGGGCTTACACATCTAGGATACCCAGGTGCTGTTATGGAGCAACAATGATATGAATGGGACTTACACAGTTGGACTGCCTAGGTACTTCTATGAATCAGTTATGGTATGAATTGAGCTTACACAATGGGGCTACCCGAATGCTGCTATATAGTAGAAATGGTATGAATATGGGTTACATATATGGTATTCTCATTGGATGTGGTACCAATTCAAACACAGGCCTAAATGGAATGATGTATACCACACTCAAGAAATCAATACATAAAATGAAACATCATAAATAAATAAAATGCATAGAAGGAAACATGAGAAATAAAGAAAATGTTAGGACATGAAAATGTTTGGTGGAAACTATCTGCCATACATTTTACATATACAAACCAACTGTTCTCATACTTGTTCAACACATCAACAACACTACTACTCATCATCTGATGCTGCATCGTCACCCTCTCCACCTTCATCTCCACTACCTGCTTCCACCTATAAGAACATTATATTGAAAATTAAATATTGTTTCATATTTATAATTAAACTTAAAACCAATAAAAGTCTGAAAACTAAATGATTTTTATTTTTTGTGATTTACCTGCTCACCACTAGCCGATGCACTACCACCGGGGGCATATCTACTCATATGCTGACGTATTTCAAGCAACTCTTTCTGCAAAGCAGATATCTGATCCCCCTGTTGGTGAACTGTGTTTCGTAGAGAAGACATATCCCTCTGAGTATATTCAGGTATGAAATAACTATAACCAGGAGTAGATGTAGCCGAAATCCCTGATGACCTTCCAAAGACCTCAGATGGTACGGGTCCCAAACCCATCCCGCGCACTCTACCAGGATGCTCCTTCCCAAGGACTTTACCAACCGGGTCATCCTGGGAGACTGAGTAGGATTGCCCAGGATTGACATCCCATATTTCATTAATTTTTACCTATAAATCAAATATCAATATATATTAACACAGTAAAAACTGATAATAAGTTATTATAATAAATAATTGACTTCATACCCCAACTTCTCTGGCAGGTTCATTAACAAAACTTCCATCTGTTTTTTTATGAACATCCATCCACAGTTCTGTTCGGGATGCTTCATGCCCTAAACTCTGTGACTGCATTAAACAAAGATAAATCAACAATTAAATATGTTAAATAGATAATATTGTCTTTTAAATATTTAAACTAATTAAAAGATTACCAATGACATTCGGCTTCTAGCAAAGCTTTTTGAGCCCGCAGTGTGCGAGATGACTTGCTTTGCCCGGTTTGATGAATTCTATCTTGAGAGATCCTGAAATAAATAAAATTAAATTTAACAGTAATGTATTCAATTTCTATCTCCTCTTTATGTACATGTATAAATGTAAAATGAGGATAATATAATAATATATATTTCAATACCATCCGCTTCTCATCACGATGGCTATCGACAAAAACTTTCCACTGTTCATTCGGTACCCCACTGGGTAGCTTCTCATACATCTGCTGCACGGTCAACGAAGTATCATTGACATCACACCACAACCTCCATTTGAAATCTTTCCATTTTTTTCCAAGATTTTTCAATGTCCACTTCCGTGCTATCACATCAGCAACGGTAAAGTGGAAGAACATCTGTATACAGAAATTCATTTTGAATATATTAGTAACATGACATTCAATTAAACCATAAAGTAATAAAATTACCTTTATCTGAGAATCAAAAACTTCATTTTTCCAGTTTGGAGGCATATGCCTCTAATAATCATATGAAATAGGCAGGGAAATGGGCTCCGCTGCCAGCTGACCTATAATCTGACCAAGTAAACCTGCGGCGTCATCCGTTGGGGCCCCATAAGAATCAAATGGCACCACTATCTTCTCGCCATTCATGTTCCAAACATCAGAACTTTTTAAGTGTTTTTCCACGGTTGCATTTTTTTCATCTGCAATTAGCAAACAATTACTATAAACAAAATGCAATAAATTAATTTAATTAAAATTTGTACCTATGACTGTGACCCTCCAGAATGTCCGTGATGAACTGGAAGGGGCGTGTCGCTGCCCCACTGCTGAGGCTCCTGTAGGGGGAGGCGATGACTCATCCTCTAATGAGACATCCACTGACGGTGTCAGAGATGGTGCAGGGGGAGAAGATGCAGGGATGTAGGCAGTTGCTGCCTCAGATGTCGTGGGGACAGACGGATCGTCATCTGTCGCAGAAGTAGATGAAATGGTGTACCGCTTCTTCCTTGGCATTCCTGTCATTTAATCAAATAAAATTAAGTTCAGAATATATATTTCAAAAAAATTATGCAGAAAAAAATTTAAAAATTATAATAGATTCCCAGTACTAACAAACAAAATATATATAACAATGATAATGAATGACTACAGAAATGAAACAAGTGGTTGCTGAATGAATAAATAATTGTACATACAATCATTTTCCCCTTCAATCATGTCGGGTTCCTGCTCCATTGCTTCATCCACTTCATTCATCCTTGCTAGACTAATATTTTCAATCTCATGATGGACAAATAATTCTGCTTCCGGTTGTTGATGAAATTCAATTGCAGAGGTCAAATCTTCCACTTCATCACCCATATCATACAAATATCTTTGTATTACGTGAGTAACTACACTCCACCCTTCATCCACAACATCATTCACATAATATACCATTTTTTCTTGCAATGCTAAGATATATGGATCATGCAGTTCACGATCACCAACATCCATCAAGCGAGAGAAGTTTACAGAAGTAAATTGCAAGGAATCTCTTTTAACACCTCTGATAATATCGACCCATTTGCATTTGAATAAAACAACAGAAAAATGCCCGTGGTAGTTTAATTCAATAATATCATGAAACTTTCCATAGTATTCCACTTCATAAAATGTAAATATACCACTATTCTATGTTTTCAAAACCACTTCTCGATCGACTGTACGAAATCTAAAACCATTCACATTATAAGCGTCGAACTTTCTAACTTGTTTTATAGGACCTCTAGCAAGAAACTTCAAATCTTCTGACAAGTCTGCTCGAGTATCAGTATTCATGATCTGAAGAATAAAAATATAATTTAATATATTTGCAAATTATATGTGTCAAACTAAGATTCGTATTTATTGCAATATTTATAAACTTACACATCGTGTAAACCATTCTACCAGCTCTTTATTCACATATTTCGTTATATATTTTTCATTTCGTGTTCGGCCTCTCATTCTTCTCTTTGTTTGTATCCTCAACTCTTCAATAAATGTATCTACAATTTCACTATTCAGTATCACATATCTATGTGCCTGTAATAACTCCAATTCTGTCAGTGTCGCGTATGAGGTCCTCCCAACTGATCAGCCAATAGCAGGAAATATTTTTGATTTTTGATGCATTTGAGATTGAGTTGATGTGTCGTCAACACGTCCAACTCGATTAAATCTTGTCTCAATATCATCCAAATATCTGGAACAAAAGGTGAGACACTCCTCGGCCAAATAGCCTTCAGCAATAGAGCCTTCTGGTTGAGCTTTATTTCTCACGTATCCTTTCAAATGCCCAAGATATCTGTGAAAAATAATAATAATATCATGAATTTATTTAAATTCCAAATATTGTTTACTTAACTGGAAACATATAAATAAAATACCTCTCAATTGGATACATCCATCGATAATGAATGGGGCCTCCTAATTTAGCTTCGTCAACCAAATGCACAGTTAAATGCATCATGACAGTAAAAAATGATGGAGGAAAGATCATCTCCATTGCACAGAGGTTCAATACAAACCTCTCCTGTAGGTTGTCAAGCTGTAATGGATGTAGAGTTTTCTCACATAATTGCCTGAAAATGTGCAGAATTGTAGTACAGTAGCAGTAACTTTTTCAGGTAATAATGTACGCAATGCCAATGGTAGTAACTATTGTAACAAAACATGTGAATCGTAACTTTTCAATCCATATAACTTACGATTCTTCAAATCAACACACCTCCAGATGTTACTCGAATACCCATGAGATACCTTCACATTCTTTAAAATTCTAAGGAACGTATCTTTATCCCTATTTTTCATTGAAAAAATGGCCAGAGCATACTTTTCATTCTCATCTGGCCAGAGATCACGTTTTATGTTCATTACTTGTAAGTCTTTGCGAGCATTGAGATGATCCTTCGACTTTCCATGCTCATTAAGTAATGTGAAAATCAAATTATCACATACATTCTTCTCAATATGCGTCACATCAAGATTGTGGCGCAAAGAATTAAATTCCCAATACGGAAGTTTGAAGAATATACTTTTTTTCTTCCATTTTTGCGTTCTGATTTCACTTGACGATGCACTTCGCACTCGTTTTCCACTATCAGTCAAATGATGAATCTTCCCAAATTCTGTTTTAACATTTTCAAGCTGTGTCAATATTTCAGAACCGGTTAACAACTTTGGAGGTGGTCTACGATCAATGGAACCATTAAATTTTGATTTGTTCAGCCGAAATCTATGAGATGCATCAAGAAATCTTTGATGGCACAAGAAGCACCATTTTCTATTGTGAGGTAGCCGTTTGGTCTCGAAATCAAAGTTACAAATGGGACAAGCCAAACCCGTATAAGTGTTCCAACCAAATAAATTCCCAATCCCAGGGAAGTCACTAATGGTCCACATTAAAGCAGCATGCATTTTGAACATTTTTTTAGAAGAAACATCAAATGTCTCAACACCGTTTATCCATAACTCCTGTAATTCTTCAATCAAAGGCTGCAGGTATACATCAATATCATTTCCAGACATTTTTTTTCCAGGAATAATCATCGAAATGATAAAAGATGTTTGTTACACACACATCCACGGAGGCAGATTATAAGGGATCAAAACAACTGGCCAAATGCTATAACTCGTACTCAAAGTCCCAAATGGGTTGAATCCAACGGCAGCCAATCCCAATCGAACATTCCTAGGATCAGTTGAGAAATCTAGATGTAATGAATCAAATGCCTTCCATGATTGGGAATCTCATGGATGTCTCATTAACCCATCATTGTTTTTATCTACAGAATGCCACTTCATGTGTTCGGCGGTTTTTGATGACCTAAATAATCTTTGCAATCGAGGCTTCAAAGGAAAGTAACGCAAAACTTTTGTAGGTGTGTTCCTTTTCTTCTTCTCCATGAAATTATGTTCAGTCATACTTCCAACATCACCTTTTGACTGCCATCTAGAAGAAGAAAATTTCTTACAATTCTGTCTACTTGAATCCTCTCCCCAGTAAATCATACAATCATTGGGACACGCATGTATTTTTTTATAATTTAGACCAATCTTGTTTACAACTTTTTTCATCTCATAAAAAGATTCTGGGATTTTTGCTTCAGGAAATGCATCATGAATCAATTCCAATAACATGGACATTGCCTTAGTTGTAATTCCACATAGACATTTGATATGGTACAACTTCAGCAGAAATGAAAGCTTTGAATATTTCAAACACCCACTATACAACTCTTGATTTCCATCGTCAAATAAATCATGAAACACATTTTCCTCACTGAAGTTTTACCTTACATTTGGCTCCATAGAATCAAGAGGAGGATCCAATGATATGTTACAATCTTGATCTGCTTGTGTTACAGTCTCAAAAACATCACTTGTCACGTTGAAATTTGTAGCACCCTCTTCTGGTTGTTCTGATATGTTTTGATGCTCATAGTGGTGTCTTATAGTGCCGAATGCATCATTTATGAGGTTTTTCATTTCATTTTCCATTGGCGACAAACTTGGGACCTCATTCTGTGGATTAACATCATTCCTTAATCTTTCTATATTGTTTGATTCTCCATGCCAAATCCAACACAAATATTGATCAGGGAATTGCTTCAGTATTAAATGTTCATAAACTTCATCTCTCTTCAACCATGTTCTAAATTTACATTTAGGACATGGACATCTTATTCTCCCTTCAACGGATCGATTAGAAATTGAAAAATCTAAAAACTCATTCAAACCCTTAACATATTGAGGTGTATTCCTCGGTAATGTGATCCAGCTTTTATCCATGTATATCACAATGTTCCTACACAAAATATACGATAGTGTAAGATTACAGAAACATAATATAATAAAGATGAACCATTGATCATAAAGTATGCATAATATAATAAATATGATTCATTGATCACATTTACCACTTCATACCAACCGAAAAAGTCTGGTCCATAGGAGACAGCGTCAACACCTCATTGAGGAGCAATAATAATATCGGGTTACACACTTATCATAACACTATCGATCACACATTTATGTTGCCTCAAACAACACCCCATTGATGTGTGATCGAAACTGATCATAATGCATTTTAAACCTGAGACATTATGTGATTTTTTAGGCTTGACCTTAGATGTCCTCCAAGAGGAATGATGTTTCTCAATGGTTTCATACACAACCAACCATATCAATGTCATATTTCCTATGACAAAGAAGACTATCTGGGTACCAATCCATGTACTGAATATGGTGTGAGGTAAATTAAGTAGGCCACCACTAATGGTTTCTAATGCATAATCTAGTCCATGAATATAAAACAAACAATAGTGTGCAGGTATATCAAAATTAACTGTCACTATAAATATAAATCCATGTCACACTTAGGTTTCTTAGGAGACACTTGGCACAATCTCAAACCTTAGAGATTTCATGTAAACATTGGTAATAATATCCACTTTGAAATGCACCAACCTAGAAATGTTAGTGGAATACACTATAACAATACATTCCCATTTTTATAATGTTAGAAAGTATCAGGTCTTTTCCACATGTAACATTTTAGGATAAAACTATAGTTTATATATTTTCTTGAAGGATTCCCATGTAAGATTCTCATAAAATATAGCATTCACAACTGAGCCTCACCATTTCCTTCCCAATCCATCAAGAATATATGTTGACCCCCACCCCTTAGATTCCTTGGAAATCTTTATAATTTTAAATCTCCTACCAATCTACTCAATCCTCTCCTCATATTTCTAGATTCCATTATCACCATGAAAGATAGGTGGATTCTTATTAGTAAACTATGAGTCATGATCCACTACTCCACCTAGGTTTTTAATACCTTCATAACCAAAGTATGAATAGTGCATATTATAACTTCCACTAAAGAAGATACCACTAAGGGATTCTCTTATTAAACCCGTCTCACAAATCTATCACTTAGATTCATAAGACCTCTTCTAGTAGGAATCGTCTAACAAATACAAGATGAAAACCCCTTTAGTCATGAGAAAATTCCTAAATCATAGAACAACTTCCATAATCCATATTAATGATTTAAAATAATAATAATTTTATGAATTTATGAATTTTATTAATGAAATATAAAACATAAGAAAGGAATAGTTTTTTTAAATAAACACCAAATCTAGTTTATTCAATCAACAACAAAGACCAAGTGACAATATTTTCAAAAATAACTAACCACCCATAGTAACTTGAATTAATACATTGAGGTGAGATGTCTAGGCACCATCCCACACATATTAACTAAATTCTAGTGCTACTAAATCTAGTCTACCAATGAAACTAAACCAAAACTAGGAAGTTTCGTAACATTCCAGGCTCAATATTCCTTTTGATATTAATTTATAATGAACCGACTAGGGAAAACTAGGCAAGTCTCCCAAGAGGGTCTTATACATGGAGATGTGTAATAAAGAGGCATGAAAGTAGTATCCTGTTTTAGAGAATAAAGTTATGAAACCAAATTAAAATAAAAAATAAAGATAAACATCCATTAGTATAAAAAATTCAATCTAAATAGGCCAAACCATAAAGAATTTAGTCAACCACTTTTTGTGAGAAAAACCATTTTTGAAGAAAGAACTCTTTAAAAACATGTATATTTTCCATAAAATCCATTTAAATCCATCAATTTCATGATTCAAGCCAAAGAAATTAATAACAATATAAGGAAATTTTAAATTAGAACCGCTTGTATAGATACACCTACCTTATAAACATAAGGAACCTAAGATCCTTCGACAACATAAATTGGAAACAAGCAGATATTCCTGAAATAGAAAAGGAATGAGGGAAAAACAAAATGGATTGATTGATAACACATATTATTTATGAAACTATCGAAACCATATCACACAACACTACCAAACCAAGAACATAAATGATAAAGAGAGTGAATGATATTACACATACCCAAAGGAAGACAACCCACCACACTAGTGAACAAATGCTCCAAGAAAAGAAATCTGGTAGAGGAGGACACCCAATATTATCTAAAATCTTTCTAGGATTTATGAGGGAGGTCTTCACATTGAATGAAAGAAGGGTAATATGTAAATCATGATAAAAACCATTGGTTCTAAATAATTAATGTCATGAACCCCTTTCATGGTGTGAATTCCACGATTTATAAAAATACCCAAAAAAGTATCCTTGGTTTGAATTAATCCTAATCAACCCATTAAAAACTTGAAAATGTTTTATGACTTATAATTCTGCAAGCTCTAAACCAAACTCATAGTATCTACCCTGCAGTAGATTCACATTGTGTAACAAATTCATGATTCGAATCAAAGAACCAAGAAATAACTAAAAATTACCAAAATAGAAGGTGGTCGCAGGGGGCGTCGGGGGGTGCGGGGGTCGCCGGAGGCCGCGGGGGGTGCGGGGGTCGCCGGAGGGCGCGGGGGGCGTGGGGGGTGTGGGGGGCGCGCAGGGCGCAGGGGTCGCTAGGGGTCGAGGGGGGCGCCAGGGGGGGTGTGGGGTTCGCCGGAGGGTGTGGGGCGCGGGGGGGTGCGGGGGTCGCCGGAGGCCGCGAGGGGTGCGGGGGTCGCCGGAGGGCGTGGGGGGCGTGGGGGGCGCGCAGGGAGCGGGGGTCACTGGGGGTCGAGGGGGCGTCGGGGGGGGGGGGGGGTGCGGGGTTCGCCGGAGTGCGTGGGGGCGCGGGGGGTGCGGGGGTCGCTGGAGGGCGCGGGGGGCGCGGGTGTCGTCGGGGCCGGGGGGGATCGGGGAAGAGGGGGGATTGGGGAAGAGGGGAGAGGTTTTGTGGGGGAACCGCGGAAGGGGTAGGGGAAAGGGTCGTGGTTTTTTAAAAAAAAATAGGGTTTCGTGGTGGTTTATTAAAAACCGCCGCGAAACCTTTCACTGAAAACGTTTAGCAGCGGTTTTGTGAACCGCCGCCACAAAACCGCCGCTAAACCCAGTTTTTTTGTAGTTTCATAACACCTAAATTATGTGGATAATTAGTCTAAAATTTTTTGGGTAGACATTTAAGAAGTTTTGGAACAACATTTATGTAGGCTCAAATGCATGAACAGGTCATTTACAAGGTCTTTAATGCATGATAATCTATAAGTTTTGAAATATGGAGAAGCTGACTAGGTAGAATAAATTGTCAGAGGGAAATACACATAAATCCCTCAAAAAATGGACAAATATGCTTAAATTTTGAGGATAGGTATAAAACAATTATGAACATATTTTATGAAGGAGGAAACATGCAAATCAATCATTTATTTGGGATAAAATGCATAAAATTTCAAGGAAAATTATGCCTATAAAAGGAGGGGAGCTCCTCCCTCACAAGGCATTCCATTCCATCCCCACACCATCCAAGGAACTAAGGAGAGGAGGCCAATGGAAATTTAGGATTTCTACTTTCTTTTATTTTATTTTATTTTTCTTTTATAATTTAATGCATTCATATTTTTTATATTAATGTATTTATCTTTCCTTCTTCTATCCCTCTTTTTCTTCCAACTCTAACTCTCATTATCTCTCTTCCATATTTCCACTGTGGTCTATTTTCACATTGCGACTAATCTAAGTATTGACCCTGGGGGTGGTTTCACAGTTTTGTTTGTTATTGAGCTTCAATTTAAAAAAAATTAAATTTATTTGTGGTGGATGGAGGAGTATTGCATGGGTGCGGCAGTCATCCACCATAGAACTATTTCAAAATCCTTTCATTTCCATTGATTCATTATTTTCACCCCTTCTCTTGGGAAAACCCTTCATACGGTGGAGTTTGTGTTTCCTAATGGGATAAAATGGAATACGGTGGAGCTAGGTATTTTAGGAATAACATTCTCGATTGAGGTTTCACCCTACATAACTATTGTAGGGGGTGTGGTTTGGTGTGTCATATGCATACTAAAATCACACACTCTATAAATAAAAGGAAATTAATTAATTAATGAGGTTTTGGTAAATGGATTATCAAATTGAATTTAAATAATAAATAATGAATGAATGAACTCATGGTATCAAATCTTAGGACCAAGTTATCTCTTCCCTAATTTTATTCTATTTTCATCTACATCTATATTTAAATTTAACTTTTTCATTTCATTATTTTAATTTCACTATTTCCCAAAAACCTTAAAACCATAATTTTTAGTAAATTATAAAAACAAAAAAAATTATAATGGGTGAACTAGAATTATTGATTAAACTAACTATGATTCTCTTCAAATGATAGGACCCTGGTCAGCCACTTTGTTGTATTAGGAAAATAAATTTTATTTTTTCATGCCCTACCACAGGTGTACGTCAAAACTAGCACCTTTTTTAGGGATCTAAAGAGTTATTTCGATCACTTTTTCAAAAGTCACATTTTTTAAAATATTTTTCTTTGTTTTATTTATTAAAAAATATTAAAAAAAATATATTTTTCCATAATGTGTTCAAATTAAAATTATTATGCATGGGAATATTACTCACAGGTGAAATATCAAGAACCAGAAGTGGATTATAAAGATCCAAATGTTTGGGTGGAAAGGATGAGGAATACTCTGGATGACTTGTGGAAGAAAATGGATGGAGAATTTGAATATGTTTGTGCATTAATGGAGTAACCTGACCCTGAACCAGAAAAAGAACCTAAGGTAGTGGTGGAAGAAATTTCACCACTCATCATTGAATAACCAGAGGAGGTAAATGTGGAGGTACCTAAATATTCATTCGTCCTAACTCAAAAAATTCTACCAAAGATAGATGAAAAGGAGGAAGACTTTCCTATTGATCCAAATGTGGGAGATCAATAAGAATTGGGTAAATTCTAGAATGAATATGAGGAACTAATTGATCTCCCCAAGCCTTGGAAAGAAGAATAATTAGCACCAGTGAAAGAAGACACCACCCAGGTGGTGGAATTTGAAGTCAAGATAGAGGATCCCAACTACCTGCCTCCATCCTTAGAGAGTCTACTCAAAGAGGAACTTAACACTAATGTAGATATTGAAGCTAAACCAAATCAGGGATTTGAACCTTTCTTTCCTTCCAACGGCCCAATATACTTATATTTTTTTATTTAAAATAAACCCCTTTTAAGGGAGAATATAAAACCTAGATGACTTCATGGACATAAAACATACTTGACCCGAATATGAGAAAATAAACACAAACTAGAAACTTGGTGTATACCCTCCCTAGTATTTGAAATGTGAAAAAGATCTCCACCAATGAAGAACTGTACAGCTAGAAAGTGTCCTATGTCAAATCATAGGCCTGATCTGATGGCAGTCTACATACCCTCTCAATTATCTGAGTCCGTAAAGCCTGCATAGGTGAACCGCCTACTCTGAATCCTCCATTGAGGCATGTCCTATTGGTCAATTTTGGTAATATCTTCAAATATCGAGTCCTAAAAACGAGCCAATATTCTTCACATCATCATCGAATTGAAAGTGAGGACCATAATGTTGAGGTCAAAGCCACAAAAGCCATGCCACATGAGACACCTCTAACACACACGCAGAAACATGAAGAGGAGGATGAACCAAGGAATGGGAATCCGAGTCTTTATCACCTAGGACTGGAAGACCCAAAATCACATCTATGGAGCATCTCTATTGAGGGGGTCCAATACGATATGAACCAGTAGAACCTCCTTGGGCATAAAGTCGTTAAGCTCAAACTGATGAAGAACCCTCACCAGATTCTAAATCTCCAAACCACATGAAGTAGAGGGACCAATGAGGAGGATTGCATCAGTGACAATGATGTCACAAGAACCTATCAATGTATTCAACAACCAAAAACCCCAGAAAACCACAAAATTATTAAATCTTCAAAAAACAAAAGAAAATCAAAAGCAGGTCCTCCCCCCTTTAAGTCGTTCTAAAGTCAACACCACATAACCCAGGGAAGATGATACTCACTATATCTGTCGTCGGGCCACTCCGGCTCTGAAATCCAACGCCAAAACTGGAGTAGACTCTAGAAACTAAGAGTACTCCAAATTCGTCGTTGCGCTTGTCGTTGCAGGATCCACCACTGAGTCTATAGCACACCGCACCTGGCACCAAGATGAGATCACGCTAGATTTGAACCGAGCTGTGGATGAGACATCCAAATCTGAGCCTGCGAAAATCCAGATTCTGTCTCCAAGAAGAAATGCTCTAGATCTATAGTCGAGTCGAGGTCGATAATTCCCTACCGAGCTGGGATCTACACCGAGCCAGGAGAAGTGACAGAAATGGGATTTCGATGTCGGTCAACACGTCAGAGGAGGGGAAGAGAAAAAACTTGAGGAGAAACCATAGGCTCAGAGGGGAGAAGGGATGTCACAACTCCGAGTCTTTCACTCTATATATTCTGATTTTATTGAATCTAATTTGAGTATAACTCCCAACTGTTTTGAATTTTTAGAATTGGTTGACTCTTATTATGCCTTGGAGAATTATGTGGAAAAAGAAGACGCACCTCTTGAGGAACACCTAGAGCTTCCTAAAGACATTGAACATTTAATTGAGGAATCCCATGAAGTTATACCAGTGGCTCTGCCTGATGAACTAGAGACACATACTTCTTCACATCTGGAGAAACCACCAGAAGGAGAAGAATATGTCGCACAAGTAACAATGAAGGAGGAAGAGGTTCCATAATTCATCTTTCCCTCTCCATGCAAGATGTACCACATTGTGAAAGGGGGATATCTAGTGTACTCTATCCATGGAGTCCTCCTCAACAATAACAAAGAACTACAATCCAAGTAGAACAATATGTGGTGGTTCATGTCAAAGAAGATACACCCACCATCAGATTATTGATAACTACTGGTACTTCCCACTAGAGGCAGTAAAATTAAAGGACCACTTGGGGGATCATACCAAGATTTATCTTTAAATGCTTTATAGTAATTTCAATTTCAATTTCCTTTTTTTATTAGTCCATCATGCGGCCCACTCCCACTTTTCATTTTGGGCATAAATGATTTGATCTTTGTGATTAATTGAGTAACTATCTTCTATAGGATCATGATGGCAGAAGGAAGCCCCAAAAAATGGTTAAAGAGGACCTGATATTTATTTCAAAAGGGAGTTATTTTTTAATTTTTAACTTTTAAACTCCTTAAATTTTAATCCAAATCATGATTTTAGCTTTAAAGATAAAATTGTATGCCCAAAATTGAATTATTCTCTACTTGACATATCTAGGATACATGAGTTTCTTACGAATCCAGTGATTTCATGTTTTATATTTCAATGTTAATAATATTTAATGAGTAAAATGGAAAATTTAATGATTAAAGTGAAGCATGGATATTGAAATTATGACTCATGATTTGAGGTAATTGATTGATTCAAATTAATGAAATCTATCTACTATTTTTCATGCTTTGAATTTCATAAATTTATGTGAATTGATTTGTTATTATTGATCATGCCTTGAGTGATTGTCAAAATATTATAGGTCTCACTCCCAAGATGATTTCTAGACCAAGTACTTCTTATTTATTCTTGATCATATTTCTTAAGTGATCTTTGGGCATGTCACCTACCATAATTTTCATTTGAACTTGTCAAAGATATGACTATACAAAAACACATTTAAAATGATCAAGGAATATTTTAAAATTTCCTTATTCATAAAATACCACCTTTACATCAATCCTTCTTTTAGCACATAGAGACCATGATTGACCTTTATAGGGATGAACCATGTTTCAAGCCATTTTTATCCATTCCTACCCTAATCTTGGTATTTTTATAATATTTTAAAGATTAAGTGTGAGGGTGAAGGGAATCATGGTGGAAGGGATGTTATAAATTGTAAGAAAAAAGTGTGGGGTGAGATTATGGTAATTATAAAAGTTTTTGGAAGTATTCATTGTACATCATTTTTCCCCTATTTAATTTTAAAAAAAGGACAAAGGAACCAAAAAAATAGAAAAAATGGGTTGTGATTTAGGATAACCAAAAATAACCATTTTTCAGACTGAAAATCTTCTAATAATATTTGGTTAGGTGATGGATGTGAGGTTTTATCTAATCATAACTTTTGAAAAAATGAAAAAAAAGGAAAAAAGTAAAAAAAAAATATTCAAGTGTGTACAAATTATTCATTATACTTAATTTATCATAACCTTTACTTTTATTTTTGGGGAATTGGGTGTTCCTACTTTGAAGGGGATAATTTTATTACAGATTTTGACATAAGGAATTTTTCTTAATAGACAAACCTCCTCCTTGAGCCTTAATTTTTAAATAATCAAATCCTACCAACCTTAATCCTTAGAGTCATTTGAAACTTTATTAAAAATTACTCATGATTTTATCTTCCTTTTGTCTTTACAATGTGGATAAAGTAGTTATTTTACAAGCTTATGGATAAGGTTCATGTTCTCATGATATGATCATACCTCTATTTGAATTGAATCGTGAGTGAAGAGAGAAAATATTGAAAAGTGAGGTAGATCATGATTTGGCATGTTTAATAATAATTAATTGAGGATCTTGAATTAATAGAAGAATAATTTCTGTAATTTTTCAAAGGGGAAAAGTAAAATACATGAATTTCTTTGAAAAATGAGAAATTAAATAGATACTTGATGTAGATTTTTGAAAATTTTATTTGATATCAAAAATTGGTAAATTTTATTACTTTTGAATTTTAATATTTCTAACATCGGTTCCCTATCAATTCCATGTTGAGATTTTATGCTTGAGGACAAGCATGGTTTATGTAACATCCTGGTTCTGGGTGTCGTCCAAAGGTAACCAAGGTGCCCCATACCTGGTTGATCACATAACCTCAAGCGCATTTCACCAAATACCATAGGTTGTTGGCTAGAAGCAAGTTATAAGGTAAGATATTGGGGAAACTATGCCCTCGTTGGAAGAGTATACACAGCCTAATAATAAACAGTAAATATTAGTAGAAGCATTAACACCATAAAACAAAAGTAAACAGAAAAATACTGATAGTAATGTAACAACCAGAGCACATATAAATGATTCATGTCACATTTGTCTAGGAAAGCATACAAACATGTCACAATGATTTAAATACAATACTAAAGCCAAAGTATAGAAAACCATTAAACTCCAACAGCATCGCAATCCTCATCTTGGTCCTATGCTCTCCAGCTCCAATAGCAATCAAGTACCTGATGATGAAGGTTGCCTACCCTTATCTATACCTGCAACTATATAATCTTTTTGGGTATAAAAGCATGACCCAAATATTGTGTGAGATGAATCCCGATAGGAAACCACAAAAATATTTGTGCCTAACTATCAGTGAATATATATAACAGGCATCATGCAGACTAAAGAAATAAACTAGGAAGTGCTCAAAATTAAACAATCTTATAGTTTCCAATTACATTCATTTACATTTATTAATTATTCAAACCACTGAATAATGAAACCATGGGATCTAGACTATGTTCTATACCCCCTATGTAATAGAAAAATTGATGTCTCAAAAGACCATCTAGAAAACATGTGTGACCGAGTCCGATCTTGTGCTTTGGCTTGGCAGGCTCGTCACAATTATTCAAAATAAACCCTCTGGGAA
Source organism: Viscum album (assembly GCA_963277665.1). Taxonomy (NCBI): domain Eukaryota; kingdom Viridiplantae; phylum Streptophyta; class Magnoliopsida; order Santalales; family Viscaceae; genus Viscum; species Viscum album. The sequence continues at coordinate 1,664,692,425 of OY728127.1, forward strand.
AGTTCTCATAGTCTAACACCTCTGGTTTAATATATCAACAATTCAATAGATAATGGCCCTCTAGGAAAGCTCACATAGTCTAACCCCTTTGGTCCTACACAGTACTAATCATTTACAAACGACGACCTGTGTAGATATCATGGTCAATACCCCCTTGGTCTGTATAAGAATAAAAAATTATAATGACCACCTGGAATCTCTCACAGTCAATTCCCTAAGGTCTAACATTCATTTAAAAATGACCCTATGGGTAGCTCTTATGGTTTAACCCCTCTGGTCTATGACCACCCAACAACTCTCACAATCTATACCTTTAGGTCAACATCACAACAATTATATGTAACTGACCCTACCTCAGGAATCTCTCACAGTCAATTCCCCTTGATCATACTTTAATAATGTGAAACACATGCATCTCATTTAATTAGTAACTATATCCTAACAATATAAGGCATGGAAACCAAAGCAAGCCTAACAGGAATTCTTTACCAAATGGCCATAATAAAACAATCAAGGGAAAGAACCCATGGGGTGTCCCACAACAAGGTATCTAACCTTACTCATAAGAAATAACCCCTTTCTCAATCAACAAACCATAGCAGGTATTAAACATGGTTAAATTCCAAAACACAAAATACCCTAAACATGGGTATTCGGAACTTTAAGCATATATAATCCAAAGACAATCAAAGAAAGGCACAAACCACCTACCTTGATGTTGTATGATGAACACTCTTTAATGATGGCCCTTGAATCAACCAATAACGATGTAGATATATAAAAAGGCTAAAATCGTTCAACCTTGAATAACCCACGAGGGAAGAGGATCCAGGAAGAGAGGCTCTAGAAGAAGGGATAACTCACCAGTGGGATTCCAAAGCACCATCCGGAGTTTGGATCAGACTTTGGATGGAGAATAGGTGGCTCGGACTTTGATCATCGCTCCTAGTCGCACCTGGATGAACCAAGGTTAGAAGAATAAAGATCCATAAAAGAAACTCAACACTGCTCTGATATATCAATTAAAAAGAAAAGTACATAGCATGTTCATTTAATGTACATGTCATGTCAGCCCCCACTTTAGGTGGTCTTCTAGGTCATCTAAAAATCCATGTACTCAGTCGTTACATGACCAATACATAGCTACATGTGGAAACTAGGTACACGGTGTGTACTCATAAGTACACAGTGTGTACTTAGAAAAAACCTCTTTTCTTTATTTTTCCTCCAAAACAACCAAAAATCAAGATCTATACCTGAAATAAAGATCTGGGCTCTTATAAACTTCCTCCCTTAAATAAATTCTTCCCCAAATTTTTTTCCAAGGGTGGTGAAGAAAAAGTTTCAGACAACTCTAGCCACTATGATCGTACGTCGGCCTCCCTCTCCCAATTCTCATCCTGTACTCACTTGTGTTTCCATAGAACTTGTACCAAAGGAAACGGACGGCCACCGGGAAACTTCATGTTGAGATCCACAATCCGTATAGTGTTCCCCTAAAAGGATGTATCCACCTCAAACTCAACCTCCTCTGGTTGAAAAATATAAGATGTGTCTGTAAAGTAACGTGTAGATGAGAAACAAGGAAGACGTGATGCATAGCCCGGTACCTCTGAGGTAACTGCAATTGATAGGAAACTGTACTGACTCTCTCCAAAACCTCAAATGTCCTGATGTATCTGATTTAAATCTTTATATATCTCTTAATCCTCCTATTTCTTAACCTCAGTGAGACACATAAGAAAACCTGATCCCCAACCTCGAACTCTAGAGGTTGTCTTTTTCGATTAGCATAAGATTTATGGCAGGATTGTGCAGTTTCCATACTCTTCTGAATCTACTCCACCTACTCAGTGGTCTCCTATACAATACAAGGTCCCAGAATATCTTCCTCTCCTACATCTATCCAACATAGGGTTGATCAGCATGGCCTACCATACAAATCCTCATAAGGTTCCATCTGAATCGTCGCCTGAAAACTATTATTATAGGAAAACTCCACTAGGGGTAAGTGTCTCCCCCAAGAACCCAAAAATTCCAGGATTCATGCTCGTATCATTTCCTCTAAAACCTATATTGTGTGATTGGACTGACCATCAATCTGGGGATGGTAAGCTATACTCAGAAGCACCTGTGTACCCAAATCCCTTTGTAGTCCCTTCCAGACACAAGAAGTAAACCAGGAATCCATTTCTAAAAAAATAGAGTGTGAAACCCCATGAAAACGTACAATATCTCATATGTTCAACCTTCTAATATCATCGACACTGAAGGTCTCCATGATTAGCAAGAAATATGCAACCTTAGTGATTATATCAACAACCCAAACTGCATCATTCCATCGAGGAAACCTCGGTAAACTCGTCCCAAAATCCATCACGGAATCATTCCACTTACACTTAGTAATAGGTAACTACTATAAATTTCCTATCAGTCATTGATTCCCTTCTTTCACCTACTGACAGGTGGAACATCTTATAACAAAACCAGCAACATCCCTCTTCATACTTGGCCACCAATACTAACGGAGTAAATATCGATATATCTTGGTGACACCAGGATAAACTGACAAATATTAGGAATAAAAATATTGAATAAACTCCTCACGTATGTCTAATAACACCCATATACATCCATGGAAACCCAAGATCTCAACATCGCCTATGGTCCACCCAGGAGTAGGGTCCTCTCCTGAAACACTCTCCCGTAGGACTAGGACTTTGGAATATGATAGATGCCTCATTCACACTCAGTCCAGTATAGTAGATGTAATAGATATAGAAGAAATAAACGTCCACCCCTATCTGTTGTGCACCTCCAAATTCATCTCAGAGAACATATCCATAAGCTACCACTCATTGTTGTCCTCCGGAACTTCTTGTATTTGAGTCCTCCTGCTCAATGCATCATCCACTGCATTGTATTTCCCAGGTGTGTAGGCACGCTCAAAGTCAAATGACTGAATGTACTCAACCCACCTTTACTATCTCAAATTTGGATCACACTGAGTAAAGATATACTTGATAATTTTTTGGTCGGTGTATACCACAAAATGCTCTCCCAAAATATAATGTCTACAACAGCTCAAAGCATGCACAACTGCATCTAACTCGAGATCATGTGTTGGGTAGTTCCTTTCATGTGTCCTCAACTACTGAGACCCATATGCAATAACCCCCCCCCCCCCTCGTATTAGAACTGCTCCTAGCCTGATACCTGATGCATCATAGTAAATAGTGTAACTCATGCCCGACTATGGAAAAATTAGAATCAGTGTTGAAGTCAATTTCCCTTTCAACTCTTGAAAGGATTAATTGTAGGAATTTTCCCACAATTACTTCGAACCCTTCTTAGTTACTCCCTTCAATGGAACTACTAAGCATGAAAAGTCTTGTATAAAGAGAATTTAGTAACCATAAAGCCCTAGAAAACTTCATACCTCAAATACATTCTTCAAATTCTCTTAGGAAACTACTTCTCTCACTTTCTATGGGTCTACTAATACTCCTTTCTTTGAGATAACATGACCCAAGAAGTGAATCTGGTCTATACAAAAGTGGAATTTTGAGATCTTAGCATATAACTAATTCCCTCTTAGTGTACTCAATATGATCTCAAGATGGATGGCATGGTTATGTTGAGTGTGTGAGTACAACAAGATATCATCCATGAAGACTACCAAAAAAGAATCCAAGTAAGGATGGCACACTCAGTTCATCAGTGCCATGAAAATTGTTAGTGTGTTCGTGAGACCTAACAGCATAACCAAATACTCATATAGACCATAACTTCTCCAAAAAATTGTAAGAGGTAAATCGGATGGTCTAATGTGAAACTGATGATAACTAGATCTAAATTCAATCTTTGAGAACACTCAATCTCCTCAAAACTGATCAAAGAGATCATCAATCCTCATCAAGGGATATCAGTTCTTGAAATTCAACTGGTTCATCTTCCGATAATCCACACAAAGTCCGAGGGTACCACCTGCCTTTTTCATAAAAAGAATAGGCAAACCCCAAGGAGAAGTACTGGGTCAGATGAAACCCTTTCCATTCAATTCCTCCAACTTATTCTTGAGCTCCTATAACCCGAGTGTTTCCATCCTATGCAGAGGAATGGACACCAGTGTCGCTCCTAGCAGAAACTCAATAGAGAAATACACCTCTCATTCTGGAGGTAAACCTAAAAAGTCGTCTAGAAAGACATCTCTGAAATGATTTAACACTAGAGGAAATTTCATCTTTGAAGTCTCCTAGTCATCCAGATATAAACTAGAAATCTGGGTAGTAATTCCTCCCAACCCATGACACTCGGGTCTCACTATGCTTGCCTGGACATCCCAATCTCCCTTGTGTAGAAAATACCCGCCCTATGGTGTCGTGAAACTCACCCAATGGCGATAGCAATCAAAAAAGTCCTGGAAAGATACCAACCAGTCCAATCTGATAATGACATCGAATCTCTTCATCTATATGACATAAAGGTCCCATAATAAGTGACACCCACAAACCTCAAGAGGGCACTCCTTGCACTGAGTACACTAGTCGCCCTAACCCCAGAGGGAGTGTCTATCATCATAACATTATCGAAAGTAAATATACAGAGCTGAAGGATCTCTAAAATATAAATAGATATAAAACCATGGGAATCCCATGTATCAAAAAGAGAAGAAGCTAAAACTGACTCAACTAGAATCTTACCTCTAATTGTAGAGGGTCTGAGATCCTGATCATGATGGGTCTACTCCAGTACAAAAGTATAACATGTACCGTGGTCCTGTGACCCTACCTGACTACCCTAAGTTGATCCACCCTGTTGTCGTTGAAGACCTGTAGCCTGACTACCATGGTCATGACCACCTCCTCAGCCTAAATGGCCTAACGAACACTAGTTCCCTGACTGATGAGAAACTAGTGGTCATGCTCCTGAATGTGGAGTCATAATATATTCCATATCACCTACTACTAGTGAGGATGTCCATAAAAAACGTTGAAGATGACTCATCTTTCCACAATATTAGTACTCGACTGGGTCCTTCAGGCAATGTGGTCTTGTATTCCCACTCTTCCAATACTGGTAGAATACAACTTGGCTACATGAAGAAACATCATGTGAAATCTCCCTATAGTGCTTCCTTCTATCTGTCGAAGGAGTGCCAGCCCTGGATGCTAAACCGCCCTAGCTCACAGCTCCCAACTCCCTCAGATTACGCTTAGTAATTAGTTCCTATTTCACTATTTTCATCACTATGGTCATCCTAAAAACATTCACCTATAATCGAATGTCATACCTAAGACCATCCTCTAATCACCTAGCGAAATATAACTCGTCACCTCCCAAAATAGGTGTGAATCACTAATTCTCTGTAAATCGAGATGAGTAATAAATCACTAAAAGAGTTCCCTTCGCCAAATGAAATAAATCTTGGGCTTGATCAGCCCCCAACATCTTGGGGTAGAAGTTATCATAGAAGGTCCTCTGAAACTCTTCCCAAGCCATATCTCGATGAAATCCCACCTATGAGATAACATCTCACCATATCTTGGTGGAATCATGTATCATGTACGTTGTGAGCTTCACCCCCCTCTCAGGAGGCATCTCCAGATTCTCAAATATAGAAAGAATGTCCTCCAACCATGACTCTCTATCTAGTGGTCCTCCATCCCCTGAAAAAATGGGTGGATAATCTTATTGGAACACCCTCGTCAACTCTTCCATTGATGGGGAAGGATGTGGTGCTCCCTTAAAAGATTGTAACATCCTTAAAAATCCTTCACAGAACTGCGCATCAGTACCTGTGTTCGGTATAACAGCTGGTCCTAGATCTACCATTTCTGGTGTCTGGTCATCACCCTCCACCTGGCATACAACCGGAGGATTTCTTGGTGGCATGACTCTATAAGGTCAATTTCACAAATCAGCACAATATTATCAAGGATAGAAAATTAGAATTTTAATAATGGAACAGGAGAAGGAAATAATTCAAGTTTTACAAAACAAGGTTACACGGCGTGTATAACCTCCACACGGTGTGTTCCCTTTAAGCCTTAACATGACATGTACCTCTACCCATCCTGGTTGTGTAACACCCATACACATGGCATGTTCATCTAAAGACATAGTGTGAAATTAAATTTTCCCTCCTTCCCAAGTACTTCTACATGGCTAAACCACATGGGGTCTATTAGCGTAACACTACACGATGTGTTCAAATATAACACGGCGTGTACCACTTATGTCCAATCCACCCATGTTGTTGGTCACACGGTCAAATACATGATTGATAATTACACGGAGTGTACAATCTAGACATGGTGTGTACAACCTATGTTTCATCCACCCATGTTGTTGGACACACGGCCGAATACACGGATCTTTACAACACAACATGTACAATCTAGACACGGTGTGTTCTAAAAAATGTTTCCCAATCCTGTGTCTCTGCTCACACAGTTAGTCAAATGGTCAAGCACTACATGGCATGTACTCCCAGAACATGGTGTGTACTAAATAAAAATTTTCTCCTTCAAAAAAGAAGAACATATGGTGTGTGTTCATAACACCACATGCCATGTTATCTAGGTTTCCAGACAGTAGGCCTCAGAAACTCCTCCAGAAACCTTAAAAACAGAAAATTTTGTCCAAGGAATGAAACATTTCGACCTATGAGAGCCCATACTCACGCGAATCAATGTTTGGAATCCTTATTCACATCATAACTTGACAAAATTCAATTAAATTTCAAACATGATCCGCCGAATTCTGATCCAAGAGGGCCCATAACAACTCAGAGACCAAATATTGGCATCCATCCAAATGAAACTTTACATATTTCAATACCCTAAAAAAATAGTAGGTATTCTATCATGAAATATATCACAAAATCATGCATATCTTTTACAACAACAATAACAACATCATACAATCAGTAATGCACCCTAAATGGACTATTGAGAATGCATGACATGTGATCTCTATCAAGTTCCAATATGATGCATGAGATAGAATACCCTCATCTCATTAGGTTGCAACAGAAATAGAACCTCAATAATATCAATGATAACAGAACAAAACAAGTGAATCACCAAACGGTGAAATCAAATCAACTGTAATAATTGAAAAAGCCAGAAAAATTGCAATATTCAAGTTAACTTTGCTTTTCTCTGTACACGAATAGCTACTCATAGGAAAAACTTATTACCATCTACCTATTCCTTCATATCCCTATCTATAGGCTCCAAATAGTAATTCAAATCAGAAAAGAAATTCCTTTAATACAACTTTGTAACGTCTCGGTTCTAAGTGCGGCCCAAAGGTGCCCATGGTGCCCTGAACCTGATTGGTCTCATAACCTCAAGCACATTTCCCCAAATTCCAGAGTCTGTAGACTAGAAACTAGGGATAATGTAAGACATTGGGAAAATTATTCCCTCATTGGAAGAGTATACATAGTGTAATAATAAATAGTAAATAGTAGTGGAAGCAGTAATACCATACAACAAAAGTAAATAGGGGAAGACTGGTAGTAATGTAACAATGGGAGAACATATAAATGATGCATGTCACATGTGTCTGGGAAAGTATCCAAAACATGTTACAATGTTGGAAATACAATACTAAAACCAAATTATAGAAAATTAGTAAACTCTAATAGCATCACAAGCCTCATCTTGGTCTCATGCTCTCCAGCTCTAATAGCAATCAAGTACCTGATGATGAAGGGTGCATGCCCTTATATATACCTACAACCATATAATCTATTTGGGTCCAAAAACATGACCCAAACAGGGTGTGAAACGAATCCTAGTAGGAAACCACCAGAAGATTTGTGCCTAACTATCAGTGAATATATATAACAGGAAACATGAAGAATGAAGCAATAAACTAGGAAGTACTCAAAAGTAAACAATCCTACAGTTTCCAATTTCATTCATTTACATTTATTAATTATTCAAACCATTTAATAATGAAATATTTGGACCTAACTTAAGCTTTATACCCCCTGTGTAGTAGAAAAACAGATGTCTCAAAAGACCGCCTAACAAACAAGTAAGACTGAGTCCAAGATTATGGATTTTCTTGGTAGGCTCGTCACAATTATTCGAAAGAAACCCTTTGGGAAAGCTCTCACAGTATAACCCCTATGGTTTAACATATCAACAATTCCATAGATAATGACCCTATGGTAAATCTCACACAGTCTAACCCCTTCGGTCCTACATAGCACTAATCATTTACAAATGACCACCTGGGTAGCTCTCATGGTCAATAACCCCTTGGTCTGCATAACAATAAAAAATTATAATGACCACCTAGTAGCTCTCATAGTCAATTCCCTAAGGTCCAACATTCATTTAATAATGACCCTTTGGGTAGCTCTTACGGTATAACCCCTCTAGTATATGACCACCCAACATCTCTCACAGTCTATACCTCTAGGTCAAAATCACAACAATGATACGTAACTGACCCTACCTCAGGAAGCCCTCATAATCAATTATCCTTGGTCATAATTTCACAATGAGAAACACATGAATCTCATTTAATCAGTAACTCCATCTTAACAATATGATGCATGGAAAACAAAGCAAGATTAACAGACATTCTTGACAAAACTGCCATAATCAAACAATCAAGGGAACACACCCATGTGGTGTCCCATAATAAGGTATCTAACCTTATGCATAAGAAATAACCCCTTTCTCAATCAACAAACCATAGAAGGTATTAAACGAGGTTAAATTCCAAAACACGCAATACCCTAAACAAGGGTATTTGTCACTTTAAGAATATATAATCCAAAGGCAATCAAATAAATGCACAAACCACCAACCTTGAGGTTGTACGATGAACACTCTTGAATGTAGGCCCTTGAAACATCCTAAAATGATGTATATCTACAAAAAGGTTAAAAAATTTCAATATTGAATAACCCATAAGAGAAGTGGAATCAATAATAGAGGCTCTAGAATAAGGGAGAACTCACTGGTGGGATTCCAAATCACCTGTCGGAGTTCAGATCGGACCTTTGAAAGAGAATTGGGGGCTCGGACATTGATCATCACTCTCGGTCTTTCTTGCACGAACCAAGGTTAGAAGAAGAGAGATCCATAAATGAGATGCATCCCTTCTCTAATATATCAATTAAAAAGAAAATTACACTACGTGTTCATTTAATGTACACGCCATGTACTTGCCTTAACTGTCCCCCGCTTTAGGCGGTCTACCAGGTCACCTACATGACCGTGTACTCAGGCGTTACACTGATAGTACACAGCTACACGTGGCAACTGGGTAAATGGCATGTAATTAGGAGTACACAGTGTGTACTTACAAAACCTTATTTTCTTCCTTTTTACTCAAAAACAACCCGAAATCAAGATTCATACCTGAAATGAAGATTCAGGTTCTTATATTTTAAGTGTTAGGGAATTGATATATCTAATATTTTTTTAATTTTTCATATGTATTTCAATGATTTAATCCCAACCAATTCATCAATATTATCTTATTGCATCAATTTTTGATTTATGGTGTGTTTTGAGTAAAATGTGAAGTGCATAATTCTGGATTTTTGAAAAAAAAATTACATCAATGGTATTTTGGTCATTTATTTAAAAATATAATTCCAAATTGAGTGATTATTTTTTTTAGAATCCTTGATTTATTTCCTTCAACTTTATCTTCTCGATCGAAGGATGATTCGAGCATATAGAGGCCTAAAAATTTCATTGAAGTTGGTAAATTTTCCGGGCGCACAACTAAGGTTATTCCACCTATAATGGGACGAGGACTCATATTCTAATTAATAAAATAAATTTCATAGTTTTATGATATCATATAGATTGATTTTGAACACAATATTTGGAAATAATCTTCCAAGAACCTTCATCCATAAAAAGTAATACTCAATCAAAAAATCATAAATCCTACATGATGAGGAAAATTACTCTGAAATGTTTTTGGTGGACGCATAAGAAGTTTTGGAACAACATTTATGAAGGATAAAACGCATTGAGAGGTCTTTTACATGGTCCTTAAGGAATTATAATCTATAAGTTTTGAAATCTCAAGAAGTTGACTAGACAGAATAAATTTTTAGAGTAAAATAGACATCAATCCCTCTACACATGGAAAAATGCGCAGATATTTTAAGGGGAGAAATACAACACATTTATGAACATCTTTAATGAAGAAGTAAATTCACGAATCAGTCATTTATGGGGATTAAAATGCATCAACTTTAGATTAAAAATGTTGTCTATAAAAGGAGGGGATCTCCTCCCTCTCAAGACATTCCATTCCATCCCTACACCATCCAAGGCACCAAGGAGAGGAGGCCAACAGACATTTAGAATTTATATTTCCTTTTATTTTATTTTTTGTTTTATTTTATCATGTAATGCATTCATATTTTTTATATTAAATTGTTTACCTTTCCTTCTTCCATCCTTTTTCTTCTAACTCTAATTATCATTCTCTCTCTTCTATCTTTCCACTGTGATCTCTTTTCATATTGAAATGGAAAGTGACTAATCTGAGGCATGGCCCTAGGGGAGGTTTCACGGTGTCCTTTGTTATTGATCTTTGATTTAAAATGGTTTAAATTTATTTTTGGTGGATAGAAGAGTATCGCATGGGTGTGGTGGTTTTCCACCACAACACTATTTCAAAATCCATTCCTTTCTATTGATTCGCTCTTTTTCCCTCTCCTATCTTGGGAAAACCCTCCATACGATGGATTTTGTGTTTCATAAAGGTATGAAATGGTATACGGTGGAGCTGAGTCTTTTAGGAATAACATTTTTGGTTGATTTGTTACCCTACTTGACTATTAGAGGAGGTGTGGTTTGGTGTACCAGACACATACCAAAATCACACTCTATAAATAAAAAGAAAGTAATTCATTGATGAGGTTTCACTAAATGGATTGTCAAATTGAATTTAAAAAATAAATTAATAACAAATGAATTAATTTTATCCAAATCTAAGACCAATTTATTTCTTCCCTAAATTAATTCTGTCTGCATTTGCATCTGCATTTAGATTAAAAGTTTTCATTTCATTATTTTAATTTCACTATTTCCCAAAAACCTTGAATCTGTCATTTTCAATAAATTATAAAAACAAACAAAAAGAATTAGAATATGTGAACTAGAATCAGTGATTTAACTAACTGTGATTCTCTTTAAATTAGAAGACTCTGGTCAGTAATTTTGCTACATTAGGAAAATAAATATTCTTTTTTCAATCCCTATGATAGGCGTGCATCCGGATCCTTTTCATGTAGGGTGATATCTATGGGATAGAGTTTTGAATGACCGATATGGGAGTCTATTTTTGTTTATAGGAAAGACCTTCAGTAGGATCCAGATGAAATTTTTATATCAGTGGTGTATGATTTCATACCTATTAAATCATGAAATATATTTATTTATTTATTATTTCAAATTTTTTCAGATGGTTTAAATTTCTATGACATAAATTACACAATAATCCACATTCATCAGACTCACTAAAAGTAGTTGAGGTTATAAAAAGAAAACTACTAAGACATTCATACTATATCTCTACTGATTCACATGATATGGTTTCTATTTTACATAGATGGTCATTTATTTGACATGATAGTTCAAGTAATGACTCCAAGATATAGTCATAATCTCAACAAAAGAGATGTTATAATCATTTTGGATCCAACCGGATAATTGTTTTATTGGACCAATGATATTTTATTTTATTTTAATTTTTGTATCAACCAACTTTACTTGATTTAAATTTTGTTTATATTGATGGATTATTGATATTTTCATGAGTGTATTCATTTTAAATATATATTCACTTTTATTTTATGTCATTTACTATAACTAGGAGTTAAAAAATATAAACACTAGTTTTTTACATGTTGGTATATATGATGTAAGGATGAGAAAAGATAAATTTTTGATATAATATATAATAGGATTTTTTATCTAGAAACTAATTCATGATCACCCTAATATTTTATTCAAGACCTCACAACTATTCTGTAACTATTAGCATACAAGGAGGCATTCCTAATGTTTGTGATGATCTAGATTGAGATCTAGAGTATCTCAATTTGGGACATTATAAAGTGGTATTGCATAAAGTTTTTGTTTGGGATTAATTAAATTATATATTTATATTAGTAATCATTATTTGGGAGAAACACTCTATACATGTCTAGCCAATATAAATGTAGTGGAAACCCAAGTTACTAGATGAGTTCAGTTTTTTGGAGTATCTGCTCATCGTTGTGTGAAATTTGTAAGTAAAAACCATGTTTATAGGATAGAAAGGGACTCAATGTATAGCATTAGGTCTCGAGGAGTATTCAATTGTACATTTTCAACATTCATTAACATATGTAGATGTGGTATATGGTAGATGTGTGATAATTTGGGATACAATTTCTAATAATAGAAAATGATTTCGGTACATTAAATTTCAAAAAAATTAGTTTTTGTTGAAAATTCATATTAAGAAATTAAATAATTAAAAGTAAATTTTCAAAAGTAAAATGTGTGTAATAGTGAAATCAAAATTTTTGTTTTTATAAAAAAATATAATTTTAGTTTAAAATATGAATTTATAGTGAATTTTATTTGGGCATTTTGATCAATTTAAGTTAATTTATAGATTTATTTTAATATTTTAATGAGAGGGATAAAATTTTAAATGAAAAATTGGTGTTTTTTTTAAATTCATATGTAATGTTAATTTGGGCTCAAAACTCATGGTATACTGGGTTATTATTTGAAAAGAATGTTGGATTGGATTTTGGGGTGTAAAAAATGGAATGAAAGTCATTTTAATTTTTCATATATATTTTTAATAAACTATTATTCATGGATTTTAAAATAATTATTAGGTGATGGATCATTATATTTTCAATATTTTATGTTTATTGAGATTCAATGATTCATATTTAAAAAATTATCTATTGTTCATTCGAGATAATTATAAGGAGATCGACTATAGGTATCCTTTATGTAATTTTTTTAGTAGGTGAATCATTATGGTGTAAAGAATCATACGAAATGATACATTGACCTAGATATATTATTTATAAAGTGTGTATTGGTTATAAGTGTTAACTTAACTAGAGGATTAGATGGTGGGAGAAGGAATCATATAGATAATGAATTATTATAGAAGGAAGTACATTTCTCAGGATAAAAAAAAGAATTCTTTTCTGATTTATGAATAGTTAAAGGTAGATGGGGAATGGTAATAGTTGTTTTATAATGTTTTTTAGGGTTAAAATGGTTTATGGTAGGTTTAATGTAAATGAAAAAACATAATAATTTAATTAAATATTAATTTTAATATTTTAAATGGAAATAATATAATTAAATTAAGATTGAATTTTTCATAATCATTTAAAATAAATATAGATAAAAATTTCTATAACACCCCAAGCTTCAATGATATTTTTCCCTTTGAATAATCCAAAATCTTGCATTGTACGCAACTTTGCGATTCCAACACACTGCGACCAATCAAACTAGTCATTATGAATAGTAATACCCACTTTTTAAAATTTTATAAATTTTATTTTTCAAAATGGACTTCATTTTTTAATTTGTAATATCGAAATTAGCTTAGGGTGAATTTTTTGTACTTTTCTGAAAACTTTCCATTTTTGATGAATAATGAAAAATACTAAATTTTAATTAAAAACAACTTTTTTAATCGAAATAATTTAGTGTTAAATTATACATTTTAATGGTTTTTAACTATAATTAGATTATATTTTTATCATTTAATATAATTTAGGTCATTGGATGTAATCTCACGATTAAACTATACATAAACAAGTGTCAATCTTTTGATAGTTATTATTTCATAAAAACACGCTTTCTGTTTTGACAATGGGAATTAATTTTAAATTAATTTATGCCACATATTTGTTTTGAATTTGAAAAAATGGATTCAATATTTTGAATCAGGAGGCCACAATTTTGTAAATAGGTAACTTTTATTTTTATACATTATGAATATTTACTTAAGTAAATATTTTATTTACTTTGGTTAAAGGGGTCAATCCAATAAATAAGGTCAAAAAATAATATTATAATAATATTATAATAATATTAAATTACCCTAAAACATGTCTTAACCTAATTTTATGATATATTTCCAACCATGGTAATCCTTGGGTCGATTTTGGGACCCCATGGAGCCACTTGGGAGTGATAATGACATTTTATATTAAATAATCTAAAGTAAAGACAAAAATAACAAAAGAAAATATCTTTTAGTAAAACAATTTTTCTATGAGGTTATATAATCTATATATTAGAATATAAATAGTCATTATAAATCTAAAAATATATCCTATATCCTGATATTTTATTTATTATTTTTAGACATGATAAAAATATATTTATATATGACACAATAATGATGCAGCATTTTCCTTATTAATGAAACAATCAAATAAATGATATTATAAATAATAAAATAAATATAATTTGAATGTTTTTAGGCCATCAAATAATTTTAAAAGTTAATATGACATGTTAGGATTGATTAAATGAATGTTTTTAGAATTAATAATGATGTTATGACTTTAACAAATACAAAATACTAAATAGTATCAAAATTGACATAAAAGAGTTTTAAAAACAAATGTTATATTATTAATTGATATAATATTTTTAAAAATATAAGGTTCGGTAAAAACACTTATATAATGATATTTTTATCATTAGTTAACCACTTGGTGTTCTCTTGGAATTTTATATAAATTTTATTAACCATATAATATATAACTACAAATAGACATGGTAAATGTCAAACTATTTGACTAAGAGTTAAATCTAAAATATAAGGTTAATATGATGACCTAAAACTATCTAAAACCTATTGGTTGAGAGTTTTTAGACTCATACCCACCTTATACTTTAAATAATTCATTTTTGAGCCATTACAAACTGAAAATTATTTTATTATAAAAAAATATTTCAATATTTTCCTAAAGTGACCATCACCTCTCTTATAAAATGGCACTTCCCCTTCTCTTAATTTCACATATCCAAAGCCTTTTGACTCGACAAAACCCTGCCCAAATATCATCCCAACTTTAATACCTTCATCCTAGGGGCCTTAATTTGGTCCTAAATCCTACCTAAGGATCCCTTTTGATCAAATCAAAAGGAAGAACCCAAAGAAGAGCTAAATATTTCATCACCTCTTTCAAGTTCTTTTCTTCTTCCACTTCCTCTTTATTTATTGTTTCCATTCTAAAATAATAACTCCAGTATCATCTATATACTATTATGTTAATATAAAAATGGTAAAACCATAATCATTATTCTATCCATCCTATAAATGACAAAGTCACCATACGTGTGTACGTATGGATTACTGTCTCCACATCGTGGTGTAGTTTGTTATTCAAACACATCATTATATGGATGGGTATAATAATGAGTATAACTGATGTAAATAATAAATATAACATGTTAATGATTCTTTATATATGATATACCATCCAATTACATATGATTTCACTAACAATATAATGATATTTCTGCTCGTGCGTACGTACAGATTATCGTCTCCACGAACGTGATGAGATTCATTCCCCATCGTAATCATTCAAGAATAATTTTTAGTTTATGATTAAAAATAATTTTTATGAACATAATATCATTATGTATGTAAATAAAATACATCCAATCCATAACAAACATGTCTTACGTAACCAAGCATATAAAGAAAAACGAATCAGTTAACACCCAAAACGATGATACTAATAAAATATTATTAACAAAACAATATTATAAGATCATATATGATATCATATTTATGTATAAAGTTCTTGTATAATTTAATAACAATTTTTTAACTAATATAAAGGAGGTTAACATACCATCTACTAAGTAAAAGTTCAAGGTAAGGGTTAATTTCACAGTCTCTTTATTATACGAGGTTGTTTTTACATAAGTATCTACTAAGACCTCTTTATCATCCACATCCATGTTTTCTTAAAAATGTAATTCCAAAAAATATTACTATTTACTAGAAAATGGGTTAAATTCATTTATACCCCTATTTGACCATAAATGTTTTTAAATTAATCTTTCTGTCATTTTCCAAACAAGGTACTTTATGACCTTTTCGACAAAATTAAGGTAAGAATGTCTTTTTTTAACTTATACGGAGGGTGCGGCTATTTTCCACTATTATAACATCATAAAAGATTCCCTTACGATGTTATAATAATATTTAAAAAATAAATGTTTCCTTTTATAATTATATGAATTTTAAATGATTTCAAAATATAAAGTGATATTTCTCTAAAAAAAGTTTTGATTTCATCTATATCAACATCCTTTTGATGGATTTTAAGCTTGTTTGAATTTTATTTATTATGATACAAATATTTTATATTGTATTGAAGGTTTTGTGATATGTTTGACTGTGTATGTGTTATTTTTATACCATTCATGGTTTATGGATAAAGTATTGACATTTCATATGCTAGTTTTAATACAAATGTTTATGTTATGTATAAACCTTTTCATATGAGGAATACATTGTACTCAGTAAGTGATGGGTGGAGCCCGCTATAGCTCCTTGATACATCGGTAAGTCTTATGAGACAAACTAGTGTCTTGGAACAAGTCCTTGATAAAATCTTATTTGTAGTCTTGGAACAAGGCCTTGAATATGTATTTATGATGTCTGGAATTATGCATTCCATCATTATGAAAGTGGCTATTTATATTGCATGTGATTATTCGACTAGTAGAATATCCATGCAAATAAGTAAATGGAATTATTTGATTTTATATTTTCCATATTATTCAGAATTTTATGTTTAAAAGGCTTTTGTTTTAGTCTAATACATTGCCTTAAATGTTTGTGCTTATTTATGAAAGTTTCCGCTATAATGTTATCCTTACTGAGCATCTAATCTCAACCCTTTCTATGTTTTATTTTTCCCAGGATGTGTTAAAGTATTTGATGGATGACTTACAGGGATAGGATAAGGATATAAGTGTGTTCAAAAGGGGAATAAACTTGTTGATGTTTTTATTTAATGATGTAAAGTAAAACATATAAATGTATCTAGTACTTCCAAGGATACTAAACTAATCGGTCTTTCGGGACATGACTCCTTATATCATGACAATGTTATGTACTAATGCACCGACTCTAAGTAAATGGGGTCGGGGCATTACAGTTGGTATCATATTAAGTCTAGTACAAACCTTGGAAGATAGATTTATAAAAACTCTAATTAGATAACATTATCCTAAGATAAACTTTGAGGATTAGTATAAAAGAACTTCCAAGAATTTTGGTACTGTAGAGATTTTGTGAGTTTTCCAAGAAATAAAACCCTGTCTGGATATGACTAGGTATAGGTGGTTCTAGCACAGATGTACCTAGGGGTAAAACCCGAAAACACCGCTTTGATCTAGACTCGAATGGGAACTGGTGCACGACAACAGGCCATGTTGCACTCTTGGTTACGAAACTCCTAGGGGATATGCATAGGAAAATTCTCATTTTCTTTGAAAACCATTATAAATGATTTATGAGTATTTAACTCCTCAAAGGAAACATTTTTATGATTATGGATTATATCCATAAACTGTTCAATTTATGTTAAGTGTTTTACAAGTTCAGAATTATGTATTGTGGTTCATAAAGTAATATAATGTATACCATTGTTTAAAAATGGTGCCTAGTGGAAGGAATGGAAACTGTATCAACACACGTAATCCATGTAGGGATTTCCTTCCTTCTCAACATAATTATATCGAAGCTGGTGATGAAACTGGTGTTGATCATCTTATCACCATACTAGGACAACTCACACAGGTTATGAATAATAACCTTACCTGTATAGAGAACCCTGATCCACAACACAGAGGATAAATGTTAGACCGCTTCATGAGGTAATAACCACCAACATTAAATGGGTCTACAAATCCATTTCTAGCTGAAAAATGGATAAGTTCCTTAGAGAAAATATTTCATGCTTTGGGGAGTAGCAAAAGAGAAAAAGTTTTCATGGCAGTTTATCGCCTCACTGGAGATGCAGATAAATGGTGTTCATTAATTCAAAACAAAAAGGATGATTAAGAAGTATCAATTATAAAATGTATGGAGTTTAAAGAGATTTTCTTAGAAAAATACTTTCCTCGTGACCATCAAGTGGATATGGAAAGGAAATTTCTAAGTCTGAGACAAAAGGAGGATGAGAATGTCACAAAGTATGAAGATATATTTACAAGGTTAGAAAGGCATGTTTCAGATTATATAAGTAACCCATGAAGTAATATTGATTGTTTCATTTATGGGTTAAAATCATTTCTCCATCGAGAATTAATCTCGTAATCCTTCTCATCGTATGAAGATATTGTCTCATGTGCTATCAAGACAGAAAATGAATTATCTAAGTCTTATGACTTTAAAGTAAAGAAGGAGAAGAGGAGATCTACTGAACACTCTATAAATGGAAATAAGGGTAATAAGGGAAAATTTTAATATCCGTCCTGTGGTAAATGTGGGAAGAAACACCCTGGTACTTTCCTGAAGGGAATGGGAGTCTGTTACATGTGTGGTGAAAAAGGCCACCAAACTAGTGATTACAAGGGGAAGAGAGAGGCTATTGAATTCTATAATTGTAGAGAAAAGGGGCATTATACAAATGAATGTCCTAATCTCCAAGGGAAATTACCTTAGAAAAGGCCAAGGGAGTAAGGCCAAGATTATGCAATCACTACTGCTAAGGTTAAAGCTCCGAAAGACGTGGTGGCGGGTAATTTAATGGTTTCCTCAAGTTTAGACAATGCTTTATTTGATTATGGATCACTGCATTGTTTCATATCTTCCGGGTTTGCTAAGAAAATTAGATATTTTCAATTTAACTTAACAAGGTATTTATCAGTCCAAACACCTAAGGGAAGTATCATCACAACAAAGTTTTGTGAATTAGTTCCCATTAAGGCATATAAATGTTCTTTATATGCTGATATCATCATCATACCCATGATTGAATCTGATATAATCCTTGTAATGGATTGGATTTCAAACCATGATGTGAAAATTTATTATTAGAGGAAGGAGGTTACAATTTTCAATGATAATAAGAAGTACCTTATATTTAGAGCAGAAATGTCACCACCTGATTCTTATCTAGATCCACCCCAGTAGCTCTACTAAATTCAATTATTGAGGATAATGAGAATGAAATAATTATGGGTGAGGAAAATAATGTTCTAATAGAGTACGTACCTATTGTGCAAGAATATGTTGATGTGTTTCCAAAGGATTTACCTGGACATCCTCAAGAACGAGAAATTGAGTTTTCCATTGATTTAATTCCTGGTTCAAGGCCCATATCAAAAACCCCTTATACAATGGCCACTGTGGAATTAGTGGAACTAAAGAAACAACTAGAGGAATTGAGTAATAATGTATTTATTCTCCCTAGTGTTTCTCCATGGGGAGCCTCTGTCCTTTTTGTTAAGAAGAAAGATAGATCTATGAGGTTGTGCTTTGACTACAGGGAGATCAATGTTATAACAATAAAGAACAAGTATCCCCTACCTCACATTGATGGTTTATTCGACCAACTTCATGGATCTCAATATTTATCAAATATTGACCTTCGATCTGGATATCATAATTTGTGTGTAGAGAAGGGAGACATTCCGAAAACAGCATTTCGAACCAGGTAAGGGCATTATGAGTTTACAGTAATGCCTTTTGGATTGACTAATGCACCCTCATTATTCCTGGATCTAATGAATAGAGTTTTCAAGGAATATATTGATGAATTTTTAGTGGTATTTATTGATGATATCTTGGTACACTCCAAAAGCTACTAAGATCCTGAAAATCACTTGCGCATTATTCCGAAGACTCTTAGAAGAAATGAATTATATGGGAATTTTAGAAAGTGTGAATTCTAGATTATGGAGATTTCTTTTCTTGGTCATATTGTCTCTAAGGATGGAATCTATGTTGATGCTTCAAATACAAAGGTAATCCAAGAATGTCCAACACCAACGATTATAACTGAGGTATACATTTTTATTGGTTTAGCAGGTTATTATCGACATTTCGTCCAGAATTTTGGCTGGTTGGATAACCCATTAACCAATCTCACATGTAAAGAGGTTAAATTTGTTTGGAAAAAAGAGTGTGAATAATTTTTTGAATAGCTGAAGAGAATATTAGTTAATGCTCCTATCTTGACTCTACCATTAGGGAACGATGGGTTTGTTATTTATAGTGATGCTTCAAAGAAAGGACTTGGTTTTGTCCTTATGCAAAATGATAGAGTTATTTCCTATGCATCACGACAGCTAAAAATTCAGGAGAAAAACTATCCCACTCATGATCTTGAGTTAGAAACTGTAATCTTTGCTCTGAAGATATGGAGACACTATATCAATGGTGAAAATGTGAGATTTATACTGATCACAAGAGATTGAAGTATATTTTCTCACAGAAATAACTCAACATAAGGAAAATAAGATGGCTTTAACTACTCAAGGATTATGATTTCACTATACACTACCACCCAGGGAAGAAAAATAAGGTTGCAGATGCTTTGAGTATAAAGTACCATGGAGTTTTGAACAAGATGATAGTTAAAAGGGATCATATTTTCATGGATCTAGTAAAGATGGATATTGGAAGAACCATGGAAGGTGAAACATCAATACTTTTTCAAATGGTTTCTAAACCATCTCTACTAGAAAGGATAAAGAGTTCTCAGACTGATGATGAGGATTTTCAAAAGAAGATTAAATTTGTAAAATATGGGAGATTGAGTGACTTCATATATGAAGACGGAATTTTGAAATTTGGGAAGAGACTTTGTGTTCCTGATATACCTGATCTAAAAAGGAAATTGTTGGACGATGCTCATATATCCAATTTCTCTATACACCCTAAGAGCACCAAGATGTATAGAGATTTGAAAGAACATTTTTGGGGGGACAAAATGAAGAGAGAGATTGTTGATTTGGTGTCGAGATGTATGGTTTGTCAACAAGTGAAAGCTAGAAGGCAACAACTCAGAGGAGTCATGAAACCTCTTCCCATACCTGAGTGGAAATGGGATAATATTATGATGGAATTTGTTATGGGGATACCAAAGACTCCTCGAAGGAATGATGTAATATGGGTCATTGTTGATCGTCTTACCAATTCATCACATTTTATTACTATAAGAGAAGATTTACCACTTGAATGTCAAGAAAGAATATATATTAATGAATTTTTAAGACTTCACTGTGTACCCCTATCAATTTTTTCTGATCATGATCCCCATTTTACATCAAGATTCTGGAAAAGTCTTCAGAAAGCCCTAGATATTGAACTTCGTTTGAGAACTGCCTACCACCCTCAAACTGATGGACAATCAAAATAGACTATTCAAACCACAGAAGACATGTTTAGATCTTTCTCACTTGAATTTCAAGGTATGTGGGATCAATATTTACCTTTGTTATAATTTTCCTATAATAATAGATTCCATTCAAGTATTCAGATGGAATCATATGAAGCATTATATAGAAAGAGATATCACGCACCAACTTGTTGGGATGATGTTGGTGAAAGAAAACTCATAGGCCTAGAACGTGTTGAGGAAACAACGAAAAAAGTTAAGATTATCCAAACCCACATCAAAGCCGATCAAAGTAGACAAAAGATTTATGTAGATAACCAAAGGAAGGATTTGGAATTTCAGGTAGGAGATCATGTTTTCTTGAAGGTTTCTCAATGGAAGGGAGTTATACGATTTAGTAAGAAGGTTAAATTAAGTCCCAGGTACATCGGACCTTTCGAAATTCTACAAAAAATTGGGGTTGTAGCTTACCGTTTGGAAATTCCACCAAGTCTCTCCAAAGTTCACGATGTGTTCCATGTATCACTACTGAGAAAATACATGTCTGACCCAATGCATGTACTCACCTAGGAGGAAATTGAACTGGAACCTGATTTTCCTTATTGTGAAGATCCTATCAAGATTCTTGATACAAGATAACAAGTGCTGAGAAACCAGATGACTCTTCTAGTAAAAGTTCTATGGACAAACCACAAGATGGAATAGGCAATGTGGGAACCAGAGGAACTTATGATGAAGAACCACCCAAATCTTTTTGTGCGGTAGTATTATAGAAATTTTGAGGGTGAAATTATTTTAAGGAGAGGGAATGTAACACCCCAAGCTTCTATGATACATTTACCTTTGAATAATGAAAAAGAAAGCATTGTATGCAACTTTGAGATTCTAACACACCACAAACAATTAAACGAGACGTTATGAATAGTAATACCCACTTTTTAAAATTTTATAAATTTTATTTTTCAAAATGGACTTCATTTTTGAATTTAGAATATTATAATTAGCTGAGGGTAAATTTTTGGTACTTTTCTGAAAACTTTCATTTTTTTGATGAATAGTGAAAAATACTAAATTTTAATTAAAAACCACTTTTTAATCAAAATAATTTAGAATGTTAAATTATACATTTTAATGGTTTTTAAGTATCATTAGATTATATTTTTATCATTTAATATAATTTATGTCATTCTATGTAATCTCACAATTAAATTGGACATAAACAAGTGTTAATCTTTTGATAGTTATTATTTCATAAAAACACACTTTTTTTTACAATGAGAATTAATTTTAAAATTAATTTATGCCACATATTTGTTTTGAATTTGGAAAAATAGATTCTATATTTTTAATCAGGAGGTCCAAATTTTGTAAATAGGTAACTTTTATTTTTAGACATTATGAATATTTACTAAAGTAAATATTTTATTTACCATGGTTAAAGTGGTAAATCCAATAAATAAGGTTAAACAAATAATATTATAACAATAATAAATTACCCTAACATGTGTATTAAACCAATTGGATGATACATTTCCGACCATGGGAATCCTTGGGTCGATTTTGGGACCCCATGGAGCCACTTGGGAGTGATAATGACATTTTATATTAAATAATCTAAAGTAATGACAAAAATAACAAAAGAAAATATCTTTTAATAAAATAATTTTTATATGAGGTTATATAATTGGTCTATTAGAATATAAATAGTCAATATAAAACTAAAAATATTTTCTATATACTAATATTTTATTTATAATTTTTATACATAAAATAAATATATTTATATATGACACAATAATGATGCATCATTTTCCTTATTAACGAAACAATCAAATAAGTGATATTATAAATAATAAAATAAATATAATTTGAATGTTTTTATGCCATACACGAATTTTAAAGGTGAATATTACATGTTAGGATTGATTAAATGTTTTTTTTAATTAATAATCTTGTTATGACTTTAACAAAAACAAAATACCAAATATTGTCAAAATTGACATAAAAGAGTTTTAAAAACAAATGTTATATTATTAATTGATATAATATTTTTAAAAATCTATGATTTGGCCAAAAGACTTATATAATGATAGTTGTATCATTAATTGACCACTTTGGGTTCTCTTGGAATTTTATATAAAGTTTATTAACCATATAATATAAAAACACAAAGAGACATGGGAAATGTCAAACTATTTAACTAAGAGTTAAATATAAAATATAAGGTTAATATGATGACCAAAAACTTTATGAAACCAGTTGGTTGATACATTTTCGACTCATCCCTCCCTTATAATTTAAATATTTCATTTTTTATCCATTATAAACTGAAAATTATTTTACTATAAAAAAATATTTCAAGCTTTTCCTAAAGTGACCCTCACCTCTCTTATAAATGGGCACTTCCCCTTATCTTTATTTCACAACTCCAAAGCCTTTTGACTCGACCATACCCAGCCCAAATATCCTCCTAAATTTAATACCTTCATCCTAGAGGCCTTACTTTGGTCATAAATACAACCAAAGGAGCCCTTTTGATCAAATCAAAAGGAAGAACCCAAAGAAGAGGTAAATATTTCATCACCTCTTTCAAGTTATTTTCTTCTTCCACTTCCTATTTAATTGTTGTTTCCATTATAAAATAATAACTCCAGTATCTTCTATATAATGTGATGTCATTATAAAAATGGTACAACCATATTAATTATTCTATCCATCCTATAAATGAAAAAGTCATCATACGTGTGTACGTACGGATTACCGTCTCCACGTCGTGGTGTAGTTTGTTATTCAAACACTTCATTATTTGGATGGGTATAATAATGAGTATAAGTGATGTAAATAATAAATATAACATGTTAATTATTCTTTATATATGATATACCATCTAATTACATACGATTTTCCATCAATGTAATGATATTGTTGCTCGTGCATACGTATAGATTACCGTCTCCACGAACGTGATGAGATTCGTTCCCCATCGTAATCATTCAAGAATAATTTTCATTTTATGATTAAAAATAATTTTTATGAACATAATATCATTATTTATATGAATAAAATACATTCTATACATAAAAAACATGTCATACATAACCAATCATATAAAGGAAAACAAATCATCTAACACCCAAAACGATGATACTACTAAAATATTATTAACAAAGCAATATTATAAGATCATATATGATATAAAATTTATGTATATAATTCTTTTATAATTTAATAACAATGTTTTAACTGTTATACATTAGTTTAACATACCATGGACTAATTAAAAGTACAAGGTAAGGCTTAATTTTAAAATCTCTTTATTATCCGAGGCTGTTTTTACGTAAGTATCTATTGGGACCTCTTTATCATCCACATCCATGTTTTCTTAAAAATGTAATTCAAAAAAATCTTAATATTTTCTATACTATGGGTTCAATTCATTTATAATCTTATTTGACCGTATATGTTTGGAATGAAATATTTCCATTGTTTTCCAAACAAGGTACTTTATGACCTTTTCGACAAAATTAAGGTAAGAATGTCTTTTTTTAACTTATACGGCGGGTGCGTATATTTTCCACCATTATAACATCGTCAAAGATTACCTTACAAGATTATAATAATATTTTCAAAATAAATGTTTCCTTTTATAATTATATGAATTTTAAATGTTTTCAAAATAGAAAGATATATTTCTCTAAAAAAAGTTTTGATTTCATCTATGTCAACATCCTTTTGATGGATTTTAAGCTTGTTTGAAGTTTATTTATTATGATACAAATATTTTCTTATTGTATTGAAGGTTTTGTGATATGTTTAACTGTGGATGTGTTATTTTTATACCATTCATGGTTTATGGATAAATTATTGACATTTCTTATGTTAGTTTTAATACAAATATTTATGTTATGTTTAAACCTTTTCATATGAGGAATGCATTGGACTTAGTAAGTGACGGGTGGAGCTCGATATAGATCATAGATGCATTGGTAGACCTCATGAGACAAACTAGTGTCTTGGAACAATTCCTTTACAAAATCTTATTTTTATTCTTGGAACAAGACCTCGACTATGTGGTTATGAAGTCAGGAATTATGCATTACATCATTATGAAATTGGATATTGATATTGCATGTGATTATTCGACTAGTAAAATATCTATGATAATAATTAAATGGAATTATTTGATTTTATATTTTCCATATTATGATTAAGTTTAAGTTTAAAATGATTTGGTTTTAGTCTAACACATTGCCTTAAATGTTTATGCTTATTTATGAAAGTTTCTGCTATAATGTTATCCTTACTGAGCATCTGGGCTCACCCTTTTCTATGTTTTATTTTTCCCAAGATGTGAAGAAGTATTTTATGGTTGACCTATAGGGATAGTATAAGGATATAAATGTGTTCAAAAGGGTACAAAATTTTGTTGATATATTTATTTCATGATGTAATGTAAAACTTATGAATGTATCTAGTACTTCTAAGGCTACAAAACTGAACGGTCTTTTAGGACATGATTCTTTATATCATGACAATGTTATGTAATAATTCACTGACTCTGGGTAACTGGGGTCTGGGCATTATAATTTCCATGAATTTTGGAGTTCATAAAAGGATAAAATTCCATAATGGTTTATTTATTTAATGTAATAATTTTATAGGTGAATCCATGAGGAAAACGGGTTGTAAAAAATTGGTTATATACATAGTTAGGTTACATGAACCTTAATCCATGAAATAAACAACTATATAGGAAGCTTCTCAGTGTGTTCTGGGCGTAAATGTTTTAAGTATTTCAACTAAGTGTTATTTCATTAAATAATTATTTATTTTCTAATTTTACTCACCCTCCCCCACATTTTTCAATCATTATTTCATATAAACTATGTGTGGACTCTTATAGGGTTATATTTTTCTCTCCTTCCACCCCCTATGAATTATTAGGTCATTGGTTATCCTAATTTTATATCAATATTGTATTCATTCTTCTTCCTACATCTTATCTTTATCATGGTTTTTTTTAACCCCATTCAATTTATAGGAGTTTTTTAATAAGGGTTTCACAAAATAATAGAGACCCCCCCCCCCAAAAAAAGGGTCTTTTGATCATGTGGGTACTAAAGGATTATATAAATTTAATGTAAATAATTGGATGGATGTTTTACATTGAATCGAAACTCAATTGGTATTTTTATATTCATAACATTATTAGATAAATTTTTATGGAGTTTAGGTTTATATAATTTATGAATTTCAATTTATTAGGTGTCATATAATGATTGTGATGGTTGGGGTTTAAGTAGATTTAATTATATTGGTTATCTAATATTATTAGAATCTATATTTCTAAGTAATTTTAATAATCTATGATAAATGGAGATTTTATAGTGGAATGATATTATTGTATAGGATGTGAGTTATTTCTTCATTATTTTATATTTAGTCCCTATGAGGTGATAGATACTATTTCACTTTTAAATTCATGGAGTGATTATATAATTTAAATTAAATGATTAATTATATGGGAAGTTAATCAATTATAGGGGAAAGGGTTTTGATGGATTTTGTTATGGGAGTTTAGATTTTTTATGTCATTTTTGAAAAATTGGAACTTGTATTCAGGTCACCAAAATATTATTAGTGATTTTGGTTTAGGTTTATTAATTTTGGAATTAATTTATAGTAGGATTTATAAAATGATTTATGAAACGTTTTGTTAATTATATTTAGAGATGATTTTTTTAGTACGGATTTATAAATTAGTTTAATAAATTAATCTTATAAAGATATTATAAATGAGTTTTTCATAATATTTTATAAATGGGATATATATGATTTTACTAGTGGAAATCTTAGTTTTATCAATATAAGATATACTGGTTTTAAAAGAGTGTGATATTAACTAATTTTAAATATGTTTCAAGATAAATAATATTTTTTAAATGAAAGGAAAAATGAATTTTTTAAAACATATTATTATTTATTTAATTGTAGAAGGTGATGGAAAATGTACACTAAAATTTGGACCATGGAATAGTGAATGTCACAATATCATGGTGTAGGTGCATGAATAGTTTAGGCACCAATGGCCACACTATGGCTGGTTTAGACACCAAAGGACACACTATGGAATATTGAAAGTCATGATGTAATGGTTTTTCTAATAAATTATTTCCTTTAATGGTAATGTGTGTGACTATCTCCATTTGTTCTCCAATGGATACCATACTTAGTTATTCATCATATAATGAATAATTCAAGGTGTTT
Organism: Viscum album; assembly: GCA_963277665.1. NCBI lineage: Eukaryota > Viridiplantae > Streptophyta > Magnoliopsida > Santalales > Viscaceae > Viscum > Viscum album. Next base: position 1,664,720,104 of record OY728127.1, read on the forward strand.
GAACAACGTTTATTATTTTTTAAAAGTTATGCAATCAATGTGATGATTAAAATGAGTTTTTTAAGTGTTGGACCATTAGTAAATGTTTAATAAACATATCATAAATTTTGGTGGAAAACTTTCAGTTTTATAAGGTCAATATTATTGGTTTAATCCTCAGGAAGTGTGATTTGATTATGAGACTCCTGATAAAATCCTCAATATTGAAATTTTTATCTCTTATTTCTCTATAACATTTAAACCATTGGTTGTATAAAACTATGGATAGATTTATATACTTATTAAGAATCAATATATTCTTGTATCTCAGGGAGACCCTATTAGGAAGGATTATTTAAACTACTTATCAATGATCATTATCAAAATCATGTGGAAAATCTTAGATTGACTGGTGAAATGTATATCTTTCTCATTGTTTTATTATTCATTCTAAACAAATTGATAGATTATGGGCTTGTAAAATTTTAAGATATCTTTTTAATATATTTTGTATGATAGTAATCCCACTCAAACCCTTATGTGGTATCATGGTAGATCTTTAAAATATTGGTTTGATTTTCATTTGAATTAAGAAATTGGAAAAATGAGTTTTCCCAGTACCATTAAATAGCCTTTTTCAAAACAGTCATGTGTTTATATAGTTTTTCTAGACCATGGAATATTATTTTTGGAAAAAATTGTAGTCTCATAATTTTTAAGTGAACATTACATAGTTTAAATGAAATGGTTGTAGTCAGATATATATATTTCAAACAAAACAGGGCATTATATTTGATGTCTCTAATTCATGGTCAAGCGATTACTATATTGAGGTGACCTCCAATATGGGGATAGGTCATGGAATTGTATGAGGAAAAAAATCTCTTATATATGGTTTTAAAATATAAATTGATACTCAAATCTACATAATAAATAACCACTAAAATGGATACCCTCTTAAATTCCCATTTTCCTCCAAAACAACATAACCCAAACAACCTCAACAAGAAATGGAAAAGGATAACCTAAAATGGTTTTAATCTAAAACAACATCCTCAAATTTCTATGGCTCTCCTAAAATGGCACACAAAGTGGTCAGGGTTTATTATGTGTTCATAGCACCAAAATTAATTGTACAATGTTGTTATGGAAAGCTATTCTAGTAGGATTTTAATGAATTTTTTTTAAATTCATACAATCATTCATTGGTAAAAGACCTATGAGTGCTTGTTAAACCAAATAGGGGATTTTAAATCATACTAAAAATATTTTTGGTAAATGTGATCAAGGTTTTGAGTGGTTTTACCTAGTTAAAATAATGTGAAATATATAAGTTTTTATTTTGATTTATGATTAGATAATAAATTTAAATAAAAAAATTTATATTAAAGACATTATTTGGAAAAAAAGTGTGTTATTTATGTAAATACTGGTATAATTTATGAAATATTTAATATTAGATAATAAAAGTATTCCTAAATGTTTCATATTTAAAAAATATGAAGGGGTAATTATTAAATCCATGTAAATGATAACATAAAATTTTTATATTGGATAAAATTTAATTCTTCATACAATTATGAAATTATAAAGTGTTTGTAATTTATTTATAAACTTTTTAAGTAATTTATATCATGCATAAATTAATAAATTGTTCTTTTTTTAGTTTATTCCTTGTTTTATTATTCATTAATATAAATTTCCTATTATAAATGTATTTATACTTTAGATTAATGTGTGAAAAATTTATATAAATTATCATATATTCGTTTAAAGAGTTATATACTAATTATGGTAATTGATTTAGTTTTCTTATATATTAACTTTAGATTTTATTATGTTGTGTTCTAGAATTTAAATATCAATTATATCTTATAAATAATAGGTGATATAATTATGGTGTAAATTAGGTCTCTTTTGAGTAAGGAATAATGGATGGAGGGACTTTCGGTTGGACTTCACATTAGCCTTGGAACTTGGATATATCTAGAAAAGTAGGGGTTGGTTACCGATCACTCCATGCATGATCTTATAATAATTTTGGGTTTAAAATGATTTTATGAATTTAAATGAAAGGGATTCATTTACCTTATAAATGGGATTCATTTAGATATTTATAAAAAAATCTTATTTTGAGTATAGTAAGTAACACAATCTATAGGTTTTGTAAAGGGTCATACATCAATATGGCTTGAAAATATTAATTTGGTAGAAGTAATATAAAGTCAAAACTAAATCCTTAGAATACTTTATACATAAAGGTAATAACATGAGATAAGATAGTGATATTAAATCCCCTTTATAAATATTAGTTTTTGTATTCCTTTTAAAGAAAACACTTATTAGGACATTAATCATTCAACCAGTTGGGTTCATCAACAACAAAATAAATATAGATTGTCTTATGTTGGGAAAGAAATTAATGGGTGAAATTAATAGGATTTGGTGTCCATTTTTGGTATTGTTTATCTTAAACGTAGTTGGAAAAGCCTTTGGATGAATACCATAGGAATAGTGTTGAGTTTTATCCATACAGCAGATTAATTAAGGAGTTGTTCACTCAGCCATAAAAGAGTAATATGTAATATTACTGGAAAAATGGACTAATAAAATGGATAAGTAGTGAGACTATTTTCAAATAAGACTAATTTATTAGTGAAATATGAATTTTGGACTATGAATGGGTATGATATAATTAAAAAAATTCATCATTTTAGTGGGTGTAAATTAAAAAAACATTATTAAATGAATGTAAAATATTAAAATCTTCTAATAAAATATTTTTTATATACAATATATCATCATAATCATACAAAATTAATTTGAGATCAATATTTTAAAAATTAAATATTAATGGATGCAACGTTTTAAACTACTAGAGAAATATAATAATTATTCTTAAAAAAGGAAGTAAAATTTTATGTGTTAGAGAAATATCTTCCAATGTAACCTAATATTGAAGTTTTTTAACATGGGGATATATATTTTTATGATAAGAATATATAAATTCACATAAGGTTCCAAAGGATTTTTCTAAATATAATATAAAAATTTGAACATTATTCTTTCCTCGTGCTCTCAATATGATTTGGTATATTAATGACTTAGAGTGACTAGAGGTTTCCTTTAAAACTTGTTTGGGATATGGAATTATTTTTATGTTTATTATTGGAAGGGTTATATAGATATGAATTAGTTTAATAAATATTTACCCTATTTTTGAAAACTATTGATAATAGGTGAGCATACCATGTGATGTAAAGGATCTAATGTTGTGTTCATGGTATGAAAGGGTAAAATTTCAATCCATATAAAGAATATTGAATGGTATTATTATCAAACTATGAAATTTAAACCTAAATGGAATTTTATAATGGAGGTTTAGTCTTTAAATTGCATGGTATTGTCAAAAATACATAAAGGGGTTTATTAAACTCCATGAAAATTCCATATTAATAGTTACTATTATTGAATCAATTATTTGATTTTAAGGGTATATGAAATAAAATGTGTATTTTTCAAATGTTATAAATTTACAAGAGTTAAAAATTAATTTATTAATTTATTAATATTATATTTCTCATTTAATTTATAAAGAAAAGGTTTCCTTAATTTTGGATTAAGATTCTAATCAATATATAAAGCATAAATGGATCTGAAAAATAAATGTGTATTTTCATTTTATTTATCTTATACGATGAGAGAACTTATTTCTCAACAAATATTTATTATGAATATTAATATATGATTAATTTTGTGCAATTTTTTTATGATTCATCATATTTTTTAACATTATGGGTAGAATATTTAGTTTCAAAAAAAATTGTCTATGATAATAGATTTTATCCAAGATATTTGTTAAAATTTATGGTAAAAATTTCCCACCACCCAATAGTGGAATATTTTAATGAATAATAATAATTTAAGAATATTTATCCAAACACCTAGATTACCATATTCTATATGGTTGGTGATAGTTTATTTGTTAAATATTCCCACTAAGTGAAAATAAGTGTTATTTTCTGAACAATAAAGAGTGTTCATATTTTAGAATGATATTATAAATAGGCTATAGTTTCTAATATTTTTGTGGAGTTATGTTTGGACTTTTATAATTTCAAGGTATAGTATATAAGGTGTCAAACCAGTCAAATTAAAAATAAATGTCTCTTAATATCCTAGAATATTTTAGGATATGTCACTAGAGAATAATGTATATATTTCTATTAGTTAATTAAAAAATATTGAATAAAAACTTATATGAAAATATTATGTGGTGATGATAATGAACTTATAATTATTTCTACGTAGACAACATAAGTTATTAACATCATAACATTGGATTTTGTGAAGTAAATATGGTTGAATACTATGTTCAAAGAGTTTAACATTAGGAATGTGACTCATAAGTCTCCCCATTATTCAAAAACAATCATTGTAATTATTAATCACTAGAGGAATTTAGTGGGATGATTTATCGAATGTTCACATAGAGATGTGAAAGGAATTATATAAATACATAATGAGTCTAACGAAATTTGAAATTGTAGAAAACATAAGGCCTATATGTTGGTCTATTATATGATATATGATTGGACAAGTTCTTATGTATGATTTTATTATTATTATTATTAAAGGAGTTTAAGAATATATAATTTATCATTATATAAAAAAGGTAGTCTTAACTATCATTATTTCATATTGGTTACATATATTATATGAAGTGAAATGATAATAAACCTCTTAAAGTGAAACTTTGAATTATACCTAACCAATAGTTATTATGAATTATTATAGTTTTTAATTAAATAATAATGTTATAATGGTTAGGATTTCATATATATATAAGGAATATGCTCATGAGGCACAAAATGTGTTTTTTGTTCTAGATGACCCACCAAGTATACCACATATAGTGCCATACACAATGTCTTTAGTATGTCAAGGGTGGAAGTTTCAAGTTTAATATCTACACCTGAAGTTGGTATAATACCTATAATGAGAACCTTTATACTTATATTCCTTTATTATATTATCATTAACGCTAATTTGATTAGGGGGTGGATGAGTATATTATTGATCCTTTCATCAGTTGGGGCTTAACCAAGATGATATTTTTTCACTCATATGATTGGTATGAAATTTGGAACCTTTATTAGGATATGATGAGTAATTTTATAGAAATAAATATATTAGTTACATATGATGTTCTTATCTATTTGGATGAAGGACATGTGATGTGATCATCCACTTTAGTGAATAACATGTGATATGTTCATCTTTTTATTCTATCTATACTCAAAGTATCAATAACATATGACTTGATTATATTAGATTTATATACTTTGTGTCCCATTGTCACTCAATGTCTTACACAAAGGAATTATATGATTATATATACTTTAATATCATATAGTTGGAGGATATAGGTATAGAGATAAATTTGTTTGATATAGATCATTATAGATCCCTCTGTGGATTTAATAGAATTAATGAATTATTAAATTCCTCTATTTTATTATATTTATCAATTTAGGAATATATAATTGTTTTTAACACTATAATTTATTATGGGGTTTCAATATTTATTTGTGAAAATATGGATCATTTTTTTGAAACTTTGAGAACTACCCAAATGTTTTTTGAAGGATATCCAAAATAATTTATAGACATGTTTTTGAAATTTGTTACATATGATGTAACATGTGGTTAAAATGTATGATCAATTTTCTAAAAGTATTTTTTATATTATTTCACAAGTTGTTAAATATCATTGTAATGAGGTGAAAGTGTTCTTAGCCGACATGGCTTTATTTAAAGTGTTATATTGGTAGAGAAATGTAAAATTTTGGGTGGACCACAATAGAGTGAAGTTATTATTGTGGGTTGTAAGTTCATGGCTAGTTTATATAAAAAAGTTAAAACCATGTCATAGTTAAATTCCATATTTCATTGTGTTGTGCATAAATTATCACATTATGTAATAAAATCTATAACCTGGTCTATTTGGTCTCTAATAGCTATCATATTAATTTTTTCATAATATAATAATGAATTTTTGGAGTTTTGAACATCTTTTATGTTTTTTAAATTTTTAAACATCAATGTAATGAATAGAATAAAAAAATATAAGTTTTAAAATTTAAAAATTATTTTATAAACATCTCATAAGTATTGGTTGACCGTTTTTTATTCTTTTAGGTCTATATAAGTATTTTAATCCTCTAAAAGTGTGTTATGATTATGAAAATCCATGTAACATCACAGGTAATTATAGAATAATACAATTTCATATCTATTAATATTTATGAATTAGATAGTGATTTTACCTTAATAGGAATTATATGTATGATAGCATACCCGACACTCAACAATAGGTTTATTTGAAATCTTATGTTGCACACAAGACTGAGTTATATCGAAAAATAATACATGATTAATATTATAATTTTAAATGGTAGTTATTTCCTAACTGAAATATTAGAGGGAATTAATAGAACTAACTATATTATGACTACACATGTTTATTAATTTTTTTTTACTTTCTTCCAATAAATTTTATGGGCCTAAAATAAGAATAGATCCAATTTTAGTCATAAAATCTCTAATATTTTAAAAGGTAGTTTTACATGCCTTTGATGGAAAACCCATTTTAAATCTAGTTTTTAACACCTATATATGTTTTATTTGAAAAAATAAACTTATTATTTGAAATCAGAACATCAAAATTTAGTTTGGATAACTTTTTATTATTTTTCTTATAATATTTATTTTTTAATGAATAATGAAAAATACTGCATTTTAATTAAAAACTTTTTTTTATCTGATTTATTTATATAGTTATATTGTCTTTTTAATTAGTTTTATAATGTAATTAGACTATATTTTTATCATTTAATACAATTTCGGCCAATGGAATCAATTTTAAATTAAAAATAAATATAAAAACATTTCAAACTTTTGAACATTTGACTTTAAAAAACTATTTTTTAGTTTTTTCTACAGAATTAATTTAAAATCAAAATTTCCCTTTTTTTAATTGAATTAGGTAAAATGGATTCCATATTAGGAATAATAAGGTCCTAATTAGGTTGTGAGGTCAATTTTAGAATTAGGTATAAAAAATATACCACGGTAAAAAAAATTATTCACCATAGTAAATGTAAAATTTTGCAAGGGTTAAAGTTAAAAGTTAAATGCTTAACATACCTAAAAATGAAAAATTTAAAGGGTGTTTGAGCTGTTTATAGACCCTAATAATCCTATAAAACATTAATTACAAGAAAAATTCCTAGAATTTATTTCCACCTCTATATGGTCATCTTTTAATATAAAATAATCAATAAATTAATCACTTGAACCGTCCTCTCCTCAAGTATAAATAACAACCATCACCTCCCTATTTAGACCCAAAAAACCTTGTATCTCCTAAAATATCTACCCAAACATCTCCTACTCACTCTCCCAACATCCAAGTGCTTCTATCCTCACCAAAATACCAAATCCAAGGTCCTCAATGGTCTTTAAAGGAGGGGATATTCAAGAGGTAATTTTCTCAAAGTACCTCTCTTAATTTATTTTATTTTTCTACTTTCTCCTCACCTCCTTAATATATAAATGCATGATTAATACACAATAATGTATATAATTTATTTTTATGGTTCTAATGGATTATATCATATCCTTTTAATTTTTCAACTCCTCTTATCCTAATAAATGGAATTATTGTCCAAGTTATGCCGGTTAATAGCCTCCATGAATAATTTTTTTATTCCTTTTCCATTACTGACTTCATAGATAGTATTAAAACTATTTTCAGGTTAAATAATATTTAAATATTTATATTATAAGCTATTTAATATTATTTAAATGTTATATTAAACAAACCTTCTTTCTTTCCATATTGTTGTTATGTAATAGCTTCATTTGAGGATGTGTGGACTACTGCCTCCTCAAAATGATGTGATTCATTCACACATCACATGGAATGTATTAAGGATTGTTTTAGTAAAAATATATGATATAAATGAAATATTAATTCTACTGTAATTATATTATATATGTATACATATATTACATACATTCCATTTAATTTTTCTCTTTCAATATGACAGGAAAAACAAAAATAGCATTCATACGTACATACGGCCTACCGTCTCCATGAATGGTGTTTTTAATTTGTCTCAAAAGATTATTAAAAATAATTATATAATGAATATATAATATATTTATATCATGTTTTATATTATGGAGATAATTGAATTATGTCCACATGGACTATTCACATCATACCAAGTTTATTTTTGAATCAAGAACTGAATATCGAAAAAACATCCAATATGAACATAAATAATTGTGTGACTGTTATAACAATGTAATAAGTGATATAAAAAGAATAATAAACATTAAAAAGGTTCTAAATAAATTATAAATTAACTTAAGTTTAATATTCAGGAAGAATAAGTAACATGCGAGACGATATGATCTCGAGGTAAGGGATTTTCTTAACCTAATTTCCATTATTTGGGTTAAATTTCTACTTATTGACAATTTTGTTCAACTATTATGTGTGAAATTAATTTTTCATATCTTATTTTTTATTTATATATTTAATTTTATTAATTTTATTAATTAATATTTTATATGGAGTGTTTTTATTTTTTTACAAAATGATAAAAGGAATGTTTTTTAACATATACGGCGACAAAGACTTCTTTTTTTCCATAACCGTTGTTTGATATTGGGATTCCTATATAAGATTTAATGTTTTTAAAAGGAAAATAAATACCATTTTCCATTTTCTTGTATTTTTTTATTGAAAATGGTTTTGATAATGGATTGATTATGTCAATATCGTGAAATGATATCTTGTGATTGCAATGTGGAAATGTTATTTTTTATTTATGCATGATTTATGTGTTGTGATTATGATTTGGTTCTTGGGAATTGATTATGTATATGGGTGGTTCCATGATAAACTAGGGGTTGGTGAGCCCATGATATCTCTCCAATTATTTGGGTAATAAGACAGAGTTAAATGATAAGGTTTCTTATAAGAGATTTAGGGAATATAATGGGATGGGTATTCAAAATGTAACCATGAAGGTTACTCCCTATATAGTTATGAAAGATATAATGTAAGTATGATATATATGATACAAGTTACCTTTATGATTTATGATTGCAAATAAGTTTTTCAAGAATCTTATGAATTCATGAGGTATGTTAAAGAACTTATGTTTTTATGGGTGAAAAGTATGATTTTGTGAAAATGTTTTCTTGAGTTTCAAATATTCATATACTAATAGTTTAATTCCTTATTTTATATACCTTAATGAGATTTTTGTTCTCATCTGAGGTTTTTGAAATATTTTTCATAGGGTATAAGGATGGGTAAGAGAAAGGAAGAAGTCAAGAATATTTTTATCAATAAAAGAAATAATTTTTTATTTTAGAAGTTTTATATTTTGAAAAAAATGTATATTTTTTTGTTAGTATCATCTTGTATGATTATGGAATTTTATGTATTAATTATTCCCTAATTCTCTAAAAATCTAAAATTTAAAATATTATTATTGGGAAAGAAAATAAATTCTTGACTAAACTCAAGATTATGTAATGTTTAAAGATAGGGCATTATAGTTGGTATCATAGGTCGGTTTAGATAACTTTAGGGGGTAGGATATTGTTATTAGAATATCCATAAATTATTTTTAGTTTATGTTCAAATTTAAATGATAGATCATTTTAATATTACCATGTTGTTTCCTCTAAGATATGTCTATTTAGAATGGTTGGTTGTGCTAGGATGACATCCTGAGGAATACAACCTTCCAAATCAGCAACCTGAGATAGTCGGAATCAGAACTAAAAAGTTTATTATAGTGATGGCATAGTTGAATTAGGAAACAAATGGTGGTGGTATCCATTCATGAGATCATCTAGACCAAACATAGAAGAACATGTCGATAGTGGAGCATTTCATGATGCAGAATCCCACATTATTCAAAGGATCATCTAACCCTGTGCTAGGTGAAGGGTGGATTAAAGACCTTGAAAAGAAATTAAGGTAATGGGGTGTTCAAAAAAATCAAAAGGTTAGTCTTGTTGTTTACCATTTTGAAGGTGAAGTCGATCAATGGTGGTTAATGGTTAAGAATATCAAGTACAGTGAGGATATTGATTCTCTTGATTGGGATGAATTCAAAAATATGTTTCTTGAGAAATATTTCCCTAAGGTGGTTCGACTTAGGATGGAAAAAAAATCTTATAATTGAGGTAAGATTATGACTCGATGGTTGCTTAAGAATAAAAATTCACTTGAATGGAAAGTTACACTCCGAATTTCATATGGGATCTTGATAGTAAAATCAATAGTCTTTACTTAGGATTAAATCAAAAGTATCAAAGGGTGTTAGCTTCTCATGAGTTTAAAAGTTATGAAAAACTTATTCTATTCCTGAATAAGGTGGAAATGTAGTTTTTTTATGATAATGTGTTCTTTGAAAAATAGTAGAATAAGAGGTTGAGGTGGTAGGAGAAAGGGAAGAATTCATCAAAAAGGTTAATGGTAAGAAAATTAAGTTTAAAGTTTGTGAAATTTTTTGTAAAAACACACTGGATAATGCCTTTTAAATTCTTGTAAGTTTTTATGATGTAGCAAAATGGGGCATAAGGCCTATAACTGCACTAAAAAATATAATGGTAGTGGTAATAAAAAATTAGATTTATAGTCAGTAAAATGTTTTAAGTGCAATAAGATGGGTCATTATGAAAATGAGTGTTTGATGAAGAACTCGAATGGAGGGAAACATCTAGACTATAAACAGAAAGGTGCAGTGAAATAATTTTCAACTACTTCGTTATATTTTGATCCATCAAATGAATTGTTATCCAGTACATTGTTTGTTTACTCATATTATACCAATGTGTTGTTTGATTCAGGGTCTACACATTCCTTCATTTCTAAGAAATTTTCTTCTAAATTGGAAATTCTACCTCAAAAAATGAATCTATAACTTATGGTAAAAATTCCTAGGGGAAATTTTGAGGCAAAAAAGAAATTATAAGAATATTACTATCCATATCTATGGAAAGAGTTTACCTACAAACCTTTTTTCCTCTATTAGAGTTTGATGTTATTCTGGGTATGGATTGGATTTTTATTTACTGTGTTAAGAATGACTGTAGATCTAAAGAAGTTTCTTTTAACAAAGACTTTTAGTTTGTGTACAAGAATGAACCATTACCATTGATAAAATATCAGTAAGTTGGGAGACTGTTAAAAAATAGAAAAAAATATATCTTACAGATATTTTGAAAATAAATGTATTATATAGATTAATGTTGTGCCTGTGGTAAATGAGTATCGTGATGTTTTTTCTAATGAGTTGGATGGTATTATACCTGATAGGGAATTTGAATTTATTGTTGACTTATTTTCTAATGCTATTCCAAATTCAAAACCCCCTTACTGACTGGCTCAAATTTAACTTTTAGAGTTGAAGAAATAATTGTAGGAGTTATTAGATAAAGGTTTCATTCGACCTAGAACTTCACCATGGTGTTCTTCTGCCTTGTTTTTTAAAAAATAAATATTGTTCAATTATAATTTTCATTGATTATAGATCCTTGAATAACATCACTATTAAGAACAAGTATCATTTGCCTCATATCAATGATTTGTTTGATCAGCTCTAGGGAGCACAATATTTTTTGAAGGTTGACCTGAGGTTGGGGTACCATAAGTTTCAATTAAAGGAATCATACATTCCAAAGATAGTGTTTCTTACTAGATATGACCATTATAAATTTTTTAGTTATTCTATTTGGATTAACTAATGAACCTGCTGTATTCATGGATCTTATGTATAGAATATTATATGAGTTCTTGGATAATTTTTTGGTTGTGTTTATTGATGAAATTTTGATTTATTCTAAAAGTAACGAGGAGAATGAAATTCATTTAATGGTTGTCTTGAAAACCTTAAAAGAAAATAAATTATATGGGAAATTCAGAAAGTGTGATTTTTTGTTACAAAAAATTTCATTCCTTGGTCACATTGTTTCTAAAGATGGCATAAATGTTGATCCTGCTAAAATTAATGTAGTTGAAGAATGGCCAATATCCACAAATATTATTATTTTTCTTGATTTAGCATGCTATTTCCAAAGGTTTTTTGAAAATATTTCATGTTTATCTAGCCCACTGACTGAGTTAGCTCAAAAAGGTGTTAAGTTCATCTGGACAAAATAATGTGATGATTGTTTTCAGGAATTGAAAAGAATATTGTTGAATGATCCAATTTTTTCATTACCTTCAAGAAATAGTGAATTTGTTATCTACAGTGATGCTTCGTTGAAAGGACTTGATTGTTTCCTAATGTAGAATGATCAGGTAATTGCTTATGCTTCACGTCTGTTGAAAATTCATGAGTTAAATTACTCTACACATGATTTAGAATTAGCTTATGTTGTTTTTGCTTTAAAATTTTATAGGAATTATTTTTATGGAGTAGAATGTGAAATATATACTGACCACAAAAGGTTTAAAGTATATATTCACTCAGAAATAATTGAATATGAGATAGAGGAGATGGAAAGAATTAATCAAGCATTATGATTTCATGATTCATTACCATTTATAAAAATAAAATAAAGTGGTAGATTCTTTGATTAGAAAAAGTAATTATACATTAACAATGTTACATTTAGAACATGATCCTTTGGTTAGTGATTTGATGAATTTTGGATTGGAAGCTGTTGGTGTAGGAAATTCATCTGTTTTATTTTAGGTTTCAGTGAAATAATCTCTATCAGACAGAATTAAACAAGAACAGAAGGAAGGTAGTGAGTTGCAGAAAAAGGTAGAATTGGTTCAGAAGAGTAAGTTACCTAAATTTAACATTGAAAAGGATTGTGTTTTGAGATTTGGGAAGAATTTATGTGTGCCTTTTGATCTACAGTTGAAGAAAGAGTTGTTATGTGAAGCTCATAGCTCTCTATTTTCATTTCATTCTGGCAGTACTAAGATGTACAGATATCTTTAGGAATTTTATTGGTGGGATGGAATGAAAATAGATATTTCCAAATTTACTGTGATGTGTTTCAATTGTCAGTGGGTTAAAGTGGAATGAAAATTGCCAAAGGGGACACTTCAGCCTTTATCAGTGCTATAGTGGAAATGGGAAAATATATCCATGGATTTCATAGTGGTATTACTAAAGGCTTATCGAGGTAACAATGTGATCTTGGTTATTGTTGATCGATTGACTAAATATTCTCATTTTATTCCTATTAGAGATATTATATCCCTAGATCAAATTTATTGGTTGTATATTAAAGATATAGTTAGCTTCTATAAAGTTCATCTCTCTATTGTATCTGATCGTGATCCTAGGTTCACATCTAATATTTGGAAAGGCCTTTAGAAGTCATTGACAACTGAATTAAATTTTAGTATAATTTTCCATCCTCAATCAGATGGACAGACAAGAAGAACAATTTAGATGTTGGAGGATATTCTACATGAATTTTTAATGGATTACTAGGGAAGTTGTGATCAAAATATTTCTTTGTTCTAGGTTTTTTAAAATAACAGTTTTCATTCTAGTATAAAAATGGCACCATTTGAGGTATTATATGGAAATCGGTGTTGAACTCCATTTTTTGGGATAAAGTAGGTGAAAGGAAGTTTATAGGACCACGGTTGGTAGAATAGATGGTAGAAAAAGTTAATTTGATTCAGAATTATATGAGGATAACTCAAAGTAGGTAGAAAATTTATTTGGAGAATTGGAGGAAGGATTTTTCTTTAGAGGTAGGTGATCATGTCTTTCACAAATTTTCACCATGGAAACTTTTGATACATTTTAGTAAGAAGGGGAAACTGAGTCCATGGTTCATTAGACCCTATAAAATACTATATAAGTTTGGATCAGTTGTATACCGAGTGTATTGACCTCCTATTTTATCCCAGGTACACAAAGTTTTTCGTGTTTCAATGTTAAGAAAGTATATGCCAGATTCATCACATGTTTGAGTCTAGAAGTAGTTTAGTTAGAAGAGAATATTTCATATGAGGAAAAACCATTCTAGATTCTTGACCATAGAGAGAAAGTGTTTCAGAATAAGATGATGCATTAGGTTAATGATTTTTGTAAAAAACATATGGTTGAAGAGGCAACATGGGAATCTGAAAATGCTATGAGGGAGAAATACACCCACTTATTTGATAAATGAATAAAATTGCGAGGACACAATTTCTAAAAGCGGGGAAGGATGTAACATCCTAGGAAATTATAGAATAATAAATTTTCATATCTATTAATATTTATTAATTAGATAGTGATTTTACCTTAATAGGGATTCTATGTCTGATAGCATACCTGACATGCAACAATGGGTTTCTCTAAAATCTTATGTTTCATACAAGACTGAGTTATACCAAAAAATAATACATAATTAATATCATTATTTTAAATGGTATTTACCTTGTAGACATAGTATTAGAGGGAATGAACATAACTAACTATATTATGTTTATACATATTTATTAATTTTTATTACTTTCATCTAATAAATTTTATAGGCCTAAAATAATAATAAATCTAATTTTAGGCATAAAAGCTCTAAAATTTTTAAAAGATAGTTTTACCGCCTTTTGATGGAAAACCCATTTTAAATCTATTTTTTTATACCTTTATATGTTCTATTTGAAAAAATAAATTTATTATTTGAAAGAGGGATATCAAAATTTATTTTTGATAAATGTTTGGCATTTTTTTATAATGTTCATTTTTTAATGAATAGTGAAAAATACTGCATTTTAATTCAAAATTACTTTTTCATATAATATATTTATGTAGTTATATTGTCCTTTTAATTAGTTTTAGAGTGTAATTAAAATATTTTTTATCATTTAATCCAATTTGGTTCATTTGTATCGATTTCAAATTGAAAATAAATATAAAAACATTTCAAACTTTTGGACGTTTCACTTTAAAAAATCTCTTTTTAGTTTTGTCTGTAGAATTAATTTTAAATCAAATTTTACCAATTATGTGATTTGAATTAGGTAAAATGGATTTCATATTTGGAATAAAAAGGTTCAAATTAGGTTTTAAGGTCAATTTCTATTTTAGTTATAAAAAAACTACCATGGTAAAAAAATTATTTACCGTAGTAAAAGTAAAATTTTGACAAAGTTAAAGTTAAATGTTAAAAGCTTAACATAAAAAAATTATAACATTTAAAGGGTGGTTGAGGTGTGACTTGACCGTAACTAGTATATACAACATTAATTACATTCCAAAGTCATGGAATTTAGTTCCTCTATATGGTTATCTTTTAATATAAAATAATCAATAAATTAATCACTTAAACCCACCTCTCCTCATGTATAAATAACAACTATAACCTCCCTATTTCGGTCCAAAAAGCCTTATAGATACTCAAATATCTTACCAAACCTCTCTTACTCACTCTACCCACGTACAATTTTTGTTGGTCTCACAAAAATAACAAATCTAAGTCCCTTAAGGGTCTTTCAAGGAGGTAATTTTCTCAAAGTACCTCTTTTAATTTCTTTTCTATTTCTACTTTCTCCTCACCTCCTTCATCCATCAATGAATTATTACTCACTACTGAAAATATGGCTTTTATCAGTGCTAGAAAAGGGAATTAACATTTCTAGAAAATCACTATTAATTGAGGTGAAGATAAAGGGGGTCCCTTTTATCAGTGCTTAGAAAAGCGTAGATAAAGACCCCTTTTATCAGTGCTAAAAAAGCACTGATAAAAAGGTCCTTTATCAGTCCTTTTTTAGCACTGATAAAAGACCCCTTTTATCAGTGCTTTTTCTTAGTGTTTATAAGATTCAAAAAAATTAAAAAAAATTAAAAAGAAAATAGAATGCTCGGGGGAGCCTTTTAATAGTGCTTGACCCCCCCCCCCCCCATTAGTGCTAAGCGGACCCCCTCCCACTCTCCCCTGCACACTGCACTTGCCCGTGCCTCCCCCACTTGCCCACGTGCCCCTCCCTGCTTCCACCAGAACTCAAACCCGCAACCTCCCCCCTTACGCACCTTCACCTTTACCACTAAGCCATTTAGTTTTTTCTCCATTTAATTATATATATATTTATATGTAGTTATATAGTTATATATATTCATATATTCATATATATCCATATTAATATAAATATATTTAGTTATATTACTACATATATATTTATTCATATATTAATATATATATATATATATATATATATTTGTATATTAATATATATTTATATTTATTTATATTTATTTATATTTATTTATATTTATTTATATTTATTTATATTTATATTTATATTTATTTATATATATAGTTATATTTATTCGTATATTAATATAGATTCATATTAATATAAATATATTTAGTTATATTAATACATATACATTTATTCATATATTAGTATATATATTTATTCTTCTATTAATTTAAATTTATATTTATTTATATATATATTTTTAGTTATAAATTTTTATCCGTATATTTATTTGTATATTAATATATATTTATAAGATTACTTTTAAATGCATTTATAAAATATATTTTTTTATGTGTGTTTATAGATAAATTAATACATACATGCATACATATATACAACACACACACACAGATACACCCACCCACACACACACACACACATATATATATATATACAAATAAATACATATATATGTGTATTTGAAAATCCATAGAATGTTAAAACGGCCATAACTTATAATCCAGAAGGTCGTTTCAACTCCAAAACCAGTAAAATTGAATAAAATGAAAAAATATTCGATATGATATGTGGTATAGGCCTTGAAGACATCCAAATCAGAAGTTATATCTATTTGAATGTTAAAATATAAGGGTATCCTGACTAAAAACTCAGTTTTGGAGGCCTTATGGGCCTTTTGGGCCTCTAAAAAATGTGACAGAAGGTTCCCTTCAATCTCTAGTGAATAGAGATCATCGCAGGCTTCGATTTGATATGTTGTAGAGCTCAATAGGATACCTGGATCAAAATTTATTTCCGTTTGAAGTTTGAGTCACATTTTCAACTTATTTTAGATCTTTTATTAATTTTTATGATTTTTTGTGTCTTAAAATTGTTATTAAATGATTATTAATCGATGATAATTATAAAATTATTAATTAATAATATTTTTTAAAATATTTTAAATCCATTTTCACTAAATTTCTTATATATTAAATGTAATAGTCTATTTATACTTATCTAAAACATATTTTAAAAATATATATTACATTTATATCAATATAAATATACTTGTATAATAATATATTATTTTTCATGATTTTTTTTAAATTTATTAGATCTAGGAAAATGAACTGATAAATTCTCCCCTTTATTAGTGCTACTAAAAAAAGCACTGATAAAGGGGTCCCCTTTAACATCGCTAAAAAAAGCATTAATATAGGGGGTTCTTTATCAGTGCTAAAAAATGAGCTGATAAAGGGTCATTTTTAATAGCACTTTTTCACGCTGTTAAAAGTGCCCTTTATCATCGCTTTTTTTAGCACTGATAAAGATCTTCCCCCCTTTATCATCTCTTTTTTTAGCCCTGTTAAAGGGTGGCATTGGGGAAACCCAGTTTTGTGGTAGTGACTTCAGAATCATTTATATAATGGAGTGTTATGTTTCTAATGGAATACATCATATCCATTTCATTTTTCACCTCCTCTTCTTCAAATAAATTAAATTATTGTCCAAGTTATGTTGGTTAATCAACTTCATGAATAATGTTTTTGTTCCTTTCCCATTACCACCTTTATGGGTGGTCTTAAAACTATTTTTCAGGTTAAATAATATTTAAATATGTATATTATAACCTATTTCATATTATGTAAATTTTATATTAAACATACCTTCATTCTTTCCATATTATTTTTGTATGAAAACTTCGTTTGGGGATGTGTGGACTACCATCTCCTCAAAATGATGTGATTCGTTCACACATCACATAGAATGTATTAAGAATATTTTAGTAAACATATATTATATAAATGGAATATTAAATATAATGTAATTATGTTATATATGTATACATATTTGTGTACATTTCATTTAATTTTTCTCTTTCAGTACGATAGGAAAAATGAAAATATCATTCATGTGTGTGTATGGCCTACCGTCTCCATGAACGGTGTTTTTAGTTTGTCTTATAAGAATATTATAAATACTTATATAATGAATATATAATATATTTATATCATGTTTTATATTATGGAGATAATGGACATGTGACCACATGGATTATTGACATCATACCAAGTTTATTTTCGACACAAGAACCGAATATCGACAAAACGTCTAATATAAACTTAAATAATTGTGTAATTGTTATAACATTGTAATAAGTGATATAAAACTAATTATAAAAATGAAAAAGGTTATCTAGAAATTATTAATTAAAAAAAGTTTATTATTCAAGAATAATAAGGAACATATGAGACGAGTCAAACTCGAGGTAAGGGAATTTCTTAACCCAATTACCATTCTTTGGGTTAAATTTCTACTTCTTGATTATGTCATTCAACTCTTATTCATGAAATGAATTTTTAATATATTATTTTTTATTTATATATTAAATTTAATTCAAAGTTTTTTTAAAATTAATATTTTTATATGGAGTTTTTTACTTTCCGTACGAAATGAAAAATTGAATGTTTTTTTAATTTATACAACAACAACGACTTCTTTGTCGGAGTAACCATTGTTTGATATTTGGATTCCTCTATAAGTCTTAATTTTTTTTAAAGGAAAATAAATTCCATATTCCATTTTCATTTATTTTGTTATTAAAAATGGTTTTGATAAGGTTGATTATTTCAATATCTTGAAATGATATTTTGTGATTGCAATGTGGAAATGTTATTTTTACTTTATTCGTGATTTATATGTTGTGTTTATGTTTTGGTTATTGGGAATTTCTAATGTATATGGGTTTTTTCATGATAAAACAAGGGTATGTGAGCCCGTGATAGTTTTCCAATTCATTGGGTAATGATTTAGAGTTAAATGATAAGGTTTCTTCTAATAGATTTAGGGAATATACTGTGATGGGTATTCCAAATGTAACCTTGAAGGTTACTCCCTAGGTAGCTTTGAAAGCTATAATGTAAGTATGATATGGATTCCACAAATTACCGTTATGATTTCTAATTATAAATAAGTTTTTTAGTAATCTTATTATTTCATATGGTATGTTAAAGAGATTATGTTTTTATGGGTGAAAAGTATGATTTTGTGAAAATGTTTTCTTGAGTTTAAAATATTCATGGACTAACAGTTTCATTCCTTATTTTACATCACTTAATTATATTTTTGGGATCATACCAAGTTTTTAAAATGTTTTCCATAGTTTATAATTATGGGTAAGATAAAGGTAGAAGTTAATAATGTTTTTATCAAGAAAAGAAATCATGTTTTATTTTAAAATTTTTATATTTTGAAAAAAAATGGACATTGTTTTGGTAGTATCCTCTTGTATGATTATGGGATTTTATGTATTAATGATGTCCTAATTATCCAAAAATATAAACACAAAAATATCCTCAATGTAAAATCAATTAAATTATTAAATAAAATCAATTTTATGTAATTTTTAAGGTTGGGGCCTTATAATCCCTTTATAATAACTCAATGAAAAAATTATTATCTCTCGTTTCTCTATGAAAATTTAACCAAATATTCTTGAAAACTATTCCTAGAGAGATGTATTTCCTAGGTGTTGGGATATTAATGTATCCCATGGACACTCTGCAAGGAATGAGTCTATTAGTTTCTTCTAAGAGATCACTATCAAACATATATTCATAGGCTTGTATTGACTGGTGTAAGGTATTTCATTTATCTTTGTTTTAGTATTCACTACGAACATATTTATATATTCTAGTTTTAATGGGTTTTTGAGTTTTTTACACTATGTTTTGGATGATATTCATCACCCAAAAAACCATATTAAAGTATGTTAGTTTATAATAATGGTGTACTTGTAATTTAGTTGTCATGTGTGAGATGTTTTGGTTGTGATTTTGTGATAGGTATGTATTGATTTTGGTTTGTTTGAATGATTATTCAGTTACTTCAGTGATTATTATTTTTTGTTCATTAGGGGGTTAACAAGGTGAAGAAAAATTTATAATGTTATTTCATGGGTTACTTTCATAGTTTACAAACTATGAAAGGTGAGAAAATTCAGGAAGTTATTATTTTATAGTTAAGTGCATGGTCAGAAAATCCATCACCCAAATGATGTAACCCTTTAATAATGGGTTATAAGTATTCTTAGAGGTTGATTTTATTGTTCATATGTTTTTTAACCTATTAATAGTTAATATATTTTAATATTATATGTGATTCTTGGGTCATACCCTTAGTATGAGTGTTTGGTTGTTTTATAATGTGAGGTAAGATTTTTTTTATTTCCCTAAATTTTTAGGGTTGATTTAAGTAAACATTTTATTAGGATGGTTTAATGTTTGAGAATTTAATTTTTTTTATGGTTGAGTTATTTATTTGTGATTTTGGTATTCTTTATTGAATATTTAAGCTACTGGTTCCTTCTCGTGTGAGGTTCAGACACAACACAATAGTTTATGTATTCCACTAGGAGAGATAAGTACAAAAATCCTATGAGAATATTATATATTTGGTTGTGTTGAATGCAAAAAAAATTACCCTCATAGGGGTTTCTCCAAAGTAAGTTAATGGTAATTAAAGTTTCTTATTATACAAGTAGAGTAGGGTAACTCACCATGCATCCATGGAGATCCAACCTGATGGGAAGGAATTGATAACATGTGGGGAATATAATTATTTAAAACATTTAAAATTTTCAATATTACTTTTTCTTACATAAATTTTGTGTGTGTGTCATGTATAGAAATATTTATTTCTTTATTAATCAATAAATCTAGGTATAAGATATGTTATAAGTAAATCACATGAATTACATAATAAAATATATATTTTGTATTTCATAATTGTAAAACATCACCAAAAGATCATATTTATAATATATAACATTAATATATGTAAAATTATATAATAAAAATATTCAAAAATCATAATGATAATTTGGAAATCAGATGGGTCATGGTTTTCTAAAAAAACCTCATTCTCAAACGTCGTTGTAATGAGAGAAAAATATTAGAAATAAGGTAGAAATTTTTTAAAATAAATACATAGGACCTTGAGTAAAAATAAAGTGAATGAAATGTGTAAAATTTATGGGATATATATATAGTAGTAGTAAAAGGTAATATGACCACTATAAAGGGTAAGTTAGTTTTTGGGAATATGGTTGTTAGAGTCATTTTTAATCCATTGGAATGGTAAATTCACCATTATAGGTAACTATTTAAATAAAATATAATTAAATAAGTTCTTATATATTTATATAAAAAATCATAAAAGTGTATTAAAATTAATAAACGTGATTTTTAAATTCATATAACTATAATAGATTAATTATTTTTTGGAAATTTGTTTTATATTTATTTATTAAACTATAGTATCTTATATCCAATTTAAATATTAAACTTATATAATTTAGAAAATAATTTTGATAAAATAGATTATAAAATTTGAATAATCATTTCCAAATTAATCATGATTTAATTTTTTTTTATTTTTTTAAAACAATGAATTTTGGGGTTGAATCGTAAAAAAATACAATTTTGTGTATAAGGTTTGTTTTGTGACATGGTTTTAATCTAAAATTGATCTAATGACTTCAATAATGGTTTACATGATCCTAAATATATTTTATAAGTAAAAAATCATTTATAAATAATAAATTCAATTATTAATCCTATAAATTAATTTATAAGGTCTGAAACATATTTTATTTCAATAAAAAACTTTCTACTAGTGATTTGATTCTTTATTTTGTATAATTTATTAAAAATAATAATTCCAATATTTAATTAAAACTAAAAATATATATTAGTAATAAAATATTATTCCTTGTCATAACAAATACCCTTATTTAAGTTCTTGGTCCTTAAATTATATTAAATTTATTATTTTATCTTATAAAATATCCCTTCCTACTACTTATAAATACTACCTATCATCCCCTTCAAATAACTTCTAAAACTTATACCATGGAATAAAAGCTATCCATATTCTCCCTTTTATTCACCTATTATCTTGTAGTGTTTTTATCAAACCACACCCAATGTATTCAAGGTGTTATGAACTTAGAAAAGAGTTATCTTCAAAGAAGATGTAACGTCTCATGTGTCTTTTTTTCTTTCTTTTATACTTTTACCTTTAAAAATAATCCTTCTAAAACTAATTTATTAGTGTATAAATATAATAGTAATGTCATTATGTTTCTATAAAATTAGTATAAACTATAAAAAGTGTGTGTATATATATATATATATATATTATCGTTATCCTCTATTAATATGTCCTTACATGGCCCAATGTACAACCTACATGGATGATGGTTTTTATTTAATTATCATCACCTTTATAACTACTTAGTGTAACATATATATTATATAAATATATCATTTTTCTTATTTTTATTATTTTTTCAAATAATTTAACTCATGGATAATGAACAACGATCAATTCCATGGTACCAAAAGAACCATGGGATGTTTTAAAAAAACATTTCCCTATGAATTTTATATCTCATCAAAGGATAATGAACCATTAATAATTCACATAAATGATCACAAATAAGTTAAATGAATGTAAAATATTTTTTTATTGATCTTTTAATAAATAAAAGATGGTAATATAAAATGTTAAAGTTTATTAAGGATACACAAGATATAATGTAAGATGTTCTCTTTCGATTATTTATCTTATGGGTTTGATTTCTATATTATCCTATATCTTATATTATTAATTTTATTTTTTAATATGTATGTTTATACTTTAGATTAATTTAATTTTTTTAATATTTTCCCCTTTCATTACCCCATTTTATTAACTATCATGTTTTATGGAACTTCCATATATTCTCTTTTAATTCCTCTCTTTTTCTTTTTCTTATTTTAGAAGTTTTCTATGAGATATTATATTTCACGTATCATGTGTTTTTTTTCATAGATTTACTTTAGAGATTTATAATTCATTTTATATTAACTCTTTGTTTTTGTTCTATATACACACCCTAATAAATTTTTGAAAAAGTATCTTTCAAATTCCCCTCTTGATTACTTCTTATTTTTTTATTGGGTTTCTTTATCTTATTGATGGAATCTCTCCTAACTAATATTTTAATTTGAATATATACATATATTTAATGTCTCTTATGTCCTTTATATTTATCCTCATGTATACTTACCTCTATTTCAATTGTATAATTCTAGATTGATTATATGTTTTGATGCATTAGATAATTATGTAACTCGTTTTCATTTCATCTTGGGTTATCCATGTTATGCTTACTAATTTATATGTTATCATTGTATCATTTTTAAATGTTTTATACATAATTTTTAATATTTTATCTCAATAGATACCATGTATGGGTCATTGTAAGATAGTACAGTCCATCCATGTTATGTTTTCTTAGTAGTAACCCTTGACTTATGATTACAATGTTTCATTATTATATAGTGATACACTACAAACTAGATTCCTAAAATTTCTATATTAGTATGTTATTATCTTATGTTTATGTTTTTTTAATGACTATTACAATTATTTATATCCTCATGTTGATTCATATCTCTATAAATTTCTTATTATTCATCCCCTTACTGGGATTTTCAGTTCACCCTTTCTTTAATGTATACCCCTCAAGTATTGTACGAGTTACGAAGGTTAGGATTGGTCTATAACAAGATTTTTATGAATTAATTAAGTAATTTATATGGTATTATGTGTATTAATGTTATAATATGAACCTAATTTTACAAGTCACTAAACCAATTAATTTTAGTACGTGTACTACTATGTATGTTTATCTAAAAAAGTTATAATAATTTTGTATGGGATATTATTACAGGGTTTTAATGATGAAAATAACCATCAGTACATAACATAATATGTAATAAAAAGAATAAAATAATTTAATATTTAATTTTAAAACAAAATAAAATAACAAAACATTAAAAAATACCTTTTAAACATGTTTTTAATATTTTTATCAAACAAGATTTGATGAATTTAAGTCTCCTTCGGTATATACAGATAATGCTAATCACAAACAAACTAGTGGGATCATATTATTATTGAAGTTATTTTAATTACTTATCTATGGAACAAAAAATGAAAAGTAATGATAAATAAAATATAAAATCTCTTTAATGAGGAAAGCTAGGGAGCTCTCTCAAATGAGGAACACTAGAGAACACTAAATGATGGATTTTATTTCTCTCAAAGGAATGAAATTTAACACACTTTTTTGTATATATATATATATAAATAGGGTTATTTAATATCCTTAAAGTAATAAAAAAATCCTAGAAAACTCAAGGGGGTTTTATAAATATCCTCCAATGGTTATTTCGAGCATTAAATAGCCTCTAAAACTGGATTAATTCACAAACCACCTTAGGAGGTGAATTAATAAGGTTCAAAATTGGTTAAATATAATAAAATAGGTTCTTAAATAGTCTCTAAAGTTTGTATTATTAATTTTACTCATATAATGGTACTTAAAAAACAATTACTCCAAGCTAAAGCCCAAATATTATTTAGGTTTATTCATTTAATCATATTTATATTATACTGAAACATTAATTATTTAATTCAATAATTATTATTTAATTAAGCATTTACAATTTTTAAAACAAAAATAATATTTATATTTTTGATAAAAATAAAATTTTTACACATAAACTGATCTCATTACCAAAAAATCCTAATTAGAATTATCTTATGTGCGACCATAATATCCCTTTATAATGTTAATAATAATCATGAATCTCATTCATAATAATAAACTAAGAATGGTATTTAGAAACATTTCTTATCTACCAAATTTAAAATGGTTTTGGTATTATATTATCCACCACATTTCCATTATCAAAGTGATTTATTCTGTGAAATTTAGATTAATCATGAGACATGGATAATGTCAACATTTTATATATTATCTCTTGTTCTCAATTTTTGAGTTGAATAAATATTATGTAATTATATATATTTTAATTATTTTATAATTTTAATGAAATTAATTAGTCGAATCTCAATTGAGTTCTTTAGTGTCATAACCCTTCATATGGGTGGATACATCATATCTTGGTTAATCAAATCCCTTTACTTAAGTAATTTCACGACCAATTACTTCATATTAATCAAAATTATAAAATTACAATATATTATTATCAAAGTATGAAACAAAATTTTTATGGAAACTATTTGATAACTTCAAGTCAAAGATTCATTTTCAATGTTTACATATGTAACACCAACGACACATATATGGAAATCCATGTGGTGTACATTAAGTAGCTTAATCAGAATAAAAGTTCACCAACTTATATCCTATGAGTAATCATTTTTATTTCTATACAAGTTAACCTAATCATATTGATCTTAACATATCATCACCACCCAATATGATGATCATCAATGTCACGACCCGACCCTTCCTGGGCTTGAGCCGCAACTACCCCAAGCTCGCCTCCATAGTCTAGGGGATGGTGACCAGCGCTGAAGGCACAACAACTCGGGGAGGCCTTTTCCTAAGCACCTGTACACACACACACGCATCACACTCAATGCAAAAGTGCAGAGTAAAAAAGAAAAACAAAGGGAAACTTCTATAAATAAACCACAATGTGCATCGACATCTAAAAGTACAAAGTACAAGCTGAAGGTAACTAAAAAAGAAAAGGGGAAAAACACGCGCCCAACCATAAAAGTGCCACAACCCGGCAACAGGTAAACAAAAACAAATAGCTGGAAGGGTCCCCCACCTGGGACCTAACCACGACCACCGCACGCGGTCCAAGCTCCTGAACTCTTAAGCTCCACTGAAGTCACGACCAACCTGTTCGTCGTCTGCAAGGGCACACCAAGTGCGGTAAAAGCCCAAGCAGGGGTGAGTATAAAAATACTCAATAGGATACCCCGAAGGCTCGATGGAGCAATAAAAGGAGGTACCAAAGGTTGATTAGTATATAGAACAGGGGAAAGAAAAGGAGTACAACAGAGAGTTCAGTAAAGAGTACAGTGAAGAGTCCAGCTCAACCCAACAAGAGGAAAGAAGGTAGACTCATCCAGACACAAGGTGCTGGAAATGGTGAGAAGATGAACTTCTCCTCGAGTCTTCACTACCTATAGCCGGATAGTAGACTCGTCCAGCCATGAGAAGCTAGACATGGAAAGCACATGGCATACCTCGTGCGACTTCACCTCTCCTTGAGGGAGAGTAACCAAGCCCAAGAAGTGGGTACTAGAACAAGGTATATATAGATTCATATGCTCAATCAAGAAGCCCGAACAAGACAGTAAGGGAATCTCCATCCCATAGCTCAGCCCAAGAAAAGTGAGTATCCAATAGTCCTAGAAGTAAACACCATCGATGCCCAGCATCCCGCACGTCTTCCCCGAACTACAATTCAAGGGCTCAAACCACCTTACCTCAACACTATCCACTTTGGGTGGCACTGACTCGCCTGCACGGTTTTAGGTCGCGTCACAAGGTCGCGTCTCGGTGGGGAAAGCGCTCCTCGTACTTGAGAGTTCTGGGGGAACATCAAACCACAACTCGTCACTACCCTCCATTCGAGAGGTCTGCTCAAAGTCGACAGGCGACCCCCTGCCCAGCCCCACTGGAGGGTCCTTGGAAGTCGATGGGTTCCCACTACAGGGAGACCCAGAAACAGTCGACGGGTGCCACACTGCCCAGTCCCGTAACAGGGTAATCCACTGGAGGGAGACCCGGCTAAAGTCGGTGACGAGACCACTGCCCAGCCTAGCTAGAGGTTACCTGGCATTGGGGACCACTGCCCAGCCCAGCTGGAGGTAAGCCCGACATCGGGGACCACTGCCCAGCCCAGCGGGAGGTAAGCCCGGCATCGGGGACCACTACCCAGCCCCGTTGGAGGTAAACTCGGAACTGCTCTAGCCATCCCCGCTGGATGGTACTGCTCAGTGAACACCGCAGTACTGGCCATCCATGTTGGATGGTACAACTGGCAATCCCTGCTTGAAACAACCCCAGCCCTGCTGGTAACAACCTCTGCCCTGCTAGAAACAAACTCAGCCCTACTGGAAACAACCTCAGCCTTGCTGGAAACAACCTCAGCCCTGCTGGAAACAACCTCATCCCTACTGGAAACAACCTCATCCCTATTGGAAACAACCTTATCCCTATTGGAAACAACCTCATCCCTACTAGAAACAACCTCATCCCTACTGTAAATGACCTCATCCCTACTGGAAACAACCTCCTGGGTAGAGGATCGGTGCTCGCGTAAAGTGTTGGTCACATTGAATCCATAAGAACTCTACCAGTGGTCACGAAGGAATGGGAGAAACTCCTCTGGCCTCTCAAGATAATCACACTCCATTCCGATGAGTCACTATCGAAGCGGACCGAGTCAAATCATCCCAGAAAGTGGGGAAAACACCCACACTGTATGAACACCCGTAGTCGCAAATGGTGTCGCAATCCAGTGAAAGGGGCATAGTACTGAAACCCCTCACAGCTAAAGAAACAGAGGAACCAAACCATCTATGTCAGCCAAACAAGAACGGAACCAGGGGAAAACTCAACCCTACCAGTCAACAAATGAGAACAGGACCAGGGGAAAACTCAACCCTACTGGTCAACAAATGAGAACAGGACCAGGGGAAAACTCAACCCTGCTGGTCAACAAACAAGAACAGAGGAAACCTCTATGTCACGAGAGGTCAAAAGTACATAAACTAGAACACGGCACGCACATGGGTCCCACATGATGTGTGGCCCCAAGTCAACCCCGACCAAGCGCACAAACATTCTCAGGTACCAACATCCACATGTACCTCCCAGCGCTCCCGTATACTCCTAGAGTATACCACATCTCCATCCCAAATGTTAACGTGCACCCGGCACCCAACGTCAACGTGAAGGCATGACTTAATAACTCAAACCTTCCACCTCAACGGCTGAGGCACAGTCAACCACATCTCTTTAAACACCAACCTCACTCTCCCAGGAGTGCACGAGATCACACGCCAAAGGTCCGCTACAAACACGGTAAAAGAACCGCCACCGGGGCACCTTTCATATTCCCACATTTAATAAGATCGTGTAAGAGTCTTCGCTCAACCAAATGGATTGTACCATTGTAATCCTCACAGAAAAACATGCGATATTGACTACTTACTCGCCTCCAACGGATATCCAACGGAAAAGTCACTAAAACCGCCTCACGCCCAAACGGCGTCCTGTGATCCCGAGCCTTGGCCCCAAAAATAGTCAGGCGCATCGCACCATTGCGATCCCCTCGGGAAAACACGTCAAAAAGACTACTCACTTGAGTGGAACGGATATCCAGAGAAAAAGATGCATTCCGACGCACCGCACACGAGCGGTCCTTCGTGGGACCTGCAACCTGGTCTCGAAACACAATGAACGGATCGCACCGTTACGATCCTCTCGAAAAGGTACACGAAATGGATTGTTCACTTGTCCAAAACATTCGTTCGGTGATAAAGAAGGAAAATCACCGTCAACGCCCAAACGGCCCTCGCGGGGCTCGCACCAATGTGCGGAATTGGAGCGGGCGGTTTTCACCATTGCAATCCTCTTGGAAAAACAACCATAATCGACTGATCGCATTCCCCGAATGAACGTCCGATGAAAAAGTTACAAAACGCTGCTCATAGCTTAAAAGACGGGTCATGGGGCCCATGCCTCAACTCTGGCATCAACACCTGAAACCACCCTAGAAAGCTCTGCCTCGGTGCCAGGGCTCCAATGCCACTAACGGTGCTCAAAACGGACGCTAGATGTGTCCACGCCATCCAAAACAAGATCCCCTGTAAAAATGTCAATTCGCTTAAAGACACGTCACGCCTCCGAGGCTCCTCGTTTTGGGAATTAAAAATTCCCAAAACCATCTCAAAAAGTATACCTCGACGTCAGGTCTGTGCCACCGTAGATGGCTCACAAAACGGACGCATGTAGCGAAAAATATGGGCATCCGAAAGCTGAGGGGGAAAGCCCCTTGGGCTGGACCGGCCTGGACCAGCCGGTCCACCCGACCCGGGCCGGCCCGCGGTTTGGCCGCGAGGGCCGGCTGTGGACCCTCAGTCTAAAGTTTTCCCCGACCGGACTTGAGGCGAATCATTTTTCTTCCACGCGGAGACCCGCATACAGTGGGTCACTATCTCCCGAGCGGGGTCGCGCGCTGAGGCCCCGGCTGCTGCATCAACCGGCCGGCACAGCTGGCCGGTCCTCCTGCTCCGCGGCCGCGCCAACCCGCGCCGACACTACCCCACTCTCCGCTGGCCTCTTCTCATCCTCCGCCATGGCGTCCCCTGCTGACCCAACGCCGGCCTCCGCTTGTCCTCCGCTCGGCCTCAGCTCGCCCAGCCGCCGAAGCCGAATCCCTCGACCTCCGTCGTCCGCCTGAAGCCAGAGCCCGCGCTGCCGTCCGAACGCCCCCAAACCGGCCGGAAGAACTCAAAAACCTGCAAACTTCACCGAACAACCTGGCCTCCTCCTAACTCTGATTTACAAACCGAAGATTGCATTGGAAAGGATATAATTTACACTACTCGATTATGGGCTTTTCTCGAGGATCAAACAACAAATTGATGCATAATATCGAACTCAAAGTAGGTGCGGGAATAAAAATTGTAACTGCAACCGCCTACCTCTTGGGCGTTGCCCGGAGCTTCACGAAGGATCCACCGTTGTGTTTTTTCCTTTTTCGGAGGGAAGGAGGATAGGGAGAGGAGAGGTTGAGGTTTCTCTGAGGGAGAACAAGGGAGGAAGGGGGTGGAGAAGGTTTTAAATAAAAAAAGGATTTATTAAAATTTTATTTAATTTAAACCCATAATTTAA
Source organism: Viscum album (assembly GCA_963277665.1). Taxonomy (NCBI): domain Eukaryota; kingdom Viridiplantae; phylum Streptophyta; class Magnoliopsida; order Santalales; family Viscaceae; genus Viscum; species Viscum album. The sequence goes on from OY728127.1 coordinate 1,664,750,121, forward strand.
CCCACATTTGAAACTCTTGACGGGGTCGAGGTTAAGGCTCCACTAGGGTAAACACCACCTCCCAAGCAGAACGGTGGTCTCGGAATTTTAATCTGAGGCCTTGTTCAAAAGTTATTAAATTTAACGTCTGAAGCCACTAAATTACGAAAACGCCCCTGGGGCCATTTTTCACAAACGGCCCGTGCCCAAAAAGATTAAACCCCTCCTAGGGTAAAAGGCATGCTCCAAACTCAACGGTGCCCTTAGCTTTCCAATCTGAACCACCGTTTAGGAGATACTTGAGTTTCACCATTAAACGAATAAATTCATTAACTTAATTATCCGTTTAACGTTCTGAAATGAACGAGGGGTCCAAACGTCCCGTGATGACATACTTTATGTCATTACTAGGGTAAAATCCACATTCTGGACCCATCTGTACACTCAGATCTCTGATCCGAAGTACCGTTCAAGATTTATCCCATTTATTTTGCTTTCTTAGTGTGAACGCACTAAAAATTTAATTCTGGCCACTCCGGGGCTCTGAATCACGCGCCGTCTAAGGGCGCTGCTCTGGAATAACATCAAGAATATTCCAAAGTCTTTCACAGCAAAAACTAGGTTCTTACATCATTCCATCCTTTAAGTTTTTCGTCCCTGAAAAGAAAAACCAGGGAACAACTCAGGGTACTAAGCCCACACCTGGCTCTCCCGTACCCAGATGAACTCTTGCACAGTCCCACGTCACCACACACAGACCAAAGGATTTGATCTATTCACGTGAGGTCTTCCCTTTCCGATGACGTGCATAGGAGCATACACACATCTCTTCAGGTAAACCACATTGGAGACATCGTGCATCCACTCCAGACTTTGGGGTTAGGGCAAGGTGGTAGGGAACCTCGCCATCCCTTCACACGGTCTCAAATGGACCGAAGGCTCTCGGGGGTAGCTCACCTCCCCAACCGAACCCCTACGTCGCACACCGCGACTGGAATCACCACCCGCTCCTGGAATAAGGCCTGGTGATTCCCTCCTTCAGAACATCCATATGGTGAAACACCCAAGGATATTTTGTCATGTAAGGTTTCACAGTCAATGTCCCACAACCAAGACCCTCTTATGCGGTCAGAAGCAAAGGAGTAAACACCATCAACAGAAGAGAAAGGTTCCACACCTTCTACCTTACTGACACATGGTTACACCAATGCGCTGCATCACCCTGGTAACACTCAAACAAGGAGCAGGGAGAAAATCATTACACACACAGAGTCTAACAATTCTACTTCAAAAAGTAGAAGAGCTGTACAGCGTACCTCTTATCACCTCATGCTCTGCTGGATCGTAGAAATTCAAGGCTCGTGGCTGTCTGTGGTCCCAACTGTCATCTTCTGAAGCCTGACGTGGACCACCTAGTGGTGATGGGAAGATCTCGTAAAGTCTTCCCCCACTACCATCTCCTCTCTCTCCTCTTCTAGCACCACCTCTCTGGGTACTACTCTGATCATGACGTTGCCTCTGTCGTGGTGGTGCACTTGATGCCTGCCTGAAGCTCTCTGCATGCCTGGTCGGGCAGTCCCGTGCCAGGTGACCTCGCCCATCACAAGCATAGCACCAACTTCTCTGGGCTGCACTGGTTCCCTCCAGTTCCACTATGGTGTACAACCACGCCCCTGAGTCTGGTTGTCAGAAAGACACCTGTGTCGAGGTTCTGCTTGCCGACGCCCTCTAGCTACGGCTGACGTCTCAACTCCAACGTGCTTGCTGCCACCACCAACTCTAGAACGTGACAAGAATCCCTCTGTCACCAACTCCTTCTCTAGCACCCCGGCATACGTGGAAATTCCCAAGTGTACTATGACAGCATGAATCTCTCGGCGGAGACCCTGCTCAAACTTCCATGCTTGGATGTTGTCTTCATGGACCAAGTCCGGGTAAAAGCATGCACGGTCTGCGAACCTAGCCGCATCCTCGGCCACCATCATCCCTCCCTGCTGAAACTGAAGGAGCTCTTGAATCCGAAATGAGTGAAAAAGGAGGGGGAAAACTCTTCACGGAACAACAACTGAAAGTCGCCCCATGAAAGCGATGACTCGTCAAGAAACTGAGTCACCAGACTCCACCAATGTCGAGCTGCTCCATGAAAAAGGTTGGATTCTAAAGCCACTTTCTGATCTATCAGTGTCTGCACAAGACTAAAAAGGCTAACCACAGTCTCTAACCAAACCTATGTTGCCTGAGGGTCTGCCTCACCATTGAAACTTCGGCGGTCTCTACCGCTAGAACTCACGGAGCGCGCTCAACCTGCTCTCAAGATCTGTCTGCTCTACTAGAGCTATCTGCTATTCAATAGGTGGGGGTGTTGCTACCGGCCCACCCGGAGAAAGGGGCTTGCATGATGGGTCTTGGACTGAGGGCTCGTAGCTCATAGGGTCGTCGTCATGAACCATAGCTCGTATCCTGGCTAGCTGTCTTCGCAGAGACATCCTGAATATTATCAAGGAGTGCCACGGTCAGATGAGCATATATGTATATACCAATAACAATGATGGGGAGATGACTCAAGAAGGACAGTCAAAGACTCAATCCTACATGATTCACAAACCAAATTTTTTTCCCTACAACAAGTGTCTCAGTATGCTGAGTCGACAAGCGGGTTATCAAGGTCCTGGTGAATGGATACGTCAGTCGCTGCACCATCACTGGACTCCCTGGCCTAAGAGCCGCTCTCGAGACACGTTAACATTGTTACCCTAAATCCCAACCAGTTACTCTTTAGGGATGTCCGAACAACGTCCCAAGGAACTAACCACCTCTAATACCACTTTCTCACGACCCAACCCTACCCAGGCTCGAGCCGCAACTACCCCTAGCCTGCCTCCATAGGCCAGGGGCTGGCAACCAGCGCCGAAGGCACAACAACTCGGGGAGGCCTTTGCCTAAGCACCTGTACACACACACACACAGCACACTCAATGCAAAAGTGTAGAGTAAAAAAGAAAAACAAAGGGAAACTGCTATAAATAAACCAAAATGTGAATCGACCTCTAAAAGTACATAGTAAAAGTTGAAGGTAACTAAAAAAGAAAAGGGGAAAAACACGCGCCCAACTAGAAAAGTGCCGCAACCCAGAAACGGGTAAACAAAAACAAACAGCTAGAAGGGTCCCCCACCTAGGACCTGGCCACGACCACTGCACGCGGTCCAAGCTCTTGAACTCCTAAGCTCCACTGAAGTCACGAACAACCTGTCCATCGTCTGCAAGGGCACACCAAGTGCGGGCAAAGCCCATGAAGGGGTGAGTATAAAAATACTCAGTAGGATACCCCGAGGGCTCAAGGGAGCAAAAAAAGGAGGTACCGAAGGGTGAGTAGTAGATCGAACAGGGGAAAGAAAGGGAGTATAACAGAGAGTGCAGTAAAGAGTACAGTGAAGAGTCCAGCTCAACCCAACTAGAGGAAAGAAGGTAGACTCGTCCAGACAGAAGGAGCTGGAAACGGTGAGAAGATAAACTTCTCATCGAGTCTTCGCTACCTATAGTCGGAGAGTAGACTCGCCCAACCATGAGAATCGAGACACAGAAAGCATGTGGAATACCCTGAGTGTCTTCGCCTCTCTTGGAGGGAGAGTAACCAAGCCCAAGAAGTGGGTACTAGAACAAGGTATATAAAGAAACATATGCTCAATCAAGAAGCCCGAAAATGACCGTAAGGGGATCTCCATCCGGTAGCTCATCCCAAGAAAAGTGATTATCCATTAGTTTGAGAAGTAAACATCATCGATCCCAGCATCCCGCACGTCTGCCCCGAACTACAATTCAATGGCTCAAACCTCCGCACCTCTACACTATCCTCTTTGGGCGGCACTGACTCGCCCACATTGTTTTAGGTCATGTCACAAGGACGCATCTCGGTAGGGAAAGCTCTCCACGTACTTGAGAGTTCTAGGGGAACGTCAGACCACAACTTTTCACTTCCCTACAGTCGAGAGTTCTGCTCAAAGTCGACAGGCGACCCCCTGCCTAGCCCCGTTGGAGGGTCCCTGGAAGTCGACGGGTTCCGACTACAGGGAGACCCGGAAAGAGTCGACGGGTGCCACACTGCCCAGTCCTGTAACAGGGTAACCCACTGGAGGGTGACCCGGCTAAAGTCGGTGACGGGACCACTGCCCAGCCTAGCTGGAGGTAACCCGGCATAGGGGACCACTGCCTGGCCCAGCTGGAGGTAAGCCTAGCATCGGGGAACACTGCTCATCCCAGCTAGAGGTAAGCCCAGCATCAGGGAAAACTACCCAGCCCCGCTGGAGGTAAACCCGGAACTGCTCTAGCCATCCCTGCTAGATGGTACTGCTCGGTGAACACCGTTGTACTGGCCATCCCTGCTGGATGGTACAACTGGAAAGCCCTTCTAGAAACAACCTCATCCCTATTGGTAACAACCTCAGCCCTGCTGGAAACAACCTCAACCCTGCTCGAAACAACCTCAGCCCTACTGGAAACAACCTCAGCCCTGGTGGAAACAACCTCAACCCTACTGGAAACAACCTCATCCCTGCTGCAAACAACCTCAGACCTATTGGAAACAACCTCAGCCCTGCTGGAAACAACCTCAACCCTACTGGAAACAACATCCTGGGTAGAGGATCGACGTCTGCGTAAAGTGTTGGTCACACCGAATCCACAAGAACTATACCAGGGGTCATGAAGGAATGGGAGAAACTCCTCGGGCCTCTCAAGGCGATCACGCTCCAATACACTGAGTCACTGTCGAAGCGGACCGAGTCAACTCATCCTAGAAAGTGGGGAAAACACCCACACTGTACGAACACTCGTAGTCGCAAACGGTGTCGCAGTCCAGTGAAAGGGGAACGGTACTGAAACCCCTCACAGCTGAAGAAACAGAGGAACCAAACCATCTTTGTCAGCCAAACGAGAACAAAACCAGGGGAAAACTCAATCCTGCTGGTCAGTAAACGCGAACAGGACAAGGGGAAAACTCAACCCTGCTGGTCAACAAACGAGAACAGGACTAGGGGAAAACTCAACCCTGCTGGTCAACAAATAAGAATAGAGGAACCCTCTACATCGCGAGAGGTCAAAAGTACATAAAGCAGAACCCGGCATGCACATGGGGCCCACACGACGTGTGGTCCCAAGTCAACCCCGACCAAGAGCACAAACATTATCAGGTACCAACATCCACATGTACCTTCCAGCGCTCCCGTATACTCCTAGAGTATACCACATCTCCATCCCAAAGGCTAACGTGCACCCAACACCCAACGTCAACGCGAAGGCCTGACGTAACAACTCCATCCTACCACCTCAACGGCTGAGGCACAGTCAACCACCTATCTTTAAACACCAACCTCACTCTCACAAGAGTGCATGCGATCACACGCCAAAGGTATGCTACAAACACGGTAGAAGAACCGCCATTGGGGTACCTTTCATATTCCCACATTTAATAATATCGCGTAAGAGGCTCCGCTCAACCAAACGGATCATACCGTTTTAATCCTCATGAAAAAACATGCGAGATCGAATACTTACTCGCCTCCAACGGATATCCGACATAAAAGTCACTAACACCGCCTCATGCCCGAACGGCGTCCCGTGATCCCGAGCCTCGGCCCCGAAAACAGTCGGGCGCATCGCACCATTGCAATCCCCTCAGGAAAACACGTCAAAAAGACTACTCTCTTGAGTGGAATGGATATCCGGAGAAAAAGATTCATTCCGGTGCACCGCACATGAGCGGTGCTTCGTGGGACCCGCAACCCGGTCCCAAAACACAACAAACGGATCGCACCATTGCGATACTCTCGAAAAAGTACATGAAATGGACTATTCACTTGTCCAAAATGGTCGCTCAGTGATAAAGATGTAAAATCACCATCAACGTCCAAACGGCCCTCACGGGGCTCGCACCAACGTGTGGAATTAGAGCGGGCGGTTTGCACCATTGCAATCCGCTCGAGAAAACAACCAGAATCAACTGCTTGCACACCCCGAACAAACGTCTGATGAAAAAATTACAAAACGCTGCTCACGTCTTAAAAGACGGGTTGTGGGTCCCATGCCTCAACTCTAGCTTCAATGCCTGAAACCACCCTGGAAAGCTCCGCCTCAATGCCAGGGCTCCAACGCCACTGACAGCGCTCAAAACAGACGTCATACGCGTCTGCGCCGTCCAAAACAAGATGCCCCAGAAAAACGTCAATTTGCTTAAAGATGTGTCGCGCCTCCGAGGCCCCTTTTTCGATAATTAAAAATTCCCAAAAACATCTCAAAAAGTCCACCTCGACATCAGGTCTGTTTCTCCGCAGACGGCGCGCAAAACGGACGCCTGTAGCGAAAAATACGGGAGTCCGAAAGCTGAGGGGGCAAGCCCCTTGGGCCGGACCGGCCTGGACCGGCCGGTCCGCCCGACCTGGGCCGGCCCGCGGTTCGGCTGCACGGGCCGGATGTGGACCCTCGATCCACTGTTTCCCCCGACCGGCCTTGAGGCCAATCATTTTTCTTCCACACGGAGACCCGCATACAACGGGTCTCTGTCTCCCGAGCGGGGTCGCGCGTTGCGACCCGGCTGCTGCGTCAACCGGCCGGCACAGCCGGCCGGTCCTCCTGCTCCGCGGCCATGCCAGCCCGCGCCGACACTGCCGTACACTCTTCCGGCCTCTGCTCGGCCTCCACCGCGGTGTCCCCTGCTGACCCAACGCCGGCCTCTGCTCGCCCAGCCGCCAAATCCGAAGCCCTCGACCTCCGCCGTCCGCCTGAAGCCAGAGCCCGTGCCGCCGTCCGAAATCCCCCAAATCGGCCGAAAGAACTCAAAAACCCGCAAACTTCTCCAAACAACCGTGGCCCCCTCCAAACTCTGATTTACAAACCAAAAATTGTGTTGGAAAGGATATAATTTATACTACGCGATTATGGGATTTTCTTGAGGATCAAACAACAAATTGATGCATAATATCGAACTCAAAGTAGGTGCGGGAATAAAAATTGAAACCGCATCCGCCTACCTCTTGGGAGTTTCCCTGAGCTTCACGAAGGGTCGGCCGCCACGCCATTTCCCTTTTGGAGGGGAGGAGAGCGAGAGGAGAGGTTGAGGTTTCACCAGGGGAGAACAAGGGAGGAAGGGGATGAAGAAGGGTTTAAATAAAAAAAAGTATTTATTAAAATTTTATTTAATTTAAACCCATAATTTAACCCGCATCTGAAACTCTTGATGGGTTCGAGGTTAAGGCTCCCCTAGGGTAAAAACCACCTCTCGAGCACAAAATCGGTCTTGGAATTTTGATTCGAGGCCTCGTTCAAAAGTTATTAAATTTAACGTCCGAAGCTACTAAATTACAGAAACGTCCCTGGGGCCATTTTTCACAAATGTCCCGCGCCCATGAATATTACACCCATCCTAGGGTAAAAGCCACGTTCTGAACTCAATGGTGCTCTCGGTTTTCCAATCCGAGCCACCATTTAGGAGATACTTGTGTTTCACCATTAAACAAATAAATTAATTAACTTAATTATCCGTTTAACGTTCCGAAAGCGAGCGAGGGGTCCAAACGTCCCACGCCGACATAATTTATGTCGTTCCTAGGGTAAAATCCTTATTCTGAACCCATCCGTACACTCATATCTCTGATCCTAAGCATCGTTCATGAGTTATCCCATTTATTTGACATTCTCAATGTGAATGCACTGAAAATTTAATTCCGGCCACTCCGGTGCTCGGAATCACGCACCGTCTGAGGGCGCTGCTCTGGAATAACATCAAGAATATTCCAAAGTCTTTCGCTGCAAAAACTAGGTTCTTAAAATCAATCTGGTATAAACTGGTAATATATATATTTTAGGGGTTGTTATTATATCTTCTCCCAATATCTATATAAGAAAAATAAATGATAATTTTTATTTATTAATATAAATTACATGATATAATAAATCCCTAATCAAATATCACTTTATTAATTTTAGGTAAAAACCACAAACAATATCTAACATGTACTAATGTTAGATATCCATGTATCTAATAACAATATTATTGGTGTATTTTTCATGATGTCGTTGCATAAGGGGTTTTATTAGGGGATTTATAATATTTTCATCTATAGGAACATGATATATGATAATGTATCCTCTATCAACTATCTCAGGAATGAGATTAAATTTATGATAAAAACTATAGGATCATTTGTGAGACCTTGGTTCCTTAACATGTGAAATTTCTCCACTATTATCAAAGTATAGTTTAGTTGGATGAATATTTCTTGATTCAACCCATAGTCTAGTAATGAATTTATTTATCCAAATTGATTCTTGAGCAGAAAAATATGTTTCAATATAATTAGATTCTATTGAAGAATAAAAAAAATAATTTTCTTGGAACTTTTTGAAACTTAAATATACATTATTAAGGGAAAAACCTCATTGAAATCTAAAGTGGTATTTGTCTATTTGGAAATAATGATTTGTATAACCCTTTAAAACAATCTCTTTATATCCAATAAAGACTAAAAATACATTTTTAGTTCTTATCAAGTAATTAAGAATATTATTAACATCTATAGAATAAATTTCACTAGGATTCCAATAGTATTTACTTTCCATGATTAATACAAAAGTTGTATTAAGATGAGTATATAACATTAAATACATGATTGATCCAACTACTAAATCATATGGAATATTAATCATGCATTATTTTTCTTCAATAATTGAAGGAAAGTGTGTTTCTGAATTATTTTTTCTATATAACATTGTTGAATAATAATTTTTAGAGTTTTTCATGTTATAAATTTTTAACACATTACAAATGTATTTTTTTACTAAGGCAAATAATTTTCTTAAATATATCTCTATAGATCTCCATACCTAGTATGTATATTGTTTCACCAATATCATTTATTGAAAGAAAAATCCCATCCAATTTGTCACTGATATTAACATTGGGATTTCATTTTCTATGAGGAGTATATCACCCACATACAACACTAAAAATAAAACAATTCTCCCACTATCCAATTTATATACACATTGTTTACCTTAGTTTTTGATAATGTAAAAAATCTTTAATACCTTCATCAAAATTAATATTTTGACACAAATAATATTTCTTAAATCCATAAATGGATAATTAAAATTTAAAAATCATTTAAATATTTCATGAATCCTTAAAATCATTAGGTTGGATCATATATACAACATTTAAAAATACCATAAAGGAATTTAGTGTTGATACCCATTTGATATATCTCATAATAACAATATACAGATATGGATAAAATAATCCTATTATATTATATCATATCCAATAAAGAAAAGGTTTAATCATATTAAATACCATGTATTTTTTTTAAAACCATAAGTTACCAAATGATCTTTGTAGATAGACACTCTAATATCCACTCCAGTATTCTTATGAAAGGACCTTTTGTTCCCAATGGGTCTTACCCCATCAGGTGGATCTACTAGGCTCCAAACCTGATTGGTGTACATGTATTCAAATTTATATTCCACTAATTTTAACCATTTATCATAATCAGAACTCATTATGGTCTCTTAGTAATATTTTGGGTAATCTTCTATAACTATCACATTACCTTTATTAGAAATAATAAATCCAAATCACTTAAGTTCTTAAATAGTTTTTTCATACCTTCTTTGTTCTTGTGTATACAGAGGTGGTTATTTTTATATAACTCTTTTTATTTATGAATCATCCATCTTAGGATTAACATTATATTTTTTATATTGAACATGATAAATTTAAAATTTACTGCCATTAATTCTTTAAGAAATAAATAACTTTTCTATAAAGACGCCATGTTGAGAAAAAACACTTTTATTGGATGTATTATATAAATAATGACTCATGGTATCTTTAGGATAACACATTTATCTGATTTGGGTTCTATTTTAATAAGGGTAATAAAACATACAAATTCCTTACAACTGAAATTCTTTATAAACGAAAAATTAGGACCCTTCCCAATCTACATCTCATGTGGTGTCTTTTAAATAGACTTTTATGGAACATGACTTAGTTTAAATGGGGAAATTTCTTGAGAATAACCCCAAAAGGAAATAGGAAGGTCTTCATAACTCATCAAATACCGAACCATGTCTAATACTATTCAATTATCCCTTTTAGATTGAACATTTATCTATGGTATACCAATTATAGTGAGTTTTGATACTATACCAAAATAGCCTAAATAGTAACAAAATTCTTGACTGAAATTATCACTAACATTCAAAACTTGTTTCGAGTATATTTTCTATTTTATTTTTGATAAATTTGAACCCAAACCTACTAAATTCATCAGTGAAGGTAATAAAATACAAAAATACACCTTGATATGCTTTTCTAATAGGACCACATACATTAGTATGTTTGAGTCCTAAAAAATAATTAGCTCATTACTCTTTAACCTAAAAATGTGATTTAGTAAGTTTTCTTTATAAATAGGATTTGAATATTTCAAAGTATTCATAATCATTTGAATCCAATAATCTTTCATTATGGAGTTGTTGTATGTGATTCTTATTTATATAGACTGGGAGATAATTCCAAATATAAATGGAATTCAAATAATTTATTTGAATATTATTATTATTTAAATTATAGATATTATCAAGATATGATATATGTAATCCACTATGTTAAATATTTAATTCATATAAACAAAAAAATGGTCCTTCTTTCTTCCAAATGAGAATTCTGACCTCTCTCAGAAAGATATATAAATTAAATTTGTTTTTATTGATTGTGTATGATAAAAATATTCAAGAAATAATGATAATACTATTAGAATAAGTATATTTACTATTTTCATATATAATATTTCAATTCTTGTTCTATTCCAAACTCATATGAATACTTCTACCTTAATAAATTTCTCCTAATCTCGGAGAATATTTGAATTCCCACAAATATTTTTTGGTAACCCAGTATCTAGTAATCATGATTTAGAGTTAGATAAATTGATCTCTATAATGTATAGTACTTCAAAACTATGAATAATTGATTTATTTTTAATCCATTAAATTATTTTGAATGATTCCATATCTAAAAATAGATTATAAATCAAGGAAACCATGATATATATCATAGTATATCACATGTCAAATGCATAATTCCAATACTTCTTGTAGAATCTTTTACCTATTATGAGTTTAAATAAATTGAATCATGTAGTGAAGGTTTATATAGAATGTATAATCCCTCCACTTGTTTGAGAAAAATTCTCAAATTAAGATACCAATCAATAAAAATATTACCATTAATTTTTTCCTTCTAGGGGACTTATCTCATTGATAAATCTGAGTCCGTGTTTAATATAATGAAAATATATAAAAAATATATGTTTCAATATTAGTATCATGGATTTTTTTTTTTCAAAATAGTAATTAATTGAATATACTCCCTCTAAAATAATAATCTTCACTATTTTCAATTTATTGGTCTAAGAATAATACTTTTACATGTCATAACTCATATATACTTGTCTTTTAAGATGTTTATATATTGGTAAACAACTCTCGTTAGTTTTATATAATATGACTATTTGATTCTTAGGTGAAAAATATCATTCCTAATTCATCACATGAATATACTTTAGCCCACAACTATAGGCACTAATCTAGTTAGGTTACCTTGTTAAGACTCACCCAATGTTCACAATAGGATAGCTATTACTCTTTTCTAAAAAAAATATAGATTATTGATGCACAAGTTATCATAACCCATCAATTTAATTTATATATATATTTGACAATGTGATTCTTATTGTAAGGAATATAAAACTTTGATATTTAATGAATGATTTTATCATGTGTTGACTTACTAGTAAATGAAACTATCCAAGCCCACCTCCACTAGACTAGGTTTTAGGGACCAACATTAAGTTATCCTCACAACATGGTAGGAATTACCTCTAAATGAAACCTACAAAAAGCTGTCATTCATCCACATTAACAATTAAATACATGAAATAAAAAACTAAATAATGTAATATATGAATATTTATAAAAACATTCACAATATATTATAAATCGATATAAATGACTGAAAATTAGCTTTTTATATCAAAACACTTTTAAGGAAAAAGTGAGAAACCACAAGATTCAAAAACTAAAGGATATGAAAAATCCATTGAAAAACAACTTAAGTCTACCAGAACCAATTTCCCTACATAATTTCCTGGAGAGAGTGATAACCTGAGTACCTAGATCTTCCATTAAGAAGTATTCAAATTTATATGCCAGCTTGTCCCAAGTCTGCAAGTACTCCTCTTGATTGATATTTCCTTATTTGAATCCCCTTATCAATATAAGATCTTGATTTTCAAACCATGTACTCTTCTCATCATTGGTATTCACTCTTAACATACTTCCCATCATCTTTTCATCTTCATCTTTAGTAGCATTGATCATCAGAAATGTTTAAAACCTTACCTCTTCTGAGTGAAAAAGTAGATCCAAAGATTCATGAGTTTCACCATCCCCTTGTTGTGGACCAAATAGAGAAGCCTTGGGGGAAGCATCCCCATAAACCACTCCAACTGAAGCTTGATTTACCTATTTTGAACTAGAACCAAATGCCAAATTCTCATCACTAGTCTTCAAACCCTAGTTCATCTTTTATTTTGATATCTCGTGCCTTCACACTATCAGATAATGCCCCATTTTCAAGCACCAAGATAAGAAATCATACCATGATTTGAAAACAACTAGTTTTTTGTACTGAAACTCCTCACCAATAGCAACCCAAAATGACTCCATAGGTGTCTTTGAGACATCCACTTTAACACATACTCTAGGAGAAACTGGGTGGCATACTGCTCCAGTCCTACTATCAGAACAAAGTTAACGACCTACTATATTTCCTAACATTTGGATAATTAAAGGATTATGAAAAGGGAGCAGGAATTCTGGGAATCTTACCCATATCATTTTGGTTGGTGAATTTTGATCCATGTGATAGTCATACGACCACATGAAGAGGAAAAACCTAGATCCATCGCAAAATTGATGAGCACTCGACTAGGTCAAAATTAGGTTGTCTTTTGTAGAAAATAATATCATGATTTGCTTCACTTCAAGGAGGCCAACATTAGCCCGCTCTTACAAACCCCAAGCTTCGAATATGACCCAGTCAAAATAGTCCACGGATAGACACCATTGTTTGAAGCGTGCTATTAGTGTCAGATCCAATAGAGAAGAAGCATTGGTAAATTCTCAGGATGAAATCTCAAGTTGTGAAATCCCTTTGTATAACCCAGGAATATTCAGACTAAGGGGGATTTGAGGGAAGGAAGGTAGACAATCGGGATTTGAGAAGGGGGAGAAAGAGGAAGGTTGATTTCCTTCATGGGGCGACAAAGGTCCCTCCCCCACCAAAGGGGGAGGGTCCTGCTCAGAATCCATCTTCTCCTAGGTCATGGGGAGGAGGAAATAAAAATTAACACTAGGATTTTCGATATAAATTATATTCCTAATTACTGCTCACATGTCCAAAACAAATACAATCTCGATCACTGATAACATGATGGTGGTTGTAATAATGAAAACTTTGATTTACTATTTATTTATATCAACCATACATCTCCATGATCCATGACCATATAACCTCCACATCATCGTAATTTCATAGAAACGATTATAATAACACACAAGTATGCATACAGTAGTGAGTATAAAAATACCCAGTATGGTCATCCTAGGCTATGTGTTAACCCTATATACATATGGTTTCTTTGTGAATCAATGAAATATAATGTGTATAAAAATAATACATCATCCAATGTAACCAGAATTCATACCATGATCTATCTTGATCAATCAAACCATAGCTCACTTTTATTAGGCTTTCCAAATAACAATATTCCTCATTAGAGAATAAAAATGACATCTCACAACCAAACACAGATTTCATGTCTGGTAATGCACCCTAGATGCTCTAGTCATAAGACAGTGGAGGAAATAAATGCCTCCACTAATATAGATATTATAATAAGAAATATATATCTCTATATATCTCAAAATTATAGGAGGATATACACATATTTGTTGAAGGTAACACACATCTCCATAGCTTTCAGTGTATGCATGTCCAAATGTTAGATGAAATAAAAATCTATAGGGATCAAGATATATATAGGTATAATGTAATAAATTATCATATCCAAGGTCTCTAATTAATTTTTGATACTCTCAATCCCAAATTAGTTTGTATTAAGTAAAGATATAATCAGTTCCATCAATGTCCACTTCAATTAGTATATTATAGGAAAGAAAGGGTTCCATTCTTAAAGAGAATTACCATTTCGAGGTTCATATACAGAGGATGATGTAGAAAATAATCATCTCCACCAATCATATTACAACCTAGGTAATGGTAAAAAATCACTTTCAAGTTTATTAATATAGTTATATTCATTATAAAAATAATATGTAATTTTTTTAATTCAAAAAGGAAATAGTTTTAATTAAATACTTTTGTTATAAGGTTTTATTTAAAAGTTTAATTTATAAATTTTAGAATTTTAATTTTAAAATAATAATATAATTTATTAAATCATCATATCAAAATTTACTTTTGGTGAAATTTTAGGAATTTTTAGAAAATATTTATTTTTCAGAGAAAAGTGAAAAATACCATTTTTTTTAAAAAGTCATTTCTTGTCAATAAATTAAGTAATTTAAATGTCCTATAATGTTTTTAACGTTATTTAAAGTAAAATGAGTATTATTTAGTTATATTTAATCCATATAATTTATTTTCAATCAACTTTATATTTAATTTTAGTATAAGATTGTTTATGGTTTTAAAAATGGGTTTTTCTGAAAACTATTTTAAAGTGCATAATGTTTTTTCATTTTAATTAATTAAGATAATTCCTAATGCAAAAAATTTTAAATAAAATTTATAGATTAAATATAAATAAATATTAATTTTTATTCATACAATGATTTTTATTAATCAGAGTTTTAACATAAAATCATCTTTTTCTTGAAAAATACACTTTGAAAACCCACTTTTTCCATCGTGCCTATAGGTTTTGTTTTAAATTAAAATTTTCCAATTATGTGAAATTAATTTGATAAAATAGATTTAATATTTTAGATAATAATAATTTATATAAAATATTAAGTTCAACTAATGTTTTTACCATAATGAATAGTTAAAATAGTAAAAATTAATTATCACAACTAAGGTAAAAGTGGATTTACCAGGGGTTAAACTAAAGATATAAGGGTTAAAATGACCTAAAAACTTTTCTAAAAAATATTTTATGGACTTATTTATACCATATAATGTATAATTCCCTATTATTAACCATTTGTACCCTTTTTCATGTGAATAACATGGGTACACTTTTTTCTTTACAAAAATTACAAATGTGCCACTCACCTCACTTATATAAGGGACAACCGTTATCCTCTCCTATTAACTCCTTAAAATCCATTTGTATCATAAAATAACTACCAAAATATATTCTATAATTATATACCCACAAACTATATCCTTATTTTTATCATAAAATCATCCTATGAAGAATTTTGGTTCACACCCAAAGAGTTTTTTCAAAGAAGGGGTATCATGCTTTATCAAGCATATTTATTTTATTTATTCTTCCACATCATTAAAATATTCTAAAATTATGATTATATAATAAAAATATTATCTCTAATTTACTGATATTTTATTATGTTAATTTAATATTCAAAATTCATCTCATCTTCCATCAAATAGGATATGAAATCATTATTCGTGTATACAGCAGACTACCACTTCACGAACCGATGTCATCCGTTTTCCATTATCACCTCTCATGGATTGTTATAATGATGTATTTAATATATATATATATATATGATATTCTTAACATATTTATAATTATATAATTATTATATCACATATAACTTCTTAATTTCCATTTTGTGGGGGGGTATGATAGTGTTGCTTATGTGTACGGTGAATTACCACCTCTCGTAGTGATGTGATTCATTTTTCACTAACGCTTTACATGTAAGGTAATGAAAATAAAGCAAATAAATATATTTTATATAAATGAAATAATTATTATATTCATTAAATATTTATCATCATGAAAATATAATATATCATTTTCTTTCTTACACTAAAAACTGATAACGTTGTTCGTGTAGGTGTGGACTACTGCATCCATGAAGTGATGTGACTCTTATTTTCATCACTAAATCACATGGATGATATATATAAGTATATTCAAAGAAATAAAATGGTATTTATGATATTACTATAATTATATTAATATAAAATAATACATACCTTATTTCAATAATGATCATTGAAAAACAGAAATGTTACTCAGTGTGTGTACGGCCTACCATCTCCATGACTATAACATACTTCATTTTTCCAATACCATCTTTCATTATTGGTCCTAAAAGTATAATTTATATATAAATATTATTATTATTTCATGATTATTATTCTATATATGTTTAATAATGACCAATTTGACCAATACTCAACTAACTGTAGTCATTTTTAACATATAAGCTAAATACCATCAAAACATTCAAAGTAAGATTAAGTAATTAAGTTATTATATATGAAATGGTTATAATTAAAAAAAGGAATAATTAACATGAAAAATTTTATCAAGAAATTAAATAATTAACATAACTTTATTATTCAGGGAGATAAATAATGAATGTTATGAATCAAACTCGATGTAAGAAAATCTGTCTCAGTTTCCTTTGATAATGTTGTGCACCTATATTATTTTATGAGTTGTATATACATAACCTTTGAAATTTTATATCATTAATTTATATATTCTCATTTTTTAAAAGTTTTATTAATGTTATTAATTCATGGGTCCTATGATTAATATATTTCCAAAGTGATAAGGGACTTTTCTTCAAAAAAATATCTTTTAGCGTTTTCCTTCTATCTCTATTTTTTTCCATGTCAATGTTTTTAAAATTATTTAATTATGGAAATTATTGTTTTATAAATGTATTTTTTGTCTTTATTTAAAAATGGGAGTATTTTTATGTATTTTTTTACTTTCTTTACAAAGATAAAATAAATGTTTTATTTTAATATATATGATGAAAAAACATCTTCCACTACTATAACAATTATTTGAAGTTTGGATTGCTTTATAATTTCTCCTATTTTAATCAAATAAAAACTCTCATTCCATTATTATGGATATTTTTTTATTGAATTTTTTTAACAGAAAATTTTATTTTAATATATAAAAGTAATTTTCATACAAGTTTAAAAGATTTTTTCAATTATTTTATAATGAAAAAATATAAGAATAAAATATTTTATTCATTATATTGTAATTGAGAATTATATGATAAATGGATTTTTCCATATAGAACCAGTTGCACCTGATATATCTTATATGATGGGTGCACCCAAATAGATTCAAGTGATCTAAATATAGATTATATGATGGGTGCACCCATATGGCACTCTAATTCATTGGGTAATGTTTTTTGTATTAACAGAAATTAAGGAGGGAGTTACTAAAGTTTTTATCCTTTGGATTTAATTGGGCACTAGTTTCTTCTGGCATGGGATTAAAATAGGTTACGAATGTGAAGCTCTATGTTTTCAAAAAGGGGGTTTATTTAATTTCTTTGGTTTTTAATGATTTTACTTGAGAGAAAAGTGATTTTTTTTTCATTTAAAATGAGTTATTTCTTTCACTCAATGATCATTGAGATAAAGGTAAAACATTTAATGGGATTTTATTTTTTTCACTGGACTAACAGTTTTTATTTCTTTTATTCTCCTTATTAGTATTTTTGTTCTCATCCCATGTTTTAAAATGTTTTTAATAGGATTTAAGAATGGTTATGGGGGAGGAATAAGTCAATTTAAAAGTTGTGAAGATGTTCCATGAAAAAAATAATGCTTTATTTTAAAAGTTTTCTATTATTTCAAATTAGATACTAATGGTAAGTGTTCATGTTGTAATTTATAGTATTTTTATGTATGATTTATAACCTAATTCTATAAAACTATAAACCTAAAAATATCCTCAAATTTAATAGAATAAATTCATTACTTAAAACTAAATATTATGTAATGTTCAAGTATTTTTCCTTAGATTTGGTATTAGAGGTTAGTTTAGATAACTTTAGAGTTTAGGATAATTATTATAGTATACACTTGCAAGATTTTACTTTATGGTTATGTTTAAATGATATTGATTTTAAATATTACCATGTTGCTTCATTAAAACTCTGTGTGTTCAAAATGGTTTTCTAAAAGGGTAAAAGTGAATCTATAGTGGGAAGGAACTAAGAGGAAAATATCCATCAAAATCATCATATTGAGATAGTTGTAATTAGAATTGTACTATTTTTTATAGTGATGGATCATTTTATATAATCTATTAATGGTTTTGGTATCCATGTTAGAGAGGAACATGAACTAAAATGATGGAACAGGTCTATTGTGGAGAATTTCATGAGGTAGCATCCTCCATCATTCAGTGGGTCATCTAACCCAATGGTTTCCGAAAGATTAATAAATAAACTAGAGAATATATTTAAAGTCATGGAATGTATAGAAAATCAAAAGGTAAATCTTATCATTTATAATTTTGAAGGTGAAGATGATTGATGGGGGTATTTATTCAAGAATACTGAAGAGAAATAAGATCTTGATTCCATGGAATTGGAAACATTTAAGGATATTTTCCTTGAGAAATATTTCTCTACGTTTGTTTAACTCTAAATGGAAAAAAATTAAAAGAATTAAGGAAAAAAGATAATTATTTGGTAGCTTTATATGAATAAAACTTCACATGATTGGATAGGTATGTATTCGATTTTTTTCAGGACACTAATAGTAAAATTAATAAACTTTACTCATGGTTGAAACCAAGTTTACAAAGATATTTGTCCATATGATAATTTAGAAGTTATGATAAAGTTATTCATTGTGCTGAGAAAGTTGAGATGGATTGTGTTGACACATATGTTCCTCTAGATAAAAATAGTAAGAAATATAAAAGTGGAAGGAAACGGAGAAGAAACTAGCTATGAAGTTAATAAGTAAGCCCCCAAAATGTTCCAAGTGTGGTAAAAAACATTTCAAGGAATGTTTGATATAATCTAGAAAGTTTTTTTTATGTGTTTAGTTTGTTCATAAGGCTCAGGGATATAAATAAAATATTCATGAACAACCAAATAATAGGGTAACTGATATCCATCCAATGGTGAGGTGTTTTAGTTGCAATGATTTGGTTCATTATAATAACATGAGTCCAAATTTAGTTTCATAATATGGAAATCATCATGATCAAAAATAGGAAGGTGTACAAAATTTATTTTCTACAACTATAATTATTGTCGGGATAATGAATGAAGTGGTGAAAGGTACAATACTTGTTAATTAAAATTATATCAATGCCCTTTTTGACTCATAATCGTTATATTCCTTCATTTATGATAAATTTTCATGTAAAATGGGAATATCATGAAATTAAAATAATATAGAACATTTGGTTCAAATATTAGGTGGAAATACTAAATAAACAAAGATTTATAGGAATCATCCTATTGTTATCATTGGAATAGTCTTTCCTATAAATATTGTTAAACTAGCCATTGTAAATTTTCATATCATTATCGGTATGTATTAGATTTAATTTTATCATTATAATATAAATTAAATAGCTAATAAATTTATGTTAAATGATATCATGCATTTGATAACTTACCAAGAAGCTATTAAATTGATTAGATATTGTAGTAAAAGTGTGACGCCCCAAACCCAGAAGCCCAAAGTCGGTGCACTATTTTAATACATTGACATGATTAAAAGGAATAAAGTCCCAAAAGACCAATAATTTTATCATTATTGGAAAATATATTAAATACATAAACGTTACATTACACATTAGAAAATAAAACACAATATAAATGATCCTTTGAGAACACCATTAATCCCCTAACTTAACCCTGTTTAACAATCATAATACACTTATTAGAATCCTGGGAAAATAAAACATAAGAAATGGGTGATCTCATGTCATATACATGACTTATTTTAAATTTAAATTTCATTTAATTTCCATTCATACTTTAGTTTTGGGGTTTCCCAAGATTTTATGGAGGAATGGGTGAGTTTTCATGAATTGGGCCAAATAGTGATCCCAATTCCAGATTTAAAAATAAATTTTTATTCCTTTATAACTACTTCATTTTTCAACATTTTTCATCCATTATAATTAATACTTTTCATTCTCTAACCTATTAACACCAACAAATTAATTTTTACCATTTATGAATCCATGATCATGGTGGATATGGGTTTTTATTTAAGGGATTGGGCATGCCCGAAAGCCCATTTTCTGCATTAAAAATATTTTGTAAATATTTAATATCTACTTCAATATTTAAATTTTTTCTGATATTCCAACTATAACCTAAGCCCACATACCCAAGTCAATCCCCCAAGATCTCATCTCCCTATTTGGAGCTCAGTTTCATCGTGAATATGGATGAAACTTATTTCAATTTATCAAATCTCCCATATTTAAATAGGTAAATTGATTATTTCATAACTCTTTCATTTATCACTATTTTTCCCCCATTCTAGTTCCTAAATGATCTATTAAACCTTGTTATAATCTCCCTTGAATTCTTGGCTATTTGAAAAATCAGATACTAGTGTATTTGGGATGATTTCTTCAATATTTTTCAAGGTAAGTGATTCCTTCTTGGTTTCTTCCTTTTCCCTTAGTGTTTCCTCCCTCTTTTATTATGTTATAAAATGTCAAGAAGTTAGGGTTATAACCTAGGGTTTCTTTGGTGTCTTTTTGGTCAAATATTGTGGTCTAGGGCTGGATTTATCTTCCCTGTGGTGTCGTGGTGTTGCAGTTGATGTTTTGCACCATGTTTTGAGGGATTCAACACTTTCAGTGGGTGATTCCATGGTTAACCATTCCTTGATAAGTTAGTTTTCTTCTTTTACTATTTTTTCATGTTCCCCGTATGCTTCTTGTGGTGCGAAAACCATTTTTGAGGGATTTGTTTAAGCATTTAATTTTATAATTACATTTTTGTTGAAGTTGTGAACTTTTCGAATGTAACACATGTGGTATCTTTTGTGGTAGTTTTATAAAATATGAAATTGATTTATTAGTTGTTTAAAGGGCATGAAAATTCTATTTTGTTAATTTCTTAGTGTCATGTGGTCATTTTAAAGGGGTTTTTGTAATACTTTTTGGGTGTGAAACTTTGTTATACTTCTTGAGATCATTTTATGAAAATGGGTGTTTTCATTTGTATCTTTCCTAGTATTATTCAAGGTGATTTTATAACACTTGAAAGTGGTTTTATAAATGTCTATAGGGCTTCTAATTAAACATTTTTAGTTTTTTGGTGTGGTTTTGTCCTTGAAATATGGTTTTGAAATGGGTTTTATGAGAAAAGTTTAGGTATACTCTTTAGAATTGTTTTATGAAAGATTTTAATGATTTAATGATTTATTTAAGAGGTAAAACCATATTGGAAAACTATTTTAGAGTGTGTATATTTTGAAATGATACATTTTAAATGTGAAAGGGGCTGTTTTGTGATGTGTTCAATCTTGGAAATGTTTTATAAAAATGTTTTAAGGATTTAATAAAGTGTGTAAGAGATGTGAAGGTGATGTCGGATGTTTTGAGTGAGTGTGATGTGAAAAATGGATTTTGGTTATGAAAATTATATTATGTAACATGTGAGTGGGCTGTTATTTGATTTTTAATATATTGGAATAATTTTATAAATAATTTTAATCGATTTTTGGAAGTGTTAAAGAAATGTGAAAAGTGGTGTGGGCTATTTTGGTGTGAATTGGATTTCAAATCAATTTGAATAAAAAGTGGACTTTTGTGAATTATGTGGTATACATGTGGAATGTTTGGTGAATTTTTTATGAGTAAAATATATTTACATGTGAAAATTATATTTCTTGTCTTTTTGAACTTGTTTGATCACAAAGTGAAAACCCGGGTATCTAGGTGGGTGGACGTGTACTAGTATGCTAGTGAATTCGTGGGGTTTGGCCTCAGTTTCACTTAGTAATATTGATGCTTGAAACTCTAACTAAACTATGATGATGATGATTATGGACTACTAGGTTGTGGGTATGTTCCCTACTAGTGGATCGTGAATGAGAATATATATTTTTTATGGTTACTCTCACCAAGATACGAGGTACCTGGGACTCACAATGAGCTAGTGCCTAGGGGTTATTTCTTATTGCTTGTGCTCATTATATCCTTTATACTTACCGTCGACATATGGTATATTTGGATGGAAAATTAAGTATATTTTTAATTTATTTTAAAAGTTTTTTTTTTAAATTATCCAACTTGAAAACTAATTTTTTTAAGTTTCATCTTTTAGAAATTATAACAAGAAATTACATATTTTTTTAAAAACTTGCATGCTTTTCATCATTGACTGTTTATCACATTGAATCTCTTAGTGGTGGTATCCTACTAGGAATTGGATCACATCCCACTTACACCCTTGGGTGTAATTAGACTTGGTTATTTTTGTTGTTGCAGGTTGGGTACAATTTTTAGTTCCAGTGGTTCGGGTTTCTAGTAGGTCCTTGGTGGTGAAGTCTTGTGGAGAAGTCTTGAGGGTAGTGCCCCTTTCCATGAGGGTTCTTAGGCTATTTACTTTTTGTTTTTTACCTTTGTTATAGTCTTTTTTAGTTGTTTTAAAATATGTAATTCAGTTCTGAATTTTTGTAAAAGATTGTTTGGTTTGAAAAATCCAGATTCATTTTATTCAATTCTTTTGTTGTTTTAAGATTATAAACCCAAGTAAATCATTCCCAATTCTCATTTTATGATACCCGGGAACTTTTTCCAGCCCGTGGGGATCGGTAACTCCCTTTGGTCCATGTCGTGGGCTGGGTTTGGTGCTAGTTTTGGAGGCAAACATATCTGATTCGTGACAAAATGGTATCAGAGGAGGTTCTGGTTAACTCTTTGGGTCACGTTATTTAGGGAATAGTCAGGATAGTCTGGAGTTAGGATTGTTGGGACTTGGTATTTCAGTTATGGTTAGTGTTCCTAATCACCACACCTCATTACGGGATTCAAGTCTCCAGGGTATGTTGGGATTTATATGAGTTCTTTGAATTTCTTAGATTGATGATAATTATGGGAAATGAAAATATAGTTGGGTTAATGGTCTCGGTGAGCTCGTAGGGCCTGGAAAACCGTGTGGAGCCAAGGATATTCAATAGAAAACTCTCTGTGATGGTGAAGTGATTATAATATGGCTGCCAACCATATGTCCAAGTCACCCACTAAAACTAGTTCCCTATTGCATTGTCTTGTGTTCTTTAGTTTTGAAATCATGGAACTTTGGTTTTAAAGTGACTTGGTTTTAAGAAGTGTAAAGTTTTTGTGTAAACGATTATCTAATAAATAGGGAATGGTTTGATTTTTTTAAATGTATAACTGAATTTTCATAATTTTATTGGAATGGAAAATGGTGTGTTTTCACCTCTTTTGAAAGCATGAACTATGTCAAGGTAGGTTTTGAAAGTGTTTCCAAAAGAGTTTTCTAAACTATTGAAAGGTGATTTAATGGGATGAGATGTTTTGAAATTGATGTGAATAACTTGAAATTGATTTATCACTGTAATTATTTTTCCTTTCTGAAAAAAAAATTATGCGATAATTTGGGTTCGATTTCGTGGTTAGCGGTCTTGAGAAAAAGGAAGCATTAGTTGATTGTTTTGGTTTTGAAAAGTGGAATTAGTTTTTGTATTAACCTTTAGTATTTTCTTGAGAAACCACATGCATGGGGTTATATGGGATGATATATAGTTAATGTAATGACTGGATGAGTGATGGATAGATAGGAGGAGGGTGTCCGGTGTGGCATGGAAACATGCATGTGTGGGGCCCATGGGGTACCATTGGGGGATACACTAACTGCTGAACCATTTGTTTTCAATGATATGTTTTTAAAATTAAAACATGAGGTAATAATGAGTGGTTTGGGATGGTGTGTATTATGTGTTTTTGGAAATGTTTATGTCGTGGAATGTTTCGAGTCCAAGAACCCCTCTTGTTTGAACAGTGTTTTGGTTTTGTGTTTGGTCAGTAAGCTGGGTTAAAGGGATGATTAGTGGTCTCCTCTGAGAATATTTTGGGAAGCCTTTATGGTGTTTCCCCTCATCTTTTTGGATCTGGTTGAGGTATTTCTTGACCAATGGACCAGGCTTTTTGGGTCCTTGGGTTCTCTTGTTGTATTAGGTACGCCCCATTAAGGGTTAGTTCACAACTGAAGTGTAGCCTAGGTTGTTTCACCATTGGAAGATCCTCCAGTTGATCAGTGTAATGAATATTTTTCTTGATCTTTTTAGATTGAGTCTACACCCTTTCCTTTCTTGGTTTTGTGTATCCTCTTGTAGTGGGAGAGTGATCATGGAAGGTTGAAAGAGACCTTAGCCTCTTAAGTTTCCTGATTTTCTGAAGGTGGAAGTGGTCTGGGGTTGTTAGCATGTATGAGTATCTAGATGGTGTCTAAGTGGTCCTCTCGATCCTTCATAGTCTCTTCGAAAAATGAGTTCATGTTAAACTACCAGTGTGGGAAATATAGTCACGAGAGGATATTATGGCCACTTTCTAGAATTGTGTGTTGTTTGGGGATGTTATATAAGGTGCCTCTCCATGCATTGTTTATATCAGTCACAATGGTCATGTTCAGTGATGCCTTGTGATGTCATTTGCTTGATTGACTGTAAAGGTGAAAGTCGTGCAATCCTCTGAGAGTCTCTGTTATGTTGGGTGAATGTCTCCCTTGGAAAAGCATCAAAATCTTCCATTTTAGAGGAAGGTGAGTATAGGTGTTCTTTACTTCTATTGTTTCTCACTCGAAGAAATAAGGTGTGATGTGTGTGCATATTCTAATCCATTATTTTAGTGAAATATCGATTTAGGGTAAAGTAAGTTTGGAATGTTTTATGTATAGGTAATCTTATCGGGGATTGCAGTGCAGTTGTTGGTGGCACCGAAAGAAGAATTCTCATTTAGGGGGTTTCCAAAGCCTAACTGTGAGGCCAAAGATGCTTCAATCATTTAAGCTCCAGCCATAGGTCTTGGAGATAAGATGGCTCATAGTCAGGGGAAATCTCAGGGTCATTTAAACCCTTGTAAAATGTCATATCCTAAGTATGAAAGATAGGAAGATTTTAAACCTCTAGTGTCATCATCTTTCTTATGTTGTTCCCATTCAGTGGAAATTGGTGGTGGGACTTGTACCCATGTCATCACCTAATGTCATTCCCTCCCCCCTTGGTTTCCATTGAGTCATTAGAGAATGGATGGAAATTTGGATAGACATGTTGAGGACATAGTTTGTGCACAATTATTAGTGATTGTGTCGAAAGAATCCATGAAAAAAGAATGATTTTCACAGTTAGTGCACAGTTTCCCAAACTGTGCGGACTAACCCTACGCCCTTCCCAAATCATTAATTTTTTTTGGGTCTTTCTGTGTCTCCCCATGTTGGTCAGTTAATATGGTTGGTTCTTATGGTGGGGAGACCCAATATGATTCTCATTTATGATCCTTTGTAAACTTTTAATGGAATTATACCCTTTGTACTAGGTATTCCGTTCAGGCCTCCCCCTGTTAGTGTCCTGATTCGGTCTTGCAAAAATATAGGTTGTCTCTTCTGGTGGGGTGCCTATTTGTGTCCCCCCGTACCAATAGCTTTGATTTATCCATGGTCTTGGCTTGGCGGTAGATAGTATCATTCAGAACTATCTAGCTACCAATATCTTCCTTGAGTAAATGTTGGGATTGGAGAGCACCCAATGGTTTTGTTAAAGTAAGGTAAGTGTAACCTTGTTCGAAGTTGTTGTTCATTTGGGTGAATTGCTTGAGTCTTGTTCGGATAGTGTTTGAGGAGTTTTCTTTTGGGATAAAGCATGAATTTGATTGATAATTTCAAGAAAGTGGTTTAAGTTTGGGTTGTGAAATTAATCCTTTCTTAATTGATCACTGGAGGTGTTTTGGCCCTTGGGGGCGAAGCTTGGCAAAGAAGTACATCTTGGTTTATCAGTTGGGTTTGGTTTTTGTATCTGGCCTTACTGTGGATTTTCTGGTATGTAAAGTTTTCATGGTGGGGATAATGGTCACATAAATGACTTATTTTAAAGTTAAATTTCATTTAATGTCCATTCATTCTTTGTTTTGGGGGTTTCCCAAGCTTTTATGGAGGAATGGGTGAGTTTTCATGAATTGGGCCAAATCGTGAGCCCAATTCCATATTTAAAAATAAATTTTTATTCCTTTATAAATCCTTAATTTTCCAACATTTTTCACCCATTACAATTACTACTTGTCATTCCCTGACCTGCTAACACCACAATATTAATTTGGACCATTTAGGAATCCATAATCATGGTGGATATGGGTTTTTATTTAAGGGATTGGGCATGCCCAAAAGCCCATTTCCTGCATTAAAAATATTTTTTAAATCCTTAATATATCCTTCAATATTTACGTTTTTTCAGTGATTCCAACTCTTTCCCGAGACCACATACCCAATTCTCACCCCCACACTCTCCTACCCCTCTTTGGATCTCAGTTTCATCACGAATATGGATGAAACGTTTCTGAATTTCTCAAATCGCCCAGATTTGAAGAGGTAAATTGATTATTTCATAACCCTTTAATTTCTCACTTTTTCCCCCATTCCAGTCCCTAAATGATCTATTCAACCTTTTTCGAATCTCCATTTAATGGTTTGTTGTTTGAAAATTCATATACTATTGTATTTGGGGGGATTTCTTCAATATTTTTCAAGGTATGTGATTCGTTCTTGGTTTCTTCCTTTTTCCCTTAGGGTTTCCTCCCTCTTTCATTATGTTCTAAAATGTCCATAAGTTAGGGTTAGAACCTAGGGTTTTATTTGGCATCTTTTTGGATAAATATTGGGGTCTAGGGATAGATTTATCTTCCTTGTGGTGCAGCGGTGGTGCAGATGATGTTTTGCACCAAGTTTTGAGGGATTCGACACTTTCGGTAAGTAATTCCATGTTTAACCATTCCTTGATGAGTTAGTTTTCTTGTTTTACTAGTTTTTCATGTTACCCATATGTTTTTTGTGGTGCAAAAACCATTTTTGAGGGATTCAGTTAAGCGTTTGATTTTATAATTTCATTTTTGTTAAAGTTGTGAACTTTTCGAATGTAACACATGTGGTATCTTTTGTGGTCATTTTATAAAATATGAAATTGATTTTTTAGTTATTGAAAGGGGATGAAAATTCTATTTTGTTAATTCCTTAGTGTCATGTGGGCCTTGTAAGGGGGTTTTTGGAATAATTTTTGTGTGTAAAACTTTGTTATACTTCTTGAGAGCATTTTATGAAAATGGGTGCTTTCATTTGTATCTTTCATGGTATTATTAAAGGTGATTTTATAACACTTGAAAGTGGTTTTATAAATGTATATAGGGCTAAAAAGAATAAATTGATAGTGTTTTGGTGTGTTTTGGTCCTTCAAATATAGTTTTGAAATGGGTTTTATGAGAAAAGTTTGAGTATACTCTTTAGAATTGTTTTACGAAAGATTTGAATGATTTAATGATTAATGTAAGAAGTGAAACCATATTGGAAAATTGTTTTAGAGTATGTATATTTTGAAATGGTACATTTTAAATGTGAAAAGGGCTATTTTTTGATGTGTTCCATCTTGTAAATGTTTTAAAAAAATGTTTTAATGATTTACTAAAGTGTGTAAGAGATGTGAAAGTGATGTGGGATGTTTTGTCTGAGTGTGATGTAGAAAGTGGATTTTGGTTATGAAAAGAGTATTATGTAACATGTGAGTGGGATGTTATGTGAGTTGTAATATATTGAAATTGTGTTATAAAATTTTTTAATCGATTTGTGGAAGTGTTAAAGAAATGTGAAAAGTGTTGTGGGCTATTTTGGTGTGAGTTGGATTTCAAATCAATTTGAATGAAAAGTGGACTTTTGTGACTTGTGTGGTATAAATGTGGGTTTTTTGGTGAATTTTTTATGAGGAAATGATATTTTCATGTGAAAATTATATTTCTTGACTTTTTGAACTTTTTTGAGCATAAAGGGAAAACCCGGGTATCTAGGTGGGTGGACGTGTACTGGTATGCTAGTGAATCTGTGGGGTTTGGCCTCAGTTTCACTTAGAAAGATTGATGATTACAACTCTAACTAAACTACGATGATGATGATTTGGGACCACTAGGTTATGGGTATGTTCCCTACTAGTGGCTCGTGCACGAGAACTGATATTTGTGATGGTTACTCTCACTGATATACGATGTACCTGGGACCCACAACGAGCTAGTGCCTAGGGGTTATTTCCTATTGTTTGTGCTCATTAGATAATTTATACTTACCATAGTAATATGGTATATTTGTCTAGAAAATTCAGTAGATTTGTCATTTATTTTAAAAGTGTTTATTCTTTAAATTATCCCACTTGAAAACTGATTTCTTTTAAGTTGCATCATTTTTAAACTATAACTAGAGATTACATGTTTTTGAAAACTTGCATGCTTTTAATCATTAAATGTTTATCACATGGAATCTATTATTGGTGGTATACTATTGGGCATTGTCTTACTCTCTACTTACACCCTTGGGTGTAAGTAGACTTGGTTAATTTTGTTTTCACAGGTTGGGTACAGTTTTTAGTTCCAGTGGTTCTGGTTTCTAGCAGGTCCTTGGTGGTGAAGTATTGTGGAGATGGCTTGAGGGCGGTTCCCCCTTCCATGAGGGTTCTTGGGTTGCTTCCTTTTGGTTTTGTACCTTTTTTATAGTCTTGTAGATTTGTTTTTAAATATTTAATTTAGTTCTAAATTTTTGTAAAAGATTTTTTGGTTTGAAAAATCCAGACTCATTTTATTGGATTCTTTTGTTGTTTTAATATTATAAACTAGGGTAAATAATTCCCAATTCTCATTTTATGATACCATGGAACTTGTGCCAGACTGTGGGGATCAGTAACACCCTCCAGGAAATGTCGTGGTCTGATTTTGGCACCAGTTGTGGTGGAGACCAGATCTAGTTCATGACATCTTAGATGCTCAGTAAGGATAACAATATAGCGGAAACTTTCATAAATAAGCATAAAAATTTAAGGCAATGTATAAGATGAAAAAATAATCCATTAAAACTTAAACTTCAGAATAATATGTAAAATATAAATCAAATAATGTCATTAACTTATTTACATGTATATTCTACTAGTCGAATAATAATATGCAATATCAATAGTCAATTTTATAATGATGGAATGCATAATTCCAGACTTCATAACCATATAGTCAAGGCCTTGTGCCAAGACTACAAATAATATTTTGCCAAGGCCTTGTTCCAAGACCCTGGTTTGTCTCTTTAGACCTACCGATGCATCAAGGATCTATAGTGGGTTCCACCCGTCACTTACTAAGTCTAATGCATTCCTCATATGAAAGGTTGAAACATAACATAAACATTCATATTAAAACTAGCATACGAAATGTTAATACTTTAATCATAAACCATTAATGGTATAAAAATAACACATCCACAGTCAAACATATCACAAAAACTTCAATAAAATATAGAATATTTGTATCATAATGAATTAACTTCAAACAAGTGTAAAATCCATCAAAGGATGTTGACATAGATGAAATCAATAGTATTTGAGAGAAATATCTCTTTCTTTTTTTTGAAATCATTTAAAAGTCACATAATTTATAAAGGAAGACATTTAAAGATATTTTTGAATAAAATTTTCCCATATCACATTGAATCTTTGAAAGGAAATAACATTTTAAAACAATGATGTGCATATAAATAAATCCTTAAAATCATTTTAAAAACATGGAAATTAATTGAAAATATTTAGAAAAATAAATATTTAAAACATTTAAAATGATGATATAGTTAAATAGACCATTCCATAAAACCTTAAATTATTCCTTTTGAAAACATTTTTATGAAATATGGACATTGATGATAAATATGTCCCAGTAAATACTTACTCATAAACAATCTAGGTTAATAATGAGATTGAGGAATTAACCCTTACCTTGCACTTTCCTTTGGTCGAGGGTACATTTAACCTCCTATATATTGACCATAGTATGTTATTAAATTATACCAGAACCATATTTATATTTATTATATCATACATGATTCATTTATGACTTTATACTACCCATTTAATAATGATTTCCATGTTAAATTAACATTTCTGGTAATAATCGCTTTCTTTATCATATGTGTTTTAACTTTTTATTCTTGATCGTATCATTTAGATCATGATTTAAATAATTCCAGAAGATAACACATGTTTTATAAATCATATATATTTATAATATAAATATGTATAATAGATAGATATATGAAATGGAAAACACCGTTTATTGAGACGGTAGGCCGTACGTACGCATAAACGCTGTTTTCGTTTTCATATCTTATTGAATGGAAGTAAGTGAATAAGATATATGTAAGTACATACATAAATATATATATATATATATATATATATATTAATTAGAATTATTATGTAATATATTACATACTTATTAATAATATATATTTTTATAATCATCGTTGAATGGTGAATGTGGAAATTAATCTCATCACGTCGTGGAGACGGTAATCCGTACGTATGCACGAGCGACAATATCATTATATTGATGGTGAAATTTTATGTAATTGGATGTTATATCTTATATAAATAATAATTAAAATGTTATATTTATTATTTACATCAGTTATACTCATTATTATACTCATCCAAATAATGAAGTGTTTGAATAACAAACTACACCACGACGTGGAGACGGTAAGTCATATGTAAGTACGTATGGTGACTTTGTCATTTATAAGATGGATAGAATAAAAAATATGGTTGTAAAATATTTATAATAATATCATAGTATGTAGTAGGTATTGTATTTATTATTTTGGTATGGAAACAACAAAGAAAGAGGAAGTGGAAGAAGAAACGAACTTGAAAGAGGGTGGTGAAATTATTACCACTTCTTCGGGTGTTTCCTTTTGAGTTGATCAAAATGGATCCTTAGATTGTTTTTATGATCAAATTAAGGACTCTAGGTTGATATTAGGGAAGTTGGGATGATATTTGGATAGTTTTTGTCCGAGAAAAATGGCTTTGGAGGTGTGATTTTGAGAGAAGGGGAAGTGCCCTTTTATAAGAGGGGTGAGGGTCACTTTAGGAAAAGATTAAAATATTAATTTATTATACAGTCATATTCGGTTTATAATGGATATAAATTAATTTATTTCGATACTTATGTGGTTATGGGTCTAAATAATCTCAACTAATAGGTTTTAGACAAGTTTAGGTGACCATTTTAACCTTATCTTTTAGATTTAACTCTTAGTTAAATAGTTTAACTTTTACCGTGTCTTCTTGTATTCTAACACTATATGGTTAATAAACATACTCTAAACTTCCAAGAGAACCTCAAGTTTTTCATTAATGACATTTATAATATTATTTAATCCCTTTTTCTGAAACTTATATTTTTTTAGGAATATTATATCAACCAATAATATAGTATTTGTTTTAAAAACTAATTTATGTCAATTTTGACACTATTTGGTATTTTGTTTTGGTGAAAGTCATAAAAACCTTATCACTTATAAAAAAATTATTTAATCAACCCTAACATGTAATATTAACCTATAAAATTAGTACAATTCATCAAAAGTCTCAAATTATATTTATTTGGATATTTATAATACCAATTATTTGAATATTTCATTAAGAAGGTAATTACTACATCATCATTGTGTCATAAATAAATTTTATTATTTAGTCCTTAAAATTTATAAATAAAATACCAATATGTAGGAAATATTTTTATATTTCTAATGAATATTTATAGTTGAATTTATCTTATATATATCCCTGTATTAAAAATGATTTAGTTAATAAACTTTGAATTTAACACTTTTAACTCTTCTTTAAATAAAATAATAATAAATGTCCTAATCTAATCCAAGTAGACCAAAGAGGATCATATTTTATTACTAAGGTTTTTTTGGTCTAATTACAGTTATCCAATAGAATTAGGACATGTGTTAGGGTAATTATAATATCATTTTTACCCTTAATTACCCTATTTACTTTTAACCGTGGTAAATAAAAGTCAAAAGTTACTATTCACCACAAATTATTTTCATCTTATTGAACCACATTTTACTTACTGATGTCAACCATGGCTCTTGTATTTTTTAAATTCAAATCACAGAAGCAGTAAAATTAAATTTTATGAAAAATTGCAAATGCTCCTAGAAGTTCGGTAAAAAAACTTTAAAAAGTTCAATAAAATTTTATACAACTAATTTTATTATAAAATGACTCCAATGAATTACATTGAAATTATATTGGTATTATATATCTATTTTTAATTAAAATAAATTTAAATAAAATAAATAATTATTTAAATAAAAAGTCGATTTTAAACAATAACTCGGTGTTTTTCAATATTCATCAAAAATTGGATGTTTTCAGAAAAATACCGAAAATTCACCTTAAGATAATTCTGAAATTATGAATTAAAAAATGAATTCTATTTTACCAAATTCAAAAAATATAATTTTCATTAATTAATTTGAAATTAATTCCCATTGTCAAAACCAAAAAAGCGTTTTTTAAGTAAAAACTATCAAAAGATTGACATGTGTTTATGTCAAATTTAAATGTGAAATTACTTATAATGACCTACATTGTATTAAATGATAAAAATATAATCTAATTATACTTCCAAACCATCCAAATGCATAATTTATCACTATAAATTATTTCGATTTAAAAAGTTGTTTTCAATTAAAATTTAGTATTTTTTATTGTTCATTAAAATATGAAAGTTATTAGAAAAGTACCAAAAATTTATCCAAACTAAATTTTTATGTCAAAATTCTAAATAAGAATTTAATTTCATTAAATTTAATATATAAAAGTGTCAAATATTGGTTTTAAAAAGGGTTCATCATTAAAAGGTGGTAAAATTGCATTTTTTTAAAAATACTTCTTTTATCTGAAAAAAATGAATTTGTTCTCATATTATGTCTAATAAACACATAATATGGGTGTTAAAATTATATAGAGTATATA
This sequence comes from Viscum album, assembly GCA_963277665.1. Lineage (NCBI taxonomy): Eukaryota > Viridiplantae > Streptophyta > Magnoliopsida > Santalales > Viscaceae > Viscum > Viscum album. The sequence continues at coordinate 1,664,783,282 of OY728127.1, forward strand.
AGATTCAAAATTTAGTTAATACTATTCATAACCGCTTTTTGAACGGCTAGTTTGGTAAGTTGTGGTGCGCTCAAACTCGGTATTGCATGTAGTGCAAGTTATCGAATTAATTTAATGAGATAACGTACTATGAAATATTGGGGTGTTAAATTCTACCCTCCTTAAATAAATTTCATCCTCACAATTTGAAATTGTTCTTCGAAAATAAATTGTTAAAAATAGAAATATACCTTTGTGGAAAACTCACATCAGAAATTGGGTTAATAAAATTTAGTCTTAATAAGAGAGAAAGGGAAATAAAAAAGTCACCACCAAATTATGATCTCTATTAGGATAACATTGGTGGAAATTATGGACACATAATATGAGGGAAAACGTAAATATTTATAGGGATTTATTGAGGTCATCAATCACAAATAAGTGTAAAATTAAGGGCCTCAAAGCCATCAATCTATGGTGATTTAAAATATTGTCGGTTCAACAAAACATAAGGTATTAGGATAACACATTTTTGGTTTTAAGATTCCTTCCCTAAAGTTTTATAATTAATTTATTCATATAATAAGAGGAAAAAATATTCTTGATAAGTAGAGTTTTATCATTCAAGTAATTCCTACCACAAACTCACCTTTCACTCCAAAAGATAATATAATTCAAAAATATTCTATTTATCGTAATCGTATAGGGTTCCAAAAATAATTAATTTAAAATTAATTTTTCAGAATATTTAAAAAAACTACATTACACGAACTAGGACATCACGTGGGCTAGTGGTAGGTGATGCACCCTTGTCGCCCTTTGGTTGCGGGTTCAAGTCTCGTGGCCTTGTCGAACGTGACGGGTTGTCGCCCAACCTCCGTGTTGTCCTTTTTATGACAATCCAAAAATAATCTCAAGAAATTATTTAACCTTAACAATAGTATCCAATGTCAAAATTAATCGATTCCAACCTTTAGACTTATCCAAAATACTTCTGTCCAAACTCACAGTCCAAAATTTATAAATAAGTTAAACACAATGAAGATCATTTTTTCCATGTAATAACATTTGAATACCTTCATCATGTATTATTTTAAAACATTGTAACACCCTAAATTACCATAAAACATTATTGATTACATTCATTCTCCCTTATTCCTTTTAGAATACTGGATATACTCCTTCTATCCAAAAATGTTGTAAACTCCAACAATGATGGAATATACAAATCATTAACCAGTTTCAAGGTAGTCAAGAATATCCAATATAATTTATCTAAATCAATCATATATTATTCCAAAATCACTACCTCAGTATCAGAACCATATTATGGTTTATCTTTCTCTCAACCATATATTTTCCAAAAAAATTAACATACTATTGAGTCACTTTTCTGGGTTCCACACAATCTCAAGTCCTTAATGAAATAGTACTGCAGTACAATCCTTATAAACTCTATAATTATTATAACATGTACATCATTAATGTAATACTCAAATGACACAATACTTTAATAACAATGTAAGAAATTTAATCATTCCTCTTCATCTTTGGTAGTATCATAACATGATTATTATCCAATAGAAACATTTGGGGTATACTCTGATGTTTTGGACATTGATTCGCGTATTGTCCCAACTCCTTACAGATGAAGCATTGTACATTTGAAACCTTTTTTTTACCCTTAAAATAACGTTCTTGGTGTCTTTTTTCTCCACACTTATAAAAAACTCTCATTCCCTTTAAGAATTTACCAAGTTGATTCTTTCCACAGTTATCACATATGGGAAAATCCTTCTTTCCCCTCTTCCCTTTATCTATATTTCTCTCTTACATCCTTTTCTTATCTTTCTTCCCTTCAAAGCCATAAGACTCAGATAATTCTTTACTTATCTTATTAACACATGATACTATTTATTCATATGATGAGAATACATGGGAGACTATTTCCCCTTTAAATGTTGGCTTAATACCACGAAAGATATGATCCTTCTTAATCTTTCGATCATGCGTATTACTGGAATTATCATTCCTTTTACTAGGAGCCATTTCTAAACAATGGAATACACTAGGTTAGCTTATGAATCGCAATGCATAATTCCAAACTTGTAAAAAAACTAATGTAAATTGAAATGATTATGCATATAATCTATAATCATAAAATGTTTTCTTTGAGGAATTATTTACTCCTAAATCCTTCATAATGGCTTGTAATGAAAATGTGAATTATCCTAAGCATATACCCCAAGAGTTTCGTAAACAAGAGTGAAGAAAGGATCATTGTCGTGTACCAGGATACCTTGAGTCAAGCCTAAAATTCCTTGTCAGAGTTTTCACTCCTAGGTACATCTGTGTCAGAGCTGCCTCTACCTGCTCGTATCCAGATAGAGATGTATTTCTCAGAAAATACCCAAAATCTCTACATTACCAAAATTCTAGGAAGTTCTTCTATAATAATCCTCAAAGTCTATCTTAGGGTAATGTTCTCTAATCAGATTTTACCTAAATTTATTTACAAGGTTGTTGCTAAACTTTCTTTTATACCAACTGTAACACCCAAAACCTAGAATCCCAGAATCGGTGTATTATTTTAATACATTGGCATGATTACAAGGAATAAAGTCCCAAAAGACCGATCAGTTTAGAATTCTTGGAAAATAGATTACATACATGAACGTTACATTACACATTAGAAAATAAAACACAACATAAATGACCCTTTGAGAACACCATTAATCCCCTAGCTTAGCCCTGCTTATCAATCATAATACACTTCTTGGAATCCTGGGAAAATAAAACATAAGAAAGGGGTGACCTCAGATGCTCATTAAAGATAACAATATAGTAGAAACTTCCATAAATAAGTATAAACATTTAAGGTAATGTATAAGACTAAAAAATAAGTTTTTTAAACTTAAACTTTAGCATAATATGGTAAATATAAATCAAATAATTCCATTTACTTATTCACATGGATATTATACTAGTTGAATAATCACATGCAATATCAATATCCAATTTCATAATGATGGAATGCAGAATGCCATACTTCATAACCACATAGTCAAGGCCTTATGCCAATAATAAAAATAAGATTTTGTCAAGAACTTACGCCAAGACACAAGTTTGTCTTATGAGACCTATTGATTCATCTAGGAGCTATAGAAGGCTCCACCTATCACTTACTAAGTCCAATGCATTCCTCATATGAAAGGTTGAAACATAACATAAAAAATCATAGTAAAACTAGCATACGAAATGTTAATACATTAACCATAAACCATGAATGGTATAAAAATAACACATCCACAATCAAACATATCACAAAACCTTAAATTCAATATAGAAAATTTGTATCATAATGAATCAACTTCAAACAAGTTTAAACTCCATCAAAGGATATTGACATAGATGAAATCAAAACTATTTGAGAGAAATATATCTTTCTTTGTTCTTTAAAATCATTTAAAAGTCACATAATTTAGAAAGGAAGAAATTTAAAGAAATTTTTGAATCAAAGTGTCTCATACCACTTTGAAACTTTGAATGTAATTAACATTTTAAAACAATTATGTCCATATAAATAAATCCTTAAAATCATTTTAAAAACATGGACATTAATTAAAAATATTTAGAAAAATAAATATTTAAAACATTTAAAATGATGATATAGTTAAATAGAACATTCCATAAAACCATAAAATATTCCTTTTGAAAACATTTTTATGAAATATGGACATTGATGATAAAAATGTCCTAGTAAATACTTACTCATAAACAATCTCGGATAATAATGAGATTGAGGAATTAACCCTTACCTTAAAATTTCATTTGGTCGAGGGTCCATTTAACCTCCAGTATAATGACCATAGTATGTTATTAAATTTTAAAAAAATCATATTAATATTTATTATATCATAAATGATTCATTTATGACTTTATACTACCCATTTAATAATGATTTCCATGTTTAATTAACATTTCAGGTAATAATCTCTTTCTTTATCGTACGTGTTTTAACATGTTATTCTTGATCGTATCATTTAGATAATGATTTACATAATTCAATAATATAACACATGATTTATATATCATATATATTTAGAATATAAATATTTATAATAGATAGATATATGAAATGGAAAACACTGTTTATGGAGATGGTAGGTCGTACGTACGCATAAATGTTGTTTCCATTTTCATATCGTATTGAATGGAAGTAAGTGAATAACATATATCTAAGTAAATATATATATATATATATATTAAGTAGAATTATTATGTCATATATTACATAATTATTAATAATATATATTTTTATAATCATCATTGATTGGTGAATGTGGAAATGAATCTCATCGTGTTGTGGAGACGGTAATCCGTATGTACGCACGAGCAACAATATCATTATATTGATGGTGAAATAGTATGTAATTGGATTGTATATCTTATATAAAGAATAATTAACATGTTATATTTATTATTTACATAATTTATACTAATTATTATACCCATCTAAATAATAAAGTGTTTGAACAACAAACTACAAGACGACGTGGAGACGGTAAGTCATATGTACGCACATATGGTGACTTTTTCATTTATAGGATTGATAGAATAATGAATATGGTTGTAAAATATTTATAATAACATCACAGAATGTAGGAGGTATTGGATTGATTATTTTGGTATGGAAACAACAAATAAAGAGGAAGTGTAAGAAGAAAAGAACATGAAAGAGGGTGGTGAAATTATTACCTCTTCTTCGGGTGTTTCCTTTTGAGTTGATAAAAAGGGCTCCTTAGGTTGGATTCATGATCAAATTAATGACTCTAGGTTTATTTGAGGGAATTTTGGAGGATATTTTGGCAGGTCTTTCCCAGGAAAAATGGCTTTGGAGGTGTGATTTTGAGAGAAGGGAAGTTCCCTTTTATAAGAGGGGTGAGGGTCACTTTAGAAAAAGATTAAAATATTAATTTATTATACAACCATATTCGGTTTATAATGGATCAAAATGAATTTATTTCTAGACTTAGGTAGTTATGGGTCAAAATACTCTCAACCAATAGGTTTTAGACAAGTTTAAGTTGCCATTTTAACCTTATCTTTTAGATTTAACTCTTAGTTAAATAGTTTAACTTTTACCGTGTCTTCTTGTATTCTTACACTATATGGTTAATAAACTTACTCTAAACTACTAAGAGAACCTAAATTGGTTCATTAATTAAATATATAATATTATTTAATACCTTTGGACAAACATTATATTTTTTATGAATATTATATTAACCAATAATATAGTATTTGTTTTAAAAACTAATTTATGTCAATTTTGACATTATTTGGTATTTTGTTTTTGTGAAAGTCATAAAAACATTATCACTTAGAAAAAAAATTATCTAATAAACCCTAACATGTCATATTTAACTATAATATTAGTTTAATTCATCAAAAGTATCAAATTATATTTATTTGGATATTTATAATATCAATTGTTTTAATATTTCATTAATAATATAATTACTACATCATCATTGTGTCATAAATGAATTTAATTATTAATCTTTAAAAATTATAAATAAAATACCATTATTTAGGAAATATTTTTATCTTTCTAATAAATATTTATAGTCGAATTTATATTATATATAACGCTATATTAAAAATGGTTTAGTTAATAAACTTTTAATTTAACACGTTTAACTCTTCTTTAAATAAAATAATAATAAATGTCCTAATCTAATCCAAGTGGACCAAAGAGGATCATATTTTATTCCTAAGGTTTTTTTTGGTCGAATTAAACTTATCCAATAGAATTAGGACATGTGTTAAGGTATTTATAATATCATTTTTACCCTTAATTACCCTATTTACTTTTAACCATTTTAAATAAAAGTCAAAAGTCACTATTCACCAAAAATTATTTCCATCTTATTGAATCATATTTTACTTACTTATTTCAACCATGTCACTCAGATTTTTGAAATTCAACTCAAATAAGTGTTAAAATTATGTTTTATGAAAATTTGCAAATGCTCCTAGAAGGTGGGTAAAAAACGTTAAAAAGTTCAATAAAAATTTATACATCTAATTTTATTATAAAATGACTCCAATAAATTAAATTGAACTTAGATAGGTATTATATATCTATTTTTACTTAAAATAAATTTAAATAAATTAAAACAATATTTAAATAAAAATTCAGTTTTAAACAATAACGTAGTGTTTTTCACTATTTATCAAAAATTGGATGTTTTTAGAAAAATACCAAAAATTCACCTTAAGATAATTTTCATATTATGAATTCAAAAATAAATTCTATTTTACCAAATTCAAAACATTGAAGTTTCATTAATTAATTTAAAATTAATTCTCGCTGTCAAAACTAAAAAAATGGGTTTTTAAAAGTAAAAACTATCAAAAGATTGACATGTGTTTATGTCAAATTTAAAAGTGAAATTTCTTATAATTACCTATATTGTATTAAATGATAAAAATATAATCTAATTATACTTCTAAACCATTAAAATTAATAATTTATCACTGTAAATTATTTCGATTAAGAAAGTTGTTTTCAATAAAAATTTAGTATTTTTTACTATTCATCAAAAAATGAAAGTTATCAGAAAAGTACCAAAAATTTATCCAAAATAAATTTTTACATTCCAGTTCTAAATAATAATTTAATTTCATTAAATTGAATATATAAAATTTTCAAATATTGGTTTTAAAAAAGGGTTCGCCATTAAAAGGTGGTAAAATTGAATTTTTTGAAAAATACTTCTTTTATCTGAAAAAATAAATTTGTTCTCATATTATGTCTAAGAAAACACATAATATGGGTGTTAAAATTATATATAGTATATAATATTCAAAATTAAATTAATACTATTCATAACCGCTTTTTGAACGGCTAGTTTGGTAAGTTGTGGTGTGCTCGAACTCGGTGTTCCATGTAGCGCAAGTTATTGAATTACTTTAATGAGATAGCGTACTATGAAATATTGGGGTGTTAAAAAAAGTTACCTAACTCGTATTGTTTATAATAAAGAAACTATTCAAATTAGTGAAGTGATAGTAAGGAAAGTATAAATAGATGAATTTCCTAATGATTTCCTTATTTTTATTCCTGATCAGGAGTTTGAGTTTACTATTGACCAAGAGCCTGATGCTAAGTCTATTTCTAAACCCCCTTATTTAATGGCTCAAGTATAACTTTTAAAATTGAAAATTAAATTGAAATATTTGTAAAATAAATGTTTTATTCGGCATAGAACATCACCATTTGGTGCTCCTGTTTTTTTTAATTAAATATGGTTCAATGACACTTTTCATTGAATATAGATCCTTGAATAGAATCATTGTTATGAAAAAAATATTAATTTCCTCATATCAATGTTTTGTTTTATCAACTCTATGAAACTCAATATTTTTCAATGGTTGATATAAGGTTTGTGTACCATCATCTAAAGGTGAATGAGAGTGACATTCTAAAGTCTTCATTTCAGACTAGAATAGATTTTTTCCTAATTACTTAGATAAGTGTGTGGTTTTATTTATTGATAAAATTTTGGTATACTCTAAATGTTGTGAGGACCATGAAAATTATATAATAATTTTTTAAAAATTTAAAAGAAAATAAATTGTATGGTAAATTTTGTAAGTGTGAATTTTATTAAAAACAAATTTCTTTCCTTAGACATATTGTTTCTAAATATGTAATAACTATTGAACCTTCTAAAATAGAAGTTTTTTAAGAATGGAAAATACATGAAAATATAATAGAGATTTTTAGTTTTCTTAGATTAGTGATTTACTACCTTTGGTTTTTTGTAAACATTTTTTAGTTGTCTTTCCCACTAACTAATTTAAAGTGAAAAGGATTTAAATTAATCTAAAAAAAAGAATGTGATGATTATTTTTAGGAACTAAAAATTATATTGTTAAATGATCCATTTTGGACATTACTTCTAGAAATAGGGAATTAATTGTCTATAATGATGCTTATTTTAAGGGTCTTGGTTGTTTCTTGATATATAATGATCAGATAATTGCATATACTTCATGTTAGTTGAAACCTCATGAGTTAAATTATTCTTCACATGATATGGAATTACTGTTGTGGTTTTTTACTTGAAAATATGGAGGAAAAATTTATATGGAGAAATTTTTGAAATATATTCTGATTAAAAAGGTTAAAAGTATATATTAACTCATAATTAATTGAACATGATATTGAGAAGATGGTTGGAACTGGTCAGGGATTATTATTGCACAATTCATTACCATCATGGAAGAGAAAACAAAGTGTCTGATTCCATGAGTTGGAAAAATAATGATACATTAAACATGTTATGTTTGTAACCTGACTCTATGGTTAAAATTTTGAGGAATTTTTTCCTATAAGTTTTTGTTTCAGGTAAATCTTCTATTTTTTAGGTTTCAATATAATTGAATTTATTAGAAATAATTAAGAAAGCTCATAAGGAGGATCACGTTTTGCAGGAAAATATAGAATCCATTAAGAATGATAAAAAAAATTATTTTAATATTGATGAAGAATGTGTTTTAAAGTTAGTAAAAATGTTATGTGTGCCTTGTGATTCTCAGTTGAAGAACAAGTTGTTGAGTGAAGCTCATAGTTCTCTTTTTTTATTCTTCTAGGCATCACTAAGATGTGCAAACACCTTCAGGAGTATTATTAGTGTGATGGAATGAAAAGAGATATTTCTAACTTTACTATGAAGTGTTTTAATTTTCATTTCATTAAATAAGAATGAAAATTACCCAATGGAATTCTTTGACCTTTTCTAGTGATAAAGTAGTAATGGGAAAATTTATCAATGGATTTCATAGTGGGATTGCCAAAGACATCTCGAGGTAATAATGTAATTTGGGTTATTACTGGTCGATTAACTAAATCAATTAATTTCCATCCCATTCAAGATAATATAAATATATATAATGTTTATAAACATTATCTAGAGGAGTTATTTAGTTTACATGGATTTATACTCTCCATTTCATCTGACCATGATCCCATATTCACATCTAATTTTTGGAAAGGACTTTAGAAATATTTGGGTACTGAATTAAATTTTAGTACTTCTATTCATCCTCAATATGATGGATATTCAAAGAATAAAATTAATACCATAAAATATATACTTCATTCTTGTACAATGGATTACAAGGGAATTTGGGATCAACATATTTCTTTGGTTGAGTTTTCTTATTTCAATAGATTTCATTCCAATATAAAGATGGCACCATTTGTGGAACTATATGACAATAGATTTCAAACACTAAATTTTTTGGATGAGGTGGGAGAAATGAAGTTTATGGTACCTGATTTAGTAGAGGAAATGGATAAGAAGTTCCATTTGATTATGCAACATATCAGGATGTCTCATAGTAGGCATAAATATTATTCAAATAAGCTAAGGAAAAAATCTTCTTTTCAAGGTAGGTGATTATGTCCTTCTCATAGTATCTACATGGAAAAGTGTTATGTGTTTTGGTAAAAAGGTAAATCTACAAACATAGTTTATTATACTATATTAAATCATAGAGAAATGTGATTCATTTTCGTACATAGTGTCTTTTTCACTAAGTTTTTTCTAGATATACAATGTTTTTCATGTCTCAATGTTAAGAAAATATGTGATGGATTCATATCATATTTTGATCCCTGGAGTGGTTCAGTTGGAAAAGAATATTTCTTATAAGGATTGAACTATTCATATTCTTAACCATAGAGAGTAGGTTTTCTGGAATAAGGATATTCATTAAGTTAAGTTTTTATGGGAAATCATGTAGTTGAAGAGGTAAAATGGGAATGTGAAAATGTTATAAGGGAAATATATCCCAACAAGTTTAATAAGTGAATAAAATTGGGAGGACACAATTTCCAAAATAGGGGAAGAATTTAACAACCTAGTTAATGATAGAATAAATCACTTTCATATTTATTAATATAGTTATATTCATTATAAAAAAATTAAGTAATTTTTTAAAATCAAATAGGAAATAGATTTAATTAAACACTTTTATTATAAGGTTTTATTTAAAATTTTAATATATAAATTTTATAATTTGAATTTTAAAAAATTAATATCATTTTTTCAATAATCATACAAAATTTAGTTAGGGTTAAATTTTGGGTTTTTTGAAAAATATTGATTTTTCAGTGAATAGTTAAAAATACTAATTTTTATAAAAAAATAGTCATTAATTTTAAATAAATAAGTAATTTAAATGTATAATTAAGTTTTGAATATTATTTAATTTAAAAAATTAATATTTATTTATATTTAATCCATTTAATTACATTTTAATCAACTCTATATTAGATTATTGTATAAGTTTGTTTTTAGGTTTAAAAATGGGTTTTTCTTAAAACTGCTTTAAAGTGCATAATGTTTATCCATATTGATTAATTAATATAATACCTAATAATAAATGTTTTAAATTAAATATATATATTATATTTAAATAAATATTAATTTATATTCATAAAATGATTATTATTAATCATAGAGTTAGTATAAAATCATCTTTTACTTGAAAAATACACTTCCTAAAAACCCGCTTTTTTCATGTCTGTAGGTTTTTTTAAAATTAAATTTTTTATATTATAAGAATTGAATTTATTAAAATGGATTACATATTTTCAATCAAAATAATTTATATTATATATTAATTTAAAATTAATTTTTGACTGTAATTAATAGTGAAAATATTTAATATTAATTATCATAGTTAAGGTAAAAATGGATTTATTTGGTATTAGACTAAAAATATAAGGGTTAAAATGACCTATAAACTTGTATAAAATCTATTTTATAGACATATTTAGGAATTATAATGTCTAATTATCAATAATTATACATTTTTTACTCTTTGGGAATGTGAAATACGTGGGTATAGCTTTTTCTTTTCAAAAGTTACAGGTGTGGTACTCACCTCACTTATAAAAGGTCACCCCCTATACTCTCCTATTCACACCTTCAAAACCATTTTTATCTTAAAATAACTACCTAAATATCTTTATTAATTCCCTATACACAACATATAGACCTTATTTTTATCATAAATCCATCCTATGAATGATTTCGTTGCTTACCTAAGGATGTTGTCTAAAGAAGTGGTATCGTGCTTTACTAAGCGTCTTTATTTTATTTCTTCTTCAGACACATTAAAATATTATTAAATTATGATTTTATAATAATAAAATTATATATCATATAATTACATGTTATTATGTTAATTTCAAAACAAAATTCCATTTCCTCTTCCATCAAATGGGATACAAATCATCATTCATGCATACGGTGGACTACCACCTTACGAACCGATGTAATTCGTTTTCTATCATGGCCTCTCATAGATTTTTTTAATGTTATATTTGAAGTATATATATGATATATGTAATATATATATATATATATATGTATTCTTATTTTTTTATTATATCACATATACCTTCTCACTTTCCATTCCTTTGGAAATATGATAATGTCACTCATGTGTACAGTGGTCTACCTCCTCATGAAACAGTGTGATTTTTTTTCACTAACTCTTTACATGAAAGCTAATAAGGATAAATATAATGAATATATGTGATATAAATGAATTTATTATTATATTAATTACATATTTATCATTATTAAAATATAATATATCATGTTATTTATTACACTAAAAATTGATAATTCTGTTCATGTACATATGAATTATCACCTCCACGAAGCGATATAACTCTTTTTTAATCACTAAATCACATGTATGATATATATAAATATATTAAAATAAATAATACTATATTTATTATATTATTATAATTATTTAATGATAAAATAATACATACCTTCTTTCTATAATGATTATTGAAAAATGAAAATGCTACTCATGTATACGCACGACCTATCGTCCCCATGATCATAACGTATGTAATTTTTTAAAAACCATATTTCATTATTAAATTCAAAAATATAATTTATTTATAAATATAAAAATTATTTCATGATTATTATTCTTTATATGTTGAATAATTACCTCTTTGACCAATACTCAACCTATCATAGTCATTTTTGGCATATAAGCTGAATAAAGTGAAAATTTATGAATTAAATTTAATTAATTAAGTAATTATATATGACATGGAAATAATTTAAATAAATTGAATAATAAACATTAAAAATATTCTCAATAAATTAAATAATTAACATAAGTTTATCATTTCAGAAGATAAATAAAAAACAAGATGAATTGAACTCAAGGTAAAGAACTTCACCTCAATTTCTTTTCCTTGGGACATATTTTGATATTATGAACCTATATTATTTTCTGAGGTGTATATATACACCCTTTGACATGTTATATCATTAATTTATATATTATCATGGTATTTAAAGTTTTATATAATGGTATTCATTCATGGGGCTTATGATTTAAATACTTCTATAGTGATAAGGGAATTTTCTTCAAAAAAATCTCTCTTAATGTTTTCCTTATAACTCTATTATTTTTCCATGTCCATGTTTTTAAAATTATTTTATTATGGACATGAAATTATTAAAAAAGTAATTTTTTTCATTCAATTTTTTTCAAAAAATGGAATCTTTGTATAGAATGTGATACTTTCTTTATAAATGAAAAAAGTAATGTTCTATTTCAACTTATATGGTGAAAATGACTTTTTTTCTCCATAACCATTATTTTAAGTTTGGATTCCTTTATAATAATTCATGTTATAATCATATAAAAATACTCATTCTATTTTTTTGGGTATTCTAGTGTTGAAAATAATTGTTTAAAAGAAAATTTTATTTTAATATCTGAAAGTAATTTTCATATGAGTTTAAAAGAGTTTTTCAAATGTTTTATGATGAAAAAAATAAGAGCATAAAATGTTTTATTCATGATACAATACCTAAGAATTATATGAGAAATGGATGTACCCAAATAGCATTAGGTGAGCCTGATATAGCTTATATGATGGGTGCACCCAGATAGAACTCCAATACATTGGGTAGTGTTCCTTGTCTTAACATGAAAGAATGAGGGAGTTACCAAAGGGTTTATCTTATGGATTTAACTAGGATCTAGTTAATTCTAACACGAGGTTAAAATAGGTTGTGAATAATATTTTCTAAGTTTCCTAAACAGTTTTTTATATGCTTTCAATGGGTTTTAATGATTTTATTTGATAAGAAAGTTTTTGTTTTCATGTAAAAATGATTTATTTCTTTTTATCAAAGAATATTTATATAAAGTTAAAACATTTAATGTGTTTTCATGTTTTTCACTAGAATGAAAGTTTTTATTTCTTTTATGCCTCCTATAGATATTTTTGTGTTTATCCTATGTTTTAAAATGTTTTTTATAAGTTTTAAGGATGGTTAAGGGAAAGGGAAAATTTATATTGATTGTTTTGAAGAATTTCCAAGAAAATATTTCATTCTTTATTATAAAAGTATCTATTATAGGAAAAATGGATACTAATAAGAAGTGTCCACAATGTAATTTATGGGTTTTGTTATGTATGAGTTATGACATAATTCTCTAAAACTCTAAACCTAAAATGGACCTAGAATTTAAGAGAATGAATTAATGACTTAAAACTCAAGATTATTTATTTTTTAAGTTTGGGTCCTTATAAATCCCATCTACATGCCATCAAATAATGGATTCTTGAGAAAATAACTATTTCTATTTATCACATTTTAGGGATGATGGAGTAATTACTAATCCCCAAATGTAACTTAAAATTATACGCCCTCTTTAATATAATATTAGTGGGTGTGTGGTGGAAGATACATGTATATTTCATCATCAGTATCAATCAAGATCAATGTGTGAGGAAGTATATACTCAATATCATCCCACTCAACCCTTAATTAGATGGTGAGTATATTATAGATCCACCACCATATCTGGACTCCATGAATATTTTTCTATCATAGGATCCATCACATTTCATATAAAATGAGCACATGTGATAAATAAAAATCAATTATCCCCCCGCCTATCTTCCAATACTTCTAATTTAGAAATCTAAAGGATCCATGACATCCCCATTATATTCCCACTGACCAAGATCATATAAATTTAGTGATAATTTAATACTAGTTGAAATTTAGTTATTTAATTGTCCTACTTTTCATATCATTGCACCACTAATATTACATTCCACTTGAATATTTCTAGATTCCACGCAATTCCTTGTGCATTTGTATATACACATCTATTCACATGCTTGTGATAATAATTTAATAAAAATAAAGGTTTTTATTAAAATATCTACAAGGTCACCTTGAAACTAATATGATACCACTTTCTTCTATAATATTTTCATTTGTTTCATCCAATTTCACTAAATTTACTTAATTGTATTTCTTATACATTCTCATATATTACATGAATCCTTCTCTATAACATTTTACTAACTTATTCCCAAAGGTTCAAGTCATTATTCATCATAATATTCCATTGATTATATGGTATTATTTCAATTCTTTCAATTCATATGTAATCATTTCACACCATCAAATTGAATCCCTATCCTCAGTATTATAACATTATTTCATTTCCATTTTTTACTTATAACATTATCTTCCATTATCAATCATTTTCTATTCAATAATTTTCCTATATTTATAATCTTAATAAATTCTATTTCATTATTTGGAATCAAAACTATCGATCCAAAATCATATATCATAACTTTAGGTATGGAAAAAAAATGAGAACATATGTAACTAGAATGAGTACATGAAATGATGTACTGGAACTAATAAAACAATATACCCTGACACTACTATTAGAGTTGGTGGCCTAGAACCAACTACTTTGTACTTTATTCATTAATAAAAGCCTTATCACATCTTGATTGTTCTTCTGCGTGACAATACATGTGATAATGTCCTAAGGATAGTTGTTTCATTAAAGGGTCGTAGCGGATCCCTACTATGATGAGAACCCGAAAGTACCATAACATTATTCTTAAATATATGTTCTATGGCCGGATAATGTTATTTGATGGACACAAATAATACAGGCCATTAGGGGTGAGGACTCATAAAACTTTGAGGCACCTTCTCATGGTGTGCACCCTTGGTAATATCCAGGAGGATATTATGAGAACGAGATCCACCAATAGGAAATCCACATTTCATAGTGTCATTGGATGTTCTTATCTGCAAATGTCTATATTGGCCCTTAGACTTTAAGATTGTTATTAATGGGTCTTACAATTCATGCACTTAGATTTATTAACTAAAACTATGACGACACACTATTCGCGGCGAGGTAAGATACATTGGGTGCATCACGAGTAATACTTCATTAATAGATAATGCAAGAAATGATTTGTCCCTTCTGTTCTATAATGGAAGTAGATATCTCAGGACCTTTTATGGAATTGATATAGCCTAAATAAATCCATATCCATGGTAAGGAATGAGTGAGTTCAAATCTGGGAAGTAAAATAAGGAATAATCGAGCACATGGGTTGATGGAACTAGCATGCAACCCGCTTGATTCAAGATATTGTGAAAAAGGGGATTATATTACACGGTAAGAGTTCGTAGGAGGTGACATGTAATTATGGGGTCAACTTATTTCTATATGGGTGCCTTGGCATATTGCTAGATGTTAACCTTGGACATTAGGCAGGCTCCGCCTAATGCCACTGAGAAAGAGGCCTAGAGGGTCACACACTAAGTGTGTCCATGTATCTCGGTTAAATATTAATTTAACAAGTTAAATAAATATTATTCCAAACTATGGTTTAATAACTATTTAAGGATGTATGATCGCATTTATTTCGACACTAGTTATTCGAGAGAATATATTATGGGTGGAATAATATATATTTATTAGCGATTAATGCAGTTACATTTATTTCAAAAATAAATATCCATTATTCAAAGTCTAATAAATGTGGTGGAGGAAATAAAGGAAATTAAAAACAAGTACACGCCGTGTATTAATGATTACACGTTATGTAGTTTTTTTAGTTGGGATTTTGAGGAAATAATATTGTTTTATTAAATTATATTTATTATAATCAGTGTGGGTGCATTTCAAAGAATTAATGATTCGACATGGGGGGTTTTCAATAAGAGTTAATGAAATAAATAAAGTGCGTAACACATTTATTTATTGTCATAACTCTATATCCTCAAACCCGATTATAAATATCCTTACAACCCCAACACTTTTTAATGAATCGTTGTGCACAACAATTTTGAAAAATTCTCTCAAGGCCGAGAGAACTCCTTTCTCCAAGAATGCTCTCAAGACTGAGAGAGATCCTCCTCCATCGGATCAAGGAGACCTAAGGCAGACAACGTAAGAAATGGCTTCTCCATGATATCACTCGGATATTCCTTTGGCAACGTCCAGAGATACATGGTGAACATGTGGATCACTGCTAGAGGAAGTCTGCACTTGGCTTCTACGACGCAATGATGAATCACATCGGATAGTGACCATAGACATCAACGAAGAAAGAATTCCGTCAAGGTAATTATTTTCAATTAATTAAATTAATTATAACAAACATATGTTGATCCTGTCTTTATGGTTCCGGGACTCCCTCTTTATTTTTAGTTCTTCATTCTATTCTGAAGATCCGGTGTTTTATTATCAAGACGGATCTCGGATTGAACATTGTTAATGCGAAAATTAAAGTTGGGAAAACCCACCAACATTCTTCTGCTACGTCCAGAACCTACAAGTGGTATCAAAAGTGTTCATATAGTTGATTATAATTATTTATTTTTTCATTGGTGATTTACACATTTAATAATTTAGTTTTTTCAATTCAAGTTAATCGTTCTTTAAATCTGAATCTCAAGAACTGTTCCTCCTCTCTCATTTCTCATTCACCTTATAGAAACAAATTTTTTCTTTTAAGTTTTATTAAAATAAAATAATGGATCTCATCTAGAGGTGCCAAACGTTCCTGGCCATACAACACAAGAATACACAGTGTGTATTCGGAAGTCTATGTCATGTAGACTAGGTTCAATGCATCGGATGGGTCCGCCAAATCAGGCTGAGTATTGGAGTATACCTAAGTCATAAATGACACCATGTGTTGACTAGGAATAGGTGGCACATAGTTTCCGGATTACACGTCGTGTGGTCCACTAAACACGGCGTGTAGCCCCTTTGGGTTAGGGTTGGACCATATACCCCATACATGGCTTGCCCGGCTGGAAACCGTGTAATGCGGATACTACACAGCATGTGTCCCACTGAACATGCCATGTACTCCGAAAATTTCTGAAGTACATCTACACGCCATGTCACCAGGTGTGTACTTCGGATGGATGGTAAACAAAAGTACACACCATGTAGTCGGAACTACACGTCGTGTACTCATCCAAATTACGTAGATTTATTAAAATTTATTATTATATTATACAAACCCTTGAGACATGTACCATAGTGCAGGTGTAAAGATGAGGCACAACACGTGATAGTTGTTTTATATTTATGTGCTTAATTTAACATCTGTGTAATGAATGGGAATTCACCAGGTTGCCTCCAAGGTACAAGTTACAAACAAAGATAATTTTAAAATTATGATGGATGAGAATCTCAAGTAAATTCATAAAAAGGTTTAAGATAAAAGGATTAATTAATTAAAGATAATTAATTGATTCGATCATGATTTATCTTAAGCAAGAATGATTAAATAATTGAATGATAGTTTTATTTATGTGTAAATATTTTTGCATGTATGTATGATCATGAGATAGAAAAAGACCTTTTTATGTGAATGGTTTCTTTTAATTTATTTATTTAAATTAAATTTGTTGGCATGCGAGCCTTCTCCTCATTAATATGTAGGGTATGCACGCCCAATATTTCTTTTATGTAAAAACCCCTTTTACCCCTCACCTGCGTGTGAGATAAATGCATATGTAATAAAAAGAGCTCCCAAGCTAATGGATGTGTCTCAAGTTAGGAGCCAAGGAGAAACCAATCCAAGGAGATACAAAGGTGGACAGGTGGAAAGCTGTAAACACGAACCTGAAAGGTTTAAGGTGTTTCTCCACTAGCACTTGGGTTAGTTTACTGCTAGATAAACTAACCAATAGAACAAGCTCATGATCATACCATTTATTTATTTCGGTCAGTTTCATGGTTTATTTATTATGGGTGTGTTGTCACGATCACACAATTAATGAATTAAATGAGCATGCAAGATGGAACTAAAATAAGACCGGATTATACGTAAATATTATCTTTGACATGGTTAATCACTTAAGTATATCCCACTTAATATTAAAAAACATGTGATAAAAGATAATAAATTGGAAATTTATGTATAATTATAAAATCCCTTAAAGAAATTTTAAGTCGGTATAGCCTTCCATAATCTTTGTTAGAATCAAACCATAGTTCGAAGTGCTTGACCAAACCTAGTTGGGGTGATTTCAATTATCAGGGAATTCTAATTCAAGGTTTTGGGTTGACTTGACTTGGTTTGCATCAAGGGTTGAATGTCACAGCAGGACTTGGTGTGACTAAGAGTCAAAGGTTGAGGAAATACAAAATAAAAGGATTTCAGGATTGGGGAGTCCACTCAGTGGATCAAGGAGCTGCGAGTTAATGCATTTGGAATTTGGAATGCCTACCTAAAACCCTTCAATTTTCTTGACCAACCCTAGTTGGAGTAATATGAAGGTCAATATGGATCCTTGCCCCTAGAATATTCAGGCAACAGAATATTCCGAAGTCAATGGTGAGGGCTATTGGATTTAGATAAAATAGTGGGAGACTAATAAGTATTAATTTATTTATTTGTCTCAGTTTTGTAATAAAGTACTAAACCTTTTCTCAGATTAATTTTTAGAAATGACAAGAATAATGACATCAGACATATCATTGCAGACCATACTCAAGAAGGAAAACCTTCTCACTGGCACCAATTTCCAAAAGTTGAAGTGGCGTTTACGCATCATCCTTTTCCACGAAATGAAATTGTATATGCTGGAAGAGCTTGTTCTAGTTGCACCTGGGAAAGAGGCCAGTGATGAGGAAATATCTCTCTATGTGAAACATATGGATGATGCCACATATTTACAATGTTTCATGCTATCATTCATGTCTAATGAGCTCTTGAATCAACATGAAAACATGGGCGCGTATAGCATGATGTCTCACCTTAAGGATCTCTACCAAGAGAAGGATAGACAAGAGAGATTTGATATCTCCAACACTTTGTTTACAACTAATCTTGGAGAGTCTATGCCAGCTGGGCCTCATGTAGTCAAGATTATTGGCTACATTGAACACCTAGACATCTTAGGGATTAAATTCCCAGATGAGCTGTGTACAGATCGCATCCTATCATCACTGCCCAAGACCTTCTCAATCTTTATTGACAACTATAACTTGAGAAATAATGAGAAGAGCCTATCGGAGCTTCTGACCTTGATTCACCAGGTAGATAAGGACATGGGGCATGAAAAACAAATAATCTTTATAGTGAATAAGAAATGGAAAGACAAGGCAAAGGTGCTAAAGACTTATAAATGGTCTGAAGCCCCCGAGCATCATCCCTACAAGAAGGGGAAGATCTAGAGGTAGGGAAAGGAATAGGAGGCAATATGTTTTTCATGTGGAAAGTAAGGCCACTAGAAGAGGAACATTACCTAGAAGTGTGGGGATACTAAAGGTGTGTTCGTTATCGAGTGTAATCTTTCTATTTCTACACATTGTGTATTAGATACAGCTTGTGGGGATCACATCTATATTCAAATGCAGGAACCAAGTAGAATTAGAAATATTTACATAGGAGAGGTGGATCTTCGAGCTACCAGTGGTGCAAGTCTAGCTGCGTTGGCTATTGTTTATTACCACCTCTCATTGTCGACTGGGATGATTTTGATTTTACATAACTGTTATTATGTGCCTAGTGTTACCAAGAACATAATTTTTGTATCTTGTTTGGATATGGATGGATTCATTTTCAAGTTTGAAAATAAGGGTTTCTTATTTTATAGGAACAATGTATGTTATGGTATGGCATGTTTAAATAATGGTTTGTATATATTAAATTATTAAAACCAAGTGTTGGAAATCGATAACGAAACAAACTCACATGACTCATACATCACCCAGTTGTGGCATCACTGTCTCGGTCAGGTAAACGAGAAGTGCTTGACAAAGCTCTACCAAGATGGCTATTTAGACTCTACTGAGCTAAAACCACTTGATAGATCTCATGCTTGTTTACAATGTAAAATGACCAAGCTGCATTTCGGTGGATAGGGTGAAAGGGTCATAGAGCTTCTAGGACTAGTGCACACGGATGTGTGTGGACCATTTCCAGTAGAAGCTAGAGGTGGATATTCTTACTTTATTACTTTTACTGATGATTTAAGTAGATATGGATATTTCTACTTAATGAGGTATAAGTCAGATTACTTAGATAAATTTAAGGAATTCAGTAATGAAGTATAGAATCAGCTTGGTAAGAAGATAAAGAAACTTTGATCGAATCGAGGTGGGGAATATCTGAACCAAGATTTCATCGATCTTCTACGGGAGTCTGGGATTCTATCTCAACTCACTCCTCCTTATACACCACAGTGGAATGGTGTTAGTGAAAGGAGGAACTGCACCTTTTTGGACATGGTGAGGTCAATGATGAGTCATGTGAATCTTCCATTATCCTTTTAGGTATATGCATTAAAACTGCAGCATAAACATTAAATCGATTACCAACTAAGGTGGCAAATGGAATTCCCTCCGAGTTATGGAATGGAAAGAAACCCATTTTATCGTATACACATGTATGGGGATGCGAGGCATTTGTTAAGACCTTCTCAGGAAACAAACTAGAACCCCGGGGCATGAGGTGTATCTTTATAGGATATCCCAAGGAAACGAAAGGATATTACCTATATAACCCTACAGACAATAAAGTGGATTTCATCAGACAAGCCGCCATTCTTGAGAGGGAGCACATCCTCAAAAAGGATAGTGGGAGGAAGATTGACTTTGACTAAGTTGATGCTCAAGATACATAGGAGTTGGTATAGGAACAAATTACATAGGTCCCTATGGAAGAGGTTCTAGAAACACAGGTACTACGTAGGAGCTCAAGAGAGGTAAGGGAACTAGAGAGATTTGGTTTCCTAGTCACCAAGGATGGTGAATCATTATTTTTGGACAATGATGAACCTATATCCTACAAGGAAGTAGTAGAGAGCTCAGAAGATGCAAGATGGCTAGAAGCTATGAATTCTAAGATGAATTACATGTATCAGAACCAAGTCTAGGTTCTAGTCGATGAGCCAGTTGATGTAAATCTTGTTGGATGAAAATGAGTATTCAAGATAAAACTAGACATGGATGGTCAAGTTAGCACCTATAAAGCAAGGCTAGTGGCTAAAGGATTCAGACAGCGTCAAGGAATTGACTATGATGAAACTTTCTCACCAGTTTCCATGTTTAAATCCATAATAATCATACTTTCCATATCAGTTTACCATGACTATGAGATTTAGAAAATGGATGTCAAAAAATAATTCCTTAATGGGAACCTTCGGGAAGATGTCTATATGACACAACCATAAGGTTTTGTGACACCAGGTGAAGCCAAACAGGTTTTCAAGTTATAGAAATCCATTTATGGATTAAAGAAAGCATCCAGGTCATGGAACATTCGATTTGATGAAGCCATAAAGGAATTTGGTTTCATTAATAACCAATGTGATCCATGTGTTTATAAGTGGTTTAATGGGAATTTGATCGTTATCCTAGTAGTATATGTTGACGACATATTGCTTATTGGAAATGATGTACCAGTCTTACAATAAGTTAAGGACTAGTTGAACAAGTGTTTCTCCATGAAGGACTTGGGTGAAGCAGCCTACATTCTAGGGATCAAGATAATTCATGATAGATACAAGAAGCTACTTGGACTAAGTCAGGGTACATACATTGACCAGATACTAAAGAGATTTAGTATGGCATAATCCAAGAGGGGATTTGTTCTAGTGTCACATGGATTATATATTTCTAAGAAAATGTGTCCCAATACACAATAGGATAAAGATAGAATGAGTAATATCCCATACGCTTCGGCTATAGGATCCATCATGTATGCCATGTTATGTACCAGACTTGATGTTACCTATGCACTGATCATAGTAGGAAGATATCAAGCAAATCCAGGAGAACAGCATTGGACTGATGTTAAGACTATCTTTAAGTATCTGAGAAGAACTAAGTATATGTTCCTAGTGTATGGAGGAGATGAGGAGCTTGTCATCATAGGGTATGTTGATGCTGGTTTTCAGACAGATCAGAACGATCTGAAGTCGCAATCTGGATATGTTTTCTGTCTCAATGGAGGTGCTGTGAGCTGGAAGAGTTCAAAGAATCCAGTTGTCACCAATTCTACAGTGGAGTCCGAATATATAACAGCTTCTGATGCAGCTAAGGAAGCCGTCTGGATTCAGAACATTGTCCAGGATCTTGATGTGGTGCCTAGCAGTAAAGATCATTTCATGTTGTATTGTGATAATACTACAGCGGTGGATCTTGAAAAAGAACCAAGGTCACATCAACGGACAAAGAACATACTCCGAAAGTATCACCTATTGAGGTATTTCTATCAAAGGGGTGAAGTTTCAGTGAGAAGAGTGTCCACAGAAGAGAACGTGGTGGACCCCATGACTAAAGGCCTATCTTAGCAGAAGCATGAATATCATGTGAGAGCTAGCGGGTTAAAGGTTGTTAGCAGTTGGCTCTAGTCCAAGTGGAAGTCTATTGGAGTTGGTGTCCTAGAACCAACTAATTTGTACTTTATTCATTAATAAAAGTCTTATCACATCTAGATTGTTCTTCTGTGTGAAAATGCATGTGATAATGTACTAAGGATAGTTGTTGCGTTAAAGGGACATAGCAGATCCCTACTATGATGAGAACCCGAAAGTGCCATAACATTGTTCTTGAATATATGTTCTATGGCCAGATGATGTTATTTAAGGGACACAAATAATATAGTCCATTAGTTGTGAGGACTCATAAAACTTTGAGGCACCTTCTCATGGTGTGCACCCTTGGTAATATCCAGGAGGATATTATGAGAACGAGACCCTCCAGTAGAAAATCCACATTTCATAGTGTCATTGGATGTTCTTATCTGAGATCGTGTGTATTTGTCCTTAGACTTTAAGGTTATAATTAATGGGTATTACAACTCGCGCACTTAGATGTATTTATGAAAACTGTGACAACACACTGTTCGCAGCGAGGTAGGATTCATTGGGTGCATCACAAGTAATACTTCATTAATAGATAATACAAGAAAGTATTTGTCCCTTCTATTCTATAATGGAAGTAGATATCTCAGTCCCTTTGATGGAATTGATATAGCCTAAATATATCCATGTCCATGGTAAGGAATGGGCGGGTTCAATTCTGAGAAGTCAAAGAAAGAATAATCGAGCACATGGGTTGATGGCACTAGCATGCAACCCACTTGATTTGAGATATCATGGCAAAGGGATTATATTACATAGTAAGTGTTCGTAGGAGGTCACACGCCATTGCGGTGTCAACTTCTTTCTCTATGGGTTCCTTGGCATGTTTCTAGATGCTAAACTTGGACTTTAGGGAGGCTCCACCTAATGCCACTGAGAAAGAGGCCTAGAGGGTCACACACTAAGTGTGTCCATGTATCTCAGTTAAATATTAATTTAACAAGTTAAATAAATATTATTCATGACTGTGGTTTAATAATTATTTAAGGATTCCTGATCACATTTATTTCGACACTAGTTATTCGAGAGAATATATTGTGGGAATAATAATATATATTTATTAGCGAGTAATTCATTTACATTTATTTCAAAAATAAATAGACATTATTCAAAGTCTAATAAATGTGGTGGAGGAAATAAAGGAAATTAAAAACAAGTACACACTGTGTATGAATGATTACACATTGTGTAGTTTTTTTAGTCAGGATTTTGAGGAAATAATATTGTTTTATTAAATGATATTTATTATAATCAATGTGGGTGGATGTCAAGGAATTAATGATTCGACATGGGGGTTTTCAATAAGAGTTAATGAAATAAATAAAATGCGTAACATGCTTATTTATTGTCATAACTCTATAACCTCAAACCCAATTATAAATATCCTCACAACCCCAACACTTTTCAATAAATCGTTGTGCACAACAATTCTGGAAAATTCTCTCAAGGGTGATAGAACTCTTTTCTCCAAGAATGCTCTCAAGACCGAGAGAGATACTCCTCCATCAGATTAAGGTGATCTAAGGCGAACAACGCAAGCAAAGTCTTCTCCACGCTAGCACCCAGAGATTCCTTTGGCGATGTCTAGAGATACGTAGTGCGCGTATGGATCACCACTAGAGGAAGTATACACTTGGCTTCTGCGATGCAATGATGAATCACATCGGATCGTGACCGGAGACATCAACGAAGAAATAATTTCATAAAGGTAATTCGTGTCAATTAATTAAATTAATTATAACCACCATATGTTGATCCTGTCTTTATGGTTCTGGGACTCCCTCTTTCTTTTTAGTTCTTCGTTCTATTCCAATGATCTGGCATTTTATTATCGTGACGGATCTTAGATTGATCGTTTTTAACGCTAAAATTAAAGTTGGTAAAACTCACCAACACACTTCCACTGTGCCCGGAACCTACAACTACAACTTACAAAATTCTTAAAACAAGCACTCAAGTGAAACAAACATATGAATGAGTACATAGGAGTATGTGTCTCAAACTTAGTCCTACTCTAAGGAAAAACAATAATTATGTCTTTATTCAAAATAGAATAATAAATTACATCTTCCAATACCCCATAAAAATGACACCACCCCACATATTTATAGTGGGACCCAGTAAATTAAACTTGTTCCACCACCTTCCAAGATTTGTCGCTAACTGCCACTTCAACTATCTCTAACACATGAAATCCACTCCCTCAAATGGAACATATAGTGAACAATGAAAACATTTATATCACATCCACTTACTCTTATTTGACCCTCTAAATCTTATGGCATAGCTTTTAGAAACCATATATTATTCTGATGCATCTATAGAGTTCATCAATCCCAATTTTTTCTTTTAAAATACTATCATCTAGACATGATCCTTGATAAATGTATTTTAAAACACTTATGTCCATACTATGCATCCCTTCACTAGTCTTTTGAAACCATAACCTCCCTCCAGTTTTGAAACACAACTTCCAGGTTCTCTCCTTCTAAACACAAAGAATCAGAACCATGAAATTAGTATTCAAACTTCCTAATAATCTCCCAATTGATGACTTATTTCAAAGATACAAGGAAATTACCAAAAATATAACATCCATCCAACTTGAGAGAACTCGCTATTTTCTTTTACGAAGTATTCATGTGACCTTAGGAACACCTCCCCATATGTTATAGGATACACTAGTAGTGAGGGTTAAAGGTGTTATAGTGGGGATAATATACCCTCATATTATAGTAAACTAACAACATAAATAATCAAAAAAACATTTACAGTAATAATCATAGTTCACAGAGGAAGATAAACATATCAATACTATAATAAATAAATATATAATATATTCATTCATCACAACTGATCGCCCACTAATAAAATCATATAAATAAAATAAAAAAATTGTAAAAAAGGATCGCCAACCATCCTTGAGACTCACCTAAACCCTAGCCTCTAATCCCCCATTGAGATACTCTAGCATGATTGTGCTACATTGGACCGCTTTCATACTTGAAACTATGCACATGAGGTTTTTTTGGGCAACAAAATGGCATGGACACCCAAGTAGGGTGTGAGTAAAACTAAGTAGGACTCCAACAATGATACCCCTAATATACCCCTTAAAGTAGTGTATATACATTTCATATGATCAATATTATAAAATGAAATTTATAATCATATTTTATCCTTGGGTTCTAAGGTGAGGCCTAATATTGACTCTACCTTATACATTCAATGTGTGATGTAACACCCCGACCTAGAAGCCACTAATTGAATTCGACAATATGGTGCACCACATGTCCTCACCCCTTATTCTAGTTGCTACCAACTAGTGATGAGTGTTACCTTAGGAAGACTATTCCCTCATTACTAGAGATAATAATATATAAGTGAATAAGGTAAATAAATACAACACCATAAAAAAGAATCACATCCAGATAAATATATGGAAGGTACTAAAATACCAATCATATCCCATGAAATATCATAAAGATGTTACATACATAGTAGTTAGGGAAGTACATAATAATTAAGTTAGGTAAAACACACCCAAAAGTAAATAAAAGGCATAAAACCAAAAGACAACATAACTCTCCTTAGTCCCAAGCTCTATCCTATATCCCATCTCCTAACTTCATAATTTCCACACAATCACCAAGAATTAACCTTGGTCAATGCCTTTAAAATATGACTTGTGACAAAGAAGTATCTTCTCAAATACTTGAGTGTCATGGAAGCCTAATTAGGGTGTGAGTAAAACTCTATAAGCCACCACTAATGGTGTCCAATGAAAATCCAATATGTGAGCATAAATCATAAAGGTGTTTAATAAATAAATTAGATTGTAATAATATTAATCTATAGAAATAACTTGAACCAAGTGAATCTATAGGTCCCAAGAGGAAAACACAATTTTAAACTACCTTCTATGGCTAACTATGGTATCTCTAATCATGGAGAAAGCATCATAAATCAACTCATTTCTGAGGTTCACTATCGGGGAAACCATAATCAAGTGGCATGAGAGGAATCTACATGGATCAAATAAGCATTCCCTATTGGTACTAAAGCACATAGCGGAAAATAGTGGGCTGGGGATTTAGAATTTTTCATCATAAAAGTGAAGAAACATCATAGTATTTGGTTATTTGATCCCTCATATAGTCTGATTATCTCACATAAAATAATTATAGTATAGAGAATAAAAAATTGAACGAGTACCTCATTTGAATCAAAGCATGCTTATCTTTTGCATGTTAGTGGAGAATATCTCTCAAAGGATATAAGGTTGAATCCCTTAATATCATCAACACATGATTCAAGAATCTATGAATATTCCATTCCTTGATTTTTGGGTGTTATTGCGGAGCTCCGATGATTTCTTCAACATCACAATGATCACCCAAATCTCATGCCTTCGATTTGTGAAGACGTTCTTAGATCATTTTCTCGGTTAGAGTGTTTATCTCTATAAAATTAAGGAGGAGAGATAATATCTACATTTATAATGATGAAAAGTTTATGGAATGTGATTCTTCTTAACTTATATATTGGATGTTTAAAATACACAGTTAGGGTTCCCCGACCCTTGTATATTTAACTTCCACTAAATAAGTAATAAATAAATAATTATGTCAAACTAACTATGCTATAAATATTATTTATATTTTATCATATACTTGTAATATATGTTATATATTTTACATGATAAACCTGATTCATTAACTCAACTCATAATTCCTGCTAATATTAAATGAACCTTGAATATTAAAATAATATTCGTTCATATAATATTATCCCAGGTATTTACTTAAACACTTATAAATATTTTTCATAAATAAATTAAACCAAACTATTCTATACTTAAAAAATAATGAATTTATTTATTTTTTGGTGATCTATAAAACATTGAAAACTCTCAGACCCTGTGGTGGGGCCCACCATGTCCTATATACCTATTCACTATAGTATGGAATATTCTTGAATACACTATTCTGTGTAACCCTATATTCCCTAATCTCGATAGTATTGAATAGTATTTATAGACTAAGAGATGATTCTAGAAAGCGATCAAGTCCCCTAAAGAGACAAGTAATAGTCATATCAATGACAACCATTATACAAAAACACACTGTGTAATATTATATCTTTGTCTCGTGATATCTCATAAATCAAGACACACACTTGTTTTACTATCTTATCTTTCTTTATTATTTTTTGATCTAGCTAGACGGACTTAACTATGACTACCATGGATATGGATTTATTAAGGTACTACCATCCTGATCAACTGGGGCCAAGATATCACATCCTAAACTCAAAAGAAAAAAATATTTATTGATCATTCAACGAATGTAATAAAACCAATGATGCACCCAATACAATCTACCTCTTCACAACATCAATTTAATGGTTTTTCCTTTCATAAAAGTATGTAATCAAATGACACAAATTGATAATGATTTTAAATTAGGATAACAACACATATTTATATAGATAGGAACAAACAATGACACATGAAACATGTGGTGTTCTAATTTGTAACATCCTGAATCTAGGTGCCGCCCAAAGGTGCCCCATATCCGGTTGGCCACATGGCCTCAAGAGCATTTCCCCAAATTCTAGAGGCTATAAACTAGTAGTGAGGGCCTAGGGTGTGATGTTGTTGAAACTATTCCCTCATTGGCAGAGTATACACAACGGAAAACAAATATTAAACAATAGTGGAAGCAGTAATACCATACAACAGAAGTAAACAGTGGAAGACTGATAGTAATAAAACAACTAGAGTACATATATAAATGATGCATGTCACATGTGTCTAGGGAAGCATCCAAAAAAGTCACAATGCTAAAAATACAATACAGAAACCAAAGTACATAAAGTAATAAACTCCAACAGCATTGCATGCCTCATCTTGGTCTCATGCTCTCCATCTCTAACAGAAATCAAGTACCTGATGAACAAGGGTGCTTGATCTTATCTATACCTATAACCATATAATCTGTTTGGGTCCAAAAAATGACCCAAATAGGGTGTGAGACGAATCTTAGTAGGCAACCACCAAAAGATATGTGCCTAACTATTAGTGAATATATATATAGTAGGTAATATATAGAAATGAAGTAATAAACTAGGAAGTACTCAAAAGTAAACAATCTTATAGTTTTCAATTAAATTTATTTTCATTTATTATTAAATCCATTGAATCATGTATACCTTGGGATCTAGCCTAGGCTCTCTATCCCCTATGTAATAGTAACAAAATAGATGTCTCATAAGACCATCTAAACAATAAAGAAAGATCGATTCCAAGCTTGTGATTTGTCTTGGAAGACTCGTCGCAATCATTCAAGCATTCATAAACAACCCTCGAGGAAAGATCTCATAGCCTAACCCATTTGGTTTAACATAGCATTAAATATTTACAAATGACCACCTGGGTAGATTTCACGGTCAATACCCCTGGGTCAACATGGCATCAACAACTTATAAACGACCTCCTAGGTATCTCTCATAGTCAATACCCCTGGGCCAACATAGCATAAACAAATCATAAACAACCACCTAGGTATCTCTCATGGTCAATACCCCTGGGTCAACATAGCATAAAAAATCATAAACAACCACCTGGGTAGCTCTCATGTTCAATACCCCTGGGTCAATATATAGACTAAGGATCGCACGGTCCTATGTAAATAAACATGGAAACCCCCACAGTTTTTCTGGTCCATGACTCTCATGGTCCATTGGAGAAACAGCGCGTATATCATATCAAATTAGAACATGTAATCTATAATTACTACATAGATAAACATTCACAAATCCTACTACATGAATTTCATATAATCAAACAACTCCATCCTAATCAACCAAGGCATGGAAAAAAAAGGTGTGCCTGGCATGAATTCTAAAACAAATAGACATAAACAGAAAATCAAGGGAAAACTCACCCATGGGGTTTCTTGTAAACAAGGTATATAACTTTACGCCTAAGAAAAAACTCTTTAACAATCAGTCAAACCATTATAGGCAAGAAGTAGGGTTAAATTCCAAAACACACAATACCCCAAATATGGGTACGTGGTACATTTAGCACATATAGTCAAAATAAGAACAATGAAAAGGAACAAACCACCTACCTTGATGTCATACGATCAATACTCTTGAACGTTGTCCCTTGAATTGTCCTAGATCGACATAGATCTACAAAATGGTGAAAAACATTTCACTTTGAAAAACTCATGAGAGATGAGAAATTAGGAACAGAGGCTCTGGAAGTTTTGAGAACTCACCAGTGGGATTAAAATACACCCGACGGTGTCTCAACCGGAGCTCGGACAAAGAATCGGGAGGGGATCAGAGTTTCTCAACCCTTCCATCGTGCTCTTGTATAAACCACTGCCAGAAGAATGTGTTTCCAAAGATGAGATGCGACCCTGCTCTAATTTATCAAATAAAAATAAAATTACACAGTGTGTTTATTAACAGTACATGCCATGTATTATACTCAACCGGCCCCAACTTAAGCGGGTCAGCCAGGTCATCACACATATATGTACTCAGACATTACACGGCCAGTACGCAACTATACGTCGAAACCGGGTACATGGAGTGTACTCATGAGTACACAGTGTGTACTTAAAAAAATCCCCATTTCATCCTTTTTCCAAAAAAACAACCCAAAATCAAGATCTATACCTGAAATGATGATTTGGGTTCTTAGAAACTTCCCCCATTAAAGCAATTCATCCCCAAATTGTCCTTCCAGGGGTGGTGAAGAAGAAACTTCAAACAACTCTATCCACTGTGATCATACGTTATCATCCCT
Organism: Viscum album; assembly: GCA_963277665.1. NCBI lineage: Eukaryota > Viridiplantae > Streptophyta > Magnoliopsida > Santalales > Viscaceae > Viscum > Viscum album. The sequence continues at coordinate 1,664,813,885 of OY728127.1, forward strand.
TTCCCAAGTCTTATCCTATACTCTCCCATGCTGCCATAGCACCCATACTATAGGAACAGACCAGCCATGTAGAACCTTCATGCTGCAATCCACAATACAAATAGGGTGCTCCTTGAAGGATGCATCCACGTCCAACTCAACCTCCTTGGGTTGAAAAACATGAGACGGGTCTGAAAAGTAATTTTGTAGCTGAGAAACATGAAAGACATCGTTCATAGCCCAATACCTCTGAGGTAACTGAAACCGATAGGCAACCAACCCGAATCTCTTCAAAACATCAAACGAACTGACGTATCTCGATGAAATATTCCCCGGTCTCATATTCCTCCTATGTCCCAACCTCGATGTGACATGTAAGAAAACCTGGTATTTGACCATGAACTCCATAGGTCATCTCTGTCGATCATCATAAGATTTATGGAAAGATTGTGTAATAGCCATTCTATTCTGAATCAACTCTACCTTCTCAGTGGTCTCCTGGACAAAATGAGGTCCCAGCATAGCTACCTCTCCTGCCTCCATCAAGCATAGGGGTGATCTGCATGGCCTATCATACAAAGCCTTATAAGGTTCCATCTGAATCATTTTATGAAAACTATTATTGTATGCAAACTCCATCGGGGGTATGTGTTTCTCCCAAGATCCCCCAAAATACAGGACGCATGCTTGAAGCATTTCCTACAAAACCTGAATTGTATGCTCGAACTGGCCATATTTATGTGGATGATAAGTTGTACTCGGAAGTACCTTTATACCCAAATCCCTCTGTAGTCCCTTCTAGACATGAGAAGTAAACCAGGCATCCCTTTCAGAAACAATAGAGTGAGGAACCCCATGAAAATGTACAATCTATTGGATGTACAACTTTCCAACCTCATCAACACTGAAGGTTTCCTTGATCAGAAATAAATGTGAAACCTTCATGAGTCTATAAACAACAAACCATACAACATCATTTCCTAAAGGAGACCTTGGTAAACCTGTCACGAAATCCATCGTTACATCATTCCACTTCCACTCAGAAATGGGTAACTACTGTAAAATCCCTTCTGGTTGCTGATGCTCCGACTTCACCAGCTGATAGGTGGAACATCTCATAACAAAACCAGTAACATCCCTCTTTAAGCTTGGACACAAATATTGACGATGTAGATCTTGATACATCTTGGTGACACCAAGATGAACTGCCTAAAATGAGGAATGAAAATCTCACAAAATCTCCTCATGTATGTCTGCTGACACCCATACGCGCCCATGAAAATGCAAAACCTCATCATCGCCTATGGTCCACCCAAGAGTATGGTCCTCGCCTAAAACACTATCCCTTATAAATAGGCCTTATAAATTTGATATCTTCTTCATTCACACTCAATCTAGAAGAGTAGAGGTAACAGTTATAGGAGAAAATAATGTCTGCCCCTTTCTGTCGTGCACCTCCAAATGAATCTTGGAAAATAGGACCATAAGCTACCACTCACTATTGTCCTCCTAAACTGCATGTATCTGAATCCTCCTTCTCAACGCATCAGCCACTGTGTTGCCTTTCCTAGGTGTGTAGGCAAGCTCAAAGTCAAAATACTGAAGGTACTCAACCCACCTTCACTGTCTCAAATTCAGATCTCGCTAAGTAAATATATACTTGAGGCTTCCCAAAATATAATTTCTCCAAGAGCATAAAGCATGAACAACCACAGCCAACTTGAGATCGTGCGTTGGTTAATTCCTCTTATGTGGCCTCAACTACCGAGACTCATATGCAATGACTCCTTCCCCCTGTATAATCACTGATCTCATCCCGATACTTGATACATTGTAGTAAACAGTGTAACTCTTGCTCAGATTTGGAAAAATTAGTATCGGTGCTGAAGTCAACCTCCCTTTATGCTCCTGAAATGTTGAATCACATGAATCTATCCACAAGTACTTCCCACCCTTCTTAATCAGGCCCGTCAAAGGTGCTTCTAAGCATTAAAAGTCGTGTATAAAGCATCTGTAGTAACTAGTCATCACTAGAAAACTCCTTACCTCAAAGAATTTTTTTGGCAGCTCTCAGGAAACTACTGATCTCACCTTCTCTGGGTCTACTGATACTCCTGTCTCTGAGATGACATGACCTAAAAAGTGAATCTGATCTATCCAAAAGTGGAACTTTGAGATCTTAGTATATAATTGATGCTCTCTTAGTGTACTCAATAAAATCTCAAGATGAGTGTCATGGTCATGTCAAGTGTAGGATTACATCAAGATATCATCCACAAAGACTACCAAAAACAAATCCAGGTAAGTATGGAACACTCAATTCATCAGTGCCATGAAAACTGCCAGGGCATTCATGAGACTAAATGGAATAACCAAATACTTGTATAGACCATACCTACTCTGAAAAGTTGTAATAGTTATATCTAATGGTCTAACATGAAACTGATGATAATCGGATCTCAAGTCAATCTTTGAGAACACTCAGGCTCCTCAAATCTGATCAAATATTTCATCAATCCTTGAAAAGGGATATTGGTTCTTGACCATAAAATGGTTCAGCTTCCGATAATCCACACAAAGTCTGAGGGTACTATCTACCTTATTCAAAAAAAAGATAGGAGAACCCCAAGGAGAAGTACTGGTTCAGATGAAACACTTTTCTTGAAACTCATCTAACTATTTATTGAGCTCCTGTAACTCTAGTGTAGCCATCCTATATAGAGAATGGACACCGGTTCTACTCCAAGAACAAGCACATCACCTCTCACTTTGGAGTTAAACCTGAAAAGCCGTCTGGAAAGACATCTCAGAAATGATCCACCATAGGAGGAAATTCCATCTGTGAAGTCCCCTGGTCATCCAGATATAAATTAAAAATCTGGTTTGTAATTCCTCCCAACCCATGATGCTTGAGTCCAACTCTTCTCATCTATACATCCCATTCTCCCTTGTGTAGAAAATATCTTCACTATGGTGATTTGAAACACACCCTATGACAATAGTAGTCAACAAAGGCCTGAAAAGAGACCAACCAATCCATTCATAGAATGAAATAGAAGTCTGTCATCTCTAAGACATAGATGTCCCATAAGAAGTGACACCCACCAACCTCAAGAGGGAGCTCCATACATTGACGTGAACTAGTTGTCCTAATTCCCAATGGAGTGTCTAGAGTCATAACATCATCAGACGTAAAGATACAGAGCCCAAGGCTCTCCACAAAGTCCAAAAATATAAAACTATGGGAATCCCCTATATAAAAAAATAGTATAAGCTAAAACTTATGCAACTAGAATCATACCTATAACTGTAGAGGGTCCAGGATCCTGCTTCTACAGGGTCTATTCCATCATAAAATTCTGACTTGTACCGTAGCCCTGTGACCCTGCTTGGCTACCCTGAGCTGGTCTACCCTACTGTCATTGAAAACCTATTGACTGGATACCACATCCATGAAAACCTCCTTGACCTGAATGGCCTGACAAACTCTAGTTCCATGTCTATGGAGAAACTGGTGGTCCTTCTCTTAAATGTGGAGTCATAACAGATCCCCTCTCACCATCTGCTGGTGTGAAAAATTGGAAAAAAATGCTGAAGATGACCCATATTTCCACAATATTGACACTCAACTGGGTCTCTCAGGAACTGAGGTCTCATGTTCCCACTCTTTCCGCATTGTTAACACCTCACCTAGCTACCTAAAGATACATCCCTACTACTGGAATCACCATGCGAAGGATACCTGCGAAGCTTCTTTCAATCAAACGAAGGAGTACCAACCCTTGATATAGAACTGACCTGGCTTGCAGCTCCCAAAACCCTCAGATTTTTCTTGGTAATCAGTGCCTAATTTACTATAGCAGTCACCTAATTCATCCTAAAAACATTCACCTATGATCAGATGTCATACCTAAGACCATCCACAAATCGCCTAGCCAAAGATAACCCGTCACCTCCCAAAACAGGTGCGAAGCACTGAAACTCTGTAAAGAGTGAATAATAATCCATCACTAAAAGAACACACTTATCCAAGTGAAAGAAATATTGGGCTTGGTTTTCCCTCAATGTCTTGGGGTAGAAGTAATCATAGAAGGTCCTTTAAAACTCTTCCCAAGTCATATCTCGATAATGTCCCGCCTGTGGGATAACATCCCACCATCTCTTGGTGGAATCATGTAGCATGTATGTTGCAAGCTTCACCCTCTTCTCAAGAGGCATCTTCAGATGGTTGAAGATAGAAATCATAGCCTCCAACCATGAATCTGCATCCTGTGGTCCTCTATCCCCTAAAAAAGTGGGAGTATGTTGTTGCTGGAACACCCGCATCAACTCTTCCATAGTCGGGGTAGGATGTGGTGCTCCCTGAAAAGTCTAAATCATCCTCATAAAGCCTTCATGGAATTGTGCATCAGCACCTACATCCAGTATAATAGCTGGTTCCAAGATAGGAATGATGGGAGGATCTGCTGGTATTCCCTGATCTACCATTTCATATGTCTGATCACTTCCCTTTACCTGTCATACAACTAGAGGACATCTTGGTGGCATGACTCTGCAAGGTCAAGCACACACCTCGGTTCAAGATTATCAAGGACAGAAACTTATTAGTTGAAATATGGAACAGGTGAAGTAAAGCATTCAAGTTTTCAAAAAGATGGTTACATAGCGTAGAGAAACACTACACGGTGTGTTCCCTTGAGTTTTAACATGGGTCTGTACCTCTACCAACTTGGTTGTGTAACACCCCCTACACACAACATGTTCCTCATGAGACACAGAATGTACTTGAATATTACATCCTTCCCAAATAATTATACATGGCTAGAACTACATGGTTCTATTGGTATAATACTACACAGCGTGGTCACCCTAGACACGGCATTTACAACCTAAGTTTCATCCACCCATGTCATTAGTCACATAGCCAGACACACGGTCAACTATAGAATGACATGTAATCCTAGATGACGGTGTGTTCTACCAAAATTTTACCAACCCCGTGTATCTACTCACATAGTCAGTCACACTATTAACAACTACATGGTGTGTACATACGGTACACAGTGTGTACTTAAGAAAAGTTATTTCTTCCAGAACAGAAGAACACATGGAATGTGTTCATAACATCACATGTCGTGTTGTTTGGGTTTCCAAATAGTAAGCCTCTGAAACTTTTCTAGAACCCTTAAAAACATAAAATTTATCAAAGGAATTCCAAGATCCGATCTGTGATATACCATACTCCCCACAAATAAATGTTTTTCATCCTTATTCATTTCATATCTTAACAAAATTCCATTAAATTTCAAACATGATCCGCCAAATTCCAATCCAAGAGGGCCCATAACACCTCAGGACCAAAGTTTGGTGTTCATCCAAATGAAACATTACATATTCAAATACCCTCTCAAAATAGTAGGTATTCTTATCATGACATCTATCACAACAGCGTGCATATCTGCCATAACATCTATCACAACAGCATGCAATCATTAATGCACCCTAAATGGCATGACAAGAATACATGACATGTGATCTCTATCAAGTGCCTATATGATGAATGAGATGTGATACCTTCATCTCATCATGTTGCAATAGAAATAGAACCACAATGAAAGAAATAACAATTGCACAAAACAAGTGAATCACCAAATGGTGAAATCAAATCAACTGTAACAATTGAAAACCCATAAAAATTGCAATATTCGAGGTAAGTTAGATTTTTCCTATACATGGGTTAGCTACTCCCAGGCATAGCTAATTACCAAAATCCATTTCCTTCATATCTCAGTCTATTGGCCCCAAATAGTAAGGAAATTCAGAAAATAAACTCCAACGTCCTGGTTCCGGGTGCTGCCCAAAGGTGCCCCATATTTGATTTACTGCATGACCTCAAGCGCATTTCCCCAAATGTCAGAGGCTTATGACTAGAAGTGAGAGATTAGGGTGTGATAGTGGGGAAACTATTCCCTCATTGAAAGAGTATATACAGTGGAAAACAAATAGTAAACAATATTATAAGTAGTAATACCATACAACAAAAGTAAACAGTGGAAGACTGCTAGTAATAAAACAACTTGAGAACATATATAAATGATGCATGTCACATGTGTCTAGGAAAGCAACCAAATAAGTCACAATGCTGAAAATACAATAGATAAACCAAAGTACAGAAAGTATTAAACTCCAAAAGCATCGTAAGCCTCAGCTTGGTCCCATGCTCTCCAGCTCCAACAGAAATCAAGTACCCGAGGAAGAAGGGTGCTTGACCTTATCTATACCTATAACCATATAATCTGTTTGGGTACAAAAAATTACCCAAACAATGTGTGAGATTAATCCTAGTAGGAAACCCCCAAAATATTTGTGCCTAACTATTAGTGAATATATATATCAGGTAATATGCAGAAATGAAGCAATAAACTAGGAAGTACTCAAAAGTAAACAATCCTACAATTTTCAATTACATTCATTTTCATTTATAATTCAATACATTGAATCATGTATACCTTGGGATCTAGCCTAGGATCTCTATCCCCATTATAATAGTAAAAAAACAGATGTCTTAGAAGACCATATAAATAATCAAGTAATACTATGTCCAAGGTTATACTTTATCTTGGAAGACTCGTCACAATATTTCATAAAAACCCTCTAGGAAAGCTCTCATAGTCTAACCCCTTTGGTTTAACATATCACTAAACATTTACAAATTACAACCTGGGAATCTCTCACGGTCAATGCCCCTGGGTTTACATGGAATCAACAACTTATAAACGACCTCCAGGGTAGCTCTCATGGTCAATACCCTTGGGTCAACATAGCATAAACAAATCATAAACGATCACCTGGGTAGCTCTCACAGTCAATATCCCCAGGTCAACATGGCATAAAAAATAATAAACGACCACCTAGGTATCTCTTTCGGTCAATACCCCTAAGTAAATATCTACACTAAGGCTCTCACGGTCCTGTGTAAATAAGCATGGAAACCCCCAACAGTTTTCCTGGTCCAAGGATCTCACGGTCCATTGGAAAAACAGAGCACATATCATATCAAAGTAGAACATGTAATCTATAACTACTATGTGGATAAATATTCACAAATCATACTACATGTATTTCATATAATAAAACAACTCCATCCTAATCATCCAAGGAATGAAAAACAAGGTATGTCTGACAGGAAATCTAGAAAAAAATGACCATAAACAGTCAATCAAGGGAAAACACACCCATGGGGTGTCCTATAAACAAGGTATCTAACCTTACACCTAAGAAACAACCCCTTAATAATCATTCAAACCATTTCAGGAAATAAGAAAGGTTAAATTCCAAAACACGCAATACCCCAAACGTGGGTATGCAGCACTTTTAGCACATATAATCCAAAGACAAACAATGAAAGACACAAACCACCTAACTTGATGTCGTACGATCAATACTCTTGAATGTTGGCCCTTGAATCGGCCTAGATCGGCGTAGATCTACAAAAAGGTGAAAAATATTCCACCTTGAATTACTCATGAGAGAGGAGGAATCAGGAAGATAGGATCTAGGGGTTCTGAGAACTCACCGGTGGGATTCCAATGCACCTAACAACATCTCAATCGGATCTCAGATGGAGAATAGGGAGGGTTTTGGAGTTCATCAGTCCTTCCGTTGTGCTCCTGTATGAACCACTACTGGAAGAAGGTGTTTCTGAAGATGAGACACAACCCCACTCTGATTTATCAAATAAAAATAAAATTACATGGTGTTTCCATTAACATTACACACCGTGTATTATCCTCAACCAGCCCCAACTTAAGTGGTTTAGCCAGGTCATCACACGGCCATGTACTCGGCCATTACATGACCAGTACGCATCTGTACATGACAACTAGGTACATGGTGTGTACTCGGGAGTGCACGACGTGTACTTAGAAAAATCCTCATTTCTTCTTTTTTATAAGAAAAAACAAACCAAAATCAAGATCCATACCTGAAATGAAGATTCAGGTTCTCACATAATTGGATGGTCTTTCCACAATATCTCATCTACTAAAGATCACTAAGTGTGAAATTCATGTGAAGAATTTTCAATGATTACGAGCCCCAACACCTGATGGCCATGCATCATTTGTCCTATCGGTATGATGTATCTAGACCATAGTTCATAACTTTAGTATTATTATCATAGTATCTTTAGGTTCTCATTATAGCCTAGAAACTGCTAAAACCCTTCAATACAACATTTAATCTAAGGAAATTAACATAAATATTGTGGACGCAGAAGTATCATCTCTATTATGGTAATATATATATAGGTATATATCAAACTGTATACATATAATGGTAATCAAAATACATACACAAGTTGGGTTTAGGGAACCCACTTTCTACACTCCCACTTTCACTGGAGCCTACTTCTAACAATTCTCAACCCGTTATCTCTCAAATGAGAATCATTCTTCTGCTGAGATATGGATTTAGTTAGGGAGTTTTCCATGTTGTCCTATATGGATACTCCACTAACTGTGACTTCACCTCTCTGGGTAAAATTTCTTAAGATATGAAACATTTGAGGTATATGCTTTTTCCTCTAGTGTGACTTGGGATCCTTGAAATACACTAATACTATAGTATTATCACAATAAATTAAAATAGGGCATGCACTTCTAGGAACAACACCAATGTTTGAGAAAAATATGCATATCTACACTACCTCTTTAGCTACATCATAAGTTGTTATATACTTAGATTCTTCTATATAATCAATGACCATAGGTTTCTTCGAGCTTATTTATCTCACTACACCACCACTCAGGTACATAGCATGACTTTGATTTTAGATAATTGTGATATATTTGGAAACTAGCATCAGTGTATCCTCTCATTACAAGTTCTTCATCTCCTTCATACATTAGGAACATATCCTTTGTATGCCCCAAGTGCTTTAGGATGGTTTTTATAGCTTCCCAATGAATCTGTCCTATATTATATAGATATATTCCCACCATTATTAAGGAAAACGCAACATAACACCTACTACATAGCATGGAATACATGATAGATCCCACTACCAAGGTATAAGGTATTCTACTCATTATTTCACTCTCCTACTATATATGTCGACACATTTAATTGGATAGATTGATACCATGTGACATTGATTATAGCCCCTTCTTGGATTGTTCCATAGTGTAACTTTTAAGTACCTTTTCAGTATATTTACTTTGACATAGCCCAATAAGCATCTAAGATCTATATTTATATATCTTTATCCCTAGAATTTAGACTACTTCACCTAAGTCTTTCATAGAGAATCATTCATTCAACCGAGTCTTAACTAACTATAAGGCATGCACTTCATTTATAATAATTAATATTTCATAAAAATATAATACTAAGAAAATGATGGAATTCTTATTAAACAAATTATAAACACATGGATCACTTTCATTCTTGATGAAACCAAATTCTCTTGTATCTTCATCAAAACAAACATTCCAATATCATGATGCCTACTTCAACCCATAAATGGATCTATATAGATTTCCCACTTTATTGGAATTCATTGGCATAATAAACCCTTCCAGTTAAGTCATATAAAAATATTTAAAAAACTTCCCTTTTAGAAAAGTATTTTTTACATACATTTTTCAAATATCATAAACATCGAAGGCTGTTATTACAAGTAATATTTTTATAGATTTTAGGATTGATACGGGTGAGAAGGTTTCATCAAATTTGAGGCCTTGACATTTCCTAAAACCTTTTTATACTAGTCATTATTTATAAGTAATGACCTTACCATGAATTTCTATCTTTTTCTTAAATACCCATTTTCACCCAATGGGTTTTACATCAGCTGGAGGGTCTATCAAAATCCAAACTTTATTTTGGAATATAGACCCCATCTCTGAATCCATGTCATCTTTCTATTTCATATAATCCTTGACGTGTACTACATACTTGTAGGTTAGAGGTTCATCATCCTCAAGGAGTAATGTGTCACCTTACTCAGTGAAAAAAGAACCATAATGCTCTAGTTCTCTATCCTCTTGAGTTAACCTATACAATACTTTTGTCTCAGGAACTACTATATCTCCCATTGTCTCTTATAGAGATTTTTTCCATACTAATTCTTGTTTATCTAGAGCACAAACTTCATCAAATTCAATCTTAATCCCGCTATTTCCAATGGAAATGTGTTCCCTTTCTTGAAATATAGATTTCTTTTCCACAATAAATTTTCTATATGAAGTTTCATATTGGTAATATCCTTTATTTTCTTTAGGATAACCTATAAGGATTCACTTCATGCTTCTGGATGCTAATTGTTCACTATGTATAGTCTTTAAAAAATCCTTTCATCCCTATACATGTAAGTGTGATAGATTGGTTTTCTTTTCAGACTAAAACTCAAATGGAATCTCATCAGTAGCTTTAGCTGGAACTTGGTTAAGGTTACATGTTATAGTCTATAAGGTGTATCCCCAAAAAAATAAGGGAACAGTTTCCTGAATCATCATTGATTTGACCATGTCTAATAGTTTATGATTCCTCCTTTCACTAACACCATCTATAACACCCCAAACATTTTATGGTATGCTTCCATTAAATACATTCTATTCATAGCCTATATTTCATAAAGCATTGTGTTCCTTTGAAACAACACTTTTTTAGTTAAGATATAGTCAAAACCTAGCCATTAAACATAAATTTTCCACTTCCATGTTTTGAATTTTGAAAAACATACATCTAGAGTTGTTACTAGTAAGTCATTTGCAGTCTGATAGAACAAACTTGATTTTTTGATGAATAGTAACATACCCCTATGAATAGTAATATGAACCTTATAAATATTAAATAATCATAATATTTTATTTTCTTAAGGAAATAAGATAATGAGATATTAATTAATTTTTCAATGTGATATAGAACTAATTATATCTTTAAAATAGTTATTTTTTGAATTAACTAGGATTTTATTTAAAAATTAAATTTAAAATACATAGAAAATTAATTTCAAAAAATGGTGTTAATTTTTTATTTTTACATGTCAAAAAATGGTTAGGGTGAATTTTTGGGATTTTTCTAAAATACTTGAATTTTTCATGAATAGTAAAAATACAGTTTTGAGTTTTTGGTAGTGTAATGACATCATAATGATTTAGTAATTAAATATAAAAGTCTGGTAGACTTGTGTATAGTAACTTATGACATGAGGTATCCCGAGTGGAAAATACCATGGGCAAATGCCATGGGAAATCCCATGGTTTTGCAAAAACCACTAATGAGGTGTCCCTTTTAATTAATAAAAACTCCCTCTTAATTACTATAAATACCCACTCACCCCCTTAATTTTATTTCATTACAAACTCATTATCCTCAAAGATATAGTGTTATTACCTCCCTAGTAGTCCTCCCAAGGTGTCCTAAAACCCCCAAGGTCCCAACCTTCATGTTTTGGGAGGAACTCTACAAGGTAAGAGAATCAACCACCCTTCTCTTTTCTTAAAGATTTTGTTTTATGTTTTCTATTTTATTTTCAATTGGATTATGTTGGGATATTTAATTCCATATTCCCATTACTTCCCATATTATGTAATAGTTATGAGATACCCCCTTTCTCTCACCAAACTATTTTATTAAATTTTAAGTGATGTCGTTAGGCTACCGAATTTTCGTAAGAGATTTCTCAATTTTTCTCTTATTTTGAGTTCCTTTATTTTATACTTATTTGCTAATATCCTCTCATCCAAATTATATGATAATTACAGTACCTTACATGAACTAGAATTATATTATGATAATGGAATATTTCTTCATCATCTCTCTTTCCCCCTTCTCTTATACTAAAAATAAAAACACCGTTTGAGATGTGTTAATTTATCACATTCAAGGACGACGGGTTCTCAATTTTCATTACCATCTTTAATTCTGGTAATGAAACCATTTTTATGTTTGAAAAAAATCAGAATATATTTATTTCATCTCATTAATGTTATGTAATCCCTACACACTCATAATATGTAACAATCATACAAAACAAGTTTATTGTACACAAAACTGCCAAGCTAAATCCAAAAATTTATCAATAACTTTTAACCAATGATTCATCATCAAGTATATAACCCAAAATCATTATATGATCATTTATATCTATTTAATGTCACTAATAATATATATTAACAATTCTGTGTTTTTAACCACATTTCAAATGAACTTCCATTCATGAATGCAAGTAAACGAATCATGAAAATCAAGGAAGAAAATGCTTCCAAAACAATAAAATTGAACCTCTTAAACCCATAAAAAGGTCCATGAATGAACCTAATAATATTATAATAAATAAATTAAATGTATATGAGGTTCTGTAATAATTAATTAATGAGGATAAATTACATTATTCAGGTCATTAAAATAAATAAAAAACACACTCGAGCATAAGGTAAGGGGTTTCTTATCTCACATTTAATTCTGTGAGATTTCCATTGTTCGCCACTTATTTCTTGTATGTGGTGTATGTGTACTGCCATATGATATATAATATCATGATTATATTTATATTCATGCTATTATGTGATTAATTTAGTGATTATTGACTTTTGATCATACGATTCAATTGATTACAATATGGTAGGTGACTTTGTCTGAATTTCCATTTCATTGAGATATTGATGAATCTGTATACTCTACTCTATATAGATATTGAAAAGGAATATTTCTATAGTATTGAATCAATTTATAAAGAATTATTTAGACATTAAGTGGTGGTTGGGGCATGTTATAGCCCCTCGATGCATCAGCAGGTCTAATGAGACGAATTAGTTGGTGACAAACCATTCGAGTTTGTTTCCAAAAATCAGACGGTTTTCTGCCCACAAAACTAAACCATTTTAACAGTATTATGGTATCATGTTCCAGGTACATGACGTACTATTAATAATCATTCTATTTATTCATTATCATTTATTACTATCCATGAGATTTTCACTATGAAAAAATTTATGGATGCAGTTTCAATCTCAGTTTATTAATGGTGTGAGTCTTTCATTTATTCACCATGCCATACTGACTATGTCAAATTGTTTATGATTCAGTTATTATTTATTAGTGCTTCCACTATTTGTAACCTTTACTGATCATTTGATCTCACCCCTTTAAATTTTTTTACCTTCAACAAGTGATGAATAGGAGATCATGTATTGAGTTTCTGAGGATGCAGTTTTTAGTTTCTGTTATGTTTTGTATTTTATAACCTTTTCCAATGTAATTTGAGTTACATCTATGTATCTAGTTTCTTCAAGACTACTAAACTAATTGTTCCTTCAGGATTTTAATTCCTTCTAACCCTGCCAATTTAACAAGTAATGCGCCTACTCTGTTCTAGTGGGGTCGGGGTGTTATAATTGGTATCAGAGGAAGTTTAGTAGAAAACTTGGAAACTAGAGTAGGAAATATATAGTAGGGAACAAAGACATAAGGTAGTATTTGAGGATAAACATACAAGAATATCCTGGTATTTTTTTTTAATTAATAGATTATGTGAATCTTTCTATAAAATACATCCCTATCTGGATACGAGCAGGTAGAGGCGGCTCTGGGACAGATGTACCTAGGAGTGAAAGCACTAACAAGGAGTTTTAGGCTTGAACTGGGGTATCCTAGTACATGAAAACAGGCCTTGCTGCACTCTTGGTTATGAAACTCCTGTGGAATATGCTTAGGATAATTCATATTTTCTTTACAATCCATTATGAAGGATTAAAATGTAAATTATTTCTCAAATAAACCATTTTTCTGATTATGGGATTAGCCATGCGTAGGATCTCAATTTATGCTAAGTATGTTGTTAAGTTAAGATTATACATTATGATCCATACCCTAATCTAGTGCGTTACATTATTTAGAAATGGTGTCTAATGGAAGAAGGGGAATCGATACTCGTGGTAAATGTAGGGATCTCCCCACTGAGCAAGTCAACACAGTCAATGTTGGAGTAGATCAGATTAATACCATATTGAGACAACTTTCTCAGGTTGTAATGAATAACCATTCCACACCTATGTTGGATCATTTCATGTGGTAGAAGCCCTCATCTTTCAGCGGTACTACTAATCCAGTGGTTTCTAAGCAATGGATCAAGTCCCTTGAAAAGATATTCAAGGCATTAAGATACAATGAAAATGAAAAGGTAGTACTAGTAGTATATTGTCTCAACGGTGATGTTGATCAATGGTGGTCCTTGATTAAGAATACCACAGAGGAAGAATAAATAGAAGATATGTAATGGAGTACTTTTAAGGAAATATTATTCAAAAAATATTTACCTCATGAGCAACGAACCAAAATGAAGAGAAAATTCCTTGGCATAAAGAAAATGGAAGAAGAAAATATTGCAAAGTATGAGTCTACCTTCACAAGGCTATCCAGGTATGCCATAGATTACGTACATGACTCAGTAGAAAATATTTATCACTACTTTGAAGGTTGTAATTCAAGTCTTCTAAGGGCACTGGCTTCTCAATCATTTTCATCATATGATGAAATTTTATCAAGTGCCACCAAAAAAGAGAAGGAATTTTCTATATCAAATTTGTTCAAGGGAAACCAAGATAAAAAGTAGTACTCTGATAACCAAGGGAAAGGTGAATTGCCAAAGAAGAATAAGGGAATGAAGAAATTCCCATTATGCATGAACTGTGGAAATAATCATCTTGGGAAATGCTTAAAAGGCCTGGGAGTTTTCTATAAGTGTGGAGAAAATGGTCATCTGTCTCATGAATGCAAGGGGAAGAAACAATTTGATGACGTTCAATGCTAAAATTGTAGAGAGATGGGACACTATGAAAATGAGTGTACTAAGAGCCAAGTAAACATGCCTCAAAAAAATCCAAGAGAGCAAGGGAGAGCTTATTCGATTACAACCATATAAGTTGAAGTTCCTAATTATGTGGTGGCAGGTACTTTAATTATTTCCTCAAACTTAGACAACACTTTATTTGATTCTGGATCATCGCATTCATTTATATATCTTCCCAGTTTTCTAAGAAAATTAGAAATGTCCAATTTGATTTAATAAAGGATTTATCAGTCAAAACTCCTAGGGGATTCATCATTGCAACAAAGGCATGTCGACTAGTCCCCCTTATGACACATAAATGTGCTTTAGTTTCTAAATTTATCATCATACCAATGAATAACTTTGATATAATTCTCAGTATTAATTGGCTGTCAAACTATGATGCGAAGATTTATTGCAATAAAAAGGAAGTTACAATTTTTGAAAATGGTGTAGAATCTCTTATCTTTAGAGAAGAGACCTCACCATTTGATTCTTATCTAGACCCACCCCCAGTAGCTCTATTGAATGCAATTCATGGAGAGGAAGAGAACCCAATATCTATGGGTGAGTAAATAAATCTTCAAATTGAAGATGTGCATATAGTGCAAGAATAAATTGATGTGTTTCCATAGGATTTACCTAGACATCCTCTAGAGCGAGAAATTGATTTTTCCATTGACTTAATTCCTGGTTCAAGACCTATATCAAATACCCCCTATAGAATGGACACTGTGGATTTAGTGGAGCCAAAGAAACAACTAGAGGAGTTGAGTGACAAAGGATTTATTTGACCTAGTGTTTCTCCATGGGGAGCCCCAGTTTTTTTGTCAAAAAGAAAGATGGATCCATGAGGCTATGCATTTATTACAGGGAAATCAATGCTATTAAAATAAATAATATGTATCCTCTTCCTCGGATTGATGATTTATTTTATCAACTTCATGGAGCTCAATACTTTTCAAAGATTGACCTTTGATCTAGATATCATTAGCTGTGTGTGAGGAAGGAAGATATTCCTAAGACAACATTTCGAACCAGGTATGGGCATTACGAGTTTATAGTGATGCCTTTTTGACTGACTAATGCACCCTATGTTTTCATGGATTTAATGAATAGAGTTTTCAAGTAATATCTTGATAATGTTGTTGTGTTATTCATCGATGATATTCTGGTATACTCAAAAAGCTATGAAGATCATGAGGCTCACTTGCAGATTACTCTAAAAACTCTTAGAAGATATGAATTATATGGGAAGTTTAGCCAGTGTGAATTATGGCTTCAATTAGTTTCTTTTCTAGGCCATATTGTCTCTAAAGATGGAATCCTAGTTAATCCTGCAAAGACAAAGTCAATCCAAGATTGGCCCATGCCAACAAACATAACCAAGGTACATAGTTTTATTAGCTTAGCAGGTTACTATCGGTGTTTCATTCAGAATTTTTCCTGACTAGATAACCCACTAACCAAGATCACACATAAAGGAGTTAAGTCTGTGTGGACAAAATAATGTATAGAATGCTTTGAAGAACTGAAAAGAAGATTGGCCAATGCTGCAATTTTGACTATTCCAACTAGAAGTGATGGATTTGTAATATATAGTGATGCATCAAAAAATGGGTTGGGTTGCATCCTTATACAAAATGGTAAAGTTTTTTTTTATGCATCAAGGTAGTTGGAGACTCATGAGAAAAATTATACAACACATTATCTTGAGTTAGCAGTTGTAATCTTTGCTCTAAAGATATGGAGACATTGTCTTTATGGTGAAAAATATGAGATATACATAGATCACGAGAGTCTGAAATACATTTTCACACAAAAACAACTCAACATGAGGCAAAGGAGATGGCTTGAGTTACTCAAAGATTATGATTGTTCAATACACTACCACCCAAGAAAGGAAAATATGGTGGTAGATGCATTAAGCAGGAAAGATCATTGACTTATGACTCAAATGGGGATTGAGAGAGATCCTATATTCATGGATCTACTAAAGATGGATATGGGAATTGTTAAGTAAGGGTAAACATATTTCCTCATTCATATGATTTCTAAACCATCTTTACTAGAAGAAGATAAAAAAATATCTCAATCTGATGATGAAAATCTACACAAGAAAATTATTGTTGTTAAGGATGGGAGATTGGAAGACTTTGTGTATGAAGAAGGAGTTCTGAAGTTTGGGAAGAGGTTATGCATTCCATCAATACCTAATCTAAAAAAGGAACTATTAGATGACGCTCATAGCTCAAATTTCTCTATACACCTGGATAGCACAAAGATATATAGATATCTGAAGGAATATTTCTGGTGGGATAATATGAAGCTGGAAATTGCTAACTACATGTCAAGGTGTCTAGTTTGTCAACAAGTGAAGGAAGAGAGACAACATCCTAGAGGAGTGATGCAACCTATAACTATTTCTATATGGAAGTGGGATAACATTACGATGGATTTTTTCATCAGACTACCAAGGACACCTTGAAGGAATGATAAAATATGGGTAATTGTTGATCATCTCACAAAATCAGCACATTTGCTTCCTATAAGAGAGGATTTACCACTTGATCTCCTAGAAAGACATTATATTAATGAATTTTTCAGACTTAATGGTGAACCTATATCGATTTTGTATGATCGATATCCCTGGTTTACATCAAAATTATGGAAAAATCTTCAGAAGAATTTGAATACTGAGCTTCGTATGAGTACTGCTTATCACCCCCAAACTTATGGACAGTCTAAAAGGATTAGTCAAACTCTAGAATACATGATGAGGTAATGATTTCTTGACTTCCAAGGTATGTGGGATCAATACTTTCCTTTGGTGTAATTTTCATACAACAATAGTTTCCATTATATTATTCAAATGGCTCCATATGAAGCATTATATGGAAAGAGATGTCAAAATCCAATTTGTTGGGATGAAGATGGTGAGAGGAAACTTATAGGCCCAGAACATATTAAAGAGACCATGAAAAAGGTGAAGATAATCCAAGCCCATATTAAATTAGACCAAAGTAGGAAGAAGAGTTATACTGACAACTGGAGAAATTATTTTGAATTCCAAGTGGGAGATCATGTATTTCTGAAATTATCTCCATGGAAGGGTGTCTTAAGGTTCGGTAAGAAAGGGAAACTGAGCACTAAGTATATCAGACCATTTGAAATTATTAAAAGAATCGGAGTTGTATCTTACCGTTTAGCAATGCTACTAAGTCTCTCCAAGGTTCATGGTGTGTTCCATGTGTCATTGTTGAAGAAATACACGCCATACCCAATGCATGTACTCACCAAGGAAAAAATAGAACTGGAACTTGATTTACCATACTGTGAAGAGCCTATCAGGATTCTTGACACAAGGGAGAAGGTATTGAGAAACCGGATGACTCATATAGTAAAGGTTCTTTGGAGAAACAAAAATATGGAGTAAGAAACATGGGAATCTAAGGATGTTATGAAGAAGAACCACTCGCATCTTTTTCATGGGCTTTATACATAAAATTTCGAGGACGAAATTTCTGAAGGAGGGAATAATATAACACCCCAAACATTTTATGGTGTGCTTCTCTTAAATACATTATATTCATACCTTATATTTCATAAAGCATTGTGTTCCTTTGAAACAACACTTGGTTATTTAAGAGATAGTCAAAACCTAGCCATTAAACATAAATTTTCCACTTCTATGTTTTGAATTTTGAAAAACGGTCATCTAGAGTTGTGACCAGTAAGTCATTTGGAGTCTGATAGAGCCAACTTGATTTTTTGATGAATAGTAACATACCCCTATGAATAGTAATATGACCCTTATAAATAGTAAATAATGATAATATTTTATTTTCTTAAGGTAATAAGATAATGAGATCTTAATTAATTTTTCAATGTGATATAGAACTAATTATATCCTTAAAATGGTTATTTTTCGAATTAACTATGATTTTATGTAAAAATTAAATTAAAAACAAATAGAAAATTATTTTCAAAAAATGGAGTTCATTTTTGAATTCTACATGTCTAAAAATTGTTAGGGTGAATTTTTTGGATTTTTTTAAAATACTTGAATATTTCATGAATAGTAAAAATACAGTTTTGAGTTTTCAGTAGTATAATGACATCATAATGATGTAATAATTAAAAATTGTTGGTCATAGTGTAAACTCAAGAGGGGGGGGGGTGAATTGAGTTCCTATTTAAAATTTCTGTTTAAAATATTTATATTGAAATCCACCAATTTAAATAACAATCTTAACTGTAGTGGATTTGAAGTACAGTAAAGGTTCAGTTAGGTTCTCAAGAGATTGATTAGTTCTCAGTTAATCTAATCCGAAGATTGGATTAGCTTTTGAAACTAACCTACTGGTTTACAATAAGTACAAACACTTGTTAGTTTAACTATCAGAGTAACATTAAAATATATTTATAATTAAAGTACTTAGCAGAAAAATTTTCAAAATAGTTTTAACTAAAAAAACATGCAAAACAGTTTTAACCAAGAGGTTCAGTCTTAATTTGAGACTTAGTCCTATCAAATAGTTTATATAAAGCTTTGATCCACACCCTAGATTGGGGTTTACAATATTACTCAGACTGTCCAGGTCCTTAGACCTCTACCACAGTTCTACGTGGGAAAGCAATAATAATAACAGCTCATAGGATGTCTAGGTACTCAAACCTCAACCAATATCCACAGTGAGATATAAGAGTGTAAGGGAAATATTGAGTGAGGATTTATAAATCCTCCAGTTTTTCTTAGGATTCAGTGTGTGTTCGAACAGAGAGAATCACACACTGCTTGTAATGTAAATAAAAGGATGATCACAGTCGAGCAAGAATATAGAGATGAGTTTAGAATGCTCTTGTGTGATGTCAATGCAGTTATAGACTCCTTTAGATTGAAGAAGATGAAGATTTGAGTCCTTCTCTAGAAGTTGTGTGGAAAACAGAGTGTCACGATTCTGCTTGTGTTCTCCATGAGGTTCAGTCGAGTGAAGATGTTCTTTAGGCTTCAAATATGCTTTGTGTGTTCAGCCGTGTCAAGTTGTATGCAGTGTGCCTTTATTCTAAAACTTCCTCCAAGTATGTTCTTTGTTCTTGTCCTCACTTCCTTACTTTTTTTTCTATATCACACATTTTGATTCTTGGTCACACTTCGCTTTTAACTTTGAATGCACATGTTGGATCCGACAGGTTGCATGTGTTTTGTACCTCGTACCTCGTACTATCTGATGATATGTCTACAATGAAAAATTAATTATGTAGGTGCATTAAAGTCATCAAATATTACCGTTATAAATTAAATTGAAAAATGAAAAATTAGTTTAAGAAACGGTGTCACAGTAAGTCATGTAAATGGTGTCTCCTTCACACGGTGTCTAGGTTGATCATGGTGTCTAAGTGTCATGGTGTCTCACGGTCACGATGTCTTAGGGTCACGGTGTCTTGTTCACGGTGTCTTGTTCATGGTGTCTTGTTTATGGTGTCTTGTTCACGGTGTCTTGTTCACGGTGTCTAGCTTCATGGTGTTTGGCTTCATGGTGTCTGGCTTCACGGTGTCTGGCTTCACGGTGTCTGGCTTCACGGTGTCTGGCTTCATGGTGCCAGAAATACATAGTCAGTGGCAGACTCATGGTGTCTTAGACTTTCCAAAGTAACTATGTGTAGACTTAAATAAATATAATAATATAAAGGATTAGACTTAAGCATTTGTTAAATAAGGTATTCTAAGAGTAGATTAAATATAGTTTAAAGTAAGTGAACTGAATATAGAGCAATTAATATTTTTCATGGCACTTGTTAAAGCATGATAAAACTTTTGATATAAATACACATGATCTAGATTTAATAAGATGTAAAATCATTAATACATGATTAAATAAGATTTTTGATCATTAAAATGTTATTAAAATATGAGGAGTCCAACAATATACCCCTTTTTGATGATCACAAATCATATATAGTTAAAGATTATATAGGATTCAACTATAAAGATAAATTTCTAACATAATATATAGAAACTTCTCCCCCTTTTGGGATTATTAAAAAGATGAACTAAGAGATGGAAAAAAGGTTCACAGTCCATTAATAGAAAATAAGGGATAGTACACAAAAATATCAATACAAAAACAATATCATCCCTATCAAAAAGATTAAACACTGTTCTTCTTCAAGGGTTGGCCTTCTCTTTGCCTTTTGCAGTAGCAGAAGAGGAAGACATAGGTGCAGTGGTTGAGGTAGAAGAAGGCAGAGATGTGGTTGATAAAGAGGGTAAAGTAAGGCCTTCAAATACTGAGGGAGCCAAGGTAGGAGCAGTAGAATATCTAGGAAGTTGATGATCAAGAATCACAGGCCTGATCTGACTGAGTGCTTGGCCGACAGACATGGTGGTTGAGGCTAGGGAAGAGGTGAAGGTAGGTAGTCCTGGTCTGCGAGGTACAGCCACTAGAGCAACAATATTTGTACTCTGAACATGAAGATAGGGCCGGAGGATTTTGATGAAATCTGTAATGATCTCTCCACCATACTGCATGGATTTCTCAAAATCTTCCTTGTTATCCATAAACTTGTCCAGCAAACGAGTAAACTCTGTGAGTTTTTGGACTTGGTTCTTGAAAGCTTGAGTCACAGAAGGAATCCATATATTTTATACAAGGTACTTGAAATGGTTTGTCATATCAGTCTTGGATAAAATTCTATTGAAGTATAAATCCACTTTCTTGGCAATCTCTTACTGAGCATCATTTGCAATTTTGGAGTAGATTTGAACTAAGTTAAGAAATTTATCATTGTTTTTTACTACTTCAGATAAAGAATCCACATTGATGCCACTGAAGACATTCCGAAGCTCTTTTTTAACTACATATTTGAGTATATCACTATCAAAGGAAGGTTTAGAGGATTAACTAGATTCTTTGACAGCTGTGTTCAGGGATTTTAGTTGATTCAGCACCTTTTGAAGACATTCTTTGTACTCATCAGTGAGTTTATTGAGGTTGGCAACAAGATCTTTCATTTCCTTCACAATTTTCTTGTTCCTTTAATCAATATTTTCATATAAGGATTCAAGATAAGGTTGAATCTGAGACACACCAACTTGTGGGATTTGAGGAGTAGCAGATTCTACAGGAGGAGCAACAGATTCAGATCTCGAATACAGCTCTTTCTGCATGTCTTCAACCATACTTCTTAGGGACTTAACTTCATTACTGAGCATTCTATTTTCAAATCTTACCTCTTGAATCTCATGGAGAATATTAGGTTTTATTTTCCAAATAATTTTCTCCAATAATAGTGAGGCATCTCTCTCACTTAAATTCATCACAGGAAGAGGTTGGGTATTCATGAGTTTCTCAACTTCAGATAAGAGAGTATCTCCAAATTCCTTCAGATCATCTTTACTCACAAAGGATGGTTGTTCATATAAGGGTTTAGGAGTAGGAACTGGTATAGTTTCAGGTTTAGGTTCCTTCTCAGGTGCAAAGTTTGAGATTGATTTCAAATGAAATAGGGAGGAAATATCAAGCCCAGTTGTTGTAACCTACTGAGACTCATTCACATCATATAAACTAGAAAATTTGTACTAATTGTCTACAGGACTTGACTCAGTTGGATGTGAGGCTTCAGAAGACTCAAGATTTGGGGTTTTCTCCCTCTCAACAGGTGCCTCCTTCTCAGTAAAAAGAGGCCTAGGAGCTTGTTCTGAATCCACAGGCTCAGCTCTAAGCTCCTCAGTCATTTCCTGTCTAGCCAGCTGAAAAGCTAGCTCCATCTATTCTTCAGCGGAAGGTATGATTTCAGGAACAGATTGTTCCACAGGGACTTCCTCAAGATTAGCCTCTTGCAGAATAGGTAACTCTTCCACTATAGGCTCTTCTATTGTAGGCTCTTCCAAGACATTCTTTTCTAAATCTTTGGCAACTAATTCTATTACAGCCTCGGGTTGAGTTTCCAAACTAACATCTTCTCTAGGAGAAGGGACTTCTTCTTCAAGAAATTCATGAGAAACAGTATTTCTATCTTCCTCAACAATGACAACCTCCTTGGGTGGCACTATATCCTCTTCTTCCTCTTCTTCCTCTTCTTCAGGATACTCAACAAGCTCATCTGGTTCCAAACCAAGATCAGAAATTTCCTTCAGCCTTGAGGGATAATCCACAGGATTGAATTTCTCATAAACCTTATCATTGTCTTCCACCCATTCCTTTTTCCAAGGATTCTAGTTTATCTTCATTCTTTTAATGGTTTATTTCGAGAGACAGTACTCATAGTCTATAACCACTTACTCATTAGGTCCAACCACACCTTTTGTAAGAAGCTTAGCTGATATAAGCCGAGAGTATAACATAGATGTTGACTTGGATGTGACTTTGATCAATTCACACATGTGGTGTATGATATACTTGCACAGGTTGATCTTATGTCCATTTTTCAGGAGGTGAATCAAAAACACATCTTGATATTTTAACATAGCAAAATCACCTTTTCTTGGACTTACCAAATTCTGTAAAAACTTAAACAGAATCCTTATTTCTCTATCTAATTCAGCAGCAATGGCTCTTCTCTGGGTTCCATTTCCAGTTAGGGTTTTCAGAGCATCTTCTAGATCAAAGAAATCGGTTGATGGTGGAGGTCCTCTTTTATAATCATCACAAATACCTTCATGAGGTATCCTAAGGCATGCATCCCATAACCTCGAAGAGAACGAACATCTCTGGCCATTGACCAAGCTCCTTACAAAAAAACTTTCACCAGAATCAAATGAGAACTGTACGTATTGATAAAATTAATTCACTAACCTAGGATAGATGGGTCTATCCTCCTTTGAGAACCATTCTAACCAACCTTTTTGTTCTAAAACTTTCAATACCAGTGACTTACTAGATAGAAGACACTTAGGGAAAATTTCTTTCTTAGGTACAACAACGCGGTTTACCAGATTTGGATTTAAAGTCCCTTTAGGTGTCATCTTAGGTGCAATATTCTTCTTCTTTGAGCTGTGCTTCTCAGGTGTTGATGATGATAGATGCTTCATCCTTGGAATTCACTGATGGTTCAAGCGAGAGAAAGGTTGTAGGAATGAAGAAGGGTTCAAAAAAGTAGGTAGAAGAAAACTCGAGTGAATAATTGAGTGATACTTTCTTTGTGTTATCATTTAGGAATAACAAATGTCACTAAAATAAAAATACAGGAAAACATAAAAGAAGTGAAATAATAATTACCAAGATACGGGTTTAAAGAAAAACATAAATAATTTTTTACTGTGAGACTATGAGTGGTCATTATGGTGAGACAGTGAGTGAGTTTCACGGTGAGACCGTGAGTAAGCTTTTCAGTGCACGATACGGTGAGACAGTAAGTGTCATATCGTAAGTACAAAATGATAATGGTGAGACCGTAAACATAAAACTTTACAGTGACACAGTAAACATGAGAGACAGTAACTGAGAAACCGTAATCATGAAATAGTAAAGTATAACACAGTAAGATATCGCACAGTAATAACTGAAACAGTAACAAGTAAGGTCTCTATTTGAGATTTATCATTCCTAGTTCATGTATAATTTAGTTTATTTTCTCATAATTTAATGTTTTAGTGAATATATCAGCAAGTTGATATTTATTACCAATGAATTCCAAAGTGATATCACCTTTTTGATAATGATCTCTCAAAAAGTGATGTCTTAAATCAATATGATTTGTCCTAGAATGTGAAACAAGATTCTTTGAGATGTTAATAGCACTTGTGTTGTCACAATTTATAGGTACATGTCTGAATTGATATCCATAATCTAGTAATGTGTGTTTCATCCACAAAATTTGTGCACAACAACTGCCAGCAGCTATGTATTCAGCTTCTACAGTAGATAATACAACAGAATTTTGTTTCTTAATACACCATGATACTAGTAACTTGCCTAAAAGGTGACATGTTCTAGAGGTGCTTTTTCTATCTAACGTACATACACCGAAGTCAGCATTATAATAATTAATTAACTCAAATGTTTTTCCTTTAGGATAAAACAGTCTTAGATTAGGTTTATGCTTGAGGTATTTGAAAATTCTCTTTACAGCATTTAAATGAGATTCCTTAGGGTTTGCTTGAAAATGGACAAACATACACACACTAAACATAATGTCAGGACGACTAGCAGTTAAGTAAAGTAAACTTCCAATCATTCCTCTATAAGTGGTTTGATCAACAGATTTTCTATCTTCGTCAAGATCCAACTTACAAGTGGTGCTCATGGAAGTGTCACTACTTTTAGTTCTATCCAATCCAAAACATTTTAGAATATCTTTTGTATATTTACTTTGATTTAAAATAATACCATTTTCATTTTGAAAAACTTGAAATCTACGAAAATCTTTGAGTTCTCCCATTAAACTCATTTAAAATTCATTTTACATCATTTTAGAAAAATCAAAACACAAATAATTTTTTGAATATCCAAAAATAATTTCATCTACATAACTTTGACCAACTAAAACATCATTAGAAATTTGTTTTATAAAAAGAGTAGGATCAGCTATTCCTTTTGTAAATCCTTTGGAAATAAGAAAAGTACTCAATCTATCATACCAAGATCTTGGAGCTTGCTTTAAACCATATAAAGCTTTTGATATTTTAAAAATATGATTTGGAAAATTTGGGTTTGTAAATCCAGGGGGTTTTTCAACAAAAACATCCTCAGCTATATACCCATTTAAGAATGCACTCTTGAAATCCACTTGATATAGTTCAAAATTCAGATGTGCAACATAGGAAAGAAGGATTCTGATGGCTTCAAGTCTAGATACTAGAGAAAAGGTCTCCTCATAATCAATTCCTTCTTCTTGACTATAGCCTTGTGTAACAAGTCTAGCCTTGTTTCTCACTATGTTACCAGATTCATCAACTTTATTCCTAAAAACCCACTTAGTTCCTATGGTCAAAGTATCCTTAGGTCTATCTATTAATTCCCAGACTTTGTTTCTTTCAAATTGATTTTATTCTTCTTTCATATCCATCACCCAAAATTCATCATTGATTGCATCGTTGATATTTTTAGGTTCGAGCTGTGAAAGAAAAACTTGATGTTCAACCTGATTTCTTAGAGAAGCTCTAGTTTGTGTCCCTCTATCTAAATCTTCTACTACAGCATCTAAAGGATGGTTTTTAAGGGTCCTAGTTGGTCTAGAAAAGATAGGGCTAGAGATTTCAGGTTCATTTATAGGTTCGGGTTCAACAGAAGCAGATTCTGGAACATTTCCAGAACTGATTTTCTTAACAACAGGTTCACTGTTCTTGTCATTAAGGTCTAGAATGGACATATCTTCTTCAATATTTTCAAGAGGAGTCTTAGGTTCATGTGGATCAGTTTTATCAAATTTGATGTGTACAGATTCTTCCACACATTTGGTTCTCTTATTGAATACTCTATAGGCTTTACTTGATATTGAGTAACCTAGGAAAATCCCTTCATCACTTTTGGAAGAAAATTTGTCAAGATTATCTTTAGTATTAAGGATAAAGACTTTCCAACCAAAAACTCTAAAGTAGTTAACCTTAGGCTTCCTATTGTTCCAAATCTCATAAGGGGTTTTTTAAGAATTGGTCTAATCAAGACTCTATTGATAATGTAACAAGCTGTATTAATAGCTTCATCCCAAAAGTAAATTGGTAAATCATATTCATTGAGCATTGTCCTAACAATCTCTTGAAGATTCCTATTTCTTCTTTTTACTACACCATTCTGTTGAGGTGTTCTAGGAGCAGAGAAGTTGTGACTATAGCCATTATGTGAGCAATAAGATTAAAACTCTTGATTTTCAAATTCACAACCATGATCACTTCTCAAGGTCTTGATCCTAAGTCCACTAAGGTTTTCTATAGACTTGGAATATTTAATAAAGTAAGAACAAACTTCAGTTTTGTGAGATAGAAAATATACCCAAGTGTATCTAGAAAAGTCATCTACAAGAACATAGACATAGTGCTTCCCATTTAAGCTAGAAACTCTAGATGGTCCAAATAAATCTATGTGAACCAACTCAAGAGGTTGAGAAGTAGAAACTTATTTATTTTATTTGAAAGAAACTTTATGTTTCTTTCCCTTTTGACAGGGATTACAAACTTTTTCAGCTCAGAATTCAAGTTTAGGTAGGTCTCTAACTAAGTTATTCCTAGTCAGTTTTCTAAGTGATTGTATATTTCAGTGTCCTAATCTTCTATTCCAAATCCAAGATTCTTTATGAAAGGCATTTAAACAGGTAATATTTTATTTATCTAAAGAATTCAAATCCACAGCATAAACATTTTCATTTCTCAGTGCAGTAAATACCAAAATATTTTTAGAATCAAACACATTACAAGAATCATTTTCAAATTTAACATCGAAACCATAATCACACAAATGAGAAATGATTAATAGATTATACTTTAGTCCATCAACAAATAAAACTTTAGATATTAAGATTGAATCAGTGTTACCAATCTATCCTAAGCTGACGATCTTTCCTTTTGAGTTATCATCAAAGGTGAAATATCCTCCATCAACCTTGATTAAGATTTTGAAGCATGAAAAGTATCCTATTATGTGTCTTGAACATCCATTATCCAAGTACCATGTCTTCTTACAGGAACTTTTTAAGCAGGTTTCCTACAACACAATTTTTAGATAGAAAATGATTTTGGTACCCAAATTTTCTTGGGTCCAGATAGGTTAGCAAGCAGAACTTCTGGTACCCAGATTTGTCTAATGGGTTTCATATAATCAGTAGTTTTAAAAGATTTTTAAAGATAAACTTTTTTTGATCTATAACTATGTGAGTAGCTAGTTGAGACATAAGAATTTTTAGAACTGGAACTAGCATCATATTGTCTAGATTTAGGAATAAATCTATTCTTTGTAATATGTCTTTGTCCTGGCTGATAGCCTAAACCAGTAGTGTATTTTGGTGCTACTTGTTTTCCTAGAATTTTTGTAAGCATGTCCTTTCCATTATTAAATTTTTCCAAATCTTTCCTGAGTTTCTCATTAGACAATTTTAGTTTAGTATTCTCTTTGAGAAGTTGAGCATTCTTTTCCTTTTCTACTTCTAGTACAGATTTGATAGTGATAGTTAAAGAATGATGTTTCTTTAAGACTTTATACGTGTCTTTCTACTCATTGTAGGTATCTTCTAGGATGTTACAGTATTCAAATAATTCTTCACTAGACTTTTTTTCAGAATCAGAATCAGAATCATCTCCAGAATAATAAGAGTTTAAAGTAGCAGTGTCCAATGTTACCTCAGATGTGTTTTCCATGAAACACATATTAGCTTTTTCAGGTTTTTCATCCTAAGTGAAATTAGAATCACTTGAACTATCTTCTGAAGCAATCAAAGTTTCTTTCATAACTTTCTTGTATTTTTTTCCTTATACTCATATTTCTTCTTGTACTTTAACTTCGGACAGTCAACTTTAACATGTCATTTCCTCTTGCATTCATAGCAGACTATATCATCACTTTTATCAGTCATTTTCCAATCCTTCTTCCAATGACATTTATTGTCATACTTTCCCTTGTAATTTGATTTTCTGAAAAACGTCTTTTTCTTATAAAACTTCTTAAATTGTCTGGATATCTGAGCCATTTCAGCATCACTATCAAATTCACTTTCTTCACTACTAGAACTATCACTTACAGCTTGAATTTTCTATTTGTCCTTGATTTTTGAAGCAGAGGTCTTGAAAGATACTGATTTCTTTCTTAGTTCATCATCTTTTTCGTTGTTTACTTTAAATTCTTCTTCATATATCATCAACTTACCAATCAGCTCCTTGATAGGTATTATGCCAATGTCACATGATTCTCTTATTGAGACTGATGTGCCTCTCCATCTTTCTGGCAAGCATATTAGTATCCTCATGATTTTCTCCTTTACTGGAATAGCTTTTCCCAGTGAGATCATTGTATTAACTATCTCATTAAACCTGAGATACATATTATAAATAGATTCATCAGATTTCATTTTAAAATTAGCATACTTAATAGTGTATGTATTTAGTCTCATTTATTTAACATTGGTTGTTATCTCATGGGAAACAGCCAAAGTATCCCATATTTCATAAGCAGTCTTACAAGCAGATATTCAAATAAATTATTCATCTCCTAAAACACAATATAGGGCATTCATTTCTTTACAATTATTATTGTAAGAAGCTTTAGTAGGTTCATCCCAAGTATTTCTAACAATTTCTGGAATCTTATACTGAGTCTCTATAGTAGTCCAAATGTCAAATATCATACTTTCTAAATGAATATTCATTATGATTTTCCATTGGGCATAATTTATACCATTAAATAAGGGTGGAATGCTGGTAGCTACACCTTCTAATCTATTATCCATAATAATATTTTAGCAAATATATTTAAAGAGACAAAATTTAGAAACAACAGAAATTTTGAGATCTTTAAGATACAACTAAAATCACAGTTGAAAACTTTTCACAAACAGAGAGTTTTGAAAACCTTTTAACAAACCTCTGATACCAAATGTTGGTCAGAGTGGATACTCAAGAGGGGGGTGAATTGATTTCCTATTTAAAATTTCTGTTTAAAATATTTATATTGAAATCCCCCAATTTAAATAACAAGCTAAACTATAGTGAATTTACAATACAGTAAAGGTTCAGTTAGGTTCTCAAGAGATTGATTAGTTCTCAGTTAATATAATCTGAAGATTAGATTAGCTTTTGAGACTAACCTATTGATTTACAATAAGTACAAACACTTTCTATTTTAACTATTAGAGTAACTTTAAAATAGATTTATATTTAAAGTACTTAGCAGTGGAATTTTCAAAATAGTTTTAACTACAATAAACATGCACAGTAGTTTTAACCAAGAGGTTCAGTCTCAAGCTGAGAATTATTCCTCTCAAATAGTTTATATAAAGTTTTTATCCACACCCTGGATTGGGGTTTAAAATAGTAGTCAGAATATCCAGATCCTTAGATCTCTACCACAGTTCTACATGGGAAAGCAATAACATCAATAGCTCACAAGATGTTCAGGTCCTCAGACCTCTACCACTATCCAAAGTAGGATACAAGATTTTAAGGGAAATATTGAGTGGGGATTTAGAAATCCTCCAGCTTTTCTTTGGAGTCAGTGTGTGTTCGAACAGAGATAAGAACACACTACTCGTAATGTAAAGAAAAGGATGATCACAGTTCAGCAAGAATATAGAGATGAGTTTAAAATGATCTTCTGTGATGTCAATGCAGTTCTGGACTCCTTTGGATTGAAGCAGATGAAGCTTTGATTCATTCTATGGAAGTTGTGTGGAAAATAGAGTGTCGTGATTCTTCTTGTGTTCTTCATGATGTTCAGTCAAGTGAAGATGTTATTTAGGCTTCAATTATGATTTGTGTGTTCAGTTATGTCAAGTTGCATGAAGTGTGCCTTTCTTCTGAAACTTCCTCCAAATATGTTCTTTGTTCATGTACTCACTTCCTTGCTTTTTTTTTTCTGTATCATGCATTTTGATTCTTGGTCACACTTTACTTTTAACTTGGAATGCACGTGTTGGAGCTGACAGGTTTCATGTGTTATATACCTCATACCTCATACTGTCTGATGATATGTCTACAATGAAACATTAATTATGTCAGTTCATTAAATTCATCAAATAAGACAGTTAGAAATTAAATTGAAAAAAGACAAATTAGTTTAAGAAACGGTGTCACAGTAAGTCATGAAAATGGTGTCTCCTTCATATGGTGTCTAGGTTGATCACGGTGTCTGAGTGTCATGGTGTCTCGCGGTCACGGTGTCTCAGGGCCACGGTGTCTTGTTCACAGTGTCTGGATTCACGGTGTCTGGATTCACGGTGTCTTGTTCAAGGTGTCTTGTTCACGGTGTCTTTTTCATGATGTCTGGCTTCACAGTGTCTGGTTTTATGGTGTCTGGCTTCACGGTGCCAGAAATACATAGCCAGTGGAAGACTCACGGTGTCTTAGACTTTCCAAAGTAACTATGTGAAGACTTAAATAAAGATAATAATATAAAGGATTAGACTTAAGCATTTGTTAAATAAGGTATTTTGAGAGTAGATTAAAGATAGTATAATGTAAGTAAACTGAATATAGAGCAATGAAAATTTTTCATGGCACTTGTTAAAGCATGAGAAAACTTTAGATATAAATACACATGATCAATATTGAATAAGATATAGAATCATTAATACATGATTAAATAAGATTTGTGATCATTAAAACATGATTAAAACATGAGGAGTCCAACAAAAATAAAATTATAGTAGACTTTTGTATAGTAACTTATGACATGAGGTGTGCCAAGTGGCAAATACCATGGGAAAATACTGTGGGAAAGCCCATGGTTTTTCAAAAACCACTAATTAGGTGTCCCTTTTAATTAATAAAAAATTGGCTCTTAATTACTATAAATTCCAATTCACGCCCATTCATTTTATTTCATTAAAAACTCATTATCCTCTAATATCTGGTGGTATTACATCCCTAGGAGTCCTCCCAAGGTTTCCTCGAACCCCCAAGGTCCCAACCTTCAAGTTTTGGTAGTTACTCTACAAGGTAAGTGAATCAACCACCCTTCTCTTTTCTTAAAGATTTAATTTTATGTTTTCTATTTTATTTTCAATTGGATTATGTGGGGATATTTCATTATATATTCCCCTTACTACCCATATTATGTAAGAGTGATGATATACCCCCTTTCTCTCATCAAACTATTTTATTAAATTTTAAGTCATGTCGTTAGACTACCGAATTTTCATAAGAGAGTTCTCAATTTTTCTATTATTCTGAGTTCCTTTATTTTATAATTCTTTATTCATATACCCTAATACAAATTCTATGATAATTACAGTACCTTATATGAACTGGAATTATAATATGCTAATTTCAAATTTCATCATTATCTCTCTTTCCCCCTCCTCTTATACTAAAAATAAAAACATCGTCCGAGAAGTGTTAATTTATCACATTCAAGGATGACGGGTTCTCAATTTTTGTTACCATCTTTAATTCTGGTCATGAAAACATTTTTATGGTTGAAACATATCAGAATATATGTATTTCATCTCATTATTTTTTTGTAATCCCTACACACTCATAATATGGAATAATAATACAAAACAAGTTCATTGTACACAAAACTGCCAAGCTAAATCCAAGTGTTTATCAATAACTTTTAACCAATGATTCATCCTCAAGTATATAACCCAGAATCATTATAAGATAATTTATATCTATTTAATGTAACTAATAATATATATTAACAATTCTTGATGTTTAACCACATTTCAAATGAACTTCAATTCATGAATGCAAGTAAACGAATCATGAAAACCAAGGAAGAAAATGCTCCCAAAACAATAAAATTGAACCTATTAAACCCATAAAAAGGTCCATGAATGAACCTAATAATGTTATAATAAATCAATTAAATTTATAGGAGGTTCTATAATTATTAATTAATGAAGATAAATTTTATTATTCAGGTCATTAAAACAAACAAAGAACACACTCGAGCATAAGGTAAGGGGTTTCTTATATCATTTTTAATTCTGTGATATTTCCATTGTTTGACAATTATTTCATGTATGTGGTATATGTGTACTTACATATGATATATAATATCATTATTATCTTTATATTCATGGTATTATGTGATTCATTTAGTTATTATTGTCTTTTGGTCATATGATTCAATTGATTACAATATGGTAGGTGACTTTGTCTGAATTTCCATTTCATTAAGACCTACTTGGTATTGTGCACCTAATATTTCTTATGTGGTGTATATACTAACCATTTTATATAAATTTTCATTTTAAATTATATTTATATTAAATATCCATAATCTCATATCATGGATATGTTTGTTGTCTAAACCGTATACCATTTTACATACGATGTTTATTTGGAAAGTTATTTTTAACTATGGAAATATTGATGAATTATTATACTCTACTCTATATGGATATTGAAAAGGCATATTTATCTTGTATTTAATCAATGTATAAAGAATTATTTGGACATTAAGTGGTGGGTGGGGCTTGCTATAGCCCCTTGATGCATCGACATGTCTCATGAGGCGAATCAGTTGGCAACAAACCCTTCGAGTTTGTTTCCAAAAATCAGAAGGGTTTATACCCACATAACTAAACCGTTTTAATGGTATTATGGTATCATGTGCCAAATACATAACATCTAATTAATAATCATTATCTTTATTCATTATCAGTTATTACTATCCATGATGTTTTCACTATGACAAAATCTATGGATGCAGTTTCAATCTCAGTTTATTAATGGTGCGATTCTTTCATTTATTCACCATGCCATACTGACTATGTCAAATTTTTTATGATTAAATTATTATTGATTCGTACTTTTTCTATTTGTAACCCTTAATGATAATTTGATCTCACCCCTTTCAATTGTTTACCTTCAACAGGTGATGAAGAGGAGATCATTTATTGAGTTTTTGAGGATGCAGTTTTTAGTTTTTGTTATGTTTTGTATTTTGTAACCTTTTCCAATGTAACTTGAGTTACATCTATGTATCTAGTTTCTTCAATACTAATAAACTGATTTTTCCTTTGGGATTTTCATTAATTATAACCATTCCAATATAACAAGTAATGCACTGAATCTGTTCTAGAGGGGTCGGGGTGTTACACCATCCCAATATGGTTTATAAGGAGTCAGCTGGGATACTATCCCACACTCCTTTAAGTGATCATTGAAATATTAGTTAAGAAATTCTCTACCCCGGTCTGATAAAAGTTCCATAATCTTATTACCAAGATATTTTTATACATCATGTTGGTATTCCTTAGTCATTTAAAATGAATACGAATTATATTTCATGAAGTAGATATAACCATATCTACTAGATTCATAGATAAAGATACTGATGTGCGAAAACACATCCCTTGCCTCTAATGAAAATATACCACATACATTAGTATGAATTAATTCCAGTAAGTCAGTGGCTCTTTCTCCCTTCCCAAAGAAGGGTTCCTTATTCATTTTCCCTTATAAACAAGTGTACCATGCATCCAAGGGTTTTAACTAAACTTAGTCTAAATTCCCTTCTTGATGTAATTTCATTAATCAATTATCATTTATAGGACCAAGAACAAAGTTCTATATGTGGGTGTTATATGATTCATGCTCACTGGTTTTGTCATTGATTATCATTACATGGTTTTTGAGTTCAAGTATATATAAATTATTGTTTAGATTCAACATACCATAACACATGTTATCCTTATAAAAGAGACAACATTTATTTCCAAACATGAAATAAAATCCCATAGTGTTCATACTTGACACTGAGATTGTGTTTCTAGTAACTGAAGGTAAATAATAACAATTATTCAATACAAGAATCAAACCACTAGGGAAAGTCAAAATAAAATCTCCCACTACCAAGTCCGCTAGACTCGAACCATTTTCAGCTCAAAGATCCACTTTGACCGATTAAATATTCTTGATTCTATATGTTTCTTATATATGAATAAAAATGTTTTAACCGCATTACATATCCAATACCCAACTTATAGATAATGAAATATTCCATTCAATGACAAAAAAACTGAAGTAGAATCATCTTCTTCTTTCTTCTTCCCAACATTATAATTCTTTTTTCAATATCCTTTTTCCGCATAGAAAGCAGAAAACCTACTACTCATTACCCTCCCTGTGTATTTTTGTATTATTGGAAGGACAGTGCATCAGTGTCTTCATCTTGGACTTAAACTTAGACCCTTTACCACCCCTTCCTCCTCTAATTCACTATAAGTACTGAAACCAAACAGATCTGAACTCATTGAAGCTGAATACCCTGTTGAAAAATTGGGTGACCGAAGCTTCTAGATCTACGACTATTCCAACCTGAGCCACTAAGACCCTGATGAAGAAGCATATCTAGGTGCTGTTAGATGACCGATTTTGGAACATTACTAATAGTGGTTGGATGAAAATGACAATGAAGGAAATCAACAACCAAAGATGAGTTAAATCTGCCACTTGTGGATGAAGAAGAAGAACCTGGTCTGAGGCTGTGCTAAAAAACCAAATCCAAAATTGTCGATGAAGGTTCTACTTGGACTTTTTTTGTGGAAAAATAATCAGGGATTTTGGTGAAGAAGATCTGGGTGATGTGCAAGGACTCATGGTCAGAGATTAAATGTACTAATTTCACTGATTTTGAGATCGGATTTTCAAATTGGTAACCAACTGAGTTCATCAATTTTGATCCAAAACAAATCTTTTCAACATTGGAATTTTGACCCAACACTGATATGCTAAATATTTTGTTTTGATCTTGGAATTTTATTTTGTTTAGTCCAAAGATATAAATTATTTCTTATTGATATTTATTGTGGGGATGTTTGTAAAATTCGACTTGTTCATGTTTACCTGTTATAGATTTTGACTTCTATGAAGACCTAATATGGGAATATTGTTATGTTTATGTGATCTACCATTGGATTTGGTTGTTATTTTGTTTTTTAGGTCTCAGTTATGATGAATAAGGACTATAGAAGCTGAGTTAGAGCCTGTTGGAAATGTAGTGAGTGGTTTAAGGATTAATGTGTGATTAATATTTTCATGAGATTATAGGTGAAAGTCATACCCCACTAGACTGAAAATATGGATCAATATTATGGTATTATGGAGGTTTCAAGCTAGAAAAAATTTAAAATAAATATATTGTTGAAAAATTAACTGGAAATTTTAGGTGTAGTTTTTTTATAGGTGCATTAATTGTGTGTTCAGTGGCAGGAGTATGTTGGAGATCTTTGTTAGAATCACAGTGTAGTGACATAAGGAATAGTAGTTTTCACTTTCTAACAGCCTATAACCAATTTAAGTTGGGGAAATTTGGTGACCATTTTTTAGGGAAATAAAAATAAATTAATAGACAAAAAGAAAAAAAGGTGAGATATACACTTTTTCTAGAGATGGAGAAGAAACGAAGACACAGTGAGAGAAGAAGTGCAACAAAGAGGTGATGATGAACTAGCAAAGCTCATAATGGAGAGGGAATCGACTTCGACATAGAATTTTTCTCTCTCAAATGTATTGATTAATCAGTTCAATCTTTTGATGTATTTCTTGAATGTAGTTATTGTAGTTAACACTCAAATTCTGAGCGGCTAAAGTTTATTAGGGTTTTCGGATTTAAATTAATTTAAATTATTCATCTTCTCAACTCTTATTATCACCTTTATTTCAATGTATTTTTTTACAACATTTTCATGTTAGTTCTTAATGGGAATCAATTTTACACTATTTTAAGAACAGATAGGTGATGATAGTGGATACTTTTCCTTTGTTCATCAACTGAAGTTCCAAAAACTGGAAAAGGTTGATGATACACTTTTCTATTAAAGAACTAATCATATCTTTAGTTTTTATTGAAAAATATTATCAAGGATAATTCATTGGAATCTGCTAAACATTTAATGAATGTTTGGTGTTGATCACACATTTTTATTCAATAGAATTGGCAGAGAAATGATAGCTTGAAGTTAGAGCATAAAATACTTTTTTCAATGCAGTGTGGTCTGATTTCCCTAGTCTCGTCTGTTGTCGCCTTATCTACTTTTGTTTTCACAATATTCATCACAATCACACTTTCACAATTTCATTTTGTTTTTTTATGATTACGCATTTTTCATAAGTCTTCCCTGTGGATCGATACTTGTACTTGCTGCTTACTTATAGTTTATAGGTTTTAGTAACATAATTATTTTTCAAGAAATTCAATGATAATTGTTTCAAATTTTGGCGTCGTTTCTGAGGAGGGTGTGTGCAACCAAAAAAAATTAAATCTTTTTAAAAAAATCATTTCTAAAAAAATTAAAAAAAATTAAAAAAATAAATTCTATGAAAAAATATGCTCCATTGTTGTGTGTAATTTTTATATTGTTTGAACTTTATATTTTATACACACTAGATTGAGAGATAGTTCTAAAATTGAACTGTTAATTCTTGAAATAAACTCTCATTGTTTTTACCTTAAGAATAATGACTCTAAAATGGAAAATCCAAATTTTGAAATTCAAAGAGTTGTTGAATATCTAAACCAAAATCATGTTGCACCTCAACCTAGAAATGAAAATGCTAAGAGGGATAGGGTTAGGGATTTCCATCTTCCTACTGTATGAGGTAATCCTTCATGTATACGGTTATCTTATATGGCTGAGAATTATGAAATAAAACAATACCACCTCTCTATGTTACCCTCTTTTAATGGCCAGCTTGGTGATGATTATTTAAAATTAATTAGAGAATTTTATGGCATGATTAAATAATTTCCTTTTCACGGGATGAATGAGGAGGATGTTAGGTTGAGATTTTTTCCATTTTTTTGGAAAATAAGGCTCAAAGTTGGTTTCAAAATTTAGATGAGAAAATTTTTGACACATGGGAACAACTTTTCAATTCTTTTGTTACCAAGTTTTACCCTCATAATGCCACTAATTAAGTGAGACATAAAATCAATGGGGTCATTCAATATGAGGATGAAATTTTCCATGAAACTAGGGATAGGTTTAGGTTACTCCTTAGAAAATGTATTGATCACAAAATTTCCCCTCATCTTCTGATGGATAACTTCTATAATGGTCTCACTCCTTACAATTAGAATATTTTTGATCAATTTTGTGGTGGTGATTTCTTGGATGTGATAGCAGATGAACTCAAACAATTTTTTAATAAACTTTTACAAAAATTTCAATATAAAATTACAAGGAAAAGAGTTATCTATAGGGATGAACCTAATTCATAGGCTATTGTAGTTAATAAAAATTCTCTTAGGGATTTGTGTACTCATTGTGGGATGTATGGTCATTCTCAAAAAAAAATACCATATTTGATCTCTCTATTCAGCTTGAGGAGAGTGCCCAATTTGTTGACTATAGGGCTAGGAACCAAGGTGTCAATGACCCATTTTTTAATTGGTTTAATTCTTGATATAAAAATAATCCAAAATTATCATGTAGAGAATAAGATGTGTTGAAACAATCTTCTGCTTCTATTTATCCACAATAATCTAGACATTCATTTCAAAATCAATTTAATGGCGAATCCTCAAATTCTCATGTGGAAATTAGGGGTATGTTTCAATAGTTAATAGGAATATTTTATTCTCAAAAGGTAGAGTTATATTCCCAAAAATATAAAATTGATTTGGATAGGGCTGAACAAAATTCTAGAATTCATAATCTTGAGTTGAAAATGGTCCAACTTGTTAGAAACTTAGGAGGAAGAGACAATGGAAAATTACCAAGAACAACAGTGAAGAACCCCAAAGAAAATTTGATGTCTATAACTACCAAATCATTTATGAAAACTCAATAACAAGTTAGTTAATATCCTAGGGGAGATAAACCTGAAATTTTAGATAAACCTGAAAATGAAAACCCTAAAAATACCAAATCTATAAAACTTAATAGTGGTGTCCCGAATCATTTAATTGACAAATCATCAAGTGATAAACAAAAATAATAGAATAAAATGAAGTGGGAAATTGCTAAGGAATAAAATAATAATGTTATGTTTCAGGATAAGGAGATTGAATTACCAATCTTGAAAAATTATATTCCTCACATCCCTTCTCCACAAAAACTTAAGAAGAACAATGAACCATGTTTCTTGAAATTATTTCAATTTTTTAGGAGCTTTAATGTCAATATCCCACTTTTTTGGATTTTAATAAATTTCCATATTGATTTAAATTTCTCAAAATATTCTTGGTGAGTAAGAGGAATTGGGATGACTGTTCCACGATTAATTTTAATAAGGATTGTAGTTTCATTGTTCAAAATAGCACTCCTCAAAAATTAAAATACTTTGGTTCCTTTCTCATATCTTTTAAAATTGGATTTAGTAAGGAGATTATGTGTCTGTGTGATTTAGGTGTTATCATCAACCTTATTCCCTACTCCTTATTCATGAAGTTAGGTCTTTGGAAGCTAAAATCAACCTCAATTTCACTACAATTGGTTGATAGGTCACATGTTTTTCCTTATGTAAGGGTAGATTACTTGTTAGTTTGAGTGAGGTGGCTCAGCAGTGGGTGGTAACTCAGATCAATCTGGTCGCATCCAGGAAAAGGTGATAGAGACCATGAAGGGGGAAGTGAATAGATCAAATGTGACTTGAGTGGAATCCTTGAGCAAGTGGTGTAAGCACTCGGTAAAGAGGATCATCGGTGTTGGCCTTAGTCAAGATAAACGATGGCGGTGGTGTCCTGTTGCGGTTCAACGAGGCCGCTAGCTAGGTCGAGGTATGGGTCAAGCGGGGGGTGATGGGGTTGATGGCAAAGAGGAGGAATATATGGATTCCTCAGGAAGTAGCCTCTTTTGGTTCTATAGCCTCATTAAAATCATAGTCCCTCTTGTGGAAAAATTTCTTTCCCCTTAAACCCATGCCCCATATTTTTTATTCATAATTTTTCAAAAGGCCTAAGTTTTTGGCTAATTATTTTTAAATTCAAATTCCACACCTTGTGGAACAAATCAGATCACCAACAGGAGGAGATATGGTGGCCGGATTCCAACTACTTCTTAGCCAGAAACTAGTTTGTTTAGATTCCCATGTAAAATAACATATATATATATATACACGTGTGTGTTCATAATTTTTAATATCTGAAAAAACTGCTGCTTTCAATCCATAATTTTTTTAGATGGTTGTAACATGGTCATCAGAGTTTGGATCGAAGCATGGTTGGATCTGTTGGGACCAATTTAAAACCATCTACTTAAATTTAAAGTAATATAAAATTTCTAGACTTAGAAAATCTACATGATCCCTATGATACCAATTTTTAGTATCGGGCCATGCAGTGGAAGATGGTGGGTAAGGAATTTAAAATTTTTCATCATTGGAGTGATGAAATTGTATAGTATTTAGTAATATGAGCCCCTGATACAATATGAGGATCTGTTGTGAATTAATTGGAGCACAAAAAACAAAAAACAAATTTACTACCTCATTCAAATTGATGTGTACTTATTTGTCGCATGTCGCTGGTGATTATTTCTTGAAGGATATGAGACTGAATGCATCTAGATCATTTAAACATGCTTCAAGAATCTGTGTGTACACCGTTTGTTGAATTTTTGGGGCTGGCACAGAGCTTTGATGATTTATTCGATGTCATGAGGATCACTTCGATCTCATACATTTGATCCAGGAAGGCGTTCTTTAGTCATTATCTGGGTTAGAGAATTTCTCTCTCTAGGATTCAAGAGGAGAGAGAAGTTATCAATTCCAATGGATGAATAGTTCATGGAATTATTTTAAACCCTAGAACCTCCAGGCGCTCAATGTAGCCAATGATCTTGACTACATGAGGCCCAGCTGGGGAACCCTCTCCAAGTTTACTCTCAAAGAGTGCCTTGGAGATCTCAAACCTTTCATGTCTTTCTCTCTCTTATTAAATACCACGGAGTTTCTCTAGCATGCTATACGCATCCATATTTTCATGAGACTTCATGATATCACTAGACATTGATGATAGCATCAAACATTGAACGTCAACCGTTTCGTTCATATGTTTCTCATAGACGAGGAAATCCCCATCACTCGCCTCTTTGGCAGGTGGATCAGGTAATGATGACTCCAATATGTAAGACATCCATTCATGGTGTAGGATAACCCGAAGGCATCTAAAACATTCCT
The DNA here is from genome assembly GCA_963277665.1 of Viscum album. Taxonomy (NCBI): domain Eukaryota; kingdom Viridiplantae; phylum Streptophyta; class Magnoliopsida; order Santalales; family Viscaceae; genus Viscum; species Viscum album. The sequence continues at coordinate 1,664,854,417 of OY728127.1, forward strand.
ATAAGTTACTATCAGTGAGGATGTTGTCTTTATCCAGAATTGACCGTAGGGATAGTATGGTTGATGAGCTTGTCATTTTTTATTCTATTATTAAAAGAGAAGATCATTAGTACTTTCTTGATTACATTTTTATTAGAAATAATAAATTAAGTCACCCATTATTTTATCAAATCCAAATGGCCCTCACCATTGAACTTGGAATGTTCAGTTTCCATGACATTCTAGTGGCAAGGATCCATATTCCCCTTCTCATAACCCCAACAAGGGTTGGTCAACATTATTTGAAAGTATTTAGGTAGGCAGGTCTTTGCCAACTATGGGCTTGCAGCTCCTTAATCTATTGAGCGGACTCCCCAATCCTGAAATCCTAACTTTGGATTTCCTCAACTCTTGCCTCCAATATTACACCAATTCTAGCAAGGGATACTCATCTTGTTTTAATATGGTTAAGTCAACCTAACACCTTTCATAAGGTATTCCTATATAAAAGTAAGTGTCCCAAAAAGGGTTGGTCAAACACATAGTTTTATTGGGTTTTTCCCTTAATTAATTAGTGGAAGGCTTCGTCTGACTTAATATTTTATTTGAGATATTTTTATCACTTATGTGTGAATTTCTTATTATCATTATCACATTCTTGTTAATATTAAGTGGAACTTAAGTGATTAATCGTATCTTGATAATATTTGCGCATAAGCCTGGTTTATTTTAGTACCATCTTTCATGGTTGTTTAATTCATTAATTATGTGATCATGACAATACATCCATAATGATAAACCATGAATCTGATAGAAATAAAATAATGAAAAGGGCATGATCATGAGATTTTCTAATGGTTAGTTTATCTAGAGGTTGATAAACTAACCTTGACCTAGGGGAGAAACACCTTGAACATTTTGGGTTCGTGTTTATAGCTTTCCAATTTTCCACCTCTGTATCTTCTGGGATTGATTTCGTCACGACTCCAACTTGAACCGACTCCACTATTACATATGCCTATTTTTAACTCACATGTAGGTGAGGGGTAAAAGGTGTTTTATATAAAATAAACCTTGAGAATGCAGATCCTATATATTAATGAGTAGAAGGTTCGTAGGCCAACAAATTTAATTTAAATAAATTAATTAAAAGAAACCATCTACATACAAAGGTCTTGGTCCAACACATGATCATCCATACATGCAATGGTATTTATGCATAAATAAAACTAGCATTTAATTCTTTAATCATTCTTGTTTAAGATAAATCTCGATCAAATAAATTAGTTATCTTTAATTAATAAATCCTTTTATCTTAAACCCATTTCTTAATTTCCTTGATATTCTCATCCATCATAATTTTAAACAAATAAATTCATTTAAAATTATCTTTGTACATAACTTGAACATTGGAGTAAACCCGGTGAATTCTCATTCATAACTACCCAATGAGTAGAAATGAACATTACACGGAAGTTAAATTAAACACATATATATATAACACCTATCACATGTTGTGCCTCAGCTTTATGCATGTACTATGGTACACGTCTCAAGGGTTTGTATAATATAATAATAAATTTTAATAAATCTGTGTAATTTGGATGAGTACACGATGTGTATTTTTTACTACATGGCGTGTACTACCATTCACCATCCATACGAATTACACACCCAGGGAAATGGCATGTATATGTACTTTGAAAATCTTCGGAGTACACGACATGTTCAGTGGGCCACACGTCGTGTAGTATCCAAGTTACACGGTTTCCAGTCGGGCAAGTCGTGTATGGGGTACACGGTCCAACCCTAACCCAAAGGGACTACACGCCGTGTCTAGTATACTACATAGTGTGTAATCCAAAAACCACATGCCACATATTCCTGGTCAACACACAAAGTTGTTTAAGACTTAGAAAGACTCCAACACATGGCTTAGTTTGGTGGACCGGTCCGATGCATTGAATCTTTACTACACAGTGTGTACTGCCGAATAAATGTTGTGTGTTCAGGTGTTGTACGGCTAGGAAGCTTTGACACCTTCGGATGAGATCATCAATTTTATTTTAATCAAAATTAAAAGAAAATATTGTTTCTGTAAGGTGAACAGGAAATGAAAGAGGGGGAGAAGATCTCAAAATTTGGATTTGTAGAACAATTAACTTGAATTGAAATAACAAAATTATTAAATGCGTAAATCATCAATGAAATATTTAAATAATTATAAACTATGATGTAACCCCTCTGATACCACTTGAAGGTTTTGGGCACAGCGGAAGCATGGTTGGGATGACACCCAAATTTAATTTTTACCATGAGCAATGATTATTCTAGGATCAATATGATGATGAACGCCAGTCTCCATGGAATAGAATCAAATATTTAAATAAAGAAGGAAGAGGCCCGAAACATTTAGAGAGGATCTTAAACATCTTGTTTATAATTAATTTAATTAATTTCATAAAGAAAAGAATACTTGGATTTTTGGTATTTTGTTCATTGATGATGTTGATCGTTCGGAATGACCCTTCCAGATTATCTTATTGTGCTTGCGAGGATCCAAACTAGAATCCCTCTAGTGGTGATCCACACATGCTCTGATGACCTCTGATTGACACCACTAATTCTTCATGTTCTAGTGCGGTGAAGTAAGTGTCTTGTGTTGGTTGTTCTTGATCTCTCGTTCTTTGGACTTGAATAATGTCTCTTGTTCTTGAGAGGGGTGGGAAAAAGATTCGAGAGATAAATTATTTAGCTCAACAATTCTCAATTCACCAAATGTGCGGTGTGTTATCTATGGAACAATAGATGTACTTGTCTATTTATATGCATGGAACTTCAATTACAATATTTAATTGCATAACAACAATTAAATATATTCATGAACTTAGAGAAAACCCATGCTTATAATAATAATACCGCATCATTATTTATGGTGCACCAACTTTCACAAAACGGAATTATGAATAAAATTCCATGTCACAAAATAATAGTAGCATCATTATTATTTTAACTTGTGCCAACTAGTTAAATAATTATTTTATGTATTGCAAATAATTATTTTACTACCAGACCATCCTTGGTCTTCTCAAACTCCACCTCCATTTATTGACCACTTTAATAAATAAATAAATAATTTATTATCTTAAATAAATATTTTATTTACAAACTAGTAAATAAATATTTATTAAATGCTCAATAAAATAAATAAATATATTTAATTTAATTTATGCGATCATCTTAACTTGAATAAAATTATTCCACGGTCTTGATAACAATATTTATTTTATTAATTAAATTCAAATACAATTTAACCGAGACCACCAAAAACACTTAGTGTGCGACCCTCTAGGATTCTTTCTCGTTGGCATTAGGCGGGATTGCCTAAAGTCCAAGAGTATTGTCTAGAAATAGGTTAAGGAACCCCAGAGAAAGAACGTAATGTCTCAACAATGAAATCCACATACACACGCTCACTGTGTAATATAATCTCTTCGTCTCAATATCTCATCAAGAAGGTTTCATGATAGTGTCATCGCCCTTTATGCTTGATATGTCGTTCTTTGACTGCCTAAAATAAATTCATCATTATATCATGGCCATGGAATTTCGCACGATGGTTTTATTTCAATCAAATGGATGAGATATCAACTTCCATAAATTGAAGGGACAAATCCTTCCTCGACTTATCCATTAATAACATGCCACTCGTGACGCACCCAAAGCACCCTACTTCCTGCCAACTGTTTGCGTGACGTTTTTCATCAGTAAATCAAAGTGCATGAGTCGTGACACGTATTAATGATAATCTTAAATTCTAAGGATCATTACACATGCTCGCAGATAGAAATATCTGATGACACCAAAACATGTGGAATTTCTACTAGCGGGTATGTTCTCATAATCTCCTATCTTGGAGATTACCAAGTGCGAACTTCATGAGAGAAAGTATCATCTGCCTACGAGAACTCGCACCTGATGGTATGCATGCTATGTGTCCCTTCATAGTATGTCATCCAACCATAGAACTATATTTAAGAATATTGTTATAGCATTTCAAGGTTCTCATCATAGCGGGGAACTGACATGACCTTATCAATGCAACAAATACTATAGGACATTATTACATCACAGTCATGCAGAACAATGAACAATATGTAATAAGATTTTTAATATTTAAATACATTAAATATCCATGTAATCAAAGTACAACCAGTTGGTTCTAGGACACCAACTCTTACAGTTTTACCCTCTTAACACCACTAATTAAGTGAGACATAAAATCACTACTTTCATTCAATATGAGGATGAAATTTTCCATGAAACTAGGGATAGGATTAGGTGAATCCTTAGAAAATGTCTTGATCACCAACTTTCCCCTCATATTTTGATGGATACCTTCTACAATGGTCTCACTCCTTACGATTAGAATATTTTTGATCAATTTTGTGGTGGTGATTTCTTGGATATGAAAGTGTATGAACTCAAACAAATTTTTAATAAACATTCAAAAAATATCAACATAAAATTACAAGAAAAAGATTTATATATAGGGATTAACCTAATTTCTATGCTGTTGTGGTTAATGAAAATTCTATTATGGATTCATGTACTCATTTTGGGATTTATGGTCATTCTCAAAAAAAATTCCCAACGTTGATCTCTCTATTCAGCCTGAGGAGAGTGCCCAATCTATTGACTATAGGGCCAGGAACCAAGGTTTCAATGTCCCATTTTCAAATCAGTTGAATTCTAGATATAAAAATCATCCAAACTTATCATGGAGAGAAGAAGGTGTATTGAAACAATCTTCTACTCCTGATTATCCACAACAATCTAAACATTCATTTCAAAACCAATTTAATGGTGAATCATCAAATTCTCAAGTAGACATTAGTGGTATGTTTCAATAGTTAATATGAATATTTGATTCACAAAAGGTAGAGTTAGATTCCCAAAAATATACACTTGATTTGGATAAGGCTGAAAAAAAATTCTAGAATTCATAATCTTGAGTTTCAAATGGGCTAAACTGTTAGCAACATAGGAGGAAGAGATAAGGGAAAATTATGAGGAAAAATGATGAAGAATCCCAAAGAAAATGTGATAGAGATAACTATCAGATCATGTCTGAAAACTCAAGAACAAGTTAGTGAACATCTCAGGGGAGATGAACCTGAAATTTTAGATGAACCTGAAAATGAAAACCCCAAAAATACAAAATTTGTAAATCTTGATAGTGGTGTCTAGAATCATTAAAATGACGAATCATTTAGTGATAAACCAAAATAATAGAAGAAAATTAAGTGGTAATAAAATAATAAGGTTATTTTTTAGGATAAGGAGAGTGAATTACCAATCTTGAAGAATTATATTCCTCCCATCCCTTCTCCACAAAGACTTAAGAAGAACAATGAATCAGGCTGCTTGAAATTAATTCAATTTTTTAGGATCATTAATGTTAATATACCAATTTTTTAGGCTTTTAATAAAGTTCCATCTTGGTTTAAATTTCTCAAAAGATTCTTGGAAAGTAAGAGGGATTGGGATGAGTGTTCCATGATTAATTTGAATGAGGATTGTAGTTTCATTATACAAAAGAACGTTCCTCAAAAATTAAAATACTCTAGTTCCTCTTTCATCTCTTTTAAAATTGGAGTTAGTAAGGAGATTAAGTGCATGTGTGATTTAGGTTCTATAATCAACCTTATTCCATACTCCTTATTCATGAAGTTAGGTCTTTAGGAGCTAAAACCAACCTCAGTTTCACTACAATTGGCTGATATGACACATGTTTTTCCTTATGGAAGGGTAGATGACTTGTTAGTTGATGTAGGAAAGCTCAAAATCCCTATTTATTTTTTGGTTCTTGAAATGGATAGTGATAATAAAGTTACAATCATTTTAGGAAGGCTATTTTTAGCTATAGATGGGTCTATAATTGATGTTTAAAAAGGTGAAGTTACCATTTAGGCTAGTGATGATCAAGAGGAGTTTCATGTTTTCCAAGAGTCACTGTCTTTGGTTAGTTGTAATTTGATTGATGTGGTTGAGGAAGTGTTTATATCTGATATTAGGAAGGATACTTGTTGTCCTTTTGAGGGAATAATTTAAACATATGTTAATGATCATTTTCAAGAAAAAATTGCTAAATCTAAGTCTAAACTTGAGTTGGAGAGGCTAGGGAAACTTGAGAACCAAATTAAGAAATATATTTCTCAGGACCATGATGCGGTCCTTCCACACCCAAACTTTCATGTTGAAAGTGTTTCTCAAGATGATGTTCAAAGTTCATAGCCCTATCCTATTTCCAACATAGAAATTTATTTCTGTTCTCATCAACTTGAGAGGTTTCAGGATATTTTGAATGTTTCTTCTACTAAAAGTGAGTGTTTTAAGTCTGAGGAAAATTGTTTGGGGAGTGCTGATCCCTTAGTTACTATCAATGAGTCATCCCAACCTGTTCAAAGTGTAACAAGTGAGAATATGTGTTTTTTTCCAGATCTGGATAGCAAGTTTGTTCCTTCTATTATTAGCTATTTAGAAGAATATTTTTCTATTCAAGAACTCAAATAATTCTTAGGGAATCTTTAAGAGGTTGCCCCTACATCACAAAAGGTAAATGAATCTGAGAATATTCTTAGTAGTGGAAAATCTTCTCAAACTGTTGAGTTATTTTCTGCCTTTGCTTCATTCTAAAATCTAGCTGATGAGATCCTTGATCATAATTTTGAGAAGTTCATAGATGATATTGAGGGCACATTATTTACTTCTCAAGGGGTATTTTTTTCTAGGTTTCATCCTGAGAATAATATTAAGTTGGTTGAAACAGTTGTTGCACCTAATTCTGAGTCGTTCAATCCCTCAAGTGTGGGGGAGGATCTTGGAAGTCAAGTTGTTCCTTCTGTTGAAAACACTAGACTACTTATTTCTTTGTTATATTCATTGTTTTAAGTTCATTACCCTGAAGCTTCTGGTGGTAAGAGGATAAATGGTGGAACTTTGGAGTATTTGGGAGGAAAGTTGTAAGAAGTTGGAGTGTCTAAAGCGTTGAGAGAACAAAGAAAAAGTTTCAAAATAATCAATGACATGAAAACCAATAATGAATCATACCCTTTGAATGATCATGAATGGAACATTTTAGGGGGGAAATTATGGCTAAAGACTTTTAATTTAGCACTTCAAGAGAGGCAACCCATTTGTTTTTTCTTGTTTTTTATTTTTATGTTTGAATGAATAAAATTTTATCCCTCTCTACTGTGTGTTGCTCTCTATTTTCATAAAACTACAACATTTCTCTTGGCCTCATTTTGATGAATTTGTAAGAATGGATTTAATTTTTATCTTTCTTTCTTTTTTATACTTCTATAGAAGAGGTCAGATGTGCATCAATGTTCAAAGAGATGCATTTTTTAAGAAAATTGGATTACACTTTCCTAACTCTTTTCTCCGGTTTAATTTGGTTTGAACTATAAATTCTTGAAATTTATGTTTATATTTTTCATTTTGTAGGAGTTGAATTTTTTTCTACCAAAGGATTTACTCAAGTGTGAAAATTGGAAGTTTCTTTCTCTGAGAATTAATTGTTAAATAACTATATCAGGGATGTTAAAATTCAAGTTCTGCTATTTTAGTTTTTCTTTAATTTCAAATTTTTGCTACCTATTTCATGAGGTGTTATAATTGATTGTAGAGTTTTTATTTAATTACTGTTACATGTTGAATTCATTATGTAAAACCTTTTGGCCATTACTACTATTTTTTAAAAAAAATCAATGCTGAATTTCTTACTTTGCATGATCATATTAGTGCTTTTAATGATTGTATTTTTGAATTTTTAAATGTTAGAATGCAGCCATTCTGAAAATTCTATTATGTGTGCTAGAGTTGAAGTAGTAATTAGTAGGTATTCTTTTGTATGTTTTGAATGATTTGATGTGGTAGAATAATTTTTGAACTTTATTATGACGCCTAAACATAATAAAATGCTACTGAATTAAAACTCTTTTTGATCATTAAAATTCTTAACTGTTCTCCCACCTTGAGTTCAATAATGGGGACATTGTAGAGGTTTAAGTGTGGGAGATGGGTCTTTAATGTTCAAATCTATAATTCATTGAGATCCCACCAAAAACCCTTAATTTTTTTCGTTTTTAAGCATTACTTATGAATTTTCACTCGATGGAAATTTTTCTTTAAAATTGAAAGTTGTGATGCAACCTTTAGGAGATTAATCTTTAATAGCTCTTGGATTCAATTGAGTAAATATTTTCTCTTTCCCTATTGGAAAAAATGGTTCTCGATAAAATATTGGGAAAATGATATACACTTTTTATTTACTTAAAACTTTTTAATTTGAATTGAACTAATTTCATATGCATCCGAATGGATTGTGAAATGAAAATCCTAATTCGGGTTGAGACACAAATTCTTCATTCTTTCATCTCTTATTATTCAGGCTAATGTATGAGTTATTTTGTATGCTTGTAATTATTAAACTTTCCCATCTAAGCATGGTGTCTATTTATTATTCCTTTTTAATTATATGTGTTGGCTCAGTTGGAGGTAAAGAGAAATTTGGATTTTCATTTGAATGAAAATTGATGTTTGTTAAATTCTCTATAAAATATTCAATTTAAATAAATTTTTTAAAATAGTAACCAATTTTGAAGTGAAGAAAATTATTTTGAGGTGGGGGGCATTCATCTTTTCTACTTGAAAGAATCTATGAGGAAAAATCAATTTGAAAATCAATTCTTTGTGAAAAATATAATTTTTCCATTTTGAGATTTGTCTTCTACTGTTCAAATGGACTAAGTAGTTGTTTGAGGACAAACAACGTATTAAGTGTTGGAGAATTTGATGTGGCTTTTACTCATTACATCTTATCACATTCTTTTTTGGGGTTTATATATATATATTTAATGTTGAAATGAATTTAATTTAGTTAATAATAACTTTATGCTAATTTATAGTGGTATTAATGAATTAATGGTTTTTATATTAATAATGTTTGTTTTATTGTTTAATTCATCAATTTTTTCATTCTTTATATTATTTAATAATGTTTGTTGAATCATAAATTGTTTAATTATTTCCTTTTCTTAATTTATTAAGTTTTATTTAATTTTATGTTCTGTGTACTTAAATGTTTTTTCCCTTTGTGTTTTTAGTTTTAGTATTTAAATTAATTAATTGTTGTATAAGTTTTAAACTAAGTTTATTTAAATAATGGATTTAATATAAGTAATTCATTCCTTTATAATTTATATATTTTTTTATTAATTAATCACCTTATTACTGTGTAATGTTTTAATTTAGTTGCGTTTTAAACAATTTAAATAGTTATAATGAGTTTATGTTAATCAGTCGTTAATTTATTTTAGGGGCAATGACAGTTGAGGATCAAAAGAGACCCTTAATTCCCGTTAACAACATGCATATTTTTAGATCAAAGTAAAATCTTATTTGATTAAAAAATCATAAACTTTTTGGTGCTTAAATGAATTTTATCATGTTTTTTAGTCCAAACTGTAATTAGGTGTCTGTTTTGGTCCTGTACTGTCATTTTCCCTTCATTCTATTTCATTGCAGCGTGAGATGACCTAGGGAACGATGCCCACTCAGACCGAAGGAGGTCCTACCCAGATCTGAGAGCATCGATCAACGCAGAGCATCGAACCAAAGAGCGAAGAGGTTGATTCGAATTCGGTTACTCAATTTTATATTTCTGAACGCTGCGGGTTGAAATTGAGGCAAACCTTGAAGAGCCGGGTTCGTGAATGGAGATCCAAGCCGAGCGTCAGTGTGAGGAAGGAGAACGACTTCCAATCAGATCCGTGTTAATGTGAAGATGTCGATGAAGATCCGTTGAGGTTTGAAGCTGAACTGGTAACCGAGTGCGATGAAGTGCACCGTCAACCGGACTAGCGGCGTGTCGATGACGAAGTACGAGACCAACCGGATCTGAAAACATCGAAGCCGAATACTCTATTGAAACCTTGTGAAACTGAAGCTTCTGAATCTGTGCTTGTGCCAACCCGAGCCACCGAGGCCCTGATGAAGAAGACGATCCGGGTACCATTTGATGAATGTCGTCGGAACTGTTATAATCGTGGTTGGGTGAAAACGAAGATGAAGAAAATCAGAAACTGAAGATGAGTTCGATTTTCTTCTTGTGGATGAAGAAGAAGAACCCGGCCTGAGGCTGTGCTACGTGACCGAATCTAAACTCACCGGTGAAGGGTCGACCGGGTCTGGGCTTTTTTGTGTTGAAAACGAATCAGGGATTTTGGTGCAGACGATCCAGGAGGCGTCCGAGGAGTCGTGGTCAGAGATTCAAGGTACTAATTTCACTGATTCTGAGCTTGGATTTTCAAATTGGTAACCACCTGAGTTCATCGATTTTGATCCAAACCAAATCTGTTCGACACTAGTTCTAGGTTATGACGAAGAAGGATTATAGTAGCCGAGTTGGAGCCTGTTGGAAATGCAGTTAGAGGCTTGAGGATTAATGTGTGATTGACATTTTCATTGAAATTTTGGCTGAAAGGTATACACAACTGGACTGTAACCTTGGATCAAGCTTGTGGTATTGTGGAGGTTTATTTTTTTAGGGTTTTTGGATTGAAATTCATTGAAATTTTTCATCTACTCAACTCTTGTTATCACCTTTTTCTTAGAGTTTTTTCCTTCTGTTTTTTCATTTTTGTTTTTAATGATAATCAATTTTACACTATTCTAAAAACCGACAGGTGATGATAGTGGATACTTTGATTTTGTTCATCAATTGAAGTATCGAAAATTGGAAAAGGTTGATGATACTCTTTTCCATTAAATAACTAATCACATCCTCAATTTTGATTTACAAATCTTGTTAAGAAGAATTTGTTTGACTATGCTAAACATTCAACAACTGTTGTTCGGTGATGATCACATATTTTTCTTTAAAAGTATCCCTAAAACACTATTCCACTTCACACATTAGAAATTCCCACACATTAATCCAATCTTCCCATATAATTCAATTCACATTTTCACTTAAAGGTCTCACAACCAAGAGAACTACTGGTTCCTAAGGGTCAACCTAGGAAACCTTTTATTTAAAAATAAATAATTCAATTCCAAAAGTATCCCTAAACCACCTAAATTAACTCACCCATTACCGGTACACTAGCATAACATACCACTTTAATGATTCTGACAAGATCTACCCAGGGCCAATATATTTATCTTGGTCTAGAGCTGTTTTCAAGATACCCATAATGCCACTAGTCAATTAATTTAATTATTAGTCCAAGCATCTGATAAGTAAGAATGACTACACAAACCAAAACACATTAAGATATATAGAATTTAAAGTAATATAATTTAGACCACCTACCTTAATCTAGGAGATACCCACTCGACCATTATTAGTCTTTGGTTTGAGCCAAAATGAGAGAAATCAAAGAACGAGACAAATGCCCTGAGAAGAGGGCATAACCCTCATAAATTACGGATCAAATTTTATTAGAAAGAGAAAACATTAAAGGTGTGTAGATGATTATTATACTCATCGAGAGATTTTGAATGCATCTAACAGAAAGTGAGATGGACAAGAACTAGGGGAGATCCAACATTTTCTATCGAGTGGGAAAAGGGGGCTTTTATGCACCTAGAAATGGCCCTAAAACTAGAAATTTTGTGTTTGGAAAATTAGGGGAGAAGAGGGAATATAAACATTTTCCCCCCTTTAAAAAACTAGAAACATGATCCCACCAACTGGATGATGGGTCTCGCCAGTGAACTAGGGGGTCATTGATGATCCCAAGCAGAGCCTCTGGCCCCGGGAAGGCCACTGGCTAGCCGATGGCAATGCAGACATTTGGTTGTATTTCTTGTCTACATTATTATCTTCCTATATGCTCTTGAGACCCCTGAACCCCTAATAGAACATCATTCTAAGTCTAAAAAGGCTCTATTGCGGGGTTACAATCCTTGGAATTCGAGTCAAAATTCCCATATAAAAATTATCCCCTTCACTAGACGACAACTTGATCTTTCCTCAAAAACCAAACATCCATATGAACATGGGGTTTTACAATCTCCCTGTCATACGAAAAGTCATCCATGTACTATATACTTAAGAAACATCGTTCCTCAAACCATGGACAAAGCATGAACATTCCATTGGTTATGGTCATACAAAAATTGCATCAACCAGCTTTACTACCTAGAATCTCATCAGCTCGTACACCATGGCGTCGATCTAGCACTCAACACAAACATGACTCTCCACTACCAGTGGAATCCTTGAACACCAGATTCACCAACATCACACCACATGGGTTAATGTGAATAGTTTATACTATACGATGTCCACCTAAAACCTCAACTAAAAACATAACCTCCCTTATTAGACAATTTATAGCTCAAGGCCTCACCTCAACACTGCCTCAAAACACCAATGTCACATAGACCCAATGTTCAACCAACTTTCTTCTTGATACCAACATTCATTCCAAACACCTAATCTTTATCCCTTAACTACTGGTCGCAAAACACAAACCAATCGGTTCCGACCAAAATGAAACAACCTAAACCCTCACTGGGTGTTCATCTAAAATTAAACCCTCACCTACTAGGTTCATCAACACATCACTCCCAATGTCATCAATAAAATCAAGAAACAAGAACTATGCACTAAACTAGTCTATAGTGTTCTTCCCACTGTAGAAAATTATTATTACTACTCTACGAGCACAACTCGGATGATACCCACCCTCAATCAGTCAATGGAATTCTTGAGCCTCACCCACATTACTTGATTGAGTCATGAACCCAAATTTTACTCCAAGTTCTGTTAACACAATGATGTCCTATAAAACTGCTTTCCATGCCAATACAAGCCACCCTTAGACACTCATTCTAGATAGGTTTATATAGGGTTCCAATTTGCATCACCCAACTCTCGAAAAAAAACCCAGTTAAAAGTTGAAATAACTCCTCCTTCTGAATCCCAAACTCAGTCGATGAGTTTCACCGCCTCCATTCATAGTTTCCTACACCCCGGTTTTTTTCTTGTAAGCTTGGCTCAAAACTAAACCATTCCCATCATATTGAAAATTTTGTACCTAAAATGTTTTCTAAACCCTCAATACCAGTGCCTTGAAAAGAAAAACCATTCCAATTTCACATGCACATACATCCCACATCCAAAACAATACCAGAAGACCAACATTTTCATAAGAATCACATGATGAATACTTGAATAATAGGTTTAGTATGATTTGGGTACATAAAATTTATTCTAAGTACATTATGTGTCACTTTTGGATATAGTGGTTTCACAATCAGGGATAGCAATTGATCTCGAGTATGTTGATGTATCTGTGTATTTGTCATAACCGAGGAATGTAATCGATAGTTGATGTTTTATTGGATTGTATGGGAATTAAAGGAAAATCATTTTAGAGATCTCTCACTTAGCATTGCCAATGACCACAGTTACCAAGAATGGATTCACGTTTGACTGTACATACTAGTGTGGGGAAGTTTCGACAATGTTGAAGAAGTGGTTGTTGTCAACTCTGATCCTAAGCATTCCTGAGCCTAACGTTGGATATGTAGTGAAATGTGATGCATCTGGTTCTGGCTTAGGATATGTTATGATGTAGAGTGATAAATTAGTCACTTTGGGTTTCATCAGCTTTTAACCCACAAGATGAAATACTCTAATCCTTTATTTTAGTTTGTAGTTGTGGTCCATGCATTGAAATGATCGTAACAGAACCTCTTGGGAGAGAGATTTGTTGGGTACTCTGGCACCTAGAGTGCATATAAATTCTGGTAGTGTCAGAGTTGCTAGTTGAAGTGGGATGTTCACCCAGGGCCGACCTATTTTACCTCATAGTTTTGGTAATTATAATAGAAGTCTATGAGTTGATAGTTGAAGTTGTGTATAACCTTTTATCCTCATATCGATGAGCAGTCAGGAAGGATGATCCAAACCATATAGGACATGCTTCATGATTGTATTATAAATTTTAGCCACCAAATGCATCTTTTGGGGAGATACAAATTCTGGTAGTGTAAGACATTAAAGTGTTCAACAGATATTTGTAAATTCTACTATTAATAAAGTGGACAGTCCCTCTACCTTAACAGGATCAAGACACTCAAGTGTTCAATAGATATTTGGTGCATACCACACTCAAGAAATCAAGACATATATGGTGCATACCACACTCGAGAAATCAAGACATAAAAGGAAATATCAGAAATCAATAAAATACATAGAAGGAAACATGATAAATCAAGAAAATGTTAGGTCATGAAAAGATTTGGTGGCAACTATGTTCCACACATGATATATATACAAACCGACTATTAGCATATTTGTCTAATATATCAACAATACAACTAATCACGGTCTGATGATGAACACATCTCGTCACCCTCTCCACCTCCATCTCTAGTGCCTGCTACCACCTGTAAGAACATTGTATTGAAAATTAAATACTATTGTATATTTATATTTAAACTTTAAACCAATAAAAGTTTGCAAACTAAATGATTTTGAATTTTTGTGATTTACTTGTTCACCACCAGTCGATGCAATACCACCGGGCTCCGCGGCCAGCTGGCCTAAAATATGGCCAAGTAATCCTACGGTGTCATCCGCAGGGACCCCATATGAATTTAATGGGACAACTATCTTATCTCCTGTCAGATTCCATACATCTGAACTTTTTATATTTTTCTCCACACTTGCATTGTTTTCATCTTTAATGAACACACAGTTAGTATTAAAAATTGCAATAAATTTATTCATATTAAAATTTGTACCTATAACATTCACCCTCTAGTATCCCTGCGAAGAACTAGAAGTGGCGTGCCACTCCCCCACTGTTGAGGCTCTTGAAGCCGGAGGCGATGACTGAGCTGTTGGAGGGACACTCACAGAGGGTGTGAGAGATAATGCAGGGGGGCAAGCAGATGGTGGCTCAGATGCCGTAGGGAGGGAGACAGATCGATCGTCATCTGTCGTGGTGGTCAATGAAATAGTATATCGCTTCCTTCTTGGCATTCCTGTCATTTAATCAAATAAAATTAAGTTCAGAACATATATTTCAAAAAAATTATGCAGAAAAAAAAGTAAAAAATGATAACAGATGCACAGTACTAACAAACAAAAATATATATGACAATAAAAATGAATTATTGCACAAATGAAATAAGTAGTTGCTAAATGAATGCATAACTGTACATATAATCATTTTCTCCATCAATCATGTTGGTTTCCTACTCCATTACTTTATCCACATCATTCATCCTTGTTAGACTAATATTTTCAATATCATGATGGACAAATAATTTTGATTCTTGTTGTTGATGAGATTCAATGTCAGAGGTCAAATCTTCCACTTCATTACCCATATCATACAAATCTCTTTGGTTTGCATGAGAAACTACACTCCACCCTTTATCCACAACATTATTCACATAATATACCATTTTTGCTTGCGATGATAAGATATATGGATCATGCAGTTCACGATCACCAACATCTATCAAGCGAGCGAAGTTCACAGAAGTAAATTGCAAGGAATCTCTTTTAACACCTCTGATAATATCGACCCAATTGCATTTGAATAAAACAACTAAAAAATGCATGTGGTAGTTTAATTCAATAATATCGGTCAGCTTTCCGTAGTAGCCCACTTCAGCAAATGTAAATATACCACTAATCTGTGTTTTCAAACCCTCTTCTCAATCGATTGTATGAAATCTAAAGGCATTCACGCTGTAAGCGTCGTACTTTCTAACTTGTTTTAGAGGGCCTCGAGCAAGAAACTTCAAATCTCCTGACAACTCTGCTCGAGTATCAGTATTCATTATCTAAAAAAAGAAATATACTTTATTATAATTTCAAAATATATGTGTGAACCTAATATTCGTATTTATTTCCATATTTATGAACTTACACATCGTGCAAACCATTCTACAAGCTCTTTATTAACAGTTTTCATTATATCTTTCTCATTTCGCGTTCAGCCTCTCATTTTTCTTTTTGTTTGTATCGTCAACTCTTTAATAAATGAATCTGCAATTTCATTATTTAGCAGCACATATCTATGTGCCTGTAATATTTCCATTTCTTTCAGTGTAACATTTGAGGTCCTCCTAACCGATCGACCAATAACAGGAAATATTTTTGATTTCCCATGTATTTGAGATTGAGTTGATGTGTCTTTAACACGTCCAACTCGATTAAATCTTGTCTCAATATCATCCAAGTATCTAAAACAAAAGGTAAGACACTCCTCTGCCAAATA
Organism: Viscum album; assembly: GCA_963277665.1. NCBI lineage: Eukaryota > Viridiplantae > Streptophyta > Magnoliopsida > Santalales > Viscaceae > Viscum > Viscum album. The sequence continues at coordinate 1,664,870,715 of OY728127.1, forward strand.
GCCTTCAATAATAGAGCCTTCTGGTTGAGCTTTATTTCTCACATATGATTTAAAATGCCCAAGATATCTATGAAATAAAACAAACAAACATAATTATGCATTTAATTAAGTGACAAAAATTGTTTACTTAACTGAAAAACATATAAATAAAGTACCTCTCAATTGGATACATCCATCGATAATGAACGGGGCCTCCTAATTTAGCTTCCTCAACTAAACGCACAGTTAAATGCATCATGACAGTAAAAAATGACGGAGGAAAGATCATATCCATTGCACAAAGTGTCAATACCAACCTCTCCTGAAGATTGTCAAGCTCAAATGGATGTAGAGATTTCTCACATAGTTGTTTGAAAAATGTGCTAAATTGGAGTACAACAGCAGTAACCTTTTCAGGTAATAATGTACGCAATGCCAATGGTAGTAACTGCTGTAACAAAATATGTGAATCATGACTTTTCAATCCATGTAACTTACGATTATTTAAGTGAACACACCTCGAGATGTTACTTGAATACCCATCAGATACTTTCACATGCTTTAAAATTCGAAGGAATGTATCTTTATCACTATTTTTCATTATTAAAATTGTCAGAGCATACTTTTCATTCTCATTTGGTCAGAGGTCACGTTTTATGTTCATTACTTGTAAGTCTTTCCGAGCATTGAGATGATCCTTCGACTTTCCATGCTCATTAAACAATGTGAAGATCAAATTGTCACATATATTATTCTCAATATGCATCACATCAAGATTATGTCGCCACAAATTAAATTCCCAATACGAAAGTTTGAATAATATACTTTTTTTCTTCCATTATTACGTTCCGATTTTACTTGACGATGCACTTTGAACTCGTTTCCCACTATCATTCAAATGATGAACCTTTACAAATTTTGTTTTAAAATTTCCAAGTTGTGTCAATATTTTAGAACCGGTTAACAACTTTGGAGGTGGTCTACGATTAATGAAACTGTTAAATTTTGATATGTTCAGCCAAAATCTATGAGATGCATTGAGAAATCTTCAATGGCACAAGAAGCACCATTTTCTACTATGAGGCAGCTGTTTGGGCTCAAAATCAAAGTTACAAACAAGACAATCCAGACCCGTGTAAGTGTTCCAGCCAGATAAATTTCCATGTCCAGGGAAGTCACTAATGGTGCACATTAAAGCAACATCCATTTTGAACATTATTTTAGAAGAAGCATCAAATGTCTCAATACCGTTGCTCCATAAATCCTATAATTATTCAATTAAAGGCTGCAAGTATACATCAATATCATTTACAGACATTTTTTTTCTAGGAATAATCATCGAAATAATAAAAGGCGTTTGTTGCATAAACATCCACGGAGACAGATTGTAAGAGATCAAAACAACTGGCCAAATGCTATAACTGGTACTCAAAGTCCCAAATGGGTTGAATCCATTGGCAACCAATCCCAATCGAATATTCCTAGGATTAGTTGAGAAATCCGGATGTAATGAATCAAATGTCTTCCACAATTGTGAATCTTGTGGATGTCGCATTAACCCATCATTTTTATTATCTACAGAATTCCACTTTATGTGTTCGACAGTTTTCAATGACATGAATAATCTTTTCAATCGAGGATTTAAAGGAAAGTAACACAAAACCTTTGCAGGTGTGTTCCTTTTCTTCTTCTTTATGATAGTATGTTGATTCAAACTTCCGACATCACCCATTAACTGCCATCTAGAAGAAGAACATTTTTTTGCAATCCTATCTACTTGAATCCTCTCGCCAATAAAGCATACAATCATTGGGACACACATGTACTTTTGTATAATTCAAAACAAGCCTGTTAACAAATTTTTTCATATCATAAAAAGACTCAAGGATGTTTGCTTCAGGAAATGCATCACGCAACAATTCCAATATCATGGACATTGCCTTATTTGTAATTCCACATAGACATTTGATATGGTACAACTTCAGTAGAAAAGAAAGTTTTTAATATTTCAAACATCCACTATACAACTCTTGATTTCCATCATCAACTAAATCATGAAACATATTTTCCTCAGTGAAGTTTTCTCTTACATTAGTCTCCACATAATCAAGAGGAGGATCCACTGATATGTTACAATCTTGATCTGGTTGTCCTACAGTCTCAAAAACATCACTTGTCATGTTGATATTTGTAGCACCCTCATCTGGTTGTTCTGATATGTTTTGATGTTGATGGTGGTGCCTTGTAGTGCCGAATGCATCATTTATAAGGTTTTGCATTTCATTTTCCATTGTCGATGAAGTTGGGATCTCATTTTTGTGGATTGACATCAGTGTTCAACCTTTCTGTAACATTCGATTCTCTATGCCAAATCCAACAAAAATATTGACCAGAAAATTTCTTCAATATTAAATGTTCATAAACTTCATCTCTCTTCAACCATCTTCTAAATTTACATTTAGGACATGGACATCTTATTCTCCCTTCAACGGATCGATTAGAAATTGAAATTTTTTAAAACTCCTCTAAACCCTTAACATACTGGTCGCGTTCCTCGGTAATGTGATCCATCTTTTATCCATGTATATCACAATGTGCCTATAAAATATTAAAAAAATTAAAACCCATAACTATTAATAAACAGGGAAAGAGATTCATATATACTAGTTGAAAAAATATATAAATATGTTAAATAAGGTTTTCCTATATAAATAAATATGGTAAATAATGAACTCACCCACTAGAAAACCAAAACATGCAAATTAAAAAGATCCATAAAAGAATATAAAGATATCCTAAGTGTTTGGCCCAATTTTTAAATTGGAATTAACCATGTAGGTGATTCCCCCTTTCCCCAATGACATTTCCTAAGTGACTCATAGAGCTAATCTCTGTCCAATTGTAGCATGACTTCAAGCCTATTATAGACGACCCAAAAGACTATTGGTGTAAACCATGAATATCATACATATAAATCACAACACACCTAATTGTAAACACACCTCCAAATTTTGAGCTAGGTATGTGGCTTATTGATGCCTTAAGAGGCTAGCTGAGAGCTAATTCCAGGACACCCCACCTGGACAACCCCCTCCTCCCTGGACATCCCACACCCCCACTTGGACAGCCCACCCCCACCTGCGTTGGACATCCCACCCTCTGGAAAGCCCACACCTCCTCCCCCACCTAGACAGCCCACCCCCACCCCCTGGACAGCCCACCCCCTCCCTGGACAACCCACACCCCCTCCCCCACACCCCTGCAGCCCCCCTACACCCTTGGAAAACCCACCCCTCACATGGATGACCCCCACCCCACCACACCTAGACAGCCCCCCCCCCCACCTGGACAGCCCACCCCCACCCCAACATGGACAACCCCCCACCCCCATTTGGACAACCCACCCTCCCTCCCTGGACAGCCCAAACCCCCCCCCCCCTCCCCCACCTGGACAACCCACCCCCACCCCTTGGATAGCCCACACCCCTCCCCCACCTGGATAGCCCACCCCACCCCCTGGACAGCCAACCCCCTGGACAACCCACACCCCCTCCCCCACCTGGAAAACCCACCCCACCCCCTGGATAGCCCCCCCCCCTCCCTAGACATCCCACACCCCCTCCCCCACATCACTACAACCCCCCTACGCCCTTAGACACCCCACCCCCACCTGGACAGCCCCCACCTAGACAGCCCCCACCCCCACCTAGATAGCCCACCCCCACTCCACTCGGACAACCCACCCCCACCACCCCCACCTGGACAGCTGCCCCACCCCCACCTGGGTAGCCCACCCCTCTCTCAAGACAGCCCACACCCCCTCCCCCACCTGGACAACCCACCCCCACCCACCTAGACAACCTACACCCCCTCCCCCACCTGGAAAGCCCACCATGACCCCCCTGGACAGCCCACACCCCTCCTTGGACAACCCGCACCCGCACCCCCTCCCCCACACCCCTGCAGCCCCCCTACCCCCTATAGACCTATCTCTCAGTGCCTAGTGTACCCATGCTAGAAATAATAGGAGAAGAGTAATCAAAGAAGTTACATGATTAATGAAACAACATAATATAAATCTAACCTCACCTCTAACACCCTTGTAATAAACAACACCAAAAATATCATCCATGTCATAAAAAACATCTAAAGAGAAGGGGGAATCATTGAGGGTATTACATACATTATAAGTAGTTTATTATGAAAGTTACAAATGAGACTTATTTAAATAATCATAATTCTAGACCACTTTAATCTTCTTTGAAATCCCATTTCAAATAATTCATTAAAACGAACCATTTATATACTTTACTGACATATGAAATAGTTGAATGTCTCTTAATTATACTCATACTACAGAATATCTAATGATCAAAATATTTTGGGGTTTATAAAGAATTATGAAACCTAAATATATAATAGTCCAAGAGGAAAATGAAATAAATAACATGTCATTTGAGGATCTATATGGATCTATCATGACCTATGATATCACAATGAAGTTACATGCCAATAAAAAAATCCAAAAAATCCAATAATAAAATAATGTTTTCTTTTAAAGAAATTAATGATGAAACCTATAATGATGATGAAATGGCTCATCAGTCAAAGAATATGAACATATTATTCAAAATAAAGAAATCATAAAATTGTTAAAATAAGGTGGATAATGATAGAGAATAACAAGTGATGTTATTCCAATGAAAAAAAGGAACACATAAGGTCGTAATTCTATATGACTAACAAAAGAAACAAGGGGAAGTATAAAAAAATAAAGGAAACCTTCAATGATTCAACTTAGTTTGTGAGAAATGAAAGCCTCCTATAAAGGGAATCAATTGAAAAATGTTCCTAGTATCTCATGACTAAAATAGAGGTTAGTCATGATGTAAAATCTAACTCTTATTCACCTTCAACTAAAAATTCCTCTTCACCATCTTATTCTTTATCCAATCACCTATTATATAAATATTATATAAAGATCTAAAATATACTTTTTGAAAACATGATGAAGGTTTTTCCACACTGAATTTAATATAGAAATATCATAAAAATAAGTATAATCAATCCCTCAATGATAAGTAAAAACTTGGAATCAAAAAAACTGAATTATCAAAAAGAATGTTCAATATAATGTGATGAAGTTACAATGGAATATTGATTATATCAAATAATAAATTTTGAAATTCACCAAAGTCTAAAAAAATTATATAAAAAATTGGGTTTACAATGTTGTGAAAATAATAATATTCTTTGGGATTTTCAAAAAATGAATGTTCTTTAAAAAGAAAAACTATTTATTAATTGATCTAAAAAAATGTTTTATAATTACTATCATAAAATAGAGAATATAATTCAATAATATAATTAAAATAATGGTATCCAATGAACTAGATGTTTGGGGTGAACTGCTTTGGTGCAAGGATATTTTCTCAAAGTTCAATTTGATGGTGTGGAGGGTTTATAATCATATACTTCCAACTGATGAAAATATCATGTGCATGTGTGTGAGTATGGCCTTTATGTGATACTATTATAACTAGAGGATGGAATAAGAAGAATAAGGATGATATTGAGGGGCGGTGAGAAGCATTGAGCGGCGCCACGGGTCAGGACCTGCAGTGGGGAGGCGAGCTAGGGCTTCGGGGGGTCGACGACGATGGGCGTTGATCCACGCTGAGGGGTGGCGAGGCGGCGAGGCGCACTGAGGGGAGGTGTAGGGCTTCGGGGGTCACCTGGGGGAGTCTCGCAGGGGTCGGGGGGGAGAAGCCAAGTCGCGTAGGGGTCGGGGGGGGGGGGGGGGGGGGGAGTGTCGGCATTGAAAAAAAAGTTTAGCGGTGGTTTTTAATAAACCACCGCTAAATTATTTATAAAAAACGTAGCGGCGGTTACTAAACCGCTGCTAAAAAACCTGCCACAAAAGACTATATATGTTGTAGTGTATGTTCATCATCATGCTCTGTCAGGTGCATCGACACCCTATCGATAAGAGTCACCCTTAGACCACCTTTAAAATTTCTAGATCTGATTTTAATGCTCAAACTTCAGATAAAACCACTTATTATGATGTTCCTAGAATAATCCCAGGTATCTATAGAAATTTTATCCATCGACCACTTGGCCAGCCTCACCATACAGATGACATCTTAACATAAGGTTCGAACTTTCTACAGCCAATTTGTCACTCCCAAACAGGAGTGTCCTCATCATCACCCAAGGAACAAAACTCGTGATCTTCATGGCCAATATACCATATCCCCCCAAACAAAACAATTGTATGTGGACCACCCACTTCGATCTTGAGCACCAAACACAACCCATCAACTACTTCTTGTATCTGGCTTACTAGAACATAATCCATGATGTCCACTGTAACCTCATTCAGGATGCGTGTCGCACCGCATAAGGGCCTATGGTGTACTCACCACCACATGGATTCACATACAACGCCCTAAAAATAACTTGATAGGACTTACCATATAGATACACATGTTGGATCCTTTGAGCTATGTTTGCCCACATTACCAACCCTGGATAGATCCTTTAGGAATAACTAGGATTGATGGTTCCAACAAACTTCAATCCATTATGGCGTCACCACCATCTCAAGGAGACATCTTGAACGACATAAAAAACTATAAGAACCCATGTTAGAAATAATCATAAATTACTCAGTCACCTCAATCAAAATGGAACTTACAACTAAACCTGCTATGATTCCATGACTCTCCTCAAGCGGCCATGAACCCATGCCCGACACATCACTACCACCACTGCATTTTTAGAGCTCCTCTAAGAACTGAACAACTTACAATGGACCTTGATGTGGATTTAATCACCAAAACCAAACCAAAAAGACCTCATGTGTACCTAGAGAAAACCACTTTGACCATACGAAAACAATGGGAACTTGTTCTTAAGCAATATAGTCACATATTCTCAATAAAACCATTCCCCTCTACTAGGCACTTTTCCATGTTAATTTCATTGAAACCCCAAGGCTTATAAATTCCTGATAATAACTTCTAACTTTGAATAACAACCCCCGTAGAGTCTAAAATGAATTTACCCACTCACATGTTGCGTCGAGCATATGACCAAGCCACAACTCACCCCATGACCACCCACCACATAGGCATCATTTCAACACAGAATGTCAAACCACCCTTACCGCATATCATTGCACATCAAAATCCATGGGCCAAGCATCACACTGATCTTAATCTCATATATACCATATAAACTATGAGAAATAACACTCAATGTTCCCAATACACCAAAATAGTAGGTAACCCACAAGTCTTTATCAAACCCTTCTCAAGCATTCTTAAGGCATTCCATGCCAAAATGGAAAGCCTTCAAGAACACCTTGTTCCTCAGTTCTAACCCAAAGTGTTTCACATTGCATCACTAATCCTAGACACTCCCAAATAAGATCATCACCAACCATTTTATCAACCACTATGAATAACCGTCTAGGAATCCAAATGATCCTCCCTTCCAAAAACAGCTTTAATGCTGAAGGAACTAAAACACTAAGGATTTTTCCTCACAAATCCCAAGGCACTAAAAGCGTCAAATCCAAAAACTCAATGACACCTCATATAAACCAATTCTATTAGACAAATATTCTTCCCAATATTCTAATTTCTGACCAAACATAAGAACGAGGTTACCCCCCCCCCACGAGTCGTTAATCGTCGACTCACTAAGAACCAAACTCATTCTAAGGGACACAGGGTCCTTCCACCAAGACCAAACACTGGAAAACATCAAGATAGGTATCTTAAGAAACAACCCCATATATGTATAAAGATTAAGTTGCACCTAATAGGATAAACTAACCAACAGTCTCAAGGATCTCACACAAGAAACATACACACTGTAAATGTATCACAACCCAAGATCACCTTCTAGCCTAACCTACCCATAAACATGGCCAACACCCACCATACAATCTCACAACTTGGGTACTCTTCAAAACATGTATACTAATCAAGGTTATAATCCATCATTATGAAGGAATTTATTTTTATCACTACTTAGGTAATCTCATTATTTTAATGATTTTATATTTTAATCCCCCATGATTGGTTAAATAATATTCTATCTACAAGATATAAGGGATAACACCTAGTAGGTTTCTTACTAAAAGTTTATTTAACCACAACTGCCATTAAATTTAATTCAAGTCACACATATTATATACATTTAGGTCTTTACCACTCCCTAGTTTCTTTATGTTCTCAATTTCCTTCACCATAGTTTTGTTATATGAAGCTTCGATCATAAGTTGTAGAGGAAAACTCCCTTTAAGAAATGATTGGCACCCCATTTAACTAAAACTAATATAGATCAAAAAGTAATAATTAAAAACCAAGTATAGTCATATGTTACATCCATACCATGTTATTACAAACTAGGTGGTTTACTAAGAACTATTTACTATCCAAATCCCATATATCATTATTCCCATGGATTCAAATTTTAAGCCTCTTTCATTTACATCAAGATTACATGTTATATCCATTCATTATTTGTTTTGATATCACAACCTGGTTTGGTTATATAATATTCTATTCATGATTTATGGAGGAAAAAATTTTATAAGTTTTTTACAAGAAACTTATTTGACCAAAACCGTTACATTAATAACCCATTTATGTCTACCTAAAATTTACAATGGGATACTCAAGGAGTTGGATAAGTGGAATTCCATCACACACTTATACGTAAAAAACATTATATAAATGGGTTTAGAAACTTTAAATAAACAACCTCTATCAATCATTTAAATCTATAGGAATATATAAATTACTAACAAATATAAGTCATAGAAAATAAATAAACACCAGTACATGTAACTACTGGGAATCTATCAATTAAAGGAAAAACATAGATATCATATAAATTATATGTGTTATGCATGATGAATGAACACACAACATATAAAAACAAATTATTTTCATACATAGATATTACATCTAAATAGATGAATATTCATTACATAACATAAAAAATCCGTGCCTCAATCAAATGGGTTTAGTGTCTTTGGAAAATTGGAAATAAAACAACTAGTTCATAAAACATCTAAATTGTCTCTCACATATTCCTTCATAACTAGAACCCTTTTTGATATGTCATACTTAATACATTCCTTAAAACCCTAAGGAAAATAATGATAATAAAGGGTGATATCAGATTCTCAATAAGGGTAAATAAGGTAGCTATCAATAATCAAAAAAACAAAACATGAGAATAAGGATTTTACAACACTATATTAACATTTTAAATATATAGCATGAATATCATAGGTCATAATCTAAAGTCATGGAATAAAGATTGATATTTCACAAGACATAAAATTATGGCATACAAATAAACTTATAACTTTTTGAACATGTATAAATAGAAACAGGTCCACTCGTTAAGTTAAGGACATGAAATCTAGCCCTTACATAAACTTATGGACATGAAACCAGCTCCATGAATAATATCTGGGACATTAAATCTAGGTCCACACATAGAATTGTGAATAAGAAATTAGGTACACACATAATATATTTACCTCATGAGTTATCCATCTTTACCAAATGCACTGTAGTGAGTTATAGGTCCCACCCATAACATAATGAAAACCATAAATATTTGTTCCCCAAGATCAAAAATCTTTCCTCATATTAGAACCCATGAAAAGAAATGGTTTTCATAATCATTTCATCATTGCATAATCCATGGAAAAGAAATGGGTTTCATAAATCTCAATTCATTATAAACATAAACCAAATATAAAAAGAATAAGGATAATATTGTTGAATAATATCCCCAAAAAAGCATAAGTAACAACAAATAATGTTTTCTTATATGAAAAATAATTTTCAAAAATCACTTGAAATAATTACTAAAGGAAATAACATTTCCATTTTAAAATACTTTATTCCTAAAGAGTCGTACAATTATAAAGGAAAAAATTTTATTTGAAAATAACCTTATAATCGTGTAAAAGAAACATCAAATCCTTAATTATGCATGACAACAGGAAAATATGCTCATGCTGTATAAGTTAAAAAAACATTCATTTCATATTTTTGTTAGAAAATTCAAAAATAATATTGTTTAGAGAATGATATCAAACCATTTCGTAAAAAGTAAAACATGAGTAAAAATGAATATAAAAAATCATAAGATAATATTAAAAACATATTTTGGAAAAATATTTTTGAAAAAATGGGCATGGAAGAAAATGAGAGTTTTAAGGGAAACTTTAGAAAGATCATTTTTAATAAAAGTCCATTATAAATATCATATCATTGAAGTGAGTGTTAATAAAATTAATTTATTATGTTTATTCATTGTAAATCCACCTAAAAAAAGTGGAAGTAAAATCATAAGATAATCAAAAGTCTTTCCACACATAATCTTATCATGACATAATCAATAAAGTAGAAGTTTAACCCAAATAATGGAAATTGGGTTTAAAATTCCCTTATCACTTTGTAATTAGTCGAATCATATATCTCATAAAAGTAATATTAATAAAATTAAACATTTAATAACATTAAGATAAATATATTCATGATATGATATATCAAAGAGCAGTATATACACCACACACAAGAAATAAGTGGTGAATAAGGTATGTATAACAACCCTGCTTTTTATTACACAATTAAACATAATTTATTACATAAAATTCACTTGATACAACATAGAAGATCGAGTGGTATAGTGTCTTTGGGGATTAGGATTATTATATAACAACTTGAAACATGAAATATAGCATCTTTATTGAAAACTTCCTTTACATGACCACTATATTCCCTTGTACTTAACATTGCATGAGATTACCTGAGGACATGCTAAGAAAAGGGTGAGCTATAAAGCCCAGTAAGGGAATAATCATGGAATAACATGAGGAATACAATACATGTTAGATAATAGGCATATCAATAGAGTACAATAGAAGCATAAAAATAAATTCATGATAAAGAATGATAATCATAGCATGGAAATGTGGCAAAAACACTTAACATGGAATTAGCATGAGCTAAGGCTCATTGCACATGGAGCATGAGTAAACCCTCATTGCACATGAATCACAAGTAAAACCTAATTGAACTTGAATTAGCATGAGTAAACACCCATTGCACCTGATGTATCATGATACTATACGTCACCCAATGCATTATAGCTCTATCAGGGCGCACCCTTATTAAACATTTCACTTCATGCATAAGTGTGCCACATGGATCATAAAACATTGAATCATTCAACATAATCATTTATTACATGATAAAAAAATGTGTAATACATACATGAAACTATTTAAACAATAAGTAAATTTTTATAAAGTTGAATACCCTTGATAGATAAATGGGTATGGTATTCACTACACAATGACTTTGGCTTGGAAAAGCACAATGCAATTTCGGCAGCATAACAGCGTGACATAAGAACTCATAAAAATGGATGATGAGAGTGAAAAGAGTGTCTCATAATATTTAAATGACATGGACAGTAAGGGGGTCATATAGATACATTTACCAATAAATTTAATGGAATTTAGATTCATGATACAAAAGAATTGATTGAATGTAAATGAGGAGAGAGAAATTCCTTTCAGAATTTCGGCATAGTAACGGGTGTACATGGGATGAATTTAATGAGAGATAAAGGGGTCTACCATCATTAAAACATAAATAGGGAAGTATGGTGGATGTTAGAAACTATACCCCAACATTTATAATTGAAATTAAAAGGGCATAACAACTTAAAGAATATTGGACAAAAATGAGAAAGGAAGAAAAACCCTTACTTGGAAGTGTGCATCCAAAGGCTTGAGAGAGGCTTGAGAGAGGATTATTGGGAGCTTGGGGCACCTTGGGAGGACTCTAGAAAGAGGAGGTCATTGTTTTGACGAACACCAGAGGCTTTTAGTGAGGAGGAAGTGAGAGCTTGGGTGGGTTTATATAGGAAAGGAGAGGGAATTGTTTATTATTTAGGTTTGGGACACCTCACATTTAACTAACCAAAACCACAAACCAGCCCATGGTTTTTGACTATTGTTTTTTCCAAAAAGGAGTGAAAAAAATAGTTTATAAGGCCAAAGTCCGAAATTACTAAAATAATAGGTTTTCTTATGTGGAGGTGAGTCACACTCCCAAGGAAAACAATTTAAAAAGACAAAATGTTTCTTAAGTCTTGAAGGGTCCACTAAAGCTTTGTAAAATAAATAAAACAAGCCAAAAATCACATTATTTTAATGGTAAAACATATATTGGCCGAAAAAAAAGTTTATAGTATTTATTACATCACTATTAGGTCATTATGATGTCATAAAACACATTATATATTTAAACAGTATTTAATTTTTACCCAAAAATTTGACTGTCTCAGAAAATTATGAAAAATTCACCATTGGATAATTTAAACATCCTAATTCCAGAAATAATATTCATTTTATCTAAATAATTTTCTAAATATGTTAATTTTCACTTTTAAAATAAAAACCGACATTTATCGAAAATTCATGGGTTTTGACAAAAATGGCTTTCAAACCTTAATAAAAATTACAATTGCATTCATAAAATTATACGATAATTTATTTTTAATAAAAATTAATTTAATAATAATAATAATATTTTATTAAAATATTATTTAATTCAAAAATCCATTAATTCATCAAAATAGATTTCTTAGTTGAATATTAACTAAAAATACTATTTGTGATTTACAAACTATTTACTAGGTAACGATAATAAAATGAAAGTATATTCATTATTATATACTAAAATAATGTAATTAACCATAGTACTAGGGTATTTTTAAATAACTCTTTAAAACACCCGCATAAGACCGAAGGGTGAGGTGTGCGATGGTGACAGACTATTGGGTTGGCTCGAATAACATCGCTCGGGAGGTAATCTCTATCAACTTCCACTTCTCCTGTGGGAGGTTCCGCTCAAGCTTAACATGTTCAAGCTCAGCTTGATCTTATTCAAGAGTAAAGCCCAATGACGCCACCTCCTTTCCAAGCTCTGAAAAATGGGCTTCATATGGGTCACATCTACTGGATGAGGCCATCACTTCCTTTGTCTGAGTAAATTGGATTTGTTAAAGCCCTATATTTATAATAATCATGTGATCACTGTTCAATGGCTATATTAGCAACGATCACAATTCTTAACAGTATTTTAAAATCCAAAAACATAAAACCAAAGAAGTTGACATTTTATACAAACATTTTACATAAAGATACATTTAATTAGATCAATAGGGATTTCCATTAATGAAAGTTTGGGTCGTTACAATCTTCCCCCCTTAAGAAATTTCACCCTTGAAATTTACTTTTCCCACACTAAAACAGATGTGGGTAACTCTGCTTCATCATTTCCTCCAATTCCCACGTCTCTTCTTCAAACCTGTGGTTCCAGCACAACACCTTGATGAGGGGTATTGTCTTATTTCGTAGAACTTTTTCTCTACAATATAAGATCTTTACTGGTTTCTCCTCATAAGAAAGATCATCCTCTAACTGTACCACCTCTGAAGAGAGTACATGTGAAGGGTCCGGTATGTACTTCCTTAAGAGGGATACATGAAAGACATCATGTACTTTGGTCATGGTAGGTGGAAGTGCTAGTCGATAGGCCACAGCCTCGACATGATCAAGAATCTAGAAGGGGTCGATGTACCTTGGACTTAACTTCCCTTTCTTTACAAAACTTAGGACCTTCTTCCCTAGAGATATGCGTAGAAATAACATGTCTCCAACTTTAAACTCAAGGTCTCATCGACAATTATCTAAATAAATCTTATGTCGACTCTAGGCTTCCTTGATATGCTGCTAAATGGTTTTCACATTATCCACCATTTCTATGACCATTTCTGGTCCGAGAAGCTTACGCTCACTGACCTCATCCCAACACACCGGTGTTCTACACCTTTTCCCATAAAGGGCTTCATATGGTGCCATTTGGATGCTCGAGTGGAAACTGTTATTATAAGATAACTCAACCAGAGGAAGATGTTGATCCCATCCTCATTTAAAGTCCATTGAGCACGCTCTCAACATGTCCTCAAGTGTTTGGATAGTCAGCTCGGATTGGCCATCAGTTTGAGGATGATAGGCTGTACTGAAGTTCAGTTCAGTATTCATAGAATGTTGATGACTCTTCCAAAACTTAGAGGTGAATCTTGGATCTCGATCTGACACAATAGATAGTGGTAGTCCATGCAACCTTACCACTTCCCTGATATATATCCATTCTAGTTCATCCAATGAGAAATCCTCCCGAATATAAATGAAGTGTGAAACCTTTTTAAGATGATCCACAAAAACCCAGATTGAATTGTTGCCTTTGGATGTCTTCAGAAGTCCAGTGACAAAGTGCATGGTGATGTTCTCCCATTTCCATTCTGGTATGGGAAATGGTTTCATCATCCCCTTAGACTTATGCCTCTCTACCTTAACTTGCTGACACACCATGCACTTTGATGTATATTTAGTGATCTCCTTCTTCATATTATCTCACCAATAATGCTCTCATAGATCTCGAAACATCTTTTTGTTTCCTGGGTGAATAGATAAATTTGAACTATGTGCATCATCCAAAAGTTCCTTCTTCAGCTTCAGATTTGATGGAACACATATTCTTTTCCCAAATATCACAATTCCTTCTTCATTAACATTGAACTCCAAGGATTTCCCTTTTTAGATAGCTTCCAATTTTTTTTTGAATTCCCACATCATCCTTTTGAGAATCCTTTAACCTTTCCAAAAGTGACGGTTGAGCAATAATTTGTGAAAGGATTGATGATTTACCCTTTTTTATGATTCCCATGTCCATCTTCATCAAATCTAAGAAGATTGGATCCTTTTAAATTTTCATCAATGATAGAATCCCAGGTTCCTTTCTACTTAGGGCATCCGCCACCTTGTTCGCTTTCCTAGGGTGGTAATGGATTGAGCAGTCATAGTCTTTGATCAACTCTAACCATCTTCATTGGCGCATGTCCAACTCTTTCTGTGTGAATATATACTTGAGTATTTTTTGGTCTATATATATTTCACACTTCTCCCCAAAGAGATAATGCCACCAAATTTTCAAAACGAAGATCAATGCAGCCAACTCAAGGTCATGTGTTATATAGTTCTATTCATGAACTTTCAATTGCCTTGAAGCATAGGCGATGACTTTTTCATTTTGCATCAACACACATCCCATTACCTTCTTCGAATCATCACTGAATACCACAAAAATTTATCCACTTGTGGGTAAAGTGAGCACGGGCGCAATGATAAGCCTCATTTTCAACTCCTAGAAGATTTCTTCACATTCATCACTCTAAGAAAATTTTACTCCCTTCTGAGTTAGCTTGGTAAGAGGGTTGGAAAATCATGATAAATTTTTCAAAAATCGTCGATAATATCCTACTAACCCCAAGAAGCTACAGATATCCGTTACTGATGTTGGCCTTGGCCATCCCTCAGTTGCATATGTTTTAGAGGGATCCACAAATATCACATTTCTTGTGATGATATGGCCTAAGAATGAGACCTCCTTAAACAAGAACTCACACTTTCTGTACTTTGCATAGAGCTTCTCCTTCTGCAAGGTCTCTAGTATAGTTCTTAGATGCTCATCATAAATCTCCTTGGTTTTGGAGTATATCAGAATACCATCTATAAAGACTACCACAAATTTTTCGAGGTAATCTATAAAGAATCTATTCATCAAGTCCATGAAGATTTCTGGAGAATTAGTGAATCCAAAAGGAATTAATATGAATTCATAGTTCCCGTATCTTGTACGAAAATAAGACTTGAAGATATCTTACTTCTTCACCCTTACTTGATAATATCCCGACTACAAATCCACCTTGGAGAAGTATTGTGCTCCACGCAACTGATCGAACAAGTCATCAATTCATGGGAGAGGATACTTGTTCTTTATCGTGATTTTTTAAGCTCATGATAATCGATGTAAAGGCGCATTGACCCATACTTCTTGACGAAGAGGACTGGTGCACCCCATGGGGAAGAACTTGGGCGTATAAACCCTTTATCCAGATTCTTCTGTATTTGTTTCTTCATATCCTCAAGCTCTAAAGAAGCCATTCTATATGGAGTCTTGGATATTGGAAATTCCCCAGGAATAAAATCAATTGAGAATTCAAAATCTCTTCTAGGAGGAAGACCATGAAATTCCTCGGGAAACACTTCGGTGAATTCCCTCACAATAGGTATGTCTTCTCGGAAGGTTGCCTCCTTAGACTCAATAATCTGAGCTAGATACGCGTGATCATAGTTTAGTAATATCCACGCTTGAGATGATGGAGAAAAATAAGATTCATCTTCCTCATTGAACTTGTAAAGAATTGGGGGTCGATTCTCCATATGGAGAGTGATTTCCCTCTCACGACAATTTATGTTGGCTCTATATAAGGAAGGCCAATCCATGCCAAGAATTGCATCAAATTCTACCAGAGGGAGTATGAAGAGGTTCTCCGGGAAGTTTAATCCACATATTATGACAAGGGAGGAGTTTTATTCATGGGATGTAATGATTTCCCCATTTTTCGTACTCACCGACATCTTTACTTCTATGTTTTGTGGTGGTGCTGGGATTGTTCTACTAAACTTTCAAGATATAAAAGAATGCGTAGAACCTGAATAAAAAATTACGTTCGCTATTCTTGAATGAATAACTAGCGTACCTGTCACCACTTCATTGTTGGGGTTCACTTAGGCAGTAGTGATGGAAAAAGCTCCCCCTTTCTGCCTTGGAGGTTGTTGGTTGCCTCAAAAAACCCTTGGATTAGGGCTCTGATTTGCAATATGCCCTAGTTCTTTGCAGTTGTATTAGTGAGAAATGCATTGAAGTTCTAATGGAGCATTCCTCTCATCTATTTCAGCCGTGGGTTTTTCCTTCCAACAGTTAATATCCAGGTTCCCTTCTTTTCCACACCTAAAGCATTTTCTCATACCCTTCAGGCAATTTCTAGGGTGCTACTTTCTGCACCTTTGGAAAGTGGGGTGCTGGATCTTCTTAGCACTGTTGGAATTATCCATCGGACCTCCAGTATTGAATTCCACCTTATTCTTCTTATCCCCATGATACCCTTGAGATTCTCTGATATCCATTTCAACCTTGAGGGCACATCGGACAATTTCCTCATAGCTGTCGAAGTCACGGATCACTAGTGCTTTCTGTAGTCTAGGTTTCAGCCCACCAAAGAAGCAGTAAACCTTGCATTCAGGGGTAACGAAAAATCCGGAGGCATATCGTGAAATCCTTGTGAAGTTTTCCTCGTACGCTCCAATAGATTCGTTGTTTTTTTTCATGAGGGCAAGGAAGCCCCTTTTCATCTTAAGACGGAGGGTGCGCGGAAAATATTTATCAAAAATCCATCCGAAAATCATTCCATTCTAAAGCCTCGATCTCTTCCTCATGCTTCATATTTTTTATCAATGTCCACCATTGATCAGATTCACCCTCCATATGATAAGAATCCATGATAACCTTCTCTTGTTCAGAACATTGAAGGATGGAGAAGATCTTTTCAATGGAGTTGATCCATTGTTCAGCAATTGAGGGATCAGATGATCCATTAAAAGTAGGAGGCCTTTGTCTCATGAAGATCTCGATAGCGACTTGTTCTTTCTTGGGGGGGGGGGGTTGAATGTTCCTCTTGAACCATGTTTATATTCAAAGATTGAGTTAGCTAAGAGAGAATCATGAAAAAGTTCGCGATTCCCACTCCCATTGGATTGGGTATCTCATTAGTACAGTCATCACATTTATCTTCACATCGGTTGTTAGCCCGAGTCCTCCTATTACTGTCCATTGGCTGGAATAAAAGGAAAGTTAGGGGTAACACATAAAGGGTAATACAAGGACAAAACTGATGACTTATAAATAACTTTTATTTCCTTATCATTTGAATCTATTGGCTTCAGTCTATTTTATCCATGATCTACTTTCTAACATATATTCTTAGGGAATTTTTTTAGTCCCTTAATAATGTTTCATACTAATCTTGTGAATTTAAAAAAGCATATCCCTAGGGAGTTTCGTAACCAAGAGTGAAGAAAAGCCCATTTTCGTGCACTAGTTCTCATTCGAGTCTAGCTCAAAGCGGTGTTTTCGGGTTTTACCCCTAGGATACATCTGTGCCAGAGCCGCCTCTACCTGCTCGTATCCAAACAAGGATGTATTTTCATGATAAACCACTTACGCAATAATCACCAAAACAAAGGTATGTTTTTATTATACTTAGTCTTGTCTCTAAGGATTTAATAGGGTTTTCTAATCCTAATCCCAAAAATAACTAAACCTATCCTCTGATATCAACTATAACAACCCTGCTTTTTATTACACAATTAAACATAATTTATTACATAAACATCACTTGATACAACATAGAAGATCAAGAGGTCTAGTGTATTTGGGGATTAAGATCATTAAATAACAACTTAAAACATGAAATAAAACATCTTTATTGAAAACTTCCTTTACATGACCACTACATTCCCTCGTACTTAGCATTGTATGGGATAACCTGATGACATGCATAAGAAAAAGGTGAGCTATAAAGCCCAGTAAGGGAATAATCATGGAATAACATGAGGAATACAATACATGTTAGATAATAGGAATATAAATATATAAAAATAGAATCATAAACATAAAGTCATGATAAATCATGATAATCATAACATGGAAATGTGACAACAACACTTAACATGGAATTAGCATGAGCCAAGGCTCATTGCACATGGAGCATGAGTAAACCCTAATTGCAAATGAAGCACGAGTAAAACCTCGTTGAACTTGAATTAGAATGAGTAAACACCCATTTCAAATGACGTATCACGATACTATACTTTACCCAATGCATTGGAGTGCTATCAGGGCACACCCTTCTTAAACATTTCACTTCATGCATAAGTGTGTCACATGGATCATAAAACATTAAATCATTCAACATAATCATTTATTCCACGATAAACGAATGTGGAATACATACATGAAACTCTTTAAACAATAAGTAAATGTGCATAAAGTTGAATACCCTTGATAGATAAATCAACATGGTATTCACTACACAATGACTTTGGCTTGGAAAAGCACAGTGCAATTTCGGCAGCATAACAGCGTGACATAAGAACTCATAAAAATGGTTGGTGAGAGAGAAAGTGGCGTCTCATCATATTTACATGACATGGAAATTAAGGGGGTCATATAGATACATGTCCCAACAAATTTAATGGAATTTATATTCATGATACAAAATAATTTCTTGAATGTAAATGAGGAGAGAGAAATTCCTTTTGGAATTTCGGCATAGTAACAGGTGTACATGGGAGGAATTTAATGAGAGATAAAGGGGTCTCCCATCATTCAAAAATAAATAGGTAAGTATGAGGGATTTGTGAAACCATACCCCAACATTTATAATTGAAATTAAAAGGGAAAAACAACTTAAAGAATATTGGACAAAAATGAGAAAGGAAGAAAAATCCTTACTTGGAAGTGTGCTTCCAAAGGCTTGAGAGAGGCTTGAGAGAGGATTATTGGGAGCTTGGGGAGCTTTGGGAGGATTCTAGAGATAGGAGGACAGAGGTTGGATGAACTCCAAAGTCTTTGAGTGAGGAGGAAGTGGGATCTTGGGTGGGTTTATATAGGAAAGGAGAGGGAATTGTTTATTATTTAGGTTTGGGACACCTCACATTAAACTAATCAAAACCATAAACCAGCCCATGGTTTTTGCCAAAGGGGATTGAAAAACAATATTTTATAAGGCCAAAGTCCGAACTTATTAAAATAATGGGGTTGATTATGTGAAGGTGAGTCACACTCCCAAGGAAAACAATTTAAAAAGACAAAATGTTTAATAAGTCTTAAAGGGTCCACTAAAGCTTTGTAAAATAAATAAAACAAACCCAAAATCACATTATTTTAATTTTAAAACAAATATTGGCCGAAAATAAAGTTTATAGTATTTTATTACATCACTATTGGGTCATTATGATGTCATAAAACACATTATATATTTAAACGGTATTTAATTTTTACCCAAAAATTTGACTATCTCAAAAAATTATGAAAAATCCACCATTGGATAATTTCAATGTTCTGATTCCATAAATAATATTAATTTTATCTAAATAATTTTCTGAATATATTAATTTTCACTTTTAAAATAAAAACTGACATTTATTGAAAATTCATGGGTTTTGACAAAAATGGCTTTCAAACCTTAATAAAAATTACAATTGCATTCATAAAATTATACGATCATTTATATTTAATAAAAATTAATTTAATAATAATAATAATATTTTATTAAAATATTATTTAATTCAAAAATCCATTAATTCATCAAAATAGATTTCGTAGATGAACATTAACTAAAAATACTATTTGTGCTTTAAAAATTATTTAAAAGGTAACAATAATAAAATGAAAGTATATTAATTATTATATAAAAAAATAATTTACATAACCATAGTACCAGGGTCTTTTTAAATAACCCCTTAAAATACCCCAATAAGACCGAAGGGTGAGGTGTGCGATGGTGACCGACTCTTAGGGTGGCTCGGATAACATCGATCGGGTGATAATCTCTATCAACTTCCACTTCTCCCATAGGTGGTTCTTCTCAAGCTTAACGTGTTCAAGCTCGACTTGATCTTGGTCAAGATCAAATCCCAATGATGCCACCTCCTTTCTGAGCTCTGAAAAATGGGCTTCGTATGGGGCACGTCTACTAGATGAGGCCACCGCTTCCTTTGTCTAAGTAAATTGGATTTGTTAAATTCCTATATTTATACTAATCATGTGATCACTGTTAAACAACTATATTAGAAATGGTCACAATTCTTAACAGTATTTTAAAATCCAAAAACATAAAACCAAAGAAGTTGACATTTTATATAAACATTTTACATAAAGATATATTTCATTAGATCAAGAGGGATTTCCATTAATGAAAGTTTGGGTTGTTACAGTATGTATCCCATAGAATTAAAAGTGAGATGTGAAACCCTTACCTCATTCTTCCCTTTATTTTTGTGTACTTTAACCTCCTCTTGAATATCACCTCCTTGAAAAATCCCTTAAAAACCTTGAAAATGGTATTTTTTTGAGACCAGTAGCACTTGGACGCGGTGAGAGTGGGGAGGAGAGGGTTTAATAGATATTTTAGGATCTTAAAGGCTTGTGATTAGAAAGGTGGTGGTTAAGAGTGGTATTTATACTTGAGGAGATGTGGTTTTACATGATTAAATAATGATTATTTTATATTAAAATCCAACCACATTTGGGTGGCTTTAATTCCAAATAATTAGATTTATGATTAATTTTTTAAATGATTTTTATGGTTAATAAACACATCAAAAACCCATTTAAATTTTTAGTTTTTAGGTATTTTAATCTTTTACCTTTAACTTTAACATGTTTCCTTGTTTTACCTATACTACAATAAATCTTTTTTTTTACCATGGTAACTTTTTTTAGATAAAAATGAAAATGTACTTAAATAATAATTTGGAACTTTTGGTATAAAATATGGAATCCATTTTACCAAATTCAATTCATATAATTGGAAAAATTAAATTCAAAACAAATCCTGTAGATGGGATAAAAATGAGAGTTTTCAAGAAGTGTATTTTATAGGAAAAAGATGATTTTTTATTAAATATATGACTAATAATTATCATTTTATAAAGATAAAATAATATTTAATGATATATAATCTATAAAATACATTTAAAACATTTCCCATTAGGGATTATTTTAATTAATTAAAAAGGAGAAAAATTATTTACTATAAAACTATTTTTAGAAAAATCCCGTTTTTAAACCCAAAAGTAAACTTATTCTAAAATATAGTAATAAGTTTATTAAAAAGAATTTAATTGGATGAAATATAACTAAATAATACTTATTTTACTTGAATTCCTATTTAAAACATAATGGGTATTTTAAATTTCTTAATTTATTGTAAATAAATTACATTTTTTCAAAAATTAGTAATTTTCATTATTCATTGAAAAATTAAGATTTTCAGAAGATTCTCAAAAATTCATTTGAAGATAATTTCTACATTATAAATCAATTTTTTTTATTTTATCAAATAAATTTTATAAAAGTTTCAAAAAATTAATTATATTTATTTTCTCAAAGAAAGTAATAAAAATATTATTTTGACGAAAATATATATTTGAAGAACAAAAATGATTTTACTAAGAATTATATGTTTATTTCCAAAGAGTAAATTATTATATTAAAAGTGTGCCAGACAATTATATATTTTATAATATTGTTAATAATATTCATTTCCACCAACTTAATGGCTAGGTTATAAAAATGATGTTAAAATAATTATATTTTAGTGTTCGATTAAGTTTGGTGTTCCATGCAATGTAAGTTATCGAAATGATTAAATTTTTTTTTTAAAATAAATGCTGTAAATTCACGGGGTGTCACATTCTACCCCCTTAAAATTAATTTTCCCTTGAAGTTAATTACTTGTACATAAACATATGAGGATACCTCCACCTCATTACATCCTCAGGTTCCCATGTCGATTCCTCAAATTGGTGGTTTCACCACAAAACTTTAACTATGCGAGTGGTCTTGTTTTGTATAACATTATCTCAGTAATACAAAATCTCTACTAGATGTTCTTCATAATAAATATCTTGATCCAACAATATGATCTATGAATTTATTACATGTGAAGGATCAGGTATGTATTTCTTCAGGAGAGATACATGGAACACATAATGAACTTTAGAGAGATTCAGTGGGAGCGGTAATTGATAAGATATCACCCTGATATGATCCAAAATTTCAATAAAATTAATCCTTTTAATTTGAAATTGCACTTAAAAAACAAAATGTGGATTTTTGAAAGTTCCTTTATAGGAAACCCACATCTTAAAAAGGGTTAATAAAACTTACTCTTAAAAAGAGGTAAAATAAAAGGTGAAGATCACCACAAAACTAGGATTCTAATTAGAAGAATTTTAGTGGAAAGTGAAAATATGGAAACCAAATACAATTCAAGCTATCAAGTTATGATGGAGAATAATAGAGAATGTGATCATTGGAAGGTTAATGACCAAAAAACATAGACCAAATAGGTCTGAAAAAGGTCATTGATATAAAAATAAATGATGATAATAGGATAAAATTTTATTTAAAACTCCTTTGAGAAGATATACATACTTGATTTCATCTCATAAGTAAAATATAACTATTTTTTTGTGCCTTAATCAATTTATACTTCATTTCTTACTCCAATAAATGAAGTTGAAATTTTAATTCATAAAAAACTAATGGATCATAATATCTATAATGGTTTTAGTGTCTTTGGAAACATGGAAACAAAAAAACTAGTTTATAAAACATCTACATAATCTCCAGATTATTCCTTCATAACTAGAACCACTTTTGACATGTCATACTAAATACTTTTCTTCATATCCTAGGGAAAATAAACATAATAAAGGGTGAGCTCAGATTCTCAGTAAGGGTAAACAAGGAAGATATCAATAATCACATAAAAATATCATGAGCATAAGGGTTTGAGTACATTAGATTAACATTTTAAATCTATACCATCAATATCATAGGTCATAATCTAGAGAAATAGAATAATGATTGGTAGTTCATAAGAAATGAAATTGTGGTATACACATAAAATCATAACTTTATGTACATGTATAAATAGAAATAGGTTCACTCATTAAGTTAAGGACATGAAATAAATCCCTTGAATAATATTTTGTACATGAAACTAGGTCCGTGTATAATCTTATTGACATGAAATCCATGAACACACATAGAATTGTGAACATGAAATCAGGTTAACTCATAACATATTTACCTCATGATTTATCCATACTTACCCAATGCATTGGAGGGATATATAGTTCCCACCCATCACATAATAAAAACCATACATAATTGTTAGACAAGAAAATAAATCCTTACTCATATTAGAACCCATTAAAATAAATGGGTTTCATAAATATTTCATTATAGAATAACCCATGGAAAAGAAATGGGTTCCATAAATATCATTTCATCATAAACATAAAACAACCATAAAAATAATAAGGATAGTATCCTTGAATAATATCCCCAAAAAAGTATAAGTAACATCAAATAATGTTATCTTAGATGGGAAATTATTTTGAAAGATCACTTGAAATAATTATTGAAGAAAATAACATATCCATTTTAAAATTATTTATTTTTAAAGAGCCATGAAATTATAAAGGAAAACATATTCTTTGAAAATAACCTTATAATACTGTAAAGGAAACATCAAATCATTAAGTAATCACGATGAAAGGAAAATCTTCTAATGTAGTATAAGTTAAAAAAAATTCCTTCAATATTTTTGTTGGAAAAGTAAAAAAGAATCTCATTTATAAAACTACAAAAAATAATCCTTTCAAACTATTTTGTAAGAAGTCAAACATGAGTAAAAATGAAATTAAACAGTCATAAGAGAATAGTAAAAACATTTTCTGGAAATTATTTTAGAAAACATGGGCATGGAAGATAAAGTGAGTTTTAGGGAAACGTTAAAAATATAATTTTCAAAAGAAATACCCTTATAAATATTATATCACTAAAGTGAGTGTTAAAAAAATTAATCAATTATGTGTATTCATTATAAATCCACATAAAAAAATTGTAAGTACAATCATAAGATAATAAAAAGTATTTCCACACATAATATTATCTTGACATAATCAATGATTTAGAAGTTTAACCCAAAGAATGGAAATTGGGTTACAAATTTCCTTATCACTTTGTAATTAGACAAA
This sequence comes from Viscum album, assembly GCA_963277665.1. Classification (NCBI taxonomy): domain Eukaryota; kingdom Viridiplantae; phylum Streptophyta; class Magnoliopsida; order Santalales; family Viscaceae; genus Viscum; species Viscum album. Next base: position 1,664,895,547 of record OY728127.1, read on the forward strand.
TCGTTTTCCCCACAAAAGTAATAATTATCAAATGAAACATTAAATAATATTCAGATAATGAGATTCATGATATGATATATCAAATAGCATCATATACACTTCATAAAAGATATAATCGGTGAATATGTCATGTATCTCAAAGAATTAAATGTGATATTAGAGACCCTTACCTCATACTTCCCTTTAGTTTTGTGTACTTTAAACTCCTCTTGAATATCATGTCCTTGAAGGATCCCTTAAATTACTTGGAATTTTATTTTGGTGAGAACAGTAGAAATTGGATGTGGGGGAGTAGGGTGGATAGATTTTGGTAGAGATTTTAGGATATTCAAGTTATGTGAGTATAAATTGGGTGGTTAGGAGTGGTATTTATACTTTAGGAGGGGTGGTTTAAAGTGATTAAATAATAATTATTTTATATTTAAATAAAACTATATTTGGGTGGAATTAATTAAAACTAATTAGATTCATAATTAATGTTTTAAAGGTTGGTTAATGTCTATAAATAGATCATACACCCATTTAAATTTTCAGTTTTTAGGTATTTTATTCTTTTATCTTTTAATATTAACCCGTTTCATTATTTTACCTATACAATGGTAAATATTTTTTTTACCCCATTATTTTTTTATTCATAAAAATGAAAATTACCATAAAAAATAATTTATACCTTATGATTCTAAATATGGAATCCATTTTATCCATTTCAATTCACATAATTGGAAAAATTAGTTTTAAAATAGAACCTGTATAAATGACGAAAAAGCGGGTTTTCAAGAAGTGTATTTTTTAAGAAAAAGATTATTATATATTAACTATATGAATAATAATTATCATTATATGAAAATAAATAAATATTTAATGATATATACTCTACAAATTTAAATTAAACCATTTCCCATTAGGTATTATTTTAATTAATTTAAAAGGATAAAAATTATGTACTTTAAAATTGTTTTCAGAAACATCCCATTTTTAAACCCAAAAATAATATTATCCTAAAATACAATATAAAGTTGATTAGAAATAATTTAAGTAGATTAAATATAACTAAATAATACTTATGTTACTTGAAACCATATACAAAACATAATGGGACTATCAAATTTCACAATTTATTGAAAAGAATCAATATTTTTTAAAAAATCAATATTTTCACTATTCACTAAAAAATTCATCTTTTCAAGAGATTATCAAAAATTCATCCTAAGATAATTTTGACATGTTGAATCAAAAAATTATGTTCATTTCATAAAATAAATTTGATAAAAGTTTTAAAAATAATTTATATTTATTTTCTCATAAAAAGCAATAAAAATCACTTTTTGGAGAAAACATATATTTGAAGAACAAAAATGATTTTATTAAAAATTATGTGTTTATTTACTAAGAATAAATCAATATATTAAAAAAGAGTTTTAAAATTATATATTTCATAATTTGGTTAATACTATTCATCCCCACCAATTTAATGGCTAGGTTATAATGGTCGTGTTAAAATAATAATATTTTGGAGTTTTCTTAAGCTTGGTATTTCGTGTAATGTAAGTTATTGAAAAGATTAAATTTATTTATAAAGAGACATACCATAAAATCTTAGGGTGTTACAGAAAACCTATTGATTTATTGAACAAGAGTAAAAATCCCACTAAGCAATAACATCACACATTAGTGAACCACTCAATGTGGAAATCAATCAGTAGTAAAATCACAAAGTAAGACCATCAATTCTCATCCCTGACAACCTGGTTATTCCCCTATACATAGGGCTGTAGTACCCAGGAAGAAGCTCATTAACAAGCTCTGATAAATCCTATTATACTGTCTATCATACCCTAAAATAATGAAAAAAATACTAATAACTTTGATACCACTTTTTAATGCCCCATCCTAGAATCCACTGAGTCGGTGCCCTGAGCTATTGCACCATATAGCCCCAAGTGAACATACCCATACACTAGAGGTAGATGATTAGTAGTGAGGGACTATGAGGTTACCTTGGAGGGATTATTCCTTGTTACCAGAGTGTGAAACACACAAAAGTAAATAAGGGAAACATATACAACACCATATACATTCATTACATCTAGATAAATATATGGAAGGTTCTAAAATACAAAATCACATCCAATAAAATATCATAATGATGCTACATACATAATAGGAAAGGAAGTATATACTAATCAAGTTAGGTATAGCTGTCCCAAAAGTATAAAAAGGAATAAAACCAAAGGATATATTAACCCCTAGAAGTCATGAGCTCTATACTGACTCCAAACTCCATCCTCACCACACAATCACCTAACATCAACCTTGGTCCATACCGTGAACATATAACTTGAGATAAAGGATCATCTACTTAGGTACCCATATTCCATGGAGGCCTAATTAGGGTTTTATTATAACTCATTAAACCACCACCAATGATGTATAATTAAAATAAAATCTATAATCATAATGAATAAATGTGTAAAATAAATAAATGAGACAAAATTGACAATATGTTGTAGAAATAATTATAATCAAGTCAAGACTTAGGTATCAAGAGGACAACCCATGACAATGCTACCTACTTTTAGAAACACCTATAACTATAATAATGATATAAGTATCATATCACAACTCAATTTTAAGGAGAATTTTCCAGTGTGGGAACCACTAAGGTTGGAACATGGTTTTCCTAACTGTCTACCAAACCAAGCGAGTTGTCCAGGTGTTTAATTTTTGGGGTTTTACTAATATTTCCTCCTCAATATTAATAGGTATTTCACCCCTCTTCTCCCCCACATGAGTTGGATGACCCTTGGGAGCCCTTGGGGGTGTTCCACCTTCCTCCTCCATTAATTATTTCCCTCTCAATGGTGTTTTCCAAGAGGATTGAGGTGATTTACCCTTCTTTCACCCTCTTTATTCCTTCCTCCCCTCTTTTCACATTTTTTGTATTCCCCCCATGAATCCTAGTTATTATGTGGCTCAGTTTTAGGGTTCTGGGAGGTTCTAATAATATATATTTTGGTGTATAAGGTTTATTGACATTGTTACTTCTACCATAGGTGTTTTCTTCATCAAAGGAGACATGTTTTGGGATGTTTCAGCTTGATTCCCTCTTTATTAAGGTAGGTGTTACTATGAAATTTTTTACTTTGGTAATTATAACATTCTTGGGTTTTCTAAATTCCATTTTTATGAAAGAATAAATAAATATGATAGCTTTGTGATCTTTTGAAATAATTTCGGCGAGTTTTATGCTTGGAATAATTGGTTTTATATGTGAATTACATGTCTTTTATGCTTAAAATGGATTTTTTTATTATAATAATATTTTTTTTGAAATTATGTACGTATTTATGAAATGGTTTTCATGATGTGAAATGGATATTGACCAGGTTTTGGTTTTCAATGAGTGAAAACAATGGTTGAAAAAAGTTTTTTTTGTTTTAGATTGAGGTGTGAACCTAAAAATAATTTCAAAAGGGGTGTTTAAATGTATTTAAAATGGTGATTTGAAATGTGTGTTATGTTTACCCATTTTTAAAGGCTACGGTGACTTTTTAAAAGGGTTTTATGGAAAATTATTGGCCCTTTGGCCTTGTTTGGGTTTTCAAATAGAAAGACCCATATTGAAGGGTATCTTTGAATCATTTTAAAATAATTGGGTGACTTCATTATACATCCTAAAATTTTTTAAGGGGTGTTTAATTCAAATTGTGATTAAAATGGTGGAATTGGTCATGTTTTAGATTTTTAAAGAATATAACCCTTTTGTAGTGGTGAATTTAAATGATTTAATAGCTTGGGTGATTTACATCATTTTCTAAAGGGTGTTTGGAAAGTGTTTTATTAAATGTGAAAGGGTTTGGAAAATATGATTCCTTCTTTGGTGTTAAAGTGGCGAGGGTAGTTATGGTTATACCTTATGGGAATACATGGATTGTTTCAATGTGACTCAATTCATTTATTATTCATGGGATGTGAGGTAATGAGTGGGAAGACCAAGCATGTACCTCTAGTTGGTTCACACGTTGTTAGTGGCCCCCTTAGCATGAAATAGGGCTAATTGGGGATTTCATCTCAATGATTATGTTGTGGTTTAGTTATATTTTTTTTTGGAATTTGTGCATTATGGTAGAAAGTTTGGGTGGTTAGACACATTTTTTAGGTCCTATGCATGTTAGGGATCTATGTTAGTGACCATGAAATATTCGACCGTTCGTTTGGTTAGTGATTGAGGGGTGTTTGATATCATGAATTCTTATATCATTTCCCATAAATTCATTATTATGAAACCACACTTATTTATATGTGATGTTTTCCTTGTGATACTTGGTGCCTACTTGTTATGTTTAATTCGTGTGTGTGTGTGTGTTGATTCTATTTCTTTGAAATGGTGAATTTTCAAAGATGTTGTAAAACCATTTTGAAACTAAAGAAACTTGTTTGAGTGATTTTAAGTGGATTTAAAAATGGGGTTTGTAATGGATTTGTCTGGTGAAATGTTTTAATGTAACTATTTTCATTTAAATAAATAATGTTTTATTTTAAAAAATATGAATAGTTTGAGTAGTTTTGTATGGATCAAACTGATGGTTTTGTTTTTCAAAATGCGCGTGTTTCGTTTTTTGGAAACAAATTAAAATGTTTCGAAAGTTGTTTATAGATATCTATTGGATTTCAATGAGATACTTATGTACGTAAATATTACATTTTACCTTATTTTGAAACTATAATTTATAAATTTACTTAGGAAACATATTATGTAGTTTAGGAGGATTGTGGTGAAAAAATAGGATTTTCCACTCACGCCTATATCTTTCTAGGTTCTCAATTAGATCTTGTTTGATCATCTTGGTCGGAAAGGGGTGAGTTGGGTGGTGGTGCCCTGCATGGTCACTTGGAGGTTAGTCTGATTTTCTGTTTGTAGAAATTCCTTTTTAGTAGTTTTTCTTCTATATAACATCATTACCTATCTATTTATTTTGGATATTTCATTTATTTATTCTGTTTTTGTATATATAATTTGGGAAAGAATGTTCCTAAATGAGTTCCCATTATCCCCAAGTGATTTTCACCATCACATGGGGATTGGTAATTCCCTTCAGGCCTTGTGGATAATCAAGTCATGTATTGGGTAGGACGACAACCCAAGCTAGTTCGTTACAATATAATATCAAGTGAGATTGGATTTCCTTTAGTATGAGTCTAAAATTCTTGAGTTTCACTTGTTTTTTGGGATGTTCTAGTATAAAAAAGATTAAGGTTGTAAAATCTTGAGTGCTAAGGGTATGGAGAGTCTAACTAGCTCTTTCTTGTCCCGATACTTAATATTCTAGAGGAAGATGGGTCAAATCATGGATTCAAGTTTGTTTTTGGTTATGTCTGATGTATTTCTCTATAAGTGATGTTTTGATCCCCTTTGAGAATGCATGTGATATTAGGGGTCACTCATGTTTTCAAGGTCGAAAGGTGAATAAATTTAGCTATGTGGTTGACATGCATGGATTGAGAAAACATGGAGTGCCCATGCAGTCAAGTATGCCAATTTTATGGAGTGTGTTTAATGGTTGGCTCGTAGTCGCCCAATCGTGGGGCCAATGTGTGCATAACACTTTTTCTTCCATGGTTAGCTTGTTTTGTACTACTCTAAATTCTAAATTCTCAAAAGGTGGTTTCAATTTATTAGAGGTTTTTTGAGGCATGTGTTGATGATTTTGTGGATGTGGATCTTGTGATCCTTGCTTTTATGCTTGTGTAGTGATGGTGTGTACTTGGTTTGGGGAACCTTATTTTGGAAAATGAAAGGATTTTGTTTAAATGTTTATTTTCAAAAACAGGTTTTATGGGATTTTTTCTAAAATTATTGTTTCCTTGTGAAATAGAATTTTCAAAATGGAAATTGAGTTTTCAATGGGAATTCCATGGATTCTTGGTATTTTAAATATTTTTTTTGAAAAAAATCTCATGGATTGCCTTGTTTTGGAAATGGGAGTGTTCCACTAAGGTGGTTTTCTTTTAAAGCCTATGTTGTCTTGGTATTTGAACGAAATATTTGGTTGAATTTGGGTTTTAAAATTCCTTGGTGAAATAGTGGTTTTAAAAATAATAGTTTCTTTTGATATTGTCTTGGCATACCACATTTGAGGGTTTTTTTTTCTGGTTTTGATTCAATGCTTGTGATGGATTCATTTGGTTTTTTATTTAGGATATGACTTGAGGTAGTTCATGTATTTGTTGTTGATATTCCATAGAATGGCTGAAATGTTTTCTTAGTTATGATTCCTACCCATTATCCAAGTGGAGTGGTAGATGTGGAACTTTTGTGGAGTTTGGAAGAAAAGAGTTAGTCAAAAGAGATTGATGTGACACTCAATTATACAAGGACACCTAAAGCATCACAAGTGAGAGATTTTGGGGTCTCATTAGTCAGTTTTAGATGAGTTTGGTGGGAATCATTGGATTTTCTTTGGGGTCCACTCTTTGGTGATTATAATCTTAGTTTAGGAGCTTCGTCTTATGTCGTTAGCCTTTATGAATTTTTTCCCTTTTGTGTATGTTCATTATATATGGTTTCCTTTTGGGATATTTTAATGAATGGTTTTAATGTTGGTTTATGCATGTTTTCTATGTTGTGGAATGTTTTCCCCTTCCCTTGATGTTAGATTTCAAGGTTGTTGGTTTTTTTTCTTTATTCCCTATAGTTGGATTTGTGGTTTCCATGCTTTTGGGGGTGGTCTATGAGTGTCATCTGATGAGCCTCAATGTTTGAGAAAACCATTTATGGTGGTTGATAATATGAATTCATATATATATTTTGGATAAATTTTATTAAAGTTTTATCATGCTTTATTTTATATTACACTGGGTTTTTATTTGTTTTCTAAGGAATTGGGAAATCAATACTCAAATATGGAGATGATGGAAAAATGTAAAATTCATCATTAATATCTAGAATCTAAAATACACAACATGTACTAATCAAATAGACAACCTACCAGCTAAAGGACAAGTTGTGAATCCCAATTACAAGGTGTTAAGAAATTACATGATGTGAATCCTGATTACACATCATGAAAGACTTGAATTACTACCCTGATGAAGATACATGACATGAACTCAATACATGACGTGAAAATTTCAAAACCTAGTTTCTTCCAAATATTTAATATGATAAATATGAAATATCAAAAATTTTCATAGTTTAATAGAGATCTAAAGTACACAACATGTAATTCATTGTAACCCCATGAATTTTCGATGCAGAATCCACTTAAAAGGGTTTCATGATGTGAACCATTTACACACCATGTAAAATTCAAGATCTATAAAATGAAAGCAGCCCCAACACACAGAGATTCTCAAGCATATGAAATCTTCCTTTTTTTCCTTATCCATTTCTTTCCCATTTTCATTCTATTTTTTCCATTGCTTTCTATTATTTTTATAAGAATTATTTATCACCTAATCCCATTCCAATACTTGTTAGTTTATTTTTTCCATTCCAACATCTAAATCCAATACTAATTTTCATTCAACATCAATTTCCACTATTTTCTTAATTTTTTCTTCATTCAAGTCAGTATTTAATTGATATTTCATGATTTGAATTAAGTATTTCCTTTATTTAAGTTTTCCATTTGTAATGTTAAGCATGTTTCATTATGTTTCCCTAATTTAATTCAATTATTTCATGTGTGGCTAATTCAATTAGTGTTAGGGGTTGAGAGTATGGGTGGTTCTGAACCTAACGAATTTCTAGATAAAAACATGGTAACCCTTTGGCTAGTAATTAACTTAATTTTTTTTGTAATTATTTTTCTTTTTCAACTACCCTAACCATCAGAGGAGAATTTGAAAGGATCTATGACCTAATTGTAGTTAAGGGGGATAAAAACAATATCCTATGATTCTTTATTCCTAGAATCTAAGATTCCTATACTTAGGTCTTCAAATATATATGTACCAAGGAGTAGTTTCCATATTAGGTAGATCAAATTGGTTAGAACAAGATCAATTGATGACTTTTTTTTACAACTTTTCATCCAAAGACATAGGTCTATCCCAAGATATATTTAGGATTAATCTTCTATCGATACCCAAAAATTGACCATGAACCCTTCTCCTTAATCTAATTTAAATCCCAATATACATAGTTTTAGACTACTACAAAACTGAGTTTATCTAGCACTAGGTATTTAACAACACTAGCTAAAAGCACCGTTAAAGACCCCGTTTATTAGCACTAAAAAAGCACTATTAAAGGGGGAATTTAACAATGCTTTTTTGAGAACTGTTAAAGGGGGGTCTTTATCAATGATTTTTTACAAGCACTGATAAATATACACACTTTATCCTCACTTTTAAAAAGAGTATTGATAAATGGGGTCTTTCATCATTGGTTGTAGAAAAACACTGATAAAGGGGGGTTTTATCAGTGCTTTTTTAGAAGCACTGATAAAGACCCCCCTTTATCAGTGATTTTTTAGTATCACTAATAAAGGGTATATTTAAAAAATATATATTTAATTGAAAATAATATATTAATATATAAATATAATATATATATATATTAAATATGTTTTAGATAAGGTAAATAGACATTTACACTCAATATCAAATATATTTAGTGAAAATGACTTATAAAATAAATAAAAAAATATTTTCAATCAATAATTTTCTAATTATCATCAATTAATAGTCATTTAATATCGATTGGAAGATCAAAAAAATCAAAAAATCAAAAAAATATCAAAAATATGTTGAAAACATAACTCAAACTTCAAAAGGACATAAATTTTGATCTGAGTGTCAATTTGGGCTTTACCACATATCAAATCAAAGCCTGCGATGATCTCTATTCCCTAGTGATTTATGGTAAACCCTCCATCACATTTTCAAGGCCAAAAAAGGTTTATAAGGCCTCTAAAATTGAGTTTTTAGTAGGGGTACCCTAATTTTTTTAACATTCGATGGATTTTAATCTTTATTTAAGGGGATCTTTTTTACATTTTTTAGTAGATAATAAATTTATTCCTAGGGATTATATTGATATTGTTATTATGGATTTTAAATTTTACTATTTTTCTTAATTTAGTTTTATTTATAATTAAATATATTCTTATATTTCTATATTTTCTTATAATAAATCACTCATATAAATACATATATCAACATATTTACATAAAAATTTATATTCTAATATATTTAAATAAATAAATATTATAAAAATGTATTTAAAACAATACCTAACCATTTTTTACATTATAAAAATATATTTATAATGTTTATATATACATATATGTGTGTATTAATAAACATATATATATTTATATTATATTCTAGTATATGTAAATGAATATAATATATAATATATTTAAATAAATATAAGTATATATATATATATATCACACACACATATATTTTATAAATTTATTTAAAAGCAATTATATAAATCTATGAATAAAAATTATAGGTAAATATATATATAAATAAATAGAAATATCAATAAATAGGCAACAAAACAACATTATGTAGTGGTAAAGGCATTATATATTCGAAGGAGAGGTGTAGGGTTCAAATCCAGGTGGGTTCACATAAGGATGGAAATTCACAAAGTGATGATAAAAGGTGTGGTGGGGTGAAAAGCATTGATAAAGGTGGGGGGAGCGCTGTTAAAGGTATTGTAGAAGTGATGATAAAGGGGTCGGGCTCATGGACATCTGAAAAAATATAATTTACCCCCTTTAATAGTGCCCCCTTCATCAAATCTGTTAAAAGGTCCTTTAACAGTGCTAAAAAAGTGTTGTTAAAGGATACCTTTAACAACACTTTTTTAGCACTTATAAAAGCTTTGGGATTTTAACCACACACAAATTGTCAGTGCTTTTTTAACATTGATAAAGGATTATTCTAGCACTGTTATAGGCTATTTTTGTAGTATTGTTAGAAATCCCAAACCAAAAGTGATCATAATGAATCCTTCACAAAATCTTATTACTGTTGGGATACTTTCCTATAAGTTTTCTTTATGGGTTAAACCCTAAACTTTCACTATGCTATGCCTTTGTATCCAAGTGTAGTTTGGGAAATATTAATTTAATCTGATCATTTCCCACATGTATTCAACAACTCCCTTTGGGCCAGTAAAATTTTGGTTTCATTACCATGGATGGCTATTCTTAGGCATAGTGAACTACGGTACAAACTAGGATTACCTCATCCACCCACACCCCACCCTTATTTTACTTACACTTTTCTTTCCATAAATTTTCACTCACAAACTAGAACCGGTGTCCACTTTCTCTCAGCCTAGTGCATGCGTTAGTTCCCTCTGACTCACTCAAGGATCCTTGAGGCATAATAACTCATTCCTTTCAATAATAAAATCAAGATAACTATAGCTCCATGATGATGTTCTATAATGGCTTAATTAAATGATCTTGCACCACCATACTCACATAATGATCAATATGTACCACCTGAACTTCAAGATGAGTGACCGATGCTGCATGAGTGCACCATAACAGATCATGACTTATTTTCCATTAGTGGTGTTGTGCCTAAAATTGTGCATCCACCTATTCAAAAACACTCACTAAAAATAAAACGTATACTACTTCATATGATCTACAACATGGAGAAATTTATTAGACTTCAAGGGAAAGACCCCCACAGACACATTTCAAATTTTTATAGGGTTGTGATACCTTTCACAACCAGGGAGTTTCATAGATGCAATTAGACTCCATGTATTCCCATTATCCTTATGTTACCAAGTAAAGGATTGGATTAAGAGTTAGTCTCCCAAGTCAATCACGGCTTGGGATTACCTAGAAAAGAAATTTCTAGATAAATAATCTCCACTGATCCAAAAATGGAATCTCAAAAATGAAATTCAAAATTTCATTCAGGAGGATGGAGAATAATTCTCGGAAGAATGGAACCATTTCAAATAACATACTCGTAAATTTCCACACCATGTACTTGATGTGTGGCTACAATTTCAAACCTTCTACCAAGGACTCCAACCTACCACCCACGCTGTTATGGAAACCTCCTCTAAAGGTGTGATCATTATAAAGACACATGAAGTTGGTAGAGTGTTGTTTGATTAAATTTCCCATAATAGAAATCTATAGCGGAGTAATAGAAGAACGACCTAGTGTGGAATCCATCTGTTAGAGGATAATAAACACTTAGAAGAACAAGTTGAATCCCTAATAATGAATCTTGAGTCTTTCGAGCTACCTACTTCATTACCACCCCCTCCCCTTTTATGGATATCTAATCGTGTGAGATGTTCAGAGGCCCGAACCCATATATAGACTATAAGGAGGGTTTAAAGAAACCTTAAATCTAGGATTATAATCATATTAATTAAAATCAACAAAATCAATAGTACCATCATCCCCAATAGTACTAGAAACAATATTACCAACATAAGCCGACTCAGCAACAACAACAACAAAAACAAGTTTATTATCAAAATAAGAGTGTAAAAGTACCACCAATGAATTAAGTACCACTTGAGTAACCATATCAATAACCATTTTCCTAACCATAGAAATAATTTCAACAAATATTTCCTTGGGAATAATAGTTTCCACTAGCTTAGCACCAACATCATCCAAAAGATCCACTAATACCACCCCAATAAGCCCAAACTCTAAAACAAAATCTTGAAAACCTACTAGATTCCTTCATGTAGAAAATAGACCATGTTTAATCCTCCCCAAAATTTTCTTAATCCTGTGTTGATTTATTATAAGTTTTCTTTGGGGGTTCGACCCCGTATTTCCACTGTTGTATGCCTTAATATCCTAGTGTAGTTTGGGAAATATTAATTTAACATGATCAATGCATGTTCTTATTCAATGCCACTGTGTGGTATGGATAGTGGTAGTGGTTTGTTCCCATTTACTTATTTATCCATTAAGGTGTTCATTATTTGGGAATTAGTGATACCTTGGGTGCATGATGGGGTAACTAGGGTATATGGTTTACTAGTTGAATTTAATATACTAGTCAGTGTATGCTTGTGGGAATTTTATAGGATGCACCATGTAAGGGTGATCTAGAATTTGAACCTTGGTTATCCACATGTGAATTAACCCTGATTAAGTTCTATTGTCATTATTATAATTCTCTGGTGGTTTTTTGTAACACCCCAAGCTTCCATAGTATGCTTCTCTTTCAATAATACAATAGCATGTGAAGTACGCAACACCAAGTTCAAGCGCACCATGACCTATCAAACTAAATTTTTTGAAAGAGGTAATGAATAGTAATAACCACATTTTGAATTATATATATATCCCATATAATTTTAACATTCATATTTTGTGTTTCTTAGACATAATATAAGGACAAATTTAAATTTTCAGATAAAAGAAGTAGTTTTCAAAATATGCAGTTTTTCCGCCTTTTAATGAAGAACCCTTTCTAAATAAAATATTTGACACATTTATATGTTCTATTTGAAAAAATAAAATTCTCCTTTAGAACCGGGATATCAAAAATTACTTTGGGTAAATTTTTGGTATTTTTTCGATAAAAATCATTTTTTATGAATAGTGAAAAATACTGTATTTTAATTCAAAACTACCTTTTAATCTAATTTATTTATATGGTTAGATTATATTTTTAGTTGGTTTTAAATTTTAATTAGATTATATTTTTACCATTCAATCCAATTTTGGTCATTGTAAGTAATTTCACTTTGAAATTGGACATAAACAAGTGTCAATCTTTTGATAGTTATTATTTCTTAAAAAACATATTTTTTGTTTTAACAATGGGAATTAATTTTAAATTAATTGATGCAACTTCTATGTTTTTAATTTGTTAGAATAGACATAATTTTTAAATTAGAAATATCAAATATAGCTTAGGCCGAATTTTTGGTATTTTTTTGAAAAAAATTCAATTTTTGATGAATAGTGAAAACACTAAGAAGAAGTTAAAAACCCGACTTTTTCATTTAAATGAAATATTACCACTTCTGTGAATTGAATTACGAAAATCCAACATGCATGTTTTCTATTATTAAGTAAAATTTGGTTCAATAAGATGAAAATAATTTTTGGTGAATAGTAAATTTTTACTTTTATTTACCACGGTTAAAGGTAAATAGGGTAATTCAAGGTAAAAATAATATTATAATAATATTAAATTACCCTAACATGTGTCCTAATCCTATTTTTTGATACATTTCCTACCATGGGCATCCTTGGGGGTCGATTTTGGGACCCCATGGAGCCGCTTAAGAGTGATAATGACACTTTATATTAATTAATTTAAAGTAATGACAAAAATGACATAAACCTATATTGTTTAGTAAATAAATTCTTATATGGAGTTATATAAGTTATATATTCGACTATAAATATTAATTTGAAAGATAAAACTATTTCATACATCATGGTATTTTTTTATAATTTTTAGACATCAAATAAATAGTATTATTTATGACACAATAATGATGCAGTGTTTACCTCATTAATGAATGATTTAAATAAATAAGATAATAAAGATTAAAACAATATAAAAATATTATCCAATTATTATTGGATGATTTTATTTAGAACAATAGTCATCTTATATTCAAATTTAACAAGTTTTGGACCTTTAGAAACTGAAAATCATTATATAATAAAATAATATTTTCAAACTTTCCTAAAGAGCCCCTCCTCCCCCTTATAAAAAGCCCTCGCCTCTAACCCATTACTCACACCTCTCATGACCCTTGAATCTTATAACCTCTAAAAAAATAATCTCTAAATATCCCTCTATTCCACCTATAATCCTTACCTTAGGTAAAAGGCATTTCAAGAAATCCTTTTGGTTCAAACCAAATGGAGTTACCCGATTTAAAGGCAACGTCTTATCTTAAGTTCTTTTCTTTTATTTTACTTCTCCAATACCCTAAAATATTTCATTACTTTATTTTATAACAAAACCAGTGTCCTAAATATACTATTTTGTTGATATGAGAAGAATTCTAACTAAACTTACACACACCTCCGTCTAATGGGTAAAGAACATACTGTTTCTGTAGACGGCGAACTACTACCTCACGAAATGATGATTGTTCAATATTCTCCTACCACCTCTTATGGTGGCCATTAATATGGAACTATTTTTACATGTGATATATATTATATTTATATTGTCTCTATACTTCTTTATTTTTCATTTATATCATACCTTTATGGTTTCCATAATGGATAAATACGAGAATTTCATTTGAGGAAGTGCAGACTACCGCCCCCTCAAAGTGATATGAATCATTCATGCCATATGTGGAACATATAAAGGATGGAGTTAATTAAATTAAATAACATAGATATTAAAATTTAATTATAACATACCTATGTATTATTAAGATTTCATTCTTTTAAATATAAAATATAAATGAAAGTAGCGTTCATGCGTATGTACGACTTACCGTCTCCATAAAAGGTGCATTTCATTTCTTAACTTCAAATGATATGGAATATTATAAATACATATAAAATGGATATATATTATATATATGATATCTAAATCATGAATATAATTATGTATATAATTTAATTTTGATCACATTTACAATTTTTAATTATAACAAGTTCATTTTTGACTAAAGTTCCGAACATCGACAAAATGTCTGATATGAACTCAAATAATTAACTAATTATTATAGCAAGATAATAGGTGATATAAAAGGAATAATAAAATTGAAAAATTATATTAATTAATTATAAATTAACTTATGTTTATTATTTAGGAAGAACACGGAACATACGAGTCAAGTCGGACATGAGGTAAGGGGTATCTTATCTCACTTTTAATTCCATGAGATTTCCATTGTTCACCACTTATTTATTTCATGTGGTGTATTGTGTACTGCCATTTGATATATATTATCATGATTATATTTATATTCATGGTATTATGTGATTAATTTGGTTATTATTAACTTTTGTTCATAGGACTCGATTGATTACAACGTGGAAAGGGGTTTCTTATGTCACTTTTAATTCCATGAGATTTCAATTGTTCGCCGCTTATTTATTTCATGTGGTGTATTGTATACTGCCATTTGATATATATTATCATTATTATCTTTATATTCATGGTATTCTGTGATTCATTTGGTGGTTATTAAATTTTGGTCATACAACTCGATTGATTACAATGTGGTAAGGGGTTTCTTATCTCACTTTTAATTCTGTGAGATTTCCATTGTTCGCCAATTATTTATTGCATGTGGTGTATTGCGTACCACCATTTGATATATATTATCATGATTATATTTATATTCATGGTATTCTGTGATTAATTTTTTGGTTATTAACTTTTGGTCATACGATTTGATTAATTAAAACGTGGTAAGGGGTTTTCATCTCACTTCATATTCTCGTGAGATTTATGCTATATTGCCACTATTTCCTTTTGTGTGGTGTATGTACTGCCCCAGGATTGTATTCTTTGTTTAATATACTTTAATTTATGGGTATTTACATCTTCATTTTATTATCCTTCTTTCATGGGGTGTATTTTTTTAATTTACCAAATTGGTAAGGGAATTTCAAATATCAATTTCTACTCATTGGGTTTTATAGAAACTTCATTGATTATTTTACTCCAAGATTATGTGTGAAATCACTATTTATTTATTTATATAGTAATTTACACTCCCCTTTATGTGGATATACTTTTTATACACATAATCACTCCATTGATAAATTCTCAAGTCATTGATATGAAATTGATAAGGGTACTCTAAACTTAATTTCCATTCATTGAGCTAAACATCCAAGTCATTGGTTTCGTTTATAAAAGAATATGTGTGAATGTAATCTAATTTATTTACACTGAATATCCAATAATATTGAGTTTATTTATATTTTTCAAACATAATTATGTCATTGAATTATCCTTAATCTAAGGATACAGTCTTTATAAGGGATTTCATCTCAATTTACATTCTATTGAGAATTCTTTGTTGTTATGCGCCAATTCAATTTTTTATGGTGCATATCCTGTACTTTGACATAGTATATCATGAATCCCTTTATTCTCATGATATTATAAAGTTTTTATTACCTCAATTATTTGTATTCAAGAATCTCTCATTTGGTTAGGAACTCTAACTAAAATATCATTTTAAATGTTTTAAAGATTTATTCTTCTAAACATTTCTCATTAATGTCCATGTTTTAGAAATGGTTTTAAGGATTTATTTATATGGACATGAATGTTTTAAAATTAAAATTCATTTTGAAAGATTAAAAGTTGTATGATACACTTTTATTCAAAAATCTATTTTTAACAGCTTATTGATAAATAGTGATACTTTTAAATGTTTTCAAGAAAAAGGGGATATTTCTCTCAAATAGTTTTATTGATTATTTTCATCTATGTCAATATCCTTAATTATTCTTGATTGAGGTTGATTTATTATAATAAAATCTTCCATATTGTATTTAATGAGTTATGGTTGACTGTGGATGTGCTATTTTCATACCATTCAGGGTTTGTGGTTAAAATATTGACATTTCGTATGTTAGTTTTAATACGAATGTTTAAACTATGTTTCAACCTTTTCATATGAGGAATGAATTGGAGTTAGTATGTGACGATTGGAGCCCACTATAGATCCTCGATGGATTGGTAGGTCTCATGAGACAAACTAGTGTCTTGGCACAAGGCCTTCACAAAATCTTATTTGTATTCTTGGCACGAGGCTTTGACTATGTGGTTATGATGTCCGACATTATGCATTCCATTATTATGAAATTATCTATTGATATTACATGTGATTATTGGAATAGTATAATATCCATGTGAATAATAAAATGGAATTATTTGATTTATATTTTCCATATTACACAGAAGTTTAAGTTTAAAAGGATTGTGTTTTGTTTCTATACATTGCCTTAAATGTTTATGCTTATTTATGAAAGTTTCTGCTATATTGTTATCCTTACAGAGCATCTGAGCTCACCCCCTTCTATGTTTTATTTTTCCTAGGATGTGAATAAGTATATTATGTTTGACCTGCAGGGATAGGCTAAGGGATATGAGTGTGTTCAAAGGGGAAACAATGTTGTTGTTTTTCATTTCATAATGTAATGCAAAACTTATGTATGTATCTAGTATTTCCAGGGATACTAAACTAATAGGTCTTTAGATACATGATCTCTTGTGATTATTCCAATGTTATGTAATAATTCACCGACTCTAGGTAACTAGAGTTGGGGTGTTATAGTTGGTATCATAGGAATTTCAGTACAAACCTTGGAAACTAGATTTAGATAAACTCTGATTAGAGAACGTTACCTTAAGATAGAATTTGAGGATTAGTATAGAATAACATCCAAAAAAATTTGTAGTGTAACTATTATGTGAGTTTTCCAAGAAAATTCATCCCTATCTATATACAAACAGGTAGAGGTGGCTCTGGCATAGATGTACCAGGAGTGAAAACTCTGACATGGAGTTTCGGGATTGACCTGGGGTATCCCGGTACACGACAAAAGGCCTTGCTGTACTCTTGATATTGACACTCCTGGGGGATATGATTAGAATAATTCACGTTTTCTTTACAAACCGATTTGAAGGATTTTAATATAATATGGGAATAAATAACCTTGGTTAATCCTAAGGTGTTTTAGATTGAAAATAAGGTGTCATGATATTCTCTAAATGATTTTATGACTATTGTTAGTCACATAATGCTTTCTGGTTTTAGTCAATGGATGGATTCCAAGGAAGTCATATTAACATTGAACATGATGTACAAGGTGGGTACGATGGTGAAAATGAGAGAATAAATGGAATGTTGATAGGCATAAAAGATATCATGTTCATGCAGAATCAGTTTTCCAAAAATATGATAAAAAATATATATATTAACAAATTACCGGGCTCAACAATGAAGAGAAAGGTGGTGAATGATAAGAGATCCAGTAGTGGAGACCATGGAGAAAAGAAATCTCATTTTACATCATACATGAAATATGGAAGGATACACCCCAAAAAGTGTCTCAATGGAAAAAAAATAAATGCTTTATGTTTGGTAAATAAGGACATAAAGTAAGGAATTGTCAAGGAAAAATGAAGAGTAATATGGAAGAAAATAAAAATGATCCGAAGAATCTATTTACAGTGATTTTTCGTAAATGTAGGGGACCTGGGAATTACTCAAGTCAATGCCCTATTCTATAGAATAACCTCTTGGTAAAGGAAGAACCTATGTGGAAATAAATAGATGGAGAAATGTTTAAAAGTATTAGTGTTCTTTGTTGATGAAATTACTTTGGAATACTTTTCTCTTGTATGTGTAACCCTGAAATTTGTTATGTGAAAATACTATTCGTGGAAGAATTATATTTTCTTTTGTGGATATAGTTATAAATAACCATTTTGGTTTATATGATCCTTGAATTTGAGGCAATTACAGGTTATTAATTTTTAGGATGAAAATGCGAGGTATGAGATAACATTTGTGGTTAAATTATGTTATGGTTATTTTGAGGAATTTATCTCATTTTGAGAATGTTATAAAATATTGTTTTTGAAAAAGGAAAACACGTTGACCGTGTGACAACCCATCACGTTGGAAAAATATGTGGGAATCAAACCCAAAACCAAAGTGTGACTAGGATTTATCGCCTACCACTGGACTACGTGAATTCTCTGGTTAGTGTGAATAATTATTATTAGTTAAATGATTTTATTGATCAATAATAAGTTGATTTGGGATCTTATGTTTTATCAAATGGATATCCTTAGCGTAGGAAAATGATTTGGTGATTAAGTGATATATATTATTTTGGAAGATGTTCGCTCTGTTGGGAACACTATATGCCTAATGAAAATAGAATACTATAGGATTCCATTTGAGGAGTAAGGGTGGATTTTTATCTATGTTTTTATTGTGGATTTATAATAATTTGGGTTATTTATGGAAACAATTAACCTATCATAGATAATATGTGATTAGGTTAATTAGTTTTAAGTATGTGACTTTAAGAGTAGTCGATGTTATTTAGAGATACAATTTAACATGGAAGACTACATAATCAAATTCTTCTGAGTTTTGGGTTTCAATCTTAGTTTGGATTATATTGAAAGATTTTAAGGACAATTGTTTATTGAATGGTATTTATTGAACTTTGGGTATTATTGGTTTAATTTTAAAAATTAATATTAATATTTCTTTCTCTAAAGGATTATCCTTTTTGGGGATCATCTGATCTTGTACTAACCATTTTGGTTTTTGTTAATATCTAAAGACAAGGGAAATATATAGTTCATCCTTTGTGGATTATGTGATTCTCTATAAGTTTATTCTAGCACATCAGGTGTGACCAAGTCATCTTGAATACTCATCATTTAGAGTGAAAGATAAGTTTGTGGTAGAAATTTTTTAAAGGATGGAACTCTACATATCAAGTATTTTTTTCTTATTCTATGAAGAAATTAATTCTTAAACCTTGGGGAAAGGATCTTAAACCCAAAAATATATTATCCTAACACCTTACGTTATTCATCATAGATTTATATTTTTGACACTCTCAATTTTCCATTCACTTGTTTGTGATTGATGACCTCAATCACTCCCTATAAATATTTATTCTTTTCCTACAATTATAATTTCCTCCAATGTTCTCCTATTCGAAATCCTAATTTGGTGGTGACTTTTTCATTTCCTTTTCCCCCTTATTAAGACTACATTTTATTAACCCTATTTCTGATGTGGGTTTTCCACAAAGGTATTTTCTATTTTAACCTTTTTTTCAAAGAACAATTTCAAATTGAGAGGACTCAATTTATTGAAATATGGAAGAATGTAACACCCCAAGCTTCCACAGTACGCTTCTCTTTGAATAATACAATAGCGTGCGATGTATGAAACACTGAGTTCAAGTGCACCACGACCTATCAAACTATCCGTTTAAAAAGCGTTTATGAATAATAATAACCACGTTTTAAATTATATATATATATACCATATAATTTTAACATTCGTATTTTGTGTTTCTTAGATATAATATAAGGACAAATTCAATTTTTTAGATAAAAGAAGTATTTTTAAAAAAATGTCGTTTTCCTCCTCTTAATGGAGAACCCTTTATAAATCTAATATTTGACACATTTATATGTTCTATTTGAAAAAATAAAATTCCCCTTTAGAACAATGACATCAAAATTTACTTTGGGTAAATTTTTGGTTTTTTTCTGATAAAATTCATTTTTTTATGAATAGTGAAAAATATTGTATTTAAATTCAAAACTGCCTTTTAATATAATTTATTTATATGGTTAGATTATCTTTTTAATTGGTTTTAAAGTTTAATTAGATTTTATTAATCCAATGTAGGTCATTATAAGTAATTTCACTTTGAAATTGGATATAAACAAGTGTCAATCTTTTGATAGTTATTATTTCTTAAAAAACACGCTTTTTCTTTTGACAACGAGAATTAATTTTAAATTAATTGATGAAAATTCTATTTTTTTAATTTAGTAAAATAGACATAATTTTAAAATTCAGAATATCAAATATATCTTAGGCTGATTTTTTGGTATTTTTGTGAAAAAATTAAATTTTTGATAAACAGTGAAAACACTAAGTAGTAATTAAAAAACCGACTTTTTCATTTAAATGAAATTTTACCACTTCTATGAATTAAATTTTGAAAATATGACATAAATGGTTGTTATTAGTAAGTAAAATTTGGTTTAATAAGAGGAAAATATTTTTTTTTGGTGAATAGTAACTTTTGACTTTTATTTACAATGGTTAAAGGTAAATAGGAAAATTCAAGGTAAAAATAATATTATAATAATATTAAATTACCCTAAAATGCATCCTAATCCAATTGGTTGATACATTTCCGACCATGACCATCCTTGGGTAGATTTGTGGACCCCATGGAGTCACTTTAGAGTGATAATGACACTTTATATTAACTAATTTAAAGTAATGACAAAAATGACATAAACATATATCTTTTAGTAAATCTATTCTTACATGGGGTTATGTAAGTTATCTATTCAACTATAAATATTCATTTGAAAGCTAAAAATATTTACTACATCATGGTATTTTTTTATTATTTTTATAATTAAAATAAATAATATTATTTATGACACAATAATGAAGCAGTGTTAACCTCATTAATGAATAATTTAAATAAATAAGATAATAAAGATTAAAAAAGTATCCAAATATTGTCCAATTCTTATTGGATGATTTTATTTCTAACAATAGTCATATTATATTCTAATTTAATAAGTTTTGGACCTTTAGAAACCGAAAATCATTATATAATAAAATAATATTTTCAAACTTTCCTAAAGAGCCCCCCCCCCTTATAAAAAGCCCTCACCTCTAAACCATTAATCAAACCTCTCAAGCCCCTTGGATCATTGAACCTCTGCCCAAATAAGATGTCAAGATCCCTCTCATCCACCTAGAAGCCTTACCTTAGGCAGAAGGCACTTTAAGAAATCCTTTTGGTTCAAACCAAAGGGAGTTACCCGATTTAAAGGTAACCTCTTCTCTTAAGTTATTTTCTTTTATTTTACTTCTCCAACCCCATAAAATATTTTATTATTTTATTTTAGAATAACACCAGTATCCTAAATATACTATGTTTTTTATATGATAAGTATTCTAACTACACTTACACACACCTCTGTCTAATGGGTAAAGAACATACTGTTTCTGTGGACGATGAACTACTGCCTCATCCACAATCCATTTTTATTTTATTGAAAAACCACTTTTAAGGGTAAGTGGGAACCATCAAAAACATCCTTCAGCATCAATTCACACCCTTACCATTACAAAATAATCATTACAAAATCCAAATTCCAAAAAACCATTCACCCCGCCAAGACTGTAGCATGAGACCTGTTTCAAAATTCAAAATAAACCAAATCATCGCTAATCTCATGATTCGACCCAAGATAACTAGCTTCAATAAGTACTGTAAATCCTTTCCAGCATATGCATCACCTTGCTACCATCTCAACACTAGCATCCACCACCACAAGCCACATCAAACACTACCTAAGCGTCGTTGCATCAAACATCATCATCATTGATGACGAAACACCACCGCATCAGAAAGCCGAAGACAAACAAATGCCATAAACCATAATCACCACCAAGAGAAACCAAAACAGAACACCAAAGCAACCAAAAACTAAAACCAAATCTACAAATCACAACTATGGAATCACCTTGAAGCCCTTTAAACCTTGAACCACAATCCCAAAACCATGTAGTTACCATTATTCCATATCCAACTCGGAGAGGTGTGCATGAACTTGGGGTCAGAGCAGGTTGAATGACCAAAGAGATCTTTGGCACATTACCATCGTCGGGTCCAAGAATCCATCTGGAAAGTTGCAAAAAACCTTCTCTATGCTCAGAATCTTCACCAAGAATAGGACCGGTAACACATCGACAAAAACCAAATAGAAAACCACAACCACAACCTTCCAAATAGGGTCATAGAACATAGCATCTGAAAGAGGAATCCACCACATGACCAGGAAAATCACCACAAAGAACTCGATAAAGGGGAAACTGTGGCTGAAACCCTAAGAGGAACAAATGTTAAGGGAAAGAGGCAATTCCGATGAAAGAGGAACATAAGGCTAAAACCCTAATAAGAAGCCGCTGAATGGAAAGGCTCGCGTTTACTTTACTCCCACCGCCATTCTCCCAAACCCACCTGAAAATACAACACACCCAACTAGTATGAGGTCATTTGTGTCAGAATAGGCCAGAAAACCAAGGGAGGAAGAAGGTAAATGAGACCATTCTAAGGGAGGAAGAAGGAACAAGTAAGAGCGAAGAAGAGGGTGACCCGAGCGAAGAAGATGGGAGTGGAGATAAACTTGAGAAAGAATCCAAAGAAGCCAGAGGATGAAAAGACACATGAAGCTGCTGGAGTCTCTCAAATACTTGGCAAGGGAAGATCTAGGAGTGAAGCCATGAGTGATGGCCAGGCAAATGGGGTGCCATCGCTCCGCTTTAGACTCCGACGAACTACTGCCTCACGAAACAATGATTGTTCAATATTCTCATACCATATCTTATGGTGGCCATTAATATGGAAATATATTTACATGTGATATATATTATATTTATATTGTCTCTATACTCTTTTATTTTTCATTTATATCATACCTTTATGGTTTCCATAATGGGTAAATACGATAATTTCATTTGAGGAAGTGCTGACTACCACCCCCTCAAAGTGATATGACTCGTTCATGCCATACGTGGAATATATAAAGGATGGATTTAATTAAATTAAATAACATATATATTATAATATAATTATAATATACCTATGTATTATTAAGTTTTCATTTTTTTAAATATAAAATAGAAATGAAAGTAGCATTCATGCATACGTACGACTTACCGTCTCCATGAACGATGATTTTCATTTCTTAACTTAAAATGATATGAAATATTATAAATAAATATACACTAGATATATATGATATATATGATATCTAAATCATGAATATCATTCTATAGATAATGGAATTTTTACCACATGGACAATTTGTAATTATAACAAGTTCAATTTTGACTAAAGTTCCAAACATCGACAAAATGTATGACATGAACTCAAATAATTAACTAATTGTTATAGAAAGGTAATAAGTGATATAAAATGAATAATAAACTTTAAAAATTTTCTTAAGGAATTATAAATTAACTTAAGTTTATTATTCATGAACAAAACATAACATACGAGTCAAGTCGGACACGAGGTAAGGGGTTTCTTATCTCACTTTTAATTCCGTGAGATTTCCATTGTTCACCACTTATTTATTTCATGTGGTGTATTGTGTAGTGAAATTTGATATATATTATTATGATTATATTTATATTCATGGTATTCTGTGGTTCATTTGGTGGTTATTAACTTTTGGTCATACAACTCGATTGATTACAACTTGGTAAGAAGTTTCTTATCTTACTTTTAATTCTATGAGATTTCCATTGTTCGCCACTTATTTATTTCATGTGGTGTATTGTGTACTTACATTTGATATATATTATCATGATTCTATTTATATTCCTGGTATTATGTGATTCATTTGGTGGTTATTAAATTTTGGTCATATGACTCGATTGATTACAATATGGTAAGGGGTTTCTTATCTCACTTTTAATTCCATGAGATTTCCATTGTTTGCCACTTATTTATTGAATGTGGTGTATTGTGTACTGCTATTTGATATATATTATCATGATTCTATTTATATTCATGGTATTCTGTGATTCATTTTGTGGTTATTAACTTTTTTTCATACGATTTGATTGATTACAACGTGGTAAGGGGTTTTCATCTCAATTCATATTCCCATGAGATTCATGCTATATTGACACTATTTCCTTTTGTGTGGTGTATGTACTACCCCATGATTGTATTATTTGTGTAATATAATTTAATTTATGGGTATTTACATCTTAATTTTATGATTCTTATTTCATGGGGTGTATGTTTCGTAAGTTACCAAATCACTAAGGGAATTTCAAATATCAATTTCTACTCATTGGGTTTTACGCAAACATGATTGATTATTTTACTCCAAGATTATGTGTGAAATCACTATTTATTTATTTATATAGTAATTTTCACTCCCCTTTGTATAGATATAATTTTGATACACATAAACACTGCATTGATAAATTCTCAAGTCATTGATATGAAATTGATAAGGGTAATCTTAACTCAATTTCCATTCATTGAGTTAAACATCCAAGTCATTGGTTTCATTTTTACAAGAATATGTGTGAATGTACTCTGATTTATTTATAATGAATATCCAATCATATCGAGTGTATTTAAAATTTTCACATGTAATTATGTCATTGATTTATCTTTAATCTAAGGATACAGTCTTTATAAGGGATTTCATCTCAATTTACATTCCATTAAGACTTCTTTGTTGTTATGCGCCAATTCACTTTTTTATGGTGCATATCCTGTACTTTGACATAGTATATCATGGATCCCTTTATTATCATGATATTATAATGTTTTTTTACCTCAATTATTTGTATTCAAGTGTGTCTCATTTGGTTAGGAACTCTAACTAAAATATCATTTTAAAAGTTTTAAAGATTTATTCTTATAAACCTTTCTCATTAATGTTCATGTTTTAAAAATGGTTTTAAGGATTTATTTATATGTACATGAAAGTTTTGAAATTAAAATTCCTTTTAAAAGTTTCAAAGTGGTATGGGACACTTTGATTCAAAAATCTATTTTTAACAGCTTCTTGATAAATAGTGAGACTTTTAAATGTTTTCAAGAAAAAGGGGATATTTCTCTCAAATAGTTTCACTAATTATTTTCATCTATGTCAATATCATTCATTATTCTTGATTGAGGATGATTTATTATAATACAATATTCCATATTGTATTGAATGAGTTATGTTTGACTGTGGATGTGTTATTTTTATACCATTCATGGTTTGTGGTTAAAATATTGACATTTCCTATGCTAGTTTTAATACGAATGTTTAGATTATGTTTCAACCTTTTCATATGAGGAATGTATTGGACTTAGTAAGTGATGGGTGGAGACCACTATAGCTCCTCAATGCATCGGTAGGTCTCATGAGACAAACTAGTGTCTTGGAATAAAGCCTTGACAAAATCCTATTTGTAGTCTTGGCACGAGGCTTTGACTATGTGGTTATGATGTCTAACATTATGCACTTCATCATTATTAAATTAGCTATTGATATTACATGTGATTATTCGACTAGTAGAATATCCATGCGAATGATTAAATGACATTATTTGATTTATATTTTCCATATTACGCTGAATTTTAAGTTTAAAAGGCTTGTGTTTTAGTCTTATACATCTACTTAAATGTTTATGCTTATTTATGAAAGTTTATTCTATATTTTTATCCTTATTGAGAATCTAATATGTCCCATTTTTATATTTTATTCTTCTCATGATGTGAAGAAGTATATTATGTTTGATCTATAGGGATAGGCTAAGAGACATGAGTGTGTTCAAAGGGGGCACAATGTTGTTGTTTTTCATTTCATATTGTAATGTAAAACTTATGTATGTATCTAGTATTTCCAAGGATACTAAAATAGTCGGTATTTTGAGACATGATATCTTATGATCATGACAATGTTATGTAATAATGCACCGACTCTGGGTAACTGAGGTCAGGGCGTTACATTTTTCTTCCTTCCATTGGGTTTGGAAGTATTTGTAGTTGAGGGTGCGTTCTTCTTATGGTTTTCTGTTGTTTGAGGATGTGTTCTCAATAGTGGTATTTTTGTGCTTACATGTTAGAGTAAATCAAAATTATATGTTGACAATATTAGAGAAACTATAAATGGTGGGGAGACCATGTTAGGTATCCTGTTCTTTTTATGACTTCCTTTTTGGGGTTCATGTTTTGGTTTTTCTGGGATAAGTTTGTTCCTCTTATTATTGGTTAGTTTGATCATTTTTGATGATCTCAATTGATTTATTTGAGAATAAGCCATGTTGAGTGGCTCTTTTGGATAGGTAACCTCAGGATCTCCCATTTTTATCATTCGTTTTGACCAGGAATTTCTGGGTCAAAAAGTGCCATAGTGGGGAGTTTGTGACACCTATAGGGTCATGGTGTTTTTATTTTGGTATTATTTTAATTGTAATTGGGTGATGTGTAACTTTGGTTGGTCATGGGATGATTTTTTTTTGTTTTTGGAGGCATTTTTGGTAGTTTAAAACTACCTCACATGGTTTTTCAAACCATGTGGTGCTCGTGCGGGTGGGACTATCCATTAGATAGATCCATTTTCACAGATTCTATATGGTTTTTCAAAATTTTCAGAAATCTAGGGAGTTAATGCAAGGATTGAGTTGTAATAGAGTGTGTAATTTGTTTTTTAACTATTCAACCTCTCAGGAGTAACCGTGCGGCCTTGGACTTTTTTAAGGTAGTGGAACCTGCACGGTTAGTGCACAGTTTTTCTAATCATGCTGTCAAACTGTGTGAGTTGTCCATGTGTTTAATTTTTGGGGTTTTTCCAAAATTACTTCCTTTATTTTAAGAGATATGTCACCCCTCTTCCCCCCACATGAGATTTCTGGACCTTGGGATCCCTAGGGGGTGTTCTTCCTTTCTCTTCCCTCGATTATTTCCCTCCAAATAGTGTTTTTCAAGAGGTTTGAGGTGAGTTTCCCCTCTTTTCACCTCCTTCTTCCTTCCTCCTCTCTTCTCTCTTGGTTTTGGATTCCCTAATGAACCCTATTTATCATTTTTATTTATTTTAAGCTCTTGGGTTGTACTAATTATGTGGATTTTGATGTTTAGGGGATGTAGATACCATTTCTTCTCCCATGGGTGTGGTCGCCATAAATGTGGACATGGTTCATGATGTTTCAGATTGATTCTCGCTTATTTGAGGTATTTATTACTATGTAATCATTTCCTTTTGTAATTATAACATACTTGGATTTTCTAAATACCCTTTTTATGAAATTATAAATATATGTGACAACCTTGTGTTGTTTTAAATCCATTTTGGTTAGTTTTATGCTTGGAATAATTGGTTTTATATGTGAATTCCATGTTTTGATGCTTAAAATGGAATGTTTTATTATGATAATCTTCTTGTGAAATGAATTATGGTTTTATGAAATGGTTTTCTTGACGTGAAATGTGTTTTTACCTAGTTTTGGTTTTCAATGAGTTAAAACAATGGTTGAAAAAGGGATTTAGTTTTGGATTGAGGTTTGAACCTCAAAATAATTTGTAAATGGGTGTTTAAATGTATTTCAAATGGTGATTTCAAGTGTTTTTGAAGTTTACCATTTTTGAAATTCCATAGTGAATTATTTAAATGGTTTTATTGAAAATGGTTGTCCCTTTGGCCTTGTTTTAGTTTTTAATGATAAATAACCTTATAAAAGGGCATCTCTGAATCATTTTAAAAGAAATGGGTGACTTATTTGGACCTATTAAAATGTTTTAAGGGATGTTTAATGAAATTTTTGATGTCAATGGTGTAATTTAACATGTTTTGGATGTTCATATAAGATATCACTTGTGTAGTGGTGACTTTGAAATTATTTAAAGGATTGGGTGATTTATATCATTTTATAAATTGTGTTTGGAAAGTGTTTTATGAAATATAAAAAGGGTTTGGAAATATAACAGTGCTTTGGTGTTAACATCCAGGTTAGAACATTTATTTTAAATGGTGTATGTGGATAGAACCCTTGATTTCCCCTTTCTTAGGTTCCTTTTGTGCGGGTTTATGATTACTAAGTGATGCTTGTTTCTCCCCTTATATGGTAATGTTATTTCTATACATTGTGTTTATGTTAAGTGTATGGGGAATTCTATCATTGGGTGTTATGGGTAAGGGTAGTTATGGTTTTCCCTAGTGGGTAGACCTAGCTTGTTTCACTACACCATACTTACTTTATTGTCCAAGGTATGTTGGGTACTAAGTAGGAAGACATAGCATGTACCTCTAGTGGGTTCACATTTCACTAGTGGACTCCTTAGCTTAAAATAGGCCCAAGAAAGGATTACATCTCAGTGATACTTTTTTGGGATAATTAGATGAAATTTTGGACTTAGTGCATGATGGTAGTAAGTTCGGGGGGTTATACCCATTTCTTTAGGTCCTACGCATGTTAGGGATCCATGTTAGATCCCATGACATATTCAATTATTCATTTGGTTAGTGATTAAGGGGAGTTTTATATCATTCCTTCTTGTATCATTTCCCAAAAATTCGTTTTTATGAAACCTACCTTATTTATATGTTATGTTTTACATGTGATGGTTGGTGCCTTCTTGTTGTGTTTGACCCATGTTTGTGTGTTGGGTGACTTTCTTTGAAATGGTTAATTTCCAAAGATGTTGGAAAATTATTTTGAAATTAAATACTCTTATGTGGGTGCTTTTAAGTGGATTTCAAAATGGGTTTTGGAATGGATTCAGCAAGTGAAATGATTTAAGTTAATCATTTTCATTTAAATAAATCAATTGGTTTGTTTTTGAGAATTATGAATGGTGTGAATGATTTTGGTAGGGATTATAAAGATGTTTATTTTCAAAATGCTTGCATAATTTTTTGGGAAACAAATTATTTTTTTGTATGTTTAATATATATTTGAATTGGATTTACATGAGATTATTATGTTTGTAAAGCTTACTTTCTAGATTATTTTCAAACTAGTATTTATGAATTGACTTAGGAAGCATATTTCATAGTTTAAGTGGGTTGTGGTGACCAACTAGGCTTTTTACCCCATGCATTTAGCTTTCTAAGTTCTTAGTAGGATCTTGTTTGTTCATCTTGGCCAATTTGGGGTGAGTTGGGTGGAGGTGACCCATGTGATCACTTAGAGGTTATTCTGGTTTTCTATTTATAGTGGTTACTTTTTATTTTTTTTATTCTGTATAGAATTCTTTCCAATTTAATTATTTTGGATATTTAATTTATTCATTGTGATGTTATATCTCTGATTTGGGAAAAATTGTTCCCAAAGGAGTTCCTGTGATGCCCAGATGCTTATTTCCAGCCCATGGGGATTAGGAACACCCTTACGACCTTATGGAAAATCGAGTAGGGTGTTGGGTAGGATGGAATTCCAAGATGGTTCGTTACAAGGGATATCCTCCATGTCCAAGGAGAGATAAAATAGATCTATTAGTTACATAGAAATAGCCCTAACAATGGCCAGTTATTGGTTATTAAGAATGGGGGTGAAGGAGTTAAATGAACCATTTAACTCCTTTCAAAAAAAGGAAACTCAAACCAACTGGATGTCTACTAATCTCAGGAAGAGCCTCTGCCCCCCTACAAGGTCACCAGCTTTCTGGTGGAAATTCATCTCTTTGGATGCATGCCTCGACCAACTCCTACTCTTCCCTATGATCTTAAGACCCAAAAACCCCCAATATAATCTCAATTGAAGAATATATAGTCTATTTTTTAGGGTTTAAACACTAAAAATTCATGTATAAATTCCTATAAAAAAACTAACCCATCGGCTAAATAAAAACTCAAACTTTCCTAAAAAACTAAACACTAGTATGGAAATAGGGTTATACATCAGATATATATAAGATAAAGCAAGCTACCCAGTGATAATGAAATCCTACCACAAAACCTATATAATACCACCAAGGGTAACCATTCCCTTCCCAAGAACTAATAGAATATCCCCATGGGTCGACCTTACCTGAAACCACATAAATCATACACTCAAGGGGAAACACACCCTAAAACCGTCTATAAAATAAAAATAGTGGTAAAATCCCCCCAAAACCTCATACTATAACCAACCAAGTGGATCAACATCCTTTCCTGGAACTATGAGAACAACACGCGCCTGAGGGGGTCACATACCCTACATGGAACCATCATATACCATACAACAAAAGGGGCATCACACCCTGTAAAATCATATCACATAAACATAGGGGTCACAAATCACCTTGGAACAATCATATATCATACTCCCAGGTGGTCACATCCCCTAACCAAAACCTTTACCAGGATATTATTATATAGGGGGCTGCATCCCACCCTAACACCTGATAACACATACATCACATACACCTGGGGGTCACAACCCACCCTAGAACCTCATATATCACACAGAAAAATGTATATATATATATATATATATGGGGTATAATATCTTATTGAAAACTCATAATGCAATCCAAGGGGTATTTCACCGACCTAAACTCATCACACAATCTTCCTAGGCTGGCTCACAAAGCACACAAACCAGGCCATCTATTGTGTCCAAAATAGGTTTTCAATGTGGTAGCCTCCCTCTATTAATCCTCTATAGAGTCAATGCCCATATATTCATGGTAATAACACCCATAAACCTAAATATGCTCACATAATTCTTCAATCAGTCGCAATGTTAATACAACATGGGGATCACACCCAAGATATGGCATAAATCTCAACTCACTATTGAAGTCAAACTAGGTCGGTCCTATCACACCCAACCTACACATAAACCCTTCCCATGGTACACCCACTGGGGTAATCAAATAATTATGTAGAGGTAATTATCACCCAACTTTTTAATCAATTATCCCTATGGGATTCAATACATCTCAATGTTTCACATGGCATGTTAATATGCTAACCACCCCGATTGATCAATTAACTCAAAATAGGGTCTACGGGAAACTATAACAAGGTATACTTTATTATTTCATTTCATTTTATTTATAAACCTCTAGGATCTATGTATCAAATGGATCATATTTATGATCAATACCTTAACCTTAGTAGTTGAGGCATTAACTAATGTTCAAGAGTTCATCATGTCCATCATCAATTTCATGTTACCCATGAAATTTTCATGGAAACAACTCATTTAATCAAAGGTCAATCATCCACAGTAGAAAGACCACATATAAAATGATCATAAATAATATGAATACACTTTAGGGAGATTTTCAGGGACCACCTACCACATTAAAAGTTATTCCCTTTAATCAAATCTAAGTTTCCCTCACATAGGCTCGCCCAAGCCTCAAACCACATATTGATATCCTATATCGAGCCACAACACTCAATATAATTAATTATTACCAATTATAATTAATTATTAAATTTAATTAAATAATTAATAATTGACTAAAAACTCACTAGGACTCCAATTCATACCAAAAACCATGACCAATCTCACCTAAAAGGTCCATGGGGTATCCCTAACACCATCACAGATAAAAGACCTATCATTCATTACCTTGTTAATATCCAATTTATTCAAAACCCCTAGAAAAATTCATGGGGAAATGTACCTATTGTGAAATGGAAAGAAATTATAGGTGATAATCCTACCAAACATCTTATATCTATCATATATAATAGCCCCATCATATCAGGTTGATTCCACTATAGTTTAATAGAATCATTAATGAAACCCTAGCTGAAAACATCATAACATCAACAAGATATAAATGGAACTAATAATGATAGTAGTGTAAGGTTGGAATCAACTAAAATTTCTACACAATAACTATTAAGAACACCCATAATTAGGAGGGAATCAAGTAAATGAGGAGAGGGGGATACCTCCTAGTTCATTTTCACGAGAGAGGGAAAATAGAGAGGGGTAATAAAAATTGATTGGGAAAATAGTAATTTACCCTTTTTTAAAATTCTAGGTAACCATACAGTTTGGATATATGGTTTACTAAATTTTTTTCAATCATAATTCCCACACTATCTAAGATGCACCCTCTCAAATATTTTGACTACATGATTTACCAAACCATGTTCCAACCATATATCTTTCACTATCCCAGGTTTCACCCCCTTACACGGTTTGGATGTATGGTTATCAAAACTGTGTTCTAACTACATAGATCCCTCTAAAAACTATAGTAATATA
Organism: Viscum album; assembly: GCA_963277665.1. Taxonomy (NCBI): domain Eukaryota; kingdom Viridiplantae; phylum Streptophyta; class Magnoliopsida; order Santalales; family Viscaceae; genus Viscum; species Viscum album. Next base: position 1,664,927,990 of record OY728127.1, read on the forward strand.
CATATTTCTATTTACTTGGTTCTTCTTAACCATGTGCAAGCTAGATGATAACACCCAAGGTAAAAACCACCCACATGGTTTTCCATAATTGTGTGGCAAATGTGTGATTGGGGAAACCCTTAAAAAACCTAATATTTAACTCTAAGATTACAACACTCTCCCAAGAACCCAAAACACCTCCTATTCCTCGATACCTATTCAAAAACATATTATAGATATCTTACCACTCTTATAATTATAATCCAAGTCCTAATTATCCAAAAATCATATGCACTGGGACAAAAATTTAAATTCTCTCTATATTTCACATTTTGTAAAGATAAGAGCCTTTAAAATATATCCATTATATAACTTATAACCCTCAAGTAGTATTGGTGTTATTAATTCATCAATCCCAAAACATATTAGTCATTAATTAATGATCATCTTACCATATTATATCCCAGAATGTTGAAAGATCTTCAATGAAACTCTAAACACCAAGTTGCACTATTTTTCAAAGTTCAAGCTACTCATTTTCCACTATCCCCAATAATGAGATAGTTCTTAACCACACATATCTATATTAATACAACTAAGAGTTTTAAACTTATTTATAAATGGTATTATGGTTCTCTTCAACATAAGACACATATTATAAAGACCAATTCTACACCATGGTGATTCCTACCAGTGGAATTACCAACCAAAAACACACATCTAGTGGTCCACTAATTTTATCAGTATAGTTTCTACCACATCACACCCAATAACATGTAAAAATACTAGTAATAACTCCTATGGATAATTGTTTCCCAAAATGATCAACCTCATCCACTGACCTACTATAACATCCCCTTATTTGGATGTCTTAATCCTAGAGGAATCACATGACAATACAAACATCCACAGTGAAGTATAAACCTGAAACTTAGAGTAATCCCATGGTTTATTCCTCATACAACAAAATCCACCATCATAATTAACCCACAATAACTAATACACCTCTGATCCCACTACCCTTTAAATAAATTCATCCATCTTGAGTTCAATGTCAACATCCAGACTCTATCTAATTCCACATCTAAATCCAAAATGTGGAATCTAATAAAGAACTAGAAAAATTAATCTCTTTCCACACACTAACACCCCGGTATAACCTCAACTATCCATCAACTGGTCTCACCACATCCCTAGACCTACCAACATGAGGGTCGTACATTAATAAATAATGAGATTCTATTCACCATAGAAGTATCCTCATTATCACTCTCTAAAACCAATATTCCCAATTTCCACAGCCTACGCTTCATCCGTTGAAACATGTAATGACTAGATGTGGTTGTACTTATTGTACTTGGGTTCCAACATGAAACACAGATCACTAATTATTCCTAACTAACTTGTAACATCATCTTTAACATATGCTGAAATTTTCATTACAACAAGGGTCACGCCCTTCAACCGTAGATGGAGTGATCCCCACCATATGGATTCCCTTATATTGGGCCTTAAGTGAAATGATAATTAGATTCCAATATCATATGAATTTCATTCCTCCTAATCCATGCCTACCCCACCCAAAAATCTTATGTCAATAGACAATCTCATATTGAAAATGTCACCACACTTTGATTCATCCATGATGTCACCATCCATTATAAATAAATATATCTACTTCTTTTCAAAACCTTATACCACCATTACCATGTGTGCCTCATAAAATCCATTATTCCCTGGCCTATACATGGTTGCACACATATTCACAAACCCAACAATAACTATTAATAAACAGCATGCAATTTTTCTTTTATACCAAGACGTTTTGAAATATCCTTTAAAAGATTCACTATCCCATCGTAAGGAAAATTGAACCTCTAAGGACCTCCTTTAAAGGTTCATATCTACTATCCATCTCGGTATATTATAAATGAAATAGGTATAAACTCATATACCACATGAACACACATCCCTACTCATAATCCAATGAGTCTCATGTCATTAAATATAGGCCCGCACACCACATAAATTAACCATCCATGCCTCATGTGAATTTCATACCCATAAAAACTTAAGAACTACTCTTTATTCATAACTATAAGGGAACAAAAAATTCTAATATATCTACTCTCTTATGTTAACCTCATATATCATGACATATCTCAATAATAATAGGAAAGAATCCATCTACTCAATCATAAAACTAAGCTCACCAATATCTTATGTCACATCTCAAGACCCTATTCTATCCCACATAGCCCATAAACCATATCTAAAATAGGTCAAATCTTAGGAGAAAACACCTCTACTCTAGTATTCAACATCAAAATTCCACTCAAGTTTCAACACACCCAATTTAGGGTTCTCACATAGATATACTAAGAATTACATGTTAATTTAGCTACCCACACTTAGGATCCCATCCTTACAAGGAATTATCATACCAGGATACCCCTCAATGATAAAGTCACGTCCAAGTGCAGATAATGAAGTCTTCCTTTTACATTTTATATAAAGTAAAACCATAGTCATATAGTTTGGTTAAATAGAATACAACCAAGAAATTATATGGTAAAAGACCATATAAAAATTTTATGATAGTTTAAGTAACTGAACCAACATCACAATCACCCACAAGGGGTCCACCAATAATGTATACAATGAATGTACCAACCCACTAAGGGTCACTATGAATTACTTTCATGGAGGGACTGTATATCCATTATCAAGTAAATACCCACAAAAGGATCCACATGGATTATCATCGGAAGAAAATATCATTGTTCGACTGAGTAGAATGTCACAAAAAACATTAAAAAATTCAATATAATTTATTATTAACATGTTAAATAGATAAACCCTATGTTTTTAGTGAAATCAATCATATAAAATCACAAAAATGTCATGTGAATCCTATGTTATAATAATGATACATGTGGAAAACCTTGTTTCCACTACAAGTCAAGATCAAAAAGAATATCAATATCAAATACAAAAATAATACTTGAATAAATATCTCAATTGTAACATTGAATACAAAGAAAAATAATCCTATATTACTAATAACCTAAACTTTATATCAAAAATATCTTTGTGACACACTAGTTTGAGGTCCATCACAATCTCCAACACGTTCATATTTCATGTTTAAAATTCCCTAAATAGTAAGATATGAAAAATGCTTGGCTAATATATTTTAGTGTCCCTTTGGACCAAGTTCACTCACTAATGTCCATATTAGAGTCATCATGTGACATCAGGAATGCATACCATATACTATAGGCTACCGACTCATAACGACAGTCTAAAGTGTCACTATGGGGTGACAATACCCTCATATCTGAGTAAAAAAACCCTAAAAATAACCAAACAACATCCATAATAATAATCATAGTATTAATAAAAAATTAAACATATCCATAGTATTATAATGAAATAAAGATAATATTCAAACATCATAACTGATTTCCCATTGGGATGATCAAATAAATAGAATGAAAAAAGAAATAAAATGTATAAGAGGCTATAGTAAGATACTCGAGCCTCACTTAAATCCTAGAATATATATACCCACTGAGAAACTTCAACTCAATCATGCTATACTAGGCCTCTTTTCCACCTAAACCTATAAAAAAGAGGTTTTATCAGGTACCAAAGTGTTGTGGTTGTCTAAGAAGGGTGTGATTAAAACTCATTATCCCACTATTAATGGTTTCCCTAACATAACTAGTAATTTTGTTTATACATATGTTATATTATTATCATAATTGAATAAAATATGGAATAATAATAAAATAATAATTGTCAATCCTTGGGTTCTATGGTGACAATGAGGATCAATTATACCCTCCTTGATTAGTGTTGAATGTTTATGAGTATAAACATAACACCAAGGGAATAATATTCTCTTCTATGGAACCCAAATAATGCCACTCATCGAACCATTCCCTTCCTAGAAACAAATATAATATCACCTCAAGGCATACCCTAGGAATTTCATAAAACATACACCCAAGGGAAAATCTCCCAAGAAAGTATTATTGTATATAGATGGGGGAAAATATACTTGGATCCTAATTTAGTAACCACAAAGGTGATCTACATCCAAACCTAAAACCACGAGAACATTATCCACCCATTCGGGTCGCATCCCCTACATAGAACCATTATATACCATATAACCCTGGGGGAATCCCACCCTGGAACCTCATATCAACTACACTAATTGGGTTATAGTTCACCCTAGAACCATCATATATCATAAAACTAGGGGGTTTAATCCCATACCCAAAACTATTACCATGATATCATTACCTAGAGGGTTGTATACTTCTTTAGAATCAGATAGATCATATATCATGTGCACTCAAGGGTTCAAAAACCACCCTATAACCTCATATAGTACACACACACACACACACACACACATATATATATATACCCATATAAAACTATCTTCCTAGAACCTCATACAACATTCCACATGGGTAGGCCAACTACCCAAACCCATCACATAATCTCCCTAGTCAACCCCCAAGTACACAACCTAGGCTCGTCACTACATATGTACTAGGTTATCACTGTGGTGGCCTCCCTATAATAAACCTCCATGGGGTCATCATAAAACTAAGTTAACCTCTATATTTCCCTATGTTTCCTCACTATCCATACACCTCAAATGGTTCCTTAATCTCATTTATATGGCTATGTGGTCAAATCTCATCTCTCCATGGGAAGAACACTGATCAACCAACTAATGCCCACATCATGGTCTAATTATCCACAATAGTGACATAGAATAATAATCACACTAAAGAGGCCATATAATTCCCACCTCACTCCCAAAGTCTACCTAGGTCGGTCATCTCACACCTAGTCTTCTCATAATCCCTTCCCATTGTACATATCCCTAGGTACTCACATACCAGAGGGGAACACTCACCCACTCTCTAGTCTAATAGCACCATAAGATACACAAAATCTCAAGGTTCAAAATACCCTATCCCTATTCCAACCATCACGTTCTATTACTCTCATACATATAATATAAGGTAAATTATACAAAGTACTACTATGTTTTGTCATTTTATTTAATTCACACCCCTCCAGGGTCTATATATCTCATAGATCACATTTATAATCAGTCCCTACACCATCATTCATCAATGCATCATCACATACTCAAGGTTCTTTCAAGGACCTTGACACATGCACTTTACCCATGGAATTTTAAATGAAACAATGTATTTAATTAAAGATCATCCACCCAAAGTGGTGACACTACATATCACATGCACATAAACACAATGAATATACTTTAAAGAGGTATTCATGGGTCACATTCCTCATTCATAGTGGTTGCATTTAATTGAATCTTATCCACCCTCACCTAAGCATGCACAAGTCTCATGTTTTCTCTTAATCACCTATCTTGATCCACAATGCCCAAAATATCCAATTATAATTAATTATTAAACTTAATTCAATAAGGAATAATTTCCAAAAAACTCAGTTGAATACCTTTCTATATTAAAACTATGGTCAACCATAACTCAATGGTTTATGTGATACCCCTTCCACCATCATGATAAAAAACCCTATCATTTCCACCTGTTTAATAGCCAATGTGATCCTATTTAATTAAAACCATAGAAAAATTTGTATGGTGAAATAAATATAGATAAAAAGTGAGAAAAAATGTGTTATTATTCTCATGGGGTATCATCTGTCCAACACATGAAAAATCCACATTATATCAGAATGATTCCACCATGCTCTAGTGGGATCGTTAATAAAACCCTAGTTTGAAACATCACAAAATCAGTGGCTATAAAGGGAACTAAAAATAGATAAATATGGTGTGATAAATCACCTAAAATTAACAAAACTTTTCCATAAATAATGTCCCGAATTAATGGGGAATTTAGAGGAGTAAAGTGGGATCCCTCCTAGCTGGTCATGTGAGAGAGGAAGAAAAGGGGGCGAGGGGTTAAAAATTTTAAGAGGGAAAATGGTAAATTCCCCATTTTAAATATTTTGGGTAGTCATACATTTTGGACACATATTTTACCAAACTATATACTAATAATGCATCACGCACTAACAATGATACACACCCTCAAATGGTTTTCCACATAGTTTACCAAACTATGAACCAATCATGAAACTTACACTATCCAAAGTTGTAACCCCTTGCATAGTTTGACTACATGGTTTTCTAATTAATGAATGAAATTTTCAACTTTTTCTAAATACTAAATCAATGTAAATAGTTCTCCTCCCATGGTTCTCCATAACCATGCACAATTAGTGCACTAAATCCAAAATGAAAAAACACCTACATGGTTTTATCAAGAAATTTTTATGGTTTTTCGTAATCGTGTGATAGGGGAAAACCTATTAAAAAACCTAAATTCTACTGGAAGATCATGAAACTCACCCAAGCACCCAAAAGCATATATCAGGCCTTGATCGATATCCAAAAATGTCTCTTAGATATGTTCTAACTCTAGGAATTCTAATATAAATCCCAATTCTTAAAAATTTAAATTGCTATGGGATAGAAATTCTAATACCACCTAAATATAACAACTATAAAAGATATTAGTATTTACAAAATTTTTAGAAAATTTGAACTCATAAACTTCAATAGAAATAATTTAGGTCTCCATTTATCCCACTATTCATGTAATTCCAATTGAGACATAATGTTTCCTCAAACTTCCCCAAACTAAAACCTTGTTTCATATGTCATTTGGATTCTGAATTCTATCAACCTTCCATGGCTCCATCAGTTCGTCCTATAACCGATTTTAAATGAAATGATACTTCATCTAGATGTGATTCGTCCATGGAATAAGCACTAGATTCTACACCAAATTAATCACACTCTAACAATCATAGAGCATCAACCCACTTTCCTGGAATCTTTTAGTTTCATCCTAGATCAATTACTTCCCTACTTTGGTAATAAAAACATAATCTAATTCAATAGTTTAAATTGAAACTACCAGTTTTATTCTTGACATCCAACTTATGTATTTCCCTATAAAAGTGAACACAACGAATGTGGTACCATTTTTTTCATCTATATCCCCTCTAAAGTCTCCATCAACATACCCCCATAATGGATCATCCATTCTAAAACAAATAAATGGGTATTCTACTCCATTGAGATATTAAAGAATCCAATTCACAAATTCTTAGTGACCCCTTACTGGATTCTCAAAATACCTAATGAAAACTACCACTAAATGATTAATTTTTAACCTCATACAAAAAATTTCATGAATAAATATTTTGATCATTGATGTAAATATAAATTTCTCCATGTACTAATACTCAATTATATTTTAGCTTCTTTCTATTTGGATTACTTTAAATGTTCATAAAATGGGTTAATCACTGGTTTGTATTCATTCACTTTAGATACTTAAATGATTTTCCTAATATAATAATTATAAGTTAAAAACCAATTTTCTCGTCTTCCCATCCCTCTTAATCCACAACCCAAAAATCAAATTAGATTTATTGAGGTCCTTCTTCCCAACCCTTATAAGAAAATTAGATTTTATCTCCTTAATCGGTTCTATATTCAAACCTATAAATAGAATATCATCCATGTAAAATAAATATATGACATAAATTCTATAATTAAACTCATTCTGGTAAGAAATATAATAAAAATTTCTCTAGAATAACCCCTTCTCGTCCATAAAGTCATCGAACATCTAACTCCACTACCTTATCACTTTATTCAAAAAATAATAGATTTTCTTCAACTTATAAACTAGACCTTAAAACTTTTATAAACAAAACCCTATGGATACTTCATATAGATCTCCTAAACCAAGTCATAATTAAGGAAAGATATTTTTAAATATAATTGTTCAATATAAAACCCTTCAAAAGCTACCAGACTTAGTACCATCTACGTAGTTATATTCTTGACAATAGGATAAAAATTTTCAAAGAAATCTATCCCTTTATTACATTTAAACACATTAACAACTAACTTTAATTCTATAATTTTATACTATATTATTCCTCCTTCAACTACTATACCTATTTTTATATATACCTTATTTTATTATGGTAATTCCATTAGATCCATAGTTTTGTTTTCATGTAGAAATTCCATTTCTTCTTTCTTATCTAACTCTCACTCTCCATAATCACTAAGATCTACCACTTATTCTAGGATCTCAGATTCTACTCTATCCATCTGAAGCAAGTAGTTAGGATTATTCATGAATCATTGATATGGTTATCTGATCTTGTTAAAAATATTAAAATCCACATGAGGTTCCACTCCTTTCAAAATTGAATATTCTGGAAAACTTACATATGCTTTCATAGTCTTAGGGATTTTTGGTTATTCCAAACATATGGGCTATTTAAAAAATATAATACTTTTTAAACCTTATAAAACTTATAGTCTTCTATTAAGATCAAATTGGGTATGTTCATTTGATTATTTGTTCCCAAATATCCCCCATAATGTTTCAATATTTTAATGTACCTTATCATTCAATAAAAATTTATAACTTCTAATGATATTTCGATTATAATTATACTAAAGACAAACCAAAAGTTTCCATTTCCAAACCAATAAGGAAACATTCTTGAGAATTTTCTTTAATAGTTTCCTTATCTTTGGATTCAACCTGAAAGTATGAAAGTGAACTAAGAACATGAATATTATAAACAGATATTATTCTTCTATACCATAGTTATTTTTTAATCTCTTACCACATTTGTGTAGAATGAATTCTTTTAATGAGGTAAGTAGATAAATTAACCAATTCAACCTAAAAATCCTTCCAAAAATGTTCATGAAACCTCATGCTTTGATCATTCTCATTCATTATCTAATTTATCTTCTCTTACACATAGTTTTATTTTGGTTTCCCTGGTATAATCCTCTCAAACCGGATTCCTTTCTTCCATAAAAACAATTGGAACTCCCAACTACCATACTCACCTCCAAAATTCGGCCTTAATAACTTAATCTTATTACTGACATCTTTTTCTCCACCATTGATCTCTATAAAAAAACTATGAAAACATTGAATTTTTTTAATAAAGTATACCCATACCTTATATGTTGAATCGTAGATAAAGACAACATAATATATCAACCCATTGTGAGAACATACCCATGAAGGTCCATAAATGTTCATATGTATAGGCTCAAAATTTTGAGATTTGGGTTTCATTTTTTTTTTGAAAAACAACACATTTATCTTATTTCCTAAAATAAAACCCTCACATAACCAATCATATTTATCCATTTTTTCACTAAGACTCACATATGTTTCTCACTTAAGTATCCAAGACCAAAATAACACAACTCCAAACATCTGAAAATTATCATTTTTGTAATCATTAATTTTCCCAATCATCCTGTTAGATATAATATTATGTATTTAACACTTATATCCACCAGTATTGATCCATGAGTTATCTTACATACTCCTTCAATGGTTATAAAAAATATTTCTCCATCCAAGTAACCTATGAAATTTATGTTCTTTTATAAATTGGGTATGTGACGATCTCCCTATTACTCTAGAAAAATTTCATTTTTCATGTGGACTTCAAAATCACAATTCCATAAAATATCAAGATAATCATCATACATAAGATGAACCTTGTAAAATATTTTGGAAACATAGTTTTCCATGTCCCCATATTGAACATATAATGAAATTATGCTCTAGAATCAATTATCTATGACTCCAAAAGAATATTAAAACCTAATAGTAACTTATAATCATCCTCCACTACCATATTTGAGAAAATTATAGAATTTATGATTTTGAAATTAACTTTATGATCCATATAATAATTTTATAAATTCCCCTTATTATCATAATACCAACATGTGGGCATGGTTCCAATCGATTTAATTCAAATTATTTCACTCTTTGCATTCACTTCATTCCAACCATTCCATTGAACATAACTTATTCAACCTTCTACAATGAATGTTGTTCTTTTAGGTGCATGTACTTTACTTTAATGAATCTATTCATGTAAAATGAGATGAAAAACTTCTTCAAAAACAATATTGGTATTACCACAAGAATTTTTTATAGATACAACCATTACATACTAAGATTATTGGAGTGATGATAGTTGAAACAATTTCCACACACCATTCATGGATTTAACCATTACTGATTCAATGTCCTATGAATAATGTTGATGTCATTGACATAGTAACCTATTTTCCTTCCTACATTCTCATAACAAGTATCTTCTAAATCAAGACCATTTTATTCATTATAGTTAACCTCTAATACATATCCTCTAGGGTATTGATCAATAATATAATATTTTTAACCTCTTAAATGTTATAGAAAATATTTATTTCTAACAATATATATATCTCTACATGTTTCCTATTATCTAACCATCCCTATTCCACTTTATCCATTGATTTTGGTTTTACTTCTTTCAATGGAAGCCCTGGGTCCTTCTAGAATAGATAATCCTCTATCAACATCCTCCAGAATTCAAAATTTTGTACCTTATAACTCATCAATAAAAACCATTCCATATCATAATTCCATCCCTTGTGAAATACCTAACTCCCATTGAAATAGAAAATGAAAAAGACAAGAATGATACTGAAGATTCTAATATTGAGTGTATCAAGACTTTTTAAACCAAAATCTCTGATAGAAATTTTCAGGATTTGAAAAAAAGATCTTGAAGCACCCATAAGAATATAAAATGAATATATAAATCTATAACTATAATAAATAGAACATATCATTGAAACAATTTACCAAAACAAAAAATAAAATTCACCTCAACCATCACATCAGAATACTCACACTCCAACTCTCATAAATCCTAGAACAAGAACACAAGAGAAACAAATATGAGAATTAAAACAAAGAGTTATGTGGTTAAGATGTAGTCATACTCTATAGGATAAAAATACTACCTTAATTATAATAAATTAAAGAAGAAATTATAGCTTTCAAAATACCATATAATTAACCCCACCCTACCTATTTATCATGGGACCCACTCGATGAAATAGATTCTAATATTTGTGGATGTCCACCACTTTAACCATATTTAATAACTAAAAGCCACCACCTTAATTAGATCATCTGGCGAACTATTCATGTATCTAGATCATATAAATTTACTCTTATATCACCCTAAGGATTATCTAAAATAGCCTTTATAAACCTCTGGTCACTCTAAGGCATAAATAATATTCATCCAATTTAGAGTCTACTTTTTCACTCCCATCATATGGTTTTTTTCACTTACCAAATAGGTTATAGAATATTGAATTACTAACCATGCTAACCACCATTAGTCATCTTATACCCAAGTTTTATCTTAGCCTAAACCACAAGTTCATAGTTTTCAACTTCTATATAATAAATAATCATAACCATAAAAGAAGTTTTCACACTTCATAACATTCATGTAATGGTATAAATGAATGTATTTATATTTTCCAGAAAACTTCATAGAGTTGTGATCTAGAAAACCCATCTAAGGAATTCACCACTTATTATTATCAATATTTACCTCATTTATATAGTTAGTTCACATTATTATCTCTTTATTCAGAAACTCATTTTTATTTCCATAATTATTTTATTCATTTTTTATGATCATCTATATTAAACATACTTGATTGATATCCTAAATACATTATTTCATAATGAAATCATAATATATAAAAAAATTTCCAACATAATTTTTAATGAATCATTATTAAATTTACTGATTCTATTTGTTATTGAATTTATCACTATTTACAATTGATTATACAAAAACATTCATCACATCTCATGGTCATTTCATAGATTCAGTCGATATATCCAAACTCCTCATCACTCACCCCATCATTATTTAATTAATTATTAATATTATTCAATAGTAATAATATTTACATGACCACTCTAGTAAAATTGACATTATGGTCTAGTGATCTACATCCCACTAAGTATTTTTCATTCACAAACATAGTTTTTTGATACTCCATGATAATTCATTATTCAAAAAAAAAAATCCAATTATTATTATTTAATAATTATTATTTTTATAAACATTTAAGAATAATTAACTTAATTCACCCAAAAAAAGATCTCCAAATGATCCAAACATAGTTCCAAATCATCGATGATAAAAATAAGTCTAAAATAACTTTTAGGGTCTAATTTAGACCCCTTACATGACCCAAATTCCCAATTATGGTTCTTCCAATAAGGTATCATAGGTTTCACCCCCATTCATGGACCATGTACACCAATCCCCTCTCACACTCCATTTAGATTCATAACCATACAATCCAAGCACCACACACAATGAGATGGTCCCTAGGTTATCACATGACGCCACTACCATAACCATTTTATTAGATGGATAGAAAAGTGGTGGTATATCAAATACCCTCCCCCCTATAACATATTTTAATGAACACCTATAGTGGTATAATTACCCGATCTGATGATCAAAGTCCACATAAAAAGTGTCCACATTATCTCCCACTAAGTAGTTAACATGCCCAAGTGTTTTTAAATTCGATCTTAATGATCAAATGAACCACTTTTTTTCCATGTGTAAAAGAAATTCCAACCACCTTGATGATATGTGTAATAAATAAGACAGTACAATCATAGATTGGATATGTCCCATCACCTTACCACATCCTCTCCAGATTCTCACTGCACTACCATTGACTGCTAGAACCAATGGTTGATTTTCTAACATTTATCTACTTTAATGATTTCCAAAATCCAGTCCATAACTATTTATTACCCCCAGATTCTTTATAAAACCCTAATTTCTTAATATTTGGCCTTTAAGTGCCCAAAAAATAAGAGAAAACACAAAGAATGGGGAAACTTCTCTCTAATATTTCTTATAATATATAACCACCTTTTATGTGATTCCAAAGGTAGGGTGATCATCTCATTTAGGTATTTACAACAACTTATCATAGGATTTACAAATAAATCATATAAAAATGATATCATTTATTTTTAAAAAACACCTTTATAAATACTTTCTAAATAATCTTAAAATATGTTCATATAATTTCAAGGAATCAAAGGGAATTAGATTCCTCATAGAAAATGAATAATATAATTAAATTTCATATGAATATTATAGGATTTAATAGAAAACTATAAAAGTGAATTTTAGGATTGAAATAGGAGTTGAGATCAAAGAACAATACATTTTTGAAGATTCCGGTGACCCTCTAGTGATAATCCTCTAATATCTAGTGGCCTCCCCTCCATGGCCGCTAAATCCTACGCAAACCCTAAATATCCCTCTAATTTTTTTTATAAAATGATATTATAGGTATAAAATTATATTTTTATGTTAATAAATAAATATATTATTATTTTAATAATGGTTCATCACCACTACACACCAACCCTATGTCTTCTAAAAATTATGAAACTCCTAATTTATGTTAAGCACCTCATTAAAGTCTCAATGAAGTAGTTTTTTTTCCTAATATGAAATCCAATTCTTGGTGAATTTATCAATTTATACTTATTAAATAATAATTCGTAGTTTTAATAAAAATATTCTATGGTGATCAAACCAAGCAGTCAAAGCACTTAATTCAAATCAAATGAGTGTTAATAAATTTAATGGTACTGAGTTGAGAAGAAAATTCAAATCAGAAGAAAATTAAACCTTAGATGAAACCCATACTCTTATATCCTCACAACTATAATACTTTTTATCCTTGAAAAGAAATAAACCATAAACATCTCAAAAAACACATTCATCAAGCTTCAATATTGGAAAAATTAATCCTATACATAATCAATAAAAAATAATTTGATGTAATGTGTATTAAATTACTAAACATGAACAACTAAAAAAATTTCAAAATCCCATGAGAATATGATAAAAATATTTATCACCTCATTGATCTAACTAGATCAAGGATTTCATTGAGAAAATTTTAGTCATCCAACTAAACTTAATAATCACAATTATAAAAACCACATACATAAAAGGAAATTACATAATAAAAATAAACTGCATCAGTATTCTTAATAACAAATTAGGAGAAAAAAATACACAACTTCTCAATCATTTATATTCATGATATTTTGGATATCATTATTCAAGAGTGAATCACCCACTCAATACATTATTTAATTCCTCAATAACATTTCATCTTTTGATAGTCAATACAATCATTATTTAAAATTTTATATTATCTCAATAAGAAAACAATGATCAAAGGGAAAACAAGATGATAGAAAAATTAAATTTCATTTAGAAATTATTAGAAATATAATCACAGATTTACACTTGGTTTGTTTCACCATTTTTTCATGTTAAAAGAATGAACTTCTAGTAGCATGTCTAATCAATCCAACCAATGACAATATTTACACATCCCTTAGTAATATCCACAATTCACCACTAAACTACTTTGAGAAATTTTATCACATTGAGATATATAATATACATGGAAATATCATATATTTTCTGATAACAACACAAGGTCATAATTCATTAATATTTCCTAGTACAAGAAAACCACCCTCTTGGGTACTCATAACCATAATCCTATCAGTCAATGTGATCACACACACAATTAAGTTCCCATTATCGAAAAAACATTGATCATGTTTCTTCTCTATTATTATAAAAAACGTGAATACTATAATCTCACTACCACATCACCCATATTGAAATTCTACAGAATTTATTCACTAATAAATTAAGTCGTAATTGAATTACTCAATACCCATAGAAAAGGTCCAATTCAATCTCTATTGTATTACCTAACCAACATAGGATATTGTTGATCATGTTGAAAAAAGACTCGACATCTAATTTTTTACCATACTCCCACGAATATACATTTTGAATTTTCATATACACATAGAAACAAAATTAGTATACATCCTTGGTTTAAATGATAATCATCATAGTATATTACCTTCTGAAGTCCCACTGCCTAGAAACAATGAATAAATACATTTTTGTATTCACTTTAGAAAATTTACATGTCTATTAACCATGATAAATTCATTTATAGAAAAAATTATTCAAAAGAACATTAATAACCATTAGAGTTCCTAACTCCGAGTTTTATTTTCTAGTTCCACTCTTATTATAAATATATAATAAAATCTTCATGCCTAATGGTGGAATAAAATTTGGTGCAATCATAGTGGTAGATCTCTAAACATCATGTGGAAGTCCAAAGAGTCTAAAATATCTTATGAGAGAATATTGAAAATTTCAACCAATCCATAGATGAAAGATGGTAATTAAAAAAATATTGATGAATTTCTCTACTATCCCATAGAAAATTAACACCACCACATAAGAAGAATATCATCAAAGTCTTCACAGGTCCTCAAAAATCTGTTTATCTAGAGTTATGCCACAACGTAAAATTTTATATATCTACCTCAAATAATTATCACATAAAATGTTAAAAAAAACAACATCACAGTCTCAGAAATACCTTGAAATTATCCCCAATATATCATCTCAAATGCAAAATAATAGAAAGTGATTAGGTGGTTATGATATCTCTTACTAGTCTGGCCTATGAATACTATCTATGGGAATAATCCATTCAATCATGAAAGAAAAAAATTATGTATTATATCTATATTATGAATTATACCCTCCTATATAATCCTAGTTTATATAATAATTTCAAAATCATGTGTCATCAATAATATTCATGATCATGCATACTATAACACCCTGAGTTTTTTGAAATTATTATTTTTTGAATAAATTAAAATTATTTGATGGCTTATATTGTATGAAACACCGATTTAAGATTTTTTTAATACAAAACAACAAGTTACTATTGCGGTACAGAAAATAGTAATTTTTTATTGTTTTACAAACAATACTGATTTCCTTTGATAGCTTGCGTTAAATGCAAGACTGATTTTTACTGAACTACAATATACTATTAATAATATTATTTAATATGATAGTTACAGCCTAACTGTTGGAATTTCAGGAATTAATAGGATTAAAAAAATTATAAAAATATATATTTTTAACGTTTCTATTATTTATCTATTGATTAGATTCAAAATAATAATCATTTATAATAAAAATAAATGTTTTCATAAAAATAATGTCTTTTTTAAAATATGGTTTAATTATGCTTGATGCAGAAAATTTAAAATTAAATTTGACCACATTTAAAAATTTATTTTAAAAAATAAAATTAATTCTTGAAATTTTAATATAAAATTTATCTTTGGGTGAATTTTTGGTATTGTTGTGAGAAGTTTTATTTCTTAAGGAATAATAAAAAATAATTAATTTTAACGGAAAATTTCTTTTTAAAAAAAATATTTATAGTGTTAAAAAATATATTTAATTGGTTTTAAAGTGTAAATAGTTCAATTAGATATAAATTAATACAATTTATTAAATTTTATGCATTTTAATATTGAATTTTGATATAAAAACATTGTAAAATTTTGAACATTTTCACTTTAAATACCATATTTCTCATCATGTCTGTGAGATTAATTTTAAATTAAATTCTGCCACTTCTATGAGTTGAATTTGGCCAAATGGAATCCATATTTTGAATAATAATAATAATTTATATTATCTAATAAGGATAACTTAATATTTACCATAATTATTTGGGAATACATGGAAGTTTCCCAACTCAATGTCTTATTTGTAGAAAACATGAGAATTTCCTAACTCAATGCCCCGAACCATGAATTTTGTTCTAAAACAAGGAAGGTACTATTTCATTCCAATCATTGAAGTGGAAGGATTAAAGTATTTATGAAATTTTTATTCAATAATTATTAATTGTGAAATATATAATGATTTTTCATTATAAGTTTTTTGTTAAAGATTTCAAAGAATATGTTGAATGATACTAATGACCAAGAAAATTGATTTAATGAAAAGGTTATATTTTATAAAAAAACATGATTAAAGAAAGGTAACCATTAATATGTTCGTGATGTTGAGAAAATGGTGTTTAGTTTGGATAAATAGATGTTGGATAGGAATAATGTGAATTGTATAGTATTTATTACCTAAAAACTGAAAATGGATTTGTTGAAAAGTTGGTTTGTGTTATCATTGATGAGGTTTACAACATTATTGAATTTAATAAATATATCCAATAATCATTATAAATAATGTGGAAGAATGCATGTTTTCAATAAGGATTTATAGTAATTCATGTTATTACTATGTTTCAAGGGAATACATGGTGAATGTATTGACATGTTTGGTATGTGATAATCAAGAGGTAATTTATGATACAAAGTGGGTCAATGCTAAGATGATTTTGAGAAATTTAGTGACCTTCTTTCTAAATTTTTGGATTTTTTTCTTTTATAAGTGTCAAAAGGCTAACCATTTATGGAATGGTTAAAGTTGAATTTTGGATGAGGTTTTATAGATTAATGTATTATTTTACCATATGAATATTTATGCATAACTTGTGATAACCATTTTTTGTGATGATAAGTAAAGATAAACATAATGATTTATCATTCTTGTAAAGGCCGGTAAAATTCAAGGGAATTTTTTTTCTTAATTTTCCTTGGAATTTTACAAAAATGCAGTTTCTGACGGCACCTGATTCCGAGGCCCGGTGTGCCCGGAATCATTTTCCGAAGTTTAGCTCGGGTACGTTCAGTGAACGAACGAGCGGGTTTTTATAACTTTTGAACCGGTGCTCGGAATCGAATTCTGAGGGCACCAATGGAATCGCAGCGCCAATATTTTCTTAGAAACGCCTTTTCCGGAGTTGCGTTTTCTCGGGTGTGGTTTTAATTTTTTTTGGGGTTAAGTTAAGAAATAAAAAAAAAGTGGTGTGACACTTTATTTTATTTCACTTAAAGCCACTTAAGACATGTTAAATGGATAAGGTGGAACCCACGATATCCTACCCACTTGGTAGGATATTTGTGGGGTGGGGCCTGCACGAGCCCCACCGTTTCTTCCCCTCTAAGTAACGCACCTGCGAAAACCACTTTTAAATAAAGTCAACCGGTGAGTTTACTTAAATTCTAAACGCCCCTATTAATTGGGTAGTTAAGTCGTTACCATTAATTCATCGAATTAATGGTTCGTTTCTTAACTTTGAATTTCTAATTGTTGGCATGAGAATAAAATAAGACCAACACTTGTCTTTTGAGGGGTGACTTGTTGAGAGGATTGGGAGAAAACTCTTAGGCCTGAAGATCTTCATCCTCCTTCGCGAAGAACGCGAAGAACGCGAAGAACGTGAAGAACGCGAAGAACGTGAAGAATGCCATCCTTCGACGAAGGGTGATGAAGAACACCGAACCCTCGGAGATCAACGCCGACGATTCTTCTTCTGCGATGTTCCTTCCCCACGACAATCTTCGATCAACAACCGATTGAGGTAGGGGATTGTGGTTCTTTTAATTCTTTTTGAATTATATCCTCAACATGGGTTTAAATGGTGCAATTAAATTTGTGTGATTTTAATCCTCAGAGTTTCTCTACGCAATGCTGTGTACCGCAACGACAGCGACGCCCCTTCCGCGACGCGACGATCCTCTTCTTCCGCGACGGTTAAATCCACGACGAACTCATGTTCGATGATAACGTTGAGGTAGGGGTTCTGGTTCTTTTTAATCTATGTGATTATAACCACATTTTGTTTAAATGATTGTTGTGAGACTTTTAAAACCGCTAACGCGGTGGGTGCGGACCAACGAACAAGTCCGAACCCACCACCCTTTTCGTTCTTGGTGTGCGGAACGGCGGACGACGTCAAAACAAGCTGCACGGGCGATGTGTGGTCCTCGCAGTGAAGTATGGGCCCCGGGAGGACCATTGGCGAAGACGACGTACAATTCCGACCACCGTAACTCATCCGGTGGTCCGTAGAGCAACCCGCCGGCGTGCCACGCCGGCGGCGGGAGGCGGCGGCACCCAGCGCACCGCCGGGGAGAACCGCCGCGGCTGAAGCCGCGGTGGCAGGCCGGCCATTCCGCGACCGCGCGGGACCAGCGAAGGCGGGACGCGATAGCCCGACCATGTTCGTTGGCGAGAGGCGGCCCCCCATGCGGGGCCACAGATCATTCAAGGTGGCGTCGCCCCCCTTGCGCACCGCTCGGCCGTTACGGCCGAGCCTCCTGGCGACCGGGCCGCGCCGGTCGGGCCAGGCCGCGCCATCCGGGTCGGACCTGGGTTGGGTCGACCCGGTTCGGGCCGACCCGGGGGGGGGGGGGGGGGGTGTTGGGCCGGGGCGGTCCCGGCCCAGACCCCCCATTTTCGGACCTCTTTCGGTCTTTTGCCCATATCTTGGGCTACAGACCTCCGACCGACGCACCGTCAGTGGTGATGTGATCCTTGAATCATGACGGTCGTTTTGGTATATTACACTCAAGGTTTTGGAGTACTTTGGGTTAAGCCAAGTTGGTTTGTACACGAAACCAACCGGGCCCTCGGAGCAGAAACACTCATAACTTGAGCTCCAGACGTCCGATTGATGTACCGTCAACTTTGCTGGATTCCTCTTAGTGAGACGAATCTTTTGGCTTGCTCCGCCCGAGGTTTGGATGTAGGTGGAGTATGGTAGGGTTGGTTTTGACTTAAAAACCAAACGGGCCCCTCGGACGAAAAAGCCAATAACTCTCAGACCGGACGTCTGATTGACACGCCGTCTATGGCGTTGAGTTCCTGTTGACGATACAGAACTTTTGGATACATCAACTCTGGAATATGTGTTAGTTGATGTATCATCCTCTCGGCTCGTGGAGCGGACCCTCCCGAATGAGCTTGCTGTGTTCGGGAACCCTAGAGCTGGTTGCGTCTACGACGACGACGATGACTATGCAGAGATCCTCAGTGGATTTGACGGCGACGACTACAGCACTCAACGATCCTACGTGGATCAGTGCTAAAAATCCTGTGTGGGCCCGATCTTGTGTGGGTCAACACTCAGCGAACCTGTGTGGGCCAGCGCCTACAGATCCTGTGTGGGTTCGATCCTGTGTGGGTCATTGCAGGCGTTAGTTACCTATCGATCCTGTGTGGGTCCGATCCTATGTGGGTCATTGCGGGGGTTAGTTACCTATCGATCCTGTGTGGGTCAGATCCTTTGTGGGTCATTGCGGGGGTTAGTTACCTATCGATCCTGTGTGGGTCAGATACTTGTGGGTCATTGCGGGGGTTAGTACCTATCGATCCTTTGTGGGTCCGACGGATTAGATGAATCAGTGGATATATCTGATCATCTCTATCATCATACGAAGAAGTATACCTGTGTGAGCTGAATCCTTTTTTTCTTTCCTTTGTGGATTGTGTTGTGCTATCCTGTGTGGATTTCGTTTTGCTTTCCTGTGTGGACTGGGTTGTTATTTCCTATGTGGACTAGGTTGTACTTGGGCTCGGAGGTTGGAGAGAGCTGGAATTGATGACTTAGGTATATGTATGGGCATATACCTAAGAAGTGTCGAATGTTACTTCGTGATTGTATCTTTCCTTTGTGGATTCTGGGAGACCTTCGGGGGTCTCGGGGTCCCTACTGAGTAGCTTATACTCACCCCTGCACGGGTTATGCCCGCACTACGTTGTGTTGGTTGTAGACGACGGAAAAAACTGATCGTGGTTGAGGCTTGCGGAGCAGGACGGTACGTGGAGGTGGACCACTGGGCGGGACGTACTCGGAGTGGACGGTTGGACCCAAGGAGCTGTGGAGGCTATCTGTACTCACCCTTCAGGTGGGGGTCCCAGTGGAGGGATCAAGGCTGCAGCTTTACATTTCAGTTGCTGTTTTCCCTTTCGAGTTGTACTTTCCCTTCAGTTTGGGTTTGTATTCCGGACCACTTACTTTTCTGCACTTACTATTGTATCAGTTTTTACTTAGTGTTTACTTCTACTGCTTTCTTGCTCTGTGATGTTTGTTTACTTTACAAAGACAATGCCTTCCCTTTTTATCCGGAATTATGCCTTGGTGCTAGTCACCAGCCCCTAGACTATGGAAGGCGGGCTTGGGGTAGTCACAGAACGGACCCCGAGGATGGGTCGTGACAAATTGGTATCAGAGGAGTTCGGTTCTACCGCGAAACTCAGGACTCTGATCTTTTCTATGTGAAGAAATAGTGTTAAGAGTATTGAGTGTGATTATCAGTCCAGGGAGTCCAGTGTTGGTGCGGTGTCCAACAGATGACTCATGGGTCCAGGCAGACCAGACCCTCAGGCAGACGACCTCAGGACACTGGCTCAGCAGTGCGGGGTACACAACGCGGAGCCAGTCTTTCGAGAGGTAGGCAGTGCTACACATTCGGCGGGCAATGCCACATGGCTCGTGACTGCCCGAACCACTGTGCTGAGGAGCAGCAGACGGTTGAGGGGCCACCCAGGCAGAGGCATAGGGTCGACCGTGGCGGTCCGCAGGGAGCCGGCGGACGAGGCAGAGGAGCTAGCCGAGCAACAGGTGGTGGGCGATGCTTTGAGGCTCTACCACCACAACCACAACCAGGAGGTCCACCTCGGCCACAGGGAGCCGGTGGGCAGAGACAGGTACAACTCTAGGCAGCAGAGGCCTACGACCACGGCGCACCCGAGATGATTCGAGGTACTATCTGTGTCTATTCCACCCTTGCTTCAGTTCTTATAGACATAAGAGAGATTCATTGTTTCATATCCGCTGCCCTTGTTTGGAGCTCTGAGATTCTGACAAAGCCGTTGGCTCGATCCTTACGGCTAGAGACTCCTACGGGAGTAGACTCGACGATTACGCACTAGTGCCAGCAGTGTGAGCTTACTCTAGGAGGCGAGAGCTTCGGCTGGGATCTTCTTGTATCGGCATCGAGGCCTTATGACGTCATCTTGGGCATTGATTGTTTATCTACATTCCACGCTCAGATCGACTGTATTAGGCGCAAGGTGTGATGTGTACGCACCAACGGGAGCAGGTTCACCTTCACCGGTGAGAAGGAAGCCTTAACAGCACAAGATGGACTTCCGTAGAGGAGAGGACATCCCATCACTCATTAGTTGGTTAGCCTCATCCTAGGATCAGTTGACGTGTGGAGTCCTAGTTTTCCTGCAGTGGTGGATCAGTATGCGGACGACTTTCCCGACGACGTTCCATGACTACCTCCTCGCAGAGAGGTAGACTTTTATATTGATCTGTACCCCGGTACAACCCCAATATCCACTCCAGCATATCGGATGGCTCTCGCCGAGCTTCGAGAGCTACGGGTACAGTTGGAGGACTTACAGGGCAAGGGATTCATCCGACCCAGTGTTTCACCCTGGGCTTCCCCGATATTGTTCTCTAAGAAGGCGGACGGGAGCTTGCGAATTTGTGTCGACTATCGTCGCCTGAACTAGGTGACAGTGAGGAACAAGTATCCACTACCGAGGATAGATGACCTCTTCGATCAGCTCGAGGGAGCACGGTGGTTCTCTAAGATAGACCTCAGGTCAGGCTATCATCAGCTCAGAGTTCGGGACGAGGACGTGCAGAAGACGACCTTTAGATGTCGGTATGGCCACTATGAGTTCTTGGTTATGACATTCGGCGTAACCAATGCTACAGCGGTGTTAATAGTCCACATGAACAGGATCTTTCAGCCATACCTCGATCGATTTGTCATGGTCTTCATCAACGACATTTTGATTTACTCGACGACTGAGGAGGAGCATGCCTACCACTTACGGGTTGTACTATACACACTCATAGAGAACCAGCTTTATGGAAAGCTCTCGAAGTGTTAGTTCTGGTTACGTGAGGTCCACTTCTTGGGGAACGTCATCTCTGAGGCAGGAGTTGCGGTGGATCCTGCGAAGATCGAGGCAGTGCTAGCTTGGGAGCCACCCAGGAGCGTGACAGAGGTGCGGAGTTTCTTGGGACTAGCTGGATACTATCAGAGATTTGTGCCAGAATTCTCCAGAGTTGTGGCACCACTCTCAGCTTTGAAAAAGAAGGGGAAACCCTTTGTGTGGTCAGACAGATGTCAGTAGAGCTTCCAGGAGATGAGACAGAGATTGACCAGCGCACCTATCTTGAGGTTGCCGGAGGAGGGGATAGGGTACGTAGTCTACTGTGATGCATCAGGGACCGGACTCGGATGTGACCTGGTGCAGGAGTGGGCAGTGATCACCTATGGATCACGTCAGTTGAGGCCGCATGAGCAGAACTACGCCACCCATGACCTGGAGTTATCAGCAGTGCTCTTCGCTCTGAAGACATAGCGACACTATCTGATGGACGAGCGCTTTACAGTCTTTTCTGACCATCAGAGTCTCATATACATCTTCTCTTAGAAGTACCTGAACCTGAGACCGCGACGATGACTCGAGTTCCTCCAGGACTATGACTTTGAGATAGTCTATACATTTGTCATGACCCGTCCTCGGGGCCCGTGTCGTGACTACCCCAAGCCCGCCTTCCATAGGTCAGGGGCTGGCGACTAGCACCAAGGTATAATTCCCAATAAAAAGGGAAGGCATTGCCTTTGTAAAGTAAACAAACATCATAGAGCAAGCAAGTAGTAGAAGTAAACACTAAGTAAAAATTGATACAATAGTAAGTGCGGAAAAGTAAGTGGGCCAGAATACAAACCCAAATTGAAGGTAAAGTACAACTCGAAAGGGAAAACAATAATTGAAAAGTAAAGCTGCAGCCTTGATCCATCCACTGGGACTCCCACCTGAAGGGTGAGTACAGATAGCCTCCACAGCTCCTCGGGTCCAATAGTCCACTCCGAGTACGTCACGCCCAGTGGTCCACCTCCAGGTACCATCCTGCTCCGCAAGCCTCAACCAAGATCAGTGCTGTCCATCGTCTGCAACCAACACAACATAGTGTAGGCATAGCCCGTGTAGGGGAACGTAGTAGCCGATGCTCTCAGAAGGAGGACGGGCATTCAGATGCTTGAGGAGGTGATAGAGTAGCTGGCCGCTTTGCAGATATCCTTCGTGGATAGAGATGGAGCAGCCTTCCTTCAGTCTCCCACAGTCACCCCTCCACTACTGCAGTGGGTCAAAGAGGCACAACGTGGGGACGCCGACTGTGAGACGCGGCGTGTGCAGATATCCTCAGGACATGCACCTGATGGTTTCTCCTTTGGATTAGAGCACGACGTCCTTTTTAGAGGACGTACCTTGGTACCAGTTTCTTTACAAGAGGAGGTGCTGAGAGAGTTTCACACTTCTCCTTTGGCGGTACATCCTGGAGTGGTGAAGATGTACCAGGATCTGAGACGACAGCACTGGTGGCCAGGCATGAAGAAGGCTATGGTAGAGTTCGTTTCTCGATGCCTCACCTGCCAGTAGGTGAAGGCAGAGCATCAGGTACCAGTAGTCTTGGTACAACCCTTGGAGGTCCCGGAGTGGAAGTGGGACGAGATATCTATGGACTTTGTGACTGGACTTCCACACACTTCCAGAGGTCATGACTCCATTTGGTTGATTGTCGACCGACTCACCAAGTCGGCTCACTTCTTACCCATCAAGGAGTAGGGCTCAGTGGAGAGCTTGGGACGTCTCTACGTTCAGGAGATTGTACGACTTCACGGTGTGCCATCATCTATCGTCTCCGATCAAGATGTTCGCTTTAATTCCCAGCTTTGGAAGGGGTTGCAAGAGGCGTTCGGGACGCAGCTACGTCTGAGCACCGCCTTTCACCCTCAGACAGATGGTCAGATGGAGAGGACCATACAGACTCTCGAGGACATGCTCCGCGCATGTGTCCTCGACTTTGGTCACAGTTGGGAGGACCACCTACCCTTGGTGGAGTTCGCGTACAACAAAAACTACCACTCCACCATCGGGATGGCACCATACGAGGCGTTGTCCGCCCGAGGTTTGGACGCAGGTGGAGTATGGTCGGGTTGGTTTTGACTTAAAAACCAACCGGGCCCCTGGGATGAAAAATCCAATAACTCTCAGACCGGGCGTCCGATTGACGCGCCGTCTATGGCGTTGAGTTCCTGTTGACGATATAGAAATTTTGGATACATCAACTCTGGAATATGTGTCGGTTGATGTATCAGCCTCTCAGCTCGTGGAGCGGACCCTCCCGAACGAGCTTGCTGTGTGCGAGAACCCTAGAGCTGGCTGCGACTACGACGACGACGACGACGACTGTGCAGAGATCCTCAGTGGATTCGATGGCGACGACTACAAAACTCAGCGATCCTACGTGGATCAGTGCTACAGATCCTGTGTGGGTCCGATCCTGTGTGGGTCAGCGCTCAGTGGTCCTGTGTGGGCCAGCGCCTAAAGATTCTGTGTGGGTCTGATCCTGTGTGGGTCATTGAGGGGGTTAGTTACCTATCGATCATGTGTGGGTCAGATCCTTTGTGGGTCATTGCAGGGGTTAGTTACCTATCGATCCTGTGTGGGTCAGATCCTTTGTGGGTCATTGCGGGGGTTAGTACCTATCGATCCTTTGTGGGTCCGACGGCTTAGATGAATCAATGGATATATCTGATCATCTCTATCATCATACGAAGAAGTTTACCTGTGTGAGATGAATCTTGTTTTTATTTCCTTTGTGGATTATGTTGTGCTATCCTGTGTGGATTTCGTTTTTCTTTCCTGTGTGGACTGGGTTGTGATTTCCTATGTGGACTGGGTTGTACTTGGGCTCGGAGGTTGGAGCGAGCTGGAATTGATGACTTAGGTATATGTATGGGCATATACCTAAGAAATGTCGGATGTTACTTCATGATTGTATCTTTCCTTCGTGGATTCCGGGAGACCTTCGGGGGTCTCGGGGTCCCTACTGAGTAGCTTATACTCACCCCTGCATGGGCTATGCCTGCACTACGTTGTGTTGGTTGCAGATGACAGACAACGCTGATCGTGGTTGAGGCTTGCGGAGCAGGATGGTACCTGGAGGTGGACCACTGGGCGGAACGTACTCGGAGTGGACGGTTGGACCCGAGGAGCTGTGGAGGCTATCTGTACTCACCCTTCAGGTGGGAGTCCCAGTGGACGGATCGGGGCTACGACTTTACTTTTCAATTTCTATTTTCCCTTTCAAGTTGTAATTTACCTTCAGTTTGGGTTTGTATTCTGGCCCACTTACTTTTTCGCAGTTACTATTGTATCAGTTTTTACATAGTGTTTACTTCTACTGCTTTCTTTCTCTATGATGTTTGTTTACTTTACAAAGGCAATGCCTTCCCTTTTTATCGAGAATTACACCTTGGTGCTAGTCGCCAGCCCCTGGCCTATGGAATGTGGGCTTTGGGTTGTCACGGCACGGGTCCCAAGGACGGGTCGTGATAGGGGACGTGCAGAAGACGGCCTTCAGATGTCGGTATGGCCACTATGAGTTCTTGGTTATGACATTCAGTGTAACCAATGCTCCAGCAGTGTTCATGGTCCTCATGAACAGGATCTTTCGGCCATACCTCGATCGATTTGTCGTGGTCTTCATCGAAGACATTTTGATTTACTCGACGACTAAGGAGGAGCACGCCTACCACTTACGGGTTGTACTAGACACACTCTGAGAGCACCATCTTTATGGAAAGCTCTCGAAGTGTCAGTTCTGGTTATGTGAGGTCCACTTCATGGGGCACATCATCTCTGAGGCGGGAGTTGCGGTGGATCCTGTGATGATCGAGGCAGTGGTAGCTTGGGAGCCACCCAGGAGCGTGACGGAGGTGCAGAGTTTCTTGGGACTAGCTGGATACTATCGGAGATTTGTGCCAGACTTCTCCAGAGTTGTGACACCACTATCATCTTTGACAAAGAAGGGGAAACCCTTTGTGTGGTCAGACAGATGTCAGTAGAGCTTCCAGGAGCTGAGACAGAGATTGACCAGCGCACCTATCTTGAGGTTTCCGGAGGAGGGGATAGGGTACGTAGTCTACTACGATGCATTAGGGACCGGACTCGGATGTGTCCTGATGCAAGACCAGGCAGTTATCGCCTATGGATCACGTCAGTTGAGGCCGCATGAGCATAAATACGCCACCCATGACTTGGAGTTAGTAACACTGGTCTTCGCTCTAAAGACATGGCGACACTATCTGATGGGAGAGTGCTTTACAGTCTTTTCTGACCATTAGAGTCTCAGGTACATCTTCTCTCAGAAGGACCTGAACCTGAGACAATGACGATGGCTCGAGTTCCTCCAGGACTATGACTTTGAGATAGTCTATACTCCTAGGAAGGGGAACGTAGTAGCCGATGCTCTCAGTAGGAGGACGGGCATTCAGCTGCTTGAGGAGGCGACAAAGAAGCTGACCGCTTTGCAGATATCCTTTGTGGATAGAGATGGAGCAGCCTTCCTTCAGTCTCTCACAATCACCCCTCCACTACTGCAGCGTGTCAGAGAGGCACAGTGTGGGGACGCCGACTGTGAGACGCGGCGTGCGCAGATATCCTCAAGACAGACACCTGATGGTTTCTCCTTTGGATCAGAGCATGACTTCCTTTTCAGAGGACGTACCTTTGTACCATTTTCTTTACGAGAGGAGGTGCTAAGAGAGTTTCACACTTCTCCTTTGGCGGTACATCCTGGAGTGGCGAAGATGTACCAGGATCTCAGACGACAACACTGGTGGCCGGGCATGAAGAAGGCTGTGGCATAGTTCATTTTTCGATGCCTCAACTGCCAGCAGGTGAAGGCAGAGCATCATGTACCAGTAGGCTTGGTACGAACCTTGGAGGTCCCGGAGTGGAAGTGGGACGAGATATCTATGGACTTCGTGACTGGACTTCCACGCACTTCCAGAGGTCATGACTCCATTTGGGTGATTATTGACCGACTCACCAAGTCGGCTCACTTCTTACCCATCAGGTAGTAGGGCTCAGTGGAGAGCTTGGGACGTCTCTACATTCAGGAGATTATACAACTTCACGGTGTGCCATCATCTATCGTCTCCGATCGAGATGCTCGCTTTACTTCCCGGCTTTGGAAGGGGTTGCAGGAGGCGTTCGGGACGCAGCTACGTCTGAGCACCGCCTTTCACCCTCAGACAGATGGTCAGACGGAGAGGACTATACAGACTCTCGAGGACATGCTCCGCACATGTGTCCTCAACTTTGGTCACAGTTGGGAGGACCACCTATCCTTGGTGGAGTTCGTGTACAACAACAGATACCACTCCACCATCGAGATGGAACCATATAAGGCGTTGTACGACCGACCTTGCAGATCTCCTTTGTGCTAGACCGACCCTGGGGAGTCAGCACTTGTGGGATCGAAGATGGTCTAGGCCACGACAGAGAAGGTCCAGGTCATCCAGGAGCGGATGAGGACAGCTCAGAGCCGGCAGAAGTCCTATGCTGACAGGAGGCGGAGGCCACTAGAGTTTGAGGACGGCGACCACATCTTCTTGCGTGTCTCACCTCGATGTGGATTACAGAGATTTTTCCGAGGAGGAAAGTTGTCTCCAGGCTTCATTGGACCGTTCCAGGTCCTCAGCAGGATTGGCGAGGTGGCTTATCGTCTGGCCTTACAACCTCAGTTGCACCGGGTGCCTGGCGTCTTCCACGTATCTCAACTGAGGAGATACGTGCACGACCAGACACATATCATTGACCATGGGGAGCTAGACATTGATGATGGGGCAACGTTTGCGGAGGTCCCAGTGGAGATCGAGGATCGACAGGAGCGGGTCCTACGTGGACGATCGATTCCTCTAGTGCGCATTAGATGGCAGCACGGGAACCTCCAGGAGAGCACTTGGGAGCGGGAGGCTCAGATGCGTGCTCAGTACCCACATTTGTTTCCCTAGTTTATGATGTGTCTTTACAGGGATGTAAATCCCTGAGGTGGGAGTGATTTAAAGACCCGTAAAATTCAAGTAATTTTTTTTTCTTAATTTTCATGGGAATTTTACAAAAAAGGAAGTTTCTGACAGCACCTAATTCCGAGGCCCGGTGTGCCCGGAATCATTTTCCGAAGTTTAGCTCAGGTACGTTCAGTGAACGAACGAGCGGGTTTTTCTAACTTTTGAACCGGTGCTCAGAATCGAATTCCAAGGGCACCAATGGAATCACAGCGCTGGTATTTTCTTAGAAACTCCTTTTCCGGAGTTGCGTTTGCTCGAGTTTGGTTTTAATTTTTTTGGGGGTTAAGTTAAGAAATAAAATAAATGTGGGGAGACACTTTATTTTATCTCACTTAAATCCACTTAAATCCACTTAAGCCAGGTTAAATGGATAAGGTGGAACCCACGATATCCTACCCACTTGGTAGGATATTTGTGGGGTGGGGCCTGCACGAGCCCCACCGTTTCTTCCCCTCTAAGTAACGCACCCGCGAAAACCCCTTTTAAATAAAGTCAACCAGTGCGTTTACTTAAATTATAAACACCCCTATTAATTGGGTAGTTAAGTCATTACCATTAATTCATTGAATTAATGGTTCGTTTCTTAACTTTGAATTTCTAATTGTTGGCATGAGAATAAAATAAGACCAACACTTGTCTTTTGAGGGGTGACTTGTTGAGAGGATTGGGAGAAAACTCTTAGGCCTGAAGATCTTCATCCTCCTTCTTGAAGAATGAGAAGAACGTGAAGAACACGAAGAACATGAAGAACACCGGCCTTCGATGAAGGGTGATGAAGAACGCCGAACCCTCGGAGATCGACGCCGACGATTCTTCTTCCGTGGCGTTCCTTCCCCGCGACAATCTTCGATCAAGAACCGATTGAGGTAGGGGATTGCGGTTCTTTTAATTCATTGTGAATTATATCCTCAACATGGGTTTAAATGGTGAAATTAAATCTATGTGATTTTAATCCTCGGAGTTTCTCTACGCAACGCCGTGTACCGCGACGACAGCGACGCCCCTTTCGCGACGCGGCGATCCTCTTCTTCCGTGACATTTAAATACGTGATGAACTCACGTTCGACGATAACGTTGAGGTAGGGGTTATTGTTCTTTTTAATCTATGTGATTATATCTGCGGTTTGTTTAAATGATTGTTGTGAGACTTTTAAAACCGCTAACGCGGTGGGTGCAGACCAACGAACAAGTCCGAACCCACCGCCCTTTTCGTTCTTGGTGTGCGGAACAACGGAAGACGTCAAAACAAGCCACACGGGCGATGTGTGGTCCTCGCAGTGAAGGAAGAGACCCGGGAGGGCCATTGAAGAAGACGGCTTACAATTCCGACCACCGGAACTCGTCCGGTGGTCCGCGGAGCAACCCACCGGCGCGCCCCGCCGGCACGACGGCGCCAGCGGCGGGAGGCGGCGGTGCCCGCCGCGCCGCCAGGGAGAACCGCCGCGGATGAAGCCGTGACGGTAGGCCATCCGTCCCGCAACCACGTGGGATCGGCGAAGGCGGGACGCGACAGCCCGACCGCGTCCGTTGGTGAGAGGCGGCCCCCCACGCGGGGTCGCGGATCATTCAAGGGGGCAGCGCCCCCCTTGCGCACAGCTCGAACGTTACGGCCGAGCCACCTGGCAACCGGGCCGGACCGTGCCTTCCGGGCCGGTCCGCGCCATCCGGGTCGGACCCGGACCTAGTTCGGGCCGACCTATGGGGGGTTGGGCCGGGTCGGTCCGGGCCCAGACCACCCGTTTTCGGACCTCTTTCGGTCTTTTGCCCATATCATGGGCTACGGACCTCCGATCGACACCCCGTCCGCGACGATGTGATCCTTGGATCGTGACGGTCATTTCAGTATATTACACTCAAGGTTTCAGAGTACTTTGTGTTTGGCCGGGTTGGTTCGTACACGGAACCAACCGGGCCCTCAGAGCGGAAACGCTCATAACATGAGCTCAGGACGTCCGATTGATGTACCGTCGACTTTTCTGGATTCCTCTTAGTGAGATGGATCTTTTGGCTTGCTTCGCCCGAGGTTTGGACGTAGGTGGAGTATGGTCGGGTTGGTTTTGACTTAAAAACCAACTGGACCCCTGGGACGAAAAAGCCAATAACTCTCAGACCGGGCGTCCGATTGACGCGCCGTATGTGGCGTTGAGTTCCTGTTGACGATATGGAAATTTTGGATACATAAACTCTAGACTATGTGTCAGTTTATGTATCAGCCTCTCAGATCGTGGAGCGGACCCTCCCGAACGAGCTTGCTGTGTGCGGGAACCCTAGAGCTGGCTGCGACTGCGACGATGATGACGACTGTGCAGAGATCCTCAGTGGATTCGACGATGACGACTATAGCACTCAGCGATCCTACGTGGATCAGTGCTACAGATCCTGTGTGGGTCCGATCCTGTGTGGGTCAGCGATCATCGGTCCTGTGTGGGCCAGCGCCAACAGATCCTGTGTGGGTCCGATCATTTGTGGGTCATTGTGGGGGTTAGTTACCTATCGATCCTGTGTGGGTCCGATC
Source organism: Viscum album (assembly GCA_963277665.1). Lineage (NCBI taxonomy): Eukaryota > Viridiplantae > Streptophyta > Magnoliopsida > Santalales > Viscaceae > Viscum > Viscum album. Next base: position 1,664,959,265 of record OY728127.1, read on the forward strand.
CTGTGTGGGTCATTGCAGAGGTTAGTTACCTATCGATCCTGTGTGGGTCAGATCCTTTGTGGGTCATTGTGGGGGTTAGTTACCTATCGATCCTATGTGGGTCAGATCCTTGTGGGTCATTGAGGGGGTTAGTACCTATCGATCCTTTGTGGGTCCGACGACTTAGATGAATCAGTGGATATATCTGATCATCTCTATTGTCATACGAAGAAGTATATCTGTGTGAGATGAATCCTATTTTGATTTCCTTTGTGGATTGTGTTGTGCTATCCTATGTGGATTTCGTTTTGCTTTCCTGTGTGGACTGGGTTGTGATTTCCTATGTGGACTGGGTTGTACTTGGGCTCGGAGGTTGGAGCGAGTAGGAATTGATGACATAGGTATATGTATGGTCATATACCTAAGCAGTGTCGGATGTTACTTCGTGATTGTATCTTTCCTTTTTGGATTCTGAGAGACCTTCGGGGGTCTCGGGGTCCCTACTGAGTAGATTATACTCACCCCTTCACGGGCTATGCCCGCATTACGTTGTGTTGGTTGCAGACGACGGACATCGCTGATCGTGGTTGAGGCTTGCAGAGCAGGACGATACCTGGAGGTGGACCACTAGGCGGGATGTACTCGGAGTGGACGGTTAGACCCGAGGAGTTGTGGAGGCTATCTGTACTCACCCTTCAGGTGGGAGTCCCAGTGGACGGATCGAGGCTACGAATTTACTTTTCAGTTGATGTTTTCCCTTTCGAGTTGTACTTTACCTTCAGTTTGGGTTTTTATTCTGGCCCACTTACTTTTCCACACTTACTATTGTATCAGTTTTTACTTAGTGTTTACTTCTACTTCTTCCTTGCTCTGTGATGTTTGTTTACTTTACAAAGGCAATGCATTCCCTTTTTATCGGGAATTACGCCATGGTGCTAGTCGCCAGCCCCTGGCCTATGGAAGGCGGGCTTGGGGTAGTCACGGCACGGGCCCCGAGGACGGGTCGTGACAATTCTATTTATGGATCTTATGATCTATTTGTGATTTAGGCATAACAAGTCCACCTTGATTTTTTGGAGTAAGACATAAAGTATAAATTGATCAAGTAACAACCCAAGGATGATATTGTGCATATCAAATATAATTAAATTAAGTAATTATATCTTCTCATGAAAATTATTCAACTTTAGGAAAAGGTCCTTGAAGTAAAATGTTATCCTGTAATCATCATTTTTATGAAATCAATTACTTTTTTCAAGACTATTTGGTTTATATATTTTTTATCATTAACATTATCCTAAACATGTTCTCTATCACTCTCTATCAGTATTTTGGTGTTAATTTTCTTCTATATGTCCATGTTTCCACTTCCCACCTATGTCATCCTATGTAGAAACCTAATTATGAGTTACTTGGAATAATAGTTATGTTTCCAACTTTTAATTTTTAAAGGAATATTTATTATTCATTTTTAGAATGTTGGTGTCAATGAAATTAATTTTAAATTTTAAACCTTTGAGTACGCAGATGAATTTCGAGGAATAAATTCATTTTATGGGTGGTAGAATGTAACGCCCGGAGTTTTTATGAATTATTATTTTTAAAATAAATTAAAATTCATTGATGTATTTTGTTTCATGATACAAAATGTTAGTATTTATTTATATAAAACACAAATTTAATATTTTAACATATGAAACAGTAATTTTTTCTTGTGTTACAAACAATACCAAGTTCCTTTGATAGCTTGTGTTACACGGAAGACTGAGTTTTACAAAACTACAATATACAATTAATATTATTATTTAATATGATAGTTATCACCTAGACATTGGAATGTTGGAAATGAATAAGATTAACTAACTTATGTAAATATATATTTTTAATATGTTAATTAGTTATCTATTCATTATAAATAAAATAATAATCATTTTAAAGAAAAATAAATGTTTTATAAAAAACTATATCTTTTCTAAAAAACGGTTTAATCATGCTTAGCACACATAATTTAAAATTTAATTTTTACAAATTTAGAATTTTTTTTAGAAAAAATAATCTTAATTTTTTAAATAAGAATATTAAAATTATATTAAGGTTAATTTTTGGTATTTTTCTGAGAAGTTTCTTTCTTGATAAATAGTGAAAAATAATAAATTTTATTTGAAAACTACATTTTTGCTTAAATTTTTTAGTGTTAAACTATATTAATAATTGGTTTAAAAGTAATTATAGTTAAATTATATATATAGTAATCCAATTTATGTCATTTTACTAATTTTCATATGGGAATTTGATATAAAAACATTTCAATCTTTTGAACATTTTTACTTTACAAACCTGTTTTCTTGTCACGTCTGTGAGATTAATTTTAAATTAATTTTTTAAGCTTATGTGAGTTGAATTTGGAAAAATGGATTCTATATTTTGAATCATAATAATTTATACTATCTAATAGGGTTAAATTAATTTCCACCCTAATGATTAGAAAAAATAGGTAAAATTAATTATAGTGATTAAGGTAAAAATGAGTTTACTTAGTGGTTGTTTAGAATATAAGGTGTAAAATGACCTACCAAATTATAAAAAACCCATTGGAGGGACATATTTATACAATGAACACCTTAGGATATATTTTTAAGAGTTATTGAGATAGTATTCCATGAAAGTGACCTATATAATAAGTTAAGTAAATAAAAAGACAAAAAAGGAACCTTCCTTACCTTTAAAATTTTAAAAGCATTGTGATAGGAAAAAACACCATATGTTTGGTAATAAATATTATATTTAAAGTTAAATGACGTTTTTTAAAGATATTTTATATTATTTTTTTATAGATTTAATAATTAATTTAAATTCTTAAGAAATACCAACACATGAATTATTTTGTTAATAATTAATTGAAATAAATGATATTAAAAATATTAAAAGTGAGGTAAATTGAATAAATTATTGTATTTCATTATTTTTTTAGATTAATATATCATTTTACACAATTTTGAACTTAATATATTCATGTTAAATTATTTTATTTATATTTTTAATTTAAAATTAAATAAACAATCACAAAATTGATATTATTGTTATTTTATAATAAATGATATTTTATTAAATGATTTAAAATTAACTAAATTATTATCCTCTCAAAAATTATTTTTTAAAGTTAATAAATATTATAATTTTTCCATTCATGGAATAATTTATCTTTTATAATGAACACATTAACCTCTAAATATTAAAAACTTTGTTAGCGTGGTTATAGTTAAAGCAGGGTTTTTTGCACATTACGCGTGCTTCTGTTAAAATGAATTTCCAACACATATGGTTTTTTTGTTTTATAAATTATATATAATATTTTATAATCAGTGGGTATACATTTTACATTATTTATCAATTTAATTTATTCCTAATGGACAAATTACATAGGCTAGAAAATTAGTTACATTAATAACAACCAAAATATAAAAAATAGGGAAAATTATAAGTTAGGGAAGAACATTATAAAAATGCATTTTTTTTGTGTTGGAGGTATTTATAGACCTAATAAACTCTACCTTACATTATTATCCAATTTTAGAGCCACATGAGGTGAGGGAGACCTCCCAATAGTGAATACTTTTGAGTATTTACAAGAATGTCAGTCCTCCACAACTATAAAAGGGAACTCTCTCTCCCCCCTTCATCACACCTATCACTCCATTTGGATCAACCGAAACCTGAAAAAATCACTTAAAAAATTTCCAACCCTCATACTAGAATCCTTAATTTGGGTATAAATCCAACCAAGTAATTCCTTTGGTGTTAACCAAATGGAGATACCTGAAGAAGAGGTAACATCCATCAACAAATGTTTTATTTTATTTCTTCTTAAATCCCCTTAAATTATTTTTATATATTGATTATATAATAACCTAAGTATCTTAAACATACTTATATATTATTATTATAAGGTTATGACCTAAAAACACACACACACTTCCATCAAATGGGTTATGAAATCATCATTTGTGTGTATGACGAACTACTGCCTCGTGAACCGATATCATTCGTTATTCCATTATCACCTTTCAAGGTTTGGAATAATAATGTAAATAAAATTTATATAGGATATATATGATATTTATGATATTATTATTATTCTTTAATTGTTATATCATACATAACTTCATGACTTTCATTTTATGGCAATACGATAACTTCGTTCATTTGTACATCGGACTGCTATCTCGCAAAGCGATGTGACTTGTTCACACTATACATGGAATTTATTAAGGATGAGATTAATAAAATTTGTGAAATAAATTTCATAAATAATATTCTATAATGATAATATATATCATTTTATTTTATTTCTTTCAACCAAACAAGAAAATTAAAAACAACGTTCATTCGTACATACTACCTACCATCTCCATAAACGGTGTATTTCATTTCCCATCACTAAATATTATGAGTTAATATAAATAAATATATACTGAATATATATTATATTTATATCATGGTTATCATTATGGATATTATTTAACCATGTTCAAATTAATAGGACTAAAAAAATAGCAAATCAAAACTTATATGAAGAACAAAGCTGTTATTACCTCAAACACAACTTTAATAAGGAAATGTTAATAAAAGGGTAATAAAAGGACATAATAAAATCAAATATGATAAGATATATATATGAATATGGTTTTTTAATAAATGTGTAATAGACATATATTTATTATACAAGAGTTTTGAACATGTACAGAGGAAGTCAAGGATGGTGTTGCTTGGTGATATGGTGACGACATAGGGTGGAGTTTGTGTTGCACTAAAGATGACTGTAGAGAAGGTGAAGAAAAGATAGGATAGAATATAGTAAGGTTATTCCTTGATCTGGATCCTTTTATGGCTTTGTTTTCGGGAACATGTTCTTCTCGAAGGAGTTTTGGGAGTATCTTCTCACAGTGTTGTAGGGTTTTGGTGGATTCTGACTAGAGTTCACCAGCGGTTCTATGGCTTGGGGCGGGTGATGATGGTCATATCAGTATGAATATTCTAGGAGGTCAATTTTGAAGGTTTATTAGTTCATGTTTTTATTATAGTGTTCATGTATCTCTGGTTCATGGTTTCCCCATTCGACGATGATGCTGGTTTTTCTCTAGCGATAACAATGGTGTTGATGTTAATTCTTGGTGATGTTGTGATCGTGGTTTGGAATGGCTGGTGGTAGAAAGATGATGATGATGGATGAACAGTTGAATCAACATGTTGCAGGGTGGTTCAAGTGTCTTGTGTGATTTATGTGATTCTATTGGATTTGATCTTGTTTTTTGAATTTTGAATTTTGAATTTCCTCTCGCTGTTTTGTGTGATGTTTTGGACTATTTTATGTTTTGAATTATGTGCGGTTCCCATTCTATTCTTGAAATTGGTTTTATGTAATAATAAAAAAAATGATTTGGTGGAAGGAATATATAAAAAATTACAGAAGTAGTCTCATATGATAAAATGATGTTTCATGGCATATCTCTACAAAGTAGGAAAACAATTATACAAGCATCCAGTACAATACATGTATTAAAATACCAAAAAATTTAAAAAGAACTATCTATATATAGAATCACAATCCTATATCAGTCCTATGACACCCTTCTCTTAAGAATAGATTAAGTCAATCATCGTACAGTGGGGACTTTTCCCATCCTCTACTTGCATCCATGTAGCTTATTCGGGTATCCAACAGTGGCCTGAATAGGGTGTGAGATAATACTCAGTAGGCCACCACCAACGGTGTCTATAAAAAATCCAGTATATGTACAACAATCTAAGAAATGTGTAATATATATAATAGGTATAGACTTAAACAAAGTAAATTTCTCAAGGCATGTGTGATACTATCTAGTGAAACATGGATCCCTACAAACAACAACCGGGATCCCATAAACAAGATAAGTGGTAAAAACATAACTAAATAGGTGTAATACAGTTCATTAAATCCACTTTAATCTGATACCCATTCCAAATATATCTTTAAACCTAAAAAAATATCAACAATGACCTTTTTCTACAATCTAGTGTATAACATCCATCACGACCACACCGTATAATCAGAAGTGTCCACAACAACCATACCATGTAATCAAAAGTTTCATACCATGAATTTATATATCCAAGGTATATAAGAACAAGGCATACACATTGAGTCCTAGGAGGATCTTGATGGTAACTCAGCAAGGACTTAGGTGGAGTCGAAGGAGCATTCCAATAGACCATGTCCAATGTCACTCCAAGCAATCTATATCCATGGGGTAGCAAGGCTCAAGTCATCCTATGGAATTAGGATCCAAGGAGGAAAATAGGTTTAAGGCATCCACTACTATAATCAAGACCCATGGAGTATAAATGTCCATGGTGTACTAGGGAATAAATATCCAAGGAATTCATCCAAGAGACCCACTACCATAATCATTCATTATCTCATTTCATTCATCATTCATAGTTATACACATTCCATGAGTTCTTCCAACTCATTTATAGAATTTCCATTCAAATAATTTAAATAATTTAATCATCATGTATCATATGGAAATTGAGGAACAACATTATACTAGTAATTCAATTCAATTAAATCCATTTATAAAGGATCCCTCTAACTATGAGAGCTCATACACACCCCATGGGGGGAATAACAAGGGTCAGATAAAAAGGAACACCCCATGGGAGGCCTGGGTTGGGGTAACAACCACCAATAATATCAAAGGTAATAATGGGAAACCTAATGGGTTTTAATTCATCAAATTAAATTTTTTAATTAATTTAAGGGTCACCATTATAAAGTTTAGTGTGTGGTAGAATGAAAACTATTCTTATAAAAACCCAAACCCCGAGGGAAAGGTATATACCACATACTGTAGGTTTTTAGTAGAGTACTCTTATTGTATTGATCTCTTATTTGGTCCATATCAAGAGAAAAATGAAGAAAATATGAAAAGCATGAAAATAGAACATATTATCTTTCACCTAAATTACTCTATCGATACGAATTCAAATGAATAACAGAACAAGAGGAACAAAGAACTCACCCTCATGAATCTAAAGAGATCTATGATGTTTGATTCCAAGTCTGGGTAGAGAAACTATGGCCAAGCCTATAGAATATCTTCAAATGGGAGCTCCCAATGTGAGGCTGCTATTCAAAGGAATAAATAAAATAATAGGTTTTTTTTAGACTCATTAAGAGTGAAAAGGTAATTTGTTTCCAAAATATCTAGGTTTAATGGTTTGGCCACATGGGTGGCCAAACTGTGTGCCAACCATGCACCCCTCACTTCCCCAAGGAGGAACTCTCATAGTTCTTGTGCATGTATTGGGAAACTATGTGTAAAACATGATCTTAGACTCCATTAAAAGTTTGCAACATCATTCCTGGGTTCACTCACTTTGAATCATGGTTTCCTCAAACCATGGGGCCTCCTTCATCCCACTATCTATCCCTCACATGGTTTCTCAAATCATGCGGTTTGGGTTACACAATTTCTCCTAACTGTGAGGTCAAATCGTCCATATCTAATTTTCAGGATCCGACCTTCGAAAAATCCCCAAACACCCATAAAACTCCCATGATCTCAAAAGTCACTCACATTAGGTCAAATCCAAGGAGTTAAAACTAAAAAATGATCTTTATCTCATAGGAAAACATGGTATCTTACAATATTTTCCCCTTAAAGACATCCATCCTTGAATTTCTCTTCCAATGGTGGTCATGAATCACCTAAGAATTACTCTATCCACTGAGAATTTACAATGGCGTCCCACTCCCATATCTCATCCTATAAATGGGAAAGCTTCCATATCACTCATACTAGAGGAATTGACCGGACTTATAAAACCTTTGTGATCCTATAAACAATACGTATATGATGCTCCTCAAAGGATGCATCTACCTGTAGCTCCACCTCATCCAACTACAGAGTGTGATATAGGTCTGAGTGATAATAGTGTAACTGAGATACATGAAAGGAATTATGCATGGACCAATACCTCTGAGGTAACTTCAATAGATAAGATACCTTTCCAACTCTCTCTAGAATCTTGAATGTCCCAATATATCACAGTGAAATATTACCCTGTATATAAAACCTTATAAGTCCCAGCCTCAGTGAGATATATAAAAATACCTAATCCCTAACCTCAAACTCTAGAATTCATTGATGGAAATCAGTAAAAGTTTTTTGTCGAGACTGTGCAGTATCCATCCATTTCTAAATCAACTAGACCTATTATAAATTATACAAAATGAGATGAGATCCAACCAATGTTACCTCACCTACTGCTAAAAAGAATAAGGGAAATCAACATGGCTTACCATAAAAATCCTCATAAGGTTCCATATATATCATATCATGATATCTATTATTGTACGGAAACTCAACTAGGGATATACACCTCTTCCAAGATCCCCCAAAATATTGGGTGTATGCTATCAGCATGTCCTCGAGTACCTGAATCATGCGATCTGACTAGCCATCAGTTTGAGGGTGGTATGTCATTCTCATAACCACCTATGTACTCAATTCCCTATGTAAAATATTCTATAAATGAGATGTAAATTGAGTATCCCTATAAGATACGACAACATGATGAACCCCATTAAGATTCACAATCTCATTTATATACAACATACCAATATCATCTACTAAGAAGGACTCCCTGATCAGTATGAAATGAGAAACCTCTTTAATCCTGTCTACAACAACCCACATAACATCACTACCTCGAGGATACCTCACCAAATCGGTCACTAAACCCATATTAACATCATCCCATTACCATAAATAATAGTTAAATACTATAAAATAACATTTGGTCACTAATTTTATGCCTTCACCTACTAAAACGTGGAACATATCATGAAAAAACTAGCTACTATGCATTTCATCCCTGACCACCAATACTAGAAACATAAATCACGAAACATCTTGGTAATTCCAAGACAGACTTAACAAAATAAGGCATGAAATTACTACATCATATCTTCACGCATTTCTAATTGAACCCAAACATGACCATGAATGTGGATAATTTAATCCTCACCCACATTCAAATCAAGAGGTGAGTCCTCACCCGGCACACTCTCCCATAGGACTGGGCCCTCATCATCTGATAACTATGTCATCCTCACTCTATCCAGAAGAGAAAAATTCACTTCTAATAATGAAATAAAATTCCTCCCATGACTATATTTCACCTCTAAGTAAATATCTAAATATAAGGCCCCAAGCTGCCACTCTTTACTAGCTTCCGGAACTGCCTATATCTGAGTCCTCTTGCTCAGTGCATCAGTCATTGTAGTTCCCTTTCCAGGCATGTGGGAAAGATCGATGTCAAAATATTATAGGTACTCAAATTAAATTCACTACCTCATATTTATATCATGATGTGTAAATATATACTTGAGGATTTAATGGTCCATGTACACCACAAAACACTCTCCTAGTAAATATTGTCTCTAACAACTCAAAGCATGAACAACTATAGCTAACTCCAGATCATGCGTAAGGTAATTACTCTCAAGTGTCCTCATCCAATGAGACCCATATTCCATGAATCTATCCCTCTATATCATAACTACTCCTAGAATGATACCAGATGCATCACAATACACAATGTAGCTCCTTCCCAGATCTGGAAGAATTAGGACTAGTGCTGGAGTTACTCGCCCTTTTATCACCTGAAAGGCTACCTCATAGGTATCTAACCATAAAAACTTTTACACCATTCTATTCAACACCATAATAGGTGATTCTATGAATGATAATTCCTATATAAAATGATTATAATATCCATATATCCCCAAGAAACTCCATATATCAAATACATTCTTGGGGTTCTCATAAGAAACTATCGCTCTCTTCTTCTCTCAGTCAACTGATACTTCTATCTCCGAGATAATATGTCCTAGGAAGTGAATATAATCCATCTATAAGTGTCACTTTGTGATATTAGTATATAAAGGATTCTATCTCAGTGTATCCAAAATGATCTCAAGATGTTTTTCATAGTCGTATTGATTGTGAGAATTCCCCATGATATCATTGATGAATACCACCACAAACTAATCCACACATATCCTAAGGGTAATATCTTACTTTTTCACAAAAAAGATTGAATAAAACCATGAAGAAGTATTGGGTTTTATAAAACACTTTTCCTCTAGGACCTCTAGCTAAATCTTGAGCTCCTGTAACTCCATAGTATTCATCCTGTAATATGGAATGGATACCAATGAAATTATTTACACTTGATCAATGAATAACTCCACCTCCCTCTCATGAGGTAAACCAAAAAATTCATCTTGGAAAACATCCCTAAAATTATTATCCAATGGATAGAAATCTTCCTGGCCTGATCTATTACAACCCATTCTTGAAATACATTGACATTACATCATTTTTTAGGAATATTCATCACATTACAAATTTATATTCCCAATAACCGTAATATTTTAGTTTCATTAGAAAATTAGAAGAATAATCTTTTATCTTTGTGAAATATCATAAATAACTCCTTTAAAGATATTCCCATTAGTATTCCTACTTAATACCTTACTTCATAACTAGGGGAAAGGAAACATAAGAAAGGGTAAAGCTCAAATGCTCAATAAGTATAAACAAGGGAGATATGTACGCATAACATGAGAATAATGGCATGAGAACATGATCATAATATTATAAAATAATACCCTATATATAAAAGATAATATACATGAGTCATGGAATAAATATTGATAGTTCATAAGTCATGAATTGTAAGGGTGAAAAGTGACTAAGACAATAAAGAATAACATAAGAATAAGACATGTAATTGTGTAAGACACATAAAAATATAAAATCATTCCCTATAATTCAAGGTTCACTGTCAAAACTTATCAGGGTACTTCATGGGGGCTACACCCACTAGGAAAAACACAACACCATCCTCAGTTACATCCCTTTCCTTATATTGGAATGGTTTCACTCCCCAAACCATATTAGTAGTCAAGGTTTACTCTCAATACCATCTTAGTTGTCAAGGTTCACTCCCAAGACCATATTAATAGTCAAGGTTCACCCCCAAGACCATCTTAGTGGGAAAAGTCTTTTACTAAACTGAGTTCACTCCCTATTCTAGACATGTCTATTTCATGAGATATAAATCTTTAACCAATGCATTGGACAAAGATATATTACCCGCCCATATTATAATTAAAACATACATATGTGTTCCAAAAGATCATATACAATCATATAATAACTCATGAAATTAAATGGGTTTCATAAAAACGTCATCATATAATAACATTTGGAAAAGAGATAGGTTTCATAATCATTTCATCAAATCATAACCCATGAAAATAAGAAGGTTTCTTAATCATATAAGTCATGAAAGAGAAATGGGATTCATAAAAATTATTCCATCAAAACATAAACTATTCATATAAATAATATGAATAGATCCCTTAGATCATATTATTAGTAAGGTATGAGTAACACCAGAAGATGAAATCTTAGATGGAACATAATTTTGAGAAATCATTTAATTTTTTTTGCAGAAAATATCCCCTATTATTTGAAAAAAAATTAAAACATAAAACATTTTGAAAACCATTTTCTTTGAAAATAACTTTGAAAACTTATAAAGGAAGTTTGAAAACATTTTGAAAACCCTTTTCCTGGTAAAATTTCAAAGTAATCTTGAAAACAATTTAAAAAACATTCCTTGAAAAATTATAAAGGAAGCTTGAAAACATTTTTAAAACCTTTTTCCTTGAAAAGTTATAAATGAAGATTGAAAACATTTTTAAAACCTTTTTCCATGAAAACTAATAAAGTAATCTTGAAAACATTTTGAAAACCATTTTCCATGAAAACTTATAAAAGAAGCATGAAAACATTTTGGTAACCTTTTTATTTTAAAATAAATTTGAAATCGTATAAAATAATATTTAAAATAATATAAAACACTTTATAAACATTTTAAAAAAAACCATTTTCTTTGAAAATAACCTTGAAAACTTATAAAAGAAGCTTCAAAATCATTTGAAATTTTTTTTAAACATAATTTTTTTGGAAAAACATTTTCTTTGAAAACCAATTTGAAAATAATTAATTTATAGAATATTAGTAAGAAAATTATTATTTAAAAAAGTAATCTTTTTAACTTTCAATGTAATCTTCAATAAAATGATGGTCATAGTGGCGAATAAATCCTCACCTTCCGAACATTTCTTTTTCTCTGTAAAAATATTAGAAGAGTGCCTTGATCGAATAAATACATGATGGTTATTTTTTTAAAAAAAATTATTTAAAAGGTAAAACTTTGGTAAAAATTTAATTTAAATATCATATGAGAATATTATAAATTTTTTGAATATATTTTTTAGAAAACATGGTTTTGGAAGAACACAGATTTATGAGCGAAGAGAGGGATACAGTTGGATTTTTTTTAAAAACAATGATTAATTATCTTAAGTACCAAAGAATGAAAAAATGGTACCAATATATTAAATATATTAAGAATAACCATATGTGATAAAAAATAATGAGATTTATTCATATATTTATCATAATATTTCATTAATGGAAGCATAATTTTAAACAATCTCAATAACGATGAGATTATAGCAATAAACTATTACCACATCAGTAACTTGTAATCATAATATACATGAGAGGATTAAATTACATGAAGCTCAAAATATCATTAAAATAATAATATTCATGATACAACTTGTAAAAGGTATTTTTATATACCTTGTAAAATAATATAAGTTCATAACATAACACATGTCTCAAAGAAGGAAAATTGAGACAAAATTAGTTTACCAATTTGGTAAATTTTGAACCATAAACCCCATGAAAGATAGATCATAAAATGGATATATAAATAAACATAATTTTAAGTATAATATTATTATAATACATTCATGGGTAGTATATACACCTCCCAAAATAAATGAGTGGTGAATAAGGAATAAGTCTCACAGAAATAAAAGTGAGACTAGAAATCCCTATACTACTTGAGTAACTCTTGAATCATAAGATCTATGAAAAAATAACATAAATTGAAAATATGGATATAATTAAATAAAATTTATTCATGATATAAAATGTAATAGAGCAGTTTATATTCCACACAATAAGAATAAGTGGTGAATATAGCATATATCTCACATAAATAAAAGTGAGATGAGAAAACCCTTACATTAAGTCTTGACTTTATTCATACACATTCAATACTAATTTATAATAAATATAAGTTTATTATAAATAAAAAACATAAACATATTCTTATATATAATACCATATTTTATTTTATTGTGACTTTATATTTCCCATCTATAAATAATTTAATGTTACAGTTATGTTTCGGGTAATAAATGCTTTGTTTTTTATATATGTTTTGACTTGTTATTCTTGATACTCTTACTTAGATAATGATTTACTTATTTAAATAATGTAAAAAATGATATAAATACAATATATATTCATTATATAAGTAATTATAATAATTTATAGAAGATATAAATATTAAATTGAATACACTGTTCATGGAGATGGTAGGTCGTACGCATGCATAAATGATGTTTTCATTTTCTTATCGTAATGAAAGAAAGAAATTAAATGAAATATATATGTATATATATATATTATAATTCTATTAGAATTATTATTTCATATATATCATATAATTTTACTAAACTAATTCTTAATACATTCCATGTAAAGTGTGAATGAATCACATCACTTTGAGGACATGGTAATCCACACATCCTCAAATGAAGTTATCGTATTCTCAAAAAATGGAAATAAGGAAGGTATGTGTTATATAATAATTTTATAAGCATAAATATGTAATAAATATCATATATATCATATAAAAATAGTAATTCCACTATTATTACCAACCTTTAATGATGGTAATGGAATAACCAACAACATCTGTTTGCGAGTCGGTAGTCTGCCATACACACGAATAATGATTTCCTATCCCATTTGATGGAAGTGTGTGTAAGTGTAGTTTTTACCCTTTACATAAAAAATATTAGTATATTTATCATACTGAGGTTATTATATAATCATCTAATAATATTAATTTAGGTGGGTGTGGAAAGAAACAAAACAAAAGTGCTTGTTGAAAGATGTTACCTCTTCTTTGGGTAACTCCTTTTGGTTTGTGCCAAAGGGATTCCTTGGTTGGATTTCTTAACAAAGTGATGACTATATAATTAATAGATTGAATTTTTTAGGATATTTTTTATAGGGTTTTTATAATACAAATGTCTTGAGAGTTTTGAATAAGTGAGTGGGTGAGTTCACTTATATAGTGGAGGAGGAGTGAGATTCTTGTAAATATAAAAAGGTAAATACTATTGAGAGGTATCCTTTACATCATGTGTATCCAATAATGATAAATTTTAGATAAAAGAAAGTATATGATCTAAATATTTCCATAAAATGGATTTTTTACATGTTTCTAGGTTACTTGGCCCCTTAATTTTAAAGTTTTACCACTAAGTAAACTTGTTTTTACCTTAATCATTATAATTAATTTTAATTACTTTCACTAATATTTTTGATCAAAAACTAAATTAACTTTACTGTAAATTATAAATTATTATTATTCAAAATATTTAATCTATTTTTCCAAATTTCAATCACATAAGTGGTAGAAATTAATTTGAAATTAATCCCACAGACGTGACATGAAAGTAAGTTTTTAAAGTAAAAAGTTCAAATGTTTAAAATGTTTTTATATTAAATTTCAATGTTAAATTGATTAAAATGAACTAAATTGGATTTATTGTTGTATAATTTAACTAATTTTACTTTAAAACTAATTTAATGTATAATTTAACTATATAAATAAACTATATGAAATACCAGTTTTTAATTAAAATCCAATGTTTATCGCTATTTATAAAAAAATAAAACTTATTAGAAAAATACCAAAAATTAACCAAAAGTAAATTATGATATTATAATTTCAAAAATTGATTTTATTTTTTCAAATAAAAATTATAATAGTTTTAAAAAATTAGATTTAAATTAGGTGCACCATTAAAAGGCGGTAAAATATCCTTTTAGAAAAATTCATCTTTTTTATTCAGAAAATTGGATTTATTCTTATATTATACCTATAAAATATATTGGATGAGTGTTAAAAAATATTATTGAATATATAATATATAAAGTTTATTAACAACATTCATAAAAATTGTTTTTTAATGAGATAAAACATGTTTGAACAAAGAAAAATAGTTTTTCTTAGAAAAGGAATTTCATTATTCTCCATTAGCTCTTACTTTCATTTATAACTAATTGATAACAAAAATATTCATTTTATAAACATGTGTCAACCAAAGTTTCATAATTTTGTTAATATCATTCATATATTATAGTATAATGGCTAGGTGATAATTGTAATAATATCTTAATAATATTATTAATAGTATATTGTAGTTTGATAAAACTCGATATTGCATGTAACAAAAGCTCTAGAAGGGACTTTTTATTGTGTGTAAAAAATCTAAACATAGTGTTGTGTGTATCGTAAGAAAATATAAGTGTTGTGTGTATCACAATATTAACTTGGTGTTGCATATTATGAAATCCAAAATTAGTGTTTTTATATAACAAAATATATATCCAGTGTTGTTTGAAATGAAAAATATTGAAAAGATTAAATTAATTTGAAAAAACTATTTCACAAAATCTCTGGGTATTACATTCCACGTACCTTAAAATAAATGTCTCCCTTGAAATTCATATAGGTTATAAAAGGTTTAATTCTTTAAAGTCCCTTTTATAGAAACCCACATCGTAAAAATGAATACTAAAACATCCTTTAAAATGGAAATTTGGAAACATAACAGTTACCCAAAGTAAATCATAACTAGGTTTACACATAAAAGAACATAGTTTGAAAGGGGGAAACATAGACATGGAAGAGAAATCTAACTATCAAGTTTTTATGGAGAGTGATAGAAAACATGTTTAGGAGAAAGTTAACGATCACAAATCCATAACCCAAAGAGGCTTGAAAAAAGTTCATTAATATCATAAAAAATGATGATAATAGGGAAATATCTTATTTCAATACCCTTTTTAATAAAAATTAATAATTTTCATGAGAAGTTAAACGTACATGATTTCAGGACAACCTCACCCTTTGTTGTTCCTTGATAAATTTTCACTTAATCCCTTATTCCATTAAATGATGGTGAATTCATCCTTATTGAAGTATTAGCAGATCATGAGATCCATAAATAGAATTATAGGTCATTCTATATATATTTCTCACAAAAAGTATAAAATAAGTTATCTAATATGAATATATCTTCATATTGTGATATAATACTTTAATCTCTAAAACCTCATCTTAAGTTGAACATAAACCATTCCATAAATTGTTAACCTTATAACCCTTATAAAAGATGAAAGTCCAAAAATTTATGAATAAGGTCACCAAATTCCTCATAATTATCTAAAAAATGATCCCCCATATATCATAAAGTTGATCTTTTTTTTACATACCAAACATGTGAATACCTTCATCATGTATTCTCTTGAAACATGGTTATAACCTGAATTACCATAAATCTTTATTTAAAACATGCATTCTTTATTATTCCAAAGATTATTGGATATATTACATAAATCAAAAAATGTTTTAAACTTAATCCATGATAACATAGACCCCTTTTTCAACAAATTAATAATTAGATCCATTGTAATTAGTACTATCCAATTTAATTTATCCATATTAATCATCTATTTATCCTAGTTAAACACAATTTTCTCAACATTAAGAACACATTAAGGGTCACCTTACCTTAATCAAAATATCACCTTTACATTAAATCAATTTTCCAAGTTTTCATATCCATTTAACATATCCTTTTAAATCCACAATGAAAAAATTATAATGACAATACATATATATTTCATGATTTTTATAACATAATTATTAAATTCCAAAACATATACACTTCAATAATCCAAATTTATTCTTAAAACATTATTAAATCTTGATCATATTATTCCTTAATACCCATTTACTATAATATGAAATATTAATAAAGTCTTGAGGTTCCTCAACCTTAATTTAATCATGCTTCTTACGTTTAATGTAAACAATACTGTTAGAACATCCCATACCAGTCACATCTATTTTGTGGTATCTTTATATTCACCCATATAACCAATACTCATACCACTTTCCTAATTATATTCATCATATTTCCACAGAGGAAATAAATTTTCATGATTCCCATACTTTCAAAATCTGAAACATTCAATGTTAACCCAGATTATTTTAGTTCCCGCTATTAACTAAGACCAGAAAGCATAATGTGAGAAACAATTATCATAAAATAAAACCACACAATCATGAAAAATTACTTATAGGATGCCTAAATCATGAAACCTAATTTTAAATATATGACATCTTAAGATTATCCTTAGAGACATCCATATACATATCATTATAAATATATCTAGGGATCTCACTAATTTTTTATCATCCTAGTTTCTGAAGGTTGAATAAATTGTTCCTTTGATACCAACTATATAAACCCAGACTTAACATACATGGATATTACACCAGTTTTTATGAATATTTAGAAAATTATAAAAGTACATACCTGAGGACCATAACAGTTCAGTGTCTTTGGAAACAAGGAAATGCAATCTTCTATCTTTTTGAATAATCTTTAACATCTCCCTTAAAGATCTTCCATTTTAATATTCCTACTCAATACCTTTCTTCATAACCTAGGTAAAGGAAACATAATAAAGGGGTGGATTTATATGCTCATTAAGGGTCAACAAGGAGGATATGTAAGAATAACATGATCATAAGGGAATAAGAACATGATCATAATATTAGAAGATCATACCATGCATATCAAAGATCATATACATGAGTCGTGGCATAAAGATTGACAGTTCATATGACATGAATCATAATAGAATCAAGATCATAAACCATAAAATCATAACATAGGAATAAGACATGGAATTGTGTAAGATAAATAAAAACATAAAAATCATTCCCTATAAATAAAGGATCATTTCCAAAACATATCAAGGAACTTTATGGGGCTACACCTACTGGTCGGGACACACCACCATACCCCGCCATAGCCCTTTCCCTATAATGGAATGGGTTCACACACCAAACCATCTTAGTAGTCATGTTTTACTAGAAATACCATCTTAGTAGTCATGGTTCACTCCCAATACCATATTAGTAGTAAAGGTTTACTCTCAAGACCATCTTAGTAGTCAATTTTCACTCCCAAAACCATCTTAGTAGAAAAATTCCTTTACTGAATTGAGTGAACTCCCTATTCTAGGCATGAATATATCATGAGATAAAAATATTTATCCAATGAATTGGAGATAGATATAGGTCCCACCCATCTCATAATGAGATCATACATATGTGTGGAACAAGATTTTAAATAATCATATCAAAACCCATGAAATGAAATGGGTATCAAAAATATTTCATCATATAATAACCTATGGAAAAGAGAATGTTTTCAAAAATAATTTCATCAAATCATAACCCATGAAGAGAAGTATGTTTCATAAGAATATAACCCATGGAATAGAAATAGGATTCATAAAAATCATTACATAAAAACATAAAAAATTTATAGAAAGAATATTAATGGAACCCTTGGATCATATTATCCATAATGTATGAGTAACACCAATGTATGTCATCCTAGATGGAATATTTTGAGAAATATTTTCAAAACTTATCTTTAGTAAAATATACCTACTTCATTGAAAAAAACAATTTTTAAAATGTAAAACGTTTTATAAACCATTTTATTTTAAAATAACCTTGAAAAATTATAAAGTAATATTAAAACCATTTTCAAAACATTTTTCCTTGAAAACTTATAAAGGAATTTTGAAAAGTGTTTTCAAAATGGTTTTAATATTCCTTTATAAATTTTAAAGGTTATATTCAAAGAAAATGGGTTTCAAAAGGTTTTACATTTTAAAACAAGTTTTTTCAATGAAGTAGGGATATTTTCCTAAATAATATAGGTTCATAACAAAACATTGATAACTTATAAAAGAAATAAAACTGATAAGAATTTACTTTAACTATTTGGTAACCATTGAACCATAAAATCCATGAAAAAGACATCATAAAATGGATATTTAAGTAAAAATAAATTTAAGGATAATATTAATATAATAAATTCATGAGAATTATATAAACTACAAAAAATAAATAAGTGGTGAATAAGGCATAAGTCTAACAAAAATAAAAGTGAGTCTAAAAATCCCCTTACAACTTGAGTAAATTCTAAATCATGAGATCCATGAAATAATAAAATCAATTCAAACTTTGGATATAATGAAATAAATGTTATTCAAGATATAACATGTAATTGGGAAGTATATACACCACAAAAAAATGAATAATTGGTGAATATAGCATATATATCACAAAAATAAAATTGAGATGAGAAAACTCCTACATTATGTTTTGAATTTGATCATACACATTCAAAACTCATGTATAATAAATATAGTTTATTATAAATATAACAAAGAACCATATTATTTTATATCATAACATATGTGATTTTATTGTGACTTATATTACCTGTTTATTAATAATTTCATGTTACAGTTACATTTTAGGTAATAACCGCTTTGTTTTTTGTATATGTTTTGACTTTTTATTCTTAATAATCTTACATAGATCATGATTTTATTGTTTGAAGAATGTAAAAAATGCTGTAAATATCATATATATATTCAATATATCAGTATTTATAATAATATAAAAAATATATAAATATTAAATGGAATACACCGTTCATGGAGACGATAGACCATACGTATGTATGAACGTTTTTTATGTTTTCTTATCATATTGATAGAAAGAAAGTAAATGAAATATATGTTTTTATATATATTATAATTATAGTAGAAATATTATTTCATATATATCATATTATTTTAATAAACCCATCCTTAATACATTCCATGTAAAGTGGGGATGAATCACATCACTTTGAGGAGGAGGTAGTCCACACGTCCACAAACGAAGTTATCATATTCCCACAAAATGGAAAGCATGAAGGTCTGTGTTATATAATTATTAAATAATAATATATTAATCATAAATATAATAAATATAATATAATAATAGTATGTCCATCATTATTCCCAACCTTGAAAGGTGGTAATGGAAGAATGAATGATATCAGTTTGTAAGGCGGTAGTCCTCCGTACACACGAACGATGATTGTGTATCACATTTGATGGAAGTCTGTGTGAGTATAGGTAATAAACTTAACATTAGAATATCTCATTATATTCATTATAATTATTTTATTATATAATAATGGAATAATAATAATTTAGGGTTGTGGAGAAAGAAATAAAACAAAAGTGCTTGTTGAAGGATGTTACCTCTTCTTTGGGTAAATCCTTTGGGTTTTCACTAAAGGGATTCCTTGGTTGGATTTATTCAAAAAGGTAGGCCTTTAATATTAAGGAAGTGAATTTGAGAGGATATTTGGATAGGGTTTTTCTGAGACAAATGTCTTGATAGGTGTGAGTGAGTGAGAGGGATGAGTGACCTTTTATAATGGTGGAGGAGTGACATTCTTGTAAATATAAAAAGGTAAAGACTATTGAGAGGTATCCCTTACATAATGTGTCTCAAATAATGGCCAATTTTAGATAAAATGAATTATATGTTTGAAATATGTCCATAAAATGGATATTGGACATGTTTCTAGGTCATTTGGATATTTAATTTTAATATTTTACCATTAAGTAAATGCAATTTTACCCTGATTATTATAATTATTTTTAATTGTTTTTGATAATATTTTTGGCCAAAAACTAATTTGAACTTATTATAAATTAAAAATTATTATAATTACAAATATGCATTTTTTTAATAATTCCAATCAAATAAGTGTCAGAAATTAATTTAAAATTAATCCCGTAAAAATGACAGGAAAGTGAGTTTTTAAATAAAAAGTTCAAAAGTTCCAAATGTTTTTATAACCAATTTCAATGTGAAATTGATTCCAAAGACAAAAATTGAATTTTTTGTTTTATATATTAACTAATTATACTTTAAAAATAATTTAAAATATAATTTAACTTTATAAATAAATTATATGAGAAACCATTTTTCAATTAAAATTTAGTATTTTTCACTATTCATCAAAAAATGAAACTTCTCAGACAAATGCAAAAAATTAACCAAAAGTAAATTTTGATATCATATTTTCAAAAATGAAGTTTATTTTTTTAAAATAAAAATTATAAAATTTTCAAAAATTATATTTAAAATAGGCACACCATTAAAATATGGTAAAATAACCTTTTAGAAAAATACATCTTTTTTATTTACAAAATTTTTTCTATTCTTATCTTATAACTGTTAAATCTTTTAGATGAGTGTTAAAAATTATTATTGAATATATAATATATAAATTTTAGTAAAAAAATTCATCAAAAGTTGTTATTTATTTATTAAGATAAAATATGTTTGTACATAGAAAAATAGTTTTCTTAGAAAAGAAATTTCATTATTTTCAAATAATTATTACTTTCATTTCTAACTAATTGATTACCAAAGGATTCATTTTATAAAAATTTGTAAACCATAGTTTTATAATTTAGTTAATCTCATTCATATCTTCCATTCTAATGATCATGTGATAATTATAATAATATTTTTAAAAAAATATTAATATTATATTGTAGTTTGGTAAAACTCAAACTTGCGTGTAACACAAGATGTTGAAGGGAATCAGTATTGTGTGTAACACAATCCAAACATAGTGTTTCATGTACCAGAATCTAACATAAGTGCTTCATGTAGCATAATATTAACTTGGTGTGTTGTATAACGCAAGCCAAACTTAATTCTTTAGTATAAAAAAATATATATCTAGTGTTGTCTGAATTGAAAAATATCAAAAAGATTAAATTAATTCAAAAATATTGACAAAATCTTGGGGTGTTATATGATCACTGATCATCCAGATATAAACTTGAAATATGGACTATCATTATTCCCAGTACAAGATTCTATAGTCCTGATCGACTCTCTTAGGCATCCTAATCACCCTTGTGAATAAAAAATCCTCCCTCTAGTGATTTGAAAGTCACCCTCTGGTTATAGAAATCAACGTGGGATAAAAAATAAACTAGACATGCCATTCCATGTTTGACATCAAACCCAGTCATTTTTTGGAATAATTGATCCCATATAAAGTGATACCCACCAATATCAAGGGGGAAAACCCTGTATAGGTGTACACCCTCCGTTCTGATCCCCAATGAAGTATCCATGTTCATAACACCATCAAAAAACTAAACAACAAGACCAAGGATTTCGACAACAGGTGAAGATATGAAACTATTTAAAACACTTATATCAAAAAATAAACTACAATATTATTCGATACTAAGATTAGAAATCTCACCATATATGTCATAGTTCTCTTCTCCTCAAGTGTAGGCTGTAAAGAATATTTCTGGCATGAACCGAAACCATGTGAAATAATCTCACTACCTGGATTAGGCCAACTCTAATTTCTAGATAAAACTGGTTCCTGGATCCCTCATCCGAGGTCCCCAACCTGGCTTGAATTACCAAAACTACACCATACCCCATTCTAACATAGATATGTGAATTTATATCCTAAACCTAGAGTCAGAGTCGATCACCTTCCACTAACTGCTGGAGGTAAGGTCTTGCAAAAGCATTTTATGTGGAACATACTGATGTAATATTGGAACCTGAATGGGTCTATATCACACTGATTCCTCATATTTCCTAATATAATACACTGATGACAGAAAACATAGCTCCCAACACTAACATCTAGGCCGATACTCACCTCATGGGAAGCCTCAAAACGGCGCTTCCTACCATTATAAGTTGAACCACTGAGATGAGAGAGTATACTTCTCCACTCTCCACACCCATCTTCCCTCAAGTTTCACTCATAAATAAGAAATTTATTGACCATATTAGTAACAGTCATCATCTTGAACACATTGAACTGAGATCGATTGGCATGTCTGATACCTCCCTCGAAGTGTCTTGCCCTCAAATACTCATTTTCAAGGTATATTATTGCAAAACACTGAAGATCTTTAAGGCATGATGAATATTACATAATAGTAATTATGCCCTATTTTATATTCATAAACTCAATATACCACTCTACTCTCAGAGTCTCATAAAAAAAGTAATCCTTAAATCTATATTATAAATCCCTCCAAACCATATCTCAGAGCGTATAATCCTGGTTCAAAATATCCCACAAAAGCTTAGCTTCTCCCCAAATAATATATGTTATGAGATTCACTATCCTATTAGGAGGTGTCTCTAGATGATTAAATATCTAAACATTAGTCTTAATCTATAGATCATTATCATGTTTACCTATATCCCCCCAAAACATGGGAGGATGATACTACTAAAACACATGAGTCATCTCTACCATAGATAAATAAGGCTACAATGCTCCCAAAAAAGTCATCATATAGCATAGAAAACTCTCAAAAAACTATTCCCCATCACATGTGTCTGGTAAAACCACTGGTTCCTTAGCTGGAATAATAGGAGGATATAATGGTAGACCATGGACCACCACATTTAGAGCATGTTAATCACCACCCTTATGGCATAAAACTGGAGGCCGTTGTGGTTTCATGTATATACAATTCCAAAAACATGTCTCATAAATGATTCAAAATGATAAGTTTATAGCTAAAATCATGGGATAGGTAAAAAATTCCAATAAATAGATCATGCCCCTATTCCTGCTCCTAAAGCTAAGAATGGGTAAAAAGAAACAATCATAGACATCACTAGAGATACTTCCTACTTCCTAATCAAAATCTAGGTCAAGATTAAGTTATCTATGTATCATTTTCAATTTCTATTTGAATTCATATTTATCTCACAATAATATTTCAATTTTTGAACCCAAATGGTTCACCACTTCCGAACTATAAGGCCCCATACACCTCATGACCCAAAATATGGCATCCATTTAATCCACACCATAACAAATTCTATTCCATGTGACCAATGGTCCATGACTCAATATGCCATAGTTGATTGTTTGGGGTGTCTACTATAACATGAGTAGTAAAAAACTATTTAGGTTATGGTAGTAACTCTAAGTACCAACTATATCTCTCAATTTCTTACAATAACACTATAAGGACAACATATGTATCACATAAGGAACATATCGTGATGTTATGCGACCAATGAATGCATCCTATATTGTATGCCATAATGTATGGAATGTGAATCCTATAAAGTGACTAAACTGATGAATGATATGCATATCCTCATCTCATTAGTAAATAGTAAAAATATCCCCAGTAATATCTATAATAAAATTACAATCAAAGTGAATCAACCAACGGTGGAATAAAATCAACTGTAATAGACAAAATCTATAAAAACATGTTCTATTTTTGGAAATTTTGTTTTTCCCTATATTTGGGTTAGCTAAACTCTGGAATAGATCATTAAAAAATTCTAATACCTTTATAATCCATGTCTATTATCTCAAAAAGTATGGAAATAAAGAAAATTCTAATGATACCACTTTGTAACATCCTGAACTAGATGCCACTAAATGGTGCCTCAAGCCAGTGGTTCACATGGTGTCATGTGTGCCCCCCCATATGCTAGAGCCTTCTAAATAGTAGTAAGGTCCCATGGTGTGTCTATGGTAAGACTATTCCCTCATGCAAGAGTGTAATGTAGTGGTAATAAACATATCAGTTAATAGTGGAAGTAGTAATTCAACTATATATATTATAAACATCCAAGATATGAATATATAAAGAATGTGTTTCTTAGATGGTGGTGTAGTGGTGAAGGAGAGGGTCATAACCACATAATTCTATGGGAGTTATATGGTTTGAATACTGGGAGTCTGCTTTTAGGGTGAATCTCTCCCCCGGGATCCAGTCATCTTTCTGGGTCACCCAATTCTTAAATGGGTGGGTGGAATGAGGTGTGTCCCACCTGTGCCGATGGACTTCTAAGATGAACCATTTCTATCAGATCATCACCCTCTGGGATTCTCTTCCATCTCAGATAGAAATGGCTTCTTCCTGGTTGGGGCTCTCTCTGGAGTGATCCCTTCATAGTGAGGGGGTTTCCTGGTGCGAATGGTTCAAAAATTCCACACATGGAAATTACATTTTAAATAAAGGAATATAAAAAATAAATAATTAATCTCATATACAAAATTATGTTTCATCACATGACTCTACAAATTAGTAAAAAAAGTGTACAAGAATCCATTACAATACATGTATCAAAAGACCATAAAGACCAGAAATAACCATCTCCATTTAGCATCATAATTATAGATCGTTATTTTTCTCCTATTCTCTAAATCATAAAAAAAGTCAATAATTGTACAATGTGATCTTACCCCAGTCCCTACTTGAATCCATGAAGTCTTTCTGAGTTTCTATGATGGCTATAATAGGTTCTGAGATAACACTCAGTATGCCACCACCAACGGTGTCTATAACAAATCCAGTTTGTGTATAAAATAATAAATAGTATGTAATATATACCATTGGTACAATAGTATAGAAATTAAAGTTCTCATGACATATGTGATACTCTGCATCCAAACAAGGCCCCTACAAAAAATAGTCAGGATCCCATAAACAAGTCCAATGATAAAAAAATAACTAAATAGGAGTAATATAGCCTAGTGAAGCCACTGTAATCTGATACCTATGTTGGGGATATCTGTAAAACATTCCAAAATATCCACAATGTCCTTTATATGTAATCCATTGTATAAAATCCATCATGATCACATCGTATAATCATAATTTTCCATATTGGCCATTCCTTGTAATCAAAAGTTTCATACCACGAAGGTCTGAATCCAAGGTATAGAAAACCAAGGAATCCATGTCGAATCTTATGGGAATCTCAATGGAAACTTGGTAAAGACTTGGTTGGAGTCCAATGATCATGTCAACATACCATGTCCACTGTGACTACAAGAAAACCAGATCCAAGGGCCAGCAATAACTAAGGTATCTGACAAAATCAGGATCTAAGGAGGAAGATAAGTCCAAGGAATCCAATACCACAATCAAGAACCAAGGAGTAGAAATTTCTATGGAAAGATATGGAATTAGTATCCTAAGAGCTCATCCAAGGAATCCACTTCCATAAAAATTCACCATCTCATTTCATTCATCATTCACAACCATCCACATTCCATGATTTCTTCCACCTCATTTGAACAATTTCCATTCAAACAATTTAAATAATTTAATAATCATGTATCACATGGAAAAGGAGGAACAACCTTATCCTAATAATTAAATTCAATTCAATCCATTTATAAATGATCCCTCAAACTAGGTGAGGTCGCATGCACCCCACGGGATGTACAAGAAAAGGAAAATACAAAGGCATACCACATGGGTGACCTAGGTTGGAGAAAAGCCTAAAACAATCTCAAAGGTACTAGTGGGAAACCTAATGGGTTCCAATTCAACCAATTAAATTATTTAATTAATTAATGTTGCACCACTATAAATTACATCATGCGGCACAATGAAAACTATTCTTATAAAACACAAATCCCTAAGGGAAAGGTATAGAACACCTACCATAGGTATTTATTAGCACACTCATCCAATATCGATATTTGATTCGGTCTAGATCAATATAAAAATTAATAAAGAAAAAAAATCCTAAAAATAGGGAATATTAGCTTGTAGCTAAATAACACTATTGATATGAAGTAAAATTAATAATTACACAAGGAGAATGAATAACTTACTAGTGAGGATCTAATGAGACTGACAATATTTTATTCTATGTTTAAATAGAGAAACGATGGCCAAGCCTATGTAGGATATTCAAAGGGGAGTTCCCAATGTGAGGCTACTGTCCGAAGGAAGAAAAAAGAATAGGTTTTGGTTTTAAAATCATTAAGGGTGAAAATTTTATTTTTACCCAAAATATTTGGGTCGCACATTTGGCTGAAAGGTTGGACAAACTATGTGACAACCATGCACCACTCTTTTCCCCAAGGGGGACCTCGCATAGTTCATGCAAATAGTTTGGGAAACCATGTAAACACATTTTCTTAGCCTCTATTAAAAACCTAGAACTTAATGCATAGGTGTGAACCCATATCTACATGATTTCCTCAAACCCCGTGGCCTCCTGCATCCCATTGTGCATCCCTCACACGGTTTCTCAAACCGTGTGGATTGGGTCGCATGGTTTATCCTAACTGTGTGGCCTAGATTTCCTTCTGCAAAAGTTTGGCTCTAGAATCCAAAAAATCCCTAAACACCCCCCAAAATCCTGTGATCTCAAAATTCACTGAAATTAGGTCAAAAGCAAGGATTTAAACCAAAAACAAAATGATCTACACCTCATAGGAAAACCCAAGATCTTACATTCATGATCTACCTCTCAAGAATTCTCATGAATTTTATTCTACTATGGTTATTTATTATTTCTTTAAGTAATGGTACCATTAATATCTGCTACATAATATAATTAATAAAAAGTTTTTAAGAAAACCTGACTTAATTTATCTCTTTAGTCGGAAATTCTTTTCTTCCAAAACCATGTTTTCTAAAAATGTTTTCATTTTTTAAAATGATATTTTAATCACATTTTCAAGGAAGAGTATTTTTAAAATTTTTAATGTTTTCAAAATTGTTTTAAATTGTTTTCAAAGACTCTCTTATAAGTTTCAAATGTTATTTTTAAATAAAGTGATTTTCAAAATGATTTATATTTTAAAAAATGTTTCAAATAAATTTCAAAGCTTCCTTTATATGTTTTAAAGGTTATTTTAAAGAAATGGATTTGTAATTTTTTTTTATTTTTAAAAATTATTTTAAATGATTTTAAAAACTTATTTTATAATTTTTTAAGTTTATTTTAAAATAATTTCTTTTTTGAAAATGTTTTACATAATTAAAAGATTTTTCAAAGAAGAAAGAATATTTTCCTCAAGAAACCTTTTAAATTATCTTTAAAAATTATTTTCCATATAAGATGACATCCGTTGGTGTTACTTATGTCTTATTGGGTATATGATCCAAGGATACCATTCATATTATTTTTCTGAATGGTATATTTTTTGATGTCATGATTCTTATGAAACCCACTTCTTTTCAAGGGTTATTCTATAATGAAATGTTTGTGATACCCATTTCATTTCATGTGTTATTTTATGATAAATTTGTATGATTTTGTGGTACTCATGTGTATAATTTTCATTATGTGATGAGTGGGACCTATATCTCCCTCTAATTCATTGGGTAACTATGGATAACTCATGAGTATATATGTTATGTGAGAACCTAATTACATGATCACAATATTATATGTGAACCTAATTACATCTTCACAATGTTATGCATAAACCTAATTACATGTTTACAATGTTATGTATGAACTTGATTACATGTTCACAATGTTATGCATGAACCTGGTTACATGTTAACAATATTATATGTGAACTTGATTAAATGTTCACAATGTTATGTGTGAACCAAATTACATGTTCATAGTGTTATGAATGGACCTTTATTTTGTGACCATAATGATATGTGTGGACCTGGTTTCATGTTCATAAGTTTATACAAGGGCCTGATTTCATGTGTTTAACTTAATGAGTGAACATGAATCTATTTATACATGTTCATAATGTTATAAAAAGATGTGTATAACACAAATCTATGTGTTATGCCGATATTATTCTTTCATAACTCTTTTTATATAATTTTCATATGATTCATGTCTTATAAACTTTCAATCTTTATTCAATGACTCAGGATTATGATATTTGATATGTCAGGTATGGTTTTCAAATGTTATGATAATGTTATTATACATGTATTTCCATGTTATAATTACTTATATCCA
This sequence comes from Viscum album, assembly GCA_963277665.1. Taxonomy (NCBI): domain Eukaryota; kingdom Viridiplantae; phylum Streptophyta; class Magnoliopsida; order Santalales; family Viscaceae; genus Viscum; species Viscum album. The sequence goes on from OY728127.1 coordinate 1,664,988,236, forward strand.
TTTTTTACCCTTACTGATCATATGAGATAACCCTTTCTTATTTTTCATTTCCCCAGGTTATGAAGAAAGGTTTCATGTAGGGTATGTCTATGAGGAGTATTAAATGGGAAGATCTTTATGGGAAGTATTCAAGATCATTCACCATATTAGAAAAATAGTATACCTAGTCTCCAAAAACAATAAACTATTACATACATCGGGCATTTACTTCTTTAATGTATTCAATATTCATCTAAAAAAATATTTATGTATAAAAATCCTAGGTCATTATACATACATCAGTCATTGAAACTTTTTAAAATTCCTCTATTGCGACTATATTTACAATAGATATTTACTACGTTTCTATATAGACTAACCCAACCAATCCTCACTTGTTACTAACTTAAAAATATATCCTATCACACTCATACCAATATTTCACATCTCAAATTACCAGTGGGTGAACTCCCCAAGCCCACCTTCACTAAGCTAGGGGCTAAAAACCTGTAATGAGGTATCCACACCATATGGAAGGTATTTCCTCTAAATGAAACATGTCACGTATTATCATACATCATTATACACTATGAAATGTATGAAATATACAACTAAAAGATGTAATATATATATATATATATACATATCTACAACATAATATAAATTAATATATATGAAATCCATGAGTAAAAATGACACATCCCAAAAAGATGTTGTCCCAATCACTAATGACATGATGGGGGACATCATAATGATATATATTATCCATTCACTATCTACATAAACTAACCATATCCAAGATACATAACCATCCATTCTCCATATCCACTGATCTTTATGGATAGAAGGAGAACAACATTTAATTACACATGCAGCTATACGTATAAAAACACCCAGTACGGTCATACCAAGTAGTGATCTGAATCTATATACATCTAGTGTCTACATGAATCAATAAAATGTAATGTATAGATAAAACATAAATCACCTATTATCATCATTTGGATTAACTATGATCCACCATAATCAATCAAAACATATATCAACTTCATCATGCTCTCCAAATAAAAATTTTCCCCAATAAATAATTGAAATCACATCTCACAAACCATTATATATTTCTAAATCAGTAATTCACCATAACTATACTACTCATGATATGGTAGAGGAAATATACATCTCCACCTATCCTGATAGTTCTGGGAGAAATCTGTATCTCTAGCTATCTCGGAAGTACTAAAGGAAATACACATATCAACTAGAGGAAAAAATATATTCAAAAATAATATCATATACATGACTAGATGATATAGGAAATACACATCTCTAGGGATAATGTGGTATACTAATATACTAGAAGAAATACCCTTCTCTAAGGCTATCAATGAAAATCCGGTACTCCTAATATCATAGTAGTGGGTAGTAGAGATAGCATCACGTGTATCATCATCCACCCCAATTAATATTATATTGTAAAAGGGGAATATTTATTTTATTAAATTATTTTTGTTTCATTAATATACCAATAATTATGAGGAATTATATATCTCCATCCTCCCCATATATCATGCCTTCAAATTAAGGATAATGGAGGAACTTATCCTCTTCATATATCATGTGATAAAGATGTTGGAGGAATTACCCATCCTCAATTATACCTTAGAATTATATTTCATCTCTCATCCCAAAGTAGTGGGTGAGTGGTGGATGATACATGCATATGTCATCATCAGTCTCCACACAAATTATTCAGTGATACAAGGTATATTTATTATCATCCCAATGTGACACTAAATAAAGGGTGGGAGTATTGGATATCAATTATCATATCCTAACTCCAATGATATCCATACATAATAGGATGAATCATATATTATAGTAAATGGGTACACACAATCAATCAAAATTAAGGATCCCACTATCTGGCTCAAAAGACACCCCGTTTATAAATTTAGAGCTTTAATTCCATCCTCATTATATTCCCACTAACTAATATATTATAAATCCAGTGATAAATAAATAATACTTGGTTTTTAGTTATTGAATTATATTACTTGTCGTGTTATAGCACAACCAACATTACTTTCCACCTAAATATATCGAGTTTTAACAACATCACTAGTAAGTTTCCTCATAGACATATTGTCAAATTCTGTCAATAATAATAAGGGTTGTTAATTAATTATCATGATGGGAACCCTAGAACCAAGTTTATACAAAACTATTCACCTAGAGTCTCATCTATATTATCTTGAGTAAGAAAATTTATTGCACTATATTTTCCATCTATTCTCATAGGTTACTCAAATCCATATCCAAAATATTTAACTACCTTAGTCCCAAATGTTCAATTCATCATTCATTATTATATTCCATTGAATATAATAAATTCCTTAAGTACATTAAATTACTTTTTAATTATGTCATGCTATATAAGGGAATCCCCATATTTGGTATTATAATGTTATATTATTTATGCACGTAGTTTTTTCACATTATTTTATCATATTTTAATGAGTAAAAAGTTTGATATTGTCGAAGATGTGTTTTTATGTGATTTAAATGTTTTATTTAATTTTTTGGAAATATTTAATGTTTATATGGTTTAATACACAATTTGGTAATATTTAGGGAATAAATGATAACTTCATGACATTTAATTAAAAGAAACATGTCATGTACTTTTGAAGATATACTACTAGGCTAGAAGGAGTACACAACTAGATTTTCGATCAAGCACTACACACCATGTGGAGGATTGTCCACATTGTGTATATCCTTTCTAGAAGAATATGGTTGAGAAAATTACATTACATGCCATAAATGACTAATTTACATGCCATGTATTCCACTAACTAATAGATGACATGTAATGACCCAATTTTTTTTAAATAATATTCCATTATAAATAAATAAATTCCTTATTATGTAATGTATTTATAGAAAGAACATGCACTATATTTAAATTTTTATTTTGGACCATTATAAAATATAGTCATAATTTTTATATCAGGCCTAAAAAAACATTTACTATCACAAACATCAATAATATACCCATTTACAGTGACCATTATGATAAGTATATATTAAGGGTTATGATAAAATCTGGTTAACATAGAAGGAATAAAAAATGGCCTCGACTAGTAGGATCATACACCTTAAAGCCCATTTTTCAAAGATTTTGAGGGAGATGAAATCAATGGGATTTATCATCAACCAAGACCAACACGAGACTTAGCAACTAAAACTCAAGAAAACATGGTTATGTGATAATTTCAAGTTTATCAAGATCCACACCTAAACCATGTTTGTCAAAACACCCTAAGAATGTACCACCATTGCACCCCTTAGCCATAGGGTGTACACTGATGCAATAAAGAGACATGTATCTGGACCCAAGTAGTATAAATTTTTATATTTTTATTTTTAATAAAATAATTATTATATTAATCCCTTTTCATTATTACTTTATTTACATTATTATATAATGAATTTTATAAAATCTTATATGAAGAAACCAAAATTTTATTTTGAGGAAAAATATATATAGTTTTAATTAAAATACTCTTTATGATAAATAAAATAGTTTGAAAATATATTATATTTTAATGAAATAGATTTATTAAAGAATTTTTATTTAAATATAAATTATTATATAATTTAATGAACTATCATACAATTTTTATAAGTATCAGAATGTTTTTTGGCGTGAAAAAATAGTAATTTTTATTAAATAAGGATTTTTTTGTTAAAATTAGGAATGACCATATTTAGAAAAATATTTAGGAAAAATAAATATCATTTTTTACATCATAATGTTGAAATTATCTATTGGTTAATTTTTATAATTTTTTGAGACAACTGATTTTTTGTGTAAAAAACAAATACGGTACAAATATACAGTATGTATTATGACAATATAATAACCCAAAAGTTTAGTAATAAATAAAATTAAATGAATACATGACCAATAAAATATTTAACCTTTAAAATAATGAGTTTTTGAAGTTATTTGATTAATTTCAAAAACCAATAATGAATCATCCAAAACCTATATTATATTTTTAATGTTTTAAAAGAAATACTTTATGAACATAACCAATTTCAAATCATGAAAGGTATTATTTTACTGATTTTGGTTCTTGAAATATTAAAATTTTGGAAACCACTCAACATTCGTAGAAAACATAGGTAAAAACCAAGGTTAGGTTTGGGGTTTTGATTATTTTATTTCTTAGAGTCCAAAACATATGTTTAGAAATTAATAAATAATTACACTCTATTTTGCTACAAATAACAACCCAATCTCCCTTTTCTCTTCACTGAAAACCCATTTAGAAAAAAATTAATCTCCCTATCCCAATATATATCCCTCTCAAGGTGTTATCATGATCTTAATAAGATACTATCATGGTTTTAGAATGAACCTTTCAAGGTAATTGATTCTCTCCCTCTTTCTCTTTATTCAAGTACATTATTTTTATTATGCCTTTTTATTTACAATTGTTCATGTTAACATATGTTTTTTCAGATCCCTTTACTATCCATATAACATGAAAGTAATGAGAGACCAACTTGGAATATCATTAATCCCATCCATGAACTATTATGTACACTGGTTATGCTGCCCAAATTATTCTATTTTTTCATGCCAAATGTTTATGTTGTGAATACCCTTACCCATTTCCAATCAAGGGTATTCACCTATTATTTTCCAATAATTCATTGATATGTAAATTCCATCTATATAAACCTCAATCCTTAATCAAGGTATTAAATATACTCTTATATTGTATGATATATGTGGAACGCAAATGCATGTACATGAATGTGATGGGTGGATCGAGAATTATATATCCCTCCAATGCATTGGGTAATGTCTTTATCTCATGAGATACTATATATAGTTCATGGGGGGTTAAACTAAGAACACTATGTTATGATGTCTTGGAAGTTATCCTTGAATTATTCTTATTATGACATGTTTTTTATTATAGCCACATTCCTATTATTCCTTGATGTTAACATCCTATAAGATTCTTCAATATTCTTGATTATTATTCTTACCTTTATATTCCATCATGTTCTGCCTCTTGAATTGCATGTACTACATTAATTTATTTTTTTATTTGATTATTCACTTACTTATCTTTATATCCCACCCATTTCTTATGTACGTCCCCAGGTTATCCCATTCATTTTTAAAAGATCACTATAATTTAAAGGGAATGCTATGTATTTTTTACATAATGTTATTATAACCTTGTTTTAGGTTTCATTGATATATATCTAATTACCCAATGGAACTGGGCCTCTCAATATTTCTGGATTGTGTTATGTGTATATTAATGTAATAGATTATGAAATAAAGTGTTAAAAATGTTGGTTTTCATAGTTGGTATCATAGAAAACACTAGTTATTTTTGGGGATTAGGATTAAAAATACTTAGTGAAAACCCTTCAAATAAGACTAAATATCTGAAAACATCCTTAAATTTTGATAAAATATAGAGGGAGTGTATTCCAAGAAACAAAATCCCTACCTATATAATAAAATTTGGTGTGGATATGGAAAAAGTGTACCTATTTGAAATAACCATGAAAGAGTTCTATGTGTATTAACTCAACTTGTAGTCAGTTTATGATAAAGAGGCCCTGTTGCACACTTAGTTTGACTCTCCCAGAGGATATTCCTTGGTAGATTCACTAGATCTTTATGAACCAAAATAAAGGGAACAAAAAATATTATTAAAATTAATGTTATGAAATATAAAAATGATAACTTAAAGTGAAAACTAGAAATTCATAGGTTAATGAATATGTTCTATTTATGGTTTATCCCTTCAATGTTAATAGTTTACCTTTTATATATTTAATAGTTTCAAAATTATCATCCCTAATTCTATTTTGGATGAAGTAAATGATTAGAAGTATAATTAAATATTGAAAGGTGTGATTATCATCCATTCATGAATATCAAATGTCCTATGTGATCATGGTTCAATGCATTATTTCATATCACACATTTTTTGTAAAACCATTTGAACACCACCTCAAAATATAGAATTTAAGTTATCGATGAAAATATTAAAGGGAAAAAATTTTACATATGAAGTATACAACTTGTCCCATATCAATATTTAAGGGAAAAGTTTACTATTTAACCTTTTTATACCCCCTTTACCGAAATTAGACATTATACAAAGTAAGGATAGGATTTCCTTGTATATATCCAACATAAATTACATGGATAAATAAATCACCCTTTTTATCCTGAATCACCCTATGATTCTATATAAGTGTAAAGAGGATTATGTAACTCCTCTGGAATTTTCATCTCAAGAATAGAAATTATTTCCTTATAAGAAAACATATCTAGAAAAAATAGTTAAGATAAAGGAAAATATAATCCTTAATGATATTCCCATTGTAAGAGAATATACTAATGAGTTCCCTAAAGTTTTTTTTGGAATTCCTCTTATCTAATAGGTTGAGTTATCAATAAAAATTATACTTTGAGATTTTATAATATCCAATACTCCATATATAATTGCCACTATTAAACTTCATTATCTGAAGAAGAAACTATAGGAGAATCCATATAAAGTGTTTATATGCCTAAATTCTTCACCATGAGGTGTTCTTGTCATTTTCATTAAGAATAATGTGGGTCAATGTAACTCTATATTGATTATCGTGATCTCAAGAATATCATGATAAAGAATAAGTACCCTATTACATGGATTGATAACTTGTTTGATAAGCTATGTGGAGCCCAGAATATCTCTAAGGTGGATCTTCTATTAGGATATTATCAAGTAAAGGTGAAGAAGGAGGATATCAAAAAAAATTATTTTTGTACAAGGTTTGGGAACTATGAGTTCATATTGATTCCATTTGGATTCACTAATTCTATAGATATATTAATGGAAATAATTAATACAGTATTCAAGGATTACCTTGCCACATTTCTGGTAGTATTTATAGATGATATTGTAGTTTGATGTAAAAGAATTGAGGAATAAGAGGAGCATTTGAATTTTGTACCGAAGACCATAAAAAATGAAAATTTATATGAAAAGTAAAGTAAATGAAAATTTTTGATGGATCACATAACATTACTAGTATTTTTATCCCCCAAAAAGCGATATTTGTAGTTTTTTCAAAGATAGAGGCAATTAAAGGATTTCTCATACCAACATATGTGATGGATATCCATAGTTTCCTTATATTTGTTGGGGTACTATCATTGATTTATGATAAATTTTTCATGATTTTAAAACCCATTAACCAAGCTAATATAGAGGAGAGTAAATTATTTCTAGGATTATGAATGTGAGGATGGATTTAACGAGTTAAATAAGTGGCTAATCATTGCACTTGTGCTCACATTACCCATTAATAGGGAATGATTTTTGATCTATAGTGATGCATCCAAAAAATTCTTGGGCTGTGTACTCATATAAAATGAAAAATTGATAGCTTATTCCACCCACCAATTAATGATCCATAAGAAAAACTACCCAAATAATGATATGGAATTAGCTTTTGTGATCTTAACATTGAAAATATGGAAAAATTATCTCTATAGGGAGAGGTGTGACATATATTAAGATCATAAAACCTCAAGTATATATTCACACAAAAATAGACCAACATTCACCAATGAATGTTGTTAGAGCTGATCATGGAGTATAAATATTCAATACAGTACCATCCAAGGAAGGTGCATAAAGTTGAAAATTCTCTGGGTAGAAAGGATTCTACAACCCTATCCTTGATGAATATTGAAAGGGATCCAATCATATTAGACATGAAAAGGATGGATATAAGAAAGGAAAATCATCCCAACTTACTAAAATAAATTCCCAACCATTAATTCTTGAGAGTGTCATGGAGGCCTAAAAATATGATAAGGAGATATAAAGAAATTTATAAAATATTCTTGAGATCAACATTTATAAATATTGTGTTATTATGTTTAGAACTAAGATATGTGTCCCATAAAAATCAAAACTGAAGATGGAAATTATAGATGAGGAACATAGATATTCCTTCCCTATTCATCAAGTAAGAACATATATATATAGAGATCTGAAGAAAAACTTATAATGGGATAACATTGTAAAAACCTGGAAATTTCAAGGAAATGTTTTTTTTAATTTCTTTGGGATTTTACAAGAACGCAATTTCTGACGGCACCTGATTATGAGGCCCGGTGTGCCCGGAATAAATTTCTGATGTTTTCCTCGGGTACATTCAGTGAACGAACGAGTGAGTTTTTCTATCTTTTAAACCGATGCTCGGAATTGAAATCTGAGGGCACCGATGAACTCGCGGCACTGGTATTCACTTAAGGGGACCTTTACCGTAGTTGCGTTTTGACGTATGTGGTAGTTAAAAATTGAGGATTCAATAAGAATTGAATATAATTATTGTGAAACAATTTTATTTAAGTGGATGTTTTTCCCTCTAAAAGGAAGTTGGAGGTGGGCCTCACACCCCACCTAACTTCCCATGGAAAAATATCAAAGGTTGGTGGAGCCCACACGAGCCCCCAACTTTTCACATTCCCTCAACACCTTGAAACCCCTCTTTAACTCCCCTTGTAATTAATTGTGGAAACTCTTCCTATCCCTCTCTCTTCCACTTTAATGTTGCCAACACATGTTAATCAATGAATTATAACTATTTAATTAATTAATTAAGTTGTTTGAATTTTGAATAACTTGGGTGACTAAAATAATAGCTTGGACATTATATTATTTTGGCACTTATTGTGTTGGGATTTTGGGGGAAGCTCTAGTGAAATTGAGAAGGGTGTTCGTCTCTTAAAACTAAGAACACCGACCATCCAATGAGGAACATCTTCTCCCGACGAAGAATGCTTCACGCCTTCAACTCTTATTCTTCCTCCGCGTCAAGGGAGAAGACACCATTAGTGAGGAGCATCGTCTACAACAACGACTCCTCCTTCGACAACGACGGAATTGACACCATTCTACCGCGACTCGACGACGAGCAACGTCAATTTCGAGGTAGGGGGTTTTTTTTATTTAAGTTTACGTGATTCTTTCCCTAGAGCATGGAAGAATATTCTATTGGGTGTTTATTCGAACTACTAACGCGGTGGGTATGGACTACGAACAAGTCCGGACCCACCGCCAACTAGTTCTTGATGTGCGGGGGTATGGGTTCGGGTGCGTGGTGACGGAAGGTGGCACGACGTGCGGACGGGGGGCCAGGCGATGCGGCTGGTTTGAGGCACGCTGGCGTGGGTAGCCGGGGGCGGTGCAGCGGCGCGACGGGCAGTTGAAGGCGGTGGCGGTTCTGGCCGTGCAGATGAAGGCTGGAGTTGGGGTGCTAAATTGGAGAACAGAATCGTGAAGGGAGGAGTTAATTGGAGAGAGAAATGATACGGAGATAGAAATAATAATAATAAAATGAGATAGAGATAATAATAAAAATTATAAAAGCAAGGGTGGCGCCTATTAGTGAGGCGCATGGGGATTGTGGGATTGTGGATATTAGATGGGATAATTTAAGGAATTAAATTAAATTAAAAATAATAATAATATAATAATGTTATTATTATTTTCATTGGGAAAACTGTATTTTGACAGTATCTTCCTCGTGCGACCTCGGTTTCACGAACCATCAGCGGCAGTGTGACCCTGACTCCAAGACAGAATTTATGAGTCCAATATTGGATATCTTTTTCAGGTTTTTGGATCAGGTACCCGAAGCGCTCGGAAAATAATAGATTTAATATTATTATTAAATCTTCGACCCGCCATAACTCATGCGTGCGACGTCCGACTGGCTTGCCGTCAGTGGCGATGTAATCATAACATCAATACGGTCGATTCAAGTCTAATGTTGAAAACTAAATTCTGGTTCATGGCTCGGGCCCACGAAACACCGAATAATAATTATATTATTATTACGAGATCTTGTATCGGGCATATCTCTCTCATACGGTGTCGGAATGTAGAACCGTCTCCGAGGTTGCGACCCTAGAATTAAGACGGATGTTTCAAGACCAATTTTGGATATTTATGTGAAGGTCGAGGCACGGGCCCCATGAGGCCCGGTTCACGCGTGTTGTGCTGAAATGCAACTTTTTCACCGGCTATCCGTTTTGGACCAATGGGTAGTCCATCTCGTGTGTTTTTCCATATGGATCGCAATGGTGTGACCAGTTTTGTTAACCGGTTTCATTTGAAGTATGGTCGGGTTGGTTCGAACCCGAAACCAACCGGGCCCTCGGAGCGGAAACGCTTATAACTTAAGCTCCGGACGTCCGATTGACATGCCGTCGACTATGTTGGATTCCTCTTGATGAGACGGAACTTTCGGCATACTTCGCCTGAGGTTTGGACGCAGTTGGATAGTGGCCAGGTTGGATTGAACCCGAAATCCAACCGGGCCCCTGGAACGGAAAAGCTGATAACTTTCAGACCGGACGTCCGTTTGAAGAACCGTCAGCGGTGTTGGTGATCACGTTGAGAAACGGACCCTATGAGCATACCCTATGAGATTTCAGGGTACAGTTTAGATACGGCCGGGTTGGTTCGCACACGAAACCAACCGGGCCCCTGGGATGAAAAGGCTAATAACTCACAGACCGAGCGTCCGATTGACGCGCCGTCTGTTGCGTTGAGACCCCTATGACGAGGCGGTCCTTTGAGATACTTCTTCGTGGGACTTTTTGATACTTGTAGTATCGACCAGTAGCTCGTGGAGCGGACCCTCCCGAAGACGAGCGTATGGAGTACGGAGACCGTGTAACCGGCTGAGACCTGACGACTGCTTGACCGACTCGACTAGCCCAGTGGACGGTGCACTACTTTGTTTGGGTGCAGACCCATGGCGGACGGAGCACTACTGAGTTTAGGTGCAGACCCGCGGTACTCGTCCGGAGAGTACCTCTGCAAGCTATTAGGGGGAAGCACTACTGTGTTTGGGTGGAAGACCTTGGTGGGAAGCACAACTGTGTTTGGGTGGCTGACCCGCGGTACTCGACAGGAGGAGTACCTCAGCAGTCTTAGGTTAGTGAGCAGTACCTCGGAGTCGTGAAAGGATCACTGTACACTCCAGAGACGGGGCTCTTCAGCAGTTACAGTTTCGATAATGAAAATCCTAGTTTGAGCCGAGTCTATGACCTTTGAGTTTACCTCATGATTGAGATGGGTCACTTGATAACTTAGGTATATGTACGGGCATATACTTGGGTAGTGGTTATCCGTTGATTTCATAATCTTTGTGTTTCCTCAAGATTGAGATGGGTTACTTGATAACTTAGGTATATGTATGGGCATATACCTAAGTAGAGGTTATCTGTTGAGATATTCTTTGTGGTTATCCTTGTTGGTTTTAATGAGACCTTGAGGGTCTTAGGGTCCCTACTGAGTATCGTTATACTCACCCCTACATGGGCTATGCCCACACCTCATTGTGTTAGTCGCAAACGACGGGCAGTGCTGACAGAGGCCGAGTGTTCGAAGACTGGACGATACCCAGAGGTGGACCTCACGACGAGTCAGTATCAGGAGGTGGAATTCACGACTAGATGATACTCGGAGGATGTTGACGGTCAAGAGCGTTGTGGAGGCTATCTGTACCTACCCTTCTGGTAGGATCCGTGGTTGACGATCCAGGAGCTGTGCTATCTGTACCTACCCTTCAGGTAGGATCCGAGGAGGACAACCCAAGAGCTGCTTCCTTTCTTCCAGCTGTTGTCTTTTTCTGTTGTAATTTTGTTCATTTGTAGCTGTACTTTCGATTGGGTTTGTATTCTGGCCCACTTACTTTTCAGCACTTTCTTTTGTTCTTAGTGTATTACTTCCGCTTGTACTCTATGTGTTTTTTTACTTTTATAAAGGCAATGCCTTCCTAGTTATCGGGATTTACACCTTTGGTTCTAGTCACCATCCCCTGGCCTATGGAAGGCGGGCTTGAAGTATTCATGGCACGGGCCCCGAGGACAGGTTGTGACAAATTGGTATCAGAGGAGTTTGGTTCTACCGCAGAACTAAGGACTCTGATCTTTTTCTATGTGAAGCAATAGTGTTAAGGGCACTGAGTGTGATCTTCAGTTCAGGGAGTCCAGTGTTGGTGCGGCAGCCGACGTATCCATACGCCATGACCCTTACTTCTTATTTCTGACTTTGTGCACGAAAAACACTGATTGCTTGTGTGTTTCCAAAGTTTTAAAGTCAGCTCAAACCAGGTTAGCTCACCAGGTATAAATCGTTGACCGCGTCGCATCTGTTCAGGATGTCTCCACGCAGACAGTCAGTTGGAGTTTCCGAGAGAGTACTCGATGACGACCCACCGAGCGGTGAGGCTCCGGTGCGGGGACCTTTTTACTATGTTGGCACCCTCGGGTGGTGTACCAGCAACACCACCACCTGTTGGGCAGCAGATGCCACCAGCCTTACTAGCGAACTGTGCACACTGGCAGAGCGCACTGCACGAGTTCCAGCAGCAGCAGCCTCCGAGGTTACGAGGCGATTCCCAGAAAGCAGAGGACTGTCTGGAGGCTATTGCTAGAGTTTTCTACCTAGCTGAGACATTAGTAGAGTGGATGGTGGACTTGGATTCTAGTGTTTTTCAGTGAGTGACCATGAGGATGGTCCACATAGCGATGAGGCTTTGGTACGTGGACCGATGCCTAAGGTAGTGCCTTCGGGTAGTGTGTCAGCTATACATCACTACCTGTTGGTCTGCAGTTACAACCGGTGATACCGATAGGTGACACATGTATGATTACTGTCTTACACATGTTCCGACATCAGATACCCTCAACTTCCGAGGCGAGCCTGACTCACAGGCGGCTGAGGACTGGCTTGAGGAAGTGGCTGAGAGTTTTCTAGAGCTTATACAGCTTCGGCAGGATGACATATCGGTAGATGAGAATTCATCGGGGCGTACCAATCATTCTTGGTACTTGATGACTACAATATGATTAGTGCTTTAGAGCTCGGACCTCAGAGCTAGGTGTGTTTAAGGGATATCCGAGTAAACACTTTTTCCTCTGTGCATTCCTACTCACATTTGGGTGCTAGAGAGAACATTGTGGTTGAATGTTCTTTGGATGAACGAATACAGCTAGAGAATGTTAGAAGTTGGAACACAACGAACTGGTGCCAGTCTCAGAGACTTGGTCGTGCGAATGTTTCAAAAAGTGGAAATGTTAAGGACATATGAATCTGCAGAGCAGCAGACGTGGAAGCAGAGCTAGGAGAGCAGCATGGGGTGGTGTACTTTTTGACATGTTACAATCACCTTCCTTTGTAGTCCCCGCTAAGCTCAGGGAGCTGGAGGGCAGGGGAAGAGAGTAGCTGCATACGGTCAAGGAGTGTGACCCAATGGCTCTAAGAATGATTCACGGGACAGTTTGTGTCCATTACTAGCTTCCATAACTGTAGAATTTGATAATAATCATTATTTCCTTCTACAAATCTTGTCCCAGACCTAGAGTTTTTGGTTAAGCCTTTGACTTAACTCTCACGTCTGAAGATACCTTGGGAGGAGACTAGGTAATCACATTTACACTGATAGTGTGGTCTGACCCACGAGGTGAGAGTTTCGATTGGAATCTCTTGGTGGCAGTGTCGAGGCCTTACGACGTTGGTCTCGGTATGGATTGGATTCACAGTTAATGCTCAGATTGACTGTATTAGGAAAAAAGGTTGTGGTTTATCTACAACGTTGGGATGGGTTTTTCCTTGGTCGGTGAAAAGGAAAACCCAGGCAACAAAGGATGGAATCATGCATAGGAGGGTGTCATCGGTCACTCTTGAGTCGGTTAACCTTACCCTCTTGGAAGCAGTCATTTTGAGTTTCAGTTCTAGCAGGAATTAGAGACCTCTAGAGTTCGAGGATGACGATCACATCCTTATATGGGTCTCACCTCGACGAGGTTTACGAAGATGTGGCTGAGGAGACATGTTATCTCTGAGGTTCAACGGACCTTTCTAGGTCCTCAGCAGGGTAGGCGAGGTGGTTTACCGCTTGATCCATCCACCTCAGTTGCACCAGGTGAACGACGGCTTTCACGTATCTCAACTGAGGAGATACGTGCTTGACCCAATGCATATCATCGACCATGGGGAGTTGGACTTGGGTGATGGGGTGACTCTCACGGAGGTTCCAGTGGGGATCGAGGAATGATAGGAGCGGATCCTATGAGGACGGTTGATTTCTCAGGTGCGATTTCTTTGGCAGTACGAGAACCTCCAGGTAAGCACATGGGAGCGGAAGGCTCAGATGCATGCTCAGTACAACTTTTGTATCCCTAGTTTGTGTTAAAGCTTTACGGGGACATAAAGCCCTGAGGTGGGAGTAATGTAAGGACCCAGGAATTTCAAGGATTTTTTTTCTAAATTTCTTTGGGATTTTACAAGAACGCAGTTTCTGACGGCACCTGATTCCGAGGCCCGGTGTGCCAGGAATCAGTTTCCGAAGTTTAGATCGGGTATGTTCAGTGAACGAACGAGCGGGTTTTTCTATATTTTAAACCGGAGCTTGGAATTGAAATCCTAGGGCACCGATGAACTCGCGACACCGGTATTTGCTTAAGGGGACCTTTACTGCAGTTGCGTTTTGACGTATGTGGTAGTTAAAAATTGGGGATTCAATAAGAATTAAATATAATTGTTGTGAAACAATTTTATTTTAGTGGAAGTTTTTCCCTCTAAAAGGAAGTTGGAGGTGGGGCTCACACCCCACCTAACTTCCCATGAAAAAATATCTAAGGTTGGTGGAGCCCACACGAGCCCCCAACTTTTCACATTCCCTCAACACCTTGAAACCCCTCTTTAACTCCCCTTGTAATTAATTGTGGAAACTCTTCCTCTCCCTCTCTCTTCCACTTTAATATTGCCAACACATGTTAATAAATGAATTCTAACTATTTAATTAATTAATTAAGTTGTTTTAATTTTGAATAACTTGGGTGAATAAAATAATAGCTTGGTAATTATATTATTTTGGCACTTGTTGTGTTGGGATTTTGGGGGAAGATCTAGTGAAATTGAGAAGGGTGTTCGTCTCTTAAAACTAAGAACACCGACCATCCAATGAGGAACATCTTCTCCCGGTGAAGAATGCTTCACGCCTTCAACTATTATTCTTCCTCCGCGTCAAGGTAGAAGACAACGTTAGTGAGGAGCATCGTCTACAACAATGAATCCTCCTTCGACAACGATGGAATCGACACCATTCTACCGCGACATTCGACTTCCGCGACTCGACGACGTGCGACGTCAATTTCGAGGTAGGGGGTTATTGTTTATTTAAGTTTACATGATTCTTTCCCTAGAGCATGGAAGAATATTCGGTTGGGTGTTTATTAGAACTACTAAAGCAGTGGGTACGGACTACGAACAAGTCCGGACCCACCGTGAACTAGTTCTTGATGTGCTGCGGTACGGGGTCGGGTGCGTGGTAACGGAAGGTGGCGCGGCGTGCGGACGGGGGGCCAGGTGATGCGGCTGGTTTGAGGCGCACTGGTGTGGGTAGCCAGGGGAGGTGCGGTGGCGCGGCGGGTAGGCGAAGGCAGTGGCGGTTCTGGCCGTGCGGATGAAGGCTGGAGTTGGGGCGCTAAATTGGAAAACAGAATCATGAAGGGAGGAGTTAATTGGAGAGAGAAATGATAAGGAGATAGAAATAATAATAATAAAATGAGATAGAGATAATAATAAAAATTATAAAAGCAAGGGTGGCGCCTATTAGTGAGGTGCATGGGGATTGTGGGTGTGTGGATATTGGATGGGATAATTTAAGGAATTAAATTAAATTAAAAATAATAATAATATAATAATGTTGTTATTATTTTCGTTGGGAAAACTGTAGTTTGACAGTATCTTCCTCGTGCGACCTCTGTTTCACGAACTGTCAGCGGCAGTGTGACCCTGACTCCAAGAAAGAATTTATGAGTCCAATATTGGATATCTTTTTCGGGTTTTTAGATCGGGTACCCGAAGTGCTCGGAAAATAATAGATTTAATAATATTATTAAATCTTCGACCCGCCATAACTCACGCGTGCGACGTCCGACCGGCTTGCCGTCAGTGGCGATGTAATCCTGACATAAATATGGTCAATTCAAGTCTAATGTTGAAAACTAAAATCTGGTTCATGGCTCGGGTCCACGAAACACCGAATAATAATTATATTATTATTATAGGATCTTGTATCGGACATATCTCTCTCATATGGTGTCGGAATGTCAAACCATATGCGAGGTTGCGACCCTGGAATTAAGACGGATGATTCAAGACAAATTTTGGATATTTAAGTCAAAGATGAGGTGTGGGCCCCACGAGGCCCGGTTCGCGCGTGTTGCGGTGAAATGCAACTTTTTCCCTGGATATCCGTTTTGGACTAATGGGTAGTCCATCTCGTGTGTTTTTCCATATGGATCGCAATGGTGTGACCGGTTTGGTTAACCGGTGTCATTTGAAGTATGGCCGGGTTGGTTCGAACCCGAAACCAACCGGGCCCTCAGAGCGGAAATTCTTATAACTTGAGTTCCGGACGTCCGATTGACGTGCCGTCAAATTTGTTGGATTCCTCTTGATGAGGCGGAACTTTCAGAATACTTTTCCCGAGGTTTGGACGCAGTTGGATAGTGGCCGGGTTGGATTGAACCCGAAATCCAACCGGGCCCCTGGAACAGAAAAGCTGATAACTTTCAGACTGGACGTCCGTTTGACGAACCCTCAGTGGCGTTGGTGATCACGTTGAGAAATGGTCCCTATGAGCATAACCTATGAGAGTTAGGGGTATAGTTGAGATACGGCTGGGTTGGTTCGCACACGAAACCAACCGGGCCCCTGGGACGAAAAAGCTAATAACTCACAGACCGGGCGTCCGATTGACGCGTCGTCTGTTGCGTTCAGACCCCTATGATGAGGCGGTCCTTTGAGATACTTCTTAGTGGGACTTTGTGATACTTGTAGTATTGACCAGTAGCTCGTGGAGCGGACCCTCCCGGAGACGAGCGTACGGAGTACAGAGACCGTGTAACCGGTTGAGACCTGACGACTGCTTGACCGACTCGACTTGGAGTGAGTCGACTAGCCCAGTGGATGGAGCACTACTTTGTTTGGGTGCAGACCCATGGCGGACAGAGCACTACTGAGTTTAGGTGTAGACCCGCGGTACTCGTCCGGAGAGTACCTCTGCAGGCTATTAGGGGGGATGCACTATTGTGTTTGGGTGGCAGACCCCGGCGGGAAGCACTACTATGTTTGGGTGGATGACCCGCGGTACTCTACAGTAGGATTACCTCAGCAGTCTTAGGTTAGTGAGCAGTACCTCAGAGTCGTGATAGGATCACTGTACACTCCAGAGATGGGGCTCTTCAGCAGTTACAGTTTCAATAATGAAAATCCTGGTTTGAGCTGAGTCTATGACCTTTGAGTTTACCTCATGATTGAGATGGTTCACTTGATAACTTAGGTATATGTATGGGAATATACCTGGGTAGTGGTTATCCATTGATTTCATAATCTTTGTGTTTCCTCATGATTGAGATGAGTTACTTGATAACTTAGGTATATGTATGGTCATATACCTAAGTAGATGTTATCTATTGAGATCTTCTTTGTGGTTATCCTTGTTGGTTTTAGTGAGACCTTGAGGGTCTCGGGGTCCCTATTGAGTATCGTTATACTCACCCCTGCACGGGCTATGCCCGCACCTCGTTGTGTTAGTTGCAGACAACAGGCAGTGCAGACAGAGGCCGAGTGTTCGAAGACTGGACGATACCCGGAGGTGGAACTCAAGACGAGTTAGTATTAGGAGGTGGACTTCACGATGAGACGATACTCGGAGGAGGTTGACGGGAAAGAGCATTGTGGAGGCTATTTGTACCTACCCTTCAGGTAGGATCCGTGGTGGATGATCCAGGAGCTGTGCTATCTGTACCTACCCTTCAGGTAGGATCCGAGGAGGACGACACAGGAGATGCTTCCTTTCTTCCAGCTGTTGTCTTTTTCTGTTGTACTTTTGTTTAGTTGTAGCTTTAATTTCGATTGGGTTTGTATTCTGGCCCACTTACTTTTCATCACTTTCTTTTGTTCTTAGTGTATTACTTCCACTTGTACTCTGTGTGTTTGTTTACTTTTATAAAGGAAATTCCTTCCCAGTTATCGGGATTTACACCTTTGGTGATAGTCTCCAGCTCCTGGCCTATGGAAGGCGGGCTTGGGGTAGTAACGACATGGGCCCTGAGGACGGGTCATGAAAAACATGAAGATAGAGATTGTAGAATTTATATATCGATGCTTGGTATGCCAACAAGTCAAGGATGGAAAAAAATTCTAAGTGTATGATGCATTAATTACCTATACCAGTATTTAAATGGGGAAATATAACCATGGATTTAATAATAGTACTTCCCCTAACATCTAAAGGAAATAATGATATTTGGGTGGCAATCGACCACCTTAAAAAATCAGAGAATTTAATTATTATTAAGGAATATTTATCTCTTGACTAAAACACATTGATATACATAAGAGAAGTGGTAATACTAAATGGAGTACCATTATCCGTTGTATCTGATCAAGATCATAGGTTTTACTTGAGGTTCATCAAAAAACTTTAACAAGATTTTGATACAAAGATGAGTTTCATTTATGCTTATCACCCTTATATGGATGATCATTCTAATATAATCATTAAAAATATAGATAATATATTTAGATATTTTACAATTTATTTTCAAGGTTTTTGGGATCATCATATTCCACTAGTGGAGTTCTTATATAAAATTAATTTTTTATTATAACATTTAAATGGGACCTTAAGAGGCTATGTATGAGAAGATATGTTAGACTCCAACATGCTGGGATAATGTTAGAGAGTTGAAACTGATTGGACTTGATCTTATTCCTGATATTATAGGGAAGGTATAAACCATTAAAATTCATATTAAATCTGCATAAATTCAACATAAAATATATGTATACAATCATCTATGAGACCTAGAGTTTGATTTTGGAGGAAAGGTGTTATTTCATATATCACTATTGAAGAAATTCATAATTTTTGGGAAGAAGGGAAAGCATAGTCCTGGATACTTCATCCACTTTGATTTCATGGATCATAATAGAGTTGTGGATTTTTTAATAGCACTCACACTAAAAAATCTCAAGAACATTATGTGTTACATACACCCCACTTAATGAAGTACTTACCTAGACCCAAACATGTACTGAATATGGAGGTGGTACCATTAGAGAATTATATTTCATACAAGGAGAAGCTGGTGAGGATATTAGATTGTACATAGAAATTTTTATGACATAACAAAACTCAACTAGTAAAAGTAATATGGTGGAAACAAAATTTTTAGGAGGAAATAAGGGAACTGGGAGAAGTGATGAAATAGAAGTATCATCATCTATTTTAGTGTATGAAATGAAATTTTAAGGATGAAATTTCTAACAATGGGAAGAATGTAACGAAACAAAACTTTATAAATGAAATTCCCTTGTGAATAAATAAATTCCTTATTAATTAATGTATTTATATAAAACACATTCACTATATTTCATATGGTATTTTAGACCATTATAAAATAAATCCATAATTTTCTTATTGGGTTTAAAAGAACATTACGAATCATAATTTTTGATAATATATCCATTTTACATTAACCATTATGATTATCATATATTAAGGGTTATGATAAAATCTAATGGACACATAAGGAGGAAGTGATGGCCTCGACAAGAAGGATCATACACTATGAAGCCCATTTTTAGAGCCTATAAGAGAGATGGAATCTTTGGCATTTTTCCTTAACCAATCCCAAGATGAGATTCACGAACTATAACTTGATTGAAAATAGTTATGGGATAACTTCAATCATATTGAGATCATATCCTAAAACATTTTTTCTAAACCACCACAAGAAAGTACCATCATCACACAACTTACCCTTAGGGTGTACACTTGTATAATAAGGGGTTATGTATCTTGGCCCTAGTAGTATGAATTTCTATTTGTCTTTTTATGAAAATAATGATAAGATTTATCTCATTTAATTATTAATTTATATATATAATTATATAATGTGTTTTATAAAATTACATATGAAGAAACAAAAATTGTATTTTTGGAAAAAATATATAGTTTAAATTAAATTACTCTTTCTAATAAATACAATGGTTATAAAATAAATTTTATTTTAATGAATTAGTTTTATTAAAAAAATTCTTTAAATATAAGTGATAAAATAATTTAATTAAGTCCTATGTAATTTTTATAACGGCCAAAATGTTCTTTGTGTTGTGAAAGCTGCTATTTTTTAATAAAAAAGAATATTTAGTAAATAGTTGAAATTACTCTATTTATAAATTTATTTTGGTATAATACATTTTATTTTTTAATCATTACATAAAAATTATCTATTATTTAGTTTTTCATAATTTTCTAAGACAATTGAATTTTTGGGTAAAAATTAAATACTGTATAAACATGTGGTATGTATTATGACATCATAATAGCCCAAAACTAATGTAATAAATACTGTAATATGTTTCCATGACCAAAATATATTTCCCATTAAAAATTATGTGTTTTTAAATCATTTTAAAAACCTGTAATGAATCCGAAAAAACTTATATTATATTTTAAGGTTTAAAAAACAATTATTTAGGAACATGACTCACTTCCAAATCATGAATGGTATTATTTTAATGATTTTGGATCTTAACCTAATAAATTTTTTCAAAAAACTCCTCTCTGGTAGAAACCATAGGCAAAAAAAATGTAAAGGTATATGGTTTTGATCATTTAATTACTCATAGTCCAAAATAGGAGTTTAGAAATTAATAAGGAATTCCCACCTCTTTTTTTATAAATGATTACCCAGCCTCCATTTACATGTAGATATCCAATCCTTTTACACATATTATTACAGGATTTTTAACATAAATATCTAGTAAAAACAAACTAAAGGATAGAGAGGTTGAGTTTCTTTGGAAGAATAGGAACATAAAACATCATCATTAAACTAAAACTAAACATCATTATTTATTTCACCTTAACGAGTTCCTAAATCCCTTCGAGATCCTAAAACTACATAGGATAACCTGGGGAATACATAAAATAATTTTGTGAGATATAAATCCTAATAAGGGAATATACATGGTAATAAATTATATCATATGAGTCATAAGACATAACATGATGACATAAAAGACAAAGATCAAGAATAATCATATGAAGGCATAATATAAAGAACATGGAATCATCATTTCATGGAAACATTAGAATGTGGAGGCAATATATAACATGAAGTAAATATAATTAAATGATAACCACCAAGATGAAATCACATGGTGGATAGAGTCCCTTCGTGGATTAGGTACACTCCATAATCCCATACATAACATCTCATGATAAAAAAACATTACTCAATGCATTGGAGAACTATCTGGGTGCACCCAAAATAACATGTACATGATTATGTGTGCCAAAAAATGGAATAAATCATAAGGAATAAACATAATAATTACCTATAGGAATAAATTTGTTTCATAATATTTCCTCATATTATAAAAGTTTCACATGCAATGAGATGGGTTGCATTTGAGAGATGGTCTGTAGTCAAGTGTTACCCCTATTAATGGAAGGGAGAATAAGATAGGTATAATTATTGGAGTTTTTGTAAAATCGGAGTACAAATCCACAAGTGAAATAAATTGGTATTAATTTACTTCTATAAATTATAATTTTTCTAAATACCCATATACGTTCTGATATAGGGATTATTGTTTTAGTAAAAATGTTAACGCTAAATTGTTCGATCATTTAGGTAGTTTTACTGACCATCACAAACTAGTTTATTCCTATTTCATATTATTTATATATATTCATTAAAAAATGTAAAATAATATATAATAAACTTATTTTCAAATTATTTAACCATAATAATATTTTAATGATTATCCTTGAAGGTGGTGGAGAAACACAGTGTACATTTTCCATGGCAGTGGTGAAGCAACCATATTGTATAGAACAGTTTCATTTGCAATACAAAAAACTAGAGGTTATAATATTAACATTTCACCATAATAATAACATATCCGTATATTTATGATACTTATGTTACTTTGTTTAGGTATATTGGGATCCTATGGGGGTAGTGGAAGAAGAATAAAATTTAAAGAGAGTATTCACGAATCTTACCTCTTCTTTTGGTTGTTTATTCTTAGGACACCCCTTAAAGAATAATATAATGGTATTTGGATGATATAAATAGCACTTAGAAATTTTATATATGAATGGAAATAAATTTAGGTAGAAATTTGGAAAGATTCAAATCTTTAAAGGTGTAAGGTGAAGGGGTTGTGAGGGTGGTATTTATAAGGGGAGGAGAAGAGTTTTTTTTCATTATTATAATCATTGGAAAAATATTTTGGATCAATAATATCAATAATATTGATTATTATCACTATATAAAGTAAATGTTGCAAGTTTTTTTGAAATAATGTTTTATTGCATCATTCATGGCTCAAAAATTCATATGTTTAGCTTATAATGTTAAATATAGTATTTTATTGTATTTCTCAATTCACTCAAAATTCAACTATTTTCAAAAAATACCGAAAATTTACCCTGACCATTTTTTGATGTTTAGAATCCAAAAAATAAATTTTTTTTTATGAAAATAATTTTATAAATATAAAAATTTTATTTTTTAAATAAAATTCTCATTTATTTTAAAAATAATAACTTTAATATTATGATCAATTTTACAACCCATTGAAAAATTACATATGTTCTAATAAAATTTTATTGTTATTATTATAAAAAATTATATTAATTTATAAACCCATTATATGAAAATAAACTTTATTTTACATGATTATATTTTTTATAAAAATAAAAATAAAACATACATGTTTTATAAAAATACGTATACATATTTTATCATTTTTAAAACATTTATTTAGCTATATCATGATATAAATATGGCATATTTTCATTTTATAAGATACTCAAATACTATTTTACACTTCCATGGGTGCAGATTCTATTCTAATGGCCAGGTTACTATTCCTAATGCTCATATTACTATTCTAATGGATAGGTCATTATTTCAATAGTCAGATTGTTATACCAACAATAAAATTTGTAATAGTCATATGGGTTTACTACTTCCTATAAATACCTCACATTTCATTAATTCATCATTAACTTATGTTTTCTCCCAATTTTTCTACATTTTTTTTTCATTTCTAGAGTGCTTTTCATTAGTGTTATTATTCTGGGGGTTCAAGAATATCCAAATTTTCCTATTATTATTTTATTATTTTCTTTTTTATCCCATTATATTACCATAAATTTTTATGGAAATTTTTATTCTATAAATTTAATGTATAAATTAATATAATAAAATGTTGTTGGTTTTATTATGTGGTTTTTTCGAATTATATAGTATTATATTACTAAATAAGAATTAATTAAATATTCATAAGAGAAATTCCATTGATATAATTATAGGTCGTTACATTCTTACCCCCTTAATAAATTCATCCCTTCAAATTTCCATTTACATAATAAGGTGAAAATAGGTGATGATGCTTTTGCTTTATCTATTCCTCCATTTCCTAGGTTTCCTCCTTGTACTTATGGTTTCACTATAGTACTTTGACTAGGTGAGTTGTCTTGTAGCATAGAACTTTATCTATATGGTTCAGTATATTCACCATCTTATTTTCATAATAGAGATAACTTTCTAGACGTACCACCTCATTTTTTAATACATGTGAGGGATATCATTTGTTCTTCCTCAAGAGGGATGTGTGGAATATTTTATGTACTTGAGAAAGTATTGATGGGAGTGTTATTTGATAGTATACAACTCATATTTTATTGACAATTTCAAAGGATCCGATGTACTTGTGACATAACTTACCTTTCTTCACAAATCTCAGGATTCTATTCCATAGAGATATTTAGAGTAACACTTTATATCTAACCTCAAACCCCAGGACTCATCAATGATTGTCAGAAAAACTCTTTTATCAACTTTGAGTATCCCAGATTTGATGTTGAATGATCTTAACATTTTCTACAATTTCCTCAACCATTTCAAGTCCCAACATATTTCATTTTCAAAATTCACCCAGCATGTTGGTGTTTTACATCACTTCCCATAAAGGGCTTCATATAAATCAATTTGGATGATTTTTTTGGAAACTATTATTACAAGAGAATCAACCATTAGAAGTTATTGATACCATGATCCTTTGAATTCCATCAGGCATGATCTCAATATGTCCTCAAGTGCCTATATAGTTCACTCATATTGGCTATCAGTTTGGGGTTGATAATTCATACTGAAGTTCAACTTAATGTTTAGAGAATATTGTATAAACATCCAAAACATGGCGGTAAATATAATATTTCAATCAAACATAATCAATAATGTTGTTTCACATAGTATCACTAATTTTATGTATATCCTTGGAAGTTGATCAAGTGATAAGTCCTCCAAAACTGTAATGAAATGAGTAGTCATCATAAGATGATCCACCATAACCCATATAGAATTATTCCCTTTGGATTTATTTATAATACCTATGAAAAAAATCCATAGTGATGCTCTCCCATTTCTATATAGGTATGGGTAATGGTTTCATCATCCCCTTAGAATATTTCCTTTCAAACTTTACATGCTGACATACTAGTCATTTTGATATATATTTTGTGATATCCTTCTTTATAATGTCCCAAAAATAGTTCTATTAGTGATATCAAAACATCTTTTTTCTCCCTAGGTTGATGGAGAAGGTTGAGCTATGTGAATCATTCAACAACTTCTTCTTTTTCTTAGTATTTTATGGTACACATATTAATAACCCAAATACTAAAACTCTTTCTTCATAAATTTTAAACTCTATGGATTTATCTTTTCTTATAGCTTCCACCTTATTTTTTATTTCCATTTAATCTCTTTGATCATCCTTTATCTTTTCCATAAGGGATGGTTGAGAATTAATTTGATAAAGGAATAACTATGTCCCTTAATTTATGATTACCATGTACATCCTTTGAAAATTTAAGAATATTGGATGCTCCTCAATACTCATTATTGATAATGTTTCTAGATCCTTTCTACTTATATCATTTGAAACATTATTTTCTTTCATAGTATAGTTTTGGATTGAGATGCCATAGTCCTTAATCAACTTCAACTATCTTTACTGGTTCATATAAATATCCTTTTGTGTGAATATATATTTGAGTATCTTATAATCCATTTATATCTTACACTTCTCCCCATATAGATAATGATTCCATATTTTCAATTTAAAGATTACAACAACCAACTACAGAACATGTGTTGGATATTTATACTCATAAAACTTCAACTTCCTCGAAGTGTAAGAAATAAATTTTAAATTTGTAATCAGTAGAAAATCTAATCCCTTCTTCGAAGCATCGTTTTATTCTAAAAAAAGTTCCCCACTTGAAGGCGGTGTGAGGAATGTGGAACTGATAATCCTCCTTTTCAATTCCATGAAGTTATCTTTACCTTCATTAGTATAGAAAAACATTACTTCCTTCCATGTAATCCTAGTTAGTAGGTTTTGAAAATTGTGAGAAGTTTCTCGAAAATAATCATAAATACCTAGATAGTCCAAAGAAACTATGGATATCTATTATAAATCTTAGTCTAGGCCACTCTTAATTTCCCTTTATCTTAGAGGGGTCGATATATATCTCTTTACTGGTGATAACATACCCTGAAAATGATACTTTTTTCATCCATAACTCACATTTATTGTACATTTCATATAATTATCCTATTGTAAGGTATTTAGTATAGTATTCAAATTATCCACATATGAATTCTTTATTTTGGAGTATATCAAAATATCATCTATAAGGGTTACCAAAAAAAGTTCATGGTAATCTCTAAAGAATCTATTCATGAAATTCATAAAGATTACTAGATCATTGGTGATTCTGAGGGGAATCACTATGAACTCATAGTGTTTATACCTTGTTCAAAAGGTAGTCTTGGAATATATTATTCTCCACATTTAATTAGTGATATCTATAATGAAGGTTCATATTAGAGAAATGCTGGTCCCCATTTAGTTGATAAAATAATTCATCAAACTATGACACGTGATACTTTTTATTTATCAGGATTTTTTTGAACTTGTGATAATTAATGTATAGGCACATTGACCCATCATTATTCTTGAAAAAGAGGACAAACACACTAAATGTTGTAGCATTTGGGAGTATAAAAATATTTTATAGATTCTATTATAACTATTTATTTAATTATTATAACTCAAAGGTGGATATTATATAAGGATTCTTGGATATGGGAAGAGATACATATATAATTTAAATTGTGGACTCAACCTCTCAACTAGGAAGAAGACCAGAGAGCTCTTTAGGGAATACACTAGTATAATCCATTAAAATGAGAATGTATTCAAGTATGATTCTCTCCTTTGTCTCAATAACATGAGATAAATATTATTTCTTATAAGGAAATAATAACCACACTTGAGATGAATATTACAAAGGAGATTCATATTCCTCCTTACACATGTATAATATTGGAGGATGACACAGGATGTGATCGGTCATCTCCCTCTTTCGATAATTAACATTGGCTTTATATAAATATAACCACTACATTCCCAATATTTAAGAAATTACACTAAAGGATGTATTATAATATTTTATGGATGGTTTATCCTATAGACATTGATCAAGGATGAATTATATAATTTGGATGAAATAATTTCTTTGTTTTCTGTTCTCATAGATAGCTCAACCTCCATGTTTTAGCAATAGTGATAGAATATGCCCTTCCATGATATTTAGGACACAAAGGTTTTTGTCATGGATTATATCTGATAACCCTTGCATAAAGTAAATACTCAGATTTTATGTATATATATTTTTTAGTTATATGGGATTATTATGAGACTACAAAATTCGACAACACGTGATTCTGAGGCCCGGAGAGCCCGAAATAGAGTTTTGAACTTTTTTAAGGTACATTCAGTAAATGTGCGAGCGTGTTTTTCTATCTTTTTAATCGGTGATCAAAATGAAAATATGAGGGCACTATTTAATTTGTTGTTCCAGGATTTTCTTAGGAGGCTTTGGCCAACAAGGGTCGGACAGAAAAGATAAATTTTGGACTTTTCGAAAAAATAATAAAATAACTCTTTGATTTATTTTATTTTTTCTTCAATTGTTGAATGAAAGTTGGAGAAACCCCAGTGAAATGATGGGAATTAAATGATGGTCATTTAATGACTCATTTCTTTTGTTGGGAAACTTGAACACTAGTTCAATTAATGGTTCATTAATTAAGGTTCATTAATAAACCATATTAATGAACACAATGTCTTGATTGTTTCTTTTTATTATTAAACCCATTGGTGAATGAATAAATGACCATAGGAGAAACCTCTGATGTAATGCCGACAACATCAACCTTCAACGAATAACAAAAAATTAATGATGACCATTGGAGGAACCAATCTGGAGATCGACGAGCAGCGATGAACGTCGAATGAAAATGAATGCATAATTCCTTCCTTCGTTCGCAATGGATTCCACCGAATCCGAGTAGGGGATTTAATTGAACTAAGTGTTTAATGATTACTCTTATCCCATTCCTGAAAAATACAGAAAATGAGAATCAATCTACTAAAGGGTTGATCCACGACTCATTCTTTCTTGAGAGTGGTTGTTGCAGGGTCTTATTTTGGGATTTTCTTATTCTATTTGATAATTGTTATTACCCCCATGATAAAATGCTAACACGGAGGGCGTATGCCAATCCAAACAAGGATAAGATCATCCAATGCTCTTGGATAATGTGAGTTCTTCATGGGAGACAAAGAAACGGGGCATCTAGGGGAATCCAAGGGGATTACAGTGAAGGAGTTGACTTGAGAGGCATGTAGGTGTAGATGAGATGGAAAACGGACCACTAGAGCATCTCCGGTGGCCCGTGGAAGGTGTCGTTGGGGGAGGACGACCTGTGATGACCACATGGAGAAGGCGGTTCCCACAGATGCCTCAAAGGAAAGGTTCCATGGCCGGATGACCGCGATGGGTGTAGGACGCAACACCGATGCGCCATGTGGAAAATAGTGGCCCGCTCTGTTGGTGCACAACGGTCGGCTCGTGCCTGCCATTTCAGGAGACG
This sequence comes from Viscum album, assembly GCA_963277665.1. NCBI lineage: Eukaryota > Viridiplantae > Streptophyta > Magnoliopsida > Santalales > Viscaceae > Viscum > Viscum album. The sequence goes on from OY728127.1 coordinate 1,665,016,443, forward strand.
GGGAGACACCCCACATTCGGTCCAGTGAAACTAGCCCGCACAATGTGGGCTGGGTTATCTTGGTGGGCCAGACCCACCAGCCAAACCGGAGCCCCACCAGCCAGGCCAAACCCATGCCAGCCTGGTCAGACCTACGGGCCCAACGGGCTAGCTGAGCTGGACCCCTACCGAACCCGAACCTGACCATCCCTGTTTCACTAAAACTAACGTAACTCGCAGACCGAGCATCTGATTGACAAGCCATATATGGCATGAGGACCCTTATAACATTGAGGTCTTTTTGAGATACTCCACTTGAGTTTTGGCAGAAGTTGGAGTATGGCCGGGTTGGATCGGACTCGAATCCAACTAGACCCTATTTACCTTTTTGCCTATATCTTACAGACCAAGTGTCTGATTGATGCGCCGTTAATCATGTTGGAACCCTTATGAAAAGTCAATAATTTTTGTTACTTATAAGTGGGACTTATTGGTAGGTGAAATATGAACAGTGGATTGAGGATATGATCCTTCGGAAATCAAGCGTGTTAAGTGAGGGAATCCAGTGGATGGTTGTGATGTGTTGAAGGAATAGTGATCCTCTGTGGGACAGCACTTAGCAATCCTCTGTGGGTAAGTAGTTAGAGATCCTCTTTGGGTTAGCACTTAGAGATCCTCCATGGGTCAACAGATAATGATTCTTCGTGGGTTATCACCTAACGATCCTCTGTGGGTCAGCACGTAGTGATCCTATGTGGGTCAGCACCTTGCGATCCTATGTGGGTCAGAACCTAGCGACCCTATGTGGGTCAGCACCTAGCGATCCTCTATGGGTAAACACCTAGAAATCCTTTATGGGTCATCCCCTAGCAATCCTCTGTGGGTTAGCATTTAGTGACCTTGTGTGGTTCAGCAGCAAAATCCTCTCGATAGAATAAGATGATCTAGCTTTATGACTAATCATCTTTATTCCTATTCTTTAAGTTATATACCTAGTGTGAAATTTATTTTAATTTGTGTCTTATGTTTTAGATCACACTTTGTGGTTTTCCTTGGGGAATTCTAAGAGACTTTCGGGGGTCTTGAGGTCCCTACTGAGTATTGTTATACTCACCCCTGCACAGGCTTTGTTCGTAGCTTGTTGTGTCTTGTGAAGACGACATACAACTTGACTAAGACTTTGTAGAGAAAGGGCTAGATGGTACATAGAGGTAACCGATTTACATGGTGATATGCAATGATGATCCATACCTAGCCCTCAGGTAGGATCCTTGGTGGATGATCTCTGAAACTTGTTTTTATTTTTTTCTATATTACTCTTTCAGTTAGGCTTGTATACTGGACCCTTTACTTTTAGTACTTTCTTTTACTCTCAATGGTGGTTTTTAGTAGTGACAGTACTTTTCCTTTTCTGTTGTGTTTTACTTGTGTGTAGTGTGCCCTGTTTGTATTTGTATAGGTTTAAAGTCAATTACTTCCTTTTTTAGGTTTCGCCTTTCGGGTGCTAGTCACCAGCCCCTGGCCTATTGAATGCGGGCTTGGGATAGTCACGACACGGGCCCCGAGGGATGGGTCATAAAAAAGTGGTATCAGAGGGAGGTCAATTCTATTAGAAGAACTAAGAGTATGTGTTTTCAATGGAACAATAGTGTTAAGTGTCTTGAGTTTGGATTACAGTCTATGGAGTCTAGTGTTGGTGCGTCAGCCGACGTATCCATACACCAGGACCCTGAATTCTATTTTCTAAATAAATGCACAAAAACACTAGTTGAATATGTTTTTGAAATGTTTTTATTTTTATCTATTTTGAGTCATCTCACCAGGTATAACTTATTGATCGTGGTGCATCTGTTTCTTTACAAGATTCCTCCATGTAGACAGCCAACCGGGATTCCAGTGATAAATCATGATGAAGGCCCACTGAGCGATGAGGCGTCAGTGTATGGACCTCTTATAATGATAACACCTTCAAGTGGTGTAACAACACCACCAAAACCCATAGGGAAGAAGTTTCCCCCAGCCCCACCAATAGAAAATGCACGCCAACTGAGTACATTGCACGAGTTCCAGAGATAGAGGCCTCTGAGGTTTCGAGGAGAGATAGATCCAAATGTAGCTGAGGACTAGATTGAGGTTGTGGTATGAGTTTTATGCTTGGTTGAGACACCAGAAGACCAGATGGTGATCCTAGCTACTAGTCTATTTCAGGGCACAGTTGGGAGATTGTGGATCCTGACACTCTAGACACACAAGGAGATGACACTTTCCAAGTTATACTTCAAGAGCCTCTTCAGGGTGGAGTTCATACCAGTGAAATTATGCTCATTTCACACTCAGGAGCTACTGCACTTAAAACAAGGTATCCTGATAGTGTCCCAGTACTCCGAGAGATTTATTGACCTCTCCCACTACTCCACTGACATGGTATGGGACCCTTTATTCGGGGCCCAAACCTTTAAGTAGGGAATATGATGGGTGATCAGAGCATCAATGATATCACTCAACATTCTGATGTAGGCTAGAGTGCTAGAGCGATCACTATTGGTGGAGATCTTCCTAGGTGAGTAGGCACCAATGGTGAGAGCCACCACTGGACGACAGGCAACTGAGTCATCTGCAGTAGCCAGTAGGCAGATGATTTGGAGGTCCAAGTTGGCCATACCTTTTGGGGGATGACCCCAGGATGTAGGGTTATAGGTGAGAATCTCATGAGGCAAAGGAGGCCAATATAGGTGAAGACTGTGCTACTCATGTGGCGGGCAGGTTCACATGGCTCACACTTGTCTGACCTGCCATACTGATGATCAGTAGACAGTCGAGGGACCGCTGAGATAGTTACAAAGGTTCAAGCGAGGAAGTACACAGGGAGGTGTACTTGGCAGGGGAGAAGGCCATGCAGCAGGTGGTGGGCGATGGTTTGATGTTCTACCACCCCCACCCCTAGGTGGTCTACTCCGAACCTTAGGAAGCAGGTGGACAAGGACGAGCTCATCTTTTGGAAACAGAGGCCTATGACCATGACACTTCTAAGATGATTTGAGGTACAATCTGTGTCTACTCCACCCTATCTATAGTTCTTATAGACATAGTTGTCAGTCACTCTCTCATTTCCATGGCTCTTGTTCGAAGCTCGGAGATTCCTGTGGAGTTGTTGGATCAATCCTTAAGATTAGAGACTCTTACGGGAGAAGATTCGATGATTACACACTGGTGCTAGTAGTCTGAGATTACTCTAGGAGGCAAGAGATTTGGCTGGGATCTCCTAGTAGCATCATTGAGGCCTTATGAAATCATATTGGGTATGGACTAGTTATCCATGGTCCATGCTCATATCGATTGTTTTACGCACAAAGTGTGGTGTGCCCGTAAGGATGGGACCTAGTTTTCCTTCACCGATGAGTAGGGAACCTTTTTATCACATGAGGGACTTTCATAGAGGAGGGTACAATTGATCACTCATCACTTGGCTAGACTCACCCTCGATATAGTGGATGAGAGGAGTCTGATCTATCCTATTGTGGTGGACCAGTATGCGTATGTCTTTCCCAAGGATGTTCTAGAACTACCTCCTCGTAGAGAGGTAGACTTATACATCAACCTATACCCCAGGACAACACTGATATCTACACCAACATATCAGATGGATCCTGTGGAGTTTTTTGATTTGAGGGTATAGTTGGAAGACTTATAGAGGAACGGGTTTGTAAGACCCAATGTCCCTCCATGGTAAGCCCCAATTCTGTTCTCCAAGATGGTAGATGAGAGTTTGAGGCTTTACATGGACTATCGGTGCCTGAACTAGGTGACTGTGAAGAACAAGTATCCTTTATCGAGGATTGATGATCTCTTTGACTAGATGAAGGGAGCATGGTAGTTTTCGAAGATATACCTCAGATCAGGATATCATCAGCTCAGGGTATGGGATGAGGATGTACCAAAAACAGCCTTCAGATGCCGGTATGGCCACTATGAGTTCTTGGTGATGCCTTTCAGTGTAACTAAATCCCCAATAGTGTTCATGGTACTCATGAATAGGATCTTGTAACCTTACATCGATCGCTTAGTAGAGGTCTTTAGTGACAACATATTGGTGTACTCAATGTTGGAGGAGGAGAATGCCACACATCTGAAGATAGTTCTTCATACACTCTAAGAGAACTAACTTTATGGAAATCTCTCAAAGTTATAGTTCTGGATATGATAAGTCCACTTTCTAGGACACATTTTCTCAGAGGTTGGAGTTGTAGTGGATCCAGAAAAGATAGAGGAAGAGTTTTCTTGGGAGTCACCCAGGAGTGTGACCGAGGTGCTGAGTTTCCTGGGGTTGGTTGGGTGCTATCAAAGATTTGTACCCGAATTTTCTAGAGTAGTAGCACCCTTTTCAGCGTTGATAAATAAGAGGAAACCCTTTGTATGGACGTATATATTCCATTATATTTTCTAGGATCTGATATGGAGACTGATGAGTGCCCCCATCTTGAGGCTACTAGAAGTGGGTATTGGGTATATAGCCTACTGTGACACTTCAGGGACCAGACTAGGATGTGTCCTAATGCAAGAGAGAGCGGTGATCGCCTACATCTCACAACAGCTGAGGCAACATGAGCATAACTACATGACCCATGACTTGGAGTTAAGAGTAGTGTTATTTTCATTGAAGATGTGGCGGCACTACTTGATGGGTCAACAGTTTACTGTCTACTCCGATCAAAATATTCTCAGGTATATCTTCTCATAGAAGGACCTGAACCTGAGACATTGACAATGGCTGGTGTTCCTCCATGACTACGACTTTGAGATAGTCTACACTCCCGAGAAGGGAAACATAGTAGTATACACACTCAATAGGAGGTCTAGTGTACAACTTCTGAGTGTGGAAACAAAGCATCTAGCCATGTTGAAAATATTCTTTGTGGATAGTGATGAAGCTGCATACCACCAGTCTATGACTATCACTCCCTCACTCCTTCAGCGAGTTCGGGAGGCACAACTTGAGGATGTTGACTACGAGGCACAACATGCTTAGATATCCTTAGGATAGGCTCCTGGTAGATTTTATATGGGTGGGGATCACGTCATCCTTTTTAGAAGACACACTATGGTACTAGTGACATTTCAGAAAGAGGTGTTGAGGGAGTTCCATACATCCCCTTTAGAGGTACATCCTGGAGCGGTGAAGATGTACCAGGACCTCTGACGTCAGTACTGGTGGCCAAGGATGAAGTAAGTAGTGGAAAAGTTCATTTCATGATGCCTCACTTGTCAGCAAGTGAAGGCCAAGCGCTAGGTTCCACCAGGATTAACACAGACACTAGAGGTACCCGAACGAAAGTGGTATGGTATCTCTATGGACTTCGTAACTGGGTTACCATACACGTCTAGAGGCCATAACTCTATCTGGGTGATCCTAGACTAACTCACCAAGTCGGCCCATTTTCTACCCATATGAGAAAATGGATCAGTAGAGGGATTGGGACACCTCTATGTCCAGGAGATAGTATGGCTTCACGGGGTACCATCAATGATTATTTCTGACCGCGATGCTTGTTTTACATCCCGATTATGGAAGGTATTACAGGAGGCTTTCGGGACTCAGCTACACTCGAGCACCGCCTTTCACCCTTATACAAATAGTCAAATGGGGCAGACCATACAGACACTTAAGGACATGATTTGTGCTTGTGTACTTAATTTTGGCCGTAGTTGGGAGGACCACCTGCCACTGGTGAAGTTTTTATACAATAATAGCAATCACTCCACCATTGGCATGGCACCATTTGAGGACTTGTATGATCGACCTTGCAGATCATCTCTATGCTCGAAAGACCCAGGGGAGTCCACACTTATGGGTCCATAGTTGGTTCAGTCTACCATTGAGAAAGTGCAGATCATCCAAGAGAAGATGAAGACTGCACATAATAGGCAGAAGTCTTATGCCGACAAGAGATGGAGACCCTTGGAATTCAAATATGGAGACCATGTCTTTCTACGGGTCTCACATCGACGAGGACTACAGAGATTTGACTGGGGAAGCAAGCTATCTCCGAGGTTCATCAGAAGTTTCATTATTCTAAGAAGAGTCGGTGAGGTGGCATACCACCTATATCTTCCCCCACAAATGAATTGAGTGCATGAAATTTTCCACATGTCATAACTGAGAATATACGTGCATGATACATCACACGTAATCGGCTGGGGAGAGCTGGACATTGACGATGGGGTGACTTTTACAGAGTTCCCAGTGGAGATAGAAGATCGACATGAACGGGTCCTTTGTGGATGGTTGATCCCTCTGGTGTGTGTTTGGTGGTAGCATGGGAACCTCCATGAGAGCACATAGGAGCGAGAGGCTCATATTTGTGCTTAGTTCCCCCATTTGTTTTCCTAGTTTTGTTTCGGCTTTCAGAGATGTAAATCCCTAAGGTGGGGAGAATTTAAAGACCTGAATTTTCTGTATATATATATATATTTAATTATATGTGATTATTATGAGACTGTGATATTTGACGGAATGTGATTATAAGGCCTGGAGAGCTTGGAACGAAGTTCTGAAATTTTTTTAAGGTACGTTCAGTAAACCTGTGAGTGGGTTTTTCTATCTTTTGAACCAATGATTGTATTAAAAATCTGAGTGAACCATTGAATTATTAGTACTGGGATTCTCTTAGAAAAAACTTAACTTCAACCGACAATGGTTAGACGAAAAAGTTAAATTTTGGACTTTTTGGAAAAATAATAAAATAACTCTTTGAGTTATTTTATTATTTTCTTCAACCATTGAGCGATGGTTGGAAAAACCATAGCGTAACGATGAGAATTAAATGAGGGTCATTTAATGAATAATTTATTTTTTTGTGAAACCACAACACTCATTCAATTAATGGTTCATTAATTAAGGCTCATTAATAAACTATATTAATGAACACAACGTCAAGAATGTTCCTTTTTATTATTCAACCCGTTCGAGAATGAATAAATAATCATGGGAGAATCCTATGACGTAACACCGATGACATCACCCTTCAAAGAAGAATAGAAAATGAATGAAGACCGTTGGAGTTACTGATCCAGAGATCGACGAGTAGTGATGAACGTCAAATGAAAAAGAATGCGGAATTACTTCCTTTATCTGCAAGAGATTCCATCGAAACTAGGTAGGGGATTTAATTTCCCTAAGTGTTTAATGATTCCTCTTTTCCCATTCTTGAAAAATACAATAAATGTGAATCAACTAACTAATAGGTTGATTTGAAACTAATTCGTTCTTGCGAGTGGTTGTTGCGGGGTCTTTTTTTGGGCATTTTATTATTCTATTTGATAATTGCTATCACCCCTATGATAAAATGCTAACAGAGATGGCGTGAGCCAATCTGAACAAGTCCCAGACCCTCTGCTGCTCTTGGATATTGTGTGTTTTTCATGGGTGACTGAGTAATGAGGAAAGGCAAATACAAGGTGTTCTCAGTGAAGGCGGCGACTCGAGAGGCCTGTAGGAGCAAACATGATAGAAAATGGACCACCAGAGCATCTCTGGTATCCCGCGGAAGGTGATTCCGGTGCAACACCACCAACGAAGCGGTGCCGAAGACCGGTAGCGATGGTCGGCTCGTGCCAGCTATGTGGATAAAGAGGAAGCCATAGGTTCCATGGATGAAAAACCATGCCGGTTGGAGGACGTTGTTCTAATGTGCCGGGTGGAGAAGAGTGGCCCGCTTAGGCCGTTCATCTGGCACACAACGGTCGGCTTGTGTCAGCCTTTTCGGGAGACGGGGAAGTGCCCTGCATTTGGTCGAGTGCAACCGGCCCGCACCGCGTGGGTTGAGTTTTCTAGGTGGTCCGGACCCGCTAGCCGAGTCGAACCCGCACCAGCTGGACTGGACCCATGCCAGCCGTGCTAGACCCTTACCAGACCCGGATTTGACTGGCCCCATTTAACTAAAAAAAATGTAACTCGCATACCGAACATCTAATTGAATCACTGACTATAGTGTGAGAACCCTTGATACGAGGAGATCCTTTTTAGATACTCAAATTGAGTTTTGGAAGAAGTTGGAGTATGACTGGGTTGGATCGAACTCGAATCTAATCGGTCCCTATTTACCCTTTTGCATATATCTTATAGACTGGGCGTCCGATTGACGCACTGTCTATCACATTGGATCCCTTATGACAAGAAGGTAATTTGGGTTACTTATAAGTAGAACTTCGTAGATCTTGAAATATTACTGGTTGCTTGAGGAGAGGATCCTTCGGAAATAAAGCTTGCTAAGTGAGGGAATCCAGTGGCTGACTGTGATGTGATGAAGGGATATCGATCCTATGTGGGTCAGAAATTAGTGATCCTCTGTGGGTCAGAAGTTAGTGATCCTATGCGGTTCAACACTTAGAAATTATTCATGGGTCAACACGTAGCGATCCTCTGTGGGTCAGCACCTAGCGATCCTCTTTGGGTTAGCACTTAATGATCCTCTGTGGGTCAGTACCTAGTGATCTTCTCTGGGTTAGCACCTAGAGATCCTCTATGGGTAAGAACCTAGAGAACCTATGTGGTCCACTATAAAAATCATCTCTATAGAATAATATGATCTAAATTTATGACCAATAATCTTTATTCATGTTTTTTAAGTTGTATACCTGATGGGAGCTGTCTTTTACTATGTGTCCTGGGTTTGAGATCACGTTTTGTGGTTTTCCCTTATATAATTCCAAGATACCTTAGGGGATATTGGGGTCCCTACTGAGTATTTTTATACTCACCCTTGCATGGGCTTCGCCCGCACCTTGTTGTGTTTTGTGCAGATGATGAACAACTTGACTGAGACTTTGGAGAGCCAGGGATAGACGGTACACGGAGGTGACCGATTGACGGGGTGAGCTACAGTGATGAGATGTACCTACCATTTAGGTAGGATCCTTAGTGGATGATCTCTGGAGCTTGTTTTTCCTTTTGGTTGTACTACACTTTTAGTTGGGCTTGTATATTGGCCCATTTACTTTCAGTACTTACTTTTACTCCCAGTGGTGGTTTTTAGTAGTGACTGTACTTTTCCTCCTGCATTGTGTTTTACTTGTGTATAGTGTTCTCTGTATGTGTGTGCACGGTTTTAAAGGAAATGTCTTCCCTTTTTGGTTTTCACCTTTCTGGTGCTAGTCACGAGCCCCTGACCCATTGAAGGCGAGCTTGGGGTAGTCATGGCACGATCCCCGAGGGATGGTTCATGACAAATTAGGGCATTTTTTCACATAATTACCATGTTACTTTAAGTTGAAACACTATACCATAGGCTGAGTTTTATTCTGAACCTTATTTTACTCTACCTTATTAGTGGTATTCTTTATATCCTTTTAGCATTGATTACCCTGATTCCCTATTTTTCCACACTTGAAGCATCTGTTGGTTCCCTTCAAATAGTTTCTCGGATGCTTCTTTGCACACTTTTTACATGTGGGATATTGAGTTTATTTCCACCATAAGATTTATCCATTGATCCTCCTAAATAAAACTCCATCTTACACTTTTTATATCAAGGCCAATGAGACCATAGAGGTTCTCCAGTCTCTATCTTATCCTTAAGGTACAATTAAAAATTTCTTCATATCTATTAAAGTCTAAAATTTCTATATGTTTTAGTAGACTCAGATTTAAACCACTAAAGAAATAGTCCACCTTACTTTAAATATTGATGAAAAATCTGAAGGCATGGTATTCAAGCCTTTTGAATTTTTTATCATATACCCTGATAGAATCTTCTTCCTTTTTCTTCAGTCCTAGGAACTCCCTCTCTATTTTAATATGTTGAGTTCAAGGAAAATATTTGTTGACAAATATTTTATTTAATCCTTACCATTCCATAGAATCAATATTCCATTTGTAATCATGCTCTTGATCAATGTACACCACTAATCGGCTTATTCTTCAAGATTTTAAACATCCAATATGATTTCTCTAGTTCTAAGAGTTGGAGGACAGAGAATATATTCTCAATGAAGATAATATACTATTCCACGATGTGGGTATTAGAAGATCCAAAAAAGGTGGTAGGATTTTTTCACATAAATGGATCAATAGAAAATTTCTATTTCTTATGAGAAGGTGGGTGTTCCACATGATTGAAATTATTTTTCATAGTATGTGTAAGTTGATCTAGTGATTGTATGAAGTTCCTAGCTCCCACACCCAAAAGGTTAGGCATATCAATAGGGAAATCATAACATTTCCTATAAATGTTTTTGTTGTCATGGTTCTTCATATTTACCTCCATTAACTAACATAATAATAATAAGGGATGAGAATACCTTAATTAGGAAATATATAAAAGGGAATTAATTAACTTAGTAGGAATAACTTATAAATGAAAAGTATATACTAACATATTAGTCTCTAGATTTTAATCTAGGTTATCCATGGTAATGTTTCCTATTAGGTTTTATAACCTAACAATAAAATCTATTCCTTCATAATTATTCACAGATAGTTTGTGAATTTTCTAAAGCATATCCCCTCAGAAGTATCAAACTAGGTGCATAGTTAGGGTCTATTCACCATGGACCCAAATGATGACAGATATATACACAAACAACACTTTTCAAGGTTATTACCCTAATATTCATCTAAAACAAAACCAAATTTACTTGTATTATCCAAACAAGGATGTATTTTCTTGGAAACCACTTACTTTATACTTTAATACATTTCGAGATACTTTTCCTATAAATTGACTTATCCCTAAGGTTCTCACTAAAGTATTCTAGTCCTAATCCCCAAAAATAATTAGGTTTCCATCTTATACCAACTATAGAGAGCCAAACCTTTTACACATATTATTACGTGATTTTTAAAATAAAGATAAAGTAAATACAAACCAAAGGATCGAGAGGCCTAGTGTCATGGGAATACTAGATACATAAAAATTCTACCTGAATATGAAACACAATATATTTATTTATTTCTCTTAAATGATCTCTTAAATACCTTCAAGATCTTGAAACAACAAAAGAAAACATGTACAATAAATAAAATAAAGTGGTGAACTATAAATCTCAATAAGGTAAAATACATGTTAATGAAGAAAATAATATGTTTTAGAAGGAATAACATGATAACATAAAAGGAAAATCTCATGAATAATCTTATGAAGGTATAACATAAAGAAAATAAAATAATAAGATCATGGAAACAAAAGAATTTTGAATCGACATATAACAAGAAATAAAAAAATGTTAGGGATAATTTCGAAGACAACATCACATGGTGGGAAGAGTGACATCATGGATTAGGTTCACTCCCTAATCCTATACATAATGTCTCATGAGACAGAAACATTACAAAATGCATTGAACTTCTCTATTGGTGTACACATAATAAAATTTACAAGATTATGCGTGCCATAAAAAAGAATCTATCATAATTAATAAAATTAAAAATTAATTATGTGAAGAAATATATTTCATAATCTTTCCTCATATCATAGGAATTACCCATGGACATAAATTGGTTGAATTTGAGAAATGTAATTTAGGCATGAATTACCCCATAAAAGGAAGTATTAATAAGATAGGTATATATGTAAGAGAAATATATACAGAATTTAAAATCATTATATAACATGAAATAGATAGATTAAGTGATTTAGAGATGGAAAGTTCATAATACAAAGAAAAAGTGTGGTTCTAAGATATCACTTACCTTATGTTTCAGAATCGCTCTTCACTTTACCTTAACATCCTGGATAATCAGATTAGATCAATTAACTACTCAATTCATAAAATTTTAAATCTATATTTTATTTATGGTAATTTTATAATATTCCTTTATAGTCATTTCAATGATATATAATGTTTAATTTCACATTTCTAAGGGCATTAATTTCATGTTTCCATGGTTAGATCACTTGTGGACAACTATTGGAGTTTTTATCAAATGGGAATAATTTTACAAAAGTGGAATGAAATTGTATTCATGTACTTCTAGATATTATTATTTTCTTAAATACCCATATGTGTTTTAGTATAGGGATTATTCTTTCAGTAAAAAAATCAAAGTTAAATGTTTTGTTCATTTAAGTGGTTTTACCGACCATCACAAACTAGTTTTGTCCTATTTTATATTATGAATACATATTCATTATAGAATATGATATATGTTATAATATACTTATTATCATCTTATATTACCATAAAAATATTTTTATGACTATCCTTGAAGGTGGTAGAGAAAAATGAAGTATATTGTTCATAGCGGTGGTGAACCAACCATATTATAATACTATTGAAAAAATGGATTATTGTGATGGTTCATTTGCGATGGGGCCCCGTTGCAAAAGAATATTTGTGACGGGGTCAGTCAGAAATGACCTTTTGTGGAAAACGACTTCACAAATATTACTTTTTGTGACATACCGTCACAAAAACATAGTATTTGTGACAGGAAGTACACACATCGCAAAACATATTCGATATTTTTTAAGAACTATTTTCAACAGGCCAGTGACCCATCACACAAAAGACTCCATATTTTTACTCTTTTGCAATGGTATGTCATAATTACAATTGTGATGGTTTTTCGCAATATGTCATCAAAATATTTAAAAAAAACTATTTGTGACGACCCGTCACAAATACTTAAAAAAAATAAAAAAAATAAAAAAAATAAAAAAAATAATATTATTAATAATATAATATTAATATAAATAAAATCATAATATTAATATAAATAGAATAAAATTATTTATAAAATATTAAATATAATATAAATAAAATAATAGTAATAATAAAATAAAAATAAAAATAAAAATATTAATAGAATAAAATTAATTATAAAATAATTAATTAATAAAATAATAAATACAATAAAAAAATAAATAAACAATAAAAAATTGTAATTTTAGAGACTATAAAAAACAAACTATTTAAACCTTTAAATAGTTAATATTAAAAAAATACATTCAAATGTTTCATTATAAAATAAAAATACATATCACTATGGGGGAGGGTCGTCTGGAGGAGTTGGTGGAGGGAACTTCATCCCTAAACTGAGAGTCAGATATCACATGTACTCTATCTCCGGCTCCTTCTCCTGTCACCATCGACACATCTCATCCTACATCTGTTATTGCTATTGTTGCTATCAGAGGAAGTCTTCCTGCTGCTGCTACTACTGCCACTAACACATCTCCTTCTGCTCTCTATGCATAGTCTCTATAAGCTCACTCTGAGCGCACAAATGCTCCTGATACTACACATGAGATTATGATGACTCTCTGTGAGCTCCTCTCAAGATGGATGCCGACATCGCATAGGTGCCATAAAAACCCCTATGGGTCACTTGAGAGCTGATACCAAAAACTTGGCCTTTCTTGAAGCTATACTAGGTCACCTGCATCCATGCTGCCTCATCAAATTGGGGTCACTAGTCTGACCATCGGTCTCGGCCAGACTCTCAACATGTGTCTGAGAATTAGTAGCCTCATATGACTCCTTCAATTTCAATTTAAAATTAAAATAGTTAAAATATTATTTGTAGTTAAATTTAAAACTAAAAAAAACTTATACTGACCACAATCTGATGCTGGCAAGAACCTCTAATCTCCCAAGTGGATGGATCACAATACATTCTCCTGTAAATATCGTACTCCATAATATCGGGTTGTGAGACTGCCTATATGAATATAAAATAAACCATTTACATTTAGAGTTATATAAAATATTAAAAGAATGTACTTACCATATTCTCCCTATGTGTACTAAACGTAAGACTACCAACTCTATGTGTCACCTCCTATCTCCCCTAATTTTGTTGGCCTACTGATGATATACTCTAAAACCGACTACTCAACTAGTGTGTACATAATCAATCCCAAAACTTTGATGAAATATAATCAGGTTGGTGGACGCGACACGTCTCATCAAACTCATACACTCCTACTTTATCCATTGCTTCCCATTTCAAATTATGCAAAAACTGAGTGTAACACATATGCATAGATCCCTACCATGCCTTCTAAATATCCACACACAAGCTATCCTCAATGGGATACCATAAACCCTAAAAATAATTTATTATATCAAGTTATTAATTAAATTAATTTCAAAATAAATATTATTTATTTATGCATCAGCCAATGCTCGAACACGTGTTACTGAACATCAATGATAATCTGATCCCATGACACCCATGCATTAGAAAAATAATTGCGCAATATAGCGCTACCCTTTCTAATAGCTATATGTGTAAAGATATGAAAAAAATAATAATTATTCAAACAATTAGAATATAAATAAATTAATAAAAACTAACTAAAATGCACAGGTAAACATACCTCTGCATGTGTGGATAGAACCCAAGATGTGGATGTATCTCGGGTATAGGGTTGTGAATCATCAGTTGAGCAAGACCACGCCCCCTCTGAGTTTCCCCTGAACTGCCAATAGTCCAAGGGTCGCCTGATCCGACCTCCTGCTCATCCAAAGGTAGATCTACCTCCTACAACATACGAAACAGATCATCGTCCATCTGAAACATGAAATCATTGTTGTTATCAAACAATTGAAAATAACTACTATATATATATTATATGATTATAAACATCATCTAACTGTTTCAATGTTCATATTCATCCTCATCTCCATAGTTTTTGATGTCAATGTCTTCATCTTCCTTCTCAGCATCATCAATTTCTATATTAATTTTAGTTTCATCATCTCTTGTCATTTACAATTTAGTTGTAACATCATTAACAACATCTTCACCATCATCCCTTAATTGTGGGGTATCATCAATGATATTCATGTCTCTTCATGTAAAAGATGGATTCAAAGTATTCTCTTGAAACTTTTTAATTCCTTGAACTTCAACGGAACCACATCCACTTTAAATAAATAGATTCTCTCGAGATTTAATTTTTATTATGATCCACCAATCACCCTACTCCATTTAAGTAGAATAGTAATTTGAATAATAAATTTGATGTGCCTGATGAGATAATAAAAATGGTTCATTTACTACAATAATACTTTTATATTTAATATCAATGATTCCATGGATCAAATGAACACATAATCCTCTCTCAGTATCCAACCACTGACATTTAAAAATCATTACGTAATGTTGTCCCAGATAACACACATCAATGATTTCTTCCAACATATCGTAAAAGTAAACTTCAGTCTCTATATGATGAGATTCTCTCAATAAAACACCACTATTCATTTTATTTTTTGATTCCCTATATGCACATGTTTGAAATCAATAACTATTAACCACATATACATTATAAGATTTAAGCATTTTGGATGGTGGGTTACTCAATACAGACAATTGATTATCAATTTATTCACCATGTTGAGATACTTGAAAAGTTGTAAAACAATTATCACTATAAAAATTATTAAATTTATTTTTTATGTGAAATAAAAAATAATTATGTTACCAGTTTTTTAAACTAGTATGAAACTTTTTCTTTGACTACGTTCTTCAAGAGCAGCTACTGTAATTTTTGGAAGCTATTTCTTGATATGATTATCATATAACCTACAAATAATATAATACTAATGTACTATTATAAAAATTATAGAATAAGTGATAGGAGAACTCACAGTATGAATGATTTCATTTCTTCACAGTTCAGCAGAATATATGTATGAGCTCTGTGATTTTCATCATCTGAAAGCCATCGTTTATGAACTCCACTGAATCCAAGTTCGGGTTAATTGAAAATTGATAATTGATTGCTCATGTAATCATCAACATTTTCCTTTTTATGGTTCATGAAGTTGTGTTTTAAGGGAAATTCAAATTGAAATTAATGAGAACAAAAAAAGAAATTTTTCTCTTGAAAATAAGCTTCTGCAATTGATCCTTCATCTGATGCTTTGTTACGTATTTTTTTTTTCAATTTATGCACACATATCTAAAATAGGTATATCAATCAAAACTGCACCAGACCACCACATTTTGATTCATGCGGAAAATATAATATCAAATGTTCCATTGAATCAAAAAAACCTGGTGGGAATATTTTTTATGGTTTACATAAAATTAAAACGGAATTTTCTTGCAGTTTGTTTATGGAATCGTAGTTAGTTTTCGATGCATAAATGTCTTGAAAAAAAATATGATATATATGTTAGCACATACCAAATCATTGGATTGAACAAACCTCTTAATCTGATTGGAAAAATTATTTCCATTAAAACATGACAATCATGACTTTTCAATTAGGTAATATGACCATTTCTTACACATCTGCCCAAATTGGAGGCATAAATATCTAGAAGTATCAAATCTTCAATCCAATGAAAAAATAATAAACAAATTTTTTTGGACAATGTATAAGATTCTTTTGGATTCATTAACTTCTGTGATCTAGCATTTTCAAACAGTTCAAGTTCTTCTGGATTGAAAATTTGGGCAAGATCTAATCTTGCCTTCACATTGTCTTTGGTTTTACCTAGTGTATCCAAAACTGTATGAAATAAATTATCAAAACTATTCTTCTCAATACGAATCACATCTAACATGTGACATACCAACAAACTAGACCAATATGGAAAATCCCAAAAAATGCTTCATTTTATCCAAATGTGATCTTTTCCAAACCCATCAATTTCCTATTGGTTTATTGTTGGTCCAAATGTGATGGGAGGTAATGAAGAGACAATTGATTTTAACTCTGTACCTAGGATCATTGTTGGAGGCCCATATTTTTCATCTGTTCCTTTTCTGAAATGATATTTTTTTCTTCGAAAATGATGTTTGGTTAGAAGAAATCTGTGATGACAGTCGAGAAAATAAGGTTTTTTCCATTGATGAGCATAAACGATTTGTTGTCTCTCATACATTATGTGCATAATTTTGTACCATGTTTACTCTATCCATATAACATTCCATATTTTGGGAAGTCACTAATTGTCCACATCAACGCATCTTTCAGTAGGAAGTTTTGTTTCGCAACAACATCATATGTACCGACACTATTAGTTGAAAATGAATTTAACTCACCTATCAATAGTTTCAATTAAACATCTATATTCTTTTTCAGATGACCTAGAATTAATAAGGTCAAAAAGATAAATGGATCATTTATTAACATCCATGGAGGTTAATTATATGGAGTTATAAAGAAAAGCCAACATGAACACTAACTACTGAAAGAACCAAATGGATAAAAATTGTCAGTAGAGAGACCCAATCACATGTTTTGGGATTTTAAAGAAAACAACAGATGAACTTAGTCATAATTTTTCCATGAATCACCATCACATGGATGATTTAAGATTTTACTAGTTGAAATGTTAGTTTTTTTCCATGAAATTAATGATACTGTGTTTTGAGACATAAATAAATGCTGCAATCTGGGTTTGAGTAGGAAATATCTCAATTGTTTTACAGGAACAAATCCATAATTCCCTGTTTGAGATTCTTTATACCTTGATTGTACACATGTAGGAAAACTATATAACAACTAATTTTCACCATAATATAAGATGCATTCATTTGAACATGAATAAATATTCTAACAACTAAGACCTAGATTACGAACCAGCCTCTCGCTCTCATAGAAATTTAAATACAAAGTATTTCCTTCAGGTAGTAGTGTTTTTAACAAAGATAATATCTGATCAAAACAACTATTTAAGATTCCATTATTTGGTTTAATGGCCATAATTTTAGCAATTGCTTCAAACATGATTATCTTGCAACTAAGATATAAAGAATCCTTAGGGGACCTCAAAAAATCATATGAATGAGATGGTACCAACTTAAGAGTTAAAGAAATATTATCCCAAGTTTCAGTTTTTAAACAGACAGACCTGCCACATCATGTACTAAATTTTGAAACTCTGCTGGATCTAGAACCAAATTATTAATATCTTCTCTGGAATTACGTTCTCCATGTTGATACCAAAAACATAATCTGTTTGAAAACCAAAAAGCAATAAACAGCTTCCAACATTTTCAAATGTATCATACGTTCTCAGAGCACATTTTTTACAAGGACACTTAATTTTCCCTTCTGAAACAAATTTTGGTTTCGATGATGCAAATTATAAGAAATCTTAAACACCTTCAATATATACAAGATTTAAACCAGAACCATTTGGATTCCTACACTAAGTTATCCAAGCACAATCATCTAATAAAGACTATTGTCGACTTCCTCATTCCATATTTCTATACAAAATATGAAATAATTAGTAACTTTGTATAATTTGATATAATATAAACACTATCCAAAAAAGAGAAGATAATTAAATTCTCTTTTTTAGAAATTTATAATAATTTCTATTATTTTATAGTTATTTACACTATTTTTAAGCTTTTATACTAATATACAGTCATTTATAAAAATTTATACTAATTACCACTAATTATTATTAATTTTAGGTATTTTGAACCAATTATTATTAACCACTAACAACAAAATTTCCAACGTTTTGGCGACAACTATTTTTCCCAATGAATCATCCTATTGTAACATTCTACGACTAAAAGCACTACGAAAAGTCTACTCTGACGTACGAATATCCATTTTCATATGCACGAGGATGGAGAGTAGGGCAGCCTCATCACACTATTATTCATGCTCTCGTGCATACAAAAATGAATATTCGTACTTCTAAGAAGTCTTTTCATATTGATTTTAGTCGTAGAAAGTTACAAGGGGATGAGGCTTCAAGAAAAAAAAGCCTCTTTTGTCCGACAGCTCAGCCCCTTGAAACTTTCTCTAACGTAAATCACTATGAAAAATCTTCTCCGACATATGTCCAGGCATATATTTCATATTGATTTCAGTGGAATAAATTTACAATGATTTGAGGCATTGATTAAAAGGAAGCTGCCAATCCACTGGAAATTATGCCAGTTTATCAATGTACTCCCATTTATTATGATTTAATCATTTTTAATCCTAATTAATCTTAATTATTCCTAATTATTCCAAATTAGTCATATTTATTCCTAATTAACCATATTTATTCCTAATTAATCATATTTATTTCAAATTAATAGTATTTAGTCCAATTTATTCATAATTAATCCTATTTATAATTATTTAATTATATTTATTACTATTTATTACTATTTATTACCAATTATTACAAATTATTACTAATTATTACTGACCATTACTAATTATTACTAATTATTACTAATTATTTCTATTTATTTCTATTTATTACTATTTATTAAAATTTATTACAGTTTATTACAATTTATTACAATTTATTTCATTTTATTACAATTTATTAAAATTTATTACTATTTATTACTAATTATTCCTAATTATTCCAAATTATTCCTAATTATTCCTAATTATTAATAATTATTCCTAATTATTCTTAATTATTACCAATTATTACTAATTATTACTAATTATTACAAATTATTACTAATTATTACAAATTATTACTAATTATTACTAACTATTACTAATTATTACTATTTATTACTATTTATGACTAATTATTACTATTTATTATTATTTATTACTAATTATTTTTATCTATTACTAATTATTTCTATTTATTACTAATTACTTCTATTTATTACTAATTACTTCTATTTATTACAATTTATTGCAATTTATTACAATTTATTACAATTTATTACTAATTATTACTAATTATTACTAATTATTGCTAATTATTACTAATTATTACTAAATATTACTAAATATTACTAATTAATTATGAAAATTTATTTCTAAATTACTAATTTCTACTAATTAATCATAATTATAAAAAATTAATCCCAATTATTACTAATTAATCCAAATTATTTTTAATTAATCCAAATTATTACTAATTATTACTAATTATTATTAATTATTACTAATTATTACAAATTATTACTATTTATTAATAATTATTACTAATTATTACTAATTATTTCTAATTGTTTCTATTTATTACAATATGTTACAATTTATTATAATTTATTCATATTTATTCCTAATTAATACCAATTAATAGTATTTATTACTATTTATAACTATTTATTACTAATTATTCCTAATTATTACTAATTATTACTAATTATTATTAATTATTACTAATTATTACTATTTATTAATATTTATCTCTATTTATTACTATTTATTACTAATTATTACTAATTATTACTATTTATTACTATTTATGACTGATTATTACTAATTATTACTAATTATTTCTAATTATTACTAATTATTACTATTTATTACTAATTATTACTAATTATTACTAATTATTACTAATTATTACTAATTATTACTAATTATGACTAATTATTACTAATTATTACTAATTATTACTAATTATTACTAATTATTACAATTTATTACAATTTATTACTATTCATTGCTATTTATTTCTTTTTATTACTATTTATTATTAAATATTTCTAATTATTTCTAATTATTAGTATTTATTACAATTTATTACAATTTATTACAACTTATTACAATTTATTACAATTTATTTCAATTTATTCCTAATTATTACTAATTATTAATAATTATTCCTAATTATTCCTAATTATTTCTAATTATTCCTAATTATTCCTAATTATTACTAATTATTCCTAATTATTTCAAATTATTACTAATTATTACTCATTATTTCTAATTATTACTAATTATTACTATTTATTACTATTTATTACTATTTATTACTGTTTATTACTATTTATTACTATTTATTACAATTTATTACTAATTATTGCTAATTATTACTAATTATTACTAATTATAATTTTTATTTCTATTTGTTACTAATTATTTCTAATTATTACTATTTGTTAATATTTATTACTAATCATTACTAATTTATTTCTAAATAATACTAATTAATCCATATTATTACTAATTAATATTAATTATTTTTAATTAATCCAAATTATTACTAATTATTACTATTTATTTATGTTTATTTCTATTTATTACTATTTATTACTATTTATTACTATTATTACTAATTATTTCTATTTATTACAATTTATTACAAATTATTTAAAATTATTACTAATTGTTACAATTTATTGCTAATTAACACATAAATATAACTATTTATAAAAATAAATACAAATAAAACAAATGTCTAACTCCAATTTATTTAATTTACATCTTATTAACAAAAATTATAAATAATTTAAAATAAAATAAATTGACTAAAAAATAAAAAAATTTGATAAGTACCTTGAAACTGAAGCTTTTGGAGTTTGAAAGTCGCAAATAATACTCTGATTAAAAAGTTTAAATTATAAAAAAAATTAAAAGATTTTTTTTAGTAGAGATAGAGGGATAAGTTGAGTAAAGAGTGAAATGAGAGGATAAACAGATGAGAGTATATATAGGTTAGATTAATTGTGACAGGGCCCGTCCCAAATAACACCTGCCAACAAAGTATTTGCGACGAGGAAATTACCCTGTCGCAAATACTAAAAATCGCAGCCGACTATTTGCGACGGGTTCCTATTCCCCGTCGCAAATAGCCTTACCTGTGATTTGGTGCATATTTCGTGCCAAACCTTTTACGACAGGCGGTAAGAGCCCATCACAAATAATGGTTATTTGCGACAGGGTAACCGACATGTCACAAATAATCCCATTTCGATGGGTTATTTGCGACTGGCTCTTGACCCGTCTCAAATAACCCGTTGCAAATATCCATTTTTCATGTACCGTAAACAATGTCTTTGTTTAAGAAATAAAATAAGGGAGGGTAAAATATGGATATTTAACCATAATAATAGCAAATCAATATATTTAGGACAATTAATTTAATGTTTTTAGGTGTATGGGTCTAAAACCCAGATATTTTACAACAAGGACATTATGTTCAATAGCATATATGACACACAACATCGATCTTAAACGACCCACAAAATATATTTTTAAATTATGACCATTATAACATAACCATTAAATTATAGGGTATGAATATGATTAACCAATTTATAAAATATATATATATATATATATATATATATAATATTCTAATCAATACAAATTTATTGATAAATTATTAGTAAATAATCACTCAAATTTTTTGTAAATCCATTTTGTGATTCAAAATACATTTTCTTCAAAAATGGTTTTATTTTTCATTTCATGTTTTGGAATTATAATTAATGCATACCAATTTTAGAATTTTTTTCAAAAAAAAAAAGATAAATTTTGAAATTATCATATCAAATTTATTTTAGGGTGATATTTTTGGATTTTTCTGAAAAGAGTGATTTTTTAGTGAATTGTGAAAAAATACCACTTTCTGTAGAACTATCATTTCTTTTAAATAAGTTAAGTAATATAAAATTATCATTATGATTTTAATTAATTTAAAAGAACATGTATTATTTAGTTTAATTTAAAATAATTAGTTACAATTGAATCATATTTTTTCCCGATTTCATTATAAGTTTATTTTTAGGCTTAAAAATACAATTTTTTGAAAACTGTTTTTAAATGCATAATGTTCTTCTATTTTAATTAATTAAAATACAAAATAATAAGGAAAGATATAAATGAAATTAATAGATTTTATATCTAACTATATGAATTTAAATCCGTATAATGAATATCACTTGTCATAAAGTTAATGTAAGATCATCTTATACTTGAAAAATGCATTTCTCGAGAAACTATTTTTTGACACGATTTATAGATTTATTTTTAAATATAAATTCTACCACTTCTGTGAATTGAATTTTATAAAATTGATTCAATATTTTTAATCATCATTATTAAAATTATTTGATAATGTAAACTTAATTTTTTGTTCTTAATGAATAATAAAGACAATAAAATTTATTTAACGCGATTAAGGTTAAAACAGGGATTTTCATGTTACATGTTTTTGTAATAAAATTAATTTTCCACACACATAGGATTTAAATTTGATGAACTAGATTTAAAACTAATAACAAGTTGGTCCAAATTATCTAATAATTTCCATTTTATTTTATGATTAATGGATCAATTACCTAGGTTAAAAAACTAGTTACTGTGGGGAAAACTAAAATGATAAAAGTAAACTTAGAGGATAGGGGAATGAAATGTTTAAAACACATTTATTTTTAGGTTATTTAGATGTTTATAGACCTTATCATATTTCCCATAAATTATTTATCGATTTTGGAGCCACTTTGGGTGAGAGTGACTTCCCATTATTGAATAGTTTTGGGTATTTACAAAAATGTCACTTCTCTTTAATTATAAAAGACACTCCCTCCCCCCACTTATTGACTCCTATCAAGACATTTGGCTTAACAAAACCATACAAAATTATCTCCCCAAATTTCTTATCTACACTATATATCTTTTTGTCTTCCTAAAGACCAACCCTAGGGTTCTTAAAAAGAGATCCAAAGGAGGTTTCACTAAGAGAATGTAATCGTCTTAATGAAGTTCTTTATTTTTATTTCTTCTTATACCACCTTAAATTGTGTCTTTAAACTTTAAATATAATACAACAATTATCTACCATATACTTAGATGTTATGATATTTATGTACTAATATTTATCCATATACTTATCCATAAAATGGGAGACAAATCCATAGTTCATGTGTACGGTTGACTACCGCCTCACGAACAAATGTAATTTTTTTTCCATCACCAACTCACTTGGATAGTCATAATTATGGGAATAATTAATATATAGGATAAATATTACATGTTATTAATTATTTAAAATTAATATATCATCTACTTACTTACCCTGTCACCTATTAAGGGAATTATATCATCGGTCGTGTGTATGCAAGACCTACCTTCTCCATGAAGCGATGTGAATCATTTTTTATATAAAACATTAAATAATGGTTTTAAACATGTATAAAATGAATAAATATGACATTAATAAAATTAATATAATTTTTTATATTATGGATCTACATACCATGCACAAGAATAGAAACTTCCATTACAAAATATGCATGAGAAAATGAAGCAGTTAACACCTGAAACAATTGTAATAATGAAATATTATTAACAAAAAGGTGATGAGATGTTATAATAAGATCATATATAATATTATAAATATGAAGTTGATTTTGTTATAAATCAATAACATGTTTAAAATTATTATACATGAGGTTAATGAATGTTCGACTAAATGGAAATGTGATGTAAGGGATTCCATCCCAATTTTCCTTCATTGAGGAATATTTAATTATTATGCACCCAATTTATTTTATATAGTTTATATACTCCCCATTTTACATGTAATTTTATGAATACATCATAATTCATGGTATTTTAAGTTTAAATTTGAATTATTTCATCAAAGTGGATTTAACTTGAAAGTTACCAAGTGGTACATAATTTCATAACTCATTTTTTTCATTAGGTTATATTACTTCTTTATTATATTTTATAGTTAAAGAATATGTGTCTAAGTAAAATTGATTATTTTATTTTTGATTTCCAATTTTTTATGTGGATTTAAATTTTACACACATAATCACTTTATTGATTAATTCTCACTTTAAATTTATGATCTTGATAAGGGTTTATTTCACAATCTCATTTTAATCGAGATTGTTTATTTTGGATTTACAATGAAAAAATTATTTTATTATTTTCTAATAAATCCATTTCATTTTATCCTCCTCTATTTTTCATGAAATTTGAAAGTAATAGTACCATTTACCTATAATTGTTACTTAAAATGATTGAGAAAATATTTTTTAAGAAAATCCAATTTTATTTCTATCTTCGGTTGAAAATAATTTTTCTTCCAAAACTATGTTTTCTAAAAAAGTCTTCAAAAACGTTTTTAATATTTTACTATGATTTTTTAAATTCATTTTTACCCATGATTGGCTGTAACACCTAGAAAAATATAAAAAAGTAACTTTATTTGAAAGCATGTATGGCAGGAAACTCCAAGCATAGAAAGGGTTATAACCTCCCAGGACTTTATGATATATTAATATTTTAAATAAATTTAATCTATTATATATCTTTAAATGAATGAAATAATAAGTTAGTTTATGTCGCATGCAACAATGAGTTTCTTTATTAGCTTGAATTACACACAAGACCAAGTTTTTCTAAATACTGTTAATATTATTATTTTAAATGACAATTATCACATAGCCATTAAATTAGAGGTTATGAATATGATTAAATATCTTATGAAAATATATGTTTGAATTCATTATTTACCAATCAATTAGAATTGAATATCTCAAATCCCTTTTTAAAATTTTAAAAATACCACTTTTTAGATGAGTGAGAACCTTACGAAAAACCAAATATCAATTTCAAACATCATCCACGTAAAACAACAGCACCACATTACCTGATCCCAAAAGCCACATTCAAAATTTAAAATTCAAACTCAATAGTTGGAATTGCGGGAAAAGAATGCCACCTGAGAAACCCACCATCAAGGAAGACCTAACTGTCATCATCACATTTTCAGCCTAACATATCATCACTGTCACCACCATCACATCGTTATGAAACTAAGTCATCGTCCTCATCAGCTTTTCACTACTGACCTCTTTTGACATCCACCGCCTCTTCCATACTCCTATCCACCAACACCACTGGCATCGCAGATCAAAAACCACACCAGAACATGGAAACCCATCAAAATAATCATATTTTCACCCCCATTAGCAGGCAACATACCAGCACAAAAAGGGCACTGCATCAACCGAATGAATATCATGCCTCTTGGAACACTGATATCCACTCAAACAACACCTCCCAAAGCTTGTGTGATAGCCACCTCTCCAGACCCACCTAGGGAGGAGAGGTTTTACCCTAATCCAGATCAGAGTATGGGAATAATGGAGCCTTCATAGGGAGTCATGATCTTTGTCGACATCTCCCAACCAAATTGAAACCCCACTGTCGCCTGAACGTCAGTTGGGCCACCTAGAACCCCCTACTATAAAGCACAACACAACCTAAAACCTCTTAGAAACCATTACAACCGAACGAACTAGAAGGAAGTAGTGGATCTTGAGTCCAAAGAGGAGTAATATCAGGAAATAATTCCATATCAATCCATATCCAAGAGAGAACCATTAGACTCATAATAAAACATCAATGGGAAATCATCACCAGAAAAACAGATACCTCAACTCCATCGAAACTCCCCAACAGAAACAAAATCGCAACCCAAAACCACTATAAAACAAGGAAGGATAAAACTGTATTGAATACCTAATAAGAACATAGGAATTAATCCCTAATATAAATAGTGGGGGAATAAAAGCCTAGTAAGAATTATAGAAATAAGATGGAATCCAGAAAGGCGCTCCAGAAAGAACATTGGGGGTTGAAACCCTAAGAAGAGGAAATGAGATCACTTCAGGGAGCTCATTGAAAGAGAACATATGACAAAGGAATCTCTTACATCGGGTAAGGGAAGACAAGGAAGATTAATAGAATCACGCTCAAGATATAACACTGATAGAAAACAGGGCCATCCCTCCAATTATAAATGAATATAAAAACCAATTGAATAAAGTAAATGTTTTTATAAAAAAATACCATTATGCACCAAATTATTAATCCTAATAAATTAAATTAATTATCATTAGTGAATGATTAAATTTACATATTAGTTTTTTTAAGCTAATCCAATATATTTTATAGGCATAAGAAAGGAACAAATCCTATTTTATTCATAAAAAACTATATTTTTCTAAAGACAGTTTTGCAGCCTTTTAATGGTGCA
Organism: Viscum album; assembly: GCA_963277665.1. Lineage (NCBI taxonomy): Eukaryota > Viridiplantae > Streptophyta > Magnoliopsida > Santalales > Viscaceae > Viscum > Viscum album. The sequence continues at coordinate 1,665,043,098 of OY728127.1, forward strand.
TGAGTTTTAAAACAAAATTTTGAAACTTTTATATGAAAAAATAAACTTCATTTTAATTATAATGTAAAAATATTATTAGAGTGAATTTTTGGTATTTTTTTGAGAAGTTTCATTTTTTGACGAATAGTAAAAAATAATGAATTTAATTGAAAAATGACTTTTCGTCTAAATAAATCATAATTTTAAATTATAATTTGAATTGTTTTAAAGTAAAATTAGATACATTATACCTCTATTAATCCAATTTGTTTCATTTTAATCGTTTTTATATTGAATTTATATACCAAAACTTGTGAACATTTTAACATTTTCACTTTACAAACCCGATTTCCCATCCCGTCTACAGGATTAATTTTAAATTATTTTCTACCAATTATGTGATTTAAATATAAAAAAATTGATTCCATATTTTTAATATGAATAATTTATAATGAATAGTATGTCCAAATGTATTTTTTTTAAAACTATTAATGAAAGAAATTAAAATTAATTACAACGATTAGGGTAAAAATGAGTTTACATAGTGGTAAAAATTTAAAATTAAGGGGGAAATGACCTAGAACCTTGTACAAAACCCATTTTTGGACATATTTATACCATATAATCCATTTTTAAAAAAATATTTCATTATTGGGAGAAACGTTTTTAAGGGAGACCTCCCAATAGTGTTTAACTATTGGTATTTACAAGAATGTCGCTCTGTTACTATAAAAAGGCACACACTCCCCTCACTTATTAACACCTATCAAGAATTTTGGATCTTCAAAACCATAAAAAATCAACACCCAAAATAACTCACATAATCCTAGAATATTTTTTATAGAAATAAAACCAAGTAAGTATTTTTGTATAAACCAAAAAAAGTTACCTGAATAAGAGGTAACATTCATCAATAAACACTTTTGTTTTATTTCCTTATCAACCTACTTCAATTATTCATATATCTTGGTTGTATAATATAATAATTGAATTAAATATTCTAATATGTTTATATGTTATGGTTTGGACCTAAAACTTTACACACTTCCATCAAATTGGATACACAATCATTGATCATGTGTACGACAGACTAAAGCCTCATGAACTGATGTCATTCATTCTTCCATTACCATCTTTTAAGGTTTATAATAATGATATATTTATAGTTTAAATATGATATATATGATATTTACAATTTTTTATTCTTATTTAATTATTATATGACACATACCTTCTTGCCTTCCATTTTTTTGGGAATATGATAACATCATTAATGTGTACGACGGACTATCGTCTCACAAAGCGATGTGATTCGTTCACACTTTACGTGGAATGTATTAAGTATGGTTTTACATAAAATATGTGATAAATATTACATGAGTATTATAATTTAATTATAATATACATATATACCATTTAATTTTCTTTCTTTAATATGACAAGAAAATGGAATTAGTGTTAATGCATATGTACGACCTACCATCTCCACGAACAATGTATTTCATTTCCTATCACCACATTTTGTGGGTTACTATAAATAAATATATAATACATATATATGATATTTAAATCATTTTTTAAATTCTTCAGATTATGAAATCATGTTCTGAGTAATAGGAATAAGAAATATGAAGTCAAAACATACTTGAAAAACTAGGCAATTAACACAAAAAACAATAAAAATAATGAAATATTACTAAAAAATGAGTGAAATGATATTATAAAAGGATCATATATGATATTATAAATATTAATTTGGATCTTAATAAATTAGAAACATTATTAAAACAATTATACATGTATTTAAATATCATTCAATCAAAAGGAAGCAGAAGGTAAGGGGATTTGTTATCTCACATTTATTTCTATGAGATATAAGCTATATTCACCACATATTTTTATTATGTGGTTTATATAATTATCATTAATGTATTATATTATTATTATAATTAAATTTATGGGAATTTACATATCCATTTTATGATCACTATTTCATGGGATTTACAGTTCAAAGGTTACTAAATTGGTAAGGGATTTCATCTCAATTTACATTCCATTGAGACTTATTTTTTATTATGAACCAATTGAATTTTATGTGGGGTATATAATAATACTTTGACATGTAATATCATGATTCATTCCTAATTAAATATATTTTAAGTTTTACTTTGAATTATCTCATCCAAGGGTATTATAATTGAAAATTACCAAGTGGTAAAAGTTATAATACAATCTCAATTTATTTTGTGGTTGTTAGCTTTTTATTGAAACAATAACTTTATTGTAATAAGTTTTCATTGGAAAATATATTTATTTTAATATAAATATTCTTGTATAATGGATATGATAATTTCTTAAACCGTATACCATTTATATATATGCTTTTTACTTTGAATGATATATGATTTATTGGGGAAATATCGATAAATTTGTATCATTTACTCAATATGGATATTTGATAAGGCACATTGTTTATGATTTAAATTGATTAATCAATATATGAAGAATGTTTTGGAAATACTGTATAAGGGTTCGGTACTAGTTAATGTAATCCGATCAATGCATCGATAGTATCATGGGATGAAATCAATTGGATAAAAACCCTTCACATTTGTTTCCAAGAAGTTTTAAACTAGCTGGAGGATAGATATTGACAGTAGTGTCTTGTGAAAGGTATTAACACAAATCATATGGCCATGGTCAAGTTTCAACTGCAAGTAATTATTTATATAGAATTATGTAATCATATTTTATTATTTCTCTATTGATTATGATCCATCTAGTAATTTAATTTCATGTGTGCTCAATTATTTACCTTTCCATATTGATTATTCTCATTGATTCATTATTTATTCTTCTTCACTTAACCATTACTGAGATTTGATCTCACTCTTATTTTTCTTCCTTTACCTAGGATTCCATGAATCTTAATATGACTGATATGCAGGGTTATGATGGATATAATAAAATTATTTAAAAAAAATATGTATTTTGTGTATTCAAATGTAATTTAAGACTCATGTATATATCAAGTTTTCCCAGACTACTAAACTGATTGGTCCTTCAGGATGTGTTTCCTTATATATAATATCAATGTAATAAAGTAAGGAACTCGATTTAGGCTATTGGGTTTGGGGTCATTATAGTTGGTATCAGAGGAAGTTTAGTAGCTACCTTGGGAACTAGATTTAGGAAAACATGGATTAGGGAACATAACCTTAATAACTACTTTGAGGATTATCATAGAAAAACATGTGTATTTATTAAATTACGTTTTATGGATACTATAAAAATATTATGATATTAATGTTGATCATAATTTATAAGTCTTAAACATATCTTTTTAGGTTTTATATAATTAGATTCTACCAATATTAAGTATATTTTGAAAGAAATTTATGGAAATACGAATTATTAGTTTAGTATATCATTTAGTGAAAAATTATTTTAGGAATAATTACTTTAAATTTTAGGAACATGAGTTTAAAAGTATTAATAACCTTTAGTGTTATTATTACAATTAATTAAATTATAATAAAAGTCAAATTATATTATTAGGCTTCGAAAAAAGTATGTGTTGTGTTGAAAAATATAGAGAAAATGTTATTTAATAATTAAATTACATGGGCATCCATAATATTTTTGGGAACTTTATAGGAATTTTATTAATATATTTTAGAAAAAGGATAACCCATATGTAGGGTGAAAACCCATCGCACCCTGTGAGGTGGTGGGTCTTGAACCCATAACTGATGGATGATAAGGGTTTCACACCTATCAGTGGCCAATGCGATATCTTGGTTAATATGTCATTTTTTTTAGTTAAATAATTTGATGAATAAATATTAATGATTAACCAATAATATTAATTTTTGGATTAGAGATTAAGGTATTTAGCACATTGGTTTTGTAAAATAGTTAAAGAAAGATATAAAGGATTTTTTATGGATCTTATGATCCTTAAAAGTGAATTTAATTATTTGGGCATAAAAAATCACTTTTAGATATTCATTTATTGAAGTAAGGGATGAATTGTAAGTTTATTAAAGAAAAAAGGATAAAATTGTGTTTATGAAATATTAACATATCAATTAATTATATTTCCTTAGATAGTAAAATAATTAGTCAAATCTTGGAAAAGGATCTTGAAATAAAAATTCTATCCTATTATATTAACATCCAATGAATCAAATGGTCCTTTAGATAATAATAGGTTTATGGCTTTGATCCCCTAAAATTTACATTGATCATTAACTTGTATGTGATGAATGTCCTCAATCACTCCCTATAATTATTTTTTCTTTCCATCCAAGTGTACATCTTCACTTTCCACTGATGTTCTCCTACTTGGAATTCTGGTTATGTGTTGTTCCATATGACCATGATACTTCCCATTATCTATTTTAGATAGTATTTTTTACAAAACCTTATCACAATATGGGATTTCAAAAAATTAACTTTCAAATATAAAATAATTTATTACCAATACCAAGTTTAAATTGCAAGGATGTAATTTATTTAAGGTGGAAAACATTTAACACCCTGATAATTCTAAAAGAGTAACTTTTATTCGATTGAGTGTATGAAATCAATCAAAAAGAATAAGAAGTAATATAACCACTCAGTAATTTATGAATTATTTACTATTTTAAATAATTTTAATATATTCTATATCTTTCAACACACATAATACCAAGTTATCTTATGTTGCACGTAAAAAAAAGTTTCTTCGATTGATTGCATTACATTCAAGAATGAGTTTTATTGAATACTATTAATATTATTATTTAAAATTGAATTTTTCTCCAAAATATTAAATTATAATATATTAATAATATTAAATAATTTATAAAAATATATTATTTAATTCATTGGTTACTAATTAATTCATAAATGAATATAAAAACCAATTGAATAAAGGAAATGTTTTTTATAAAAAATTATTATTATTAACCAAAGGATTTTTAATCATAATAAATTAAATTAATTTATATTATTGAATGATTAAATTTATATATTAAATTTTTTTATATTAATATAATATATTTTATAGTCGTAATATAAGAACAAATACATTTTTATTCATAAAAGCTGTATTTTTTTAAAGACAATTTTACAACATTTTAATGGCGCATGTGTTTTAAAACTAAATTTTGAAAATTTTATAAATTTTATTTGAAAAAATAAACTATATTTTTTAAATAATAAATTAAAAATTATATAAGGGTGAATTTTCTCATTTTTCTAATAAGTTTCATTTTTTGATAAATAGTGAAAATACTGAATTTAATTGAAAGCTAACTCTTCATCTAAATAATTTCTAATGTTAAATTTGATTTTGAATTAGTTTTAAAGTAAAATAAGATCAATTATACATCTATTAATTAAATTTAGGTCATTGGAATAATTTTTATATTTAATTTTTTTTAATAAATTTGTTAACTTTTGAACATTATCACTTTAAAAACCCTCTTTCTCATCCCATGTGTGGGATTAATTTTAAATTAATTTCTACCACTTATGAGATTTTAATTTGTAAAAATTAATTCCATATTTTTAATAATAATAATTTATATTTTATATTAAGATAAACTTAGTTTGTGACAAAAAAATATTAATGAGAGCAGTTAAAATTTGTTATAGTGATTAAGGTAAAAACTGGTTTACTTAGTGGTTAAAATTTAATCTTAAGAAAAAATGACTGGTAAACTTTAAAAAAATGAATTTATGGACATATTTAGACTATATACACCCATTTATAAGAAAATTTTCATTATTTTAGGCACATTATGTAAGGGGGACCTCCCAAGAGTGTTTACCTTTTGGTATTTATAAGAATGCCACTCCTCCTCCACTATAAAAAGGCACTCACTCCCCTAGCTTATTAACACATATAAATCCTTTTAATCATCAATAAACTTACCAAATAAACTCCCAAAATTCATATAATAATCCTAGAATATATTTTTTGGAATAAATAAAACCAAGTAAGGATTATGGTTTAAACTAAAAAGAGTTACCCGAAGAAGGGTTGCATTCATCAACAAGCACTTTTGTTTTATTTCCTTTTCTACCTACTTAAATTATTATTATAAATTGATTATATAATAACATAATTATATTAAATATAATTATATTTTTTTATGTTATGTTTTAAACCAAAAAATTCAGAAACTTCCATCAAATGAGATATGTAATCACCGTTCATGTGTACAGCGGACAGTCGCATCATGAACCGATGACATTCATTATTCTATTACCACCTTTCAAGGTTTGTAATAATGATATATTTATAGTGTATATATGATATATATGATATTTATAATTTTGTATTCTTCTTAATTGTTATATGATGCATACATTCATTATTTACATTTTGCGGGAATACAATAACGTCATTCGTGTGTGCAACGAACTACTGCCTCCTGAAGTGATGTGATTCGTTCAAACTTTAAATAGAATGTAATAAGGATGGTATGAATTAAAATATTTTAAAAATATAAAATTAATATGATACTGTAATTATAATATAAATATATATCATTTAATTTTCTTTCTTTAATATGATAAGAAAATGGAATCAATGTTCATGCATACGTACGACGTATCCTCTCCCTTAATGGTGTATTTCATTTCCTATAACTATATTTTGTGGATTAATATAAAAACATATATACTAAATATATATTATATTCAAATCATGGTTTACACTTTATATATGATTAAATCATGATCTATATAAGAGGAATAGAAAAATAACAAGTCGAAACATACTCGAAAAACAAGGTAATTAACACTAAAAACAATAAAAATAATGAAAGATTATTAACAAAAAGTGAAAAGATATTATAAAAGGATAATATATGAAATTATAAATATTAATATAGTTGTTTTTTATTTTAATAACATTATGAAAACTATTATACATGTGTATAAATAGTGTTAATCGAAAAGGAAGTGTATGGTAAGGGATTTCTCATCTCACTTTTATTTATGTGAGATAAATTCTATATTCACCACTTATTTTTGTTGTGTGATGTATATAATTTCCATGAATATATTCTATGATTCTTATACTTAAATTTATGGTTAATTACATATCCATTTTATTATCACACTTTCATGGGATTTGACTTCAAAATTACCAAGTAGTAAAAGTTATCATACAATCTCAATTCCTTTTGTTATTATTAACTTTCTCTTGAGAAAATAATTTTCTAGTAATAATTTGTCATTGGAAATTAAATTAAATTAAATTTTCATATTATTTTATGATGGATATGATTATTGACCAAACTATATACCATTTTTACCTATGGTTTTTACTTTGAATGTTTTAAGATTTATTGGGGAAATATTGATAACTATTTATTCTTTACTCAATACAAATATCTGATTGAAAATTAATTTTTTATAGATTTTCAAAAGATGCTTTTAAAGGCTGAGTGGTAACCTACACACCATCAGGTGGGAACCAAAAACCACATCCCTAGTTCAAAATTCAAAAGACACAACTCTTGAAGAGATCATGATCCATCACCCATGTCATCCTTAGTCAAGTCAACAGTTATATCATCATGAGTAACTATTTTCATCATATATCAACTATCAAAATACTATTCAACCACCGCACTAGTTTTCAGAGACCGCCGGAGACTATCAGAGACTAACGCTACCACTTTCCTCATATCTCAATCATAGAACTCTAGTGTTTCCACCATAAAAACATCATAACAGAACACCCCAAATTTCTAAACCTTCATCGGTGATCCGGTCTCCCTCTCTAAGCCACTCAAACAAAACCTACCAGAACCCCCTTGAAAACTCACACACTAAACTGACTAGGAAGGGAGTGATGAACCAATAAGTCATAGTATGGTTGAGTAGATGGAGGACCATCTAGGAGGCCATGTTGGAAGCTACATCATCATCAACAGGGGAAAAAATCCATATACCACCATAAAAAAATGATACTAGAACAAAGAAACAGCCACACCCGTCCATACCGTAATCCAAAAAAAAATAAAACCAAATCCAAATCATCCAAAAAACAAACAAAAGTAAGAAAAAATACATAAGGAAGCACCATACTTGAAAAAGAGATAAGAAAACAAGCAGAAGAAGGGACATAGACTGCACTGAGGAAGAACTTAAACCAAGACAACTGTCATCTCCTCTCTAAAACCATCCCAAGTATGCCCAAATCCAGAATTGAGTCTGATAAAAGTTGATTTGAACACAATGGGTAGGATATCAAGGGAAGTAGATAGGAAGAAAATCTGTCACTGCCACTAGTGCTAACCCAAACTGTCTAAGTCACAAACACATAGACCCAGTATGGGGGACCAATGTACAGGGATAGACCAGAAGAGGGGCAGTGAGTGATGAGCGATGTCCACACCAGCAAGACGAATAAATTGAGAGGGTGAAGAAGAAGGAAAGATAAGGAAACTTAATAAACTAGGTGGGGAAATGAGTGATGTCTCCATCGAGCAGACTCACGAAACCCTAAGAGGAATAGAAGGGGAAGCATCGAGAGAGTCGGGAGCTGGGAGAGCCGAGCGATTATGGGGCCATCCTCAATATGGATATCTAATAAGGGACATTGTTTTTGATTAAATTGATTATTAAATATGAGTAATGTTTTGTACATACAATATATGGGTTGGGGATCAGTTAATGTAATCACATCGATGCATTTGCAGACTCATGGGATGGAATTAGTTGGCGATAAAACCTTTATGTATATTTCCTACTAGTTTTAAATTTTATGGAGGATATATCTTGATAATTGTGTCTTGTGAAAGGTATTGAAACAAATCATATGGGTTTCAAACTATCTTCATGATATATCTTTGACATTCCCAAAGGGAATCATTAATTCCCTATGGGTCTATACAATTTTTTTTATAAAAACTCAACAAATGAAACTAATTAATTAAGATGAGTAAGGAAGCAGGTTGAGATTGATCCATAGAGATGGTGAAATTAGTTTGGTTAGATTTTCACAAGATTTAATTTTATTAATTTAGAGAAAGCAGTGAGAAAATATTAGTTTGATTTGATTTTGGTAAAATGAATAAAGAATGTGAAGCGCAATAGATTGGTTTTGTTTGATTTTTTTTTGAAAGTGTGACAAGGTTTTGTAATTTCATTATTTGGGTGAAATTTCATTTAAGAATATTGGTTGATTAATTCATGATTGGTGTTAAAGTAAATACAAGGAAGATTTAATGGTCTTGGTATCCCCTCCTCAATGAGGCAATATCTTACTTTCCTTTGTTCGATAATTTTGGGTTTCACTAAATCAAGTTTGTCTCGATACCATATTTAAACCTAAATTACCCTAAAGTTAAAAATGGTCATGACTTATTTAGAGTTTTCAGTTGCACAATTTTAAAGTTCCTATTTTTATTCAAATATTAATTTTCATTATAGAATAAAAAAGAAAGTGACTAGAAGTTGGATATTAAATTGTGTCAAACCAGATATAGGAATAGAATAAAAAAATTAATCCAACACACCTTCCCCCTTATATTTACTTAACCTTAGAAAAATAAGGTTTTAACACATAATCCTAGTGATGAGAGGATTATAGGGAGGTAGAATGGAAAATTCAAGCATAAACCAAAGGGAGAGAAACTCGAGGAGGGCCCTACACAATGTAGCTTCACTCTCCAAGATTTGGTATCCAGATATCCTAAATATAAGTAGACTAGACCTCCATTTTGAGGCTCTATATGGGATCCTATATTAATGAGGATAATTATGAATTGGTCCAAAGGTGGTTTGGGGTGGGTCCCATGTCAATGTTTTTGTTAAAAAATGAAGAAACGCATAATCTAGGTGTTAAAATCATGTCCCATGAATTTACACATGGTGTAAAGTTGTACACCACATATAAATTTTAATGATGATTTTCTTGACTTCACAAAATTTACTTTTCACGACTTGAACTGGTACATGATGTGTAATGATTACATGATGTGTAATGTAATTTTTCTACTTCAAAAGCCTTTTTTCCTCAGTTATTCAATTTTGTGCCTTATAGGTTCTCCATGATCATCCTCAAAACATTAATGTCACGCCATGAGTGAAGCTTGTATCACGAAGTGTCATTTTTATCCTTTTTGATTTATCCAATGTATCCTACCATAAAAAACAAAAAAAGTTAAACAATTAAAATTTGTGAAAGAATAATAAATTAAATACATAAATAAAGGTATTAAAATACCATAGAAAATATGAATGAAATACCACTATAAATATTGATAGTAACTATCTTAAATAAATATATTGATATTCAGACATACAACATTATGCATTCCATCATTATTGTTATTCCATGTGATTATTTGATCTATTAGAATATTTATGGTCAAGTTTCAAGATCATGTGATTATTTATATGCAATTATTTGATAATGTTTTATTCTTTCCACATTGATTATGCTCTATCAAGTTATTTAATGTAATGTGTGCACAATTATTTACGTCAACATATTGATTGTGATCATAGATTCATTATTGATTGTATTTTACTTAGCCCTTACTAAGCATTTAATCTCACCCTTATTTTGTTTCCTTTACTTATGATTCTATGAATCTTAATATGAATGATATGTAGGGATCTATTTGATGGACTGAAGTTATTCTAAGAAATATTTTGTAATTTATGCGTTCAAATGAAATGTAAAAATCATGTATGTATATAGTTTACCAAGACTGATAAAATGATCGGTCCTTTGGGATGTCTTTCATTATATGTTAATCCATTATAATAAAGTAAGGCACTAGATCCAGGCTACTTGGGTTAGGGTCATTAAATTGTATTTTTACAAAATGTTTTAAAATGAATATTCCTGTCATTTTCAGAATGAGATACCTTTTTGACTTTTCTTTGAATTTTTTTAAAGGAATATCTATTTTATCATACTTAGAATGAATATAAATTTCCCACCATCATTCCCACTCATTGTTTTTAAGCTTACTTTATATGTTTAGAATGTTATTTTCAAATATTGTTTTAAGATATTCTGAATTTTTTTAGTTTTTCAAATTGTTTTTCAAAGTGAAAATGATATTTCCCTAAAGATTTTTTTAATGAAATTTTTATGGAATTTTAATTCATCAATGAAAAAAATCCTTTACTTATACTCAATTGAGAATATATTTTAATTATACCATCCTTATTCTTTCTCTGGATGGTTTATGATCAGTTTGACCTGGGGAAGTATTGTCATTCATATTCTTTATTATTTTTTGTATCCATTAAATATTCCTTGAAACATTCAATTTATTGTGATCATTTTAAATTATATTTCTAGTAAATATAAATTTTCTTTGTATCATGTATATTATTATTACCTAATCCTTATACCATTTTTACATTTAGTTTTTTGTAACACCCCAAGATTTTGTGAAATTATATTCAAATATATTTGATCTTTTCCATATGTTGTTTGACAAAAAACACTAATTTTGGATTGTTTTACAAGTAGAATTGAATTTATATTTTATTAAACACAAAACTAAGTTCATATTATGCTACACATAACACATATTTTATCTTATGTTACATGCAACATCGAGTTTAAACTTAATGTGTCATACAGTTAAATTATTATTATTTTATATGATAGTTATCACTTAGTTGATGGAATGGAGTGTTTGAATAGGATTAAAAAAATTATGAAAATATTTTTTATCTTGTATAAATGATTATTTATTTGGTGAATAATTAATTATAAATGAAAATAAAAACTATTTGAATATAAAAGAAATATTTTTCTGAAAAACTATTTTTTATGCAAACAAATGTGTTCTACCTCAATAAAATAAAAAAACTACTTTTAATAGATGATTTTAAAGAAATTTATATGGTATATATATATATTATATAAATTAATTTATATTCATATATGTGTTTTCTATAAAATAAATAGGATTAAATCTAATTTTACGCTTTAAATGTGTTTTTCTAAAAAATCTGGGTTTTCCCCTTTTTCTGGCGACCTTATTTTAAAAATAAACTTTCATAGTTTTATAAAATTAATTTTCAAAAATAAAATTCATTTTTGTTATCATAATTTCATAATTATCATAGGTTGAATGTTTTGTATTTTTCTTAAAAGTTGTATTTTGGGATGAATAGTGAGAAATACAAGATTTTAATTGAAAACCATCTTCTCACCTCAATTATTTACAAAGTTAAATTATATTTAAAATTGTTTGAAAAGTTTAATTAGATGAATTATACAACTATTAATCTAATTTAGTTAATTTTAATCAATTTCATTTTGAATTTTAATGTAAAAAAATTGCAAGCTTTTGATCATTTTATCTTCAAAACCCCTATTTCTCAACCCATTTGCAGGATTGATATTAAATTATTTTTTCCCACTTCTTTAAATTGAATTTATAAAAACATATTCTATATTTAAAATTAGAATGATTTATTTTATCTAATAATATCAACTTAATTACTGACCAAAATAAATAGTGTACAGATTAAAAAATTAATTATCATGGTTAAGGTAAAACTGGGTTTACTGGGGGGTGAAACTAAAATGATAGTGGTAAAAATAAACTATACACATGTCTAAAAAATAATTTCTGGACATATTTTTTACATTACACCTATATGTTTCGATAATGAACTAATTTGGACCCCTCTGACATGAAAAACGTGAGAGCACTTATTTTATTTCAAAAATACCAAGTGTGTCCTCTCCCCCACTTATAAAATGCCGCCAACTATTCTCCCCTATTCACAACTTAAAACTTATTTTTTAAGTGAATACCTACCCAAATCACTTAAAAAATTCCCTAACCTCATCCTAGAAGCCTTATTTTGGGCAAAAATACTACCTAGGAAGGCTTTAGTTCAAACCTAATGATAATACCCGAAGAAGAGGTAATGTTCTTCAATGAGCATCTTTATTTTATTTCCGTATCCACTTTATTCAATTATTATATAGAATTATTATATAATAACCTAATTATCTTAAAAATACTAATATTTTTTAATGTTAATTTCATGAACTAAAATCATCTACGCTTCCATCAAATGGGTTACAAAATCACCATTCGTGTGTATAACTGACTACCACCTCGCGAACTGGTGTCATTAATTTTTACATTATCACCTCTCATGGTTGGAAATAATGATGGATTTATAGTTTATATATGATATTTACTATATTTATTATTTTATTATTATTCTATAATTATTATATCACACACACCTTGATACTCTCTATTTTGTGAGAATAAGATAAAGTTGTTCGTGTGTATTGCGGACTACCGCCTCATGAAGCGATATGATTCGTTCACACTTAACATGGAATGTATTAAGGATGGTTTTAATTAAAATATGTGATATATTTTACATAAAAATTATTCTTTAATGATAATATAATATTTAATTTTCTTTATTTCAGTCCAATAAGAAAATGGATACAATGTTCATGTGTACATTCAGCCTACCGTCTCCATGAATGGTGTATTTTATTTCCTATCACTAAATATTATGGACTAATATAAATCCATACATAATGATTATATATTATATTTATACCATGAATATAATTTTTGGGATTATGGAACCATTATAAATTTAATAGGACCAAAAATATAAAAATCAAAACATATACAAAAAACAAAGCGGTTATTATCCAAAACATAACTTTAACATGAAAACATCCATAAATAGGTAATAAAATGTCATAATAAAATATTATTTGGAATTATATATATTTATTTGGTACTATAATAGATATATAATAAACTTATATTTATTATACATGAGTTTTTAACAAGTATGGTGGAAGAAACGACTTAAGGTAAGGGTTTTCTATCTCACTTTTTACTTTTATGAGACACATGTCATGTTCACAACCTATTTCTTTTATGTTTTGTATATAATACATATGAATGTATTTTATTATTTTTATATTAATATTTTTTTGGATTTACATATCCATTTTTGGTTCTTTATTTCACGGGGTTTATGGTAAAATTGTTATCACTACGATAAGAGATTTTTGTCTCAATTTTCCTTCTTTGAGACGTACATTATGTTATGCACCAATATTATTTCAATAAGTGTATGTACATAACCTTTGAAATGAAATATCATGATTTTTTTACCCTTGTGATATTTTATGTTATTCCTATAGAGGGTATTATGATTAAATATTACCAAAGTGGTAAAGAATTTATGTTACAATCTCATTATTTGTTGGGATTATTTAGGATTAAATATAAAATGTTTAAATATAATTATATACCTCTCAATAATTCTCATAAAGTTTCTTCTATTATGTTTATTCATGATATATTCAAGTAATTTTACCATTTTCCCACTCTTTGGTACTTAAAATTATTAAGAATTTTTTAATGAAAATCGATTTTTTATTCTTTCTTCGGTCTAAATTTTGTTTTCTTCCAAAACCATGTTTTATAAAAATGTTTAATTATTATAATATGATTTTAAAAGAAATTTTTAACCATGTTTTAATTTTTAATTTTTTTAAATGTATCTTCATGTCGTTTGTCAAAAAATTTCCTGTTGTATTTTACTAAAAATGTGAATGGAATCTTTATTTTAACATGTATGACATGAGCATAATTTTTTAACATCATTACTAATAATTTATTTAAATCTTCATTTATAAATTTTCAAGGATATTTTAAAATAATTTTTTTTTCAAATTTGTTTATTTTTTAAAAATATTTTTCAAAATAGAAATGATATTTTCATCAAGAAATGTTTTAAATGATTTTCTAATGTTTTCTTTATATGTTCAAAATTTAATTTTCAAAGAAAAGGATTATGAAAATAATTAAGTTTTAAAAATTAATTTTCTAAGAAATGTAATTTTACTTTATAAATGTTCCAAGTAATATTTCCAAATCCTTCTCTATCTAAGATGATATCATTTGATATAATTTAGGATTTATTGGGGTTATAAACCAAGGATACCATTCTTTTTATTTATTTGAATGGTTTATGTTTATGATGAAACGATATTTATTAAACTTATTTATCTGACATGGGTTATACCATGATAAAATGTTTATGTAACCCTCTTCGTTTTCATGGGTTATACTCTGATGAAATTTTGAAATGGATTTGAAACTTGTTCCTTTTCCACATGTTATGATATAATGAAGTGTTTATGAAACCCATTTCATTTCATGGGTTATGATATGATGAAAATTTTATGATCTTTTGCCACACATATGTATGATTTTCATTATGTGATAGTGGTTACATTATAACCAAGGACAATTATTACATTGTAACCAAAGATGGGTGGGACCTATATCTCCATCCAATGCATTAGATAAATATTTATATCCCATTATATAGGCAAGACTGGAATGGTGAGTGAACCTGGTTCTATAATATAGGGTTGAAATTTGGAGTGAACCCAGTTTAGTAAGACAGGGATGGAACAGGGAGTGAACCCAGTTCAATAATATGGACTTGGAATGAGGAGTGGAACCAATTAAGTAAGGTAATTTATCCTCTTTGATGGTATTGGTAGTAAAAATAGACTACTATTATGGTTTAGGGAGTGAACCCATCCCACTATGAGTAAAGGGATACCATTGGGGATGGTGGTGTATCCCCCGGAGGTATAACCTCCCATAGAGCTCCCTTATATGTTTTTTCAATGAGCCTTGACTACTAATGAAATTATTTTCTATTCTTATGTGTATTCCACAATTTTATTTCTTATTCTAATGTTATACTCTTATGGATCATGTTATTTAATTTCCTTACGATTCATGTATTATGAACTACCAATATTTATTTTGTGACTCCTGATTACGATATTTGATATGTTGGGTATGATTATCAAATTTTATCTCATGTCCCCAAACCCTTATTTTACTATTATGCTTACATATCTCCATTTTTTTACCCTTACTGTGAATCTAAGTTCACCCTTTCTTATTTGTCTATCCCCTGGGATTTGAAGAAAGGTTTTATGTATTCTATACCACTAAATAGTACTTAATCTGATTATATTTATTAGAGTGATTGAAGACATTTCACAATATTCAAATATTGTGTACCAAGTTTCCAAAGGCACTAAAATATTACAGTCCTTAGATGTGTGTTTGTGTAATTTAATGAATATTAATAAAAAAATATATGGATATTTGTTGATAAGACATACTGTTTATAAATTAAATAAACCATTAGATACATAATGAATGCATTGTACATGTAGTGATGGGTGGGGCCCAAAATTATATATCCCCTCAATGCATTGAAATGTATCATGAGACAAATCAAAATGCTATCATTAAATGGGTCTTTAACTATAGTTTTAAACTATCATGACTAATGGTATTTGTTGTATAGATACAATGATGCGAGAGATCATTACATCCAATATTAATCATTACCTTCATTAATAATTCAGTTATTATCCATGAGTACAGAGACCCCAAATTAACATACTTGGATATTAAATCATTTTAGATGGATTTTAAGAACATTTCAAAAGTACATGTGTTAGGACCGTAATAGTTTAGTGTCTTTGGAAACATTGAAACATAATATTCTATCTTGGTTAAAGAAATTAAATGTTTCCCAAAAATATTTTCCCATTTAGTACCCATACTAAAAACCTTTATTTATAACCTGGGGAATGGAAACATAAGAAAGGGGGAGATCAAATTCCTAGTAAGGGTAAATAAATGAGATACATAATCATAACATGAGAATAAGGGTAAAAAAACATGAGAATAAAATTTTTAAGATCATACCCTACATATAAAAAATCATATACATGATTCATAGAATAAAGATTTCCATTTCATAAGACATGAATCATAATGGTGACAAATTATAAGGCCCCAGCCTTAAACCTTACTTAATCTTGAGTTATTACAAGATTACACATTGAGGATCTTTTCAGGTTTAGAGTTTTAGAGAATTATATCATGAAACTTGCATTACATTCCATATTTAAACAAAGTGGTTACATAAAAGACAGTATTCATTCTTCCCATCAACGGAAACATATTTAAAATAAAACATGGATTCTTTCTTGACACATCCTTGACACTATCATCACATCATGTACCTTTCCCTTGACCTGTGAAAAACATTTCAAAAACTTGGGATGATCATAAAAAGCTCAGTAAGGGTTATAAAAATATGGAAAGGAAACATGAGTTCATATATACATAAGAATGAAATCATACTTTACCCATAAAACATAGGCACTTTAACATACCTCATCAAATCATGAATAAATCATAGAAATCATAAGACATAAAAGGTAACTTGAGGCATTCATAACATTCTTACGTAGGGAGTAACCCTCTTGGTTACGTTTGGAATACCCATCATAGTATATTCCCTAAATCTCTTCGGATAAACCTTAACGTTTTACTCCTTCGCGTTACCCAATGCATTAGAGAGCTATATCGGGATCACCCGCCCTTAGTTTATCACGGAACCACCCGTCTTCATAATAATTCCCAAGAACCTCAATATAATCGTATCACATAAAACATTCATATAAGAAACATAACATTTCCACCTTTCAATCACAAGATATCAATACAACACATTGATATAAAAACATTATTAAAACCATTTTCAATACCAAAATAAAATAAAAGTAAAACATGGTATTTATTTTTCTTTTAAAAAGAAGGTATGGCTTGTAGAGGAAGCCGAAACTCAAATAATGGTCACGGCGGCGGAGAAGTCGTTGTCGCCGCATACGTAAGACAAAAACATTCCGTTTTGTTGTTTAGTAAAACACTTCGTATAAAGAAATATTCCTTTTGGATAAACATAAAAGTCAAAGGGGTTTATACACCGTATAAAAGAAGGTAGTGTATAAAATAAAATATGCCTCAATGAAAGGAGATTGAGACGAAGTCCCATACAAAGACGGTATCCTTGGTTTAAGGAAAAATCAATTACATAATTATGTGTGACAAACGAATACACCAAATATAAGTGGATATTAAGTGTAAAATAATCAGAGGTCATTCACACATATTCAAAGGATGACATATTCAATAACTACATGTTTAACCCAAATAAATCGAGATTGGGTTAAGAAGTTCCCTTGATAGCCTAACGACGTCACATCAAAATGAGTTGACGAGAGATAAAAAGTGTATCTCATCACTTGGACATAAAATTTACATCAATAAGGATATATAAGAACATATCCCAACATAACAATATGTAAATTAAAAGATCCAACAAAGGAAGTCTTTTAAAAAAGAGGAGGGCGAAAGGTTCCGTTACCGACTTGGGTATCTTTCAAAACATACACCCCATGAAAGAAGGACAATAAATCATTGATGTAAATACTCATAAATGAAGGTATATTGCACAAAGAGTAGAATAATTGGCAGTACATACACCACTCAAAGGAAATTGTGGCAAATGTAGCATAAATCTCACAGGAATAAAAGTGAGATGAAAAATCCCTTACGAAAACTCGGCAGCCTAACGGCGCCACATAAAACTTACAAAAATGGATTGATAAGATCAAATAGGGTATCTCATCATATTAACTTAAAGTTTATATAAATATGAATATAAAAGAACATCCCCCAACATAAAAAATAGGAGCTTAAAAGAAGTGACATAAAGGAGAGTACTTAAAAAGAAAGAGAGAGTTTAGATCTCTTACGAAAATTTGGCAGCCTAACGGCGCCACTCAAAACTTCCAAAATGGATTGATGAGAGAGAATAGGGTCTCTCATCATATGAACATAAAAATTATAGTAAGAGTAATATAAAATAACATCCCAATCACATGAAAGATGATCTTAAAAGGAATGACATAAAAGAGTGTACTTAAAAAGAAAGAGAGGAGTAAGATCCCTTACCTCAAGTCCAACTTGTCTTGTTCGTTTCTTTATATTCATGAATAATAAACACTGGTCAATTAATAATTGCCTAAGTAAATCCTTTAGATATTATTATTCATTTCATATCACATATTATAATGTTATAATAATTGTTTAATAATGTTAGTTCATATCAGACGTTTTTGCCGATGTTTGGTACATGAGTCAAAAATGAACTTGTTTGAAAAAAGATTGACCATGTAGTTATAAGTAAATAATTTCCATAATAGTATTAATTATTAAAATATAATATATCTCCAGTAAATATTCATTTTATACTATTCCATATCATTTGGAGATAAAAAACGAAAAAGCACCGTTCATGGAGACGGTAGGCCGTACGTACGCATGAACGCTACTTTCATTTTTTGTCATATTAATGGAATTAAAACAAAATGAGAGAGATATATATATGTTATAATTCCATAATGATATACATAATTTAGATGTAATATATTACATATATATCCATTATATATATGTACTTATAATATTACATAACATTTTGAGATAAGAAATGAAATGTACCGTTCATGGAGACGGTAAGCCGTACGTACGCATGAACGCTACTTCCATATCTATTTCATATTTAATGGAATTAAAACATAATGATACGTAATATTATTTTAATTCCAGTATGGTATCATATATAATATCATTAAATATGTCCTTTAAACGTACCATATATGGTATTAACGAATCAAATCACTTTGAGGGGGCGGTAGTCCGCACTTCCTTAAATGAAGATATCGTGTTTACCCATAATAGAAACCATAAAGGTACGCCATAAATGAAAAATACAGAATATTAAGTAAAACATAAACATATTAGATATCATATATAAATATAGTGTCATCTTAATGGCCACCTTTGAAGGTGTTAGAAGAATGTTGAACAATCATCGTTTCGGGAGGCAGAAATTCGCCATCCACGGAAACAGTACGTTATTTAACCATTAGATGTAGGTGTGTGTAAGTGTTGATCAAATAATTCTTATAAAAACATCCTAGTATAATTAAGATACTGGATTTGTTACAAAAAAAATGAATAAAAAGAGTTTAGGGGGTTGGAGAAGCAAAATAAAACAAAAGGACACAAGTGAAGACATTACCTTAAAATCGGGTAACTCCCTTTGGTTTGAGCTCAAAGGCTTCCTTGGGAAGTCTTATGCCAAAAGTGAGGCTTCAAGGAGTAATATAGAGAAGTGGAGAGACAAAATGGGCAGGGTTTTGCCGAGCCAAAGGCTTTGGGAGTGTGGGTAAGGAGCTAGAGGTGGGGGCCTTTTATAAGAGGAGAGGAGGGGCACTCTTGTAAAGTTACAAAATGTTACGTTATTTTCAAAAGAGTTTCGGATTTTAAAGGTCCCACATTAATTTATTTTGAGGATAAGGTGATAAGGGTTAGAAATCCACTAATCCAATAGGTTTTGGACATGTGCAGGTCTTAGATATTACATTATCTTTCCATTTTATTTAAATCGTTTAATAATGAGGTCATCGCTGCATCATCATGATGTCATAAATAATTTAATTTATTTATTGTCTAAAAATTATAAAAAAAACTACTATGATGTAGGAAATATTTTTATCTTTCCAATGACTATTTATAGTAAAAAATATGACTTGTATAACCCCATGTAAAAACTGTTTTAGTAAAACATCTCATGTTTGTGTCATTTTTACTTTAACATTAAATAAAAAGATATTTATGTCATTTTCCAACCAAAGTGGCTCCATGGGGTCCCCAAGTTTACCCATGGATTGTCTTGGTCGGCCATGACACATACAATGAGGGTAGGACATGTGTCTAGGTCATTTCATTTTATTAAAACATTATTCTTACCATAAACTACACTAATTACCTCTAATCGCGATTAAAAACTTAATAAGTTACTATTCACCAAAAAATTATTTCTATCCCATTGAACCACATTTTACTTCTTAATGAAAACCATGTATGTCGGATTTTTGAAATTAAAAACACAAATATGGCAAAATTTCATTTAAATGGAAAAATCTGTTTTTATAAGTACCACTTAGTGGTTTCACTATTCATCAAAAATTGAAGTTTTTCAGAAAAATCCAAAAAATTCACCCTAAGCTATATTTGATATTCCGAATTCAAAAATGAAGTCTATTTTAAAAAATTCAAAACATATAAGTCACTTTAATTAATTTAATAATTAATTTCCGCTGTAAGAGCAAATAACGTGTTTTTATGAAACAATAAGTATCAAAAGATTGACACTAGTTTAAATCTGATTTAAAAGTGAAATTAATTCCAACGACCACTACTGGATTTAATGGTAAAAATATATTCTAATTTAACTTTAAAACCAATTCAAAATATAATCTAATCATATAAATAAATTATATTAAAAAGTGGTTTTGAATTAAAATACAACATTTTACACTATTCATTTAAAAAAATGAACTTTATCGGAAAGGTACCAAAAATTTACACAAAGTAAATTTTGATGTCCCGATTCTTAAGAAGAGTTTTATTTGGTCCAATAGAATGTATAAGAGTGAACAAAACTATATTTAATGATGGTTCGCCATCAAAAGGCGATAAGTGAACCTTTAGTGAAAACTAGGGCATATACGCCTAAAATTGAATTCTTTCTGTATTTTAAGCCTTTATCTTTTATTGGATAAATGTAAAAACATTTAAAAACATATATAATCATATTTTATTTATTTCTATCCATTCCTGCCAATACAACGACTACATGTTAACTACCATTTAAAATAATATTATTTTATTATTAGAGTGCAACGTAAGATTTCCAAGAAACATGTTGTTGCGTGTTGGGTACGCCATCGAGCATAGCGTCCCCTTTTAAGTCATATTAATATTTTATTCACGAATATGGATAAATATGAAAATGTCATATTCTTTATTTACCTGGGGTGTTGCACAAATCATCATAAATTTATCATGAGCCATAAGATCATGTCATATAATTGTGGCACCATCATAAATATAGAAAACCATTTCATGTGTCCAGGTTAACTACCAATACCATCAACATAGTGGATTGAGACAAAAATGTTCCCCATAGTGGATCAAAATTCACTTGTTCCCATTGTGGATCAGGACCCACCTGTTTCCCATTTTGGATTAGGACACACCTATTTCCTATTATGAATGAGGAAACACCTGTTTCCCATTGTGGATTACAACACTCCTATTTTACATTGTGGATAAATCCCATATACTTGTTTCCCATCATTTTAACATGATATATATATCATTACATAATGAATTAGTGGGATATATAGGTCCTGCCCATCACATAATGAAATCATACATACATGTCTCATAAAATAATAAAACATTAATCATATCATGACCCATAAAAATATGAGTTTAATTAACATGATATCATAACCCATGAAATTAAATGGGTATCATAAAAATTTTATCATATCAAAACCTATGGAAAATATAAATGTTGCATAATCATTCCATTATATAGTAACTCATGAAAGGAAGAGGTTTTCATAAGCATTTATCATGGTATAACCCATGTAAGAGAAATGATTTTCATAAAAAACTTAACATATTAAACATAAACCATTCAAAAAAATGATAATAGTGTCCTTAGATTATATCCCCAGAAAATCATAAACTATATCAATGTATTTCATCATAGTTGTAGAAGGGTTTTTAAATATAACTTGGAGAATTACTTAAGGAAAATAACCTTTCCTTTCAAAAAAAATTAAGGCACACAAAATCTTCAATATAAATTTATTTAAAAACCACATTTAAAAATTATAAAATAATATATAAAATTCATTTAAAAAAATTAATGGGGAAAATATCATTTCCTATTATAAAAGCACTTTTTAAATCATAAAATATTTTAAAAACCTTCTTCTTTAAAAATAACCTTGAAGACATATAAAGGAAATTTTGAAAACCATTTTAATTTTCTTTAAACATAGAATATATTTTAAATAAATTTAATTTAAAATTATCTTAAAATATCACTTGAAAACATTTTTTACAACATTTTTATAAAATTTGGTTTTTGAATAAAACAAATTCATAAATGAAGAGAGAAATAAGGTCAGATGTTTTTAAAAACACTTTCTTAGTTATCTTAAGTACTAAAGATAGGAAAAACGAAACTAATACATGAAGATATCATAAAAAATCATAGGAGAAGAAAAATAAAGATAATTTATGAGATATGGGTCATAATAATTTATCAATAGAATAATAATCATAAATAATCCAGATAAATGATGAGATTGTAGTAATAAACTCTTACTACCAAGGAAACTTTGAATCCTAATAACCTTAAAAAAAAGCATAAAATATAATTTAAGTAAGAATATTCATGATATAATATGTCTAATGGTTGTATATAAACCACATATGAGAATATAGGTGCATAAGAAAACATGTGACTCAAATAAGGAAAATTGAGATAAAATTACCTAACTGATTTGGTAACTTTTGAATCATAAAACACTATTAAATAGATATCATAAAATGGATATTTAAATAACCAAAAATTTAAGGATAATAATCATATAATAAAATCATGGTAAGTATACACCCCACACAAAATAAAATAGTGTTTAATAATGCATAAGTCTCACATAAAAAAAAAGTGAGACTAGAAATCCCCTTACTGCTTGAGTAACTTATGAATTGTGAGATCCCTTAAAGAATAAAATAAATTGAAACTTTTAATATCATAAAATAAATTAAATTAATTATATAAAATTTCATAGGTTAGTATATTCCCCACACAATAATAATAAGTGGTTAATATATCATATATCCCATGGAAATAAAAGTGAGATGAGGGAACCCTTACCTTAAGTATTGAATTTTTTCATAGACATTAAATCCCCATTTATAATAAATATAATTTTATTATAAATATACCAAAGAACCATATTCTTATATATCATACCATTTATGATCTTATTATACTTTATATTTCCCTTTAATTAACAATTCCATGTTAATGTTATGTTTTAGGAAATAACCGCTTTATTATTCGTATATGTTTTGACTTGTTATTCTTATTCCAATTACTTAGATCATGATTTATTTATTTAAATAATTTAAAAAATTATATAAATATTTTATATTTTCATTATATTATAATAATATATAAAATATATAAATATGAATTGAAATAAACCATTCATAGAGACGGTGGGTCGTACATCCGCATGAACGTTGTTTCTATTTTCTTGTACTTTTAAAAGAAAGTAAATAAATGATAAATAAATATATATATTATCATTATAGTATCATTATTATGTCATATATATCATAAAATTTTACTAAACCCATCCTTAATACACTGCATGTAAAATCAGAATGAATCACATAGCTTTGAAGAGGCGGTAGTCCACACGTCCACAAACGAAGTTATCATATTACCAAAAAATGGAAATCATGAAGGTATGTGTTATATAATAATTCACGAATCATAAATACATCATAAATATAATTTATAACATATAAAATAGTAGTAACATCATTATTACCAACCTTGAAATGTGGAAATGGAAGAACCAATGACATTGGTTCGCGAGGCAGTAATCCACCATACACAAAAATGATGATTGCATATCTCATTTTTTGGAAGTGTGCATAGTTTTAGGTTGAACCATCATCATAAAAAAATATTAGTATATTTATGATACTTAGGTTATTATATAATAATGTAATAATAATAATTTAAGTTGTTTGATAAAGAAAGAAAACAAAAGTGATCATTGAAGAATGTTACCTCTTTTTAGGTAACTCCTTTTTCACTAGAAAAAAATGGATTATACCAATAGAAATTTATTGACAGATAATATATCTATTGGTAAAATTGGAATTTATAATAGATATTAAGTTTTATTGGTATTAATTTTTAATACCAATACTTATTTTTACCAATAGATATATCTGTTGATATTGATGGTTCAATACCAATAATTCTTTTACCATGAGTTAAATATATTTCTTATAATAGTAATACTAAAAAAAATTATTAATAGGATGTAACACCTCAGAATGATGAAGGGTTAAATGACTAAATGATATGACTCATGTCAACAAGATGCACCTTCCTTTTCGAGAGCCTGTCTGATTAGAACTCCACAGTTAAGCGTGCTTAGCCTGGAGTAGTGATCAGGATGGGTGACCTCCTGGGAAGTTTCTCATGGTGTGTGTGAGTGAGGACAAAGCACACTGGAAAGGACAAGTGTTGGCCTGTGGGAACAGTCATTAGTCAGATAACCCATTCGGGCATGTGGGTGGACCCTGGGGTGGGCCCCACCTGTCTGCGGGGGCAACTGGTGGTACCTGGTAGGCTAGAACCCGACGACCATGTTAAGGAGGGGTGGCTGTGTTGTCACCGGGACCCGGTTGTCACATTTGGTATTAGAGGAGGAACCCAGCCTTATGTGTGGTGCACTGCCTGGGTTGAGATTTAGGACCAACAACGAGGACGTTGTGCTCTAAAGTGGGGGGGGGGGGTGATTGTAACACCCCAGATTGATGAAGGGTTAAATGACTAAATGATATGACTCTTGTCAACAAGGTACACCTTCCTTTTCGGGAGCCTGTCTGATTAGAAATCCACAGTTAAGCGTGCTTAGCCTGGAGTAGTGATCAGGATGAGTGACCCCCTGGGAAGTTTCTCATGGTGTGTGTGAGTGAGGACAAAGCACACTGGAAAGGACAAGTGTTGGCCTGTGGGGACTGTCATTAGTCAGATAACCCGTTCGGGTATGAAGCCGAGGGTGGCGTCGGTGTTATTCGTTCTTCGTTGGAGGAAGTGGAAAACTCTCCACGTGCTGGGCGCTGTGCTTCGCTGCTAGCATTCCACCGCTTGAAGAAGCCATCCAGAACTCCTCCCCCTGGCCTCCTTTAAATAGGAGTGGTGGGTTCGTCGTTGGCACGCAAGTCATAATTGGGGGATTTATGACATAGGGCCCCACTCAATTAATCCGCTGAGGTGAATCATTAAAAAGGGAGGAAGGATCCTCATTAATTAAACACGTTGACATTTAAATTAAGGAGAGGGAGGGAAGGTTCCTCACACCACAACCAACCCAAAATAAAATAAGATTCATCCTTATTTTATTATGCCTTGAATTCCAAAGAATTCAAAATTCAACTCTTAATTAAATTCATTGAATAACTTAATCAAATAATTTAATGACAGAGTTGACTTGCAATTAAAGAGGGAGAGAGGTTGATTTATACAATAAATCTAGAGGGGGGTGTTTAATGGGGTGTTGGGTTAAATGCATGGGAAAGGGAGATGTGAGGAAGTTGGGGTGGGGCCCCCACGAGCCCCCACCTCCTTAAAATTCCCAAAACCCCATTAAACACCCCCTCTAGATTTATTGTATAACTCATCCTATCTCCCTCTTCAATTGAAAGTCAACTCTGTCATTAAATTATTTGATTAAGTTATTCAATGAATTTAATTAAGAGTTGAATTTTGAATTCTTTGGAATTCAAGGCATAATAAAATAAGGATGAATCTTATTTTATTTTGGGTTGGTTGTGGTGTGAGGAACCTTCCCTCTCTATCCTTAATATAAATGTCAACGTGTTTAATTAATGAGGATCCTTCCTACCTTTTTAATGATCCACCTCAGCGGATTAATTGAGTGGGGCCCTATGTCATAAATCCCCCAATTATGACTTGCGTGCCAACGATGAACCCACCACTCCTATTTAAAGAAGGCCAGGGGGAGGAGTTCTGGACGGCTTCTTCAAGCAGCGGAACGCTAGCAGCGAAGCACGGCACCCAACATGTGGAGAGTTTTCCACTTCCTCCAACAAAGAACGAATAACGCCAATGCCATCCTCGGCTTCATCCTTCCCGACGTTGACGGAAGGACGCCCGTCTGTCGCGACGCCGTCTACCGCGACACCGACGAACGCCTTCTTCGAGGTAGGGGTTTTGTCTTTATGTTCGGATTTTTATTTGGACGTTCTTCGATAATATCGGCCACCCGTTATCAAAATAACGGAGGGGGGTCGGACCGCACTAACATGGCCGAACCTCCTCCCCTATTTTATTTTGATGGTTATCTTCGTGGCTTGAAATGGAAGCGACACGGTGTCGTCGCACCGCGCGGAAACAAGGAGAAATGCGGCGAAGAAGTGCGGCATTGTCACGCTGCGCCATTGAGGCCAAACGAAGCCGCGACCGGAGTCGGGTTGCGGCGCAGGGGCGCGGCGCCGTCGCGCCGCACTGGACGAACCAAGGCCGCGGCGGAGTTAGGGAGGGCGGCCGGAGCCGCCAACCGCCGGTTCTGGAGGGCGGGACCAACCGGTCCCGCGTGGAGTACGCTGGTCCGCCGTTACGACCGGCTAGATCCAGAAAGACCGGGGGTCAAACCCCCGGTCATCGCTGCTGGGCGGACCCCCCGCGGGTCCGCCGTTCCGTCGAAGGGGTGGCGGTTTCCCCCCCTTCTGCGCTCACGCGGCGCGCGCGACGCCCGTTCTGGCCTGGATCGGCTGTGCCGGTCAGACTGGTCGCCCCGGGCCGGGCCGCGCCCTAGTGGGCCGGACCCGGACCCGGGTCGGGTCGACCCAGTTCGGGCCGACCCAGGGGGTCTCGGGCTGGGTCGGTCCGGGCCCGAAACCCCCTAAAACTAGACAGGTTCGCTTAAAAGCCCATAACATGCGCTACGGACCTCCGATCGACGCACCGTCAGTTGAGATGCGATCCTTGGATCGAGACGGTCGTTTCGGTATATTACACTCAAGGTTTTGGAGAACTTTGGGTATGGCCGGGTTGGTTTGAACCCGAAACCAAACGGGCCCTCGGAGCGGAAACACTTATAACTTGAGCTCCGGACATCCGATTGACGTGCCTTTGGCCTTGTTGGGTTCCTCTTGATGATATGGAACTTTTGGCATACTTCTACTAAGGTTTGGATGCAGTTGGATAGTGTCTGGGTTGGGTTGAACCGAAAATCCAACCGGGCCCCTCGAACGGAAAAGCTGATAACTTTCAGACCGAACGTCCGTTTTACGAACCGTCAGCGGCGTTGGTGATCACGTTGAGAAACGGTCCCGATGAGTATACCCTATGAGATTTCTGGGTACAGTTGAGATTCGGCTGGGTTGGTTCGCACACGAAACCAACCGGGCCCCTGGGATGAAAAGGCTAATAACTCATAGACCGGGCATCCGATTGACGCGCTGTCTGTTGCGTTGAGAGCCCTATGACGAGGCGGTCCATTGAGATAATTCTTTATGGAACTTTGAGATACTTGGAGTATAAACCTGTAGCTCATGGAGCGGACCCTCCCGGAGACGATCGTACGGAGTACAGAGACCGTGTAATCGGCTGAGACCTGACGACTGCTTGACCGACTCGACTTGGAGTGAGTCGACTAGCCCAGTGGACGAAGCGTCCGGTATTTGGCGGCAGACCCACGGAGGACGGAGCGCCTGGTAGTTGGCAGCAGACCCACGATACTCGATCTTAGGAGTACCTCTGTAGGCTATTAGGGGGAGCGCCCGGTATTTGGCGGCAGACCCACAATGGACGGAGCGCCCAGTATTTGGAAGCAGACCCGCGGTACTCGACAGGAGGAGTACCTCAGAGACTTGGATTAGTGAGCAGTACCTCGAAGTCGTGACAGGACCACTGTACACTCCAGAGACGGGGCTCTTCAGCAGTTACGGTTTCGATAATGAAAATCCTGGTTTGAGCTGAGTCTATGACCTTGTCTTTACCTCATGTTTGATATGGGTCACTTGATAACTTAGGTATATGTATGGGCATATACCTGGGTAGTGGTTATCTGTTGATTTCACGATCTTTGTGTTTCCTCATGATTGAGATGGGTTACTTGATAACTTAGTATATGTATGGGCATATACCTAAGTAGAGGTTATCTGTTGAGATCTTCTTTGTGGTTATCCTTGTTGGTTTTAGTGAGACCTTGAGCGTCTCGGGGTCCCTACTGAGTATCATTATACTCACCCCTGCACGGGATATTCACGCACCTCATTGTGTTGGTTGCAGACGACAGATAGTGCTGACGGAGGCCGAGTGTTCGAGGATTGGATAGTGCCCGGAGGTGGACTACACGACGAGTCAGTATTCGGAGGTTGACTTCACGGTGAGACGACACTCGGAGGAGGTTGACGGGCGAGAGCGTTGTGGAGGCTATCTGTACCTACCCTTCAGGTAGGATCCCTGGTGGAAGATCCAGGAGCTGCGCCATCTGTACCTACCCTTCAGGTAGGATCTAAGGAGGACGTCCCAGGAGCCACTTCCATTCTTCCAGCTATTGTCTTTTTCTGTTGTACCTTTGTTCAGTTGTAGTTGTACTTTTATTTGGGTTTGTATTCTAGCCCATTTACTTTTCAGCCCTTCTCTTTGTACTTAGTTTTTACTTCCGCTTGTACTCTGTGGTGTTTTGTTTACTTTTATAAAGGCAATGCCTTCCTAGTTATCAGGATTTATGCCTTTGGTGCTAGTCGGCAGCCCCTAGCCTATGGAAGGCGAGCTTGGGGTAGTCACGGCACGGGCCCCGAGGACGGGTCGTGACATAGGAGGTTATTTTAGTAATGATAACTTTTACCAAAAACTATTTTACCATCAATAAAAATTAATATAGTTAACCATTTAATAACAACAAAATTATTATCAGTAACAAATTAAGTGAAACCATTTTTTTATACAATACTATTTTTACAACCAAAGTCAATATCCATTTTTTGAGGTATTATTAAAATTATCTCATTAACATATTTTAATTTTCAATTTTCTCTAAATATCAATATTGTTTATATTTGTTAACGTTGTTTATTTTATAATCCTTTAAATAATTTTTAGAAAATTAAATTTAAATCATTATTATATTTTATATATTTACATAATTTTTTTGATATTCTCTACATACATGGTAATGTAATTTTCATATTTAAACTTAATAAAAATAATAAAATATAGTCAAAATAAATTTAAAAAATTAATATTTTAAATTTAATAAACAAAAAACATAATAAATCAATTGATTAATATTTTTTAATAATAATTTATATCGATGCATTCAAATTTTATTTTATATTAAAAAAAATTAATATTTTTTATAAAAGTTTATACCATTAATATATATATATATTTATTATATCTTTAATTGAAAAAACTGAATGAAATTTGATATGTTATTAATTTTATTTTATTTTTTAAAATATCTAACAATCCCCAACCCTAATTCACCACCGCCGGAATGCATTCCACCCCACCCCTACCACCTCCGGTGACCTGAAACATCACCGCCCTCCACTAATTTCGACACCTCCTCCACCTCCACTAACCCTGACACTACCTCCACCACTCTTCTGGATACTAGGGTTTTTCTACAGAGGCCCTTTATTATTTAACTACCTCTCCCTCAGATATCCTTCCTCCCAGTTTCATCCCCTATTTTTAGTGCTGGTGATCTTATCCCCGCTTCACTAGTGGATGATGGTCTGGTTTTGGCTTCGATGGTGGTCCAATGGTAAACTGGTGTTGCGACATCCTTGTTGAAGATTCGTGGTGGTATTACGATCTTCAACGGTCTATAGTTCTCACCAGCAACAACGTCTATAGGTGGTATTGAGTCAGCCACGACCGATGGGTGGCGATGTTTATTTCTGGTTTTTCTTGTTTTGTTTCTCTAATAGTTGGGGTCTCTTTGGTGTTGTGTTCACCAAGTGGATCTAGAGTTGTTTGACCCCCCTGTGGTCCTATAGTGCTGATTGATGTCTCCCGATGTTTATATAGTCTAGTGTCATATTCTTCCTTGATGTTGTCCTATTGTTATTTTTTTTGGATGGTTCTATTCAGTGTTCTTCCATGACTTCTGTTGGTTTTTTGGTGTTCTTTGTCTGGTGGTTGCTCTGAAGGCAGGGTCTGGTGGTTTCATTTTTCTGTTGAGGCCTTTGTATGTAGTTAATATACCCTAGATCCTAGTTTCCATAAATATTCTCCCAGTTGGATTTTCATAGTGGTTCTCAAAGAATTTTTGGATGTGAAGTTCTTGTAGTGGATGACATTTCAGGAGGTGTTTCTCTATGTTGGCTTCATCTCTTTCCCTGGGCTCCTGGAGGGTTTGATCTTCATTATGGATTGTATATTGGCTTCGACTTCATGGTTTTGATGGTTTTTAGTGATCCGTTTTTATTTTCTATGATTATGATGGATTTTTATGGATGGTGTCTCTGGCGAACTATTGTGGAGATGGGTACGCCTAGTGTTTGGGTGCATGAGGTGAGACGAGGAGGTAGGTGGCCCCAGTGATGATGGATTTTAATTTGAAATTTGAAATTTTAAAATTTATATTATGGGGGTATGATTGAATCATGAATGTTTTTGTTAGGTTCCCACCCATATCCTTTGCAACCCTACCACCTCCTCTATGACCCTCCACCTATGCCACCAGCCTCCTCCACCACAACCCTCCACACCCAATGCACTCTTTGAATGACCATCATAACATCCCCACTAGATGACCCCCACCCTCCCCGACCTTCCTAGTTCGACCCCCTCCATCCCTAATCTTCCCCGCTCGACCCCCCATTATCCTCATACTTCCCTATTTGTCCTTCCCCACTCAAGGTATGACCTAATATTTATTTGGTTTAATCACCACCCATATTTCTTCATTGATATGACTATAAATTTTTAAGATCTTTACTAGTGCTAATTGTTATTCAAGACATTCATTATAATTCTTATGCATGGCTCAAGATAAGTACTATAGGGTACCTTTTTTGTTTGTTCAACATATAAAATTTATCATGTGCAAAATATTAGTTTCATTACATTATCACATACATTAAAAACTATACTTTTCTTGGGATTCATTAACACTATTTTCTTTATGCTATCATTGACCATTGAAAATAATATCATATCTTTTTATTTTTCTTTATATTAAATCTACTGATATTTTTCCATCTCATGCTCCATGACTTTTCTCATTAACTACTTCCTCCCCTTCATGTATATATTTTGGTCAACATAATCAACCCATAACTTAGTCTATACTTACTGTTAAGGATTGGAGGGAAACAATGGAGTTATTTTATGCTAGACCTCATCAATGTACTGGAAAATGATGAGAGATTTGTAGACCAGCCTTCCATTATGGATAAGGTCTGGGATCTTCTTTTGGATGGGGTTCATCTATTGTCGATAAAATATTTTTTCCCAATTCCTCTTCCTTGTACTTTTAATTGATCCCTTTCAGAGTGAGGGTCATTAGAACCCTTATGCTGGACATATTGAGCTAGAAATCTAGTAGAACAACCTTATCCTCTATTTATGACTAGCTTGGCTCAGATTTCTATTTTGAATAAAGCCTTTGGATGGACACACCAACAACATCAAAATGGGAAAATCACTTTGAATTAAATTCTAAATTTTCCCCAAAAAATGTGAAATATAAATGACTTAACATGGAAAAAATGACGATTTTATTAAAACTATTTTCATTGTTTTTGGTGATGATAATAATATTATAGGAATGATGATGTTTTTACTTGTGTTTTAACTTGTAGATTCCTCAACATTTTGTGGATGAGGAAGAAATTTATTGATAATGTTGAAAATGACATGTAGTATTCCATTGATTCATTGATAATGTGTATCATAAAGAGATGGGAAGTGTTTCTTAATCCATAGTTGGTTATGGAGCATGTGGAGCAACCAAGACTGCATGTTTAAGGTATTATACAGGCGCCTCATCATTTTTTTAGTGTTCTCACTAATATATTACTCACCTTCACCTCTTTCTCATGCCATGATTTGACATATGGAATTTTTTCTAGTGTTATCGTTAACATAGATTGATGCCTCATCCATGTGTACAATCTAAATAGAAGCTTGGTTGGTTTATAAGTAGAAGATAGATGAGTTTATTACTGTATGAAATCTGGAACCTATGTATTGTGTGTGAAACCTAGAATCTATGTATTGTTCATGAAATATAGAATCTATGAAATCTAGAATCTATGAAATAGGTCCCACACCTATTTATCATCTGGGTTTATTAGTGTTCCAGTTATATTTAACACATGGTATCATCTAGGTATCTTAGTATTCCACTTAGATTGAACACACAGACTGACTTTTACTTAGATTACACACACAAACTGTCTAAAATGTGGAATGTGGAATTTGTTTTAATGTTCTCATTTCATTCACTTACACAAGACCTGAATTCTAAATATTTTACCTCAACTACTTTCATCATTCATCTTGAATGTTCACCACACACTCCTATAAATATTAATCCCCTCCATGGCTATGTACATCTGGTACCGAGCCAATAGTGGAGCCCATATGATCCAGATCTTTGATCCATGGTCCATGAAGCTTAGCCCACTAGGCTTCAACTAGTTCAAACTATCATGCTTAAAACAGTTCATGGAGACTCTTAAATGGAACCACCCACTCCCTTCAGGCATCAATGTAAGTACTCCGTCCCCTTGCATTGAAAAAAATGTTTTGTCATTGTTTATTCATTTTCATTATTTTTTATTATGAGTGTTTGTGTTTCTTCATGTTTATTCAATGTATTACATAAAAATGTGAGATTTCTATATTTTAAGTTTATGAAGTGAATTCTATATCAATGTGGGGACATGTTTTTTATCCAAATTCTAGGTTTGTTTTTTATCTTCTTTAAATGATTTTTTAACTAGAATCACATGGAGATCAATGTTATTTCCATTTATAAAAAGTTTCATGGCAGTATGCTTTTTCAATATCACAGGTAGTCCAAATTGTAATTGAGTGATAAATTTAAGATGAAAATATAGAAGTGGTCCTCTATTGTGGACATATATTTTCTAAATTACAGTTTAGAGGATTTAAAAACTATATAAGAGTACAATGGTTTAGTAAATGAATGTGTAATTTTTTTTCATTTTTTTTCAAGCCATGTAAATGTATGATTATTAAAGTAAATATATTAATAAATTCTGTATTCAAATAATAGTTTTTTTTCTAGTATCTTTTATAATGTCATGACTTACTCATTTTCATAAATATTTTTTTTTTCATGCATGATATAAAATTGTGAAAACATGCAATATATTTTAATATAAAAGGTATTGAAATATAATTATTATATTTTTATAAGTGAAAAGATAATATGAATTTTATTTTGTTAAATGTACATAATTTTTAACAAAAATCTTGCATAAAAGAGCAATCAATGACGTGAAGTTATATTAAAAATTAATTGGACATATATTTACATTTTTTTTGTGTCAAATGCATGGTTATTCTCAAGCTTCCTTTTTTATGTTTGTGTTTTTAGGGTTCTAGGATAGAGTTTACTACTATTAATGA
Organism: Viscum album; assembly: GCA_963277665.1. NCBI lineage: Eukaryota > Viridiplantae > Streptophyta > Magnoliopsida > Santalales > Viscaceae > Viscum > Viscum album. The sequence continues at coordinate 1,665,077,337 of OY728127.1, forward strand.
TGGGGTTTTATGATGTTTTTATTCAATTTATGTGATGAAAATATAAAAAAAAGGTATATTTATTTTCTTTTGGTCACTCTCTTCAAGGGTTGTTCATCTACCTCCTTAAAAAATTAACATTCCTTCAATGTTTTTACATTATTATATATTTTTATGAATATTATTCTATAACTATATTTTATAATGCTACTGATTGGATGCTTAAAAATAATGGATTCATAGGGAATAGGTAATTCTTATATGAGGTCTTCATGCATCAAATTTTCTATAAGTTCAGGATTCATTTTTTTGTAACTGGATTTCATTAATCTAGATGGATATTCATATTGGTTTCTTGGTGTTATGAATTATTATACACTATAAAAATGTATAAGGTAATTATTCTAATTCTTCTAATATTATTTGGTGGTTCCTATTCACAAACACATAAAACGTATGTATGTAAAAACTTTCATAAATTTATAAAATCTTGAAGGATTTTATATAAACATTTATAAAGACAATAAGTTCAAAAAACAAATTATTCTCATGAAAATATGATCAGAAACACCATTATTCATGTGACCAGTTTGGATCTTGGAAGTAGTGATGACATCCCTATAAATTTACATGGTTCCTAAATGAATGTAAGGTGACTATTTCTCAAATTCCATCCCATTTTGAGACCTCTAAGAATACTAAATGACAGAAGCAGCTGCATAAATCACCATCCCTTGAACCTACTCACTTTTTCTAGCACCAACTATGGTTGCCAGAATTCCTTTAATGCTATTTTTATATAGTTTTCATCTAAATGTATCTTGTATATTATTCTATAAACTACATATAAATTTACAAAAAAACAAATATGTGGTTGATACTTTCAACATATTCCAATAGATTCCAATCAAACATAGCAGTAAGAGGCAATCTTGATTTCAATTTTTTTCCAGCATGCTATGAATTAGCAGCTTCCTCCTATATTTTCTCTAGATTGTAGCATTGTTAATGGGGTAATATAGGATTTCCTAAGGTTTTTTATCCACCAAGGGACTTGATTTATTGAGATGTCAATAAGGACAATGAATGTACATTCTAAATTTTTACACAGTTTTATCCTTCTTGAACTTAAATGATTGTATCTGATGTCGATTTTGTTTATTTTTAGGCACTTAAATGATAAAAATATAGATGAGTGCAATTTAAGAATAGAAGGATGGATGTTTCATCATTTGATAGAGTATAACACCCTCTCATTGCAGGGAAGTACTTTCTTCATTTGATTTTAATTTGAATCAAAATTCTCATTCATTTTTTTACTTGTTGGAAACCCCTTTATTGTGATGGTTGTGTGTTGATGCCTAATATTTACATTCAAATAATCCCTACACTAAGTCTGTACAACTTGGTTTTCACAAAACTACTTGATTGCTTGTAAAACATGCGGGGTGTTGAGTCTAAAGGCATGCTAGTGTTGTTTTGAAATGTATTTTGCAATGATTTTTTTGAAAATCAGATTGAATATTCATTTGTTAAAGTCATGTATGATTAAATACCAAGATACATACTTTTAGAAAACCATTAAAAGATAATTTAATGTGATATATATGGTAAATATAATTTCTTTCATGATGAATCCATTATAATTGGATATACCCATGAACAGTAATTATAACGTGCAATATTTCCCTTAGATTAATTTCTCAACTGTTGTCTTTGAACTTTATAGATTCATTTGTGCTAAATTTTATGCTGAATCAACCAAAAGGATAATGTTACACTTTTTAGGGGAGTTACTATTTTTTTCTATACCCCTTTTTTTCCATCTCAATTTATTAAATATATGGATTTTATTTTTTATACTTTATTATTATTTTTGGCTTCAATTCATGTAGAAATTTTTCTCTAATTTGTGGGTATTATTTTTCCTTGTGTGTGGTATAGATCTTGGAGATGAAGGATGTGTCATAACATTGACTTGAGGTTTTTCAATGGTATTGTATTTGACTTGAGGTTTCTCAATGGTATTGTAGTTTACTTGGTTTGTTTCTTATAGTGGACCACATGGGGTGATGAAAGATCTTTAGTGGAAGTAACTATTCTTCTTCCATGATGGGTGTTGGAGGATTACAATCACTAGATGAAATTGTTGGGGGATTGAATTCAAGATACAACATGGGTGGTGGGGGAGCATTGGAGACAACTAAATAGATAGATTATGAGTTTTTTTGTTTTTATGGTCTTATCAATCAAATTCAACTATGCATTTATTCATTTGTTTTATTAAATTACATTATTAATATAATTATTTTTTTTCTAAGTTTGAACATGTGTGAAAATCATATTCATCTTCATAATTAAAACAGGTGTATTATCTATGATAAATTAATAAATATAATATAAAATTTTATTATAAATAAAAACTTATAATTATGATTTAAATGTAATTTATAAATGGATAATATATGATGGTAATATTATTACCAACAGATATATTTATCATATGAATATGTTGCTAAACACTTTAACCAATATATATATTTTCTGTTGGCATTATTATAATAGTAACAGAAATATTTTATTTTTCACAATAACATTTAGTGATGGAGTTTTTACTGTCAATTTAGTGATATGAAAATTTTTGTTGGTAAAATTATTTACTAACAAAAAATGCACTTTTACCTACAGATATACCCATGTTGGAAAAAGATAATAATTTTTTTAGTGTTAGTTGCTGCTAAAGGAATGCTTTGGATATATTTATTCCCAATGTGAGGCTTCTAGGATCAGAGTATGGATGTTGGGAGTTTATTTTTTTTATGTTTTGGACAATAAAATGGGATTTATTGGTGTGAATAAGTGGGGAGGATGAGTTCCCGTTGACAGTGAAAAAGTAATTTTGTTCTTGTAAATATAAAATGGGAAATAATATTGGGAGGTCTCCCTTACCTCATGTTCTTACAATATGAAAAATAATGGATTAAAGGGGATTTATGGTTGTTCAAAACTCAAAACACAAAACAATAAGGGTATTTTGATAATTTGTTCCTTATTCTTTAAGTTTCCTTATTTTTTTCATTTTGGTTTTTCATTTAGGAAACTAGTTTCTAACCTATGTAATTCATCCATTAAGAAAAATTAAAGTGAGAAATATTAGAAAATTTAGACCCAAAGATTTTAAAATATTAAATCTAATTTATATAATAAAAAATTTCATATGTGTTGGATATTAATTTTAATAGAAACACATATAACTTGAAAAAACATTACTTTAACCCTAACTACGCTAACATAGTTTTTACTATATATGGTTAAATATGTTTATTAAAAAAAGATACATTGGACAATTAATAGACCATATATTATATTTATTAACACTTTCAAATCACTTTTACTAAGATAATATTTTTAGTAATTTTAAATTATTTAATAATATATCATTTATTTTATTTAATTATTAACTAAATAATCAATGCATATGCATTTCTTAAGAATTTAATGTAATTATATCATATATAAAAATTATATATATATATATATATTATGATAAATATAAATCATTTATATTACAAAATAATATTTATAACCAAGTCTATGTAGCTTCTTCCCAACTCCAAATCTTTATAAGTGTTAAAGTCAAGGGAGGTTCCTTTTTTTGTTATTTTCCTTACTTAATTTATTATATAAGTCACCTTCATGGAATAATATCCAAATAACTCATAAAAATAGAGCCTAAGGTGGTGAGGGTTGAAATATTTCCACCCTATGGGTGTTGGACAAGTGTTGGGCTGTTTATATATCTTATATTCTAAGTTTAATCATTAAGTAAGCTTGTTCTTACCATAATCACTGTTATTAATTTTAGCTATTGTAACTAATAATTTCTGTAAAATAATTAAATTGATATTATTATAAAAAAATTCTTACTAATTATAAATACTTATATCCATTTTTATAAATTTAATTCACATAATTTCTGAAAATTAATTTAAAATTAATCACGCAAACACTACGAGACAACAAGTTTTTAAGGAGAAAAGTTCAAAAGTTTGAAATATTTTTATATCCAATTTCAATGTGAAATTGGTTCCAATTACCTAAATTGGATTAATTTATTATCTAATTAAACTTTAAAATAAAATTAATATATTATTTATCTATATAAATAAATTGTATGAAAAAGAAAATTTCAATTAAAATTCAGTATTTTTCACCATTCATCTGAAAATGAAATATGTCAGAAAAATCATAAGAATTAACTCTAAGATAATTTTAAAATTTCGAATTAAAATATACATTTTATTTTATCTATTAAATTTCTAAAATTTTCTTAAATTAATTTTATCATTGTTCATAGAAGGATATAAAAAACAGTTCCTTTGAGAAAATATTATTTTTTTCAAAACATATACACTTTATAGAAAATTTTAAATTTAATTATCTATATGTTTTATCTATATGAAAACATAAAGAATAATATTAAAAAAAAAGTTATTCATATTCATATTACTATGTTTTATGTCTATTTTATAACTCTCTTTTTTAATATAATAAAATGCTCTTTCATAGAAACTCAGTATTGCGTGTAACACATGCTAAACCAATATTTATTGTTATTCCAGCTTAACATGTTATATCATATAATGAGTGTTTAACTTAGTGTAGCAAAAAATTAAATCCATCAAATAAATTTACTTAATTAGAAAAATAATTTTTAAAAACTTGGGGTTTTACATTCTACCCCCTATAAAATGAATTTCACCTTCAAAATTTGTTTTAATCATGAATATTCCATTCATAGAAACCCACATCACCAAAAATGAATACTAAAACTTCCTTTAAAAAAGAAGGGTGGATACATAATGGTCACCCAAAGTAACTTATAACTAGGAATCTGCATTGGTAAAAATAGGTGGTAAGGGAATATTAGACATGGAAGAAAAGAGTAAATAATTATAGAGCGTGATTGAGGTCATTGACCACAAGAAAGTGAATGACCAATGGAAAGTTAAGGAACTAAAAACCATAAATATGTGATGATTTATATGACCATAATTTCAATAGAAACAAAGGTATTAAGATAAATATTTTTCAATATTCTTTTCCTAGATTCAAGGAATTCTTTTACTGTATGGGAACATAAAGAAACACACCTATATGACTTCATTCATTTTCATAAGTACAATCTTATCCAATAAAAATAATGAAGGTGAATTTTTTAATACCTAAAAACTAATGGATAAACCAATCCATAATAGTCATTCCTTCTATCCCTAGTTAAAATTTTACATTGGTTATCCAATATGAAAAAATATTCATAGTTATATGTTAATATTTAACATCTCATCCAAAGTTCAACCGGAATAATTCCATAAATGGTTAACCTTACATCCCTTCCAGAAGATAAATGTCAAAAATATTAGAAATAAGGTCACTAAATTTCTCAAAATCAGCTTAACATTGATCCCCTGTATATTAGAAAGTAACTCTTATTTACCACATACCAAACATGGTAATACCTTCAAAGTATACTTTCTTGAAAAATTTTAATAACCAAAATTAACATAAATCCTTATTGAAAACATTTATGATTCCTTATTCCAAAGATTATTGGATATATTCCTTAAATCCAAAAATGTTGTAAACTTCATCAATTATAGAATAAATCACTTTTTCGACAAACATTTTTTCGGTTATGAGGGAATAAATACTATCCAATTTACTTTATCTATATCATCATCTCTGTATCCATAATAAATATCAAATTCTCATCCTCAGGAACATGTTATGTGTTACATTCCCTTAATTTAATCTTTACATTAAATCAAATTTCAATGTCATTAGATTCATTTAAAATATTATTTAAGATCATTAAAGAAAAAACTCTATAAACAATCCTTATATACTTTATGATTTATATAACATAATCCTTTAATTAAAGAACATATATACTTCAACCATACAACTTTATTCATAAACCATTAATTAGGATTCATCGTCTTATTCCTTAAAACCCATTTCCTAGAATATGAAATATGAATCTTATCTTAATGTTACTCAACCTCAATTTAATCAGGCTTCTTATGTTTAATTTAAACAATACTATTAGAACATACCATACCCTTCACATTTGTTTGTGGTCTCTTTATCTTCAGTATTATAATCAATACTTGTACCACCTTCCTAGTGATCTTTATAATATTTCCACTTCGAATATCGATTTTTATAATGCCCATACTTTCCACATCTAAATCATTCAATGTTATCCCTATTACATCTAGTTCCCGCAATTGAATAAGAACAGAAATCATAGAATGAGAAACACTTATCATAGAAGAAAAATTCATAATCATGAAAAATTACTTATAGTATGCCTAAGTCATGACATATAATTTTAAATATATGACACCTTAGGATTATCCTTATATACATCCCTATAAATATACTTATAAATATCCCTAGTGATCTCACTAAAGTTTTCTCATCCTAGTTTCTAAAGGTTAACTAAACCTTTCATTTTATAACAACTATAGTGAACTTAGATTAACATACACATATATTACATCATTTTAGATGAATATTCATCACATTAAAAAAGTACATTCCTTTGGAATATAATAGTTTAGCATCTTTGGGAACATGGAAACATAATCATCTATCGTGGTGAAATATATTCAATGTTTCCCAAAAAGATGTTACCATTTAGTAATCCTACTTAAAAACATTATTCATAACCAAGGGAAAGGAAACATAAGAAATAATGATCTTAGATACTCAATAAGTTTAAATAAAGATGATATATAATCATAACAATGAGAATAAGGGTAATATAACATGAGAAGAACATTTCAAGATCATACCCAATATATCAAAGATTATATACATGAGTCATTGTATAAATATTGGGATTTCGTAAGACATGAATCATAAGGGTGATAAATCATCATAGATCAATCATGAACCAAAATCTCATGTCATATAAGTGTGGAACCATCATAAATATAGAAAACCAATTCATGTTTCAAGGTTAAATACCAAGACCATCAACATAGTGGATTAAGAAATACCTATTTCCCATTGTGGATCGAGATGAATCTATTTCCCATTGTAGATTAGGACACATCTATTTCTCTTTATCGATTAGAATACACTTATTTCCCATTGTGGATCTGGACACACCTATTTCCCATTGTGGATTAGGAAACACATATTTCCCATTGTGGATTAAGCATATAGACTTATTTCCCATAATGATCTCATGAGATGTATATCTCTACCCAATACATTGGAGGGAGATATTGGTACCACCCATCACATAACGAAATCATACATATGTGTTCTACAAAATAATAAAACTTTAATCATATCATGACCCATAAAAAATATGGGTTTAATAAACATCATATCATAACCCATGAAATTAAATGGTTATCATAAAAAATTTATAATTCCACAACCTATGGAAATTAGACAGGTTTCATAAAAATTTCATCATATAATAACCCTTGATATGAAGGAGGTTTCATAATTATTTATCATGGTATAACCCGTGGAAGAGAAATGATTTTCAGAAACAACTGGACATATTAAACAAAAAACATTCAGAAAAAAATGAGAATGATCTCTTTAGATAATATCCCCATTAAAACCTAAACTATATAAAAGTATTTCATCTTATTTAGACAAGGATTTTTAAAGATAACTTGAAATTTTTTTTAAGGAGAATAACCATTCTTTTAAAATAACATTTTAAGGAAAAAACTTCTTCAAAATCCATTTATTTGAAAACCACATTGAAAAACTACAAAATAATAAAAAAAAATCATTTAAAACATTTCATGAGGAAAATTCCCTTTAAAATTTGAAAAATAATTTTTATATCATAAAACATTTTGAAAAACTTCTTGTTTGAAAATAACCTTGAAAACATATAATCGAACTTTTTGAAATCCATTTTAAACACTCTTTAAACTATATTTTTTTGAAATAAGTTTACTTAAAAAGTATCTTAAAATACCACTTAAAAATATTTTTGAATTTTTTTTTTGGAAAACAAGGTTTTTTAATAAAAAAATTTCTGACCGAAGAGATAAATAGGTTCATATTTTATTAAAAATAATTTCTTAATAATACTAAGTACCAAAGAGTGGCAAAATTGTACCAATACATGAATATATCATGAAGAAATAGAGGATAATAAAATTTATGATAATTACTAAGATATTTATCATAATATTTCATTAATGGAATCATAATCATAAATAATCCCAATAAATAATGAGATTATAGTAATACACTCTTACTACCTTGGAAAAATTTAATCCTAATACCCATGAAATAATAACATTAAATAAAGATTAAAATATAATTAAATAAATTATATTCATGATATAACATGTCAAATAGCAGTATATACACCTCATAAAAGAATATAAGTTTATAACAAAACATGTGTCTCAAAGGAGGCAAGTTGAGACAAAATTACCTTATAGATTTGGTGACTTTTGATCCATAAAACCCCATGAAATAGAGATCATAAAATGGAAATTTAAATACCTATAAATTTAAGTATATGAATAATATAATACATTCATGAAATGTATATACACCACACACTATAATGGAGTGGTGAATAAGGCATAAGTCTTGTAGAAATAAAAGTGAGACTAGAAATCCCCTTACTACTTGAGTAATTTTTGACTGATGAGATCGATTAAAGAATAACATCAATAGAAAATTTCAATATCATGAAATAAATTTAATTCATGATATAAAATTTCATAGAATATTATATACACCACATAACAAGAATAATTGGTTAATATATCATTTATCTCATGGAAATAAAAGTGAGATAAGAAAACCCTTTCCTTAAGTCTTGACTTTCTTCATACACATTCAAAAATCCTGTATAATAAATATAAGTTTATTATACATCTATCATAGAAAATTATTCTTATATCTCATATAATTTATGATTTTATTATGAATTTATATTTCTTGTTTATTAACAATTCCACATTAATGTTATGTTTCGGGTAATAACCACTTTTTTGTATATGTTTTGACTTTTTATTCTTTATCCACTTACTAAGGTCATGATTTACTTATTTACATAATGTAAAACATGATATAAATATCATAAATATTATTTTTATTATAATAATATATAAAATATATAATCATGAAATGAAATACACCATTCATGGAGATGGTAGACCGTACGTACGTGTGAACGCTATTTCTATTTTCTTTTTATATTGAAAGAAAGAAAGTAAATGAAATATATTTATATATATATATCTATGTGTGTGTGTGTTTTATCATTATAGTAGAATTATTATTTCATATATATCATATAATTTTACTAAACTCGTCCCCAATACATTCCATGTAAAGTGTGAATGAATCTCATTGCTTCGAGGGTGTGGTTGTCCACATTTCTACAAACAAATTTATTGTATTCCCAAAAAATTGAAATCATGAAGTTATGTGTTATATAATAATTAAAAAATCACAAATAAATCATAAATATAATTTCTAAAATAAAAATTATAGAGAACCTCTCTTTTAATACATTTACATTACCTAATTTTTTTTAGAATACTAGAAACATTATACAAACAGACGCCCAAAGACTGTACTAGTCTGGTGCCTTTAGAAACATGAAAAAATAAACACCAATACATAAGTGAAATATATTATCTCCCAATAGGTTCTTCATGACTTTCAAACTTATTAGAAACATCAAACATAATACATAACTTCATAACTTGGGGAAGGAAACATAAAAAAGGGCATAGCTCATATGCTCAATAAAGGTAAATAAGGGAGACATGTAATCATAAACATAAGCAGATGGTTATGTGAACATTATCATAACATTAGAATATCATACCCTACATATCATATGATCATGATCATGAATTGTGTAATAAATCTTGGAGGTTTATAAGATATTAATCATAAATAAACAAAGAACATAATCTATGGAAGTATATCATAGGAATAAGACATGGAATTGTGGTATACATAAACATGTGATATCATTTCATACAAGTCTAGAAAAATTAATAAAAATTATCTAGGAACTTTATGAGAATAGTACCTACTAGGTGGGACACGCCGCCATCCCTTGTCAAAGTCTTTTCTTGTAAGGGAATATGTTTCCCCATTTTCCAACTTTATTGTGAATACACCTACTGAGCTGTAAACACCACCACCCCCTGTTGCAATCCTTTCCTTGTAAGGGGTCAGGTTTCCCCATATTAACAAAGTGGATGAATCCCATTTACATGATTCACATCATTATATCATGAGATATAAACCTTTACCCAATGCATTGAAGGCTAATATAGGTCCCACACATATCATAATAAAATCATTCATACTTTTCCACAAGATAATAAAACATTCATCATATCATGAACCATAAAAAGATATGGGTTTTATAAACATATAATAAAAATTCCATGAAATGGAATGGGTAACAATTACTTTTCATCAAATCATATCTTATGGAAAAGGTATAGGTTCCATAATCATTTCATCAAAGCATAACCAGTGAAAAGAAGAGGGTTCCAAAAGTATATAACCCATTGAAGAGAAATGAGTACCATAAGAATCATTACATAAAAACATAAACCATTAAAGAAAGAATAAGAATGTAACCTTTGGATAATTTCCTATATGGGAATGAGTAATATCAACATATTTCATCTTAGATGGAAAAATAATTTATAAGGATATTTAGAAAATATTTACTGAGAAAAATATCCTTTCTTCTTTGAAAAATGCTCTTAAAAACATAAAACATTCTAAAAAATATCTTCATGAAAATAAACTTGAATAATTATAAATAAATATTTGAAAAAAAAATTGGAATCCTTTTTCTTTGAAAACATATAAAGAGAGCTTGAAAACATTTTGAAAACCATTTTCCTTAAAAACATATAATATAAGCTTGAAAACATTTTGAAAAACATTTCTTTAAAAATAATTTAATTTTTTTTAAAGGAATCTTGAAAACAATTAAAAAATTTAAATCATTTTTCTTTGAATATGATCTTAAAATATCATCATTGAAAATATTTTTCAAAATATGGTTCTTAATGTTCACAGCATGTGTCTCAAAGAATGAAAACTAAGACCAAACTAATTTTATGATTTGGAAACTCTTGAAACATAAAACCCATGAAAGAGATATCATAAAATAGATATGTAAATACCTATAAAATTAAGGATAAAAATCATATAATATATCCATGTGATGTGTAATCACCACACAAAATATATGAGTGGTGAATAAGGTGTAAATCTCACAGAAATAAAAGTGATACTAGAAACCCCCTTACCTTGTGCCTTGAATCTCATTTTACTCATTAAAAACTCCTACATAAAAAATATAATTTTATTATAAAGAACCATATTCTTAAATATAATACCATATATGGTTTTATTATAACTTTAAATTACCCTCTTGTTAACAATTCTATGTTATGGTTTCACTTTGGGTAATATCTGCTTTACTCTTTGTATGTGTATTAATTTTTTATATATTTGGTCTTTATACTTATATTATGATTTAAATAATGTAAAAAAATTATATAAATATCATTTATATTAAGTATATTTATATTATAATAATCCATATAATATATAAGTATGAAATGGAATACGTCGTTCCTGGATATGGTAGGTCATTCGTACGCATGAACACCATTTCCGTTTAATTGTCACATTGAAAGAAAGAAAGTAAATGACATAAATGTATATATATGTATATACAATTATTAAAATATCATTATTATATAATATATATCATATAATTTCACTAAACCCATCCTTAATACATTCTATGCAGTGTGTGAATGAATCACATCTCTTTGAGGGGGCAGTAGTCCACACTTCCTCAAACGAAATTACCATATTTACAAAATGGAAAGTATAAAGATAAGTGTTATAAAAGAATTAAATAATATTAAAGACATTATATATCATATATATAATATATAAACATAGTTTCCATAATAATTCCCACCATGATAGGTGGTAAATGAAAATGAACAATCATCATTTTGTGAGGTAGTAGTTTGTCATGCACATAAACAATATGTTTGTTACCTATTAGATGGAAGTGTGTGTAAGTTTAGGTATAACACTTAGTATAAAAAATCTCAGTATATTTAGTATACTGGTTTTGTTAAATTATAATGGAATAAGGAGAATTTAAAGACTATAGAAAGAAAATAAAATAAAGGAGCTTGTGGTAGGGTGTTACCTCTTAATCGGGTAACTCTTTTTTGTTTTCAAAAATGGGATTACTTAGAAGGTTTTATGCCCAAAGATATGATTAAATAAGTAATTTTGGGATGTTTATTGGTAAGATATTTTCTTGACCTAAGATGTTTTAGAGGTTTGAATAATGGGTAGAGGTGGTGTCCATTTATAGGTAAGGGAGGTGACATACTTGGCATTTTTGAAAACAAGTTAGGTGTACCCACGTTTTTACCTAAAAAGTCATAAAAACAAAAAAAACCAATAATGGAAGTTTCATGGATGAATAACAGCCATAAAATGTGCTTTTAATAAGTTTCTAGTTTATTTGGGCCCTTAAGTTTAAGGCTAATTCCCTTGTTAACCCAAATCTTACCTTAATCGTTGTAATTAATTTTAATTACTTCCACGAATATTTTTTCTCAAAAACTAAGTTTAACTTATTAGAAATTATAAATTATTATAATTCCAAATATAAAATAAATTTTTTTAAATTCTAATCAGATAAGTGGCAGAAATTAATTTGAATTTTATCTCACTGACAGGACAACATTGCGGGCTTTTAAAGTAAAAAAGATCGAAAGTTTGCTAAGTTTTTATATCCAATTTCAAGATGAAATTAGTTCCAATGATATATATTGAATTAATTGATTAAAATTTAATCTAATTAAAGTTTAAAATAATTTAATAATATAAATTTACATTATAAATAAATTACATGAAAAAGTAGTTTGGAATTAAAATTCTGTATTTCTCACTATTCATCCAAAAATGAAGTTTCCCAGAAAAATCCAACAAAATTCACCCTAAGATAATTTTGAAATTATGAATTAAAAAATTAAGTTTATTTTATCGAATTCTATTTTTAAATATTTATAAAATTAATTTTATTATTTTTCATATAAGGACATGAAAAGTATTCTATTTGAGAAAATAGTATTTTTAAAGATATAAGGAATTTACCAAAAAATATATCTTTCATTATCAATATGTTTTATTTATAAAAAAACATCATAAAAAATATTTTAAAAGCAGTTATTACTATTCATATCACTGATTTTAACATATATTTTAGAATTATCTCATTTAAATAATTATAACAAAAAAAGATGTTTCGTAGAAACTTAGTGTTTCATGTATCGTACACCAAGTCGGTGTTGTGTGTAATCTAAACCAAGTCTGTGTTTCTCTTAATGTATGATGATTCAGCATTTCATGTAATGTAAACTGATTCTATTCCATGTAAAAGGAATTTAATCTTAGTTTAATTGCAAGATATTAATAAAAATTTAATTTATTTGAGATAAAAAAAGATCTATAAAAACTCGAGGTCTTATATAAAAATAGTAATTCCATCATTATTCCCAACCTTTATGAAGAACAGAAATTGATTAAAAGTATTATTTTTGTTTTAATTTTTGTCTATATAATTGATTGATACAAAGTCAATGTGATAGTAATTGAATATTGGTGTTTTGGTGGTCTTCTATTGAATTTTATTTAAGAAATATTCATAAGTTGGAAAGGTTTGTTTTAATTAAAGAAGTTTCTTTTGATAAAGAAACATTAAATGTGTTGATTGCAGAACTCTTCAGTAAGTTTCAATGACATGTTTCAAAGGAGGACACATTGTTTACAACATTTCTTTGAAGTGTCAAGGATACCATTAAATATTAATTTCTTATTTAATGAAGAAGTAAAGAGTTGGAATTGTCAAGAAACAAGAAAAATTTTATTCATGAAATATGGATAAAGAATTTTTGAGGGGTTTGTCTTGTAATTACATTGAAATAAGGATTTTGTATTTCATTTTATAGAAATTTTATTTGTATACAATTTCTTATTTATCAAAAAATATGATCCAACCTACTAACCAAGCCCAGAAAGCTCATCCTTCACCTTATGTGGTCCCCCAAAGGGTTCACGAAAGATAAGGGAGATAATTCTAGAAAAGTAAGTAGGTGGAGGAGAGCGCTCACATGAGTATGGGGGCTAGCATGGTGCCACCATACAGGGAGGAATGGCAGCATACGGGAGGCCTAGAATGAGGTGGTTCCAAGATGTTTTGGGAGATATCAGTAAACATTACAAATCTGAATGATTCATGGAATGTATTATAAAGTATATGGAAATATATTCCATTTTGATGTGGGTTCTGGTTAATGTAGTTTCAAACGATCTTCCGCCGTCCGTTCTTTTGATCTGAAGATCCTGGAAATCTGATCGTCTCGATGATTTCCTTAACCATATGATCTACTCGATTAGATTTCCTGGTTGTCTGATTTTATATTTGAGTCATATTCTCTATAAAACCATCAAAGAATCTTAGATCATTAGGATCTCCAAGGAGACATTAATAGAATCTCGATATGATCCTTATGATCATCATCAGAGAATTCTGAAAATTCTAGGTTGATTTTAATCACATGAAACTTTTTTTTCATGTGAAAATGAAGATAAAACTGTAACTATGAAGTGTATAGAAAATATTATTTTTTGGTGAAGGTATTCTTCAGTTTTCGTGGAACCAAGGTGGTGCACTTAAGGCAGTGAGTGAGCGTGAGTTAAGAATGTGAATTAACACCTATAAATACTAGTATTCACTAAGGTAGGTTGTTGTTGTAAAAATACTATGAGAGGTTATCACTTCTAGAGAAACACAGAGAACATGATCTCATTCACAAAAAGAGGATATCCTCACAACTTCATTTTCATGAAGAATAAGAATATTGTAGTCCTATTGATATAAAAAAACAAACACTCAAGAGTTTCACGAAGAAACTTATTTATGTGAAGCCATTTGAGATAGTGTGATGAATGTATTCTTGGATTGAGTAATGATTACTAAGAATCTGTGCCTCTTCATTCTTGAATAAAGATAGTTTATCACATTTTTATGTAAAGAGATTCAAAAATATACCTGGTTTGTGTGACTTGTTTAATATATTTGTATAATGATATTTGATATAGTTTTTTGTGTGAAGGATAAGTGGATAGTGTGTGTATTATCAGTGACTATATATTATTGTGTGATAATTGTTTGAGTTACACACACACACTATAAATCCAAGATGTAGTTGAGAAGACTTTACACACTATTATATAGAGAAGTCAGTGAGAAGTATATGTATATGAGAATATACTTTCATATTGAATAGTGGATGGTATGTGCATACAATGTGGGTTAAGAAAACAAAAAACAAAATAGTATGTTATACATACTCTCAATCATAGTGTTTATGGTAAATATAATTCACATTCATGAGAGAACATGAATTCATGAGAAAAATTGAGTTGTGTAAATTTTTAAAGAAAGTGTAGAAATGTTTGTATAAATACTTCCTTTGTGAAATTTGAAAAAAATTGCAATCATAATTACTTGGATTTTTGCAATTCAGGACAAATAGTTCCATATATAAGGTCACATAATATATTTGAATTACATGAAGGTGTAAGTATTGTGTACTTTCATAAATAAGATCAAAAGTATACAAAGTATTATGAATTTGTTATTGCACAAAGAAGACACTTAAATAGTGTGGATAATTACATGAATTAAAAATTTTCAAGTGATGATGAGAACTTCATTCATGAATAACATGCAATGTTAATGTGTGAAATAATTGAGTTGATCTAAGGAAATATTTTCTAGTGAAGAAATGAAGAAGAAAACTTGTAGTTTATTGATAAATATTTAGTTTCTCATTCTATTATTACAGTGAGTTGAATTGGAAGTGTTATATTCTATAATTTAGGTTAGTATACTGATCTGGATTTCATACAGTGTTGCTTAATATATTTAGTGTAAGTCGGAGTGTTTCAGTTGAAGTGAGAAAGTTTATAATTAGTTTATCTCAATGGATCGAAGATGAAGATTTTTCTTTATTAAAATGGAATCTTGAAGTTATTTTGATCTTTATCATTTTGAAAAGTGTTGCATTTGTGAAACACTGGTGGAATTCTAGTATAAATAACACCGATGGCATGTCATTATAATTTAGGAAAAGGTTCATACCTTCCCATAATGGTTTCAGGGTGATACCAGAATAATCCACTTATAATTGTCAATTTATTTCTTAGTGGAGAATATGTGTCTTGGATCATCCTGAACATAACAAGGATGTAGTCACCCACATAGGGGTTGGACCTTGTAAAAATACTGTGTGTTGTGATTTGATTTACTACCTATCTATTATATGGTATAATTGTATTTGTAAATAGGAAAGATTCATTCACTCTAAAAAATGTATAGTTTCTGATTAAAATGAGATAATAGAAAAGAAAATAAAATTGATAAAAACTTGTGTACACTGATTCACCCTCTCCCCTCTCAGTGTTCCTATATGATCCATTGGGAACTCAAATTTGTATCATTAGCTAGGTTACACCTCTGATTAGATCTATATTATTTTCCCAGTGTTTGTATCAGATTTATTTTAAGTGATCATTTTAATGTGAAGAATTAATATATATTTCTTAGATGAATAGTTCAGTTCCAATCTCTGTTAGTGCCAACAATGAGTTTTATAAAAAAACCTTGAAAAAAAGAAAAATGAAAGAGGAAAGAAATCTGAGAAATATTTAAAAGAAGAAATATGATTCATCTCAATTTGAATATAGTCATAGTGGTTTTCTATGAGTAGTGTCTATTAAATCAGTTGATAAAGATCCTTTTGATGAGTCTGGTTCAAATAATGATGAAGAATAATTTATTGAATCACTAAGGGTTTTTTATTCAGAAAAAAATTATCTGAATAATGTTCGTACTAAATTTATCACTTATATATTTTTTATTTTCAAGGGACTATATGAATAAAAGTCACATCTTGAAAAGGAAGTTGTGGATATGGAGAAATCCTTGGAAACAAATTTTCAAAGATGTAAACTTCTATCACAAATTATTGATGACAAAGAAGAAACTATATCACTTTTCAATGAACATTACTTCTATGATGAAGAATAATTTCAATGAAATGTGTATGAGAATGAAGTCACTAATAAGGTCCTTACAAATATCATTCTTACACTTGAATAATCCCATAAAGCTACTATGTGTACTAAGGAATATTATATAGAAATCATAGACAAGGATGATACATTCATCCTAGATAACGAATCAAAAGAAAATTATATGTTTAATAACATTTAAAGGCTTACTTTTATTGAAGATAATTTACAAAAGACTATTTTTGAGAAGTATGTGACTGAGAATGTTTATACAGAAGTGATCTATGCATTGAATAAACTACATAGAACCTCTATGAATTTTAACTAATTCTAGATAGAGGTTAATTAAAAGAGAATTTAAGAGTTTAATAATTCTATACTTATAGAAAATAAAATTCATGATGATCATGTTCAAAAAATTAAGAGTCAACAGGAAGACAATCATAAAGTCTGTGATGATAAGAAAAATTTTCTCAATAATAAGTGTCTTGAAATGTAAGTCCATTTGAGAAATTTGAAGGAAACACAATTAAATACTTCGTTAAATAATGTAAAGATATGGTGAAAAATTTAAAGACTAGAATAATTCTATAAATCTGAAATATCTTGAGTTGTATGTCATGTTTAGAAATATTGAGAACATTCAATCTGAATCTTCACAAAATGATGAAATCATAAAATCTACCAAGAATAATTATTAAGAGAGTCTTAATTATGACAAGACTTATTCAAGTTCCAAGAAAGGATTGGTATTATCTAAAGATAAATCTTTTGAAAGATTACTGAAATAGGTAACCCTTTATCTAGAAGTTTTTATATGTACTAATATTGTTTCTTCTACAAGTATAGGTTCAAAAAATTTTTTTGGTCAAACATGGATAAAGAATACTGATGAAATATATACTATTTCATAAAATGTGGATATGAAGAAGATTATTAATTATTTTTCCCCATAAAGATATCTATTGAATAATCATATTATCCAAAAATAATAAGATGTCAAAACTAGACAAGTTGTATCACAGAATAAGAAATCAAGTTTTATTGGCAATTGTTGGTGTTTTTGGAAATTTGGTCATCGAGCCATTGACTATTTGAATAATTTTTCAATACATGATAAGCTCAAAAGTATAGCATTATGGGGGGAGTAAATCATATGTGAATATAAATCCTGCATATTTGAATCATAATTTAAATTTGAAGAATAAATTGTATATCAAGAATATATTTAAGTGTTTTTAAGACTTCTATGATTATTGAAATAGAGGTGGTCCCACTTATGATGAGTGTTGGTATACAGAAACCATGCACTATGAATATAATGATATGAAGAAGGGACCACATCAAATGTAGAGTAAAAGAAAAAATTTAGGAAAATATTACTTGGAGTGTGAACAGAAGAAGAAAGTTAAGAAAACTATGGAGAAAGATACATCCAAGAAGAATGATGATATGAATTCCACACTATTTAAAATATTATTCTACTATGAAAGAAAAGGTTTTATCGTGGAACTTTTAAAATATAACATAAATACCAATTTTAGTGGAATAATGATGAAGAGGAAAAATAAATCAATCTAAAAAACAAATAAAATGGTTGATTTGCTACATAAAAATCTAAATTAAACATTCAAATTTCATGAGAGGTTTTATGAAAGATAAAACCCTAGGATTGAAATAGATTTGTGTGAAAGCTGAAAAATATATGGGAATATTTCTGATAAATTCATGACATGGTTTCCTAAAGAAATAGAAATGGTGAAGAATAAAAGAAAAGCACTAGTGGATTCTTATGTTTAAAAAATTACTGTGAAGATATATGTACTACAAGAATGCTTAGTCATATGGTGAGAACAACTAGAATTGGATAACAAGTTGGATCAAGAATAGAAGAATGAAATTGCACTACTTGCTAAAGTGAAGAATCCCATTCCATATAAGATTAAATTTGAATAAATCAAGAAGATCATGCTATCCTTAAATTATAAAATTTTTAAAATTCAAAGAAGGATAAATCTTAATGAGTTTTCGTGAATTTAGTGCAGAATTGAAAGGAGTTTCTAGGTTGAGAGATAAATCACATCTCTACCACTCTAACAAAAAATCATTGAAGAACCACCTTATTCCCATGTATATTTTTTGTTTTTTTTCTACGTAGAGAATTAAAGGCGAGACATATATTTAAGGGAAGTCTTGAAGATATGAGTGTAGTGAAAAAATTATAGATCATTCAGAAGGTTGTCTCTCATTGAGTTATTTATTTAAATTTATATTAAGATTATACTTGGAATTTATTATTGAATAAATCAAATCATGATGAAGAAGATGGATGATGCTCATTCCTCTTGGGGGAGAAAAGATAATCAATTATCAAAATTGAATATATCAACTAGTATCATTGAAAATTTGAATTTATGATATTGTATTTATCTAATATTTTTAAATCTTGTAAATTGAAGATTTTCATTAAAATGTAGATTAGTTGAAAAAAAATTTGAACAACTTTTGAAAGAATAATTCAGCGTTGGAATCATGTTCTAAAATTTTTATTGACGACTTTATTTTCTGAATTACTCACCCTTTTTTATAGACTTGGTTATCCCATGGAGACTTAGATATGATTAAATAATGACTCAATTATTTAATAATGGTGATTATTTATCTCTCTCTAGAATATTAATTTGAATTTATGATAACTGGTATCTCTTAGGAAATGATGCGATTCAAGGAGAAATAAGAAACAATTTTGTTATAAAATGAGATATGTTGAATTATTTCCCATACTTATATCTTTAGTTTCATTGTCAAGTAAGTGGGAGAAGAAGATATTGATTTTGAGAGTGAAATTTTTATTAACAAAAAATCCAAAGGGGGAGATTGAAGAACCCAAATTGATTAAAAGTATTATTTGTATTATAATTTTTATCAATACACTTGATTGATAAAAATTAAATGTGTCAGTAATTAAATATTTATGTTTTTGTTTTCTACTATTGAATTTTATTTGAGAAATATTCATTAGTTGGAAAGGTTTTTTAATTGAAGAAGTTTCTTTAGTTGAAGTATCATTAAATGTGATGATTTTAGAACTGTTCAGTAAGTTCCAATGACATGTATCAAAGGAGTAAACTTTGTTTACATCATTTCTTGGAAGTTTGAAGGATTTCATGAAATATTAATTTCTTATTTCTTTAATAAGTAAAGAGTTTTAATTGTTATGGAAAAAATAAAAAGTTTATTCATGAAATATGGATGATGAATTATTGAGGTGTTTGGCTTGGAATTACATTGAAAGAAGGATTTTGTATTTTATTTTAGTGAAATTTTACTAGTATACAACTTCTTTTTATCAAAAAATATGATCCAACCTACTAACAAAGCCCATTAACCTCAACCGTAACCATATGTGGGGCCCTGAACGGTCAACCATGACCATAAGAGCTAGCACTGGACAAGCTATCATGTGGAGGAGAGAGCCTGTATGAGTGTGGAGGCATTCATGGAACTATTGTGTGGGTCAACATGGCAGTGAATATGAGGCCATACATGGGGTAGTGGAAAGCGGTATTGGGAGATCTCAGTAACCATTTCTTTGATGAAAAATTCACGACATGTATTATAAAGGAGTGTGGAAACAAATTCCGTTTTGATGTGGGATCAAATTAATGTAGTTTTGAATGATCTTCCACCTTAAGTTCTTCTGATATGAAAATATTGGGCCACTCAATCATCTCATTGAGTTCCTTAACCATATGATATACTGAATCAGATTTACTGGTGGTCCAATTGTCTCTTCGAGTCATCTTCTCCAGCAAGCCATCAAAGAAGCTCGGTTCATAGGGATCTCCATGGAGAGGTTGAAAGAAGCTCGATCCAAGCCTTCTAATCATCATCCTAGAATTATAAAAATATGAGGAAGATCATAATCACATGAAGATTATTTTTCAAGTGAAAATGAAGATCAAACCATATCTATAAAGCCAATATAAAATATTATTTTTTGGTGCGCTGTTATTTAGTTTTCGTGGAACTGAGGCGGTTCACTTAAGGTAGTGAGAGATCTTGAGTCGAGTAAGTGGACTGATGTCCATAAATACTAGTTTTCACCAAGGTAGGTTGTTATTGTCGAGATATTATGATAGGTTCTCACTTCTAGAGAAATAGAGTGACCACAATCTCATTCACAAAAGGTAGAGATTCAAAAAACCTCATTTGTGAGAAGAAGAAGAATCATGTGGTCCTATTGATATGAGAACCATGCAACCAATATTTTGTGAATAAACTTGTTTCTAGGAAGCCATTTGAGAGAGCATGATGAATGTATTCCTAGATTACACGATGATTACCGAGAATCTGTCGATCTTCATTATTGTATAAAGATAGTGTATCACATTTTTGTGAAAAGGGAATTAAAAATATACCTTGTTTTCATAAATTACTTAAGATAGCCACATAAACATATTTGATATAGTGTGTTCTGTGAAGGATAAGTGGATAGTGTATGTATTATCAGTGACTGTATATTCTTATGAGATGATTGTTCGAGTTACACACACACTATAAATCCAAGTGGTAGTTAAGAAGACCGTAAACAATATTATATGGAGAAGTTAGTGAGAAGTATGTTCATGGTTCATTTCATGTGAGAATATACTTTCACATTGAATAGTTACTATTATGTGCATACAATGTGAGTGAGGAAAACAAAAAAAATAGTATGTTACACAACTCTTGATTAGATTATTTTCCTGTTACATGGAATTCACATGCATTAGAAAAATTCAGCAGTGTAAATTGTGAAAGAAAGTGTGGCAGTATTTGTATACATGCTGACTCTGTGAAACATGTGTAAAAATTTCACTCAAAATCATTTTGATTTGTGAAAGGCAGACCAAAGAGTTCTAAGAATAATGTTACACAATATATTTGAATTACATGAATATGTCAGTATTTTATACTTGTATAAATAAGATCAAAAGTATAAAAAATGTTTTGTATTTATTATTTCACAAAGAAGACACTTAAATAGTGAGGAGTATTACATGCATTAAATATTTCAATGTGATTATGAGAACTAAATTCATGAAGAACACACAATGTTGTTGTGTGAAATAATTAAGTTGAGCTAAAGAAATATTTTCCAGTGAAGCAAAGAAGAAGACAATATGTTGTTTATTGATAAATATTTTGTTTCTCATTCTATTATAAAAATCAGTTGAATTAGAATTTTTTTCTTCTAAAATTTATGTGAGTATACTGAGTCAAATTTCATACAGTGTTGTTGATTATATTCATTGAAAATCGAAGTGTTTCATTTGAAGTGAGAAAGTTCCGAATCATTTTATTTCATTGGATCAAAGAGGAAGATTAGTTTTGTTTTGAAGTGTAATATTAAAGTTCTTCAAATCTTTCACAATATGATAAGTATTTTATTTATGACACACTAATGGGATTATATTATAAAGAACACTGTTAAGATTCCAGTATAATTTTGGAAATGGTTTATACCTACCAAAAATGGTTTAACGGTGATACCTGATCAACCCAATTGTAATTGTTGATTGATTTCTTAGTGGAGAATCTGTTTCTCAGATCATCCCAAACATAATAAGGATGTAGTCACCCACATTGGGGGAAAATCAGGTAAAAATACCAGGTGTTGTGCTTTAATTTACTTTATGTCTGGTATATGGTATAATTGTATTTGTAAATAAGAAAGATTCATTCACTCTAAAAAGTGTAGAGGTTAGGATTAAAAATGGGTAAGATAAAAGGAAAGGTAATTGGTAAAAAATTGTGTACAATGATTCCACCCCCCTCTTAGTGTACCTTCATGATCCATTAGGAACTTCACTTTAAAGGTTTAAATGGAAGAATGAACGATATTGGTTTGTGAGGCGATACTTTTCCATACAAACGAACGATGATTGTGTATCCCATATGAGGAAGTGAGTATATATAAAAATATTAACATAAAAACATATTAGTATATTTTTTATACTTAGATAATTATATAACCATTTAATAAGAATAATTGAATTGGTTTGAGAAATAAATAAAATAAAAGTGATCATTGAATAATGTTACCTTTTTTACATGTAACTTCTTTTGTTTTTTGCAAAAGGAATTACTTGGATTTATTTTTACCAAAAGTGAAGCTTCTAGAAAAATAGAATAGATTCTTGGAGATTATTTGGGTAGGGTTTTGATGAGACAATGGGCTTGATAGATGTGAAGAAGTGGGGGTAGTGAGTTCCTTTTTAAAGTGGAGGAGGAGTGGAATTATTTTAAATATAAAAAAGGTAAACACTATAGGGAGGTCTTCCTTACCTCACATGCTTCTGAAATGAAAAATAATGGATTAAAGAGGATTTTTAGTTTATCCTAGCTCACACCACACAAAAATGAAGGCATTTTTATCATTTTATACTTAGTCTTTAAGTTTCCTAATTTTTTTTTTCATTTTTATTTTTTTTATTTAGGTAACTAGTTTTCTAACCTATGTAATTCATCCATTAAGACTAAATTAAAGTGATAAATATTATAATATTTAGATCCATTTATTCTAAAATATTAAATCTAATTTATAAAATAAAATTTTCATATGTGTTGGGAATTAATTTTAACAGAAACACATGTAACAAGCTACTTTAAATCTAAATGTGCTATCAAAGTTTTTACTATTTATGGGTCAATATGTTCATTATAAAAGATAAATTATACCATTAATAGACTTTTTTTGATAATAATTAAATATTAAAAATCACTTGTTAAAAGATAATATTTTCAGTAATTTCAAATTATTTAATAAAATATCATTAATTTTATTTAATTATTAATTAAACAATCCATACGTTCATATTTCTTAAGAATTTAAGGTTATTATATTGTATCTAAATATTAAATATACATTATTATGATAAACATAACTCATTTATCTTATAAATTAAAATTTATAACAAAAACCTATGTATCTTCTTCCATACTCTAAATCTTAATAAGTGTTAAAGGAAAGGAAAGTTCCTTGTTTTTGTCCTTTTTTCCTTACTTAACTTATTATATAGGTCACTTTCATGGAATAGTATAAAAATAACTCATAAAAATTGATCCTAATGTTGTTATGGTATAAACATGTCTAGAAAATTAGTGTTGTACAAGTTTTGTTTTCATTTATACACCTTATATTCTATGTTTAATCATTAAGTAAGCATATTCTTACCTTAATCACCATAATTAATTTTAACTATTGTCACTAATCATTTCAGTAAAAAAATCATGTTTTTCCTATTAGAAAAAATATTTCATACTTATTCCAAATATTTATATCCATTTTTACAAATTCAATTCAAAAAATTTGAAAAAATTAATATAAAATTAATCATGTATATGCTGCAAGACAACTAGTTTTTAAGGAGAAAAGTTCAAAAGTCCGAAATATTTTTATATCCAATTTCAATGTGAAATTGTTTCCAACGACCTAAATTGTATTAATTGATTTAATATCTATCTAATTACACTTTTAAATAAAATTAAAATATTATTTAACTATATAAATAAATTATAAGAAAAATCAGTTTTCAATTAAATTTTAGAATTTTCACTATTCATCCAAAAAATGGAATATTTCAGAAAAATCAAAAAAATTCACCCTAATATAATTTTGAAATTTTGATTTCAGAAATTAATTTTTTTTTATAAAATTAAATTTCTAAAAGTTTCTAAAATTAATTTTATTTTTATTCACATAAGGATATAAAAATCATTTCTTTTGAGAAAATAGTTTTTTTTTCAAAACATATAGACTTAACCAAAAATTATATATTTAATTATAAATATGTTTTATCTATATGAAACCATTAAGAATATTTTTTAAATTTTAGTTATTACTATTTATATTACTATGTTTAATGGATATGTTATAAATGTCTTGTTTAAAATAAGAAAATGCTCTTTCATAGTAACTCAGTGTTGTGTGTAATGCAAGATAAGTCGATATTTATTATTTTGCATAATTAGTTTTTTGTATCATATAAGAAAAATTGTAATTGGTTTGCCATGAAATGAAATACATCAAATAAATTTAATTTATTTGAAAAATTTAATTTATAAAAACTTGTGGTTTTACAATTATATTAGGGCATTGATATTATCCATATATGCATCTTGTGCTAAAGTTATTGATTAAATAGAACACGTGTTCTGTTATTTACCTTGAAATTTTATTTATGACTTATTGCTTCAACATATATTCCATTGTAAGTAACCTTTACTATGAATATGAGCTCACCCTTATTTTGTTTCATTTCCCCATGATATTAAGAAGGAATCATTGAATGAGTTCAAGGTTACCTGATTATTACTCACTATTTTTATTTAATGTTTTTAAATGTTACATGAAATTCAAGTATATATCTATTTTTCTAGGTCTACTCAACTATCTATTTCTTAGGTATCCAATCACTTGTATCTTATGCTAAAGTAGTAAAGTAACCACCAGCTTCAGGCTACTGGGGTTGGGTTCTTTATAATTGGTATTAAAGGAATTTTATTTAAAACCATTGGAACTATATTAAGGAAAACATATATTAGGGAACATATCCCTATGGTAGTATTTTAGGATAAGTATATAAGAACATCCTAATATTTCGGTAAGGAAGAGATTAATTGGTTTTTCATAGAAATAGATCCATATCTAGATATTATAAGTGGATGTGGTTTTGGAATAGTTATATATAGGGGTAATAAATCTAAAATTGGTGAATTAGGGATTGAATATATCATCACCCAGTGCATGAAAATGGGCCTTACTATGCACTTAGTTTGACAATATTGGGGGATATTATTAGGACAATTAAAACTTTATTTATAAACCATTATGAAGGATTTTAAAATAAATATATTCCCAAATACACTAAGTTTATGATTCATATGAGGAAAATTTAATATTCTTTGGTACCATCCCAAGTTAACATGTATAAGGATGATTATAATTTTAAAGTTATAGATACCCATATTGAGGTTTTATGTGATGGGAGTTTAACATGATTAATGATATTTTGGGATAATTTTATGGGAATACAATTCCTTAGTTTAGTATATCTTTAAGTGGTAAAGTTATTTGAGGAAGAATGATTTTTTTTTATTTTTTTGAAATAAGTTTAATGTTATTTGTAACCTTTAGGGTTAATTTGGTCATTGATGTTAATGCAATAATAACAAATTAATATCATTTTATTTTGAGGAAAAAATAAGATATATAAAAAACCTTAGAGGTTTAAAAGTTATTATTTGATTTATTTTATTTTTAGGATTTTTATAATGTTTTTTGGAACATTATAGAAATTATATTCATATAGTCTTAAGAAAAAAACAACCCACATATCGGGTGACAATCTGTCACATCTGGAAATGTCGTAGGTCATAAAACCACAATCGAAGGGTGACAAGGGTGTATTACCTACCACTATCCTATGTGATGTAATGGTTATTATGAATTTTTTTAAATTAAACTATTTGACTAATATATACTTATTAAATGAATTGAGTTGAATTTTGGGAGTTACTATTGAGATTTTAAGGGTTAATGAATTATATTTATCTATATTGGATGACATATTCTAATCATTTTGATTTTTATAAAGACTATAGGAGTATCTTGTTATAATTTTTTTGGATTATGTAATCCATTTAATGTTAATTTTAGTGCTTTAAGAATAAAAAAAACATATTGGATATTCACTCCTTGGAGTAAGTGGTTAAGTGGAAATTGATTAAAGAATAACCAAATGATAAAATTTATCTTATGTAAATAAAAAATATCATGTAAGTATATTTTATGGTGTTATCTATCTCGATAGTAAAAGAAACCATAACTTTTTTAAGAGGATCTTGAAACAAATTTTTTATCTTATTACCTCTATATTTGATGAATCAATGATTATTTAACTCATCATAGATTTATGTTTTAGTAGTCATTAACTTTCTCTTGATTATTCAATTTCTTATGATCAATAATCTCTATCAGTCTCCATAATCATTTAATCATTTCTTATATGTTAATATTTTCACTTCCCACCAATTTTATCCAACATGGAAATATAGTAATGCATTATTTTATATGAACTTTATATTTCTATTTAACTCTTTTAAGAGGAATTTCTATTAACCATTTTATGATATGGATTTTCAACATAAGAATTTTCATATATCAAACTGTTGATTTATATGTGCATGTTAAAATTATAAGGTAAAAATTTATTGAATGTGGGTAGAATTTAAAAAAAATATTTTAAAAGAAAATTTTCTTTGATAACATATAAAACATACAACAGAGAGCCTAAATGACCCACATAATATAGTATTTAAATACAACATTTATAACATAGTTTTCTAATTATTGTGAATAAATAGGATTAACCTAATTATTATATATATAGTTCCTAATCAATATAAATTTATTGATAAACTCTTAGTAAATAATCACTCAAATTTTTAGTAAATTCATTTTATGCTTCAAAATACATTTTTTTAGAAACCGTTTTATTTTTCATTTCATGTTTGGGAGTTATAATTAATTTATAAAACTTTTATAAATTGTAATTTTTAAAAATTGTATCTTTTTTAAAATTAGAATATCAAAATTATTTTTATTGTTATATCTAGGTATTTTACTTAAAAGGGTGATTTTTTAATGAATAGTGAAAAATACTACTTTTGTAAGTGTCGTTTATTTTTAATAAATTAAGAAATTTAAAAGCACCATTTTGTATTTATTTTTATTTTCAAGTGACATAAGTGTTATTTAGTGTTATTTAAAATAATTATTTACATATTAATATTATTTATATCATATTTAAGTATATGTTTATTTTTATGCTTAAAAACACATTTTTTCTGAAAACTATTTTTAAATACATAATGTTCCTCCAATATAATTAATTAAAATAACCACTAATAAGTAAAGATATAAATGAAAATTATAGATTATATATATATATATATTAATTTAAATTCATATAATGATGATCACTAGTCATATTGTAAATGTAATATCATATTATTCTTGAAAAATGCATTTCTTGAAAAACCGTTTTTTGACACGATTTGTGGGTTCATTTTTAAATTAAACTATAAAAATAATATGAATTTAATTTAATAAATTGATTATATATTTTTAATTATAATAATTAAAATTATAAAATAATTTCAACTTAATTTTTTGTCATAATGATTAATAAATACAGTAAAATTTATTTACCGTGATTAAGGTTAGAAAAGGGATTTGTGTGTTACATACGCTTGTAATAAAATTAATCTTCTACACAAAAAGGATTTTTATTTGAAAAAATTTATTTAATATTAATATTTTTTTTGGAAAAAAATATATATTAATTCTCATTTTATTTAAGTCTTAAAAGATTAATTACCTGTTTTAAAAATCTAGTTACTGTGGTGAAATCTAAAATGGTTAAAGTAAAATTAGAGGATAAGGGAATTAAATGTTTAAAACATGTTTATTTTTATGTTTTGGAGGTTTTACTAGACCTTATAATCCATATAATTTATTATTTATCAATTCATTAGGTACTTGGGGTGAGAGTGGCTTCCCATTGTTGAATAGTTTTGGGTATTTACGAAAATTACATTTCTCCTCAATTATAAAAGGGGACTCCCTCACATAACTTATTCAGAACTCTCAAGATATTTGGATTGATCAAAACCAAAAAATATCTCCTAAACATCAATATCCACACTCTAGGGATTCTGGTCTCCTAAAACTACTAACCCTAGGATTTCAAAGAATATATCAAAATGAGGTTTGTCTAAGATAAGGTAATCGTCTTAAAGAAGCTCTTTCTTTTTTCCTTCTTCTTTTACCACCTTAAATTATGTCTCAAAAAATTCAATATAATAAAAATATTATATCAAATATAGTTATATTTTTTTATTTTTTAGGAATAAAATTTATCCATCTTCTTATCTATGAAATTGAAAACAAGGATATCGATCATGTGTAGGGTGGAATACCACCTCACGAACTGATGTAATTTGTTTTACATAACTGACTAACATGAATTATCATAGTTATGAAATTAATGAATATATAAGATAAATATGACATGATATTAATTTTATAAAATTAATATATAATCCATTTCTTTACGCTTTCATCTATTAACTGAATGATATCTTTTCTCGTGTGTACGTAGGACCTAACATCTCAATGAAGCAATGAAATTCATTTAACATGTCCAAATTTCAAGAATAGTTTTAAAAATTAATCCAATAAAAATATATGATATTTATAACGTTGTTATAATTATATATATAATGGATCTATATCCTATGTATATGAACCATAACTTCTGTGAGAAAAGATGCATAAGAAATAAAAGCAGTAATCACCCGAAACAATTGTAATAATGAAATATTATTAACAAAAGGGAGATAATATGTTATAATAAGATCATTTATGATATTATAAATATGAATATTTTTATTTTATAAATAAATAACATGTTTAAAAATTTTATAATATAGGCTAAATCATGTAAAACTAAAGGGAAATGTCAGGTAATGGATTCATATTATATGTAATATCCTGAATCCTTCATGATTCATGGTATTTTAAGTTTAAATTTGAATTATTTAATCCAAGGGGATTTAAAATGAAATTTAAAAAGTGTTAAGTAATTTCATAACTCAATTTATTTTCTTTGGTATATATTACTTATTCATTGTCTTTGATATTTTAATATTATGTGTGTAATGATCTTTTATTATTTTATTTTTTATTTCCAATTTTTTATGGATTTAAATTATACACATATAATAACTTATTTGATTAATTATCACTTCAATGTTTTGATCTTTTTAAGTGTTTATTTCACAATCTCATTTTACTTGAGATTTTTGATTCTTGAATTTCCCTTTAAGGAAATTATTTAACCATTGTATAATAAAAACCTTAATTTTATTCTCCTCTAGTTATTAATGAAATTTTAAATTAATAGTACCATTTTACTCTCTTTAGTACTTAAAATAATTGAGAAAATGTTTTTTAATAAATCATGACTTTATTTTTCTCTCCAGTTGAAGATATTTTTTCTTTCAAATCAATACTTTCTAATTTTTTTTAAGAATGTTTTTAATGTTATCCTATTATTTTTTAAAGTAATTTTTACACGTGATAAGATTTTAAAAAATTAGTTAAAAGGAACATTCTAATTATTTTATAATGTATTTCATGTCTTACATTTCTTAAAAATGTGAAAGGAATATTTGTTTTAATGTACTCAACATTAACGGAAATTTCACACCAGTATGATCACTAATTGTTTTTAACCATCCTTTACAAGTTTAAAAGGTTTCTTTAAATAATTTTTTTATTAATATTAGAAAACATTTAGTTTTTAAAAGTTATTTTAAAAGTGAAAATGATATTTTACTCAATATTTTTTATTTTCTTTTTATGTAATTTCTATTCATCATGAAAAGAACACTTTACCTATAATCCACCAATAATATGTTGTATCGATATGATCCTTATTATTTCACTAGATGGTTTATGATTAGTTTTACCAGTGAAATTATTGACATTTATATTATTTATTAATTTTTATATCCTTTAAATTTCCCTTGAAACATTCACTTTCTTATGATTATTGTACATTATATTTATCTTAAATATCCATATTCTTTGTATCATGCAAATTATTATTATATAAACCATATAACATTTTTACATAGGGTGTTTTTTTATGAATGTTATTTGGTCGACTAGGGGAAATCTGGATAAATCAATATTGTTTACTCAATTTGGATATTTTTTGATAAATCATGTTGTTTATGAATTAAATAGATCACTCAGTATACAAGGAATACATTGGACATGTAGTGATGGGTGGTGCTCAAAATTATATAGACCCCTAATGCACTATCGAGTCTCATGAGATAGTTTAGTATGATGGACTTAAAAGGGTCTTGAACAATAATTTTAAACTGTCATAGAGAAAGGTCTTGAGGGTATAGATATCAGGATATCTGGGATCATGATGTAGAATATTAAACACTTCCTTCATTAAGAATTTAGTTATTATCCATGATATTAATACATTTATATTATACATGGATGTATCTTGTGCTCAAGTTATTTATTAAATATAATGTGTGTTAAATTATTTACATTTACATATTTTTTATGCCTTATGTAATCATGATAGTAAAGTTATTGATTAAATGGAATGTTTTTTCAGTTATTTGTCTTTACAAATTGATAATGCCTTATTGATTAATGATATTTTACACGATATGTAACCCTTAATGAGAATATGATATCACCCTTATTTTGATTCCTTTCTCAAATATATGAATAAAGAATATTTTAATGAGTTCAAGGATGAAAAATTATTACCCTCACTATGTTTTATTTCATGTTTTTAAATGTGACGTGAAATTCAACAATGTATCTAGTTTACCTAGACTACTAAACTATTATATCCTTCAGGATGTGATCACTTGTATCTTATACTAAATTAGTAAAGTAACCATCAAATCTGGGATACTAGGGCTAATGTCTTTATAATTGAGATCCTATGGGGGTGGTATAAGAAGAATAAAATTGAAAGAGACTAGTCAATAATATTACCTATTCATTTGGTTGTCTTCTCTTAGGATACCACTTAAAGATCTGTTAAGTGGTATTTATATGAGTTTAGTAGAACTAGGATGTATGGTAGAGTGTTAAAAAGATATTTTTCTAGTAATTTTGCAATATTCTAGGCATAAAATGTGTGAGGAAAAGGGGTTGCGAGGGGTGGTATTTATTAGGGGAGGAGATGGGTGTTTTTTATTATTATATTCATTAGTTTATTATTTCATATTAAAACTATAAATAGTATTGATTTTTGTGACTATATATAGTAATTGGTGTATTTCATTTCAATATAATTGGTTCTTACATCAATCATAACTTAAGAATTCATGTGTTTATTTTATAATGTTAAATATCATATTTTATCATATTTCATCATTGAACAAAAATTAAGCTATTTTAGAAAAATACCAAATATTCACCACAACCATTTATAGATGTACAGAATCCAAAAATTAAATTTATTTTATGAAAATAATTTTCAAAATATGATAAATTTATTTGTGAAATAAAATCCTCATTTATTTGAAAAATACTAATTATAATATTATGATTAGTTTTTAGATGCTTTGAAAAAATTACTCATTGTCTCATAAATTTATATTATTGTTATTATTATAGAACATAAAATTAATTTATAAACCCATTTTATTAAAATAAAAATTCTTCTAAATCTCTATATTTGTTATAAAAATGAAAATAAAACATAAATTTACTACAAAAATATGTACAATTATTTTATCATTTTTCATGGTATAGATAATCAATATTTTCGTTTTATAATATACCCACACACTATTTTACACTTATAAATTGGGTATGTGATGATATCCCTATTACTCTAGAAAACTTTCATTTTCCATGTGGACTTCAAAATCACATTTCCCTAAAATATCATTATCCTCATCATCCACAAGATAAAATTTGTCAAATATTTTGGAAACATAGTTTTCCATTACCCCCTCTTGAACATATAATGAAATGATGCTCTAGAATCAATTATCTATGAATAAAAAAGAATATTAAAACCTAGTTGTAAAGTATAATCATCCTCTATGACTATATTTGATAAAATTATAGAATTTATGATTTTGAAATTAAATTTACTATCCCTATAATCCTTCTATACATTCCCCTTATTCTCATAATACTAACATATGGGCATGGGTCGAATCGATTTAATTCAACTTCTTTTACTCTTTTCATTCACTTTATTTCAACCTTTCCATTGAAATTGACTTCTTCAACCTTCTACAATGAATATTGTTCTTTTAGGTGCATATAATTCCCTTCTCTGAATATATTCATTTAAAATGAGATGAAAAACTTCATCAAAAACAATATTTGTCTTACCACAAGAATTTATTACAGATAAAACCATTACATACTAAGATTCTAGGAGTGATGATAAAAAAATTCCACACACCTTTCATGGATTTAACCATTACTAATTAATTGTTCTCTAAATCATGTTGATGTCATTGACAAGGTCACTAATTTTTCTTCCTATATTCTCAAACCAAGTATCTTCTAAATCATTACCACTTTATTCATTATAGTTAACCTCTAATACATATCATCTTGGGTATTCATCAATAATATAATGTTCTTAACCTCTTAAATTTTATAGAAAACATTTCTTTCTAAAAATAAATGTATCTCTACATGTTTCCTCTTATCTAACCTTTCCCATTCCACTTTATCCATTGATTTTTGTTTTACTCCTTTCAACGAAAGCCCTAGGTCCTTCTAGAATAGATAATCCTTTATTGACATCCTGTAGAATTAAAAATTCAGTACATTATAACTCATCAATCAAAACCATTACTTCTCATAATTCCATCCCTTATGAAATAACTAACTACCATTGAAATAGAAAATCATAAAGAGAATAATGTTACTGAAGATTATAAGATTGAGTGTATCGATTCGTTTTAAACTAAAAGATCTGATACGACTTTTCAGGATTCGAAAAAAAGATCTTGAAGCACCTATAAGAACTTAAAATGAATATATAAATATATAACTATCATAAAAATAAAATATCCTTGAAACAATGTACCATAACTGAAAATAAAAGTCACCTCAACCATCACATCAAATACTCACACTCCAAATCTCATAAATCCAAGAACAAGAACACAAGAGAAACAAATATGAGAATTAAAAAAAAGAATTTTGTGGTTTAGATGTAGTCATACTCTATAGAATAATAGCACAAAATTCATTATAATAAATTAAATAAGAAATTATATCATTCAGAAGACCATAAAACTAACCCCACCTCACCTATTTATAGTGGGACCCAATCAATGAAGCTGGATTTGAAGATTTGTGGATGTCCACCACTTTAACCATATTTACTAAATAAAAACCGCTACCTCAATTAGATCATCTGGTGAACTATTCATGTATCTAGATCATATAAATTTACTCTTATATCACCATAAGGATTATCTAAAATGGCCTTTAGAAACCTCTATTCACTCTAAGCCATCAACAATATCCATATAATTCAGAGTCTACTTTTTCATTCCATCATATGGTTTTGGTCACTTACCAAATAGGTTATAGAATGTTTCCTTAATAACCATGATAACCACCAGTAGTCATATTCTACACAAGTTTTCTCTAGGCATGAACCCTAAGTTCCTAGTTCTCAACTTTCATAAAAATATAATCACAACCATAAAATAAGTCTTCACACTTCATAAAATTCACGTAAAGGTATAAATGAATGGGTTTATATTTTCTAGTAAACTCTATAAAGTTCTAAACTCAAAAATCCATATAAGGAATTCACCACTTATTATTATCACTATTACCCTCATTTACATAGTTAGTTCACATTATTCCCTCTTTATTCAACAACCCATTTTTATTTCAATAATTATTTTAATCCATTTTTATGCTCATCAATCTTAAACATACTTGTTTGATATCCTAAATACATTATTTCATAATGAAATCGTAATCTCTAAAAAAACTTCCTACATAATTTGTAAGGAATCATTATTAAATTTAGAGATTATCTTTTTTATTGAATTTATCAATCTTTACAATTGATTATACAAAAACATTCACCACATCTCATAGTCATGTCACTAATTCAGTCAATATATCCAAACTCTTTATATCAAACCCCATCATTTTTTCTTTAATTATTAATATTATTCAATAATAATAATATTTACATGACCACTCCAGAAAAATTGACATTATAGTCCATTGATCTACATTTCACTAAGTTTGTTCCATTCAAAAAATTAGTTTTTTTCTAATCCATTATAATTCATCATTCAAAAAAAATCCAATTATTATTACTGAATAATAATTATTTTCATAAATATTTAAACACATTTAGCTTAATTTACCCAAAAAATATCTCTAAATGATCCAAAAAAAAATCCAAAGGTTCAATGATAAAAATAAGTCTAAAATAACTTTTGGGGTCCAATTTGGACCCCTTACATGCCCTAAAATTCCCAATTATGGTTCTTCCAATAAGGTATTCTAGGTTTCACCCCGATTCCTGGACCAGGTGCACCTCTTCCCTCTCACGCACCATTTGGATTCATAGCCATAAACTCTATGCACCATATGCAATGAGGTGGTCCTTAAGTTATCGCATGACGCCACCACCATAACCATTTGATTAGATGGATAGAAAATTAGTGGGATATACAATACCCTCCCCCTATAACATATTTCAACAAACACCTATAGTGGTATAATTATCTGATATAATGGTCACCGTCCACATAAAAAGTGGCTATGTTTTCTCCCACCAAGTAGTTGACATGCCCAAGTGTTTGTCCATTAGATCTTAATGATCAAACGAACCACATTATTTCCATGTGTAAATTATATTACCATAAAATTTATACTATGTTGAATAAAAAAGGCAATATAATCATAGATTGGACATGTGGCGTCACCTCACTATATCCTCCTCATATTATCACTACACAACCATTGACTTCTAGAACCAACGGTTGATTTTATAACATTTACCTACTTTAATGATTTACAAAATTCAGTCCATATCTATTTATGATCCCCCCTAGATTCTTGATACAACCCTAATTTCTTAATATTTGGCCATTAAGTGCCCAAAATATAAGATAAAATGTGAATAATGGGGAAACTTCTCTCTAATGTTTCTTTTAATCTATTACCCCATTTTGTGTGATTCAAAAGGAAGGGCGATCATCTCGTTTATGAATTTCCAACCAATTATCATAGGATTAAAAAATAAATAACATAAAAATTATATCATTTTTTTAAAAACACCACTATAAATTCTTTCTAAATAATCTCAAAATATCTTCATATAATTTTAGTGAATCAAAGGGAATTGGATTTCTCATGGAAAATAAATAACATACTTAAACTTCATATGAATATTATGGGATTTAATATAAAATTATAAGAGTGAATTTAAGGCTCAAAATAGGGGTTGAGATCAAAGAACCATACCTTTTTGAAGATTTTGGTGACCCTTTAGTGATGATTGTCTAATATCTGGTGGTCTCCCCTCAATGGTCGCTAAATCCTACTCAAGCCCTAAACCTCCCTCTAATTTTTTTATAAAATGATATTATAGGTGTAAAATTATATATTTTTTGTTAATAAATAAATATATTATTTTTTTAATAATGGTTCATCACCACTACACACTAACCCGATGTCTTCTAAAAATTATGAAACTCCTAATTTTTGTTAAACACTTCATTAAAGACTCAATAATGTAGTATGTTTCTTAATATGACATACCATTCATGGTGAATTTTTCAATTTATACTTATTAAATAATAATTCATATTTTTACTAAAAATATTCTATGGCGATCAAACCAAATAGTCAAAGCACTTAATTCAAATCAAATGAGTGTTAATAAATTTAACGGTACAAAGTTGATAAGAAAATTAAAATCAAAATAAAAGGAATCGTTAGATGAAACACATACTTATATATCCTCCCAACTATAATACTTTTCATACATGAAAATAAATAAACCATAAATATATCAAACAACATAGAGAAAAAGGAATCCTCTACATAATAAATAAAAAATAATTGGATGTAATGTGTAGTAAATTACTCAACCTTAACAACTAAAAAACTTTCAAAATCCCATGAGAATATGATAAAAATATTTATCACCTCATTGAGTTAACCAGATCAATGATTTCATTGAGAAAATTTTAGTCATCCAACTAAACTTAAGAATCAAATTTCTAAAAACAACATGCATAAAAGGAAATTACATCATAAAAAATAAACCACATCAGTATTCTTAATAACCAATTAGGTGAACACAAATTCAAAACTTCTCAATCATTAATATTCATGATATTTGGATATTAACATTCAAGAGTACATCACCCACTCAATACATTCTTCCATTCCGCACTAACATTTCATCTTTTGATAGCCAACAATAATCATTATTAAAATATTTATAGGATCTCAAAAGGAAACCAATGGTCAAAGGGAAAAAAAGATAATAAAAAAATTAAATTTCATTTAAAAATTATTAGAAATAGATTCACAAATAAACAATTTTTTTGTTTAACAATTTACTCACATTCAAATAAAGAACTTCTAGAAGTATATATAATCACTCTAACCAATGAGAATATCTACACATACCATAGTAATATCCAAAATTCACCACTGAACTTCTCTGAGAAATTTTATCACATTGGGATATATAATCTACATGAAAATATCATACAATTACTGATAACAACACATGGTCATAATTCATTAATATTTCCCAACACTAGAAAACCACCCTTTTGGGTACTCATAACCATAAGCCTATTAGTCAATGTGATCACACACATAATTAAATTTCCATTAGGGAAAACATTGATCATGTTTCATCTCTAATATCATCAAACAAAAACATGAACACCACAATCTCACTACCACATCAACTATAATGAAATTATATAGAATTTATTCACCAATAAATTAAGTCGTTATTGAATTTCTCAATACCCATAGAAAAGGCCTTGTTCAAACTCTATCATATTACCTAACCAAAGTATGATAATGTTGATGATGTCGAAAAAAGACTCGACATCTATTTTTTTACCATCCTCACATGAATATCATTTTTTAATTCTCATATATTCAAAGAAACCAAATTAGTAGACCGTCTTGGCCTAAATGAGAATCATTATAGTACATTACCTTCTAGAGTCCCACTGTTTAGGAATGATGAATAAATACATTGTTAGCTTCACTTTATAAAATTTACATGTCTATTAACCCTGATAAATTCATTTATGGAAAGAATTATTCACAAGAACATTCATCACCACTAGAGTTCCTAATTCCCAATCTGATTTTTATGCCACTATGATAATAAAGATCTAAAAAAATCTTTCGGCCTATTGGTGGCACTGTATTTGGTGTAATACAAGTGGTAGATCTACAAACATTATGTGGAAGTACAAAGACTCTAAAATATCTTATGATAGAATATTGAAAATTTCAACAAATACGTGAATTTCTCTACCATACCATAGAAAATTAATACCACCACACAACAAGACTATCATCAGAGTCTTCTTAGGTCCTCTGAAATATTTTTATCTAGAGTTTTACCACAACGTACGATTTTATGTCTCTAACTCAAATAATTATCACATATAATGATAAACAAACCAATATCCCAGTCTCAGAAATACCTTGAAATTATACCCAATATATCTTCTCAACTAAAAACTCATAGAAAGCGATTAGTTGGTTATTAGATATTCTACTAGTCTATCCTATGAAGACTATCTATGGGAACAATCCAATAAATCATGAAAGAACACAATTATGGATTATATCAATATTATGAATTCTCCCCTCTTATATAATCTTATTTTATATAATAATTTCAAAATCACATTTCATCAATAAGATTCATGATCATACATACTGTAACACCATAAGTTTTTATAATTTTTTATTTTTTGAATAAATTAAAATTCTTTGATGGCTTGCATTGCATGAAACACAGATTTAACCTTTTTTATACAAAACAAAAAGATACTCTTGTGGTACACACAATAATAATTTTGTCTTGGGTTACAAAGAATATCGTGTTCCTTCGATATCTTGTGTTACATATAAGACCAATTTTTACTGAACTACAATATACTATTAATATTATTATTTAATATGATAGTTATCACCTAGCAGTTGGAATTTCTTGAATGAATATGATTAAATAAATTATAGAAATATATAATTTTTACATTTTTATTAGTTATCTACTGACTAGATTAAAAATAATAATCATTTAAAAGAAAAATAAATGTTTTTAGAAAAACAATGTCTTTTCTAAAAGATAGTTTAATCATGCTTGATGCACAAAATATAAAATTAAATTATACCACATTCCGAAAATTTATTTTAAAAAATAAAATTAATTCCTAAAATTTAAATATAAAAGTTATCTTTGAGTGAATTTTTTCTATTTTTCTGAGAAGTTTTATTTCCTGATGAATAATAAAAAAATACTAAATTTTAAGAAAAAATTGCTTTTTTTGTTTAAAAAATTTAGTGTTAAAAATATTTTTAATCAGTTTTCATAATAGTCTGGAATTATATGTAAATTTTTTGAAAATTAAATGGGATTATTTTGAGACCAAGCTCTGAGACGACACATAATTATAAGGCTTGGAGTGGTCGGAATGTATTTTCAAACTATTTTTAATGTTCATTAAATAATCGTGCGAGCAGGTTTTTCTAAATTTTAAACTGGTGAGTAGATAAAAAATATAGAGGGTACCATTGAACTTAGAGAATCAGTGTTTTTTCTAAGAAGGTCCTAACATTGACAGGTTCGGGTTGACCAAAGAAGATAGTTTTTGGGACTTTGAACAGAAAAATATAATAACTTAAAAAAGTTATTATATTATTTCTCTTCATCGTTATATAGTGAATCGTCATCATTACGGTGTAGTGATGAGGTGATGATGAATCCATTAATAAACCTCATTAATGAATAAGTGTGGTTACACTACAATGCGCAACATGTCTTCCTTCTTTAATTAAACAAGAATTCTGGGTTGACAAACAACCCTAGAATTCCTTTGACGAACAACAAAAGAAACCTCTCTAATGAAAAATGCTAAAGAACTAGAAAGTTGTGATGAAACCCTTAGAGATAGGATTCGGGACAGAAGATCAATGGAAAATTATGGATGATAATCCTTCACCAATCTCTTATTTCCTAGGTAGGGGTTTAAATCTGAGTAATTGTTTTTCTCATGTTATTCCCTTCTAATTGAAGAACGCAGATCAAATCACTAACTAGTTGATTCACAGATGAATTCTTCTTGAGGGATAGGGAAATATTATTGAGGGTTCGATATTGGGAATTAAATCATGGTGATTTTAATTATGCTTTGTGATCCTGCTGACAAGAAAAATTCTGGGCTGACACAAACAAAGGCAGGTTTGTTCATTGGGTGTTCTCTGAGATCCCCTCTCTCTATCTCCTTGTTCTTCACAGACAGAACCATGAGGTCACATCAGATCTTTTCCAGGGGGATTAAAAATGATTTAGGACCCACAGAGCAATGTAAAAAATGGTGAGGAGTATGCAGCGGTGATAGTGGCACCCCAAGAAACCTGGAAGTACAGACGGATCAAAAAATGGACCATTAGAGCGAGTCTGGTGGCCTGTATAGGATAACATCAATGGTGGTCAGTGGTGGTCCATAGCGGAGGCTGTGGGTGTGAGGCGGCATGCCCTGATGGAATGCTGAGATGGAGGAGGCCACGATCAATAGGGGACACCACAGTGTAGGGTGGGTGTGGAAGTCAGGCACCGCATCAGTTCAAGTGGCCCACAAGGCAGGTCGTGGTGTGTGTTGTAACTTGGTCCATGATAGACCATGTGAAAATGGGAGGCGGCCAGACTCATCTGGCCATGTGGCTACATGAGCTGAACGCCAGCAAGACATTGGGGAATGACCCAAGATTCCCCGCCGATGTAGGTCGGGCTGAGCTAGATAGGAAACCAGGCCACTGTGTGGCCCGACTAGAAGGAAACCAGTCCCACTAAGTTGGATTAGGCTGGATAATACAGAACGGGTCACTGGGTGACACATTGGGTTGGACCCGTGGTTGAACTGGATTGGGTCCATCAAGGCCCAATGGGTCTTCCAATTGGGCTAGGATAGACCGGTTTGGGCCAAACCCAATCGGACCAGGACCAGATGCAATAGAACTCTATTTACTAAAACTTCAATATCATTTAGACCAAGCGTATGATTAACATATTGTTTACTGTGTTTGGACCCTTGCGATGAGATGGTCCTTTGGGTATACTCTAATTGAGTTTTTGTGGAAGTTGAGATAATACCGATGGATTGAGGAGTAGATTCTCTCGGAATAAAGCACAATGGAGAGTGGGAATCCTATGGCTGGCTGTGACAGGAAGTATGTGATGAGAAGGACCTCGTTGGCCCAGTAGTAGAGAATAAATCAGTGGTCCAGTAGCCGAGTGGAACATATTGGTCTAGTAGAAGAGTAGACCTTAGTAGTCCAGTAGCTTAGCAGACCTCAATGGTCCAGTAGAGAATTGAACCTGAGTGTTCTAGTAGTCGACCATACCTCAGTGGTCCTGTAGCAGAGTGGACCTCAGTGGTCCAATAGCCTAGCATACCTCAGTGGTCTAGTATCTGAGTGTACCTCAGTGGTCTAGTAGCCGAGTGAACCTTAGTGGATCATCAAGGATAAGTCCCTGAATAGTACCAGATGATTCATCTTTACAACTAATAATCTTACATTCTATACATTGTGTTATACTTGGTGTGATCTGTCTTTTCTTTGTGGTCTTGCTTTGTGGTCTTCCTTTGTTGTCTTTCCATTGTGGTTTGGGGTCCCTAATGAGTATTTTGTTACTCACCCCTGCACGGGCTTCACCCGTATGTGTTTTGTCTCATGCATCTGATTGACACTTCGATGGAGACATTGGTGGTCCAGGACCAGGTGGTTCTCAGTAATACAAGGCAGAGGGGCATACTTCTATGGCTACATGCATCTATGATTCACCTACCCTTCAAGTAGGGTCTTGAGCTGACAGACCATGGCAGTTGTAATTTCATTTTTTGGTTTTGGGCGTGTATTCTGTCCCCTTTGTACTTTAAGTTTGTACTATACTATTAGTAGTTGTCTTAGTGACAATTGTGGTTTACTCTATGTTTATTTTCCATAGTTTGGTCTTTATGTGTTTGTACAGTTTTAAAGGCAATGCCTTCCCTTTTGGGATATGCCTACTCGGTGTTAGTCACCAGCCCCTAGCCTATGGAAGTTGGACATTGGGTAGTCGTGGCACAGACCCTAGTGGATGGGTCATGACAAAGTTGTATCAAAGGGTGGTTGGTTATTCCAGAATAACTAAGAGTATGTAATTTTTGATGGGGAAATGGTGTTAAGTATTTTGGGTTCGGCTTTTAGGCCAGGGAGTCTTGTGTTGGTGCAGCGGCTGACTTATCCATACACCAGGACCCCAAATTCTACTTTCTGACTCGATACATGAAAACACTGGTTGCATGTGTCTTTGAGTGTTTTTATCATGATATTTTTGAGTCAGAGTCAGCTCACCAGGTATAATATATTAATCTTGGTTAATCTTGATACTCTTCAGGATGCCTCCACGTAGACAGCTAGCTAGGATTCAATTGCATGACCATAAGGATGGTCCATATAGTGATGACGCTCCAATACAAGGACCGTTTCCCAAGATGATACCTTCATACGGTGTCCCAGTGATACCACCACCCATCGGTGAGTAGTTACTACCAGCACTACTGGTGTAGGATGAACGTAGTCTTAATGCCTTACATGAGTTACATAGACAGATACAACCCAGGTTTAGGGGAGAGAAATACCCTTAAGTTTCTAAGTATTGGTTGGAGGAGGTGACGTGAGTCTTTTACATAGTGAGGATCCTACTTGACCAAATGGTAGTTGTCGCCGTGATCCTTCTGCAGGGCTCAGTGAAGAGATGGGGGAGTTTGACCATCCAGAAATATGAGGAGGTGACCCTCACTTGGATAGACTTTGAGAGTCTATCTAGAGAGGAGTTCTTTCTAGTGAATTTGTGCTCAGTGTGCATACAAGAGGTGCTTCACCTACAACAGGTCAGACTAATAATGTTTGATTACTCTATGAGGTTCCCAAACCTATCCCGTTACTCTATAGATATGGTATGGGACCCTTTATTCAGG
Source organism: Viscum album (assembly GCA_963277665.1). Taxonomy (NCBI): domain Eukaryota; kingdom Viridiplantae; phylum Streptophyta; class Magnoliopsida; order Santalales; family Viscaceae; genus Viscum; species Viscum album. The sequence goes on from OY728127.1 coordinate 1,665,120,441, forward strand.
GCTTGGACCTTTGAGCAGGGAATCTGACATGAGATCAGGGCATCGATGATTTTCCTTAGCATCCCTACACAGACCAAGGTGCTGGAGTGATATCTACTTGTGGAGAGATTACTTGCAGAGTAGGCACCGATGGTGGGAGATACCACCAGACGACAGGTGGCCGAGTCATCCATGGAGGGTAGCTGATAGATGATGTAGAGGCCCAAATGGGCCATACCATTCAGAGGACAACCCCAGGACTCATGGTCAGCATTATGAGGCTCCTAGGGTGGAGGGAGTCATCAGAGGAGCAGAGTATTCTATGCATGAAATGAGCAGGGGAACATGGCTCATGATTTCCTGAATCACCACATATAGGATCGACATACAGTCGAGAGACCACCAAATAAGTGACAATGACAATAATAGGGTGGTCCTCTAGTTGGAAGATGTTCCAGAGGAGTGGGGTAAGTGGCAGGAGGTGGGCGTAGGTATGAGGTACCACAACCTCCACCCCCAAGCAGTATACCATGAGCTCCGGGAGCAGGTGGTCAGGGGAGGGCTCAACTTTGGGAAATTAAGGCCTACAGTCCCAATATTCTAGAGATGATATGAGGTATGATCTATGTCTTCTAAACATTATCTTCGGTTCTTATAGACATAGGTGGCAGTCACTCTTTCCTTGTCGCAGACCTTGTTCAGAGCTCGGAGATTCCGATCGAGCTATTGGATAGATACTTATGATTAGAGACTACTACAAGAGGGGATTCTACAATCACACACTAGTGTAGACAGTGTGAACTTACTCTTATAGGTGAGAGATTTGGTTGGCATCTCCTAGTAGTGGCATTGAGGCCTTATGAAATCATTCTGGGTATGGAATGGCTATCAATAGTTAATGCTCATATCAACAATTTTAAACACACAGTGTGGTGTGTCTGCGGAGATGGGAATTGGTTTTCCTTTATTGGCGAGAAGTAAAATGGAGCAGTGTGAGATGGACTCTCACATAGGAGGTTGAAACCAATCACTCACCATTTGGCTAGCATGACCCTCAGTGTAGTGGATGAGATGAGTCCACAACTTCCTACAATGGTGGATGAGTACGAGGACGTCTTTACAAAGGATGTTCCGGGACTACCTCCTCACAGAGAGAAAGAATTTTTCATTGATATGTACCCCAAGACAACACCGATATCTACACCTACATATCATATGGCTCCCACAGAGCTCTGAGATCTAAGGATACAGTTGGAGAACTTATAGAGGGAGGGGTTCGTAAGGCCCATCATTTCATCATGGGTAGCCCCAGTATTGTTTTCTAAGAAGGTAGAAGGAATATTGAGGTTATGTGTGGACATCTGGTGCCTGAACTAGGTGACTATGAAGAACAAGTATCCTCTTTTGAGGATTGATGGCCTCTTCGATAAGCTGAAGGGAGCGAGAAGGTTCTTGAAGATAGACCTCAGATCAGTCAATCACCTTCTTTGAGTATGATATGAGGACATCTTAAAGACGGATTTTAGATGTTTCTATAGCCACTATGATTACTTAGTGATTCCATTTGGCGTGAAGAATTCCCCAGAAGTGTTCCTAGGACTCATGAACATGATATTCCCATCATAGTTATACCGGTTTTTAGTGGTCTTCATTGATGAGATATTAGTGTATTCAGCATTTGAGGAGGAGCACACAATAAACCTAAGGATGGTTCTAAACACACTCTGAGAGAACCAACTTTAAATAAATATATCTATGTTCAAGTTCTGGATATTAAAGGTCCACTTATTGGGACAATTCATCTCAGAGGATGGAGTTTTCTTGGATCCAATAAAGATTGAGGCGATGCTTTCTTTGGAGCCACCCAAGAGTGTTACTAAGGTGTGGTGTTTCCTTGGGCTGGCTGGGTACTATCGATGGTTTGTACCCAACTTCTCCAGAGTGGAAGCAAACATGAAAGTGTTGATGAATAAGGGAAAACCCTTCATGTGGAAAGAAATAATCCAACAAAGCTTTCAGTAGCAGAGGCAGAGCATGATGAGTACTCCTATCTTGAAGCTACCAGAGGAGGGTACCGACTACTTGGTGTTCTATGACACATCAGGAATGAGGATTGGTTGTGTCCTGATGTAGGGGAAAGTAGTGACTTCTTATGAATCATGATAATTGAGGCCTCGTGAGTATAACTATGAGACTCATGACCTTGATTTGGAATCGGTAGTCTTGGCATTGAAGATGTGGTGACATTACCTTATGGGCGAATGATTTATCGTCTACTCTGACCACAAGAGTCCCAAATATATCTTTTCTTTGAAGGATATGAATCTGAGATAATGACATTGGCTAGAGTTCCTCCATGAATATGACTTCAGGATAGTCTATACTCCTAGGAAGGGGAACATGGTTGAATATTATATAAGCAGGAGATTGAGTTTATAGTTACTGAACGAGGCCTCAGAGCAATTTTCCTCACTTCAGATATCCTTAATGGATAGAGAGGAGACAACTTTTCTTTAGTCGATGGTAGTTTCACCTCTACTCTTATAGTGAGCCAGGGAGGTGCAACTCAGAGATTCCAGCTGTGAGACTACACATGCCCAGAAGTCCAAATGTCGTGCCACTGATGGATATTCAAAAGGTGGGGAGCACGTCATCCTTTTCAAAGGATGCACCATGTTACTAGTGGAATTTTGGGATGAGGTGTTGAGGGAGTTTCATACATGCCCTTTAGTGGTACATCTAGGTGTGGTGAAGATGTACCAGTACCTTCAACGTCTGTACTAGTGGCCATGAATGAAGAAGGTAGTGGAGGAGTTTGTGTTAAGATGCCTCACCTGTTAGAAATTGAAGGCTGAGAACTAGGTTCCAGTAGGTTTTAAATAACCCCTTGAGGTACCAGAGTGGTAGTGCGATGGGATATCGATGAACTTTGTGATAGGCTTACCACGTATGTCTAGGGGGTACGATACCATTTGGGTGATCATAGACCAACTCACGAAGTCATCCCACTTCCAAACCATTCGAGAGTAGGGTTCAATAGAGCACTCTGGATGCCTCTACATATAGGAGATAATTTGACTCCTTGGATTCCCATCTACGATAGTCTGAGATTGTGATGCATGATTTATATCCCAGTTGTGGAAGGGATTGCATGATGCGTTTAGGAATCAGCTACACTTGAGCACAAACTTTCACCCATATACATATGGTCAGACATAGAAGACTATACAGACCTTGGAGTACATGCTTCATGCTTTCATTCTTGATTTTGGTCACATTTTGGAGGACCACCTACCACTGGTGGAGTATACATACAACAACAACTACCACTCCACCATCAGTATGGCACTGTTCGAGGTACTATATGGATGACCATGCAGGTCACCGTTATGCTAGACATACCTATGGGAGTCAGCACTTAGGGGTCTAGAGATGGTACATGCTACCAATGAGAAGGTACAGGCTATCTGAGATTGGGTGAAGACTGCACAGAGCCAACAAAAGTCCTATTAATATTGGTGATATAGACCCTTGGAGTTCAAGTAGGGGGACCACATATTCCTACGGGTCTCTCCTCGAAGAGGGATACATAGATTTGGTCAGGGTGGCAGGTTATTTCTAAGGTTAATCAGACCTTTCTTGATACTGTATAGAGTCGGTGAGGTGGTGTACTTCTTGGCTCTACTGCCATTTTAAGAGAGGGTTCATGACGTCTTCCACATATCCTAGCTGAGGAGATACATGCATGACCCTTCTCACGTCATCGACCACAGTGATTGATGATGGGGCGACATTTATGGAGTACATGGTGTAGATAAAGGATGAAAAAGATATGATTCTTCATGGATGGTCGATTCCTTTAATGTGTTCTTGTTATATGCATGTGAATCTCCTATAAAGCATGTGGGAGTGGGAGACTCATATTCATGCTCAGTAACCCAATTTTTTTATTAGAATTTGTTTGGATTTTGGGGGCATAAATCCATAAGTTGGGGAGAATGTAATACCCAGAAATTCCATGTAAAGTTTGTGAAAATTAAATGGGATTATTTTGAGACTAGGCTCTAAGAAAGAACGTGATTCCGAGGCCTGGATTTTCCAAAATGTATTTTTGAACTATTTTTAAAGTTCATTAAATAATAGTGCGAGCGGGTTTTTCTAACTTTTAAATTGGTGCCCGGATCAAAAATCCAAGGTCATTGTTGAACTCAAAGCATTGGGATTCACCTAGGAAGGGACTAACATCGACCAGAACGGGTCGACCAAAAAAGATATCTTTTGGGAATTTGAGAAGAAAAATAAAATAACATAAAAAAGTTATTTAATTATTTCCCTTCATCATTAAACAATTACTCGTAAGCATTGTGGTGTAGTAACTAGGTGATGTTTTATATATTAATGAACCTCATTAATAAATCATAATGGTGACATTGAAACACACAACATGTATTCCTTATTTAACTAACAAGAATTCAGGGTTGAAAAATAGCCTCATATTTCTTATAATGAATGAATAAGGAACCTCTCCAATGATGAACACCAGCAAATCAGAAAGCGGTGATGACACCCTTGGAGAGAAGATTCAGGACCGGAGAATGAACAATAATGATGAACGATCATACTTGACCAATATCCTTTTTCTTAGTTTGGGGTTTAAATACGAGTGATTGTTTTTACTCTGTTCTTCCCTTATAATCAAAGAACATGGATCAACTCACAAACTAGTTGATATGCAGATGAATTATTCTTGTGAGATTGGGAAATATTATTTCAGGTTTGATATTGGGAATTAAATCTTGGTGATTTGAATTATTCTTCATGATCCCACTGACAAGAACAATTTAAAGCCGACACGGACAAAGGCCAATTTTTTCATTGGGTATTCTCTATGATCCCTGCTCTCTCTCTCCTTGTTCTTCATCGATGGACCCACATGGTCATGTCAGATCTTTTTGAGGGAATTTTAAATGAGTTCAGACCTCATAGTGATGGAAAATAGAGAATAGTATGCGGTAGTGGAAGTGGCACCCCATGAAACCTGGAAGTATAGATAGATCAAAAAATGGACCACCTAAGTGAGTCGATTGGCCCATGGAGGTAGCCGTGGGTGGGTGGCAGTGCATTGAGGCATTGGTGGCTACAGCTAGTTGGGGCCATGATGGTGTTGGAGGGCCACGATGGTCATGCGCCGCGTTCGTTAGAGCAGCCTGTGGGGTGGGCCACGACATGTTCTGGAATGCATTCCATGATGGACCGCATGAGGAGGGGTGGAGGGCGGTCTCAGCCGACCACATTGTTATGTAACCCGGATGGTAGCGTGCCATCTTGGCTAGACCCAAGCTGGTATACCGATGCAGACCAGGCCAATGGAGTGAACTGGGCAGCTGGGAGGCCTAGGCAGAATGAGAATCAACCCACAATGCAGGTTAGGACAGATAGGAAACTGAGCCTTTGTTCGGCCTGGATGGAAAGAAACTGGTCTGACTAAGTTGGACCAGGCAGGAGAATGTGGACTGGGTTGCTGGGCGATCCGGTGGGATAGACTCGTGACTAAACCGGGCTGGGTCCAGTGAGGCCCAATGGGCCAAGCCAAACCGATTCGGCACAGACCTAATCAGGTTAGGTTGAACAAATCGGGGCGGGTCATGCGGGACCCCAGGCTGGGTTGGTTCAGGTCGATCCAACCATGGCAGACCGGTCCCGGATGCAACCATCCCCTGTTTACTAAAATGTCAATATATTTCAGTCCAAGCATCTGATTGTCGCACTGTTTGTGGTGTTGGGAACCTTACTACGAGACGATCCTTTGGATATACTCTAAATGATTTTTCATGGTAGTCGAGATACAACCGATGGATTGAGGAGTAGATTCCCCTGAAATCAAGCACACTGGAGAGAAAGAATCCTATAGCTGGTTGTGACATGAAGGATATAACAATCGGGACTTTGGAGAACCAGTAGCAGAGCAGACCTTAGTGGCCCACTAGATGAGTAGAATAAAATGGTATTGTATTTGAGCGGACCTCTGTGGTCTAGTATCCAAGCTGACCTCAGTGGTCCAGTAGCAAAATGGATCTCATTGGTCTAGTATCCGAGCGGACCTCAATGGTCCAGTAGCCAAGCCGACCTTAGTGGTCCATTAATTCAGTAGACCTCAGTGGTACAGTAGCCGATCAGACCTCAGTGGTCCTGTAGCCGAGTGGAATTCAGTGGTCCAGTAGTAGAGTAGACCTCAGTAGTCCAGTAGCCCAGTGAACCTCAGTGATCAAGTAGCCGAGCAAACCTCACTGAATCATCAGGGGTGAGTTCCTCAACATTTCAAGATGATTCAACTTTATGACTGATAATATTACTTTATATACTTTGAGTTATACCTAGTGTGAGCTTTCTTTTCATTGTGGTCTTTCCTTATGGTGTTTGTATATGTTCTTTCCTTTTATGGTTTGGGGTCCCTACTAAGTATTGTTTTACTTACCCCTACACGGGCTTCAATCACACCTGTTGTGTCTCGTGTAGGTGATTGACGCTCTGATGGAGACATTGGTGGTTTGGGACCAGATGCTGCTAAATGAGACAGAAAGGAAGAGCATACTTATATGGTTACAAGAAGCTACCCTTCACCTACCATTTAGGTAGGGTCTCAATTGAACATACTGTGGTAGTTTTACATTCATTTGTGGTTTTGGGCTTGTATTATGGCCTCTTTGTACTTTTAGTTTATATTGTACTCTCAGTAGTCTTCTCAGTGAAAATTGTTTTTTAATTTGTTTTTACCTTCCATAGTTTGAGATTTTTCAATGTGTACAAGTTTAAAGGCAATGACTTCTCTTTTAGGGATATTCCTACTTAGTGCTAGTATCCAACCCTTGGCTTATAGAAGGCGGGCTTTGGGTAGTCATGGCATGGGTCCTGGGGGATGGGTCGTGATAGTTTTAAATTATAAATTGTTCAATTATATATACATTAATCCAATTTAGAACATTTTACTCATTTTAATATTGAATTTTTATATAAAAACATTATAAACTTTTGAACATTTTCTCTTTAAAAACTTGCTTTCTATCATGTCTGTGGGATTAATTTTAAATTAAATTATGCAACTTATGTGAGTTTAATTTGTACAAATGGATTCCATATTTTGAATAATAATAATTTATATTATCTAATAAGGCTAAATTAATATTTAACATAATTATTTGGGAAAACAGATAAAATTAATTATTGTGATTAAGGTAAAAATGAGTTTACTTAGTGCCTAATCTTTTAATATATGGTGTAACATGTCCTACCAACATGTCCAACACAAATTACCTGAAATATTTCAACCCTAAACATCTTAGGATCTATTTTTAAGTTTTATTGGGATACTATTCTATAAAATTTATTGATATAATAAGTTTAGTAAAGAAATAGAAAAAAGAAGAACCTTTCATGCCTTTAAATTTTATAAAGTTTTTGGATAGGCAAAAAAACCATATGCTCGGCTATAAATATCATTTTTAAAATTAAATGTGTTTTTTTATCATGATAATTTATTTTAATTTTTTTAGAGATTAAATAATTAATTTAAATGCTTAAGAAACACCAATTAAGGAATTATTTAGTAAATAATTAACTAAAATTAATTATAATAAAAATAATAAAAGTGAGATAAATTGAACGACTTATTATCTTCAATTAATTTTATAGATGACTATATCATGTTATACATTTTTAAACACAATATATTCAAATTACATTATTTTTAAGTTATTTTTAAATTCAAATTAAATAAATAATATCAAAATTGACATTAATGTTATTTTATAATAAATGATATTTTATTAAATGATTTAAAATTACTAAAAAATACTATCATCTGAAAAGTGATTTTTAAATGTTAATAAATATAATACATGACCCATTAATGGACCAATTTGTCTTTTATAATGAAAATATTGACCCCTAAATATTAAAAACAGTGTTAGCACGATTAGGGTTAAAGCATTGTTTTTGCGCATTACACGTGATTCTGTTAAAATTATCTTGAAACAAATATGAGATTTTTATTTTATAAATTAGATATAATATTTTTGAATCAGTGGGTATAAATTTTCTAATAATTCTAAATTTCATTTATTCCTAATGGATAAATTACCTAGGTTAGAAATTTAGTAGGCTTGCAAAAAATAGGTTAGAAATTTAGTTACCTTAATGAAAATAAACATGGAAAAAATAGGGAAAATTAGAATTTAAGGATGAACATTATAAAAATGACTTTATTTTGGTGATTTGAAGGTATTTATAGAGAACATAAACCCTAATATCTATTACTTTCCAATTTTTAATCCACATGAGGTAAGGGATACCTCACAATAGTGAATAATTAAGTATTTACAAGAATGCTGGTCCTCCTCAACTATAAAAAGGAACTCACTCTCCCCCATTCTTCACACCTCTCAATCCATTTTTCTCGACCAACCCCTGAGAAAAAAACTTAAAAAAAATTCTCTTCTCATCCTATAAGCATTAATTTGGGTATAAATCCTATCAATGAAGAAATTTTGTGAAGACCAAAAAGAGATACCTGATAAATAAGTAATGTTAATCAATGAACATTTTTGTTTTATTTAAATAAAAAAACCATTAAATTATTTTTACATCATGATTATATAATAAAATATGTATTTTACATGTACTGATATGTTTTTATGTTAAGGTTAATACCTAAAAAAACACTTCCATGAAATAGGTTACAAAATCATCATTCGTGTGTATAACAAACTTCCACCTCACGAACCGATGTCATTCGTTTTTACTATTTGTATATTATGTATATATTATTTTTATGATTTTATTATGATTATTTTTTTTAATCACACATACCTTAATTATTTCCATTTTTGGGAATACTATAACTTCATACATGTGTACGACGGACTACTGCCTCGCGAAGTGATGCAAATCATTCACACTATACATGGAATGTATTAAGGATGACTTTAATAAAAAAAATTACATATAATAAATAACTAATATTCTAAACTGATAATATATTTCATTTAATTTTCTTTCTTTCTACTGAACAAGAAAATGAAAAACAACGTTCCTGCATACGTACGACCTACTGTCTCTATGAACGATGTATTTCATTTCCAATCACTAAATTTCACGAGTTACTATAAATACATATATAATAAATATATTTTATATTTATATCATTTTATCATTATTTATATTATGGAACCATGATCAAATTAATAGGAAAAAAATGTAGCAAATAAAAAATTATATGAAAAACAATGCGATTATTACCCCAAACACAACTTTAACATGGAAGTGTTTATAAAATGGTAATAAAAGTTCATAATAAAATCATATATTATACAATATATATGAATATTTTTATGTAATATATGTATAATAAAATTATATTTATTATACATGAGGATTGAACATGTATGAAGCGAGTCAAGACTTAAGGTATGTGGGTTTCTAGTCTCATTTTTATTTCTATGAGACTTACACCATATTCACCACACATTTCTTTTATGTGTTGTATATACTATACTATGACATGTTATATAATTAATTTAATTTATTTAATTATATTAAAAGTTTTAATGGATGTTATTCTTTTATCAGGCTCATGATTCAAATGTTACTCAAGCAATAAGAGATTTTTATACCACTTTTATGTTCAGTGAGACAAAAAGTCATATTCAGAACATGTTTATTTTATGTGGTGTATATAATTCCCATGAATGTATTTTTTAATTATTCTAATTAAAATTATTGGTATTTAAATATCCATTTGGTTATCTCTCTTTCATGGGGGTTATGGTAAAAAATTTACCAAACCGATAAGGGATTTTTGTCTCAATTTTTCTTCATTGAGACATACGTTATGTTATGATCCTATATTCTTTCACAGGGTGTATATACTGACACATTGACAAGTAATATCATGAATTTATTGATATTAAAGGCATTTTAAGTTCCATTTTTGGTTGTTTTTGGTTCTTATGATTCATTGTCACTAAATTGGTAAGAATTTTATGTTATAATTTCATCATTCATCAGGATTATTTATTATTAAGTATCCAATGTTTAAATATCATGATATATCACTCATGAATTCTCATGAATTTTATTATGCTCTGGTAATTCATGATATTTTAAATTAATAGTACCACCTTTTCACTCTTTGACACTTAATATAATTAATAAAATGTTTTTAAGAAAATCTGACTTTATTTCTCTCTTCGGTCAGAAATATATTTCCTTCTAAAACCATGTTTTCTAAAAATATTTTAATTTTTTTAATGATATTTTAATATAATTTTAATGGAAAGGTATTTTGAAAATTTTTAAGTTTTAGAAATTGTTTTAAATTATTTTCAAATATTTCTTTATAACTTTCAAAGGTTATTTTCGAAGAAAAGGATTTTGAAAATGTTATATTTCTTAAAAAATGTTTAAAATGATTTTAAAAGCTTCATTTATAAGATTTAAAGGTTATTTTCAAAGTAAATGATTTAGAAAATGTTTTATGTGTATGTTTTTTTGAAATTATTTTCAAATATTCCTTTATAAGTTGTCAATTCCATTTTAAAAGAAAAGGGTTTTCAAAATGTTATACATTTTAAAAAGCATTTTCAAAGAAGAAAGGATATGTTCATAAATAAATGTTTAAAATGATCATTCTAAATTATTTTCTATCCAAGATTACATCTTTTGGTTTTACCTATGCCTTACTATGGATGTGATCCAAATATACCATTAATATTCTTTCTCTAAATGGTTCATGTTTTAATTTCATGATGTTTATGAAACCTAATTATTTTCACAGGTTATTCTATGATGAAATGATTATGATACCCATTTGATTTCATAGTTTATGATATAATGGATGTTTATGACATTGTGGAACATGGGTGTATTATTTTAATTATGTAATATGTGGGATATATATCTCCCTACAATGCATTGGGTAATGATGGACAACTCATTAGTATATATGTTACACTTGAACCTGATTACATGATCACAATGTTATGAATGAACCTGATTAAATGTTCACAATGTTATGCGTGAACTTGATTACATGTTCAAAATTCTATGCGTGAACATTATTACATGTTCACAATGTTATTAGTGAACCTAATTACATGTTCATAATGTTATGCGTGAACCTGATTACATGTTCACAATATTATGCATGAACCTGATTACATGTTCGTAGTGTTATGTGTAGACTTTTTTTTCATGACCATAATGATTTGTGTGGAACTTGTTTCATGTACATAAATTTATGAGAGGTCATAAGTTCATGTCCTTAACTTAATGAGTGAACTTTTTGGTGTTTATACATGTTCACAATGTTATAAGATGACGTGTATGCCACAGATTTATATCTTATGATGATGTTATTCTCTCATGACTAATGTTCTTTGATTATCATAGGTTCATGTCTTATGAACATCCAATATTTATTCTAAGACTTGGGATTATGATCTTTGATATGCATGGTATGGTTTTAAAATATTATATTCAAGTTCTTATAAACTTATGTCCATGTTAAGCTTACATATTTCTTTTTTTTATCCTTACTGAGCACCTGAGCTCAACTTTAATTATGTTTCCTTTCCCTAGGTTATGAAGAAAGGTTGTATACATATTATGTGTATGAGGATTACTAAATGTGAAGACCTTTGTGGGAACCATTAAAGATCATTCACCATATTATAAGACTGTGTACCTACTATCCAAAGACGCTAAACTATCACAGTCCTCAGGCATGTACTTTTCTAATGTATTGTATATTCATCTAAAAAGTTTCAATATTTATGTTTAAAAAACCTAGATCATTATAGTTGGTATAAAAAGAATGGTTTAGTCATCCATTGAAAAATAGGATGAGAAAACTTTAGTGACATCCCTATGGATATTTCTACATATATTTCTAGGGATGTCTCTAAGAATAAGTCTAAGTATGAATCAATGTATAGGAAAATATCCTAGAATTTTGGTAAAGTATTAAGTGAGTTGTATCCTAGTAATATATCCATATTTAGATATTATTATAATATTTGGATCTTCTATTTACGTACCTAGGGATAACCATCCCAAAAAATATCAATTCGAGCTAGACTTGATCGAGAACTAGTGTATGAAAGTGGACCTTACTACACACCTGGTTTGAAACCCTTGGAGGATATTATTTGGAAATTCACAAACTCTTTATGAGACATCATAAAGGATTTAATTAGATGAAGATCTTGTATGGAAAATTTTATTCCTAGTGTGTCATACATTTAAAATAAGGTGTCATTATTTAGACATCCTATAAGTGATTTTTCATGATTTTGTGGTTTTAGTCTATGATAATTGTTTCTCACACTATGATTTTTGGTTTTATTCAATGGATAGAACCATAAAGAATCATGTTAAAATTGATTCTAATGGGAAACTTAGTGATCATGAGTAACCAAATTGTATGATTATTAGATAGAATGATATTTTGATTATGCCTAATCAGCTATCCTGATATATGATTAAAAATGTGAACTTCCATGAGATTCCTGAAACATAAAATAAGGGGAAGGTGAAATTTTATGAAAGTTCATGTGGTAATAAACATAGAGTAAATAAGACCCGACTTCATATATTTCAAGAAGGTGGGAAGAAAAACCAGAAGGAATATCTCAAATGGATGGTAAGATTTTATATTTTTTTGGAAAAAGGGGTCATAGAGTGACAAATTGTCTAGGAGTAAAATGTATTATCTATGGAGAACATAGGAATTTACTAACTCAATGACCTGACCCAAGAATTTACTTCTAAAATAAGGAACGTCCTATTTCATTCCAATCATTAAAGTGGAAGGATTGAAGTATTTAGAAAATTTGGATTCAAGAATTATTAATTGTGAAATATATAAGGATTGCTCGTTATATGTTTTTTTGTTAAGGATTTCAAAGAATATGTTGAATGATACTGATGACCAATATAATTTATTTCATTACAAGGTTATATTTTATGGAAAAAATATTATTAAGGAAATGAAACCATTAATATGTTTCTGATGCTTAGAAAATGGTGTTTAGTTTGTATAAATCGATGTTGGATAAGAATAAAGTAAATTAGATGGTATTTATTACCTAATAAATGAAAATGGATTTGTTGAAATGTTGGTTTTTGTTATCATTGATGACGTTTAAACCATTTTTGAATTTATGGAATATATCAAATAATCATTATAAATAATAAGGAAGCGTGCATGTTTTAAACAAGGATTTATGGTAATTCATGTTATTAATATGTTTTAGGAAAAAACATGGTGAATGTATTCGCATGTTTGGTATGTGATAATTAATAGGTACTTTATGATATATAGGGGTCAATGTTAAGCCGATTTTGAGAAATTTAGTGACCTTCTTTCTAATGTTTTGGATGTTTGTCTTTTAGAAGGGTCAAAAGTCTAACCATTTATGGAATGGTTTTTGTTGGGTTTTGTATGAGGTTTTATAGATTAATGTATTATTTCACCATATGAATATTTATGCATAACTTGTGATAACAGTTTTTTTATGATGATAACTAAAGATAAACAGAATGATTTACCATTCTACTTATGGATCTTATGATTTGTTTGTGAATTAGGAATAACAAGTCCACCTTAATTTATTAGATTAAGACATAAAGTATAAAGTGATCAAGGAAAAACCTAAGGTAGAGATTGTGACTATAAAATATAATTAAATTAAGTAAGTATATCTTCTCATGAATATGATTCAACTTTAGGAAAATGAACTTTAATTAAAATGTTATCTTGCAATCATCATTTTTGATGAAATCTATTACCTTTTTCAAGACTCTTTGGTTTATTGATTTTTGATCAATAATATTCTCCTGGACATGTTCTCTATCACACTCCGTCAGAATTTGGGTGTTATTTTTCTCTTCAATGTCCATGATTCCACTTACCACCTATGTCATCCTATGCGGAAACCTAGTTATGAGTTACTTTGGGTAATCGTTATGTTTCCAACTTTCGATTTTAAAAGGATTATTTATTATTCATTTTCAAAATGTTTGGTTAAATGAAATTAATTTTCATGTTTTAAACCTTTGAGGACATAGATTATTTTCAAGGGAGAAATTCATTTTAAGGGGGGTAGAATGTAACACCTCGAGTTTTTATGAATTATTATATTTAGAATAAATTAAAATTCAAGTATGGATTGAGTTTTATGCTAAAAAATGTTAATATTTATTTATATAAAACAAAAATTTATGATGTTACTATATTAAACACAAATATTTTCTTGTGTTACACATAATACTAAGTTCCTTTCATATCCTATGGTATATGGAAGACTGATTTTTACAAAACTACAATATACAATTAATATTATTATTTAATATGATAGTTATCACCTAGACATTGGAATGGTGTAAATTAATAGGATTAAATAATTTATGAAAATATATAGTTTTAATATGTTTATTATTTATCTATTCATTAGAAATAAAATAATAGTCATTTGAAATGTAAATATATTTTCTAAAAAATTATAACTTTTCTAAAAAGTTATTTAATCATGCTCGACACACATAATTTAAAATTGAATTTTACCAAATTTAGAATATTTATTTGATAAAATAAACTTAATTTTATAAATAATAATATAAAAATTATCTTATGGTTAATTTTTGGTATTTTTCTGAGAAGTTTCTTTCATGATGAATAATGAAAAATATTAAATTTTAATTGAAAACTGTATTTTTGTTTAAATATTTTAGTGTTAAACAATATTATAAATTTATTTTAAAGTAATTATAGTTAAACTATACATATATTAATCCAATTTAGGTCATTGGACTCATTTTCATATGGAAATGTGATATAAAAACATTTCAAACTTTTGAACATTTTTACTTTAAAAACTTGCTTTCTTGTTGATTCTATGAGATTAATTTTAAATTAGATTATAAAACTTCTATGAGTTGAATTTGGAAAATGGATTCCATATTTTTAATCATAATAAATTATATTTTCCAATAGTTTCAACTTAATTTCCACTCTAGTGATTAGTGAAAATAGTTAAAATTAATTATAGTGATTAAGGTAAAAATGAGTTTACTTAGTGGTTTATTGAAATATAAGGTGTAAAACGACCTAAAAACTTATAAAACACCCATTAGAGGGACATATTTATAAAATAAACACCTTAGGATATATTTTTATGAGTTATTGGGATACTATTTCATGAAAGTGACCTATATAATAAGTTAAGTAAATAAAAAGACAAAAAAGGAACCTTCCTTGCCTTAAAATTTTATAATGCTTTGGGATAGGAAAAAACACCATATGTTCGGTAATAAATATTTTTTTTAAAGTTAAATGATTTTTTTCATGATAATTTATTTTATTTTTTGTATATTTAATAATTAATTTAAATCTTGAATAAATACCAACACATGAATTATTTAGTTAATCATTAACTAAAATAAATGATATTAAAATTATTAAAAGTGAGGTATATTGAATTAATTATTGTATTAAATTAATTTTTTAGATTAATATATCATGTTACACAATTTTGAACTAAATATATTAAATTGAAATTATTTTATTTATATTTCTAAATTAAAATTAAATAAACAATGACAAAATTGATATTAATGTTATTTTATAATAAATGATATTTTATTAAATGATTTAAAATTTCTAAAAATATTATCCGATAAAAATTATTTTTAAATTTTAATAAATATTATAAATTTTTCATTAATGGAATGATTTATCTTTTATAATGAACACATTTATCTATAAATATTAAAAACTTTGTTAGCGCGGTTATGGTTAAAAAAATGTTTTTCCACATTACATGTGGTTCTGTTAAAATTAACTTTCAACACATATGGGTTTTTATTTTATAAATTATATATAATATTTTATAATCACTAGGTAAAAATTTTATATTAATTATCACTTTAATTTATTCCTAATAGATAAATTACCTAAGTTAGAAAATTAGTTACATTAATAAAAACCAAAATGGAAAAAATAGGGAAACTTATAAGATAAAGATAAAAATTATAAAAATGAATTTTTTTGTGTTGGAGGTATGTATCAACATCATAAACACTAACTTACATTATTATCCATTTTTTGAGACCCATGAGGTGAGGGAGATTTTCCAATAGTGAATACTTTTGAGTATTTACAAGAATGTCACTCCTCCTCAACTATAAAAGGGGACTCACTCTCCCCCCTTATTCACACCTATCAATCCATTTGGATTAAACTAAACTAGAAAAAATCACTAACCAAATTCCCTCCCCTTATACTGGAAGCCTTACTTTGGGACGAAATCTAACCAGGTAATTCCTTTAGTGAAAACCAAATGGAGATACCTGAAGAAGAGGTAACGCCCACCAACAAATGTTTTTATTTTATTTCTTCCTAAAACCCCTTAATTTTTTTATTTCATGATTATAAAATAACCTATGTATATTCAATATACTTATATATTTTTATTATAAAGTTATGACCAACAAAAACACACACTTCCATCAAATGCGTTATGAAATCATCATTCGTATATATACTAGACTACTGCCTCACGAACCGATATCATTCATTTTTTCATTAACACCTTTCAAGGTTTGGAATAATAATGTACGTAAAATTTATATATTATATATATATGATATTTATGCTATTATTATTATTCTTGAATTGTTATATCACACAAACTTCATGATTTCTATTTTACGGGAATACGATAAATAGAATGTATTAAGGATGAGTTTATTAAAAATTTGTGATATAAATTTCATAAATAATATTCTATAATGATAATATATATCATTTAATTTTATTTCCTACAACCAAACAAGAAAATGAAAAACGACGTTTATGCATACATACTACCTTCCATCTCTATAAACGATGTATTTTATTTCTTATCACTAAATTTTATGAGTTTCTATAGATAAATATATATCGAATTCAGAGGATATTTATATCATGGTTATCATTATGGAGATTATTGAACCATGGTCAAAGTAATATGACCAAAAAACATCAAATCAAAACATATATGAAAAACAAAGAGGTAATTACCTGAAACACAACTTTAAGAAGGAAATGTTAACAAAAGGGTAATAAAAGGTCATAATGAAATAAAATATGATAAGATATATATGAATATGGTTTTGTAATAGATTTATAATGGACTATATATTTATTATTGAAGAGTTATGAACATATACAAAGGAAGTCAAGGATGGCGTTACTTGGCGATGTGGTGACGACATTTTGTGGACTTTGTGTTCTGCCGAGGATGACTGCAGAGAAGGTGAAGAAAAGATATAATGGATTATGGTCAGGTTCTTCCTCAATCTAGATTCATTGATGGCACCATTTTTTGGAACGTATTCTTACTAAAGGTGTTCTGGGAGTATCTTCTCATGGTGTTGGAGAGTTTCGATGGATTCTGACAAGAGTTCACCAGAAATTCCGTGTCTTGGGGCTAATAATGATGGCCACATCAACATGGCTATTCGAGGAGGTCGACTTTTATGGTATATTTGTTTAGTTTTTTATTCTGGTGTTTGCATATCCCCGATTCGTAGTTTCCCCAGTCATCAACGATGTTGGTTTTTCTCTAGTAATTACAATGGCATTGATGTTAGTTCTCAGTGATGGTGTGATCTTGGTTTGGAATGGTTGGTGGCAGTGGGATGAAGATGATGGATGCACAGTTGAATCTACATGTTATAGGGTTTTTTTGGTGGCTTGTGTGATTTACGAGATTCTGTTGGATTTGATCTTGTTTTTTGAATTTTGAATTTTGAATTTCCTCCCATTTTTGTGTGTGATGTTTTGGACTGTTTGATGTTTTGAATTATGTGTGGTTCCCACTCTATCTGTGAAAGTGGTTTTATGAAATAATAAAAAAATTATTTGGTTAATGGAATATATAAACAATTACAGAAGTAGTATCATATGAAAAATGGTGTTTCATAACAAATCTATACAAAGTAGGAAAACAAGTATATAAGAATCCAATATAATACATGCATCCAAATACCAAAAAAATTAAAATGAACTATCTATATATAGCATCGTGATCCTAGATTAGTCTGATGATACCCTTATCCTAAGAATTGATTAATTCAATCATTGAACAATAGTCAATTTTTCTGGTCCCTACTTGCATCCATCAAGTTTATTCGGGTATCCAATAGTGGCAGGTTATGAGATAATACTCAGTAGGACACCACCAACGGTGTCTATAACAAATACAATCTATGAATAACAAACTAAGCAGTGTTAAATATATACAATAGGTATATAATTACATAAATTAAATTTCCCAAGGCATGTGTGATAATATGTAGCCAAACATGGATCCATGAAAATAGAATTCAGGCTCCCATAAATAAGGGAAGTGGTACAAATATAACTAAACATGTGTAATATAGTTCATTAAATCCATAGTATTCTAACACCAATTCCAGAGATATCTTTAAACCTGCGAAAATATCAATAATGACCTTTCTATGTTATCTCGTATGTAACATCCATCACAACCTATTTGTATAATCAGAAGTGTCCACAATAGCCGTGTCATGTAATCAATGGTTTCATACCACCAATGTCCATATCCAAGGTATAGAAGACCAAGGAATACACATCGAGTCCTAGGAAGATCTTGATGGGAACTAGGTAAGGACTTAGGTGGAGTCCAAGGAGCATGTCAATAGACCATGTCCAATGTGAGTCCAAGAAATCCATATCCATGGGGTACTAAGGCCCAAGGCATCCTATGGAATCAAGATCCAAGGAGGAAAATAGGTCTAAGGTATCCACTTCCATAATCAAGACCCATAGAGTAGAAATGTCCATAGTGTCCTATGGAATCAGGATACAAGGATATGATCCAAGGAATCCACTATAATAATAATTCATTATCTCATTTCATTCATCATTACAGCTATCCACATTCTATGAGTTCTTCCAACTCATTTGTAAAACTTCCATTCAAATAATTTAAATAATTTAATCATCATGTATCACATGTAAAAGGAGGGAAAACATTATAATAATAATTCAATTCAATTAAATATATTTATAAAGTCTCCCTCTAACAAGTAGAGCTCATATTCACCCCACAGGTAGTATAATAAGGACCAGATACAAAGGAACTCCCTATGGGTGGCCTGGGTTGGAGAAATAACCTCCAACAATATCAAAGGTACTACCGTGAAACCTGACAGGTTCTAATTCTTCAAATTCAATTATTTAGTTAATTAAAGGGTCACCATTATAAATTCTAGTGTGTGGTATAATGGAAACTATTCTTATTGAAAACCAAACCCTGACGGGAAGGTATAGACCACCTACCGTTGGATCATAATAGAGCACTCTTCCGATATTGATCTCTTATTCGGTCCATATCAAGATAAAAATAAAGAACATATGAAAATCATGAAAATAGAACATATTATTTCACACCTAAATTATTCTATAGATATGAATTCAAATGAATAACAAAATAAGAGGAACAAATAACTCACCAACGTGGATCAAAAGAGATATATGTTGTTCAATTCCAAGTCCGGGCAGAGAAACGATGGTCAATCCTATAGAAGAGCTTCAAATGGGATCTCCCAATATAGGACCGCTACTCATAAGAATAAATAAAATAATAGGTTTATTTTATAGACTCATTAACAGTGAAAATGTAAATTTTACCAAAATATCTGGGTTTCATGGTTTGGCTGCATGGTTGGAGAAATTGTTCGCCAACCTTGAACCCCAAACTTCCCCAAGGAGGACCTCACATAGTTCATGTGCATGGTCTGGGAAACTGTGGGTCCTCCTTCAGTCCACTATCCATCCCCCACATGGTTTCTCAAATCATGCAGTTTGGGTCACATAGTTTCTCCTAACTGTGAGGTCTGATATTCCATCTCTAAATTTTGGGATCCGAGCTTTGAACAATCCCCCAAACCCCTTAAACTCCCAGGATCTCAAAATTCACTCACATTAGGTCAAATCCAAGGAGTTAAGCCCAAAAAAATGATCTATATCTCATAGGAAAACATAGGATCTTATAATCTTCTTCCTTTAAAGAAATTCATCCCTGAATTTACCTTCCAACAGTGGTCAAGAATCTCTTAAGAATTACTCCTTCCATTGAGCATGTACATTGGCCTCCCACTCCCATATCTCATCCTATAAATGGGTGTACTTCCATAACACTCATACTAGAGGAACTAACCAGCCTTATAGAACCTCTTTGATCCTATAAAAAATATGTATATGATGCTTCTAAAAGGACACATCAACCTCTAGCTCCACCTCATCCAGCTAAAGAGTGTGATATGGGTACGAGTGATAATGGTGTAATTGAGATACCTGAAAGACATTGTGCATGACCTAATACCTATAAGGGAACTGCAATAGATAGTATACCTTTCCAACTCTCTCTAGAATCTTGAATGTCCCAATATATCACAGTGAAATATTACCCTATATCCAAAACCGTATATGTACCATCCTCAATGAGATACATAAAAAGGCTTAATCCCTAACCTCTAACTATAGAATTCATCAACAGAAATCGGCATAAGATTTCTATAGATACTATAAATTATCCATCCATTTCTAAATCAACTGGATCTATTACAATGTCTACAAAATGAGACGAG
The DNA here is from genome assembly GCA_963277665.1 of Viscum album. NCBI lineage: Eukaryota > Viridiplantae > Streptophyta > Magnoliopsida > Santalales > Viscaceae > Viscum > Viscum album. The sequence goes on from OY728127.1 coordinate 1,665,141,132, forward strand.
GTCCAACCAGTGCTACCTCACTTGCCTATGACCAGCACAAGGGAAATCAACATGGCCTACTATAAAAATCCTCATAAGATTTAATCTGTATCATCTCATTACATATATTATTTATGGAAACTAAAATAGGGGTATACACATCTCCTAAGATCCCCCAAAATATTGGGTGTATTCTATCAACATGCCCTCGAGTACCTTAATCACGTGATTTGATTGATCATCTAAGGGTGGTATGTCATTCTCATAAGCATCTATGTACACAATTCCCTATGTAAAATCTTCTAGAAAAGAGACATATTACAAGAATCCATATATGATAAAAAAACATGATGAACCCCGTGAAGATGCACTATCTCATGGATATATAACTTACCAAGATCATCTATTAAAAAGGTCTCCCTAATCAACAGGAATTATAAACCTCTATGAGCCTTTCCACAACAACCCACATAACATCACTAACTTGAAGAGACCTCACCAAATCAGTCACTAAATCCATCTCAACATCATCCAATTTCCCCTCAAGAATATATAACTACTATAAAATCCCATTTGGATTATGATATTATATCTTCACCTACTAAAACATGGAACATCTCATCAAAAAAAACTAGCTACTCCACATTTCATCCCCGACCACCAATACTAGAAATGTAAATCACAATACCTCTTGGAAATTCTAGGATAAACTTACCAAAATAAGGCATGAAATTCCCAAATCATCTCCTCACATAGGTTTTATAGAACCCAAATGTGACCATGAATATGGATAATTTAATCCTCACTTACAGTCAATCCAAGAGGTAAGTCCTCACCTGCAAAACTCTCCTTAGGACTAGGCCCTCAGCATCTAATAACTATCTCATCCTCACTCTATCCAGAATAGTGGAAGTCACTTATAAGGATGAAATAAATTTCCTCCCATGAGTATCTTACACCTACAAGTGCATCTTGAAAAACAAGGCCATAAGCTTCCACTCTCTACTGGCTTCCTGAACTGCCTATATCTAAGTCCTCTTTCTTAGTGCATCGGTCACTGTAGTCACCTTTCCAAGCATGTAGGAAAGATCGAAGTCAAAAGACTATAGATACTTAACCCAACTTAACTACCTTATATTTATATCAAGATGTGTAAATATATACTTGAGGATTTCATGGTCCATCTACACCACAAAACAGTCTCCCAGTAAATAGTGTCTCTAACAACTCAAAGCATGAATAGTTATAGCTAACTTTAGATCATGCGTTAAGGTAATTAATCTCATTTGGTCTCAGTCGAAGAGACCCATATGACATGAATATATCCCTCTATATCATAAATACTCCTATTCAGGTACCTGATGTATCACAAAACACAATGTAGCTCCTTCCTAGATTTAGAAGAATTAGGACTAGCACTGGAGTCAGTCTCCCTTTTAGAACCTGAAAGTCTGTCTCATAGGTATCTAACCATAAAAACTTCATACCCTTCTTAGTCAAACCCATAATAGGTGATTATAAGATTGATAAGTCCAATATTAAATTCCTATAATATCCATCTCTCCCCAAGAAACTCCATATATCAAATACATTCTAGGGATTCTCATAAGAAACGATCACTCTCTTCTTCTCTCAGTCAATTGATACCCCTATCTCTGAGATAATATGACTCAAAAATTTAATCTCATCTATCTAGAAGTGGAACTTTGTGAGATTAGAATATAACATATTCTCTATCAATCCATCCAAAATGATCTCAACATGTTTGACATAGTCGTGTCGATTGTGAGAATACCCCATGATATCATCGATGAATACCACCACAAACAAAGCCACACATATCCTAAAAGTAATTTCTGTATTTTTCACAAAAAGGATTGGAGAAACCCATGAAGAAGTATTGGGTCATATAAAACATGTTTCTTCTAGGACCTCTAGCTGACTCTTGAACTCCTGAAACTCCATATTATCCATCTTGTAATAAATAATGGATACTAATTCAACTCTTTATACTAGCTCAAATAAGAACTCGACCTCTATATCATGAGGTAAACAAAAAAATAATCTTGTAAAACATAACTAAAATGATCAACTAATAGAGGGAAATCATCCTGAAATTATCTATAGAGACCCATTATTAAAATAAATGGATATTACATCATTTTTTATGAATATTCATAACATTAAAAAGGTATATTACCAATGGCTTCAATAGTTTAGTTTCACTGGAAACTTGGAAGCATAATATTTTATTTTGGTGAAAGATCATAAACATCTCCCTTAAAGATCATACCCTTTATAATTACAACTTAAGACCTCATTTCATAACCATGGGAAAGGAAACATAAGAAAGGGGCTTGCTCAGATGCTTAATAATGGTAAACAATGGAGATATATAATCATAACATGAGAATAAGGGCATGATAACATGATCTTAAAATTATAAAATCATACCCTTCATATCAAATATAATATATAAGAGTCATGGAATAAATATTGATAGTTTATAAGACATGATTCATTAAGGAATAAAGTGAATAATACAATAAATAATAACATAGTAAAAAGACATGTAACTATAGTAGACACATAAACATATAAAATCTTTCCCTATATGTTAAGGCTCATTGAAAATAGTTATCAGGGTAATTCATGTGGGATAAACCTACTGGGAGGGACACACCACTATCCTCAGTCAAATCCCTTACCTTATAGTGGAATGGTTTCACTCCCCAAACCATATTAGTAGTCAAGGTTTACTCCCAAGACCATATTAGTTGTTAAGGTTCACTCCCAAGACCATATTAGTAGTCAAGGTTCACAACCAAGACTATCTAAGCAGACAAAGTCCTTTATTGAACTGAGTTCACTCCCTATTATAACCATATCTATTTCATGAGATATAAATCTTTAACCAATTCATTGGAGGGAGATATAGGCCCCACACATCTTATAATTAAATCGTACATATGTGTGCACTATATAATATAAAATCATATAATAACCCATGAAATGAAATGGGTATCATAAAAATGTCATCATCTAATAACATGTGGAAAATAGATAGGTTTCATTATCATTTCATTAAATCATAACCCATGAAAATAACTGGGTTTCATAAGCATATAATTAACGAAATAGAAATGAGATTCATAAATATCATGCCATCAAATCATAAACTATTCATAGAAAGAATATGAATAGAACCGTTGGATAATATTCATAGTAAGGTATCAGTAACACCAACAAACGTCATCATAGATGTGACATAATTTAGAGAAATATTAAAAAAAATTAAGGAAAATATCCCTTATTATTTGAAGAAAAATAGTTTTTAAAATGTATACCATTTTAAAAACCATTTTCTTTAAAAATAAATTTGAAAATTTATAAAGGAATATTGAAAACATTTTTAAAATCTTTTTCCTTGAAAAATTATAATGAAATATTGAAAAAAATTAAAACCTTTTTCTGTGAAAAGTTATAAAGTAAACTTGAAAAAAAATTAAAACTTTTTTCCATGAAAACATATAAAGGAATCTTGAAAACATTTTGAAAACCATTTTCCTAGAAAACTTATAAAAGAAGCATGAAAACATTTTGATAAAATTTATAATTGAAAATAAACTTAAAATCATATAAAAGAAGCTTAAAAATAATTAAAAATAATTTTTAAATGAAAAACTTTTTTAATTTTTTGTAAATAACCTCCAAAACTTATCAAATAAACTTCAAAATCATTTAAAAAACTTTTTAAACATATTTTTTTTAAAAACCCTATTCTTTGAAAAAAAATTCAAACTAACGAATGTAAAGAATATTAGTAAGAAAATTTTCTTAAAAAAAATAATCTTGTAAACTTTCAATGGAATATTTAATGAAATAATGGTCATGATGGTGGATAAGTCCATACCTTTTGAACAATTCTTTTTTTCCATAAAAAGTTTGGAAAAGTGACTTGTTAAGAAAAAGAAAAGAATTTAATTTTAAAAAAAATTATTTAAAAGGTAATACATTGATAAAAATATTCATTTAAATAACATATGATAATAGTAGAAATTTTTTTCAAATATTTTTTGAAAACTTGGTTTTGGAATAACACAGATTTCTAAGCGAAGAGAGGGATAATGTTGGATTTTATTAAAAAAAATATTTAATTATATTAAGTACTAAAGAATGATAAAATGGTACCAATACATGAATATATTAGAAATAATCAGAGGTGATGAAAATTAAGGAGATTTATTTAGATATGGATCATAATATTTCATCAATGGAAGCTTAACTTTAAACAATCTCGATAACGACGAGATTGTAGGAATAAACTATTACCACATCCATAACTTTTAATTATAATCCCCAAGAGATGATTATATTAAATGAGGATTAAAATATCAAAAAAAATAATATTCATTATACAAAATGTAAAAGGTGTTTTTATACACCTTGTAAAAGAATATAGGTGCATAACATAACATGTGTCTCAAAGAAGGGAAATTGAGACAAAATCAGTTTACCGATTTGGTAATTTCTGAACCATAAACCCCATGAAAGAAAGATCATAAATGGATATTTAAATAACCATAAATTTAAGTATAAGAGTCTTATTATACATTCATGGGTTTTATATACACTACCCAAAATAAATGAGTGGTGAATAAGGCATAAGTCTTGCAGAAATAAAAATGAGACTAGAAATCCCCATACTACTTGAGTAACTCTTGAATCATGAGATCCATGAAATAATAAAAAAATTGAAACTTTGGATATAATTAAATAAATTTTATTCATGATATAACATGTAATAGGTTAGTTTATACACCACACAATAATAATAAGTGGTGAATATAGTATATATCTCACATAAATAAATGTGAGATGAGAAAACCCTTACATTAATTCTTAAATTTCTTCATACACATTCAAAACTCCTTTATAATAAATATAAGTTTATTATAAATAAAACATAGAACCATATTATTATATATAATACCATATGTGATTTTATTTTGAATTTATATTAGCCATTTATAAATAATTTAATGTTAGAGTTATGTTTTGTGTAATAACCGTTTTGTTTTTTATATATGTTTTGACTTGTAATTCTTGATCCACTAACATGGACAATGATTTAATTTTTTAAAGAATGTAAAAAATGATATAAATATCATATATATTCTTTATATAAGTATTTATAATAATATATAGAATATATTAATATTAAATTGAATACACTGTTCATGGAGATGGTAGGTCGTACGTATGCATGAATGATGTTTTAGTTTTCTTATCATAATGAAAGAAAGAAATTAAATGACATATATAATTATATATATATATTATCATTCTATTAGAATTATTATTACATATATGTCATATAATTTTACTAAACCCATCCGTAATACATTACATGTAAAGTGTGAGAGATTGTCATCACATTGAGGAGGTAGTAGTCCACACATCCTTAAACGAAGTTATCATATTCACATAAAATGGAAATAAAGAAGTTATGTGTTATATAATAATTGAAGAAGCATAAATATGTCATAAATATCATAAATATCATATAAAATAGTAATTACATCATTATTCTCAGCCTTTAAATGTGGTAATCGAAGAATAAATGACATCTGTTCCCGAGTCACACTATTGGAAAAATGACCTATACCCAGAGTTCAAAACCACATGCATAGGCTATACCCACGGTTTTGGGAACTATGGGAAATCGAGGTGTAGGTGTAGCTACAAGGCCTATAACCACGATTTTCCAAACCACAGGTATAAGTTTTTGCCACCGTGTCATAGCCCTATACCCACACTTTTAAAAATGTGGGTATAGGTTTTCGAAAAATTCCAGCCATGGGTTTCGATCCCGGGACCTCCTCCTCTAACACTCAGGGCCTCACCACTTAAGCTACTTAACTTATATATATATATATATATATATTATTCTAAACCATGGTTATAGGAAGGAAAAATATGGGAATATGTGTTCTCGCAAAAAAATGGCTCTTGTGAAAAAAAATTACATAAGAATCGAGGTAGGTGAGAAAAAAACAAAACAAAAGTGATTGTTGAAATATGTTAACTCTTCTTTGGGTAACTCCTTTTGGTTTTCACAAAATGGATTCCTTGGTAGGATTTATTACCAAAGTGAGGCCTATAGAATTAAGTGAGTTAATTTTTTAGGATATTTTTATAGGTTTTGGATGATCCAAATGGCTTAAGAGTTTTGAATAATTGAGGGGGTGAGTTCAATTTTATAGTGGAGGAGGAGTGAAATTCTTGTAAATATAAAAACGTAAACACTATTGAGAGGCATCCTTTATATCATCCATCTTAAATAATGGCCCCTTTTAGATAAAAAGAAGTATATGATCGAAATCTTACCATAAAATTGATTTTTACATGTTTATAGGTTACTTGGACACATGATTTTAAAGTTTAACCACCAAGTAAACTCATTTTTACCTTAATCGTTGTAATTAATTTTAATTACTTTCACTAATATTTTTGGTAAAATACTAAATTTATATTATTATAAATTATAAATTATTATGATTCAAATTATTGAATCTACCTTTTTAAATTTCAACCACATAAGTGGTATAAATTAATTTAAAACTAATCCCATAGACGTGATGGTAAGGAAAGTTTTTAAAGTAAAAAAGTTCATATGTTGGAAATGTTTTTATAATAAATTTCAATGTAAATTTGATTAAAATGAGATAAATTGGATTTATTGTCTTATAATTAAACTAATTGTACTTTAAAACTAATTTAAAATATAATTTAACTATGTAAATAAACTGTATGAAAAATTAGTTTTTAATTAAAATTCAGTGTTTTAACTTTTTATAAAAAAATAAAACTTCTTAGAAAAACACCAAAAATTAAACAAGAGTAAAATTTTATATTAAAATTTAAAAAATATTTTTTTTGTCAAATAAAAATTATAAAAGTTTTAAAAAATTAGATTTAAAATTTGTGGACCATTACAAGGAGGTAAAATCTCCTTTTAGAAAAATAAATCTTTTTATTCATAAAATTGGATATATACTTATCTTATACCTATAAAATCTATTATATAAGTGTCATAAAATATGATTGAATATATAATATATAAATTTTATAAAATAAATTCATCAAAAGTGGTTTTTTTAATGAGATAAATCATGTTTGTACATAGAAGAATAGTTTTATTAGAAAAGAAATTTCATTGTTTTCAATTAGTTCTTACTTTAATTTATAACTAATTGATAACAAAAATATTCATTTAATAAACATGTGTAAACCATATTTTTATAATTTAGTTGATACCATTCATATCATCCATTATAATGTCTAGGTAGTAATTATAATAATATTTTAATAATATTATTAATAGCATATTGTAGTTCGATAAAACTCAGTCTTGTGTGTAACAACAGCTCTATAAGGGACTTTTTATTGTGTGTAAAAAAATCCAAAAATAGTGTTGTGTGTACAAGAAGCTAATATAAGTGTTGTGTGTAGCACAATATTAACTGGGTTTTTCATATAACACAATAAAAACTTAGTGTTTTCATATAACAAAAGCTATATCTAGTGTGGTGTGAAATGAAAAATATTAAAAACATTAAATTAATTTGAAAAAATATTTCACAATATCTTAGGGTATTACATTCAAACACCCTTAAAATAAATTAATTCCTATAAATTCATCTAGGTTATCAAAGGTTTAATTCTTTAAATTCCCTTTCATAGAGTCCCACATCGTAGAAACGAATACTAAAACATAGTTTAAAAAGGAAATTTAGAAACATAACAGTTACCCAAAGTAAATAATTACTAGGTTTACACATAGAAGAAAATAGCTATAAAGTGGAAACTTGGACATGGAAGAGAAATATAACTATAAAGTTTTGATGGAGAGTGATAATGAACATGGTTATAATAAAGTTAATGACCACAAAGATATAACCCAAAGTGATTTGAAAAAGTTCATTTATATCATAAAAATTATGATAATAAGAAAATATCTTATTTCAATACAATTTTTACTACAATTGGGTAATTTTAATGAGAATATATACTTACATGATTTCAATACAACCTCACCCTTTTTTTTTCCTTGATCAATTTTCACTTAATCCCTTATTCCAAGAAATGAAGGTGAATTCATCCTTATTGAAGCATTTGCAGATCATGAAATCCATAAATAAAATTATAGGTCATTCCATATTATTTCTAAATAAATGATAAAATAAGTTATATAATATGAATATATCCTCATATGGTGATATAATACTCAAATATCGAAAGCACATCTGATGTTTAACATAAACCATTCCATAAATGGTTAACCTTATAACCCTTATAAAAGATGAAATTCCAAAAATTTATGAATAAGGTCACCAAATTTCACAAAATTTTCTTAACAATGATCCCACAAATATCATAAATTATATATTATTTGTTACATGCTAAAAATGTGAATACCTTCATCATGTATTCTCTTGAAACATGGTTATAACCCAAATTAGCATAAATCCTTATTAAAAACATACATTCTTTATTATTCCAAAGATTATTGTATATATTCATTAAATAAAAAAGGTTGTAAAATTCATCCATGATAACATATAAAACTTTTTCAACAAATTAATAATTAGATCCATGGTAATCAGTACTATCTAATTTACTTTATCCATGTCAATAATCTATTTATCCTAGTTAAACACAATTTTCTCAACCTCATTAACACATTAATGGTTACCTTACCTTAATTAAAATATCATCTTTCCATTAAATAACTTTTCTAAGTTGTCAACTCCATTTACCACATCCTTTCTAATCCTTAATGAAAAACTTATACTAACAAAACATATATATTTCATGATTCTTATAAAATAATTTTTGAATTCTAGAACATATACACTTCAATCACCCAACATTATTCTTAAACCATTATTCAGTATTAATCATATCATTCCTTAATACCCATTTCCTATAATATAAAATACTAATAATGTATTAAGGTTTCTTGACCTCAATATAATCATGATTCTCAAATTTAATATAAACAATACTGTTATAATATCCCATATCTTTCACATGTCTTTTACGGTCTCTTTATCTTCACCTGTATAACCAATACTCATACCACATTCCTAATTATATTCATGAGATTTCCACATAGGAAATCGATTTTTATAATTCCCATACTTTCTGCATATGAAACATTCAATGCTAACCCATTTTCTTCTAGTTACCTCTATTGACTAAGAATATAAATCATAGTGTGAGAAACACTTATCATAGAAGAAAACCATATAATCATGAAAAATTATTTACAATATTCCTAAATCATGAAACCAACTTTTAAATATATGACATCTTAAGATTATCATTAGATAAATCAAAATACACATCATTATAATTATACCTAGGGATCTAGATAAATTTTTCTCATCCTAGTTTCCAAAGGTTGAATAAATTTTTCCTTCGATATCAACTATAGTGATCCAGGCTTAACGTACATGGAAATTACATCATTTTTATGAATATTCAGCAAATTATGAATGTATATGATTGAGGACCATAATAGTTTAGGGTCTTAGGAAACATGGAAATATAATCTTCTATCTTGTTTAAAGATATTAAAAAAATCCCTTAAATATCTTCCCCTTTAATATTCCTACTTAATACCTTTCTTTATAACATAGGGAAAGGAAACATAATAAAGGGGTAAGCTTAGATGCTCAGTAAGGGTAAACAAGGAGGATATGTAAGCATAACATGATCATAAGGGAATGAGAACATGATCACAATATTAGAACATCATACCCTGCATATCAAAGATCATATACATGAGTCATTGCATAAATATTGGTAGTTCATAAGACATGAATCATAAGGGAATCAAGATCATAATCCATGAAATCATAACATTTGAATAATACATGGAATTGTGTAAGACACTTAAAAATATATAAATAATTCCATATAAGTTAAGGATAATTTCCAAAACATATCAAGGCACTTCATGGGGGATACAACTACTGGGTGGGACACACCACCATACCCATTCATAGCCCTTTCCCTATAGTGTAATGGGTTCACTCACTAAACCGTCTTAGTAGTCATTTTTTACTCACAATTCCATCTTAATAGTCATGGTTCACTCCAAATACCATCTTAATAGTAAAGGTTCACTCCCAAGACCATATTAGTAGTAATGTTCCACTCCCAAGACCATCTTAGCGGAAAAAGTCCATTACTAAACTAAGTACACTCCCTATTCCAGGTATGTATATCTCATGCGATTTAAATATTTACCCAATGCATTAGAGATAGATATAGGTCCCACCCATCCCATAATGAAATCATACATATGTGTGCAGCATGATCATAAAAAATAATATCATAACCCATTAAATGAAATGGGGATCCCAAATATTTCATCATATAATAACCTGTGGAAAATAGAAAGTTTTCAAAATAATTTCATCAAAGCATAACCCGTGAAGGGAAACATATTTCCTAAGAATATAACCCATGAAATAGAAATAAGATTCATAGAAATCATTCCATAAAAACATAAAAAAATCATAGAAAGAATATGAATATAACCCTTGGATGATATTCTCAATAATTTATGAGTAACACCAATTTATGTCATCATATATGGTACATAATTTTGAGAAATATTTTAAAAACATTTCTTCAGGAACATATCCCTACTTCATTAAAAAAAACTTTTTAAAATATAAAACCTTTTTGAAACCATTTTATTTAAAAATAACCTTGAATAATTATAAAGGCATATTAAAACCATTTTTGAAAACTTTTTCCTTAAAAATTTATAAATAAATCTATAAAACATGTTGAAAATGTTTTTCCTTCAAAACTTATACAGTAATTTTGAAAAGTGTTTTCAAAATGGTTTTAATCTTCTTTTTATAAAATTTAAAGGTAATTTTCCTAGGAAATGGTTTTCAAAAGGTTTTACGTTTTAAAAAGTATTTTTTTCAATGAGGTAGGGATATTTTCCTGTATAATATAGGTGCATATCAAAACATTGATAACTTATAAAATAATGAAAATTGAGACGAATTTACATTAATTATTTGGTAAAATTTGAACCATAAAACCCATGAATAAAGCTCATAAAATGTATATTTAAATAAACATAAATTTAAGTATAATATTCATATAATACATTCTTGGGAATCATATACAACACACAAAATAAATGAGTGGTAAATAACGCATAATTCTCACAAAATTGAAAGTGAGATTAAAAATACCCTTACTGCTTGAGTAAATTATGAATCATGAAATTTGTGAAAGAATAAAATCAATTCAAACTTGGGATATCATGAAATAAATTATCTTCAAGATATAACATGTCATTTGGAATTATATACACTACACAATAAGAATAAGTAGTGAATATAACATATATATCACAAAAATAAAAGTGAGATGAGAAAAACACTACCTTATGTTTTGAATTTGTTCATACACATTCAAAACTAAATTATAATAAATATAAGTTTATTATAAATATAAAATAGAAAAATATTATTTTATATCATTTCATATGTAAGTTTATTATGAATTTATATTACCCATTTATTAATAATTTCTTATTATAGTTACATTTTAGTTAATAAACGCTTTGTTTTTTGGTATATGTTTTGACCTATTATTCTTAATAATCTTACTTAGATCCTGATTTTATTACATAAAGAATGTAAAAAATGATATAAATATCATATATATTCAATATATTAGTATTTATAATAATCTATAAAAAAATATAAATATTAAATGGAATACATTATTCATGGAAATGATAGACCGTACGTACACATGCACGTTGTTTCTATTTTCTTATCATATTAATAGAAAAAAAGTATATGAAATATATGTTTATATATATATATATTATAATTATAGTAGAATTACTATTTCACATATATCATATTATTTTTCTAAACCCTTCGTTAATACATTCCATGTAAAGTGTGGATGAATCACATCACTTTGAGAAGGCGTTCATCCACACGTCCACAAAGGAAGTTATCACATTCCCATAAACTAGAAAGTATGAAGGTATGTGTTATATAATTATCAAAGAAGCATAAATTAATCATAAATATAATATATATAATATAATAACAGAATTTTCATCCTTATTCTCAACCTTGAAGGTGGTAATGGAATAATGAATGATATCGGTTCGTGAGGCGGTAGTCCTCGATACACACAAAAGTTGACTATGTACCCCATTTGATGAAAGTCTGTATGAGTGTAGGTCATACCATTGACATAAAAATATCTCATTATATTGATTAAAATTATTTTATTATATAATAATGTAATAATAAGAATTTAGGGGTTTGGAGAAAAAAATAAAACAAAAGTTCTTATTGATGGATGTTACCTCTTATTTGGGTAACACCTTTTGGTTTTTACCAAAGAGCTTCATTTGATGGATTTATTCCTAAAGGGATTCCTCTAGTATGAAGGTATGGAATTTGAGAGGTTATTCAGTCAGGGTTTTTCTGAGAGGTATACCTTACATAATGTGTCTCAATTAATCACCCGTTTTCAATAAAATAGAGTATATGGTTGAAATATTTCTATAAAATGGATATTGTACATGTGTCTAGGTCATTTGTCCCCTTAATTTTAATATTTAACCTCTAAGTGAACTCATTTTTACCTTAATCAATGTAATTAATTTCAATTATTTTTTCTAATATTTTTGGTCAAAAACTAATTTGAAATTATTAGAAATTATACATTTTTCTAATTACAAATATGGAATTCTTAAAAATTCCAATCATATAAGTGTCATAAATTAATTTAAAATCAATCATGTAGACATGATAGGAAAGCGAGTTTTTATGTAAAAATTTCAAAAGTTTAAAGTGTTTTTATTACCAATTTCAATGTGAATTTGATAAAAATAAAAAAAATTGGATTTATTTTTGTACATTTGAACTAATTATACTTTAAAAATAATTTAAATATATAAATAAATTACATGAAAAACCATTTTTAAATTAAAAATTAGTATTTTTCACTATTCATCAAAAAAAATGAAACTTCTCAGAAAAATAAAAAAAATTCATCCAAAGTAAATTTTGATATTATATTTTAAAAAATAAAGTTTATTTTTTTCAAATAAAAATTATAAAAGTGTCAGATTTTATATTTATAATAGGTACTCTATTAAAATCTTGTAAAATTACCTTTTAGAAAAATGCATCTTTTTATTTAAAAAATTGGATTTATTCTTATCTTATACCTATTAAATCAATTAGATGAGTGTCAAAAAATATTATTGAATATGTAATATATAAATTTTATTTAATACATTCATCAAAAGTTTTTTTTATTTATTGAGATAAAATATGTTGTTACATAGAAAAAAGTTTTTCTTAGAATTTTTTTTCATTATTTTCAAATATTTTTTACTTTAATTTCTAAATAATCGATAACCGAAGGATTAATTATATAAAAATGTGTAAAACATACTTTTAAAATTTATTTAATCTCATTCATATATTCTATTCTAATGGATAGGTTATAATTATAATAATATTTTAATAATAATATTATTATATTTTTGTTCGGTAAAACTCGGACTTACATGTAACACAAGATATTGAAGGGAATCAATATTGTGTGTAACACAAGCCAAACCTAGTGTTTCATATACCAGAATCTAATATAAGTGTTTAATGTAGTGCTATAGTAACTTGGTGTTTTATATAATGCAATAAAAACTATGTACTTTTGTATAAATAAATCTATATTTAGTGTTTCCTAAAATGAAAAATATCAAGAAGATTAAATTAATTCAAAACTATTGAAAAAATATTGGGGTGTTATATGATCTCTAATTATCTAGATGTAAACTTGAAATATGGGCTGTCATTCAACCCAGTACATGATTCTCTGGTCCTGCTCGCCTCTCCTAGGCATCCTAATCACCCTTTTAAATAAAAAATTCTCCCTCTGGTGATTTTAAAGTCACCATACGGTGATAGAAATAAACATGGGATCAAAAATAAACTAGCCAGTCTATTACAAGTTTGATATCAAACCTGGTCATTTTTTGGAAAAAATGATCCCATATGAAGTGTCATCCATCAATCTCAAGGGGGAACTACCTATATAGGTGTACACCCTCTGTTATGATCCCCAACGAAGTATCCATGGTCATAATACCATGAAAAAACTAAACAACAAGACCATGAATTTCCAAAAAAAGTGAAGATATGTAACTATTTCAAACACATACATCAAAAAAATAATTTAAAAGATTAGTGGATACTAAGATTATACTTCTCACCATAGATGTAAACGTTCTCTACTCCTCAAGTGCAGGCTGTAAAGAATATATCTGCCCTGAACCACAACCATGTGAAATAACCTCACTCCCTGGAGTAGGCCAACTCTACTTTCTAGGTACAACTGGTGCCTGTATCCCTCATCTAAGACCACCAACTTGGCCTGCATTATTGAAAATAACTCATCCCCCATCCTAATATTAATATGAAAATCTAGATCCTAAAATTAGAGTCAGATTCGATCACCTTCCACTAACTACTGGAGGGAAGGTCTTACAAAAACATTGTACATGGAACATACTGATGTAAGATTGGAACTTTAATGGGACTCTATCCTTATATTTTCCTATATACCACATTGAGGATATAAATTATAGCTACAATCACTAACATCCTGGATGATTCTCACCTCATGGGAAGCCTCAAAACGGCGCTTCCTGCTATTATGAGCTGAACCACTAAGCTGAGTGAGTATAATTCCATATTCTCCACCTCCATCTTACCTTATGTTCTGCTCATAAATAAGAAAATGATTCACCATATTAGTAATAGTCATCAACATGAACAAATTGAACTAAGATCTAATGTCATGTCTGAGACCTCCCTTGAAGTATCTCAACCTCAAAAACTCATTAGCAAGGTATATCCACACAAAATGATGAAGCTTTGTAAGGTGTTATGAATATTCCATAATAGTCATTGTGACCTATTTTATATGCATAAACTCACTAGAACACTCTACTCTTAGAGTATCATAGAAAAATTACTCATTAAATATAGATTGGAAGTCTCTCCAAACCATATCTCAGAGCGTATGAGCCTGGTTCAAAACACCCCACCAACGATTAGCTTCTCCCCAAAGAATATATGTCACAAGATTCAATATCCAACTAGGAGGTGTCTCTAGATGATCAAATATCGAAAAATTAGTCTCAATCCATAGATCAATAGACCTTTTACCTCTATCCCCCAAAATGTGGGAGGATGCTACTACTATAACACATGAGTCATCTCTACCATAGATAATGAAGGGTGTAGTGTTACCAGAATAGACTTCATATAGTGTAGAAAACTCTCATGAAACTATTCTCCATCACCTATGTCTAGTAAAACCATTGGTGCCTTATCTGGCATAATAAAGAGGATATAATGGTAGCCCATGGCCCAGCACCTCTGGATCATGTTCATTTCCACCCTCCTAGCATACGACTAGAGTCCGTCATGGTGTCATATATATACAATTACAAACACATGTATCATAAATGATTGACAATGACAAGTTCACATCTAAGAGCATGGGATAAGTCAAAACCTTCTAATAAATATATCATTCCCCTCTTCCTGCTCCTAAAGCTAAAAATGGGTAAAAAGAAACAACCACAAACATCACTAGAGATACTTCCTACTTCCCAATAAAAAAATGGGTCAATCTTAAGTTCTATGTTTCTCATTTTCAATTTTAATTTGAATTAATATTTATCTTACAATTATATTTCAATAGTTAAACCAAATGGTTCACCACTTCCGATCCATAAGTTCCCATACACCTCAAGACCCGAAATATGGCATCCATTTAATCCACACCATAACACATTCTAGTTCATGTGACCAATGGTCCATGGCTCACCATTCCATAGTTGACTGTTTAGGGTGTCTTCTATAACCTAAGTACTAAAACACTATTTAGGTTATGGAAATAACTCTAAGTACCAACTATATATCGCAATTTCTTATAATAACACTATAAATATAACAAATATATCACACAAGGAACATATCACAAAGTCATGAATCCGATGAATGCATCCTATATTTCATGGAATAATGCATGGAATGTGAATCCTATCAAGTGACTAAAATGATGCATGGGATGCATATCTTCATCTCATTGGGAAATAGTAAAAAGATCCTTAATAATATATATAATAAAATCAAAATCAAATTGAATTACCCAAATGTGGAATCAAATCAACTATAATAGACAAAATCCATAAAAACATGATTTGTTTTAGGAAATTTGGATTTTTTCAATATGTTGGTTAACTACTATCAGGAACAACTAATTACAAAATTAAAATACCTTTCTAATCCATGATTATTATCTCAAGAAAGTATATAATGAAATAAAAGTCCTCTGATACCACTTTATAACATCTTGAACCATATGCCACTAAATGGTTCCTCGAGCTAGTGGGTCACATGGTGTCAAGTGTGCCTCCCCATATGCTAGAGGCTTCTGAATAATATAAAGATCCTAGGGTGTGTCTATGGTAAGACTATTCCATCATGTAAGAGTGTAATGCAGTGCTAATAAACATATTACTTAATAGCAGAATTAGTAATTCAACCAGATATAAGATAAACATCCAAGACTAGAATATATAAACAATGTGATGCTTCCATGGTGGTGTAGTGGTAAAGGATAGGGTCATAACCACATAGTTCTTTGGAAGTTTCATGGTCTGAATACTAGGATTCCACTTTCAGGGAGAACCTCCCCCCTGGGATCCACTCGTCTTGCTAGGTCACCTAGTTCGTAAATGGGTGGGTGAAATGAGGTGCAACCCACCCATGTTGATGGATTATTAAGACGAATCATCACCATGGGGTCTTCACCCTCTGGGATGTTCTTCCATCTCGGATGGAAATAGCTACTTCCCGCATGGATCACTCTATGAAATGATCCCTTCGTGGTGATTGAGGTTTCTTGGTGTGGAGGGTTTGAAAAGGTCACACTTTGGAATTCCATTTTAAAGAAAGGAATATATAAAAAATTCTATAAGTAATCTCATATACGAAATTATTTTTCATCACATGACTCAAAAAATCAGTAAAAAATGTATACAAGAATCCATTACAATACATGTACCAAAATAAAAAAAAGACTATAGATCACTATCTCTATTTAGAATCACAATCCTAGCTCAGTCAGGTGCTAATCTTCTCTTAAGCATAGAACAATCCAAGAATCGTACAATGGGAGCTTACCCATCTCCTTAATTGAATTCATGAATTCATTCTGATTACCTAACGATGACCTGAACAGGTAGTGAGATAACACTCAGTATGCCACCAACAATGGTGTCTATAACAAATACAATTTATGTATAAAAAATTAAATAGTGTTTAATATATAAAATAGGTACAACAGTATAGAAAGTAAAGTTCTCAAGACATATGTGATACTATCTATCCAAATAAGGCCCCTACAAACAACAGTTAGGATCCCATAAACAAGGCTAGTAGTAAAAACATAACTAAACAAGTGTAATATAGCCCAACGAATCCACTATAATCTGATACCTATACTGGGATATCTATAAAACATTCCAAAATTACCACAATTTACTTTATATATAATACATTTTATAAAATCTATCATGTGCCCACCATATAATCCTAAGTGTCCACAATGGCCATTCGTTGTAATCAAAAGTGTTGTACCACAAAGTTCTAGATCCAAGGTATATAAGACCAAGGCATCCATGTTGAGTCTTAGGATCATCTTTATGGAAACTTGGTAAAGTATTAGGTGGAATCCAAGGGGCATGTCAATAGACCATGTCCAATTTGAGTCCAAGAAAACCAGATCCAAGGGGTATCAATAAATAAGGCATCCTACGAAATCAGGATCAAAGTAGGAAAATAAGTCCAAGGAATCCAATACCATAATCAAGACCCATGGAGTAGAAATTTCCATGGAACCCTATAGAATTAGAATCTTAAGAGCTCGTCCAAGGAATCCACTACCATAACAATTCATCCTCTCATTTCATTATTCATTCACAACCATCATAATTCCATGATTTCTTCCAAATAATTTGTATAAATACCATTTAAACAATTTAAATCATTTAATCATCATATATCTCATGGAAAATGAGGAACAACCTTCTCTTAATAATTCAATTCAATTAAATCCATTTATAAAGGATACCTCTAACTAGGTGAGCTTGCATGCACTCCCAAGGATGTATAATAAAAGGAAAATACAAAGGCATACCACATGGGTGTCCTAGGTTGGAGAAACAACCTCAAAAAATCTCAAAGGTGGTAATGGGAAACTTAATAGGTTCCAATTCATCCAATTCAATTATTTAATTAATTAAAGTGGCACCACTAGAAATTCCATCGTGCGACATAATGGAAAATTTTCTTATAAAACACAAAAACCCAAAGGAAAGGTATAGAACACCTACGGTAGGTATTTATTATCCTACTCATAAAGTATCAATATTTGATTCAATACAGATCAATAAAAAAAGAATAAAAGATAGAAAATCTAAAAATAAGGCATATTATCTTGTACCTAAATAACAGTGTTGATATGAAGTCAAATGAATAACGACATAAGGAGAAGGAATAACTCACTAGTGAGGATCCAATGTGACTAACAATATTTGATTCTAAGTTTGAAAAGAGAAACAGTGGCCAAACCTATGGAAGATCTTCAAAGGGGAGTTCCCAATGCATGGCTTCTTTCTGAAGAAAGAAATGAAAGAATAGTTTTAGGTTTTAAACTCATTCATAGTGAAAAAAAATTTACCCAAAATATCTGGGTTACACAGTTTGTCTGCATGGTTGTCCAAACCATGTGCCAACCATGCACCAATATTTACCGCAAGGGGGACCTCACACGGTTCATGCAAATGGTTTAGGAAACCAGGGAAATCCCATGTTATTATCCTATATTAAAAGTCTACAACATATCGCATGGGTGTTCACCCGTAGCTACATGATTTTCTCAAACCTTGTGGCCTCCTGCATCCCACCAACCATCCCTCACATGGTTTCTCAAACCATGTAGATTCGGTCGCATAGTTTTTCCCAACCATGTGGCCTATTTATAATTATCTAAAATTCAGGATCATGACTCTGAATAACCCCTGAACACCCCCAAAACTCATGTGATCTCAAAATTCACTAACAATAGGTCAAAACCAAGGAGTTGAACCAAAAACAAAAAGATATAAACCTCAAAAGAAAACCCATGATCTTACACTCATGATCTACCTCTCAAGAATTCGCATGAATTTTATTACACTACGGTTATTTCTGATATCTTTAAGTAATGGTACCATTTTTCAAATATTTTCTACTTAAGGCAATTAAGAAAATGTCTTTATGAAAACCCGAATTTATTTCTCTCTTCATTCAAAAATCCTTTTTCTTCCAAAACCCTATTTTATAAAAATGTTTTGAATTTTTTTAAATGATATTTTATCTCATTTTCAATGAAAAAGGATTTATAAAAAGTTTGATGTTTTCAAAAGTGTTTTAAATTATTTTTAAAGCTTACTTTATAAGTTTCAAAGGTTATTTTTAAATAAAATTATTTTAAAAATGATTTATGTTTTAAAAAATGTTAACCATTTTCAAAGAATCATTTATAAGTTTCAAAGGTTGTTTTTAATGAAATGGATTTGGAAAAAAAATTATTTTAAAAATTATTTTAAATGATTTTTTAAAACTTCTTTTATAAATTTTTAAGTTTATTTTAAAAGAAAATATTTTCCAAATGTTTTACATTTTAAAAAACATTTCTTAAATCAGAAAGAATATTTTCTCCAAGAAACGTTTTAAATTATATTTCAAAATTATTTTCTATCTAAGAAGACATTCTTTGGTGTTACTTGTGTCTTCCTGGGTATCTGATCCCAGGATACCATTCATACTCTTTTTTTTGAATGGTATATTTTTTGATATCATGATGCTTATGAAACCCACTTATTTTCAAGGGTTATTCTATGATGAAATGTTTATGATACCCTATTTTATTTCATGTGTTATGATATAATGAATTTTTATGATCTTGTGGAACTCATGTGTATAATTTTCATTATGTGATGGGTACGACCTATATCTCCCTCTAATTCATTGGTTAATGATAAATAAATCATGAGTATATATGTTATGTGAGAACCAAATTACATGATCAAAATATTATATGTGAACCCTATTACATGTTCACAATGTTATGTGAGAACCTAATTAAAAGTTCATAATGTTATTCATGAACTTGATTACATGTTCACAATGTTATGCATGAACCTGGTTATATATTAACAATGTTATATGTGAACCTAATTAAATGTTCACAATGTTATGTGTGAGCCTAATTACATGTTCATAGTGTTATGTATAGACCTGTCTTTCATGTCCATAATGATATATATGGACCCAGTTGCATGTCCATAAGTTTATGCAAGGGCCTGATTTCATGTATTTAACTTAATGAGTGAAATGTTTTCTATTTATTCATGTTCACAATGTTATAAAAATATGTGTATGCCCTAAATCTATGTGTTATGCTGATGTTATTCTCTCATGACTCATGTTCTTTGATTATCTTATGATTCATGTCTTATGAACTTATAATCATTATTCAATGACTTAAGATTATGATCTTTGATATAAAGGGTATGGTTTTAAAATGTTATGATCATGTTATTATACATCTATTTCCATGTTATACTTAAGTATATTCATTTTTCCCTTATTGGGAATCTGATCTCACCCTTTCTTATGTTTTCTTTCCCTAGGTTATGAAGAAAGTGTTCATGTAGGGTATGTTAATGAGGAGTAGTAAATGGGAAGATCTTTGTGGGAAGCATGAAAGATCATTTACCATATTAGAAGTTGGTATACCTAGTCTCAAAAAACAATAAACTATTACAGACCTCAGGAATGTACTTTATTAATGTATTGAATATTCATCTAAAAAGAAACAATATTTATGTATGAAATTCCAATGTATTTATACATATATTGGTCATTGAAACATTTTAAAAGTTCTCTATTACGACTATATTCACAAGAGATATTTACTAAGTCTCTATATATAATAACCTAAAAAATACTCACCTGTTACTAACTTCAAACTCTATCTTGTCACTCTCATACCAATATTTCACATCTCAAATTACTGGTGGGTGAACTCCCCAAGCCTAACTTCAGTAAGCTAGGGGCTAAAACCCATGCTAAGGTATCCACACCAGATGGAAGTTATTTCCTCTAAATGAAACATATGACCTACTATCATACATCAATATCCACTATGAAACGCATGAAATATAAAACTAAAAAATGTAATATGTATATATATATCTATCTATAATATAATAGAAATTCATATATATTAAATCCATGAGTACAACTGACGCATCCCAAACAATTGAAGTCCAAATAACTAATGATATGATGGGGGACATCATAATGATATCTCTTATCCACTGACTATCTATATCAACTGACCATCTCCAAGATCCATGATCATCCATTCTCCAAATCAACTTATCTTTATGGATAAAAGGATAACAATATCCAAGTACACATGCAGGTATAAGTATAAAAATACCTAGTATGGTCATTCCAAGAAGTTATCTGAATCCATGTACATCTAATGTCTATATGCATCAATAAAATGAAAATTATAGATAAAATATACATCACCTTTTATCACCATTCAGAATAACCATGATCCACCCTCATCAATGAAAACATATCTAAACTTCATCATGCTCTACAAATAAAAAATTTCCTCAATAAATAATTGAAATCACATTTTGAAAACC
This sequence comes from Viscum album, assembly GCA_963277665.1. Lineage (NCBI taxonomy): Eukaryota > Viridiplantae > Streptophyta > Magnoliopsida > Santalales > Viscaceae > Viscum > Viscum album. Next base: position 1,665,163,036 of record OY728127.1, read on the forward strand.
ATTATATATTTCCTAACTGAGAAATTCACCATAGATACATTATTAATGAGATAGTAGAGTAAATATACATCTCCACCTATCTCGATAGTATTGGGAGAAATATATATCTCTAACTATCTCAGAATTACTAAAAAAATACACATATAAAATGGAGGGAAAAAATATTCATAGTTAGTGTCATATACATGACTAGATGCTAGAGGAAATACACATATCTAGGGATAATGTTGTATATAATATACTAGAGGAAATGTTCATATCTAAGGACGTTAATGAAAATCTAGTACTCAAAATTTCATAGCAGTGGGTAGTAGAGATAGAATCATGTTCCTCATCATCTACTCCAATTAATATACTATTTTAAAAAAGTGGAATATTTATTTGATTAAATTATTTTTGTTTCATTCATATACCAAGAATTATTAAGGAATTATATATCTCTATCCATCCCATATTTCATTCCTTCAAACTGAGGATAATGGAGGAACTTATCCTCTTAATCTGTCATGTATTAAAGATTTCAGAGGAATTAACCATCCTCAATGATAACTTAGAATTATATTTCATCTCTCATCCCAAAGAAGTGGGTGAGTGGTGGCCGATACATGCATATGTCATCATCAGTCTCCACACAAATTATTTGGTGAGATAGGGTATAGTTACTTTCATCCCAATTTAACGCTAAATAAAGGTTGAGTGTATTGGTTATCAATTATCATATCCTAACTCCAATGACATCCATACATCATATGATGCATCATATCTTAGAGTAAATGAGTACACATAATAAATCACAGTCAAGGATCCCACTATCTGGCTCAAAAGACACCCCGTTTAGAAATTTAGAGCTTTAATTACATCCCCATTATATTCACATTTACTAATATCTTAGAAATCCAATGATAAATAAATAATATTTGGTTTTTAGTTATTGAATTATATTACTCATTATATTATTGCACAACCAACATTACTTTCCACCTAAATATATCTGGTTCTCACAACATCACTAGTAAGTTTCCTCATAGAAATATTATAAAATGATATCAATAATAATTCAATAATAATAAGGGTTGTTAATTAATTATCAATATGAGAACCCCATAACCAATTTTATGAAAAAATATTCACTTAGAGTTTTATCTGCATTATCTTGAGTAAGAAAAGTTATTCCACTATATTTTCTATCGATTCTCATAGGTTACTCAAATCCATATCCAAAATATATAACTACCTTAGTCCCAAAGGTTCAATTCATCATTCATTATTATATTCCATTGACTATAATACATTCCTTAAGTACTTTGAATTCCTTTTTAATTATGTCACGCTATCTAAGGGAATATCCATATTTGGTATTATAACATTATCTCATTTATGTACTCATTTTTTCACATTATTTTAGCATATTTTAATGAGTAAAAAGTCAAATATTATTGAAGATGTTTTCTTATTTGATTGAAATGTTTTATTTAATTTTTTTGGAAATATTTCATGTTTACATGGTTTAATGCACACTTTGGTAAGGTTTAGAGCATAAATGAAAACTACATGACATGTAATTAAAAAAACACATGTCATGTTCTTTTGAAGATACATGACTGGGCTAGAAGGAATACATAACCATATTTTCCATTAAGCACTACACACATGTAGAGGATTTTTCACACCGTGTATATTATTTCTAGAAGAAGCTGGTTGAGAAAATTCTATTTCATTCCATCTATAATGATTTTACATGCCATGTATTCCACCAACTGAGTCATGTATCTGGACCCAAGTAATATAAATTTGTTTATTTTTCTTTTTAATAAAATAATTATTATATTTATCCACGTTTATTATTACTTTATTGACATGATTATATAATTATTTTGATAAAATCGTATCTAAAGAAACCAAAATTATATTTTGAGGAAAAATATATATAGTTTCAATTAAAGAACTATTTATGATAAATAAAATAATTTTGAAATATATTCTATTTTAATGAAATCATTTTATTGAATAATTTTTATTTAAATATAAATGATAATATAATTTAATGAAATCTCATGTAATTTTTATAAGTTTCATAATGTTTTTTATGTCTTGAAAAATAATAATTTTTAAAAAATAAAGATTTTTTTTGTTAAAAGCTAAAATTCATATATTTAGAAAACTATTTGGGTAAAATAAATATCATTTTTTACATCATCATGTCAAAATTATCTATTGGTGAATTTTTATTATTTTCTGAGAGATTCGAATTTTTGAAAAAATATTAAATACGGTATAAATATACTGTATGTATTATGAAATCATAATAACCCAAAAGTTATGTAATAAATACTATAAAATGAATCCCTGAACAAAAAAATATTTTACTTTGAAAATATTTTTTTTGAATTTATTTGATTAATTTCACAAACCAATAATGAATCCTCCAAAATCTATATTATATTTTTAAGGTTTTAAAAACAATACTTTATGATCATAACCCACTTTTATAACATGAAAGGTATCATATTACTGATTTTGGTTCAAAACCTTTTAAAATTTTGGAAACCACTCCACTTTTGTAGAAAACATCGGTAAAAACCAAGGATAGGTTTTGGGGTTTTGATTATTTTATTACTTAGAGTCCAAAACCTATATTTAGAAATTAATAAATAATTACACTCTCTTTTCCTACAAATAACCACCCATATCCATTTTATCTTCACTGAAAACCCATTGCGAACAATGTTACTCTAACTATCCCAATCTATATCCCTCCCAGGGTGTTTTAATGATCTTAATAAGATTTTATCAAGGTTTTAGAAGGAACCTATCAGGGTAATTGATTCTCTCCCTCTTCCTCTTTATCAAAGTACTTTATTTTTTATTATGCCTTTTTATTTAAAAATTTTCATGTTAAAGTATGTTTTTACATATCCCTTTACTATCCTTATGACACAAAAGTAATGAGAGACATCCTTGGGCTCTCATTAATCCCATCCATGAACTGTTATATACACCTGTTATGCTGCCAAAATTATTCTGTTGTTTTTCATGCCAAATTTTTGGGTTGTGAATACCCTTACCCATTTCCACTCAAGGGTATTCACCTATTTTTCCCATAATTAATTGATATTGAAATTCTATGTATTTAAACCACACACCTAAATCAAGGTATTAAATACGTTTTTATTTGTATGATATATGTGGCACAAAAATGAATGTACATGATTGTGATGGGTGGGTCATGAATTATATAGCCCTTTAATGCATTGGGTAGCGTTTTTATCTCATGAGATACTATATATAGTTCATGTGGGTCAAACTAAGAACACCATGTTATGATTTCTTGGAAGTTATCCTTGAATTATACTTATGATGTCATGTTTTGTATTATAGAAACATTCATATTATTCCTTGATGATAAAATATTAAAAAATTATTCAATATTAATTATTATTATTCTTACCTTTATATTTCATCATGTAATGCCTCATGAATTTCATATACTAAATTAATTTATTCTGTGATTTGATTATTCCCTTATTTTTATTTATATCACACCGATTTATTATTAACACACCCCAGGTTATCCCATTCATTTTTAAAGATCAATAGAATTTAAAGGGAATGCTATGGATTTTTACATAATGTTATTATAAACTTATTTTAGGTTTTTGTGATATATATCTCATTAACCAAAGGAATTAGGCCCCTAAATATTTTTGGATTGTGTTATTTGTATATTAATGTAATAGATTATTAACAAAAGTGTATAAAAATGTCGGTTTTCATAGTTGGTATCAGAGAAAGTACTAGTTATTTTTTGGTGATTTGGATTAGAAAAACTTAGTGAAAACCCTTCAGATAAGACTAAACATATGAAAAAATCCATAAATTTTGATAAAATATAGAGGGAGTGGATTCCAAGAAACAAAATCCCTACCTAGATACTACAAGTGTATATGGATCTTGTACAGATATACCTAGGGGAAATAACCCTAAAAGAGATCATTGGGTATTAACTCGACTTGTAACCGATTTATGATAAAGAGGCCCTATTGTACACTTAGTTTGACACTCCCGAGGGATATGATTTTGTAAATTAATTGGGTATTTATTAACCAAAATAAAAGGAAGAAAATATTATTAAAATTAATGTTATGAAATAGAAAACTAATAAATAAGACCGAAACCTTTAAATTAACAGGTTAATGAATATGTTCTATTTATGGTTTATCTATTCAATGTTAATAGTTTTCATTTTATATGTTTAATAGTTTCAAAATTCTCATCCCTAATTATATTTTGGATAAATTAAATGATTAGAACTATAATTAAATAGTAAAAGGTGGGTTTATAATCCATTCATGAACATAAAATTTCCTATGTGACCATGGTTCTATGCATTATTTCATATCACACATTTTTTTGTAAAACCATCTGAACACCACCACAAAATATCGAATTTAAGTTATCGATTAAAATATTAAAGGGAAATAATTTTATATCTAAAATATATAACTTTTCCCATATCAATATTTAAGGGATAAATTTACTACTTAATCTTGTGATACTCAATTTACTAGAATATAAAATTATCAAAAGTAAGGATAATCTTTCCTTCTATATAACCAACATAAATTACCTAGGGAAATAAATAACCCTTTATATCCTAAATCACCCTATAATTATATACAAGTGTAAATAAAAGTGTGGATCTCCTTTGTAATGTTCATATCAAGAATATAAATTATTTTCTTATGAGAAATAATATCTAGAATAAATAGTTAAGAAAAATGAAAAGACTATCCTTAATGATATTCCCATTGTAAGAGAATATAATAATGTGTTCCCTAGAGAATTTTTTGGTCTTCCTCATATCTAATAGGTTGAATTATCAAAACAAATTATACTTTGAGATTTTAATATATCCAAGACTCCATATATAATGGCCACTATTAAACCTGATGATCTGAAGAAGAAAATATAGTAGAATCCAGATGAAGGGTTTATACACCTAATGATTCACCATGGGGTGTTCTCATCCTTTTCATTCAGAATAATGTGGGTCAATGTGCATCTACATTTTTTATGTTGATCTCAACAATATCACGATAAAGAATAAGTACCCTCATACATGGGTTGATAACTTGTTTGATAAGCCATGTGGAGCCCAAAACATCTCTTATGTCAATCTTCTGTTAGGATATTATCAAGTAATGGTGGAGGACGAGGATATCAAAAATATTTTTTTTTGAAAGGTATGGGGACTATGAGTTCATAGTGATTCCATTTGTATCCACTAATTCTATAGATATATTCATAGAAATAATTAATATAGTATTCAAGGATTACCTATCCACATTTTTGGTAGTATTTATAGATGATATTTTAGTTTATTGTAAAATAATTGAGGAATATGAGGAGCATTTGAATTTTTTACTAAAGACCATGAAAAAGGAAAAGTTATATGAAAATTAAAGTAATTGAATTTTTTTGATGGATAGCATAAAATTACTAGTCTTGTTATCCCCAGAAAAGTGATATCTATGGATTCTTCAAAGATAAAGTCAATTAAAAGATTTCTCATAACAACATGTTTGATGGATATCCATAGTTTCCTTATATTAGTTGGGGTACTATCACCAATTTATGAGAAAATTTTAATTATTTTAGAACCCATTAACCAAGCTAATATAGAGGGGGGTAAATTCTTTCTAGTATTATGAATATGAGGATAGATTTAATTAGTTAAATGAGTGGATAATCATTTCACTTTTTCTCACATTACCCATTAATGGGGAATGATTTTTGATCTATAGTGATGCATCCAAAAAATTATTTACTTGTATAAAATGAAAATGTGATAGATTATTCCACCCGCCAATTAAATATCCCTGATAAAAACTACCCAAATCATGATTTGGAATTATCTTTAGTGATCTTCACATTGAAGATATGGAAAATTTATCTCTATAGGGTGAGGTGTGACATATATTCAGATAATAAAACCTCAAGTTTATATTCACACAAAAGTAGTCCAAACTGCACCAAATAATGTTTCTAGAACTGACCAAGGAGTCTAAATATTCTATCCATTGCCATAAAAGGAAGGTGGATAAAGTTACAGATTCTCTAGGTAGAAAGGATTATACAACCCTATCCTTGATGTGGACTGAAAGGGATCCAATCAGATTAGAAACAAAAATGATAGATATGAGAAAATAAAATAATCCTACCTTACTAAAATAAATTCTCAACCATAAATTCTTGAGAGTATTATGGAGTCCTGAAAATATGATAAGGATATATAAATAAAGGTAGAAAATATTCTTGAGCTCAAATTTTTTAAATATGGAGTTATAATGTTTAGAACACGGATATGTGTCCCATCAAAATCAAAACTGAAGAGGGAAATTATAGATGAGGAACATAGCTCTTCCTTCACTATTCATACAGGAATCACTAATATATATAGATATATGAAGAAAAACTTCTAGTGGGGTAACATAAAGAGAGAGATTGCAAAATTTATATCTTGATGCTTGGTATTCCAAAAAGTCAAGGATGAACAACAAAATTATAAGGTTATGATGAAATAATTAACTATACAAATATTTAAATGGGGAAATAAAACCATGCATTTAATCATAGTACTCCCCATGGAATTTAAAGGAAATAACACTATTTGGGTGGCAGTTGACTACCTTACAAAATCAGTGCATTTAATTACTATGAAGGAATATTTTTCTATCGGCCAAATTAATTTATATACATAAGAGAAGTGGTAATACTGAATGGAGTACCATTCTCCATTGTATCTGATCAATATCAGATTTTTTCCTTGATGTTCATCAAAAACATTAAATAAGCATTTGATAAAAATCTGAGTTTCATTTATGCTTATCACCCTCAGATGGATGATCATTCTGATATAACTATTAAAAATATAGATAATATATTTAGATATTGTTCAATTTATTTTCATGGTTTTTGGGATCATCAAATTCCACTAGTGGAGGTCTTATATAATGATAGTTTTTATTATAACATTAAAATGGAACCTTATGAGACTCTATATTGGAAGATATGTCAGACTCCAACATACTGGGATAGAGGTAGAGAGTTGAAACTGATAGTACCTGATCTTATCAAATATATTATAGGGAAGGTAGAAACCATTCAAATTCATATGAAATCTGCATAAATTCAACATTAAATATATACTAATAATCATTGATGAGACCTAGAGTTTGAGTTAAGAGGTACACTGTTATTTCATATATCACTATGGAAGAAAGTAATAATGTTTGGGAAGAAGGGAAAGCATAGTCCTAGATACTTCATCCACTTTGAGATCTTATATCACATCAGAGCTGTGACATTTTTACTATCACTCACACCAAACCAATATCAAGTACATTATGTGTTCCATGTATCCCACTAAAGGAAGTACTTACCTAGCCCCAAACATGTACTGAGTATGGCAGTGGTACCATTGGATAATTATATTTCATATAAGGAGAAGCTGGTGAAGATATTATATTATAGATACAAATTTTTATGAAACAAAAAAACTCACTTAGTCAAAGTAATATGGTGGAAACAAATTTTTGAGGAAGAAATAAGGGAATAAGAAGAAGTGATGTAATAGAAGTACCATCATCTATTTCAGTGTATTAAATGAAATTTTAAGGATAAAATTTATGACCATAGGAAGAATTTAATGTAGAAAACTTTTATAAATGAAACTACCTTTTGAATAAATAAATTCCTTATTAATTAATTTTTTTATATAAAACACACTCAATATGTTTCATATGGTATTTTTCACCATTATAAAATATAGCCATAATTTTCCTATTGGGTTTAAAAGAACATTAAGCATTATAATTGTTGATAATATATCCATTTAACATTTATCATTAGGATTATTATACATTAAGGGTTATGATAATATCTAATTGAAACATAATGAGGAAGTGATGGCCTTGACCAGAAGGATTATACACTATAAAGCCCATTTTTAGTGCCTATAAGGGTGATGGAGTCATTGGGATTTCCCTTTACGAAGACCAAGATATGCTTTAAGAGCTATAACTCAAGTGAAACTAGTTTTGGGATAATTTCAAGAATATCAATATCATATCCTAAACCTTTTTTACTAAACTACCCCAATAAAGTACCATCATCGCACAACTTATCCTTAGGGCATGCACTTATATAATAAGGGGTTATGTATCTTTACCCTAATAGTATGGATTTCTATTTATCTGTTTATGAAAATAATGATATGATTTATGTAATATAATTATTAATTTATATACATTATTATATAATGTGTTTGAAAAAATTATATATGAAGAAACCAAAATTGAATTTTTGAAAAAAATATAGTTTAAATTGAATCAGTCTTTATAATAAATACAATGGTTATGAAATAAATTTTAATTTCATTATATAGTTTTATCAAATAAAACTTCTTTAAATATAAGTGATAATATAATTTAATGAAGTCTTATGTAATTTTTATAAGGGCCAAAATGTTATTTTTGTTGTGAAAACTACTATTTTTAATAAATAAGTATTTTTTGGTAAAAAGTTGAAATTACTATATTTATAAATTTATTTTGGTAAAATAACTTTTATTTTTGTAATCATTACATCGAAATTATAAATTACTAAATTTTTCATAATTTTCTGAGATAGTTGAATTTTTGGGAAATAATTAAATACTATATAAACATGTGGTTTGTATTATGACATCCTAATAGCCAAAAAAATAATGTAATAAATATAGTAAAATGAATCCATGACAAAAATATATTTCACCTTAAAAATAATGTGTTTTTGAAGTAATTTGATTCATTTAAAAAACCTATAATGAATCCTCCAGAACCTATATTATATTTTAAAGTTTGAAAAACAATTATTTATGAACATGACTCACTTCCCAATCATGAATAGTATTATTTTAATGATTTTTGATCTTGAACTAATAAAATTTTTCAAAACACTTTTTCAAAACTCTCCACTTTGTTAGAACCCATTGGAAAAAACATGTAAAGGTTTGTGGTTTTGATCATTTAATTACTTAGATTCCAAAAATTGGAGTTTAGAAATTAATAAATATTTACCCTCTCTTTTCTATAAATAATTACCCATCCACCATTTTCTTGTAGAGATACAATCCTTTTACAAATATTATTATAATTTTTTTAACATAAATATCTAGTAAAAACAAACCAAAGTATTGAGAGTTTGAGTGTCTTGGGAATATTAGGAACATAAAGCATCATCATTATACTAAAACAAAACATCATTATTTATTTCACCTTAATGAGCTCTTAAATCCCCTATATCCCCTAAAACTTTATAGGATAACCTGGGGAATGCATAAAATAATTTGGTGAGATATAAATCCTATTAAGGTAATATACATGGTAATGAATCATAGCATATGAGTCATAAGGCATAACATGATGACATAGAAGACAAAGATCAAGATTAATTATATAAAGGTATAACATAAAAGACATGGAATCATAATTTCATGGAAACATTGGAATGTGGAACCAATATATAACATGAAATAAACATAAGTAAATGATAACCACAATAATGACATCACATGGTGGATAGAGTCCCATCGTGGATTAGGTACACTCCATAGTCCCATACATAATGTCTCATGAGAAAAAAACATTACCCAATGCATTGGAGCACTATTTGGGAGAACCCAGCATAACATGTACATGATTATGTGTGCAAAAAATTGAATCAATCATAATGCATAAACATAATAATTACCTATCTGAAGAAATTTGTTTCATAATCTTGCCTCGTATCATAAAAGTTTCCCATCAAAGAAATGGGTTTTATTTGAGAAATTGTCTTTAGGCCTGTGTTACCCCACTCAATGGAATGGAGAATTAGATAGGTATAATTATTTTAGTTCTTGTAAAATGAGAGTACAAGTAAATAAGTTAAATAAAATGGTGTTAATTTACTTCTATAAATTATAATTTTTCTGAATACCCATACACGTTCTGATATAGGGAAGATTCTTTTAGTAAAAATGTTAACGTTAAATTTTTAGTTCATTTAGGTAGTTTTACTAACCATCACAAACTAGTTTACTCCTATTTTATATTATTGATATATATTCATTCCCAAATGTAAAATAATATATAATAAATTTATTATCAAATTATTGAACTATAAAAATATTTTAATGACTATACTTGAAGGTGGTGGAGGAAAAAAAAGTACATTTTCCATGGTAGCAAGCTTCATAAAATTAAGGGAATTCTCAAAGGATAGTTGATCTTTGAGAATAGAAGGAACATCATCAAGGATATTAGATATTTTCAAAAGATGTGTTCTTTGTGAAGTCTAAGTGAGCTTTTCAAAAATTCAAGAGCCTTGCAAAGTCCAGTTTGAGTTCTGTGAAATAGTGAGCTTCGTGAAATGAGGTGTACTTTGCGATTGATGGTTTGAGCTTCGTGAAAGAAGGAGACTCACAAATTTGTGAGAATTTTTAAGGTTGTTCTGAAGGTATTTACCAGTGTTCTAAAGTTAAGTGATATTCATCAGAAGATGATAGTGTGACATCAATAGAGAATCAACATATAGTGGAGAATGCATTAATTTGTGATAATGAAGAGACCTACAAGTCTATAAACTGTGATAGTATCTTCCAAATAAGTAGTGAGTACACTTAATTTGAGATATCAATGATCTTTTAAATAGTTATTGGTTGTAAAATTGGAGATATAGTGATTCTAATCCAAACATTGTAAACAGTAGTGCACTTATAGTGGATTTGTTACATCGGCACATTGCCAGTGTGCTCCTTGGATGTAGCCCAGTGAGGTTGAACCAAGTAAAATTGTTATGTCTCATGAATGTTTTAATTCTGTTTCATATTATGATATGGTAAAGAGATATAATAGAGTTTTTTATATAAAAACAAGATCAAAAGGGTATTTTTTTAATCTTTTATACCCTGATTCACTCCCCCTATCAAGGTATTTGACCTAGTGGACCTAATGGGAGGGTATAAGATGAAAATTTCACCATAATGATAACATATAAGTATATTTAGTATACTTATGTTGCTTTTTTTAGGTATATTGGGATCTGATGGGGGTAGTGGTAGAAGAATAAAATTGAAAGAGAGTAGTTGAGAATCTTACCTCCTCCTTTGGTGGTCTATTCTTAGGATACCCCTTAAGGAATAATATAAGGGTATTTGGATGATATCAATAGAAAAATGACATGTGATATATGAATAGATATATATTTATGTACAAATTGGTAAATATTCAAGGCTTTTAAGGTGTAAGGTGAATGTGTTGTGAGGGGTGGTATTTATACAGGGAGGAGAGGAGTGTTTTTCATTATTATATTCATTGTAATATTATTTTGGATTAATAATATCAATATTATTGATTATTATCACTATAAAAATTTAATTGTGCAAGTGAGTTTTGAATAATGTTTTAATAAATCATCCATGACTCAAAAATTCACATGTTTATCTTATAATATTAAATATTGTATTTTTTTGTATTTCACAATTCATGCAAAATTCAATTATTTTCAAAAAATACCAAAAATTCACCATAACAATATTTTGTTGTTTATAATCCAAAAATAAATTATATTTTATAAAAATAGTTTTATAAATAAGAAAATTATAATTTTTAAATAAAATACTTATTTATTTGAAAAATAATAACTTTAATATTATGACCAATTCTCTGACCCATTGAAAAATTACTCATGTTATCATAAAATTTTATTATTATTATTATTAAAAATAATATTAATTTATAAACACATTATATGAAAATAAACTTTCTTTTTCATATTTATATTTTTTATAAAAATAAAAATAAAACAGGTATGTTTTATAAAAATACGTACACTTATTTTATCAATTTTAAAACATTTATTTACCTATATCATGATATAAATATGTCATATTTTTATTTTATAAGATACCCAAATACTATTTTACACTTACATGGGTAAGTATTCTATTATAATGGTCATGTTACTATTCCTAATGCTCATATTACTATTCCAATGGCCAGGTTATTATTTCTACAGTTGGATTTCTATACCAATAATAAAATATTTAATATTCATATGGGTTTACTAATTCCTATAAATACCTCATATTTCATTCATTCATCATTAAAATATGTTTTATCCTAGTGTTATACATTATTTTTCATTTATTTAGTGTTGTTCATGAGTACGATTATTCTGGGGGATCGAGAATATCCAAATTTTCCTATTATTATTGTATTTTTTTCATTTTTTAACCAATTATATTACCTTAAATTCTTATGGATTTTTTTATTCTATAAATGTAATGTTTAAATTAATATAATAAAATGTTTTTAGTTTCATTATGTGTTGTTTGTGTATTATATGATATTTTATTATAAATATGACTTAATTAAATATTCAGAAGATAAATTCCAATTATATAATTATAGGTCATTACATTCTTCCACCATTAAAAAATTTATCCCTTGAAATTTCCATTTACATACTAAGGTGAGAATATGTGAGGGTACTTTTTCTTTATCTCTTCCTCTAGTTCCTAGGTTTCCTCTTTATACTTATAGTTTCACCAAAGTACTTTGACAAGGTGAGTTGTCGTGTAGCATATAACTTTATCTATATGGTCTAAGATATTCAGTATCTTCTTTTCATAATATAGATCACTTTCTAGTTTTACCACCTCATTTTTGAATATATATGAGGGATATTGTATGGTCTTTCTCAATAGAGATGTATGGAATATTTTATGTACTTGAGAAAGTATTGATGGGAGTGATATTTGATAGTCTACAACATTGATTTGATCGACAACCTCAAAGGATCCGATGTGCATGTGACTTAGCTTACCCGTCTTCCCAAATCTCATGACTCTATTCCATAGAGATATTTAGAGGAACACTTTATCTCCAACCTCAAACCCTAGTTCTCATTGATTATTTTTAGCAAAACTCTTCTATCAACTTTGAGTAGTCTAGATTCTATGTTGAATGGTCTTAAACTTTTCTAAAATTTCCTCAACCATTTTAGGTCCCAACATATTTCATTTGGAAACTTCATCCTAACACATTGGTGTTCTACATCTCTTCCCATAAATGGCTTCATATAAATCAATTTGGATGATTTTTTGGAAACTATTATTATAAGGGAACTCAACCATAAGAATTTGTTAATCCCATCCTCTTTTGAAATACATAATGAATGATCTCAATATTTCCTTAAGTGTCTATATATTTCACTCATATTTTCCATCATTTTGGGGATGATAATTCATATTGAAGTTCAAATCAATGTTTAGAGCATATTTTATAAACATCCAAAACATGGTGGTTAATCTCATGTTTCAATAAAACATAATCAATAATGTTGTTCCACATATAATCACTACTTATTTGATTTATATCCTTGCAATTTGATTGAATGATAATTCCTCTAAAATCGTAATGAAATGATCAGTCATCATAAGATGATCCACCATAACCCATATAGAATTATTCCCTTTGGATTCATTAAGATGTCCTATGGAAAAATCCATAGCAATGCTCTCCCATTTCCATGTTGGTATGTGTAATGGTTTCATCATGCCCTTAGACTTTATTCTTTCAAACTTTACATGCTGACATATGAGGCATTTTGATGTATATTTTGTGATATCCTTCTTTGTAAAGTCCCACCAATAGTTCTACTAGAGATCTCGAATCATCTTTTTTCTCCTTGGGTTTATGGATATGGTTGAGCTATGTGAATCATTCAATAACTCCTTCTTTTTCTTAGGATTTTATGGTACACATATTCATGACCTAAATATTATAACTCCTTATTCATAAATTTCAAACTCTAAGGATTTATATTTTCTTGTAGCTTCTACATTATTTTGTATTTCCACACCATCTCTTTTATCATCTTTTATCTTTTCCATAAGGTATGCTTGAGAAATAATTTGATAAAGGAATAACTATGTCAGTAAATTTATGATTCCCATGTACATCCTTTGAAAATCTAAGAATATTAGATGCTTCTCAATAATAATTACTGATAAGGTTTCTAGATAAATTCTACTTATATCATTTTCAACTTTATTTTTATTCATAGGATAGTTGTGGATTGAGATGACGTAGTCCTTAATCTAATATAACCATATTTATTGGTTCATATAGATATCCTTTTTTGTGAATATATATTTGAGGCTCCTATAATCCGTTCATATCTTACACTACTCCCCATATAGAAAAATATGTCATATTTTCAATGTAAAGATCACTAAAACCAAATCCAAATCATGTGTTGGATATTTATACTCATGAAATTTCAATTTCCTCGAAGCATAGGATATCAATTTTACATTTTTAATCAGTATATAGTCTAATCCCATATTTGAAGCATCATTGTATGCCACAAAAGTTGTCCATTTGATGGTAGTGTGAGGACTAGTGTACTGATAAGCCTCTTTTTCAATTTCGTGAAGTTATATTCACATTAATTAGTCTAGAAAAACATTACTCCATTATATGTAATCCAAGTTATTAGGTTTTAAATTTGTGAGAATTTTCTCACAAAATATCATAAATACCCAGATAGTCCAAATAAACTATGGATCTCTATTATAGATGTTGGTCTAGGACACTCTTAGATTTTTTTTATCTTAGAGGGGTCCATAGATATCTCTTTTATAGTGATAAAATACCCTGATAATGATACTTAATTCATCTAGAACTCACATTTATTTTACTTTTCATACAGTTATCCTCTTGTAAGGTATTTAGTATTTTATTAAAATTCTCCACATACGACTTCTTTATTTTGGAGTATATCATAATATCATCTATAAGGGTTACCGGAAAAAAATAATAACCTCCAAAGACTCTATTCAATAAATCCATAAATTTTTTTTGTATCATTGGTGATTCTGAAGAGAATCACTATGAACTCCTAGGGTATATACCTTGTTCAAAAGGAATTCATGAAATATATTCCTTCTTCACCATTAATTAGTGATATCCCGAATAATGGTTCATATTAGATAAATACCAGTCCCCATGTAGTTGATCAAAAAATTCATCAATATATGACATGGGATACTTGTTATTTATCATTATTTCTTTGAACTTGTGATAATCAATGTACAGACACATTGAACCATCCTTCGTGACAAAGAGGAAAAACAGACCAAATAATGAAGCATTTGTTCATATAAAAATCTTTTCTAGATTCTATTATAACTAAAAATTTAATTATTATAACTAAATGGTGAATATTATATAAGGATTCTTGAATATGGGAAGAGATACATTTATAATTTCAATTGTGGACTCAACCTCTCAACCAGGAGGAAGACCAGATAGCTCTTTAGGGAATACAATAGTATAATCCATTAAAATGGGAATGGATTCAAGTATGATTCTCTCATTTGTCTAAATAATAAGAGATAGATATGATTTCTCATAATGAAATAATAACCACCATTGAGATGAATATTACAAAGGAGATTCATCCTCCTCCTTATACTGTATAATATTGGAGGATGAATCGGGATGTGATGAGTGATCTGCCTCTCCTAAAAATAGATGTTGGATTTATATAAAAAACCACTCCATTCTCAATATAGAAAAAATTTCACAAAAGGATATATTATAATATTTTCTAGATGGTTTAGTCTATAGAAATTGATCGGGGATGAATTATATAAGTTGGATGAAATAATTTCTCTATTTTCAGTTCTCACAGATAGCTCAACCCCCATGTTTTACAGTAGTGTTTGAGTAGTTATACTAATTTTGAATGATATTAAAAATTGTATAGAACTATAATAAAAAATTGTATTTTATATTCTTGGATAAATAACTATCATACCTATCACCACATCATTATAGGGATCCACCTTAGCAGTAGTGATAAAATATTCCCTTCCATGCTCTTTAGGACATGAAGGTTGTTGTCATGGATTATTTATGATAACCCTTGTATTAGGGAATTGTTTCAAATAATTAACATGTTAATTTAAGTTGAAATTTGTACCATAGGTTGAGTTTTGTTCTGAACCTTATTTTCCTCTACCTTATTATAGGGATTCTTCATATCCTTTCGACATTGATTAATCTAATTCCATCCTTTTCCACACTAAAAAAATCTCTTAGTTCCCTTCAAATAGTTTCTAGGAATATTCTTCCCACACTTTTTACATGTGAGATATTGAGTTTCTTTAAACTATAAGATTTATCCATTGATCCTCCTAAGTAAAAACCCATCTTAAAATTTTTATCTTTAGGCCCATGAGACTATAGAGGGTCTCCAATATCCATCTCAACATTAATGGTACCACAAAAAATATCTTCATTTATATTAAAGTCTAAAAATTCTACAGGTTTTAGTAGACTTAGTTTTAACCCTCTAAATAAATAGTACACCTTACTTTAAATATTGATAAAAAAGCCAAATACATGCCACAAAATCTTATTCCTTTTGATTTAGTCCAAGTAAATCCCTCTCTATTTTAATACATCAAGTTTGAGGAAAATATTAATTGACAAATATTTTCTTGAATCCTTCACATTACATATAATCAATATTCCCTTTGTAATTCATGATCTTGATCAATTTCCACCACTAATCGGGTTCCTATTCAAGATGTTAAACATACAGTATGAATTTCTATTGTTTCAAGATTTGGAGGATAGAGAATATCCTCTCAATAAAGTTAACCCATTATTCCACGATGAGGGTATTATAAGATTCATAAAAGGCGGTAGGTATTTTTCACATAAATGACTCAATAGAAACTATCTCTTTCTTATGATAAGGAGGTTGTTCCACATGATACAAATTATTTTTCATAGTATAAGTAAGTTGAACTAGTGATTCCATAAACTTCCTATCTCACACACCCAAAAGGATAGGCATATCATTAAGGAAATCATCACATTGCCTATAAAATTGTTTGTTGTCATGGTTCCTCATATTTCCCTCCATTAACAAAAATAATAATAATAATAAGGGATGATAATACATTAACTAGTGAAAATATAAAAGGGAAACAATTAACTTAGTAGTAATAACTTATAAATGAAAAGTATATCTTAAAATATGAGTCTCTATATTTTCATCTAGGTTATCCATAGTAATGTTTCTTATTAATTTTTCTAACTTAAAAATATAATTAATTCCTTCATAATGGTTCATAGATAGTTTTTGAATTTTCAAAAGAATATCGCCATAAGTATCAAACTAGGTGAGTAGTAAGGGTCCATTCACTGTGGACCCAGATAATGACCGATATATACCCAACCAACTCTTTTCAATATTATTACCCATATATTCATCTAAAACAAAACCACATACCCTTGTACTATCCATACAAGGATGTATTTTCTTAGGAACCACTTACTCTATACATTAATACATTTCAATATACTATTCCCATAAATTGAATTATCCTTAGGGTTCTCACTAAATTATTCTAGTCTTAATCCCCAAAAATAATTAGGTCATCATATTATACCAACTATAGAGAGACAATCCTTTTACAAAAATTATTACATAATTTCTGAAATAAATATACACTAAATACAAACCAAAGGATAGAGAGGCCTAGTGTCTTGGGAAGAATAGATACATAAAACTTCAGCCTAAAAATAAAAAATAATATATTTATTTATTTATCCTTAATAATCTCTTAAATACCTTCAAGATCCTAAAAAACATATGATAACATGTAAAATAAATAAAATAAAGTGGTGAGATATAAATCTTAGTAAGGTAAAATACATGTTAATGAATCAAAGAATATGTGTTAGAAGGCATAATAAGATAACATAAAAGGAAAATCTCATGAATAATCATATGGAGGCATAACATAAAAAATAGAATCATAAGATCATGGGAACATAATAATTTTGAATCAAAATATAACATGACATAAACAAATGTCAGGGATAATCTCCAAGACAACATCACATGGTGGGAAGAGTGCCATCATGGATTAGGTTCACTCCATAATCCTATACACAATGTATCATATGACAAAAACATTACAAAATGAATTGGACTTCTCTATGGGGACACACGTCATAAAATTTAAAATATTATGTGTGCCACAAAATAGAATCAATAATAGTTCATAAAAATAAAAATTAACTATGGGAATAAATATATTTCATAATCTTTCCTCATTTCATAGGAATTAACCATGGAAATAAATTGGTTGAATTTCAGAAATATAATTTAGGAATGAATTACCCTATAAAAGGAAGTAATAATAAACTAGGTATATATGTAAGATACATATATAAATAATTTAAAAGAACTATATAATATTAAAAATATAGATAAAGTGATTTCCCGATAGAAATTTCATAATACAAAGAAAAGGTGTTGTTCTGAGATATCACTCACCTTATGTCCTAGAATTGCTCATCACATTCCCTTAACATCCTATATATTTAAATTAGATTAAATGACTAATAAATTCATAAATTTTTCAATATTTATTTTATTTATAGTAATTTTTCAATATTCCTTTATAATCATTTCAATGAGATATAGTGTTTAATTTCACTTTTCTGAGGGCATTCATCTCATTTTTCCATGGGTGGATCACTTATGGACAATTATTGGAGTTCTTATCAAATGGGACTAATTCTACAAAAGTGAAATGAAATAGTATTCATTTAATTTTAGAATTTATAATTTTCCAAAATACCCATATGTGTTCTGGTATAGGGATGATTCTTTTTGTAAAAAATTTAATGTAAAATGTTTTGTTCATTTAGATGGTTTTAATGACCATCATGAAATATTTTTTTCCTATTTTATATTATGGATACATATTCATTGTAGAATATTATATAAGTTATAATATACTTATTATCATCTTATATTACCTTAATAATATTTTTATGACTATCCTTGAAGGTGGTGGAGAAAAATTAAGTATGTTGTTCATGATGGTGGTGAACCAACCATATTGTAAACAAAGTATTTGTTTAAGAAATAAAATAAGGGAGGGTAAAATATGGATATTTAACCATAATAATAATAAATCAGTATATTTAGGATAATTAATTTTCTATTTTAGGTGTTTGGGTCTAAAACCTATATATTTTTCAATAAGGACAATGTGTTCAATAACATATATGACATGCAACATCAAGCTTAGACGACCCATATAATATATTTTAAAAATATGACCATTATAACATAGCCATTAAATTAAAGGGTATGAATAGGATTAACCAATTTATGAAATATATATATATATATATATATAAAGGTTCCTAATCAATACAAATTTATTCATAAATTCTTAGTAAATAATCACTCAAATTTTTAGTAAATCCATTTTATGATTCAAAATGAATTTACTTCAAAAATGGTTTTATTTTTCATTACATGTTTTGGAATTATAATTAATTTATACCAATTTTAGAAATTTTCTTCCATAAAAATAAGAAAACATTTTAAATTATCTTATAAAATTTACTTTAGGGTGATATTTTTGGATTTTTCTAAAAAGGGCTATTTATAGTAAATTTTGAAAAATACTACTTTTTTGTAGAACTGTCACTTCTTTTCAAAAAGTTTATTAATATATAAGTATCATTATGATTTTTTATTAATTTTAAAAAAATTATTATTTGTTTTAATTTAAAATAATTAGTTACAATTGAATAATATTTTTACCCAATTTCAGTATAAGTTTATTTTTAGTCTTAAAAATGAAATTTTCTAAAAACTATTTTTAAATGAATAATGTTCATCCATTTTAATTAATTAAAATAAACAATAATATATAAAGATATAAATGATATGTATATATTTTATATCTAAATATATGAATTTAAATCCATATAATTAATATCACTTGTCATAGAGTTAATGTAAGATCATATTATACTAGAAAAATGCATTTCTTGAGAAACCATTTTTTGACATGATTTGTGGATTTATTTTTAAATATAAATTCTACCACTTATGTGAATTTAATTTTATTAAATTTATTCAATATTTATAATCATAATTATTAAAATTATTTATTAATGTAAACTTAGTTTTTGTTCATAATGAGTAATAAAGACAATAAAATTTATTTACCACGATTAAGGTTAAAACATGGATTTTCATGTTACATGTGCTTGTAATAAAATTAATTTTCCAAACACATAGGATTTTTATTTTATGAAAAATATTTAAAATTAATAATAAGTGGTTTCAAATTATCTAATAATCCTTCTTTTATTTTATGATTAAAGGGGCAATTATCTTGGTTAAAAAACTAGTTACTGTGGTGAAAACTAAAATGATAAAAGTAAGTAAACTTAGAGGATAGGGGAATTAAATGTTTAAGAAAATTTATTTTTATGTTATTGAGGTGTTTATATACCATATCATATTTCACAAAAATTATTTATCAATTTTTGAGGCACATTGAGTGAGAGTGAATTCCCATTATTGAATAGTTTTAGGTATTTACAAAAATGAAACTTCTCTTAAATTATAAAAAGGCACTCCCTCCCCTCACTTATTCATTCATATCAAGACATTTGGCTCAAGAAAACCCCAAAAATATCTCCCAAAATTTCTCATCCAAAATATATAACTTTTCTTCTTCTTAAATAGAAACCCTAGTGTTCTTAAAAAGGGATCTAAAGGAGGTTTCACTAAAAGTATGTAATCTTCTTAATGAAGCTCTTTATTTTTATTTCTTCTTATACCAACTTAAATTATGTCTTAAAACTTTAAATATAATAAAACTAGTATCTAAGATATAATTATATTTTATGATATTTATGGAATAATATTTATCTATCTCATTCTCTGTAAAATGGGAGACAAATCAATAGTTCATGTGTAGGGTAGACTACCACGTCGCGAACCGATGTAATTTGTTTTCCATCACCAACTCACATGGATATTCATAATTATGGAAATATTTAATTTAAAAGATAAATATTACATGTTATTAATTATTTAAAATTAATATATCATCTACTTACTTACCCTCTCACCCATTAATGGAATTATATCATCACTCGTGCATACGTAGGACCTACCGTATCCACGAAGCGATGTGATTCATTTTTCATATAAATATTTAAATAATGGTTTCAAAAATATATAAATGAATAAATATTATATTTAAAACATTAATATAATTTTTTAGATGATTGATCTACATACTACTCACAATAACCATAACTTCCATTACAAAATTTTCATGAGAAAATGAAGCATTTTACACCTAAAATAATGGTAATAATGAAATATTATTAACAAATAGGTGATAAGATGTTATAATAATATCATATATGATATTATAAATATGAATATAATTTTTTTAAAATCAATAACATGTTTAAAATTATTATACATGGGGTTAATGAATGTTCAAATAAAGGGAAATGTGAGGTAATGGATTTTGTCCCAATTTTCCTTCATTGAGGAATATTTAATTATTATGCACCTAATTTATTTTATACAATTTATATACTCCCCATTTTAAATATAATATAATTAATACTTCCTAATTTAAGGTATTTTAAGTTTAAATTTGAATTATTTCATCCAAGTGAATTTTACTTTAAAGTTATCAAGTGGTAAGGAATTTTATAACTCATTTTTTTCACTCGGTTATATTACTTCTTCATTATATATGATATTATAATAATATGTGTGTAAATAAAATTGATTATTTTATTTTTTATTTCTAATTTTTTATATGGATTTACATTTGACACACATAATCACTTCATTGATTAATTCTCACTTCAACATTATGATCTTGATAATGGTTTATTTCAAAATCTCATTTTAATCGAGATTGTTTATTTTGGATTTCAATTGAAAATATTATTTTATTACTTTATAATAAAACCATTTAATTTTATCCTCCGATATTTTTTCATGATATTTGAAAGTAATAGAACCATTTTCCTATTGTTGGTACTTAAAATTATTGAGAAAATATTCTTTAATAAAATCCAACTTTATTTCTATCTTCAGTTGAAAATACAATTTCTTCCAAAAACAGGTTTTTTAAAAAAGTCTTCAAATTTCTTTTAATACTTTACAATGATTTTTTAAATTAATTTTTACCCATTATTGGCTGTAACACCACAAAAATTATTAAAAAGTATCTTTATTTGGCAGTATGTATGGCATGGAACACCAAGTATTAGACGGAATATAACCTCTAAGGACTTTATGATATATTAATATTTTAAATAAATTTAATCTATTATATAGCTTTAAATACATGAAATACTAAGTTAGTTTATGTTTCCCACAAAAACTGGTTTCTTTGATAGCTTAAATTACACACAAGACCAAGTTTCACTAAATACTATTAATATTATTATTTAAAATGAAAATTATCACATAGCCATTAAATTAGAGGTTATGAATTGGATTAAATATGTTATGAAAATATATGATTGAATTCAATATTTACTAATTAATTAGTAATGAATATCTCAAATATATTTTCTTCATTTTGAAAATACAAATTTTTGGCTGAGTGGAAACCTTACAGAAAACTAAATATCAATTTCAAACATCACCCAAAAAAACAGCATGCACCACATTACCTAATACTAAATGCTACATTAAAATTCTAAAATTCAAACTCAAAAGTTGGAATCGTGGGCAACGCATGCCGCCCAAGAAACCCACCATCGAGGAATAACTAATATCCATTATCACATCATCAGCCCAACATATCATTACTATCACCATCATCACATTTTTACACCACCAAGTCATCGTCCTCATCAGCTCTTCATTTCTGGCCTCTTCCAACATCCACCGGCTGCGCCAAACTTCTATCCACCACCACCATTAGCGTCGCTGATCAAACACCACACCAAAACATAGAAACCCATAAAAATCACCATGTATCCACCCCCCATCAAGAGAACACATACTAGTAGAAAAAGGATATTAAATCAATAAAATAAAGATCAAGCCTCTTAGACGATTGATATCCACTCGAACAACACCTCCCAAAGCTTGTGTTATAGAAACCTCGTAAAACCGACTTGGGGAGGAGAGATGGTACCCAAATCCATAGTGGAGTAGGAGAATCATGGAGTATTCACAAGGAGTCATGATTTTTTTCAGCATCTCCTGACCAAACAGAAACCCCACTGTCACCTAAACATAGTCCGAGCCACCTAGAACCCCCCACCACAATGCACAACACAACCTAAAACCTCTTAAACCATCACACTTGACTGGCCTGGAACGAAGTAGTGGATCTAGATTTTTGAGAGGTGTATAAGCGGGAAATAATTCCATAGAAATACATAGTCATGAAATCACCATTAGAATCACAATAAAACAAAAATGACAATTCATCACCAGAAAAATAGATACCACAACTCCATCAAAAATCCCCAACAGAAAGAAAATTGCAACCCAAAGCCACTAAAGTATAAGGAAGGAGAAAATGGAATTGATGACCTAATACAAACACAGGAATGAAACCATAATATGAATAGTGGGGGAATGAAACCCTAGGAAGAAGTATAGGAAGAAGATAGAAGCCAGAAAGGCGCTCCTAAAAGAACATCGGGGGTTGAAACCCTAGGAAGAAGAAAGGGGATTGCTTCAGGGAGCTCATTAGAAGAGAAGAGAGGCCGAATGAATTTCCAACACTAGGGAAGGGAAGTTGAGGAAGAAGAAGATAATAATTCTCCATAGAGAACACTGGGAGATAACATGTCCATCCCTCCAATTAGAAATGAATATAAAAACCAATTTAATAAAGGAAATGTTTTTATAAAAAAACTATTATTATGCACCAAAGGCTTTTTAATCCCAATAAATTAGATTAATTAGTATTAGTGAATGATTAAATTTACATATTAATTTTTTACACAAATCCAATATATTTTATAGGCATAATTTAAGAAAAAAAAATCTAATTTTACTAAAAAACTATATTTTTTTAAAGATAGGTTTGCCGCCTTTTAATGGTGCATGGGTTTTAAAACAAAATTGTGATACTTTTAGAAATATTATTTGAAAAAATAAACTTCTTTTTTGAAATTATAATGTCAAAATTATATTAGGGTTAATTTTTGGTATTTTTTTGAGAAGTTTCATTTTTTGAGAAATAATGGAAAATAATGAATTTAATTGAAAAATGACTTTAATCTAAATAAATTATATTTTGAATTAGTTTAAATAAAAATTATAAAAATTATAAATATATTAATCCAATTTATTTTATAAACCTAATTTACAATCCCATCCATGGGATTAATTTTAAATTACTTCCTACCACTTATGTGATTTGAATTTTAAAAAATGGATTTCATATTTTTAATATTAATAGTTAATAATGAATAGTATGTTAAACTAAGTTTTTAACCAAATATATTATTAAAAAATATTAAAATTAATTACAGTTATTAGGGTAAAAATGAGTTCACTTAGTAGTAAAAATTAAAAATTAAGGGGGATAAATGACCTAAACACTTGTAAAAAACCAATTTTTTGGACATGTTTCTACCATATCCTCCCTTTTAAAGAAAATGGATCATTATTGGAGGCACATTGAATAATGGATAAATCCAAATAGTGTTTACCTTTTGGTATTTATAAGAGTGTCACTCCACCACTATAAAAAGGCACCACTCCCCTCACTTATTCACACCACTCAAGAATTTTGGCTCATCCAAACCATACCAAAATAAATACCCAAAATATCTCACCTAATACTATAATATTTTTTTATATAAATAAAACCATGTTAGGATTTTGGTATAAACCAAAAAAGTTACTTGAATAAGAGGTAACATTCATCAATAAGAACTTTTGTTTATTTCCTAATCAACCCACTTCAATTATTCACATATATTGATTGTATAATATCATAATAATATTAAATAAACTAATATGTTTTTATTTTAATTGTTTTACCTACAAATTCACAAACTTACATCAAATTTTATACACAATCATAGATCATGTGTACAATGGACTACAACCTCATAAACCAATACCATTTGTTCTTCTAGTACAACCTTTTAATGTTTGAAATAATGATGGATTTATAGTTAATATATTATATATATCATATTTATAATTTTTTTATTCTTATTTAATTATTATGTGACACATACCTTCATGTTTTCCAATTTTTTGGAATATGATATCATCATTCGTGTGTACGATGGACTACCGGCTCATAAAGTGATGTGATTCGTTCACACTTTACATGGAATGTATTAAGGATGGTTTGATTTAAAATAATTGATAAATATTAAATTAATATGATAGTTTAATTATAATATACATATATATCATTTAATTTTCTTTCTTTAATACGATAAGAAAATGGAAATAGTGTTAATGCATACGTGTGGCCTACTGTCTCCATGAACAGTGTGTTTCATTTCTGATCACCATATTTTGTGTATTAATATTAATATATATAATAAGTATATATGATACTTAATTAAATTTTTAAATTCATTATATGTTGAAATCATGATCTAAGTAAGATGAATAAAAAATAATAAGTGAAAACATACTTGAAAAACAAGGCGATTAACACCCAAAACAATAAAAATAATGAAATATTAATAACAAACGAGTGAAAAGATATTATAAAAGGATAATATATTATTTCTTTTCTTTTATAAATTAAAAAAAATTAAAACAATTATAAATAAGTTTAAATAGCTCTCAATCCAAAGGAAGCGTAAGGTAAGGGGATTTCTCGTCTCACTTTTATTTCTGTGAGATATAAGCTATATTCACCACTTATTTTTGTTGTGTGGTGTATAAAATTCCCATGAATGTATCCTATTTTTATTATACTTAAATTTATGAGCATTTAAATATACATTTTATTTTCACTATTTCTTGGGATTTATGGTTCCAAAGTTACCAAATCAGTAAGGGATTTCATCTCAATTTACCTTCTATAGAGACTTATTTGTTATTATAAACCAATTCACTTTTATTAGGTGTATATATTGACTCTTTAACATGTAATATTATGATTAATTCTGAATTAAATCTATTTTAAGTTTTAATTTTAATTATCTAATCCAAGGTTATTTAAATTTAAATTTATGAAATGGTAAAAGTTATCATACAATCTCAATTTATTTTTTGATTGTTATATTTATCTTGAAACGACCACTTTCTTGTAATAATTTTTCATTGGAAAATATATTTATTTTAATTTCAATATTCTTTTATGATGTATATTATTATTTCTTAAACATTATACTATTTATATATATGGTGTTTACTTTTAATGTTATATAATTTATTGGGGAAATATTGATAAATTTTTATCATTTAATCAATATGGATATTTGATAAGGCATGTTGTTTATGATTTAAATTGATTATTAAATAAATGATTCATGTTTTGGAAATAAAATATATGTTTTTTGGGCTAGTTAATGCAATACCATCAATGTATCTGTAGTCTCATGGGATGAAATTAGTTGGATACAAACCATTCGCTTTTGTTTCTAAGTAGTTTTAAACTGTCTGGAAGATAGATATTGACAGTAGTGTCCTGTGAAAGATATTAACAAAAATTAGATGGATTTCTACCCATATACATAAACATTATTGAGGATATATGTTGATAGTAACTATCTTGGGGATATATCTTGATAGTTCAGATGTCTAAAATTTTACATTCCATTATTATTGTTATTTCATGTGATTATTTGATTTTTTAGAGTATCCATGGTCAAGTTTCAAGATCATGTGATTATTTATATATAATTATTTGATAATATTTTATTATTTATTGATTGATTATACTCCATCCAATTATTTAATTTCATGTATGCTCAGTTATTTACCATTCCATATTGATTATACTCATTGATTCATTATTGATTCTGCTATACTTAACCCTTACTGAGAATTTGTGCTCACCCTTATTTTGTTTCCTCTCCATAGGATTCCATGTATCTTACTATGAATGATATGTAGAAATATGATAGATGTAATAAAGCTATTTCCAAAAAATATATTTATTTTTTATATTCAAATGTGATTTAAGACTCATGTATGTATCTAGTTTACTAAGACTACTAAAACGATCGGTCCTTTGGGATGTGTTTCCTTGTATATTATGCCAATGTAATAAATTAAGAAACTGGATTTAGGTTACTAGGGTCAGGGTTATTACAGTTAGTATCATCTGAATTTTAGTAGCAACCTTGGGAACTAGATTTAGGAAAACATGTATTAGGCATCATAACCCTAAGATAGACATTAAATATTATCATAGAAGAACATATCTATTCATTAAATTAAGATTTATGGATAACATCACAGGACTTTGATATTAAGGTTGATCATAATTTCTAATTCTTAAAAATCTTATATTAGGTTTTATGTAATAGGAATCTACCAATTTTAAGGATATTTTGGAAGAAATTTACGGAAATACAAATCATTAGTTTAGTACATGGTTTAGTGAAAAAGTTATTTTTGGAATAATTACTTTACATTTTAGGGACATGAGATTAAAAGTACTGATAACCTTTAGTTTTATTATGACCATTAATGAAATTATAATAAAATTTAAATTATATTATTAAGCTTCGAAAAAAATATGTGTTGTGTTGGAAACCATAGAAAAAAGGTTATTTAATGATTAAATTACATGGATTTCCATCATATTTTTGGGAACTTCAAAGTAATTATATTAATATATTTTAAAAAATAACTACTCACATGTAGGGTGACAACCCATCACACTCGTTGAGGTGGCGGGGCTTGAACCCATAATCAAAGGATGATAAGGGTTTCGTACCTACCACTGGCCTATGTGATATCCTGGTTAATATGTCATTGTTTTTAGTTAAATAATTTGTTGAATAAATATTAATGGTGAACCAATTGTATTATATTTTGGATTAGAGATTAAGGTATGAACCTTATTGGTTTTTTTAAAATAGTTAGAGATATATATAAAGGCTTGTTTTATGGATCTTATGATCCTTAATAGTGAATTTTTTTTTCTTCAGGCATAAAAAAATAGTTTTGGATATTCATTTATTAAAGTAAGGGATAAACTATAAGTTAATCAAAGAAAAAAACAAAGGATTAAATTTTTTCTATGAAATATTAATATATCAATTAATTATATTTCCTTATACAGTAAAATAAATACTCAACTCTTGAAAAGGGATCCTGAAATAAAAATGCTATCCTATTACATTCACATTCAATGAATAAAATGGTCCTTTAGATAATCATAGGTTTATGGTTTTGATCCCCTTAACTTTTCATTTATCGTTAACTTGTATGTGATAAATAACCTAAATCACTCCCCATAATTATTTATGCATTTCCTCTAAGTCTACGTCTTTACTTGCCACTGATGTTCTCTTACTTGGAAATCTGGTTATGTATTGTTCTATATGACCAAGGTACTTCCTATTATCTATTTTCAATAGGATTTTTTACAAAACCTTATAATGATATGGTATTTAAAAAAAATAACTTTCAAATATCAATTAATTTATTACCAATATCGAGTTTAAATTGCAAGGATGCAATTTATTTAAGGTGTAAAAATGTAACACAATGAAAATTCTAAGAGTAACTTTTATTCAATAGCATGTATGACATGAAACACAAAGAATATAAAGGAATATAACAACTCAATAATTTATGATATATTTACTCTTTTAAATAATTTTAATATATTCAATATATTTTAATTCATGTAATACCGAGTTATCTTGTGTCACACACAACAATGAGTTTCTTCGATAGATTGCATTACATTCAAGAACGAGCTTTACTGAATACTATTAATATTATTAGTTAAAATTAAAATTTTATCCAAGATTTTAAATTAGAAACTAATAATAGGATTAAATAAATTATGAAAATATATGATTTAATTCATTGGTAATCAATTAATTAGAAATGAATATGAAAACCAACTTAATAAAGGAAATGTTTTTATGAAAAAATTATTATTATTAACCAAAGGACTTTAAATCCTAATAAATTAAATTAATTACTATTATAAGATTATTAAATTTATATATTAAATTTTTTGACCTTAATCTAATATATTTCATAGGCATAATATCAGAAGAAATCCAATTTCGCTCATAAAAAGTAGTATTTTTCTAAAGATAGTTTTACAGCTTTTTAATGGCCCACATGTTTTAAAAATAAATTTTAAAACCTTTATAAATTTTAATTGAAAAAATAAACTTCATTTTTTCAATCATAAATTCAAAATTATCTTAGGGTGATTTTTTTTATTTTTCTAAAAAGTTTCATTTCTTGATGAATAGTGAAAATACAGAATTTAATTGAAAACTGGATTTTCATCTAAATAATTTATAATGTTAAATTAGATTTTTAATTATTATTAAAGTAAAATAACATCAATTATAAATCTATTAATAAAATTTATGTCAATGTAATAATTTTTATATTGAATTTAGTTATAAAAAATAGGTGAACTTCTGAACATTTTCACTTCAAAAACCCTCTTTCTTATCCCATATGTAAGATTAATTTTAAATTAATTTCTACCACTTACGAGATTTGAATTTAGAAAAATTAATTAAATATTTTTAATCGTCATAATTTATAATTTATATTTAGGTCAACTTAGTTTTTGACCAAAAATATTATTGAAAGAAATTAAAATTAGTTACAGTGATTATGGTAAAAATTAGTTTACTTAGTGGTTAAAATTTAATATTAAGGGAAATAATGACCTGGAAACTTTTAAAACCCCAATTTATGTCCATATTTAGACCATATAAACCATTTTATAAGAAATATCTCATTATTGTAGATACAATATGTAAGGGAAACCTCTTAAGAGTATTTACCTTTTAGTATTTATTAGAATGCCACTCCTTCTCCACTATAAAAGGCACTCACTCCCCTCAATTATTCACAAATATTAATCCTTTTTCATCATCAATAAAATTCCAAAATAAACTCTCAAAATCCATATAATAATCCTATAAGATATTTTGGGGAATAAATCAAACCAAGTAAGGCTTTTGGTATAAACTAAAAAGAGTTACTTGAAGAAGGGTTACTTTCATCAAAAAGCACTTTTGTTTTATTTCCTTCTCCACCTCCGTAAAATTATTATTATATATTGATTATATAGTAATATAATTATCCTAAATATAATTATATGTTTTTATTTTAATGTTTCAACCAAAAAATTCACACACTTCCATCAAATGAGATACGCAATCACCGTCCGTGTGTACGGCGGACGACTGCCTTAACCGATGTCATTAGTTCTTCCATTACCACATTTAAAAGTTGGTAAAAATTATATATTTATAGTTTATATCTGATATATATTATATTTATAATGTTTTTATTCTTATTTAATTCTAATATGATGCATACCTCCAAGATTTCCATTTTTTGGGAATACGATAATGTCATTCGTGTGTACAACGGACTACTGCCTCAGGAAGTGATGTGATTTGTTCAAAATTTAAATGGAATATAATAAGGATGGTATGAATTAAAATATTTTATAAATATGAAATTATAATGATACTAAAATTATAATATACATATATAACATTTACTTTTTTTAACATGATAAGAAAATGGAATCAGTGTTCATGCGTATGTACGACCTACCGTCTCCCTTAATGGTGTATTTCATTTCCTATCACCATATTTTATGGATTAATATAAAAACATATATACTAAAAATATATGATATTTAAATCATGGTTTAAATTTTATATATCATTAAATCATGATCTTTTTAAGAGTAACAAAAAAATAATAAGTCAAAAGATACTCGAAAAACAAGGCAATAAACACCAAAAAAATAAAAATGATGATAAATTATTAAAAAAAGTGAAAATATATTATTAAATGATCATATATGACATTATAAATATTAATATCATTATTTTTTATTTTAATAACATTCTTAAAACTATTATACATGTGTTTAAATATCATTAATCCAAAAGGAAGTGTAGGGTAAGTGGATTTCTCATCTCACTTTTATTTTTGTGAGATATATTCTATATTCACCGATTATTTTTGTTGTGTGGTGTCTATAATTCCCATGAATTTATTCCATGATTATTATAGTTAATTTTATGTATAATTACATATTCTTTTTATTGTCACACTTTCATGGTATTTGACTTCATAATTACCAAGTGGTAAAAGTTATCATACAATCTCAATTCCTTTTGTGATTATTGACTTTCTCTTGAAAAAATAATTTTATTATAATAAATATTCAGTGGAAATTAAATATATTTTAATTTTCATGTTATTTTATGATGGATATTATTATTGACTAAATAATATACCATTTTTTCATATGGTGATTACTTTGAATGTTATAAGATTTATTGGGAAAATATTGACAAATCTGTATCCTTTACTCAATACAGATATCTGATAACGACATTGTTTATGATTTAAATTGATTATTAAATATTAGGAATGTTTTGGACATATATTATATGTTTTGAGGATAACTTAATTCAATCCCATCGATTCATCAGTAGTATCATGGATTAAATCATTTGGTGATAAAACCTTCATCTATGTTTCTTACCATTTTTAAATTGTCTGGAGGATAGATACTGATAATAGTGTCTCGTGAAAGGTCTTAAAACAAATCATATGGTTTTATACCCATATAAATAAAATATCTTCAGGATATATCTTTGACATTACCAAAGGGCATCGTGAATTCCATATGGGTCTATACAAAACAAAAATTTATAAAAGCTCAACAAATGCAACTAATTAATTAAAATGTGTAAGGTAGTAGGTAGATATTGATCATTAGATATTGTTAAATTAGTTTGACAAGATTTTGAAAGGATTTAATTTTATTAATTTGGAGAAATTAGTGAGAAAATATTAGTTTGATTTGATTTTGAGAAAATTAATGAAGAAAGTGAAGTGTAATAGATTGGTTTGGTTTGAAAACAAATTTTGAAAGCTCGCCAAGGTTTTAGAATTTCAATGTTTGGGTGAAATTAAATTTAAGAAAATAGGTTGATTAATTCATGATTGATGTTGAATTCAAGATAGGGAAGATTTAATGGTCATGGTATTCCCTTCTCAATGTGGAAATATCATATTTCCCTTGGTTCGATAATTTTAGGTTTCACCGAATCAAGTTTGTCTCGATACCATATTTAAACCTGATTTACCCTAAAGTTAAAAATCGTCATGAATTATTTAGGTTTTTTAGTTGCATAATTTTAAAGATCCTTTTAGATTCAAATATTACTAGTAATGATATAATAAAAAATAAATATATTGTAAGTTGAATATTAAATTATGGAAAACCAAATACATGAATAGAATAAAAAAATAATCCAACACACCTTCCCCCTTATATTTACTTAACCCTAGAAAAATGAGGTTTTACCCACTCATTCAAGTGATGATAGTATTAAAGAGAAAGAGAAAGTAAAATTAAAGCATAAATAAAATGATGATGAACCTATGGAGGGCCCTGTATAATGGATATTTACTCTCCAAGATTTGGTATCTAGATTACCTAAATAGAAGAAGATTATTCCTCTATTTATAGGCTCTATATGGGATCTAATATTAATGATGATAATTAAGAATTTTTCCAAGGGTGGTATAGGGTGGGTTCCTTGTCAAAGAATTTTTCAAAAGATGAATATATGCATAATATGGGTGTTAAAATCTCATCCTATGAATTTAAACATGGTGTAAATTATTACACCACATATAAATTTTAATGTTTATTTTCTTCACTTCATGACTTTTCCTTTTTATGACTTGCACTGGTACATGATGTGTAAGTATTACACAACATGTGATGTCATTTTTATAATTTATAAGCCCCATTTTTCCTTGGTTATTCAATTTTGTGACTTATAAGTGCTCCATGATCATCCTCAAAAATCTGATGTCACGCCGTGCGTGAAACTCACAGCCTGAAGTTTCAATTTTTCCCTTTTTGATTTATCTAATGTATCCTGCTATAAAACACAAAAAAAATTAAATAATTAATTTATCGGAATTAATGATCAATTAAATACAGAAATAAAGGTATTAAAATACCATAAATATATGAATGAAATATAGCTATCAATATTTATAATAACTATCTTGAAGAAATATATTGTGATTTCAGAAATCCAACATTATATATTCCATTATTATTGTTATTCCATGTGATTATTTGATTCATTAGAATATCCATGTTAATGTTTCAAGATCATGTGATTATTTATATAGAGTTGTTCGATAATATTTTATTCTTTCTATATCGATTATACTCTATCTAGTTTTTTAATGGAATGTGTGCACAATTATTGTAACGTCCCGACCCGACTCACCACTAAACAAGAGGCCGGACCAGTCGCCACATGACCTCAAGCGCGCCTCCCCATATGTTAGAGGTTGCCGACTAGCAGCGAGGGTCTAAGGATACTCAGTGGGGAGACTATACCCTCATTTTAGTGTTCAAAAATAGACAAAGGCAATAAATAGCAGAAATGGTATAATAAATGAATAAGCAGCGGAAAGTATATTTTATAAATATTGTAAAAAAACAAATGGTCAATGCCAAAGTGTACAACAGATGTATACATGGCATGATAGTGATACAAAATTAGAAAAGAGTGAAAAAAATAGCATTCTTTACATTTCAATACATAAATAAATAAATAATGACTCGAAACCCCATGGACAATCTCCTCGAGCATCTCGAGCCTTCGCTCGGTCCTGTGCTCCTAACTCCCAAGTAAATGCAAACAGCATAGTCCTGCAACCAAATAGAATCTACTCAGGTACCCAGTGTAATGGCGGCCTAAGTAGGGTGTGAGATATAAATCTCAGTAGGCCAGGACCACCGGTGTCTACCCCAAACCAGACATTTAATAAATAACTTATAACATGTGAAAGCATGCATAAATCAAGTAAACAGTACAATTTAACTATATACCCAAGTACCTGCTTCCGCCCTCAGTTGGTGTCTGGCCCTGCTTTATACATTTGTCACACATACTCAATATTCATTACATAATAATTCATCGGTTATTAATTATTCCAATCTTAATAAATTGTGAAGGTCTTGAGATTCGGCCTATGCCCAACATCTCCCGTATAAATCACTCACCACAGATGTCTCTAAAGACCATCTATGTAATCAAAGTAAAGTCTAATTCCAAGCTTGTGCTTTGTCTTGGATAACACGTCATAAGTTATTCAATTCAACCTTTCATATACTAAGTCTGAGCCCACCCACTAAAAGTGGTTCACTGAAATCATAAATAAGTCTGAAACCTTCCTCATAAACAATTCACAAATCATCATGTCTCAACTGACTTCATTAACCATTAACTCATTTCATGCAAGAATAATTGGACCCATAGTCTAATGTTAATTAATGGGTGTAGAACATTATGTCTAGCACCCTCGTGATTATTTGGAGCATCAGTCCTTGTCTCACAACCCATGGGTATTTGGAGCATCATTCCCTAACCCATAAAATAATATTTGCTTGCAAGCTGGGTGTAGAATGACATGTCTAGCACCCGTGAGTATTTGGAGCTTCAGTCCTTGTCTCACAACCCATTTATCAATCACACATATATATTTATCATTGGTGTAGAACACCATGTCTATCATCCCGTGAGTATTTGGAGCTTCAATCCTTGTCTTCCAACCCGTTTATCAATCATACATATATATTTATCATTGGTGTAGAACACCATGTCTATCATCCCGTGAGTATTTGGAGCTTCAGTCCTTGTCTCACAACCGGTTTATCAATCATACTTATATATCTATCGTTGGTGTAGAACACCATGTCTAACACCCCAAAACAATCCATTAATTAATGCATAAATTAATTAATCCAATCCGTTAATTAATGAAACAACTAATTAACAACATAAATCGCCCGTCAAAAATCAACCCTTAATTAACCATTCAATATATCAATAGTAAATAATTAGTTAACAATTAATTGTTCTTAGCAAGCCAAATAAATAATTAAAACAACATTTAATTATCCAAATTCGTTAACAAGTATCAACCTGTCCACTCAAATAGTGATTCATCCAGGACTTTAACAATTTACATGCACGTCATAATCATCACAAAACATGCTGAACAAGCCCATATATTTAGCAACCATCTCACGTATTATCTCATAATATAGAACAACTCCATCCAAGACAACTTAATGCATTGAAATCTAACAAGTATCAAAAAGTACCCTTTACCAACAGTCGTAACAAACAATCAATTCACAATCTTAATTTAATGCATGAAAATTAATTAATTAAATATTATCTCTTAAACCAATCATAAATTAATTAACCATTTAACATTTAACATGTAATAAGTAATCCATCCATTAATTATTACCAATTTCCAATTTATACTTTTGTGCATGTCAAATATTCAATATTTCCAATCATAATTAAAATCCATACATTTTATTCCAACTCATGACTTGATAATTAATTCAACAATTAAGTACCCTATTATACATTCTGCCCATTCAAATCATTTAACTGTTTAATCATATAACTTTAACCAAATTAGAAAAACATGCTTAAAAACAACAAAAGTTCAAGCCCTCATTTATCTCACGTGGGCGGAATCATTTAATAACTTCAAAAGTGTCATGCATCGACATATCATAATCAAGGAAACTAACATTATCAATAAATTTAAAGACGCTATAATTATTAAAATAAATTGTTAAGGATTTGAGACCCTACCTCGGGGTGGCACCATTTTAAATCTGAAGCGCTTTAATGTACTTGGCAGCAACCAGTCCACAACGGGTCCGTAATCGCACATGCGCACACCTTTATATATATATATATTTATTTATTTATTTATTTATGTGCTTTGTCTGGTTGCTGTGTGCACCAGGTTGAGAGGCCAAAAGAAATGGCGCACAGGGATGGTCACGCATCGGGACTTCGAGGAGATGAAGGTCAAGGATGCTATGCAAAAAACATCCAGAAAAATTCACACATGACCACTCTAACCCACAACTCAACAAAAGGGGAGTTTTAAAGAGATCTAGAACCGTTTGGATTCAATTAAAAACCCTAAATTAAAACTCTTAATTTGATATCAGTTTGATCTGTTTATTGATGGCAGAGTCATTTATTTCACTCCTAGAAGTCGTTTTAAAATTTACAGTGTTTAAAACGGACCATAATGGGGTTCCCAAAAGCTTCCACGGACATAAAAATGGAAAATGGCGTATATTGAAGATGAATGAACAGTAACTATGATATTAATTAATTAATTTAATTGTTTAATTAAATTAAACAATTTTAATTTGTTACTTTAATAAAAAGTTCACTGCGAGTAAAAATTATACTTTGCCTAGGGTAAACCCCCCCATTTTGAACTCATTGGTGGTCTCATATTTCTCATATGATGCACGGTTTGTGAGTTATTAATGATTTAATCATTAAAAAACGGAATAAATAATTGATAAAATAATAATAATAATTTCTTGCGAGTGAGGCATCCAAACGCTCGATGAAAACAGATGTTATACCTTATCTAGGGTAAAACCCTCATTCTGGACCCATTGGTGGCCTCAAATTTACCATAGAATGCACCGTTTGAGAGATATTTAATTATTTTTAAGAAAATAATATAAAAAATATATTATTTAATAACCACACTCCTTCATTAAATAACCACTCTCCTTCATTAAATTCAAAACTGCTTATTTAATTAAGAGTTTCAACGAGATATCCAACAACCTCATTAAATTCAACTAAATATTACACCCCATTAAATAAAAACAGAACTTTGACAAACCCCGTAGTTAAATTGTTTTGAAAGAAACAATAAAACACCCATTTTAATTATGTCCATCCTCGCCATTTAAATCCACATTAATTATCCAATTCATTTTTAACCTTCATTTATTATTCTCGTAATAAATGTTTCGTAATTAATTATAAAACTCCATATTGATCATTAAATTCTTTTAACATTTATTTAACTAAGTAACCACAAAAAATAATAATAACATCGTTATTATTATTATTCAAACTTCTATTTATTTAAAAACTCAAACCCCAAATTTATTACAGTATCATTAATATGATAAAAACTCCAACCCATAACCCCTCATTTAATTAAAAGTTTCTTTGAGAATCTCAAAAGCCACATTTAATTCTCATAAATGATACACTCCTTTAACATGAAATTAAAATCTCAAAGTTTCAAAATAATTTATGACTCTACAATAATAACAATGACATTATTATTATTAGCACATTCCTCCATTTAATAAAAAATGGTCCTTCAATAATTCTGAAACTCTTCATTTAAATAAAAAAGTTCTTTGATAAACCCAAAAGCCACGTCAATACCTTCAACTGCCATTTTATTAATTCTTTAACATTCAATAAATTTAACAACCACAATAATAGTAATAATAACTTTATATTATTATTATTATTAAAACTTTGTTTTAATTAATACAAAACTCTCATATAATCATATTTAATTAAATAATAATAATAATAATTTATTAAATAAGATAAACTGCACAGGTTAGATCGCAACCATGCGTTGCCCATGCAGATCCATTAAAGTGAATTTTTCCGGATCCGGTGCACCCGAGACTCATCGGGACACCCACAAAAATTTATTGGGTAATTACACAATTCCAGAAACAACACCATTAGGTGTTCCAACACTCAGAATAAAATTCTAGAGCTCAGTTTAAAAAAAATGAACCGTTGATAAATCGAAAAAAAATCGGAAACATTCGTATTTTAACCCGGTTTAAAAACATGGGACTTTAAAATTATTTACCTTAATATATTTATTATGCTCATGGATTCATTATTTCTTATATTTTACTTAACACATACATAGCATGTAAGCTCACCCTTATTTTGTTCCTATTCCTTAGACCATGAAAGATAAATTTTTATTAAAACACTTTTATGGGAAAAGTATGAAACATTAATGTTTAACCAAGAGAATCAAAACTATAGCATATGATATAATTATTAATGACCAAATCAAACCTATTAGATTCATCCTCTCTAAATAATTCCTCAGAATGTTCTGCTACATTTTTATCAGGGTCTTCTTTGATGACATCTTCAAATTAATAGGCCACTATGTCCCACACTTGAAAAAACTATTCCACTGTAATCATCTTAGCATTTAAGCCTCTCGTCAAGATTAAATGTTTCTTAACAATCCAATCACCATGCTCATTTTTTGTATTTACTCGATGGACTAAATTTATTCTAAAAAATATGTTGTAATTTGGGAATTCAAATGCAATGTAATAATCATGTATGTATCTAGTTTACCAAGAATAATAAACTAATCAGTCCTTTGGAATTCATTTCCTTATATCTTTTGCCAATATAATAAAGGAACCAGATCTAGGTTACCGGGGTTGGGGTCGTCACATTGTATTTTTAAAAAATTCTTTAAAATGAATATTCCTATCATTTTCTGAATGAGATACATTTTTGAATTTTCTTAGAATTTTTTTGAATTAATAATTATTTTAAAATACTCAGAATGAGTATAAATTTCCCACCATCATCACCACTCATTGTTTTAAATATTACTTTACATGTTTACAATGATTTTTTCAATGATTTTTTTTCTATATTTTGAAAAAAAACTAGTTTTTAAAATAGTTCTTCAAAGTGAAAATCAAATTTCCCTAAAGAATGTTTTTAATGAAATTTTTATGGAATTTAAATTCATCAATGAAAAAAATCCATTACCTATACTCCACTGGTAATATATTTTAATGATACCATCTTATTCTTTCTCTTGATGTTTTATGATTAGTTTGACCTAGGGAAGTATTGACATTCATCTTCTTTATTATTTTTTGTATCCCTTAAATTTTCATCGAAACATTCACTTTGTTGTGATAATTTTAAATTAAATTTCTATTAAATATAAATATTCTTTTTATCATGTATATTATTCTTAGCTAAAACCTATACCTTTTTTACATATGGTTCTTGTAACACCCCAAGATTTTGTGAAATTCTTTTCAAATATATTCGACCTTTTCCATATTTTGTTTGAAACACAACACTCATTTTGGATTGTGTTACAAATAAAATTGAATTTTATATTTTCAAACAAAAAACAATTTTTATCTTGTTCTACACATAATATCAAGTTTATCCTATGTTACATGTGACACTGAGTTTAAACTAAATGTGTGATACACTTAAATTATTATTATTTTATATGATAGTTATTATTTAGCTGATGAAATGGTGAGTATGAATAAGATTAAATAAATTACGAAAATATTGTTTAAAAATATATACATAATTATTTCTTTGGATACTAATTAATTATAAATGAAAATAAAAAGTATTTGAAGATAAAGGAAATATTTTTTTAACTATATTTTAGGCAAACAAATGTATTCTACCTCAATAAAACAAAAAGAACTAATTTTGGTTGATGATTTTAATGAAATTTATATAGTATATATATTAAATACAGTCATTTATATTCATATTAAGTTTTTTCTAGATAATAAATAATAATAAATCTAATTTTACACTTAAAATGTATTTTTCTAAAAAAACTAGTTTGTCCTCTTTTCTTAGCACACTTGTTTTTAAAACTAATTTTTCATAGTTTTATAAAATTAATTTTGTATATTAAAATTCCTTTTTTATATCATAATTTCATAATTATCATAGGATTAATTTTCTTTATTTTTCCTAAAAGTTTCATTTTTTAATGAATGGTGAAAAATACAAGAGTTTAATTGAAAAGTGTCTTTTCACCCAAAAATTTTAAATAGTTAAATTATATTTAAAATTGTTTTAAAAGATTAATTTTCTAAATTTCAAATATATTAATACAATTTAGATAATTTTAATCAATTTCATACTGAAATTTAATGTAAAAATATTGCAAGCTTTTGATCATTTTATCTTCAAAACCCCTCTTTCCCATCACATTTACTGGATTAATATTAAATTAATTTTTTCCACTTATTTAAATGGAATTTAGAAAATAGATTATATATTTATAATTAGAATAATTTATTTTATCTAATAATGTCAACTTAATTTATGACCAAAATGAATAGTGATTGGATTAAAAAATTAATTATTGTGGTTAAGGTAAAATGGGTTTATTGTGGGGTTAAACTAAAATGATTAGGGTAAAAATAACCCATAAACTAATATAAAAAATAATTTATCAACATATTTCGTAAATTACACCTCTAAGGTTCAATAATGGACTAATTTGGACCCTTGTGACATATAAAAAAAGTCGGAGCACTTATTTATTTCCAAAAATACCAAGTGTGTCCTCTTCCCCACTTATAAAAATCCACCACCTCTTCTACCATATTCACACCTTCAAACCTATTTTTTTATTGAATAACTACCCAAATCACTTAAACACTTCCCTAACCATATCCTAGAAGCTTTATATTTGGAAAAAATACAACCTAGAAAGGATTTAGTTCATATCTAATGATAATACCCAAAGAAGAGGTAATGTTCTTCAATGAGCATCTTTATTTTATTTCTTTCTCCACTTTATTGTATTATTATACACAATTATAATATAATAACAAAATTATCTTAAATATACTAATATTTTTTTATGTTAATTTCATGAACTACAATCATCTAAACTTCTATCAAATGGGTTACGAAATCATTATTCGTGTGTATATCATACTACCACCTCGCAAACTGGTGTCATTCATTTTTTCATTATCACCTCTCATGGTTGGAAATAATTATGGATTTAAAGTTTATATATTATATTTATTATTATTATGGAATTATTATATCACACACACCTTCATACTCACCATTTTGTGAGAATACGATAACATCGTACGTGTGTATGGTACACTACCGCCTCATGAAGCAATGTGATTTGTTCACACTTGAAATCGAATGTATTAAGGATGGTTTTAATGAAAATATGTGATATATTTTACATAAAAATTATTCTTCAATTATAATATAATATTTATCTTTCGTTATTTTTGTCTAATTAGAAAACGGATACATCATTTATGTGTAAATTCGGCCTACCGTCTCCATGAATGGTGTATTTCATTTCCAATCACATAATTCTATATACTAATATAAAGACAGAAACAATGAATATATATTATATTTATATCATGACTATAATTTTGGGGATTATGGAACCATGATCAATGTAATAGGAATAAAAATATAATAAATCAAAACGTATACAAAAAACAAAGCTGTTATTACCCAAAACATATCTTTAACATGAAAACGTCCATAAATAGGTAATAAAAGTTAATAATAAAATATTATTTAGAATTATATATATTAATATGGTACTATAATAGATATATAATAAACTTATATTTATTATACATGAGTTTTTAACAAGTATGGTGGAAGTCAAGACTTAAGGGAAGAGATTTTCGTCTCCCTTTTTTACTTCTGTGAGACACATGCCATGTTCACAACCTATTTATTTTATGTGGTGTATATAATACCCATTAATGTATTTTATTATTACTATAGTGATAATTTTTTGTATTTACATATCCATTTTAGATTCTTTATTTTGTTGGATTTACGGTTAAAACATTATCAAAGCGGTAAGAAATTATTGTCTCAAGTTTCTTTCTTTGAGATGTACATTATGTTATGCACCTATATTATTTCCCGAGGTGTATATATATACCATTTGAAATTTAATATCATGATTTTTTTTACCCTTTTGATAATTTATATTTCATTTTATTTTATTTCTTCATAGGGAATTATGATTCAATATTACCAAAGTGGTAAAGAACTTATGTTACAATCTCATAATTTGTTTGGAATTTTTTTATTAAATATAAAATATTAAAATATCATGATATAACTCTCAATAATTCTCATTAATTTTATCACACTATGTTTATTAATGATATCTTTAAGTAATGATACCATTTTTCACCCTTTGGTACTTAAAATTATTAAGATTTGTTTTAATAAAAATCCAATTTTATTTCTTTATTCGGTCGAAAATATATTTTATTCCAAAACCATGATTTCTAAAAAGGTTTTAAAAATGTTTAATTACTATACTGTTTTTTTAAAATACATTTTTAACCATGTTTTAATTTTTACAATTTTATTAAATGAATCATCATGTCATTTTCAAACAATTCCCTTTTTGAATTTACCAAATATGTGAACAGAATCTTCATTTTAACATGTATAACATGAACATAATTTTTTGATGTCGTGAAAAAACATTTCTTTAAATCTTCATTTATAAATTTTCAAGGATAATTTAAAATAAAATGGGTTTTAAACATTTTTATGTTGTAAAAAAAATCAAAACGGAAATGATATTTTCCTCAAGAAATGTTTTAAATGATTTTAAATGATTTATTTATATGTTTCCAATTTAATATTCAAAGAAAATAATTTTGAAAATAATTATTTTTTAAAATTTTATTTTCCAGGAAAGGTAATTTTACTTTATAAATGTTACAAGTGATCTTTAAAAATCCTTCTCTACCTTAGATGACATCATTTGTTATAATTTAGAATTTACTAGGGATATGAACCAAGGATAACATTCTTTTTATTTATTTGAATAGTTTATGTTTATGATGAAAAGATATTTATGAAACTTGTTTATCTTCCATAGGTTATACCATAATAAAATGTTTATGGAAACCGCTTCTTTTTAATGGGTTATACTCTGATGAATTTTTTAGTTGATTATGAAACTTGTCACTTTTTTACATGTTATGATATAATGAAATGTTTATGAAACTAATTTCATTTCACGAGTTACGATATGATGAAATCTTTATGATATTTTGGAAGAAATATGTATGATTTGCATTATATGATGGTGGTTACATTATAACTAAGGATAGTTATTACATTGTAACCAAAGATGGGTGGGACCTATATCTTCATCCAATGTATTGGGTAAAGATTTATATCCCATGATATAGATAATACTAGAATTTTGAGTGAACCCAGTTCTATAATATAGGGTTATAATGGGGATTGAGCCCATTTTAGTAAGACAGGACTAGAATAGGGAGTGAACCTAGTTCAATAATACAGAGATGAAATGGGGAGTGAAACCAATTCAGTAAAAGACATTGTCTTAGGTGATGTTATTGAGAGTGAACCTTGACTACTATAATTGTTTGGGGGAGTGAACCCATCCCACTATGATGAAAGGTGTACCACTAGGGATGGTTGTGTATCCTCCCATGATGTATATCTCCCCATAGAGTGTCCTTATAAGTTTTTTCAATGAGCCTTGACTACTAACGAAATTATTTTTTGTTATTTTGTGAATGCCATAATTTTATGACTTATTCTAATGTTATGCACTCATGGATCATGTTTTTTAATTTCCTTATGATTCATTTATTATAAATTGCCAATCTCTATTCCATGAATCATGATTATGATCTTTGATATGTTGGGTATGGTTATCAAATTTTATCTCATGTCCTTAAACCCTTATTTTCTTATTATGATTACATATATCCCTTGTTTAATATTTCTTATATATCCTTCCCCTTCATTTTGAAGAAAGGTTTTATGTATGGTATACCAATGAAGAGTACTTGATCTAAAGTTATTTATGGGAGAGATTGAAGATATTGCATCATATTCAAATATTGTGTACTAAGTTTCCAAAGTCACTAAACTATTACGGTACTAAAGTGTTTATTTGTGTAATGTAATGAATATTAATAAAAAAAGATATAATATCCATTTATGGAAATATTGGGTCATTATATTTTTATTTTATGAATTTTATTTCATTGGTTGAGAAAAATATTGATAAGTCC
Organism: Viscum album; assembly: GCA_963277665.1. Lineage (NCBI taxonomy): Eukaryota > Viridiplantae > Streptophyta > Magnoliopsida > Santalales > Viscaceae > Viscum > Viscum album. The sequence goes on from OY728127.1 coordinate 1,665,206,939, forward strand.
ATTTTATTTACTCAATATGGATATTTGTTTATAAGACATATTTTTTATAAATTAAATCAACCATTAGATATAGAATGAATGAATTGGACATGTAGTGATGGGTGGGGTGAAAAATTATATAACCACTCAATGCATTGAAATGCCTCGTGAGGCAATTCTATATGATGTCATTAAATGGGTCTTTAAACATAGTTTTAAACTTTCATGACTAAAGGTCTTGATGGTATAGATACCATGATGTCTAAGATCATTACATCCAATATTAATCATTCCCTTCATTAAGGATTTCATTATTATCCATAAGTATAGAGACCTTGGATTAACATTTTTGGATATTAAATCATTTAAGATGAATATTAAGAACATTACAAAAGTACATGTATGAGGACCATAATAGTTTAGCGTATTTAGAAACACAGAAAAATAATATTATATCCTGATGAAAGATCTTAAATGATTCCCCAAAATATATTCATATTTAGTACTCCTATTAAAAACGTTTCTTTATAACATGGGGAAAGGAAACATAAGAAAGGGTGAGTTAAAATGCCCAGTAAGGTTAAATAAATGAGATATATAATCATAACATGAGAATAAGGGTAAGAGAACATGAGAATAACATTTTAAGATGATACCCTACATATCAAATATCTTATACATGAGTCATAGAATAATTATTTAAATTTCATAAGACATGAATCATAATAGTGACAAATCATTATAAATTTATCATGGACCATAAGATCATTTCATATAATTGTGTTACCATCATAAATATAGAAAACCATTTCATGTTTCAAGGTTAACTACCAATACCAACAACCTAGTGGATTGATACACACATGTTCCCCATTTTGGATCAAAACGCACTTGTTCCCATTATGTATCAGGACTCGCCTACTTCCCATTTTGGATCCGGACACACCTATTTTCTATTATGGATAAGGAAACACATATTTCCCTTTATGAATTATGACACACCTATTTCCCATTGTGGATCAATCCCATCGAATTGGTTCCCATCATTATCACAAGAGATATATATTATTACCCAATGATATGGAGGGGTATATAGTTCCCACCCATCATAAAATGAAATCATACATCCATGTTCCAGGAAATAATAAAACATTAATCATATAATGACCCCTAAAAAATTATGAGTTTCATTAATATCATATCATAACCTATGAAATTAAATGGGTATCATAAAAATTTATCATATCATAACCTATGGAAAAAAGAAATGTTTCAAAATCATTTCATCATATAATAACTCATGAAATGAAGAGATTTTAATAATCATTTATCATGGTATAACCTGTGTAAGAAAAATTATTTTCATAAACAACTTGACATATTAAAAATAAACCTTTAAAAAATGACAATTGTGTCATTATATTATATCCCCAGTAAATTATAAACTATATCAAGGTATTTCATTTTATTTGGAGAATGGTTTTTAAAGATAACTTGGAGAATTTATTAAGGAAAATAACCTATATTTGAAAATAAAATTTTAAGGCATAAAACATCTTCAAAATCCATTTATTTGATAAACAATTTGAAAAATTATATAATAATATTTAAAAGTCATTTAAAAAAAACACTATAAAAATATTATTTCCTCTTTTAAATACACTTTTTAAATCATAAAATATTTTGAAAACCTGCTTCTTTAAAAATAACCTTGAAAACTTAAAATGGAACTTTTTAAAACTATTTTAATTTTTTTTAAATAGAATATTTTTTAAATCAATTTACTTTAAAATTAGGTTAAAATATCACTTTAAAACACTTTTTACAACATTTTCAGAAATGTGGGTTTCAAATAAAACAACTATCCGACCTAAGAGAGAAATATGGTCAGATTTTTAAAAAAAACACTTTCTTAGTTATATTAAGTACCAAAGAGTGGAAAAACTATACCAACACATGAATATATCATGAAAAATCATTGTATAATGAAAATAAAAATAATTCTTGAGATATTGTTCATAATATTTAATCAATGGAATAATAAACAAAAAAATACTCATAAACGATGATATTGTAGTAATAAACTCTTACTAACTTGGAAACTTTGAATCCTAGACCCCATGAAAAAATAACATTACATGAATCTTAAAATACCATGAAAGGAATTATATTCATGATATAAAATGTCAAATGGTAGTATATAAACCATTTAAAACAATATAGGTGCATAACAAAACATGTGACTCAAAGAAGGAAAATTGATATAAAATTACCTAACTAATTTAGTAACATTTGAACCACAAAATAATATTAAATAGAGATCATAAAATGGATGTGTAAATACCCATAAATTTAATTATAATAATCATATAATAAATTCATGGAAATTATATAACCCACATAAAATAAAATAGTGGTGAATAAGGCATAAGTCTCGCATAAATAAAAGTGAGACTAGAATTCCCCTTACTACTTGAGTAACTTTTGAATTATGAGATCCCTAAAAAAAGAACATAAATTGAAAGTTTTAATATCATAAAATAAAGGAAATTAATTATATAAAATTTCATAGGTCATTATATTCCCCACACTTCAAGAATAATTGTTGAATATTGCATATATCCCATGGAAATAAAAGTGAGATGAGAAAACTCTTACCTTAAGTCTTGAATTTATTCATACACATTAAAACATAACATATAATAAATATAAGTTTATTATAAATATACCAAATAACCATATTCTTATATATCATTCCATTTATGATTTTATTATGACTTTATATTTCCCTTTAATTAACAATTCCATGTAAATGTTATGTTTCAGGTAATAATCGCTTTGTTATTCGTATATGCTTTGACTTTTTATTCTTGATCCACTTACTTAGATCAAGATTTTATTATTTCAGGAATTTAAAACATGATATAAATATCATATATTTTCATTATATTATAATAATCTATAAAATATATAAATATGAATTGAAATACACTATTCATAGAGATGGTAGGTCGTAAGTACACATGAACGTTGTTTCTATTCTTATCGTTTTGAAAGAAAGTAAGTAAATGACATATACGTATATATATATTATCATTATAGTATCTTTATTATTTCACCTATATCATATAATTTTACTAAACCCATCCTTAATATATTCCATGTAAAATGTGAATGAATCACATCACTTTGAGGAAGCGGTAGTCCACATGTCCACAAACGAAGTTATCATATTACCACCAAATTGAAAGAATGAATTTATGTGTTATATAATTATTTTTAAAGAATAGACACATCATAAATATGATTTATAACATATAAAATAGTAGTTCTATCATTATTAATAGCCTTGAATGGTGGAAATGGAAGAACAAACAACATCGGTTCGCGAGGTGGTGGTCCAACATACACATGAATGATGATTTCATATCTCATTTGATGGAAGTGTGAATAGTTTTAGGTTGAACCGTTATCATAAAAAAATATTAGTATATTTATGATACATAGGTTATTATATAATCGTGTAGTAATAATAATTTAAGTTGTTTGATAAATAAAGAAAACAAAAGTGATCGTTGAAGAATGTTACCTCTTTCCGGGCAACTCATTTTGCACTATAAAAAAGATGGGCTCATACCAACAAAAATTTATTGAAAGATAATATATATGTTGGTAAAAAAGAGAATTTCCAATAAATATTAAGTTTTATTGGTATTAATTTTTAATACCAATTCTTATTTTTAAAAACAGATATATCTGTTGATATTGATCATTCAATACCAACAATTATTTTACCATAAATTAAACCTATTGCTTTATCATACTAATGCCCACATTTTTTATTAACAGGTGAATTTTTTAGCAATGATAACTATTACCAAAAAATATTTTACCATCAATAAAAATTGTTACAATTAACTATTTAATAAAAATAAAAAAATATAGTAAGAAATTAGGTGAAACCAATTTTTTTATATATTACGATTTTTAAAAGCAAAGTCAATATCCATTTTTTGAGGTCTTATTAAAAGTATATCATTATAATATTTTAATTTTAAATTTTCTCTAAATATCAATAGTGTTTAAATTTTTTAATGTTGTTCATTTGATAATCCTTTAAAAAAAATTTATAAAATGAAATTTAAATCATTATGATATTTTATATATTTACATATATGTTTGATATTCTCTACAAAAATGGTAATTTAATCTTCATATTTAAACTCAATAAACATAATAAAATATAGTAAAAATAAATTCAAAAAATTAATAATTTAAATTTAATAAATAAAAAATATAACAATCAATTGATTAGTATTTTTTAAAAAATAATTTATATTCATGTATTTAATTTCAATTATATTAAAAGAAAAATAATAATTTTTATAAAAAATTTATACAATTCATATATATATTTATTATATCATTAATTTAAAAAATTGAATAAAATTTGATATTTCGTATATATTATTTTATTTTTAATAATATCTAACAACCCAAACCCTAATTCATCCACCACTAGTATGCGATTCACCTCACCCCTACCTCCATTGGTGACCCGCAACATCACTGCCCTCCGCTAACATTGATTTCACCTCTGCCTCTGCTATTGCTGATATTATCTCCACCACTCTCTTGGCTGGTAGGGTTTTTATGTGGATGCCCCTTCATTCTTTAGAAACTTCTCCCTCATATCTCATTCCTCCCAGTTTTATCCCCTCTTTTCAGTTCTGGTGATCTTATCCCTACTTTGCTAGTCGGTGATGGTCTAGTTTCAATTTCTATGGTGGTCTAGTGGTAATCTAGTGTTGCGGTATCCTCGTTGAAGATCTGTGGTGGTATTTCGGTCTTTGATGGGATATGGTTCTCATGAGCGAAGACACATCAAGGTGGTATTTGGTGAGCCATGACCCATGGATGATGATGATTGTTTCCTGTTTTATTTGTTTTGTTTCTATGAAGGTCAGGGTCTCTTTGGTGTTGTGTTCACTCACTAGATCTGGAGTTATTTGAACTCCCTGTAGTCTTACGGTGTTGATTTATGTCTCCTGGAGTTTCTATATTTTGGTTTTGTCTTCTTCCTTGATGGTTTCCTATTTTTATTGGTTTTGGAAGGTTCTATTCATTATTCTTTCATGACTTTTGTAGGTTTCTTGGTGTTCTTTCCCTGGTGGTGGCTCTGAAGGCATGGTCTGGTGGTCACATTTCACTTTTGAGGCCTTTTTCTGCTTGTTACTCTGCTCTAGCCCCTGGTTTCCACTAATCTTATCCCAACCAGATATGCATTGTGGTTCTCAAGGAGTTTTGGGGTGTGAAGTTTGAAAAGTAAACAGTGTTTTAGGATGCGTTTCTCTATGGTGGTTTTATCTCTGTCCCTACGCTCTTGGAGGGATTGATCTTCATGATGGATTTTATAATGGCTTCAAATTCTTACTTTTTATGGTTTGTAGTGTATCATTTGTATTTTCTATGATTTTGATGGATTCCAATGGATGGTATCTCTGGAAACCTGTTGGGGAGATGGGTACACCTGGTGTCAGGGAGCACGAGGCGAGGTGAGGTGGTAGGTTGCCCCAATGATGATGGATTTGAAATTGAAAATTGAAAATTCAAATTTGAAAATTGAAATTTTCTTTTATGGGGATATGATTGAATGATGAATGTTTATGTTAGGTTCCCACCCACCTCCTTTATGACCCCCTCCACCTCTTCCATGACCCTCCTCCTATGCCACCAGCCTCCTCCATAGTGACCCTTCACACCCACTGCACTCTTTTAATGACCAATATACCATCCCCAACGCACAACCTCGGCCCTCCCTGACCTTCCTCGCTCGACCCCCTCCATCATTGATCTTCCCTGCTCGACCCCCACCATCCTCGGCCTTCCCCACCTAGCCTTACCCACATGAGGTATGCCCTAATATTTATTTTTTTTAATCACCACCCCTATTTCTTCAATGATATGACTATAAATTTTAAATATCTTTACTAGTGCTCATTGATATTCATGTCCTTCATTGTAATTACTATACATGGATTGCGATAAGTACCATAAGGTTAATTGGATGTATGTTCAACATATAGAATTTATACTGTACACTATATTAATTTCATTAATTTATTACTTACATTAAAAACTATACTTCTATTAGGATTCATTTTCACCATTTTCTTTATAGTGTTATTGATAATTGAATCTTGTATCATCTCTTTATCCTTTTATTTATATTCAGTCAACTGATATTTTTCCCTCTCATGCTCCTTGACTTTTCTAATCAACTATTTCCTCCCCTTCATGTATATCTTTTGGTCAGCACAATCAACCTAGAACTTAGTCTGTACTTACTAGTAAAGATTGGAGGGAAATAACAGATTTCTTTCATTACAGACCACATCGATGTACAGGACAATGATGATAGATTTGTAGACTAGCCATCCTTTCTGGATGAGGTCTGGGGTCTTCTTATGGATGGGGTTCATCTGTTATTGATAAGATCTTTTGATTCCTAATTCCTCTTCCTTGTACTTGTAATTGATCCACTTTAGAGTGAGGGTTATTAGAACCCTTAATCTGGATGTGTTGAGCCACAAATCTAGTAGAATGACTTTATCTACCATTTTTTACTAGCTAGGGTCAGATTTCTATTTCTAATAAAGCCTTTGGATGGGCACAACAACAACATCAAAAGGGGTATATCACTTTCAATTCAATTCAAAATTTACCAACAAAATGTGAAAGATAAATGACATGACATGGAAAAAAATGATGGTTTTATTAATACTCTTTTCTTTATGTCTGGTGATGATACTAATAGAACAAGAATGATGATGTTTTTACTTGTGTTTTAACTTGTATATTCCTATACCTTTTGTGGATGAGTAAGAAAGTTATCGATAATGTTGAAAATGAAATGTAGTATTCCATTGATGTATTGATAATGTGTATCATGAATATTCGGGAAGTTTTTCTTAATTTTCAGTTGGTTATGTAGTGTGTGGAGTAGACAATACTGCATGTTTAAGGAAATATATTGATGCATCATCATTGTTTTAGTTTTATAACTAATATCTTACTCATCTTCACCTATTTCCAATTCCATGGTTTGAAATATTTTTTTTTTTTTAGTGTTATCCCTAACATAGATTGATGCATCATTTGTGTGTGAAATCTAAGTACAATCTAGGTTGGTTTCTAAGTAGAATCCAGAAGAGTTTCTTACTGTATGAAATCTAGAATCTATGTATTGTGTGTAAAATCTGGAATCTGTGCATTGTGTGTGAAATCTAGAATCCATGAAATATGGAATCTATGGAATCTGTGAAAAATGTCCCCTCACCTCTTTCTCATATGGTTTTCTTAGTGCTCTATTTATATTTAACACACGGTCTCATCTGGGTTTCTTATTGTTCCACTTAGATTGAACAAATGGTCTGACTTCTACTTATATTGCACACATGACCTATCTGAAATATAGAATGTGGAATTTGTTTTAGTATTCTAATTTCATTCACTTACACAAGACCTGACTTCTACTTACTTTCCCTCAACAAATTTCATCCTTCATGTTAAAGGTTATTCACATACTCCTGTAAATATTCATCCTCTCCATTGTCCATTTACATTTGGTACCAATCCAACAACGGAGCACATATGATCTCAATATTTGATTTTTGGGACATGAAGCTCAACCCACTAGACTTCTTGTTCATCCTTTCATTCTTATATGAGGTAGTCATGCATTGTAATTTTCTGTAAGTTTAGGATTCATAGTTGTTGTCACATTGTTTAATTAATATAGATGGATATTCATATTGGTTTCTTGGTGTTATGAATTATTATACACACTAAAAATGTATTAGGGAATTCTTCTGGTGATGCTAATATTATTTGGGGGTGCCTATTCACAAACACATAAAACACATGTATGAAAAAAGTTAAATAAATTTATAAATACTTGAATGATTTAATATAAATTTTTTTAAAGAAAATAATATCAGAAAAACCAAATATTCTCATGAAAATATGATCATAAAAATCATTATTCATGGGACCTGTTTGGATCTTAGAATTATTGATGACATCCCTATGAATTTACATGGTTTCTAAATGAATGTAAGGTGACTTTTTATCAAATTCCAACCCATTTTGAGCCCTCAAAACATACTCAATGATATAAGCAACTACATCAATCACCATATGTTGATCATGTTCACTTTTTCCAACACTAACGATGGATGCCAGAATGCCTTCAATGTTATCTATCTACAGTTTTCATCCAAATGTATCCAATATATTCTCCTAGAACCTACATGTAAATGTACAAAAAACAAATATGTGGTTGATACTTTCAATAGATTTCAATATATTCCAATCAAATATAACAGGAAGAGGAAATCTGGATTCCAGTTTTTTCCAGCATGCTGTGAATTAGAAACTTCCTCCTCCATTTTTTCTAGATTAGTAGCATTGGTGAAGGGGGGATATAGGATTTCATAAGGGTCACCATCCACTGAAGGACTTTATTTTTTGAGATTTCAATAGGGAAGATGAGTTTACTTTCTCAATTTTTAAATGGCGTATCCTTATTGAACTAAAATGATCGAATCTGATGTTGATTTTGATTCTTTTGTAATTAATTCAATGATAAAAGTCAAGTTGATTGAAATTTAAGAAGAGAAGGATGGATGATTCATCATTTTATAGAGAATAACACCCTATCATTGTAGGGTTGTACATTATTCATTTGATTTTAATTTGAATCTAACTTCTCATTCATTTTGTTACCTATTGGAACCCCCTTTATTATGATGGATGTGTGTTATTGTCTAATATTTTATTCAAATAATCATCGCACTAAGTCTGTACTACTTGGTTATTATAACACTACTTGGTTGCTTGTAAAATATGCTGGGTGTTGAGTCTAAATACATGCTAGTGTTGTTTTCATTTGTATTTTTCCTAGATTTTTTGTTGAAAATCAGATTCAATATTAATTTCTTAAAATCAAATATAATGATATACCTACCTTCATATTTTTAGAGCACCATTACAAGATGATTTAATGTGATTTGTATGGTAAAGAGAATTTCTTTAATGATGAATCCATTCTTATTGAATGTAATAATGATCTATAATTATAACATGAAATAATGTCCTTATATTCATTTCTTAACTGTTAGATTTGATATTTTTAGATTCCTTTGGGATAAATTTGATACCGACTCAACCAGAAGGACAATGCTACACTTTTTAGGGGTGCTATTGTTTTTTTACCCCTTTTTTTCTTGCTTAATTTCTTAAATATGTGGCTTGAATTTTTTTATAATTTATTACTTTTTTGGTTTCAATTCATGAAGATATTTTTATTTGATTTGGGGTTATAATTTTTTATTATGTGTGGTGTAGGTCTTAGAGCTGAATGATGTGGCATAACATTGACTTGAGGTTCCTCAATGGTACTAGAGTTGACTTTGTTTGTTTCTTATAGTGTCCTACTTGGGGGTGATCAAAGATCTTTGGTGGAAGTAACTATTCTTCTACCATGATGGGTGTTGTAGTATTATAGTCATGAGATGACAGTGTAGGAGGATTATAGTCAAGAGATGACATGGGTGGTGGGGGTGCGGTGGAAAAAATTGGGTAGATAGATCGTGGGTTTTTTTGTTTTTTATGGTCTTATCAATCAAGTTCAACTATGTATTGATTAATTTTTTTTATTAAATTTCATTTTTAATATAATTAATTTTTTTCTAAGTTTGAGAATGTGTGAAATTGTCTTTGTCTTGATAAATAAAACAGGTGTATTATTTATAAAAAATTAATAAATATAATATAAAATCTTAATAATAATAAAAATTTATAATTTTTAGTTAAATTTAATTTATAAATAAATAATATATGTTGGTAATATTATTACCAACAGATATATTTTTTATTTGAATATAATTCTAAACAATTTTACCAACATATATATTATCTATTGGTATTATTATAATAGTAACATAACTATTTAATTGGTCTCAATGACATTTAGTGACTGACTTTTTACCGATAGTTTATTGACAGGACAATTTTTGTTGGTAAAACGTTTTACCAATAGAAATGCACTTTTAACAATAGATATACCCATGTTGGAGAAAGATAATTATTTTTTAGTGTTGGTTGTTTCCAAAGGACTACCTTAGATTTATTTATTCCAAAATTGGGGCTTCTAGGATGAGTGTATGGTTGTTGGGAGCTTACTTTTTTAGGTTTTGAACAATCGAAGGGGATTTATATGTGTGAAGAAGTGGCGAGTGGGTCCCCTTTTATAGTGGGGGAGTAGTTTCATTCTTGTAAATATAAAAAGTTAAACACTATTGGAAGGTATACCTTACCTCATGTTCTTCTAAAATAAAAAATAATGGATTAAATGGGATTTATGGTTGATCAGAACTCAGAAAATAAAAAAATAAATTATTTTTTATCATTTTTTCCTTAGTAAGTTTCCTTATTTTTTCATTTTGGTTTTCATTTACATAGCTAGTTTCTAACCTATTTAATTCATCCATTAAGAATAAATTAAAGTGAGAAATATAAGAATAGTTAGACCCAAATATTTTAAAATATGAAATCTAATTTATATAATAAAAATTTCATATGTGTTGGAAATTAATTTTAACAGAAACGCATATAACACGCAAAAACACTACTTTAACACTAACTATGCTAACATTGTTTTTACTATTTATGGTTCAATATGTTCTTTATAAAAGATAAATTATACAATTAATGGACCCTATATTATATTTATTAATATTTAAAAATCACTTTTCATAGGATAACATTTTTAGTACTTTTAAATTATTTAATAAAATATCATTTATTTTATTTAATTATTAACTAAATAATACATGCATAGGAATTTATTAAGAATTTAATGTAATTATATCATCTATAAAAATTAAATATAAATTATTAAAATAATAATAACTCATTTATATCCCAAAATAATATTTATAACTAAACCTATGTAGCTTCTTCCCTACTCCAAATCTTTATAAGTGTTTAAGGCAAGATAGGTTCCATTTTTTCATTTCCCTTAACTTATTATATAGGCCACCTTCATTGAATAATATCCAAATAACTCATAAAAATAGATCTTAAGGTGGTGATGGTTGAAATATTTCCACCTAATGGGTGTTGGACAAGTTTTAGCTCATTTATACACCTTCTATTCTAATTTTAATCAATAAGTAAGGTTGTTCTTATCTTAACCACTAGGATATATTTTATCTATTGTAACTAATCATTTCTGTCAAAAAATTAAGTAGATATTATTATAAAAAAATTACTTACTGATTATCAATTTGGGGTATAACATTTTAACCCCCTTAAAATGAATTTCACCCTTGAAAATTGAATTAATCATGAATTTTACTTTCATTGGAACCTATATCACAAAAATTAATACTAAAAATTACTTTAAAAAAGAAATTGGGAGACATAATAGTTACCTAAGGTGACTCATAACTAGGTTTCTACATAAGTGAACATAGGTGGGAAGGGAATATTGGACATAAAATAAAATTGTAAAAAATTAGAGAGCGTGATTGAGGTCATTGACCATAATATAGTGAATGACCAATGGAAAGTTAAGGGCCTAAAAACCATAAATATGTGATTATTTATAAGACCATCCATTCAATAGAAACAAAGGTATTGAGATAAATATTTTTTAATATCCTTTTCCTAAATTCAAGGAATTATTTTACTATATATTTACAAAAGGAAATATACTTAATTTATTTCATTCCTTTTCATAAGTACAATCTTATCCCAGAAAACTAATGAAGGAAAAAAATTATGCCTAAAAACAAATGGATAAACAGATAGAAAATAGTCATTCCTTATATCTCTAGTTAAAATTTAAAATTGGTTATCCAATATGGAAAAATCTTCATATAGTAAAGTTATATGTTAATATTAAACATCTCATCCAATGTTCAACATAAATCATTCCATAAATGGTTAAACTTGTAACCCTTATGAAATATGAATTTGAAAAACCATAGAAAGAAGGTCATTAAATTTCCCAAAATTATCTTAATATTGATCCCCCATATATCATAAATAATATCTTAGTTGTCACATACCAAACATGTGAATACCTTCATAATGTACTCTATTGAAAAAATTTATAAGATAAATTACCATAAATCCTTATTGAAAACATGCATACTTCCTTACTCCAAATATTATTGGATATATTCCTTAAATCCAAAAATGTTGTAAACTTCATCAATGATAGAATAAATCACTTTTTCAACATATATTTTTTCAGTTATATAGTCATAAATACTATCTAATTTACTTTATCCATATCATCATCTCTTTATCCATAATAAATATCAATTTATCATCCTTAGTATCATGTTAAGGGTTACCTTACCATAATTAAATATTTCCATTAAATCACATTTTTATGTTATTAGTATCATTAAAAATATTATTTAAAATCATTTAAGAAAAAACTCTAAAAATCCTCATTTTCTTTATGATTCATATAACATATCCCTTTAATTACAAAACATATATACTTCAATCATCTAAATTTATTCATAAACCATTAATTAGGATTCATCATCTTATTCCTTATAATCCCTTTCCTATAATATGAAATATGAATCATGTCTTAAGGTTCCTTAACCTCAATTTAATTAGTTTTATTATGTTTAATATAAACAATACCATAAGAACATCCCACACTATTCACAATTTTTTTGTGGTCTCTTTATCTTCAGAAGTATAACCAATACTTGTACCACCTTCCTAGTTATATTTATGATATTTCCAATTAGAACATAAATTTTCATAATTCCCATACTTTCCACATCCGAATCATTCAATGTTAACCATGTTCCATCTAGTTCCTGCTATAGACTAAGACCAGAAAGCATAGTGTGGTCAACACTTATCATAGAATAAAAATGTACAATCATGAAAAATTACTTATAGGATGCCTAAACCATGACATATACTTTTAAATCTATGGACCTTTAGTCTTGTCCTTATAGATATCCATATAAATATATTTAGAAATATCCCTAATGATATAACTAAAGTTTTCTCATATTTTTTTCTAAAGGTTAAAAAAACCTTTAATTTGATACCAACTATAGAGAACTTGGATTAACATATATAGATATACATCATTTTAGATGAATATTCAGCACATTAAAAAAGTACATGATAAAGGAATATTATAGTTTAGTGTATTTGGAAACTTGGAAACATAACCATCTATCTTGGTGAAATATCTTCAATGTTTCCCAAAAAGATATTCCCATTTAGTACTCTTACTTAAAACCATTCTTCATAATCGGGGGAAAGGAAGCATAAGAAAGGGTGATCTCAAATAATTATTAAGGGTAAATAAAGGAGATACATAATTATAACATAAGAATAAGGGTAATAGAATAGGAGAATAACATTTGAAGATCATACCCTTTATATCAGATAATATATACACTAGTCATGGTATAAATATTGGCAGTTCAAAAGACATGAATCATAAGGGAGATAAATCATCATAGATCAATCATGAACCACAAGCTCATGTCATATAAGTATGGAACCAACATAAATATAGAAAACCATTTCATGTTTCAAGATTAACTACTAATACCATCAAAATAGTGGATTAATACATACTTATTTCCCATTGTGGATTGGGATGCACCGGTTTCCCATTATGGATCAGGAAACAACTATTTCCCATTATAGATTTGGAAACACCTATTTCCCATTGTGAATCGGGACACGTCTATATCCTATTATGGATCAAGCCCATCGAATTGTTTCCCATCATTATCTCATGAGATATATATCTCTATCCAATAAATTGGAGGGAGATATAGGTTCCACCCATCACATAATGAAATCATACATATGTTTGCATTAAGATAATAAAGAATTCATCATATCATGACCCATAAAAAAGATGGGTTTTATAAAAATAAAATCATAACCCATGAAATTAAATGGTTATAATAAAAATTTTATCATTTAATAACCTTTAGAAAATAGATAGGTTTCATAATAATTTCATCATAGAATAACCCTTGAAAAGAAGTAGGTTTCATAATCATTTATCATGGTATATCCTATAGAAATGAAACAAGTTTCAGAAACAACTGTACATCTTAAACATAACCCATTTAGCAAAAAAAAGATAATGGATCCCTTAGATAATATCCCTAGTAAATCATAAACTATATCAAAGCATTTCATCTTATATATAGAAGTATTTTGAAAGATAACTTAAAGAATTTATTAAAGAAAATAACCTTTTTTTGAAAATAACATTTTAAAGAATAAAACTTCTTCAAAATATTTTTATTTGAAAACCAAATTGAAAAATTATAAAATAATAAATAAAAATAATTTCAAACATTTCATGAGGAAATTTTCTTTTATACTTTGAAAAACAATTTTCATATCATAAAACATTTTAAAAAATTCTTCTTTGAAAATAACCTTAAAAACTTATAAAAAAAATTTGAAAACCATTTTAAACACTCATTAAACCATATTTGTTTTTTGAAATAATTTTACTTGAAAAGTAGGTTAAAATAACACTTAATTTTTTTTAAACACTTTTATAAAACATGATTTTTTTAATAAACAAAATTTCTAACCAAAGATATGAATTAGATTAGATTTTATTAAAATAACTTTTTAATAATCCTAAGTACCAAAGAGTAGAAAAATGATACCAATACATGAACATATCGTGAAAAAATAGAGGAAAATAAAAATCATGATAATTATTTAGATATGGATTGTAATATTTCATCAATGGAATCATAATCATAAATAATCCTCATAAATAACGAGATTATAGAAATAAAATCTTACTACCTTGGAAAGATTTAATCCTAATACCCATCAAATAATAACATTAAATGAATATTAAAATATCATGAAATGAATTATATTCATATTATAACACATAAAATGGAAATATATACACCTCATAAAATAATATAGGTTTATAACAAAACATGTGTCTAAAAGGAGGCAAGCTGAGACACAATTACCTTATAGATTTGGTGACTTTTGAACCATAAAACCCCATAAAATAGAGATCATAAAATGGTTATGTAAATACCCATAAAATTAAGGATAATAATAATATAATACATTCATGAGAAGTATATCCACCACACAAAATAAAAGAGTTTTGAATAAGGAATAAGTCTTGTAGAAATAAAAGCGAGACTAAAAATCCCCTTACTACTTGGAGCAACTTTTAAATCATGAGATCCATGAAAGAATAACATCAATAAAAACTTTTAATATCATAAAATAAATGGAATTAATGGTATAAAATTTCATAGTTTATTACATAAAACATGAAATAATAATAATTGGTGAATATTTCATATATCTCAAAGAAATAAAAGTGAGATAAGAAAAACCTTACCTTAAGTCTTGACTTTCTTCATACACATTCAAAAATACTATATAATAAATATAAGTTTATTATACATCTACCATAGAAAAATTTTATTATATCTAATATCATCTGTGATTTTATTATGAATTTATATTTCCTATTTATTAACAATTTCAAGTTAATGTTATGTTTCGGGTAATAACAGCTTTTTTTATATGTTTTGACTTCTTATTCTTGATCCAATTACTGAGGTGATGATTTAATTTTTTAAATAATGTAAAATATGATATAAATATCGTATATATTAATTTAATTATAATAATATATAAAATATATAAATATGAAATGAAATACACCTTTCATGGAGATGGTAGATTGTACGTACGCAAGAACGTTATTTCTGTTTTCTTGTTGTATTGAAACAAGGAAAGTAAATGATATGTGTGTGTGAGTGTTATCATTATAGTAGAATTATTATGTTATATATATCATATAATTTTACTAAACTCATCCTCAATTAATTCCATGTAAAATTTGAATGAATCACATCGCTTTGAAGGGGTGGTAGTCCACATTTCTACAAACGAAGTTATCATATTCCCACAAAATTGAAATCATTAAGGTATGTGTTATATAATAAATAAAAAATTATAAATACATAATAAATATAATTTCTAACATATAAAGTATATAGATCCTCTATTTTAATACGTTTACATTGCCTAACATTTTAGGAATACTTGATAAATTATACAAATAGATGCAAAAGATAATACTAGTCTTGTGCCTTTGGAAACATGAAAAAATAAACACATGTACATAAGGGGCCTACATTTTCTACCAATAGGTTCTTCATGAATATCACCCTTCTTAAAAACATCAAACATAACACATATCTTCATAACCTATGGAAGGAAAAATAAAATGTGGTGAGCTCAGATGCATAGTAAAGGTAAATAAGGGATACATATAATCATAAACATGAACATAGGGGTATGTGAACATTATCATAACATTAGAATATTTTACCATGCATATCATATGATTAGAAACATGAATTGTGTAATAAACTTGGAGGTTCATATGACATGAATCATAAGTAAAAAAAGAACATATTTCAAAAAATCATATCATAGGAATAAGACATGGAATTGTGGCATGCATAAAAATATGATATCATTACCTATAAGTATAGAAATATTTCTAGAACTTAGCAAGGAACTTCTTGGGAACCATACCTACTAAGCAGGACACACCATCATCCCCAATCATATTCATTTATTTGTAATGGATTAGGTTTCCCCATATTCTTATAATGGATCGGGTTTCCCCATCTTCCAACTTTGTTGTGAATATACCTACTAGGCAGGACACACCACCATCCCTAGTGACAGTCATTTCCTTATAAGGTGTTAGTTTTCCCCACATTCCCATAGAGGATCAAACCCTTTGTATTGATTCACATCATTATCTCATGAGATATAAATCATTACCCAATGCATTAGAGGATGATATAGGTCCCATACATATCATAATAAAATAATTCACACATTTTCAACAAGATAATAATACTTTCATCGTATCGTGACCAATAATAAGAGATGGTTTTTATAAAAATCCTATCATAATACCATGAAATGGAATGGGTAATAATAACTTTTCATAAAATCATATATTAAGGAAAAGATATAGGTTTCATAATCATTTCATCAAATCATAACTCGTGAAAATAAGAGGGTTTAAAAATCATATAACCCATTGAAGAAAAAAAGTGACATAAGCATAATTCCATAAAAAAATAAACCATTAAAGAAAGAATATTAATGTAACCTTTTAATCATTTCCTATATCAAAATGAGTAACATCAACACACACTACAACAAAAATCTCCTTTAGTGGTAGTATTTTAGCTCTGGTTTATTAAAAACTACCGCTAAACCCCTTTTTTTATAGAGCTGACACTTCTACCCACTACCTGACCACAACCCCCCTCCTCGGCCCCCATCTCCCCCAGACCCCCATGACGTCGCCTTCTCCCCCCAACCCGGCGATCCCTAACCCCCATGACGACGCCTTCTCCCCTCGACCCCAAGAAGCCTTGACCCCTATGACGTCGCCTTCTCCCCCCGGTGAGCCTCGAACCCAAGATCAGCTCCCCACCAATGCCGCTGGTGACCTCACCACCCATAAGTGTGCCCCGCCACCCATCAGCGCACCTCGCTGCCCATCACCGCTGACCCACCTAATAACTAACTCAGATCCTGGGTATGGTAATTGATACCTAGTGATATCTACAAGATGCTATGTTTATTTTTAGTACATTTTAGGGTATATAATTTTGTGAATTATTTTTATCCCATTATTGACAATTTTGAGAAACCAATGAGTGTATGATATTATTTTATGTTCTATTCTAGATACCATGGTGCAAGATATTGATTGTATTTTCCATTGAGTTCATATTTGTTTTATTTTCAAAATACATTATATAATGGTTTGGAAATTAAGGTATTAAATTAAAATCCTATTGGTTTTTGTATCAATGGTATTTTTTAATGAGTTACAAAAAGTGGGGTGATTAGAAGACTTGGATTTTTAAACATAATTTTAAAGGAACTCTTTCTCATGTTTCATAATGTATAATGAAAGTGAGTTTTCCAACCCATGTTTTAAATAAGAAATGATGGGTGTTTTATAATCATGAAATGAATTATGAAATGGTTTAATTTTTACCTAGAGGTCAAAGATCTATATTAATATTTTAGTTCAAACTAGAATATATTAAATGTTTTATAAAAGCAATTTCCAAGATTCTATAGGGAGATCCCACATGGCATGTTTAATTCACACTATACGTACACATCTAGGTGTATGTAGATCTTAGGTTTCTCTTTTAGGTTCATAGTTATTTTTTTATTCGTTAATTCTTAGTTTGAACCATTAATGGATGAGTGGTGTATATTTAGTGGATATGGTTCATCAGTGGTGATGGAGGAGCTGTTCAGGTTCCATTTACTTTTTCCCTTGGTATGTTTTATTGGCCATTTTTTCCAGGTGTAAGTTCTACTTCTATTATATTTAATTCATTTTTATTTTTTGGAAGAATTTTTGTTTAATAATTATCTATTTTATTATTCATCTATTTCATTTAAGATTTTTTCATTTTCAAGGAATTCCAATTCTTGGAATCATAATTATTATTTTTTAATATATTCATCTTTTTTTTATTATTACCATATAAGGGTTATACCATTCTCAGTTTCATGGTCTTGATACCCCTAAGTTTGTTTATATCCTATAGGTATCGAGAATGCCCTTTGTCCCTTATAGAAAATTGGTTTGGGTAACATATCAACTCATCCAAGGTAATCATTAAAAATAGTATCAGAACATTGGTTTCCCAAAAGGGACCCAAGTTCTGAATGAAATATATTTTTATATGGGTGAATTAGGTTTTGATTGAGTTAGTTTTATTGTTGGGACTCTATAAGTAGTTTATTAGCGAGTTCTTGATCATAGAATGGGCCTTAAGCCAAAAATTTGGGGCTACAGGCTATATAATAGGCTACATGCCCACTAGACCTTCAGGCTCTATAATGGGTCTCCCTCTACCCAGTTAAAAGAGGTCTTTGATTTGCTTTAATAATAAAATGAGGATTTGGCCCCAACCTTTTAAAAAAAAATGGGGCACTGACTTAACTCAAGCTCTTAGATATGATTTAAAAATTAATGCCTAAATAACTTCCATCCCATCAAACCATGTGGTCAGTTCTCGCATAAATTTGCATCCCATTTGGATTTTTTATTCAGACCCTTTAATTATAGGGTTATTGGAATCATTTCATAGAAAAGGGAAATCATCTGATGTGGTCCTTGTGATTTTTTAGGGGGATTGGATTTTTATTGGATTTATCACGTGCCTTTTTTATGTGTAATTTTTTTGGATATTATGGTTTTCAAAAAGGATTATATAATAAAAGATGTATTTATATTGAAATGATAAATCCAGAACTTTTTGTAATATATATTTTTTTATTGTGAATTCTATTTGGAATTGGATGATTTCATTATGAAATATAAAATATATATTAGTTTTAAAGCTGGTTGGTGATTTATTTATAAAAGTATGTTTGTCCCTTTTGGACTATACATCTAAAAGTGGTCAATTTAGAAGTGAAAAAAGTGTTGTTTATATTTATTTTAAAAGGGGTGATGTTTGAAATAAATAAATTCTATTAAAAAGATAAATTTTGTTTTTCACATCAATAAAGTTAGTAGTTCTAAAAAATATTTATGGATGTGTATTAATCTCCTTGGATTTCCTTATATTATTCTTGGATACTTAAGAAACTCTAAATGTAGTGTAAATTGTTATTTTTTTCCTTTAAATGTTGTATAATGTTTTTATATGTCAGTTTTTTTGATATATTTCCCCATATAACTTGGTTGGTTTAGTGAATTGATGAGGTATAATCTTTTTGGATTTTGTGGTGATTGTATTTTTGGGGGAATTTGTGATCAATTAGTGTATATAAATTATGGAATTGAGGTGTATTTGGTTTTATGGGTTCAATGGGTGATATTTAGTTACTCTTTCATGAGCTGTGGTAGTTGGGATGTTCAAGACTCACTATATTATGTTTCTATAATCATACACTGCCATATATATTTGGTCATTTTAGATTACATGTACTTCTATCATGACATGTGATCTAGTTTCATAAATCCATCAAGGTCAATTTCTAATTCACATGGTTCACATGCTCTCTTACTAGTAACACCCTAAAAATAGTTTACAAATGGATGTTTCAACTTTCCCTTTCTACATTCCACAATAACATCCAATTCAAACCATGTATTGTAATCAATTTTTATTGTCATAGTAAGACTTCACTACCATGCCAAGATAGTCCACACTAGGACCAAGAGAAACAAAGAAGATAACTCAACCTATATTTATCAAAGAAGACATGAATTTTTCATATCCTTGTTATTACACTACCCACCAATGGGTCAATTAATACATTGTATACTTAACTTTATACTTATATACTAAAAGGAAAATATCATAGGGCCAACTATAATTTCTTTCTGACAGAGGTACACATTATGTTTCAACCCCCATTGATGTTCCATGATCCACCCCAGATCTGAAAATTTTAATCACATATAGGGTCACAACATGTTTCTACCCATAAAACTTCACCATGATACCACATATGTTCTAAAATTCTCATCCCCAGACCATACCAAACTCTTTGAATCCTAATTTGAGGCCACTAATTTAAGGTAAGAGTTTGTTTCCATTTCATATTCATAACTTCTATTCAATTATTATATGATTTATCAAGCCCTTACCTTAGTGATATCAAAGTAATGGCATCATTAGTTTGTCCATCTGTTTTGGTGGAGCACAACATACAAAATACTACAGGGATGGGATCCTTATTCTCGTCTTCTTTTATAGATCTTTTTAATTTGCATGCTTTGGTTTTCTAATTGGTGATTTACCATATGTATTTATATAGGAAAACATGATGTAACATATTTATATATATTTTTTCAACTAGTATATATAAATCTATTTCCCTATTTAGTAGTAACTATGTGTTTTAATTTTTTTTAATATTGTGTAGGAACACTTTGATATACATGGATAAAAGATGGATCACATTACCAAGGAACGCACCTCAGTATGTTAAGGGTTTGAAGGAGTTTTTAGATTTTTCAATTTCCAATCGATCTGATGAAGGTAGAATAAGATTTCCATGTTTTAAATGTAAATTTAGAAGATGGTTTAAGAGAGATGAAGTTTATGAACATTTAATACTAAATCAATTCCCTGATCAATATTTTTTTTGGATTTGGCATGGATAATCGAACATTACAGAAAGGTTGAGAACTGATGTTAACCCATAGAATGAGCTCCCAACTACATCGATAATGGAAAATGAAATGAAAAACCTCATAAATGATGCATTTGACACTGTAAGACACTACTATCAATATAAAAACATAACATAACAACCAGATGAGGGTGCTACAAATTTCCACATGAAAAGTGATGTTTTTTAGACTATAACACAACTAGATCAAGATTGTAACATATCATTGGATCCCTTTCTTGATTATGTGGAGACAAATGTAAGAGAAAACTTCACTGAGGAAAATATGTTTCATGATTTAGTTAACGATGGAAATCAAGAGTTGAATAGTGGATGTTTGAAATATTCAAAGTTTTATTTTCTACTGAAGTTGTACCATATGAAATGTCTATGTAGAATTAAAAATAAGGCAATGTTCAAGATACTAGAATCTTTGCGTGATGCATTTTATGAAGCAAAAATCCTCAAGTATTTTTATGATATGAAAAAAGTTGTTAACATGCTTGGTCTGAATTATAAAAAAATACATGCATGTCCCAATGATTGTATGCTTTATTGGCGAGAGGATTCAGGTAGACAGAATTTAAAAAAACGTTCTTCTTCTAGATTGCAGTCAATGGGTGATGTTAGAAGTCTGATCAACATACTTTCATGAAGAAGAAGAAGAAGAAAGGGAACACACCTGCAAAGGTTTTTGATACTTTCCTTTAAATCCTCAATTTCAAAGATTATTCATGTCATCGAAAACTGTCGAACACGTGAAGTGGAATTCTGTAGATAATAATAATAATGGGTTAATGAGACATCCATGAGATTCATGATTGTGGAATTCATTTGATTCATTACATCCAGATTTCTCAGCTGATTCTAGGAATGTTTGATTGGGATTGATTTCTGATGGATTCAACCCATTTGGGACTTTGAGTACCAGTTATAGCATTTGGCCAGTTGTTTTGATCCCTTACAATCTGCCTCTATATACAACAAACATCTTTTGTCATTTCGATGATTATTTCTGGAAAAAAAATTCCTCTAAATGATATTGATGTATACTTGAAGCCTTTGATTGAGTAATTACCAGAGTTATAGAGAAATGGTGTTGAGACATTGGATTCTTCTTCTAAAACAATGCTTAAAATTCAGGATGCTTTAAATTGGACCATTAGTGACTTCCCTGGTCTTGGGAATTAATCTGGTTAGAAATTTACATGGGTTTGGATTTTCCTATTTGTAACTTTGATTTTCATCCCAAATGTCTACCTCGTAGTAGAAAATGGTGCTTCTTGTGCCATCGAATATTTCTTGATGCATCTCATAGATTTTGACCAAACAGATCAAAATTTAATGGTTTCATTGATCGTAGACCACCTCCAAAGTTGTTAACCGGTTCTGAAATATTGACCCAACTTGAAAATGTTGAAATAGAATTCGGGAAGGTTCATCATTTGAATGATATTGGGAAATGGGTTCAAAGTGCATCATTAAGTGAAATCAGAATGCTACAATGGAAGGAAAAAAGTATATTCTTTAAACTTCTGTATTGGGAATTTAATTTTTTGCGGCATAATCTTGATGTGATGCATATTGAGAATAATGTCTGTGACAATTTGATTTTTACATTGCTTAATAAGCATGGAAAGTCGAACGATCGTCTCAATTATCACAAATAATTACATGTAATGAACATAAAACGTGATCTCTGGCCAGATGAGAATGAAAAGTATGGTCCGACAATTTTTGCAATGAAAAATAGGGATAAAGATACATTACTTTAATTTTTAAAGAATGTGAAGGTATCTGATGGGTATTCAAGTAACATCTTGAGGTGTATTGACTTGAAGAATAGTAAGTTACATGGATTGAAAAGTCACTATTCACATATTTTGTTACAACAGTTACTACCATTGGCATTGGGTACATTATTACTTAAAAAAGTTACCGTTGTTGTACTCTAATTCTGCACATTTTTCAAAAAACTATGTGAGAAATCTCTACATCCATTTTAGCTTGAAAACCTCTAAGAGAGGTTTGTATTGCCCATTTTTGCAATGGAGATGATCTTTCCTCCATCATTCATTACTGTCATGATTCATTTAACTGTGCATTTGGTTGAGGAAGCTAAATTAGGAAGCCCCGTTCATTATCGATGGATGTATCCAATTGAGAGGTACTTTATTTATATATTTTTCAATTAAGTAAACAATTTTTTCACTTAATTAAATTCATAATTATGTTTATTTTATTTAACATATATCTTGGGCATTTGAAATCATATGTGAGAAATAAAGCTCAACTAGAAGGCTCTATTGCTGAAGGCTATTTGGATGAGGAGTGTCTTACCTTTTCTTCTAGATACTTCGATGATATTGAGAAAAGATTTAATCAAGTTGGGAGTGTTGATGACACATCGACTCAATCTAAAATACATCATAAATCAAAAGTATTTCCTTCTATTGGCCGATCAGTTGGGAGGACCTCAAATGTGACACTGATAGAATTGGAATTATTACTGGCACATAGATATGGGCTACTGAATAGTGAAATTTCATATCCATTTATTGAAAATTTGAGGATAAAAACAAGGAGACGAATGAGAGGATGAACACTAAATGAGAAATATATAACAAAATTTGTTAATAAAGAGCTTGTAGAATGGTCTTCACGACGTGTAAGTTCATAACTATTGCAATAAATATGAATTTTATTTTGACGCGTATATTTTATAAATATAATAAATTATATTTATTTTTTTAGATCATGAATACTAATACTCGAGTAGAGTTGTCAGAATATTTGATGTTTCTTGCTCGAGGTCCTCTAAAACAAGTTAGAAAGTTTGACGCTTACAAGGTGAATGGATTTAGATTTCATACCGTCGATCGAGAAAGGGGTTTGAAAACACAGAATAGTTGTATATTTACATTTTTTGAAGTGGGATACTATGGAAAGATAACTGATATTACTGAATTAATGTACCATGATCATTTGTCAGTTGTTTTAGTCAAATGAAATTGGGTTGACATTATCAGAGGTGTTAAAATAGATTCCTTGCAATTTACTTTTGTGAACTTCTCTCTCTTAATGGATATTCGTGATCGGGAACTGCATGATCCATATATCTTATCATTGAAAGAAAAAATGTAATATTATGTGAATGATGTTGTGGATGAAGGGTGGAGTGTAGTTTCTCACATAATTCAAAGAGATTTGTATTATATGTGTGATGAAGTGCAAGATTTGACCTCGGAAATTGAATCTCATCAACAATAAGAAGCAGAATTATTTGTCCATCGAGATATTGAAAATGTTAGTCTAGCAAGGATGAATGAAGTGGATAAAGTAATAGAGTAGGAAAACAACATGATTGAAGGGGAAAGTGATTGTATGTACAATTATTTATTCTTTTAGTAACCACTTATTTCATTTCTGTAGTCATTCATTATCATTGTTATGTATATTTTTTTTGTTAGTACTGGGCATCTATTATCATTTTTAAATTTTTTATCTGCATATTTTTTTTGAAATATATGTTCTAAAATTAATTTTGTTTAATTAAATGAAAGGAATTACAAGGAGGAAGCGATACACTATTTCATATACTACTGCGATAGATGATGATCCATCTGTCTCCCTCCCTACGGCATCGACGCCACCATATTCCTTCCCCATGCACCATCTCTCATACCCTCTATGAGCATCCCTTTAGAAGCTAAGTCATCGACTCCCCCTTCAGCAGCCTCAGCAGTGGGGTGGCAGCGTGCCACTTCTAGTTCATCATAGGCATACTGGAGGGTCACTGTTATAGGTAAAATATTGTAATAGACTATTTGTATATGTATCATGTGTGGAACACAGTTTCCACCAAACATTTTCATGACCGAACATTTTCTTGATTTCTCATGTTTCCTTTTATGTATTTTATTTTTCTCTGATGTTTCCTTTTATGTATTGATTTCTCGAGTGTGGTATGCACCATAAATGTCGACTCTTTATTGTGATGATTCATTTATTATGATTCATTTTTCCTAATTTCATTTTTTCATTATAATAACTTATCCTACATTTTCTAGCCCAATGCATTTACCTCTACATTTCCATTTCTAATAAGTGCTTCTTATTTATGATCTTGTATCAATCCCTAGGGATGAGAATGTGTGCCTCGCTAATATGTTTAAGATAGATCACCTTTTATTGTGGCATAATCCTATTATCTAAAATTTCAAAAAATAGTTGGAATCCATAGATACTGATATGAGATTATGGGAAATTTTGCTACACTGTCTGAAATGGGGTTTTCCCTCCATTTCCAAAGTGGCCTCCAAGAACAGTCAGGTAGTTTGAATGAAAATGTCCATTATCTTAGTATGAATGACATGCCGATGGGAAACTCCCAGTAGATTATATAGAACCCCCTACCCTAGAAAAATGTTAAATAGACTAAATGATCAGATACTTACCATTCATAACATCAACTACCCTATCACAAATAATTTATTATAAGCATCCATATTCCTTGATAGAATATATCAAACCCCTTCACGAGACACTCTTCCCTTTAAAGTAATTTTCCTAATCACTTCTATTATATTCTATACATCAAAATAACTAGGATGCATAATCGGAGTGACAATGTATTAGGAGCCAGATTCCATTCCTTCTAAGGAAACCACACTAAAGACTCCTTTTCCAAAGAAATCACATGAGTGAAACAAATATGATACTTGAACCTGATCCACCACTCTTAAAAAATTAGGAATAACCCAAGAGAGCGATGATTTTACCTAATTCCTACATTATGTTTCATTTATAATAATTCCAAACATAACACCAACATAAATTAATCCCAAGAAAATATTACCACATCATTATTCCCATGATAAATGGTCCACCACCAACATACTACACCCCACACCTTTTGAGTAACTAGGGAATAAATAAATAAACACCCAATCACGTTCATAAAGGACTGTAGGAGGGTTTAAATTTATCAACACATAGATGGAATAGAAATCTAAATAGTTACTATATATATAGTAGAAATATATATAGTTTATATATATTTCATCCACCTATGTTGCCAAGGTATGTGAAGATTTATGTAGCCATATACTTATAAAAATACTGATGAATAGACCATGGCATAACTCAGACATCCCTAACCAGTCTAATAAGCCTATGTGCTCATGTAATTGGGTACATGCCCTATATCCCAATAGAGTGAGAGACACCATGAAACAACACATGATATGTTGAGTGTGCCATCAGGTCAAAATTATAGTCATGGAATGTTGTGAGTAAATCCCAATACTTATATTGTAACATTTTTGTGATACACCATGCTCAACACCTGATGTAAGGAATTGTGATATCTCATTTCTCAACAATCTCATACCATCATACCACAACCTCTATAAAGGCATATTTTAAATATAACTAGCAAGGGGAACTACCTCACATTCATCTCTTCTATCTACACCATATACATAATAAAGGCATAATCATCTGTGTAATAATAGATAAGGAATAACCACTTATTCATGTCTTTATCCATGTTCAATTCCCATTTAAAATATTACAATTCGTTTGAAGCATTTTATAAATCATAAATCAAGAGCATGACATTATAATTACTAGGGGTCATTCCATTTAAAACCAATTGATTTATTTTAAGAATAGAAACCCGTCATTAATTATTCATTTCACTTTATCAGTTACATTTAACTCATTTAATTCATTAAAACATGGGAAACCCATATATAATCTCAATGGATTCACTTAGATGGTGACATGTTAATCTAGGAAATTTTCCACTTTAGAAATTCCAACTATAAGTGGTCCAAACACCTAAGGGATTCCTTGGGTTCTATAAAATAATCATATATAAAGGGATATTATTTTATTGAACAATTCAAGAATATATTTGGGAGTACCAACAATTGAAAAAAAATATTGTCCCATTTCACCTAGATCACCCAATGGGTGACCATATAAGTTTCACACAACATGTAAGCATCCAATCAAGGATCAACTAGTACATATGAGTCTACAATGGTCAATTTTAAATACATAAATGACTTAAATAGATATGCTTGACCAAATATGATGTGAGACACAGTGGATTAATTACGAAACATCGAACCCCAAAGGGAAAACAATGTGACTACCAACCTAAAGGTCATAGATGATGCATCTCCCGATATCACCTTTATATTTTATGATTTTTGGGAGAAATATGAGAAATGGTTTAGTTACATGATAGTATGGAAAATGTGCCTATGCTTATATAGCACAAAGGATCCAATGGGAAACTAAAATAAGATGTATGAGTGGGGTTTCCCTTATGTTGAGTTAACCAATACTTCCTTCGGATCTTGAATTGGGTGTCTAATAATAGAGATATGGATGAACCTATGTTACACCACTACATTTTATTAGATACTAGGATAATGACATGTGATATGTTTATCTGCATTCCTTTACTCACTGAACGATGCATCTGGTTGTGCTTAGTTAAGAATCTCTTTTCATATTTACTATAGTATGTATTATATTGGGGTTTTGGTATTCTTGGAATAGTTTTTTTTTGGGCACTGATATAGGGGCTCCAGAAAATGGTTTTTTTTGTAAATCTGCTCTTTAGCAGTGGTTTTAATCATCGATAACTGTAAAAGGTACATTTATCAGTGGTTTTAACCACCGCTAAATGTCGCTATTTTTCTATTAGTGGTGGTTTTAACCACCTATATGGTCATAAATTTAGCGGCGGTTCTAACCTCCTCTAAATTGTCCCATCTTCCGTGCTTTTTCGTGGCGGTTATATTGTTTGTCGCGGCGGTTTGTCCCGGAAGGCCATTACTTTTTTTAGTGGTAGTTTTAACTGCCGCTAAAAAACGTAATACCCTACCTAGAAAAACCTCCCCTGAAAAATAATATAACCGCCATGAAAATTCACCAACTACGGCGGTTCCCATTAATCTTCGCTAAACCACTTTAAACGCCGCAAATAGTTTCCCAACACACAATTTAGAAGCAGTTTTTGGAAATCACCATAGAAGCATATGGAGGCGGTTTAAACTGCCGCCATATCCAAAAAATAACTTCCACGAAATTGCAATTTTCCTGTAGTGACATTCCATCTTAGATGAAAAAATAATTTGGAAAGATATTTTGAAAACATTTCTTGAGGAAAATATCCTTTTTTCTTTGAAAAATGCTCTCCAAAACATAAAATCTTTTGAATTTTTTTTTTATGAAAATAAATTTGAAAAAATATAAATAAATATTTGAAAAACATTTTGGAAATATTTTTCTTTGAAAACATATAAAGTGATATTGAAAATGTTTTGAAAACTATTTTCCTAGAAAACTTATAAAAGAACCTTGAAAACATTTTGAAAAAAATTCTTTGAAAATTCTTTGAAATTTTTTAAAGGAATATAGAAAACCATAAAAAATTTAAAGTAATTTTTATTTTAATATTATCTTAAAATATCATATTTGAAAACATTTTTTAAAAAATGGTTCTTGAATTTCATGACATGTGTTTCAAAGAAGGCGAATTGATACAAAACTACTTTCTGATTTGGTAACTCCTGAAACATAAACCCCATTAAATAGATGTCATAAAATGGATATGTATATACACATAAAATTAAGGATAAAAATCATATAATATATTCGTGGGAATTATATTCACCACACAAAATATATGAGGGGTGAAT
Source organism: Viscum album (assembly GCA_963277665.1). Taxonomy (NCBI): domain Eukaryota; kingdom Viridiplantae; phylum Streptophyta; class Magnoliopsida; order Santalales; family Viscaceae; genus Viscum; species Viscum album. The sequence goes on from OY728127.1 coordinate 1,665,235,966, forward strand.
AAGGCGTAAATCTCACAGAAATTAATGTGGGACTAGAAATCCCTGTACCTTGTGCCTTAACTCTCATCGTACTCATTCAAACCACTTATATAATAAATATAAGTTTATTATAAAGAACCGTATTATTATATATAATACCATACATGGTTTTATTATAACTTTATTTTACCCTCTTGTTAACAATTCTATTTTACGGTTTCGCTTTGGGTAATATCTGCTTTAATCTTTGCATGTGTCTTAATTTTTTATATCTTTTGTCCTTATACATTTATCATGATTTACATAATGTAAACCATGATATAAATATCATTTATATTCATTATATTTTTATTATAATAATCTATTGAATATATAAGTATGAAATGCAATACACTGTTCATCTAGATGGTAGGTCGTACGTACGCATGTACATTGTTTGTGTTTAATTGTTGTATTAAAAGAAAGAATGTAAATGGTATATATATATATATGTATATATATATATATTACAATATAATTATTATATAATATATAAGATATAAGTTCACTAAACCCATCCTTAATACATTCCATGTAGTGCGTCAATGAATCACATCACTTTGAGGGTGCGGTTGTCCACACTTCCTCAAACAAAGTTATCATATTTACAAAAAATGGAATGTATAAAGATATGTGTTATAAAATAATTAAAGAATCTTAAATACTTAATATATATAATTTATATAATTTATAAATAGAGTTCCCATCATAATTCCCATTATGAGAGGTGTTAAAGTAAAATGAACAATCATCATTTCGTGAGATGGAAGTTCACCATACTCATAAACAGTATATTCCTTTCCCATTAGATGGAAGTGTGTGTAAGTGTAGGTCTAACCCTTAGGATAAAAACATCTTAGAATATTTATTATACTGGTTTTGTTAAATAAAAATGGAATAAGGATAATTGAAAGACTGGAGAAACAAAATAAAAGAATGGAGCTTGAGGAAGGGTGTTACCTCTTAATTGGGTAACTCCTTTTGGTTTTCAATAAAGGGATTACTTGAAAGGGTTTATGACCAAAGGGAGGATTAAAGAAGTAATTGAGGGATGTTGGTAAGTGTATTTGGAAGATATTTGTTGAACTTAATATTTTTAGAGGTTTTAATAATCGGTAGAGGTAGTGTCCATTTATAGGGAAGGGAGGTTACATAATTGAAATTTTTGAAAAAAAGTTAGGTGTACTCACGTTTTTACCTAAAAAAGTCATAAAAACAAAAAAACTGATAATGGAAGTTTTATGGTAGAATCATGGCCATAAAAGGGGTTTTGGAAAAATTTATAGGTCATTTGGACACTTAAGTTTACGGTTTATTCCCTTGTTAAGCCTAATTTTACCTTAATCGTGGTAATTAATTTTAATTACTTTCACTAATATTTTTGGTCAAAAACTATGTTTACCTTATTAGACATTATAAATTATTATTATTCCAAATATGGAATCAATTTTTCCAAAAACATCAACCTAAGATAATTTTTACATTATAAATTAAAAAAAATCAGTTTATTTTATCAAATTCATGTTTTATGTATTTATAAAATAATTTTTTTTTTGTTTTTCACAAAAGGACATGAAAAAAAAAAGTCAATTTGACAAAATATTACTTTTAAACATATAAGAACTTTACCAAAAATTATATCTTTCATTATAAATATGTTTTATTTATAAAAAACATTATAATAAAATATTTTAAAAGTAGTTATTACTATTTATATTACTATGTTTTTTGGATATGTTATAATTATCTCATTTAAATAAGTATAATAAAAAATATGTTTTGTAGAAACTCAGGGTTTCATATAACGTACTCTAAGTCAGTGTTTCATGTAACGTATGCCAAGTCAGTGTTTCATGTAATGCACGTTGAGTTGGTGTAGTGTGTAATGTACACCGATTCAATTCTATGTGAAATGAATGTTTAAATTAGTTAATTGCAAGATATCAACTGAAAATTTAATTTATTTGAGATAAAAAAAGGTCCATAAAAACTTGGGGTGTCATATAAAAATAGTAATTCCATAATTATTCCCAAACATTATGGAGAACCCAAATTGATTAAAAGTATTATTTGTGTTTTAATTTTTGTCAATACACTTGATTGATAAAAATTCAATGTCACCGTAATTGAATATTGGCATTTTGGTGTTCTTCCATTGAATTGTATTTGAGAAATATACATAAGTTGGAAATGTTTTTTTTAATTAAAGAAGTTGATTTAGCTGAAGCAACATTAAATGTGATGATTTCATAACTCTTCAGTAAGTTCCAATGACATGTTTCAAATGAAGACACATTGTTTACAACATTTCTTGGAAGTTTTAAGGATACCATGAAATATGAATTTTTTATTGAATAAATAACTAAAGAGTTATAATTTTCATGAAAAAATAAAAAATTTATTCACGAAATATGGATGAATAATTTTTGAGGGGTTTGGCTTAGAATTACATTTAAGGAATGATTTTTTATTTCATTTTATTGAAATTTTATTATTATATAATTTTTATTTATCAAAAAATATGAACCAACCTACTAACTAAGCCTATAAATCTCAACCTTCACTATATGTGGGGTGCCAAAGGGTCGACCACAAACAAGGGAGCTAGAACTAGCCAAGTCCATAGGTGGAGGAGAGTGATCACATGAGTGCGGAGGCTAGTGTGGTGCCACCATACGGGGCGGCATGGTAGCAGACGGGATGCTTGGAATGAGGCGGTGCTAAGTGGTTTTGGGAGCTATCAGTAACCATTACTGATCTAAATGATTAACACATGTATTATAAATGAGAATATAAACAGATTCCATTTTGATGTGGGGCCAGGTTACTATAGCTACAAACGATCTTCCACCATTTGATCTTCCTATCTGAATATCTCAGCCATCCGATCATCTCAATGATTTCATTAACCATAAAATCCACTCAATCAGATTTCACAGTCATCTAATTATATCTTTGAATCATCTTCTCAAGTAATCCATCAAAGAATCTTATTTCATCGGGATCTCTAAGGAGGCATCGACATAATCTTAATCTGAGCCTTCAGATCATCATAGGAACATTCTGAAAATTAGAGGATGATCTTAATCACATGAAACTTTGTTTACATGTAAAAAATGAAGATCAAATTGTAGCTATGTAGTGTATAGATAATATTATTTTTTAGTGATGTTGTTCTTTAATTTTCATGGAACCAAGGTGGTGCACTTAAGGCAGTGAGTGAGCTTGAGTTGAGTCAGTGGACTGACACCTATAAATACCAGTATGAACTAAGGCAGGTTTTTATTATTGAGATTCTATGATAGTTTATCAACTCTATTGAAATAGATTGAATGTGATCTCATTCGAGAAAGGAAGATATCTGCACAACTTCGTTTGCATAAAGAAGAAGAATATTACAATCCTCTTAATATGAAAACAACACACTCAATAGTTTCATGAAGAAAATTATTTTGTGAATCCATTTTAGATAGTTTGATGAATTTCTTCCTTGATTGAGTAATGATTACCTAGAATATTTTCCTCTTCATTCATGAATGAAGATAGTGTATCACATTGTTATTCAAATATATTCAAAAATATACCTAGTTTGCATGAATTGTTTACGAAGGTCGTATACTGATTTTTGATATAGCGTGTTGTGAAAAGGATAAGTGGATAGTGTGTGCATTATTAGTTACATTATATTTATGTGTGATGATTTTTTTAGTTACACACACACACTATAAATCTCGTAGGTAGTTGATAAGAACATACACAGTATTATTTAGAGAAGTCAGTGAGAAGTAAGTGTATGTGAGAATATACTTTCACATTGAATAGTGGATGGTATGTGAATAAAATGTGAGTGAATGAAACAAAAAAAACAAAATATTATGATACACATACTTTCGATCATATTATTTTCATTTTAAATGGAATTCACATGCATGTGAGAAAATGAATTCATGAGAAAAATTGGGTTGTGTAAATTGTTAAAGAAAGTGTGGCAATTTTTGTATAAATGATGCCTTTATGAAACTTGCATAAAAATTACACTCGTACTTATTTGGATTTTTTCAAGGAAGACCAAAGAGTTCTACTAAGAAGGTCACATAATATATTTGAATTACATGAAGGTGTAAGTATTGTGTACTTTCATAAATAATATCAAAAGTATACACAATATTGTGCATTTGTTATTTCACAAAGAAAAAACTTAAATAATGTGGTTAATTACATGAATTAAATATTTTCATGTGATGATGATAATTACATGCATGACTAACATGCAATGATGATGTGTGAAATAATTTATTTGAGATAAAGCAACATTTTCTAGTGAAGAAAAAAAGAAGAAAATGTACAATTTATTGATAAATATTTAATTGATCATTATATTATTATAGTGAGTTGAATTTGAAGTGTTATATTCTATAATTCAAGTGAGTATACTAATATTAATTTCATACAGTGTTGTTGATTATATTCTTTGTAAGTTAGAGTGTTTCAGTTGAAGTAAGAATGTGTTTAATTAGTTTATTTTAGTGGCTCAAATATGTATATTAGTTATTTGTTTTAGTGGTAGCTTGAAGATATTTTGATCTTTATCATTTTGATAAGTGTTGTATTTTTGAAACACTAGTGGAATTCCCGTATAAATTACATTGGTGGGATGCTATTATAATTTGGGAAAGGATTCATTCCTTCCCATAATGGTTTTAGGGTGATACCTGACCAACCCATTTATAATTTTTGATTGATTTTTTAGTGGAGAATATGTGTCTCGGATCATCCTGAACACAAAAACAATGTAGTCACCCACATCGGGTGTGAAACTAGTAAAAAAACCGTGTGTTGTGCTTTGATGAACATTCTACATATTATATGGTATAATTGTATTGGTAAACATGAAAGATTCATTCACTCTAAAAAGTTTAGAGGTATGGATTAAGAAGGGGTAATATAAAAGAAATTAAAATTGATAAAAACATGTGTACACTAATTCACCCCCCCCCCCCTCTCAGAGTACCTGTATGATCCACAGGGCACTTAAATTTGTATCATAGGCTAGGTTACACCTCGAATTGGATCTATATTATTGTACCAGTGTTTGTATCAGACTTATATGAAGTGCATATTTGAATTTGAAGAAGTAATAGATATTTCTTAGATGAATTGTTCAGTTCCTATCACTATTAGTTCCAATAATGAGGTTTCTGTAAAAACCTTGAAAAACATAAAAAATAAAGAGGTAAGAAATCCGAGAAATAATTCAAGGAAGAAATAATATTCATCACAATTCGAATATAGTCATATTTTTATTCTATTAAAATTATCTATTAAATCAGTTGATAAAGATCGTTTTGATGAGTCTGGTTCAAGTAGTTATGAAGAATAATTTATTGAATCACTTAGTGAATTTTATTCAGAAAAAAAAAATTATCTAAATAATGTTCCTACTGAAGTTATCACTTACATATTTTCTTTTATCAAGGGGATATATAAAGAAATCTCACATCTTAAAAAGGAATCTGAGGATATGGAGAAATCCTTGGAAAAAAAGTTTCAAAGATGTAAACTTCTGTCACAAATTATTGACGATAAAGAAGAAACTGTATCACTTTGTAATGAACATTTCTCTTATAGTGAAGAGTCATTTCAAAGAAATGTGTATGCGAATGAAGTTACTGATAAGGTCCTTATAGAGATTATTCTTACACTTAAATAATCTCAAAAATCTACTATGTGTATTAAGGACTCTTAGATGGAAATTAAATTCAAGGATGAGACATTCATCCTAGATAAATAATCAAAAGAAAATTATATATTGAATAACATTTAAAGACTTACTTTCATTGAAGATGAATTACAAAGGACAATTTTTGAGAAGGATGTGATTGAGAATGTTTATACAGAAGTGATCTATACATTGAAAACACTAAATGAAACCTATATAAATTTTAAATAATCCCAGATAGAGGTTAATACAAATAGAATAGAAGAGTTGAATAATTCTCTAATTATGGAAAATAAAATGCATTATGATCATGTTCAAAAAATTAAGAGTCAATGAGAATACAAACTAAAAGTTTTTAATGATAAGAAAAATTTTCTCGACAATAAGTGTCTTGAAATGGAATTCAATTTGAGAAATTTGAAGGAAATGCAATTAAAGCCATTCCAGAAAGAATTTGAAGATATGGTGAAATAATTTTAAGGCTGGAATAATTCTCTAAATCTAAAATATCTTGATATGGAGTTCATGTTTAGAAATATTGAGAAAATTCAATCTGAATCTTCAAAAAATAATGAAATTATAAAATCTACCTATAATAATTATGAAGAGATTCTTAATTCTGACAAGACTTATTCAAGTGCCAAGAAAGTATTGAGATTATCTAAATATAAGTATTTTTCAAGATTACTGAAATTACTAACCCTTGATCTAGAAGTTTCTATATATTCTAATATTGTTTCTTCTACAAGTACAGGTTCCAAAAAAAATCTATTCAAACATGGATAAAGAAGACTGATGAAAATTCCACTATGTCATAAAATGTGTATATAAATAAGAGTATGAATTCTTGTTCCCCATAAAGATCACAGTTGAATAATCATATTATCCAAAAACAAAAAGTTATAAAAACTAGCCAAATTGTAGGACAGAGGACGAAATCAAGTTTTATTGGCTATTATTGGTGTTGTTGGAAATTTGGTCATCAGGCCATTAACTGTTGGCATAATTTTTCAATACATGATATTCTTAGAAGGTTAGTATTAAGGGAAATAAAATCATATGTGAATAGAAATCATGCATATTTGAATCATAATTCTTAGTTAAAGAAGAAATTGTATATCAAGAATAGATTTAAGTGTTTTGAATACTTCTATGATTATTGAAACATAAGTGGTCACACTTATGATGAGTGTTGGTATACACCAACCATGCACTATGAATATGCTAATATGAATAAGTGACCACTTCAAATGTATAGGAAAATAAAAAATGAAGAAAAATATTCCTTAGGGTGTGAGCAGAAGAATAAAGTTAAGAAAACCATGGAGAAAGATACATCCAATAAGAATGATGATATGAATGCCACACTAATTAAAATATGCTTCTGTTGTGGGAAAAAAGGGCATATCATGGACCTTGAAAATTTTATCATAAATACCAATTTTGTGGAAGTAAGATGAAGTATAAAAATAAATCAATCTCAGAAACAAATAAAATGGTTGATTTGGTACCTAAAAATCAAGATGAAAATTTGAAATTTCATGAGAGGTTTTCTGAAAGTGATAACCATATAATTTCTAGATATTTTCATCGAAGTTGAAAAATGTCTAGACATATTACTGATAAATTCATGACATGGTTTCTTAAACAAATAGAACTGGTGCAGAAAAAAAATAACCATTGGCTTATTATCTTAAAAAATCTATTGTGAATAAGGAGTCGACACAAAAGAATATTTTGAATATGTACTAAAAGAATTTTTAGTCATATGGTGAGAACAAATGGAATTGGCTAAAAAGTTAGAGCAAGAACAGAAGAATAAAATTTCACTACTTTCTAATGTGATGTATCCCATTCTATATAAGATGAACGTTGAACAAATCAAGAATACCATGCTATCTTTAGATGATAAAATTTTGTAAATCCAAATTAGAAGAAATCATGATGAGTTTTCATGAATCTAGAGTAGAATTGAAATGAGTTTTTGGGTTGAGAGATAAATCTCATCCCTACGACTCTAAATAAAAATAATTGAAGAACCACCATATTCCCATGTATATCTTCTATTTGTTTCTTCTATTTATAGAATTAAAGGTGAGAAAAATATTCAAGGGGAGTCTTGAAGATATGAGTGTATTGAAAATATTGCAAAACATTCATAATTCTATCTATCATGGAGTTATTTATTTAAATTTCTATTAAAATTATTCTTTGAATTTATTCTTTAAGAAAGTAAATCATGGTGAAGAATATGGATGAACCTCATTTCTCTTATGGGAGAAAAGATGATCAATTACTAGAATTGAATATATCAACAATTATCATTGAACATTTGAAGTTCTAATATAGGATTTATCTGATATTTTTAAATCTTGTAAATTAAATCTTTTCATTAAAAAGTAAACTATTTGAAAATATTTTTTAAGAACTTCTGAAAGAATAATTCAGTGTTGGCATCATGTTCTGAAAATTTTATTGGAAATTTTATTGACAATTTTATTGACTGAATTAATTGCACTTTTTTTCTACACTGGGTTATCTCACGTAGACTTAGAGATGATTAATTAATGACTCGATTCTTTAAGAATAGGGATGATTTATTTATCTCTAGAATATTAATTTGAATTTATGATAACTGGTGTCTCTTATGAAGTTATTTCATTCAAGGAGAAATAAGAAAAGTTTAGTTGTTACAAAATTAGATAAGTTTAATTATTTCTTATAGTTATATCTCTTGTTTTATTTTCAAGTAAGTGGGAGAATAAAACATTTAATTTTAAATTTAAATGTTTATTGATAAAAAATACATAGGGGGATATTAAAGAACCCAAATTGATTAAAAGTATTATTTTTATTATAATTATTTTCAATACACTTGATTGATAAAAATTTAATGTTACAGTAATTTAAGTTTGGTTTTTTGTATTCTACCATTGAATTGTATTTGAGAAATATTCATAAGTCAGAAATGTTTTTTTAATTGTAGAAGTTGATTTAGATGAAGCATCATTAAATGTGATGATTTTATAACTATTCAGTAAGTTCTAATGACATGTATCAAATGAGTACACTTTGTTTACATCATTTCAGGAAAATTTTGAAGGATTTCATGAAATGTGAATTTATTATTGCATGAAGAAGTAAATATTTTTAATTTTCATTCAAAAAAGAAAAAGTTTATTCCTGAAATATGGATTAATAATTTTTGAGTGGTTTAGCTTGGAATTACATTGATAGAAGTATTTTTTATTTTATTTTAGTGAAATTTTATTAGTATAAAATTTCTCTTTGTCAAAAAATATGATCCAACCTACTGACCAAGCCCAGTAAGATCAACCTTCACCATATTTTTTCCCCTAAAGGGTCAACCACGACCATGGGATCTAGCACTGGCCAAGCTATCAAGTGGAGGAGAGAGCTAACATGAGTGTGGAGGTAAGCATGGCACTATTGTACGGGTCAACATGGTAGTGAACAGGAGGCCTAGCATGGGACGGTTCCAAGTGGTGATGAGAGATCTCAGTAAACATTTATAAGATGAATGATTCATGACATGTATTATAAAGGAGTGTGTAAATATATTTAGTTTTGAAGTGGGATCAAGTTAATGTAGCTTCAAATGATCTTCCGTCATCCGATCTTCTGATCTGAAGATCCTGGCCATCTGATTGTCTCACTAAGTTCCTTAACCATATGATCCACTCGATCAAATTTTTATGGTCGTACAATTGTCTCTTCGAGAAATCTTCTCCAGAAATACATCGAAGAATCTTAGTTCATCAGGATCTCCATGGGGACATTGACAGAAGCTTGATTCAAGCCTTCAGATCATCATCTAAGAATTCTAAAAATTAGAGGATGATCGTAATCACATGATAATTATTTTTCATGTGAAAATGAATATCAAACCATATATATGCAACATATAGAAAAAGTGATTTTTTGGTGTGGTGTTATTTAGTTGTCGCGGAACTGAGGCGGTGCACTTAATGTAGTGAGAAATCTTGAGTTGAGTTAGTGGATCGATGCCCATAAATACAAGTTTTCACCAAGATAAGTTGTTTTGGTCGAGATACTATGAGAGGTTCTCACTTATAAAGAAATAGAGTGACCAAAATCTTTTTCACAAAAGGTAGAGATCCACACAACTTCATTTGTGTGAAGAAGAAGAATCATGTGGTCCTCTTGATATGAGAACCATGTGCTCAAGAGTTTTGTAAAGAAACTCATTTCTGCAAAGCCATTAGAGATAGCATGATGAATTTATTCTAGGATTTCATGATGATTACCTAGAATCCATCCATCTTCATTCTTGCATAAAGACAATGTATCACATTATTGTGAAAAGATCTTTCAAAATATACTTGGTTTGCATGAATTTTTTAATATGGATTCATACTAATATTTGATATATTGTGTTGTGCGATAGTTAAGTGGAAAGTGTATATATTATCAGTGACTATATATTCTTGCATGACGATTGTTTGATTTACACACACACACACACTATAAATGCAAGAGGTGGTTGAGAAGACCGTACACACTATTATGTAGAGAATTCAGTGAGAAGTATGATCATGGTTCATTGCATGTAAGAATATAATTTCACATTGAATAGTACATATTTTTTGTATACAATGTGATTGAATAAAAAAAATAGTATGTTACACACACTCTTGATTATATTATTTTCATGGTACATGGAAGTCACATGAATGAGAAAAATTCAGTAGTGTAAATTTTGAAAGAAAGTGTGGAAGTGTTTTTATACATGATGCCTCTGTGAAACTTGCATGAAAATTGCACTCATACTCATTTGGATTTTTTAAAGGTATACCAAATTTTTCTATGAAGAAGGTTACACAATATATTTTAATATCATGAATGTGTAAGTATTGTGTACTTTCATAAAGAAGATCAAAACTATACACTATTTTTAGCATTTGTCATTTCATAAAGAAGACACATAAATAGTGCAGACTATTACATGAATTAAATATTTGAATTTGATGATGATAACTACATGAATGAAGAACACACAATGTTGATGTGTTAAATAATTGACTTAAGATAAAGAAATATTTTACAGTGAAGCAAAGAAGAAGACAACTTGTAGTTTATTGATAAATCTTTTGTTCATCATTCTATTATTACAGTGAGTTGAAATGGAAGTGTAATCTTCTAATATTTAGGTGATTATACTTATCCGACTTTCATACAGTGTTCTTGATTATATTCCTTGGTATTTGAAGTGTTTCAGTTGAAGTGAACAAGTGCAGAATCACTTTATTTCAGTGGATCAAAGAGGAAGGTTATTTTTGTGTTGAAATGGATGCTTGAAGTTCTTGTGATCTGTCTCATTGTTACAAGTGTTGTATTTGTGAAACAATGGTGGGATTCTATTATAAATAACATTGGTGGGATGTGAGTATAATTTTTTAAAAGTTTTATACCTACCCAAAATGGTTTTAGGTTGATACCCGACCAACCCACTTGTAATTGTTGATTGATTTATTAGTGGAGAATTTGTGTCTCAGATCTTACCAAACATAGTAAGGATGTAGTCACCCACACTAGGGGAAAATCTTGTAAAAATATTATGTGCTGTTCTTTGATTTACTTTCATTGTGGTATATTGTGTAATTTTATTTTTAAACAACAAAGATTCATTCACTCTAAAAAGTGTATAAGTTAGGATTAAAATGGGTAAGATAAAAGAAAATAAATTTGGTAAAAACATGTGCACACTGATCCCCCCCTTTTTAGGGTACCTACATGATACAATGGTAACTTCACTATAAAGGTGTAAATGGAATAATGAACGACATCATTTTCTGAGGTGGTACTATGTCATACACAAAAACGATGATTGTCTATCCCATTTGAGGAAGTAAGTATAGGTAAAACTATTAACATAACAACATATCAGTATATTTAGGATACTTAGGTAATTATATAATCATTTAACAATAATAATTTATGTGGTTTGAGAAATAAAGAAAACAAAAGAGATTGTTTAATATTGTTACTTATTTTTCATGTAACTTCTTTTGGTTTTCACAAAAGGAATTACTTAGATTTATTTATACCAAAAGTGAGGTTTCTAGTAAAAGAGTATGGATTTTCATATCTTATTTGGGTAGGGTTTTTATGAGATAATGGTCTTGAGATGTGTGAAGAAGTGGGGAGGGTGTGTGGCTTTTTATAATGGAGGACGAGTGCAATTCTTTTAAATATAAAAAGGTAAACACTATATAGAGGTATCATATACCTCATGTGCTTAAAAGATGAAATATAATTGATTAATGGTTATGTGTGGTCGAACCTCACTCACATCACAAAAAAATAAATTCATTTTTATCATTTTACCGAAATTCTTTAAGATTCTTGATTTTTTTTCATTTTAGTTTTTTCATTTAGGTAACTAGTTTTCTAACCTATGTAATTCATCCATTAATACTAAATTAAATTGATATATATTATAAAATTTATAACCACTTATTCCAAAATATTACATCTAATTTATAAAATAAAAATATCATATGTGTTGGAAATTAATTTTAACAAAACTTCATATAACATGCAAAAACACTCCTTTAACCCTAACTATGCTAACAAAGTTTTTACTATTTATGGGTCAATATGTTCATTATAAAAGTTAAATTATACCATTAATATACCTATTTTATATTAATTAAAACATAAAATGACTTGGAAAAAGATAATATTTTTATTAATTATAAATTATTTAATAAAATATAAATAAATTTTATTTATTTATTAACTAAATAATCAATAAATTGGTATTTCTTAAGAATTTAAAGTTATTATATAATATCTAAATATTAAATATAAATTATTATGATAAAACTAACTCATTTATATTCCTAAATAATATTTATATCAAAACCTATATAGCTTCCTCCCTACTCTAAAGCTTTATAAGTGTTAATGGGAGTGAATGTTCCTTGTTTTTTTCATTTTCCTTACTTAACTTATAATATAGGTCACTTTTATGTAATAGTGTAACACCCCAAGATTCCACAGTATTTTTCCCTTTGAATAATGCAATAGCTTGCGTTGTACGCAACTTCAAAATTTCAATACACCACGACCAATCAAATTAGCCGTTATGAATAGTAATACCCACTTTTTAAAATTTTATAAAAAAATTTCAAAATAGGCTTCATTTTTTGGATTCAGAATATCAAAATTATCTTAGGGTGAATTTTTAGTACTCTTTTGAAAACTTTCAATTTTTGATGAATAGTAAAAATACTAAATTTTAATTAAAAACAACTTTTTTAATAAAAATAATTTATAGTGTTAAATTATACATTTGAATGGTTTTTAAGTATCATTAGATTATATTTTTATCATTTAATATAATTTAGTTCATTGTATTTAATTTCACATTTAAACTAGACATAAACGAGTGTCAATCTTTTGATAGTTACTATTTCGTAAAAACACGCTTTTTGTTTCGACAATGGGAATTAATTTTAAATTGATTTCTACCCATTCTGTGTTTTGAATTTGGAAAAATGGATTCAATATTTGGAATTAGGAGGTCCAAATTGTGTAAATAGTTAACTTTTATTTTAATACATTATGAATAATTACTTCGGTAAATATTTTATTTACCATAGTTAAAGGGGTAAATCTAGTAAATAAGGGTAAAAATAATATTATAATAATATTAAATTATCATAACATGTGTCCTAAGCCTATATTATGATACCTTTATGACCATGGGTATCCTTTGGTCGATTTTGGGACCTGATGGAGCCACTTGAGAGTGATAATGACACTTTATATTAATTAATTTAAAGTAAAGACAAAAATGACATAAACATATATCATTTAGTAAAACAATTTTTACATGGGGTTATATAAGTTATTTCATAGACTATAAATATTCATCTTAAAGCTAAAAATATTTCATACATCATGGTATTTTTTTATATTTTTTATAGATCAAATAAAAAAATTATTTATGACACAATAATGATGCAGTGTTTACCTCATTAATGAATGATTTAAATAAATGAGATTATAAAAATTAAAAAAATACCCAAAACCTATCCAATTCTTATTGTATGAATTTATTTAAAACATGAGTCATCTTATCTTTTACTTTAATGAATTTTGGATATTTATAAATGGAAAATAATTATATAATAAAATAGTATTTTCAAACAATCCTAAAGAGTCCCTCCTCCCCCTTATAAAAATCCCTCACCTATAACCCATTTATCACACCTCTGAAGCCCCTTGGTTCATCCAACCTCTTCCCAATTAAGCTCCCTACATACCTCTCTTCCTCTTAGAAGCCTTACCTTAGGCATAAGGCACATAAAGTAAGACTTTTGGTTCCAACCAAAGGGAGTTACCTGATTTAAAGGTAACATATCCTCTTAAGTTCTTTTCTTCAATTTTACTTCTCCAACCCCCTAAACTCCATTTATTCATTTATTTTATAACCACAATAGTTTACTCAATATAATATGTTTTTTATGAGAATTATTTGAACTACAATTACACACACCTCCATCTAATTGGTATAGAACATAATGTTTCTGTGGATGGAGAACTACTACCTCGTGAAACGATGATTATCCAATCTTCTACTACCACCTCTTATGGTGTTCGTTATGATAGAACTGTAATTATATATGATATTTATGATATTTATGATATTTATTTTATTTATAAACTTCTATAATTTTCTTTTATATAATACCTTTATTCTTTTCATGTTTTATATATAAGATAATTTCATTTGAGGAAGTAAGGACTACCGCCCCCTCAAAGTGATATGACTCGTTCATACCATACATGGAACGTATAAAGGATGGTGTTAATAAAATTAAACAACATGTATAAAATATTATATTATACTGGAATAATAATATACCTATTTATCATTTGGTTTTTTACCTTTTAAAATAAAAAATGAAATGGAAGTAGTGTTCGTGCATACGTACGAATTACCGTCCCCAAGAACGTGATGAGATTCATTCCCCACCATAACCATTAAAAAATAATTTTCATTTGATTATTAAAAATAATTTTTTAGAACATAATATCCTTTGGGATATGAATCAAATACATCCTATCCACAACAAACATGACTTACGTAATAAAACATATAAAGGAAAACGATCAGTTAACACCCGAACCCATGATACTACTAATATATTATTAACAAATCAATATTAGAATATCGTATATGATATCATATTTATGTATGTATTTATTTTATAATTTAATAATAATGATTTAGATATTATACAGGAGGTTAACATACCCTCATCCAAGGAAAAGTATAAGGTAAGGGTTAATTTCACAATCTCTTTATTATCTGAAGTTGTTTTTACGTAAGTATCTACTGGGACCTCTTTATCATCCACCTACATGTTTCTTAAAAATGTAATTCAAAACATTTTTACTATTTACTATAATATGGGTTAAATTAATTTATACCCTTTTTTACTTTTTATAAAATGATTTGAGAGGAATCTTTCCACAGTTTTCCAAACAATGTACTTTATGACCTTTTCGACAAATTTATGTAAGAATGTTTTTTAACTTATATGACGGGTGCAGTTATTCTCCGTTGTAATAACACCTTTGAAGATTACCTCACAATATTATAAGAATATTTTAAAAATTAATGTTTTCTTTTATAATTACATGAATTTTAAATGATTTCAAAATAGAAAGATATATTCCCCCCCCCCTATCAAATAATTTCAATTTCATCTATTTCAACATCCTTTAATGGATTTTATACTTGTTTGAAGTTTATATATTATGATACAAATATTCCATATTTTTTGAATGTTTTGTGATATGCTTGAATGTGGATTTATTATTTTTATACCATTCATGGTTTATGGTTAACGTATTAACATTTTGTATGCTAGTTTTAATACAAATGTTTATGTTATGTTTCAACGTTTTCATATAAGGAATGAATGGGACTTAGTAAGTGATGGGTGGATCTTGTTATAGCTCTTTAATGCATTGGTAGGTTTCACGAGACAAAATAGTGTCTTGGAACAAGGACTTGACAAAATATTATTTTTATTCTTGGCACGAGGACTTGACTATGCGGTTGTGATGTCCGACATTATGCATTCCATTATTATGAAATTAGCTATTGATATTGTATGTGATTATTCGACTAGTAGAATAACCATGTGAATAAGTAAATGGAATTATTCAATTTATATTTTCCATATTAGGTTGAAGTTTATGTTTAAAAGGCTTATGTTTTAGTCTTATACATTGCCTTAAATGTTTATGCTTATTTATGAAGTTTCTGCTATATTGTTATCCTTATTGAGCATCTGATATCACCCCTTTTATGTTTTATTTTTCCTAGGATGTGAAGAAGTATTATATGGTTGACCTGAAGGGATAGGATAAGGTATATAAGTTTGTTCAAAGAGGAAAAAATTTTGTTGTTGTATTTATCTTATGATGTAATGTAAAACTTATGTGTGTATCTAGTACTTACAATGATACTAAACTAATTGGTATTTAGGGACATGATTCCTTGTATCAGGCCAATGTTATGTAATAATGCACAAACTCTGGGTAACTAGGGTCAGGGAATTACAGTTGGTATCAGAGGAAGTTTAGTACAAACCTTGGAAACTAGATTTATATAAACTCCGATTATAGCACATTACCCTAAGATAGACTTTCAGGATTAGTATAGAAGAACTTCCTAGAATTTTGGTAATCTAGAGATTTTTTGTATTTTCCAAGAAATACATAATTTTATGGATTCGATCAAGTAGAGGAGGCTCTGGCACAGATGTACCTAGAAGTGAAAACTCTGACAAAGAGTTTTGTGCTTGACTCAGGGTATCCTGGTACACAACAACGGGCCTTGCTGCATTGTTGGTTACGACACTCCTAGGGGATATGCTTAGGATAATTAAAATTTTATTTAAAACCCATTATGAAGGATTTTTGATTATATACCTTTTCAAAGAAAACATTTTTATGATTATGAATTATATCCATAAACTGTTCAATTTATGTTAAGTGTTTTTACAAGTTTAGAATTATGTATTGCGATTCATAAACTAATGTAGTGTAGGCCATTATTTAGAAATGATGCCTATTAGAAGGAATGGGAACCTTATCAATGCATGTAATCCATGTAGGGATTTCCCTCCTTCTCAAGATAATTATAGTGGAGTTGTTGATGCAACTGGTGCTGATCATCTTATCACCATACTGGGGCAACTCACTTAGGTTATGAATAATAACATTACCCGTATAGAGCACCCAAATCCACAATGCAGAGGATCAATGGTAGACTGATTCATGAGTCCAAAAACACCAAAATTCAATGGGACTACAAATCCATTTGTAGCTGAGCAATGGATAAGTTTCTTAGAGAAAATATTTCATGATTTTGGGAGTAGCGAAAGGGAAAAAGTTTTCATGGCAGTTTATCACCTCATGGGAGATGCAGATCAATGGTGGTCATTAATTCAAAACAAAAAGGAGGATGAAGAAGTATTGAATATGGAATGGAGGGAGTTTAAAGATATTTTCATAGAAAAATACTTTCCTCGTGACCATTGAGTGGATATGGAAAGACAATTTCTGAGTTTGAGGAAAAAGGAGGATGAGAATGTCGCAAAGTATGAGGCTAACTTTACAAGGTTAGAAAGGCATGCTGCAGATTATTTACATAACCGGAGGGGTAAGATTGATCGATTCTTTGATGGGTTAATAACATTTCTCCGTCGAGCATTAGTCTCACAATCCTTCTCATCATACGAGGATATTGTCTAATGTGCTATCAAGAAAAAAAATGAATCCTCTAAGTCTTATGACTTTAAAGCAAAGTAAGAGAATAAGAGATCTACTGAACACTCTGGAAATGTAAATAAGGGGAATACGGAAAAAGTTGAATATCCATAATGCGGTAAATGTGGGAATAAACACCCTGGTACTTTCCTGAAGTAATGGGATCATGTTACAAGTGTGGTGATAAAGGCCACCAAGCTCGTGATTGCAAAGGAAAGAAAGAGTTTGTCATTGTTAAATGCTACAATTGTAGAGAAATGGGGAATTATGCAAATGAATGTACTAAACGCCAAGGAAACTTACTTCAAAAAAGTCCAAGGGAGAAAGTCCAAGCTTATGTAATCAATATTGATGAGGTTGAAGCTCTAAAAGACATGGTGGCAAGTAATTTAATGGCTTCCTCATGTTTATCGAATTCTTTATTTGATTCTGGATCATCGTATTATTTCATATCTTCCCATTTTTCTAAGAAAATGAGATATTTACAATTTGATTTAACAAAGGATTTATCATTCAAAACTCCTAAGGGAAGTATCATTGCAACATAGTTTTGTGAATCAGTCCCCATTATGGAATATAAACGTTCTTTATTCGTTGATCTCATCGTCATACCCATGATTGAATTTGATATAATCTTCTGTATGAATTGGCTTTCGGACCATGATGTGAAAATTTATTGTAAGAAAAAGGAGGTTACATTTTTTAATGATGATAAGGAATACCTTATCTTTAGAACAAAAACATCCACATTTGATTCTTATCTAGATCCACCACATGTAGCTCTACTAAAATCAATTATTCGGGAGGAAGAGAGTGAAATAAATATGGGTGAGGAAAGTAATGTTCAAATAGAGGATGTACCAATTGTACAAGAATATGTTGATGTATTTCCAGAGGATTTACTTGTATATCCTCCTGAATGAGAAATTGAGTTTTCCATTGATTTAATTTCTGGTTCAAGTCCTATATCGAAGACCCCTTATATAATGGCCACTATGGAATTAGTGGATCTAAATAAACAACTAGATTATTTGAGTAATCAAGGATTTATTCTCCCTAGTGTTTCTCCATGGGGAGCCCCTATTCTTTTTGTTAAGAAGAAAGATGGATCTATGAGGTTGTGCATTGACTACAGGGAGATCAATGTTATAACAATAAAGAACAAGTATCCCCTACCTCGCATTGATGATTTATTTGATCAACTTCATGGAGATAAATATTTTACAAAGATTGACCTTCGATTTGGATAACATCATTTGTGTGTGAAGAAGGAAGACATTCCAAAGACAGCATTTTAAACCAGGTACGGGCATTACGAGTTTACAGTAATGCCTTTTGGACTGACTAATGCACCCTCTGTCTTCATAGATCTAATGAACAAAGTTTTTAAGTAATATCTTGATGAATTTGTAGTGGTATTTATTGATGATATCATGGTATACTCCAAAAGCTACAGAGATCATGAAAATCACTTGCGCACTATTCTAAAGACTCTTAGAAGAAATGGATTATATGGGAAGTTCAACAAGTGTGAATTATGGATTCAGGAGATTTCATTTCTTGGACATATTGTCTCTAAGGATAGAATCTATGTTGATCCTTAAATAACCAAGGCAATCCAATAATGGCCAGCACTGACAATTATAACTGAGGTACGCAGTTTTATTGGTTTAGTAGGTTATTATCGGCATTTCATCCAAAATTTTGCCCGATTGGCTAACCCATTAACCAAGCTCACACGTAAAGGGGTTAAAATTTTTTTGGAAAAAATATTGTGAAGAATTTTTTGGAGAACTAAAGAGAATATTGTTCAATGCTCCTATACTGACTCTACCAATGAGGAATGATGGGTTTTTAATTTATAGTGATGATTCAAAGAAAGGACTTGGTTGTGTCTTATGAAGAATTATAGGGTTATTTCCAATGCATCACGACAGCTAAAAATCATGAACAAAATAATCCCACTCATGATCTTGAGTTAGCAGTTGAAATCTTTGATCTGAAGATATGGAGACACTATCTCTACAGTGAAAAATGTGGGATTTATAATGATCACAAGAGTTTGAAGTCTATTTTCTCACTAAAAGAACTCAGCATGAGGCAAAGGATATCACTCGAACTACTCAAGGATTATGATTTCACCATACATTACCACCTGGGGAAGGCAAATAAGGTGGAAGATGCTTTGAGTAGAAAGGATCATGGAGTTTTGTACAAGATGAGAGTTGAAAGGGATCATATATTCATGGAAGTTGAAACATCAATACTTTTTCAAATTGTTTCTAAAATATCTTTACTAGAAAGGATAATGAGTTCTCAGACTGATGATGAAGAGTTTCAAAAGAGAATTAAAGTTGTGAATGATGGGAGACTGATCTACTTCATATATGAAGATAGGATTTTGAAATTTGGGAAGAGACTTTGTGTTCCTGAAATACCTGATCTAAAAAGGGAATTGTTGGATGATGCTCATAGCTCCAATTTCTCTATACACCCTAGTAGCACTAATATGTATATATATTTTAAGGAATATTTTTGGTGGGAAAACATGAAGAGAGAGACTATTGATTGTGTGTCAAGATGTATTGTTTGTCAATAAGTGAAAGCTGGAAGACAAAATCCAAGAGGAGTCATGAAACCACTTCCCATACCTGAGTGTAAATGAGATGATATTACGATGGACTTTGTCAAGGGGCTACCAAAGACTCATAGAATGAATGATTCAATATGGGTCATTATTGATCGTCTTACCAAGTTAGCTCATTTTCTTTCTATAAGAGAAGATTTACCACTTGAATGTCTGGAAAGAGTATATATTAATAATGTTTTAAGACATCATGGAGTACCCCTATCGATTTTTTTATCATGATCCCCATTTTACATCAAGATTATAGAAAAGTCTTCAGAAGGCCTTGGATACTGAACTTTATTTGAGAACTGTTTACCACCCTCAAACTGATGGACAATCAGAATGGACTATTCAAACATTAGAATACATGTTGATATCTTTCTCACTTGACTTCCAAGGTATGTGGGATCAATATTTACCTCTGGTAGAATTTTCCCATAACAATAGTTTCCATTCAAGTATTCAAATGGCACCATATGAAGCATTATATGGAAAGAGATGTTTCACACCAACTTTTTGAAATGATATTGGTGAAAAAAACTCATAGGCCTAGAAATTGTTGAGGAAACAATGGAAAAGGTGAAGGTTATTCAAACCCACATCAAAGCAGCTCTAAGTAGGAAAAAGAGCTATGAGGATAATCGAAGGAAAGATTTGTAATTTCAAGTAGGAGATCATGTTTTCTTGAAGGTATCTCTATGGAAGGGTGTTATATGATTCAGTAAGAAAGGAAAATTAAGTCCCAAGTACATCGGACCTTTTGAAATTCTAGAATGAATTGGAGTTGTAGTTTATCATTTGGAAAAACTGCCAAAGTCTCTCCAAAGTTCATGATGTGTTCCATGTATCACTGTTGAGAAAAATACATGTCTGGCCCAACGCATATACTCACCAATGAATAAATAGAACTGGAACTTGATCTGTCTTATTGCGAAGAGCCTATCATAATTCTTGATACCAGAGAACAAGTGTTGAGAAATCAGACGACTCGTCTGGTGAATGTTCTATGAAGAAATCATAAGATGGAAGAGGCAACGTGGGAACCCGAGGAACATATAATGAAGAACCACCCGAATCTTTTTATGTATTAGTATTTTAGAAATTTCAAGGAAGAAATTATTTGAAGGAGGGAAGAATGTAACACCCCAATCATCCACAGTACGTTTCCCTTTGAATAATGCAATAGCTTGCGTTGTACGCAACTTCGAGATTCTAACACACCACGACCAATCAAACTAGCCACTCTGAATAGTAATACCCACTTTTTGAAATTTTATAAATTTTTTTTTCAAAATGGATTTCATTTTTGGATTCGGAATATCAAAATCCTCTTAGGGTGAATTTTTGGTACTCTTCTGGAAACTTTCAATTATTGATGAATAGTGAAATATACTAAATTTTAATTAAAAACAACTTTTTTAATCAAAATAATTTATTGTGTTAAATTATACATTTGAATGGTTTTTAAGTATAATTTCATTATATTTTTATCATTTAATATAATTTAGGTCATTGGATGTAATTTCATATTTAAATTGGATATAAACAAGTGTCAATCTTTTGATAGTTATTATTTCTTAAAAACATGTTTTTTGTTTTGACGACGGGAATTAATTTTAAATTAATTTCTGACACTTCTATGTTTTGAATTTGGAAAAATTTATTCCATATTTGGAATTAGGATATCCAAATTATGTAAATAGGTAACTTTTATTTTTAGAAATTATGAATAATTACTTCGGTAAATATTTTATTTATCATGGTTAAAGGGGTAAATCTGGTAAATAAGGGTAACAAATAATATTATAATAATATTAAATTACCATAACATGTGTCATAACCCTATTTAATGATACATGTCTGGACATCTACATACTTGGGTCTATTTTGGGACCCTAAGGAGCCACTTGAGAGTGATAATGAAACTTTATATTAATTAATTTAAAGTAAAGATAAAAATGACATAAACATATATCTTTTAGTAAAACAATTTTTACATGGGGTTATGTAAGTTATCTCTTCGAATATAAATATTCATTTGAAATCTAAAAAAATTCCTACATCATGGTATTATTTTTATATTTTTTAGACATCAAATAAATAAAATTATTTATGATACAATAATGAGGCAGTGTTTACCCCATTAATGAATGATTTAAATAAATGAGATTATAAAAATTAAAACAATATCCAAAACCTATCCAATTCTTATTGGATGATTTTATTTATAACATGAGTAATCTTATATTCTACTTTAATGAGTTTTGGACCTTCAGAAACCGAAAATAATTATATAATAAAATAATATTTTCAAAGTGATGGGATACCCGTCGTAAATATACCATTTACGATGGGATACCCGTCGCAACTAACCACCATTTACGATGGGATACCTGTCGCAAATACCACCATTTACGATGGGATACCCGTCGCAACTAACCTCGTCGCAACTAATCTAACCTATATATACCCCCATCCGTTTTTTTTTCAAATCACTGAGATCTTCATCTCCCTTTCTATTGATTCTTCAGTTTTAAGGAAAAAATTTCTGTTAGTTAAAATTTTTTATACGAGAGCAATTGGAAGCCACCAATAGCTTCAGAATATCAAAGTTTAAAGTATTTATATTTTATTTTTTTATTTTTATTTATTTTTTTTATTAATTTTAATTGTTGTTTATTAGTTGTAATTAAATTAGATTTAAATTGATTTTTATTTATATTTATTTTTAGTAAGAAATTGATATTGTTAGTGATAATTATAAATAATTGGTGTTAATTTGCAATAATTAGATATTATTATAGAGAATTAGTGGAATTTAGTCATAATTAGGGGTAATTAGTAATAATTAGATATAATTAGATATAATTAGTAATAATTAGATTAATTAGTAATAATTAGATATAATTAGTAATAATTAGAAATAATTAGTAATAATTAGAAATAATTAGGAATAATTAGAAATAATTAGGAATAATTAGGAGTAATTAGGAATAATTTGCAATAATTAGGAATAATTAGCAATAATTAGGAACAATTAGTAATAATGAGGAATAATTGGCAATAATTAGCAATAATTTGTAATAATTATCAATATTTTGGAATAATTAGAAATAATTAGGAACAAATAGCAATAATTAGGAACAAATAGCAACAATTAGGAACAAATAGCAACAATTAGGAACAAATAGCAACAATTAGGAACAAATAGAAACAATTAGGAACAAATAGAAACAATTAGGAACAAATAGCAATAATTAGGAACAAATAGCAACAATTAGGAACAAATAGCAACAATTAGGAACAAATAGCAACAATTAGGAACAAATAGAAACAATTAGGAACAAATAGCAACAATTAGCAACAAATAGCAACAATTAGCAACAATTAGGAACAATTAGCAACAATTAGGAACAATTAGCAACAATTAGGAACAATTAGGAACAATTAGCAACAATTAGCAAGAAATAGCAACAATTAGCAAGAAATAGCAACAATTAGCAAGAAATATCAATAATTAGCAAAAATTAGAAACAATTAGCAACAATTAGCAACAATTAGGAACAATTAGCAACAATTAGGAACAATTACCACAATTAGGAATAATTAGCAATAATTAGCAATAATTAGGAATAACTAGGAATAAATTGCAATAATTAGGAATAAATTGCAACAATTAGGAATAAATTGCAATAATTAGGAATAAATTGCAATAATTATGAATAAATTACAATAATTAGGAATAAATTGCAATAATTAGGAATAAATTGCAATAATTAGGAATAAACTGCAATAATTAGTAATAAATTGCAATAATTAGGAATCAATTGCAAAAATTAGGAATAAATTGCAATAATTAGGAATAAATTGCAATAATTAGGAATAAATTGCAATAATTAGTAATAAATTGCAATAATTAGGAATAAATTGCAATAATTAGGAATAAATTGCAATAATTAGTAATGAATTGCAATAATTAGTAATAAATCGCAATAATTAGTAATAAATTGTAATAAATTGTAATAAATTGCAATAAATAGGAATAATTAGTGATAATTAGTAATAATTAGTAATAATTAGTATCAAATAGTAATAATTAGTAATAAATAGTGAATATAATTATATCTAATTACTACTAATAAAAAAATATATAATCAATATTTATGAAAAAACAATATTAATTAGGAATAATTAGCAATAATTAGGAATAATTAGGAATAAATAGGAATAAATTGAAATAATTATTAATAAATTTCAATAATTAGGATTAAAATGCAATAATTAGGAATAAATTGCAATAATTAAGAATAATTTGCAATAAATAGGAATAAAATGAAATAATTAGGAATAGATTGAAATAATTAGTAATAAATTGAAATAATTAGTAATAAATTACAATAATTAGTAATAAATTTCCATAATTAGTAATAAATTGCAATAAATAGTAGTAAATTGCAAAAAATAGTAATAATTAGTAATAATTAGTAATAATTAGTAATAAATATTAATAATTAGTAATAATTAGTAATAAATAATAATAAATAGTGAATATAATTATATCTAATTATTACTAATAAAAACATTATATTATCAATATTTATGAAAAAATAATATTAATATTATTAAAATAATAAAAAAATTATAAAATATTAAAATTATCAATATTCGCAACAGGCTTTTCTCTATTCATAACATGTTCAAATCTCAAAGGGTCGCCAATTATCAGGTCATGCGCAATAAAAATTTTGTGTCAACCATGTCTAATGTAAACTCTATAATTGTCCTTGCTTGGTTGATCACCTTGTAAGTAGCGTTACAATAGGACGACCCAGGTCATGCCCTTCTCATCTATAAGAATTATCTCACATGACCCTTTACATAGACCATACTTCCTTGAAAATTTAAGGGAATGATACTGATATCCCATCAAATTTTTAAGGAAGAATGATCTATGTTAAGGGAGCGATATGATTCTTAAAGACGAGAACGACATTACTTTGGCCGTCCAATTAAAACACTACTTGCGAGGTGATCAACCATGCAAGAACAATTATAGAGTTTACATTGGACATGAGTAACACAATCTTTTTATTGTGCATGATGGGACAATTGGTGACCCATTGAGATTTAAACATGTTAGAAATAGAGCAAAGTCTGTTGCGAATATTGATAATTTTAATATTTTATAAAAAATTTATTATTTTAATAATATTAATTTTGTTTTTTCATAAATATTGATAATATAATTTTTTTATTAGTAATAATTAGTAAACGAAAACTACTTGGATAATGAAGGGAAAATTTGTAATCATCTCCACAATGATGATTACCAAATTTCTTTTCATTATTCAAGCAGTTTTCCTTTTACTAAGTATTGCTAAGTATTTCTAAAATAGTAATAAATTGTAATAATTAGTAATAATTAGTAATAAATTTTAATAATTAGTAATAAATTTTAATAATTAGTAATAATTAGTAATAATTAGTAATAATTAGTAATAATTAGTAATAATTAGTAACAATTAGAAGTAATTAGCAATAATTAGAAATAATTAGTAATAATTAGTAATAATTAGTTAGGAATAGTTAGGAACATTTAGGAAGAAATTTTAATAAATTTTAATAAATTTTAAGAACTTGGCACAATTTCCATTGGATTGATGGCACTCTTTTTGCTCGATGACTTTTCTCCTTTCAACTCTCACTAACTCAAAACATTATGAAAAATGTGCTGCTACGTAGAAATATTCAATCTTGTATTCACAAGATTGGATATGAATTCGTAGGATCATATTTTTGATAATGTTTTTAGGTGGTGACAGTTAGAAGAAGATGATTCATCGACAAAAAGGGGGCTCTTTTATCTGACGGCTCATTTACTTGCATCTTTCTCACACTGAAATCACAATGAAGAATCTGGTCGGAGGTACACATATTCATTCTCGTGTATATGAGAATGAATATGCGTACCTCGGATCAGATTCTTCATTGTGATTCTAGTGTGAGAATGATGCAAGTAAATGAGTCGTCAGACAAAAGAGTAGTCGTCAATCAACTTGAAATTGTGTCGCCCTTAATTAATTGTAATTATTAAGAAGTAGTTGTAATTATTTATCTTCTTTTTTCATATAGTGTTTTTATAATTTAAAATTATTAAAAAATAGTTATGATTTTAGATTTTATGTAGAAAAATATTGAACAAGGAAGTCTACATCAGTCATTATTAGATGATTGCGCTTGGATAAATCAGTGCAGAAATCCAAATGGTTCTGGTTTAAATCCGGTATATATTGAGGGTGTTGAAACGTTCTTAGCATTTGCATCATCAAAACCAGAATATGTTTCAAAAGGCACAATTAAGTGTCCTTGTAAAAAATGTGCTCTGAGAACATTTGACACAGTAGATAAGGTTGGGGGACATCTCTTGCGGTTTGGTTTTCAACCAGATTATGTTTTTTGGTATCTACACGGTGAACGCAGTTCCAGAGAAGATCCTAATAACTTGATTACAGATCCATAATGGTTTCATAATTTAGTACATGATGTTGCAGGTCCATCTGTGCAACAAAATGAAACTCGCGATGATATTGATTTAACTCCTGAGTTGGAACCATCCAAATTTTATGATTTCTTGAGGTCTGCTGAGGATGCATTATATCCTAGTTGCAAAATAATCAAATTAGAAACGGTTACAAAATTTATGGCTATTAAATTAGATAATGCAATGTCAAAAAACTGTTTTGATCAGCTATTTTCTTTGGTTAAAACACTATTACCTGAAGGAAATGTGTTTCCTGTAAATTACTATGAGAGCAAGAGGATGGTTCGTAATCTGGGCCTTATTTATCGGAAGATTCATGCATGTCCAAATGATTGCATCTTATATTCTAGCGAAAATTAGTCATTGGATAGTCGTCCCACATGTGGACAATCGAGGTATAAAGAATCTCAACCATGGAAGTCTAAATCGATTCCAATAAAACAGTTGATATATTTCCCCCTTACACCTATGTTGCAGTGTTTATTTATGTCTCAGAATACAGTGTCAATGATGTCATGGCACAAAACCAATATTTCAACTAATAGAAGCTTGAATCATTCATCTGATTGTGATTCATGGAAACATTTTGACCGTCTGCATCCGTCTTTTTCTATAGAATCCTGAAACGTGCGATTAGGTCTTTCTACTGACAGTTTCTGTCTGTTTGGTTCTTATGGTAGTCAGTATTTATGTTAGCCTGTCTTTATAACTCTGTACAATTTTCCTCCATGGATGTTGATGAAGGCTCCCTATATCTTTTTAACTCTATTAATCCCAGGACATCCAAAAAAGAATATTGATGTTAATTTGAAACCATTGATTGATGAGTTAAATGCATTGTGGAGTGATGGAATTGAAATTTTTCAAGAGACTTCCCAAAATCCATCTGATTCACAAAGAGACGTGAATATCAATGATGACACCCTACAATTAAGGATCGATGGTGATGAAGATGTTAATGATGTTACAAATGAATTTGAAATGACAATAGATGCTGAAACTGAAACTCATATGGATATTGATGATGCTGAGGAGGAAGATGAAGACATTGACATTGATAGTTATGGAGAAGAGGATGAAGATGAACATTGGCATAGTTAAATGCTGGTTATAATCATAACTAATATATATCTATATTAAATAGTTATTTTTAACTACCTACTAACAATAATCATTTTCTGTTTCAGATGGACTCTGATATATTTTGTGATTTGTAGGAGGCTGACCTACCGTTAGATGAGGGAGATTTTGGATCATCTGACGCTCAACCTGCTAGCGGTTCAGGGGGTACGGGGAGGGGGCGTGGTCTTGCACGACTGATGATTCATGACCCTATCCCCGAGTGATGCCCACATCATGGTTTTG
Organism: Viscum album; assembly: GCA_963277665.1. Lineage (NCBI taxonomy): Eukaryota > Viridiplantae > Streptophyta > Magnoliopsida > Santalales > Viscaceae > Viscum > Viscum album. The sequence goes on from OY728127.1 coordinate 1,665,264,076, forward strand.
ATCCACACACATAGAGGTATGGTAACCTGTATATTTTAGTTATCTTTCATTAATTTATTTATATATATACTAATTGTTTGATTATTTAGTCATTTTTCACAGTTTTGCACATGTAGCTATTGGACAGGGGAGCGCTCTCTTGCACAATTATTTTCTCAGCCATGGATCACATGGGAATAGATTCTCGTTGATGTGCGACGCGACATGTTCCATCATTGGTTGGTACGTAAATAAATAATATTTCTTTTGAAATTTATTTTATTAGTAACTTGATATTATAAATTATTTTTAGGGTTTATGGTATCTTATCGATGATAGCATGCACGATGCTATCCACGCGGCATGGAAGGTTTCTATGCACGATCATTTCCATCAGTTTTTTCACAATTTGAGAAGGACATCCATTAAGAAAGCAGGAGTGATAGAATTTGATGAGTTGTGTAGAGCTCACTGACTAGAGTACATTTTATCTCACATTTGGGATGGATTATGTTTACACTGGTTGGGTGGTAGATTTTAGAGGAGATCTTCAGTGGGACGGAAGAACCGGGGGAGACAGGAGGTGACGCATCGAGCTGGTAGTCGTACATTTAGTTCGCATAGAGAGCATCTGGTAAGTATATTTTTTAAATACTTTATATAACTTTAAATATAAACAGTTTATTTTATATTTCAATAGGCAGTCAAGAATCCCAATATTACGGAGTTCGACATTTATCGGAGGATGTACAGTGATCCAGCCACTGGAGAGATTAGAGGTGATCACCAGCTTCAAATTGTGGTTAGTATTATTATTTCAGTTTTACAATTAACTGCATATAATATTTTAACAATTTTAATTTTAAATTGGAATTGAATGAGTCATATGAGGCTGCAACCTCTCAGACACAGGCTGAGGTTCAGGATGAGACGATCAAGCAGACCGGTGCTCACCATTTTGATGAGGTGGCATGGATGTAGGCAACTCAGTATGGCATTGAGAAGGGTTGAGTAGTTGGTATCGAATCTCATTTGACTCATGGTACATATTATGGTACTACTGCGATGTTAGAATCCAGCTCGAGAGGAGCTCGTGGAGAGGCATCATCTTCTGGCTCACAGTATCAGGAGCAGTTGTGAACTCAGGCTGATCTTATAGAGACTTTACAGAAGTATCATGTAAGAGATGTGTCAGCGGCAGCAACAGCAGGAGCAGCGTCACGAGGAGGAGCTGCATCGATTGGAGCAGCAGCGACAGCAGGAGTATCACGAGCAGATAGAGTACATGCGTCATCTGACTCGTAGTTTAGGGATGAAGTTTCCTCCACCTCCTCCATAGGACCCCTCCAGTGATTTGTTTTTTATGTTAAAAACATTTTAATTCAAGTTTTGTAATAATATGAACTATTTACAGTTCCTATCTTTTATATTGGTGGAAATATTGCATAATTTAATTTTTTTTTAATATTTTATTATTTATTATTAGTATTATATTTTTTAATATTTTTTTATTTTAATAATAAAAATAATAATAATATTTTATAGTTTTTTTATATTTTTTTGAAAATATTGAAACTTATAATAATTTTTTATTATTTTATTATTTTAATAATATTAATATTAATTTTTTATTAATCATAATTTTATTAAATATATTTTTTTAGTATTATATTTTTTAATTTTTGTTAATTTTACTAATAATAACAATATTTTATATTTTTTTATTATTTTTATAATAATAATATAATTTTTTCATTAATCATCATTTTATTATTATTTCTTAATTAATTTTAGTTTTTGTGACGGGGTCGTTTGCGACGGGGCCCCATAGCAAATAAGTGAAATGTATTTTTTTAAGATTATTATTTGCGGTAGGACAATGGGCCCTTCGTAATTAGTTTTTGCGATGGGCTCGTCACAAAAGGTTTATGGGTATATAATGTATATAATCAGAATTTTATTCACGACGGGGAACTTACCCATCGCAAAAACTAATTGGGATGGGCCCATCGCAAAAGGTTTTTTGGGTATATAATGTATAAGATCGGGAGGTTTTTTATGACGGGTAAAAGTCTTGTCGCAACATATATATTTTGTGATGGGCCCGTCACAAAAAATATCTGTTACGGCGCCGTTTTCTGCAATGGTCTATTTGCGACAGGGGATCTTCGCAAAATCCTATTTGCAATGGGATCCCGTCGCAAATAGCCCGTTGCAAAAAACCATAATTTCAGTAGTGGTGACTTATGTAACAAAAGATATTAATGAAAACGAATCAGTTAACACCTGAAAAAAATGATACTACTAAAATATTATTAACAAAGCAATATTATAAGATCATATATGATATCATATTTATGTATTTAGTTCTTTTATAATTTAATAACAATGATTTAACTATTATAAAATAGGTTAAAGTACCCTCGACCAAAGAAAATTACAAGGTAATGGTTAATTTTACAATCTCTTTATTATCTGAGGTTGTTTTTACATAAGTATCTATTGGGACCTCTTTATCATCCACATCCATGTTTCTTGAAAATGTATTTAAAAACATTTTTATTATTTACTAGACTATGATTTAAAGTCATTCATACCATTTTTTAAATTTTAAAAAATTGTTTGAAAGGATTCTTTCTGTCGTTTTGCAAACAAGGTACTTTATGAGATTTTCAACAAATTAAGGTAAGAATGTTTTTTTAACTTATATAGTGGGTACAGTTATTTTCCACTGTTATAACACCTTTGAAGATTCCCTTATAATATTATAAAAATATTTTCAAAATAAATGTTTTCTTTTATAATTACATGACTTTTTAATGATTTCAAAATAGAAAGAGATATTCCTCTCAAATAATTTTGATTTCATCTATGTTAACATCCATTAATGGATTTCATACTTGTTTGAAGTTGATTTATTATGATAAAATTATTCTATATTGTATTTAAGATTTTTCGATATGTATATTACCCCTGGTTTCAGGTATATAACCCCCTTTTCCTCACGTTTTTTAATTGGTGTGTCTAAAATAGAGAGTTTCCATAAAATAGAGAGTTTCCATAAAATATATAGTTTCTATAAAATAGAGTGTTTCCATAAAGTGTTGTTTTTCCATAAAGTTTGATGTTTCCATAATTTTGGTTGTTTCCATAAAGTGGGTTGTTTCCATAAAGTGGGGTGTTTCCATAAAGTGGGTGGTTTCTATAAAGTGGGGTGTTTCCATATAGTGGGATGTTTCCATAAAAAATGTGTTTCCATAAAAAGGTTAAAGGTAAAGGATGGGAGAGTTTGGGGTTTTTATATGGATTTTTGGGACTAAAAGTAATTTCGCTCGATCCATACACGGTTGTCCCAAACCGTGTGGTCAAACCTTACGCAGAGGTCAAATCTAGATTTTATTTTCTAGGAGCTTACTCATTTGTTCTCTATATATTTCGTTTTGGCTTCAAAACGCCCCTATTTCTATATTACTCTCCCTAAATGTCTGTATAACCCTCCCCACATGAGTTTGATCCAACCTAGAGCCTTCCCTTGGTGATTTCGAGTCCAATTCTTGATGTATTTCATCATTCTTTTCGAATTTGTCATGTTTTCTTAGATATGCTTAGATCTACTTCTCCGATCTCCATTATTTCTCAGATATGAACCTATAGTGGGTATATCTATGTTTTTGGATGCCAAATAATTCAATTTTGAGTCGTTATCTTGTTAGTATAATAGAATGAAGGTCGTTCTTGGAGAATCGCCCCACTTTCTAGTGCGTTCTTTGTCTGTTGTCAAAGTTTAATCAAAACCTTCAAGGTAGATGGCTTCACTCTCATATCCTCTTTCTATAATTAATTTTCTTACATTCAAATTGGTTTATTGATTGTGAAATTCATGGAAAAATCTTCATTTGTGATGACTTATGGTTTTTGTGAAATTGTGTGATCTTGGTGAATAGTTGGGCAAAAGGGGGTTTAGTTTCATGAATTTAAAATGACGGTTTTAAATTATGGATTTTATATAATTTCTAAATGGTTGATGAACAAGATATTTTCAATATAATTGGTTTTAAAAAAATGGAGTTTTATTGAAATGTTTTGGAATTTAAATGGTTTGGCATTGAAATGGTTTTGACAGAAATGGTTTTCAATAAAAGGGTGTTTTTATTAAAAGGGTTATTTTGGCATGATCGTTGAGAATATGTGGTGTGTGTTCATGTTGCATATATGGGTCTTGGTTGAAATATGACCTTGTGATCGATGCCAAATTTTAATGAAACATAGGAATTTCATACACAGGGTTTGGTTGAAATATGACCTTGTGCTCGGTGCCAAAGGGTTAATGGAACATGATAAAAAATTACCTTGTGATGACTTGATAGATCGATGAAAAATCGCTCATGAGTATGGAACTATCATAACATAGCATGCATGGTTGGTTGAAAGGGTTTGAGGAATGGTTGGGTATGCCGATAAAGGGATATTGTCAAATGGTTGTTAAGATTGTTTAGTTATTTTTCTGGAAAAATATCTTGATAGTAAAATTGGTTTCAATTGTACTTGTATGCTTTTGGTAATGAATGGTTTTGGAAACTTTTTTATATTTAGTTATAAACTATTTTTGAGAAATTGTTTTATATAAACTATTTTATATAATCATTGCTAACTCTTCTATCCTAGAGGTGTGAGTAGGGAAGTCATTGGGGAAAACATTCTGAGTTTTATACCCACCCCTACTTTGGATCTTTGGTACTTTTGCATATGCTATCTTCTAGGACAAGGGAAAAGGTAATGTTTCACACATGTTTAGCACTACCTCGTGATGTCTGGGCTGTTCGGAGATTTTGTAGCTTGGATCTTATTGATCAAGGAGTCTTGAGGTCTTTGGAGAGTCTTGTGTAGTCAATCCACTATGTACTTTGATACTTGGTTATTCTTCTGTTGTTTCTTACTTTGATGTGATTTTGAGATACATGAAGTTGTTGAGTTGTCTTATATTTTTTCATGCATCATATAGTGAATGTTTGGTTATGGATGGTAGGTTTATTAGTTTATTTCTTAAGGGGTAAATTTTCCCCCACTTGTATTTGAAACCCTTCAGCATTTATTGCCAGCCTTTGGCATCTTGGGGATGTTTCTTAAGGACTAGTAATGACTCATTGTACTCTCAAGCCAATGAGAATTTGAGGCTCATTACAAATGGTATTATCTTGTTCAGTCCTTGCCTAAAAAGTAGTCATTGATGTTACTAGTTTTGGAGATGAAATACCTTCTTGTCTATTCCTTGGGAGGGAATCTTATAAAGGATTATTATTGTCAGAACTTGAAATGTATATCATAAAAGGACATAGCTAACCCTTTTTTGTTGAACGTCAAGTTACCAAGGAGTTGGGTAAATAAGTGTTTGGAGACACTTCTAGAATTTTGAAATCTCATTGTCATGGGTTTATCCATTGAGTCAAGCATGACATGCATTGTAGAGGAATGAATTCCCACTAGGAGTGCATACATCATTTCGAGGAATGATTCATGTTGTGAAAAAAAGTGTTACTTTTTGAAAAAGAATGGAATTGGTTTTCAAATGAAAGATTTTGAAAAAGTGAATGTTTATTATATTTTGAAAATGGTTTAATTTTCAAAAGCGTGTGAAGTGTTTTCAAAAATGGTTGAACATGGAAAAAAGGTTATTTTGGAAAACAATGTTGTTATAGTTGATGTGATAAAATTTTAAATTCTATGCCAATAGTTGCTAGAGAGTGAGATTAATGGATTTTATTGTTAGTTTAGAAAATGGAACCTGGTAGACGTCATCGAAACCAACCAGAAGAAGCTATAGAGAATGTGGTTTCACCTGAATGACATGTGAACCAAGACCTGGTTTAGAGTATTGTCCAAGATTTTCAAGATGTGGACATAGATAATTGGATTAATGATCCACAACATGTGGATCATACCATCTAGTTCATGAAGAAAAATCCACGTAATTTCCGGGTGATTCTGTAACACCTCGAGATTTTATGAAAAATATTATTTTAATTTCATTAATGTCTTTTGTTGTATTCTACACCAAGATTACCTTGCGCTATACGCAACACCGTATTAGCTTGCAGTATACGCAACACTATTCTTGGACCGGGTTACACACAATTTTGATAATAGTTATTCTACGCAACATTGAGTATATATATATATATATATTAAATGTATAAATGAAATATGGTTGGATTCTGTTATACGAAACAACTAAGGATTCTTTCAAAACACGCAACCCTGACTTGGCTTGCATTACACGCAATCGTGACCTTCCTCGATAGCGTGTGTTGTACGCAATACCGGGTTTTAATAAACAATGTTATATTATTATAATATTGTCATGAACTAGCCGTTATGAATAGTATTAACTAAATTTTGAATTTTATAACATTATTATTCATCTTACACATTTCTAGAACATGGTATAAGAACAAAATAAATTTTTCGGGTAAAATAAGTATTTTTCAAAAAATGCAGTTTTACCGCCTTTTGATGGCGCACCCACTTTAAATATGGTTTTTGACATGTTTATAAGTTCAATTTGACAAAATAAAATTCTTCTTTGGAATCAAGAAATAAAAATTTACTTTGGATAAAATTTTCATATTATTCTGGTAACTTTCACATTTTAATGAATAGTAAAAACACGTTATATTTTAATTAAAAACAACTATTTTCATCGTAATATCTTATGTGGTTAAATTATAATATTGAATGGTTTTAAAGTATAAATAGAATATATTTTTACCATTTAATATAATGTATGTCATTAGCATTGATTTTACCTTGAATTCGTAAGTTAAATCAATTCAATCTTTTGCAATGTTTTAAACAAAAACCCGTTTTTATTCGACAACGGGATTAATTTTAATTTAATTTCTGCAACTTCTGTGTTTTGAATTTTAAAAAATGGATTCCATATTTGGAATCAGTGGGTCCAAATTATGTTAATATGATACTTTTTATTTTTGGGAATTATGAATAGTAACTACGGTAAATTTTATTTACCATAGTTAAAGGTAAATCGGGTAATTAAGGGTAAATATAATATTTTAAAATTACCCTAAAAAATGTCAAAATTCTATTGGATGACTAAACAACGACCCATATCACCTAAGGGTCGGATTAGATTAATTAAATTAAATTTTTTCAATGAAAATAATTTAATTATTATTAAAACCAAAGAATGTGACAACATGTCACTTTCTTAAATATTATAAGTATAATAATTTTAATCTAGTGATAAACTTCATGAAACTTCGAACATGAATAGTATCCAGAAAGCTAATACAATTATCTAAATCATAGGAATTTATTTAGAATTTTTAGGGATTAAATAATTATCATTTATTATGACAGAAAGATGATGCAGTAATTGTCTTATTAATGAAATATTGACAGAATTGATGTTATAAATGCCCAAATAAATGTAATTTGAGACTTTTTATGACTTAAACTAATTTTCTAGGTTACTATGATATATTAGTGTTGATTTAATTAACTTGTTTCGAACATATAATTCTGTTATGACTTTCACAAAAATCATATATCAAATAGTGTCAAAATTGACACAAAATAGTTTTTAAATCAAATATTATATTACTAATTGTTATTTTATTCCTAAAAATCTAAGGTTTGGCCAAATGACTTAGATAAGGATATATATATTAATAATAAACAATTTGGGGTTCGTTTGGCATGTTATAGTAAGTGTATTAACCATATAGTGAAAGAAAACAAAAAGACTCGGTAAAAGTTAAATTATTTAACTTAGAGTTAAATCTAATTGATAAGGTTAAAATAATACCCTCAACTTGTCTAAATCCTATTGGTTGATAGGATTTCGACCCATCCCCACTTTATCTTAGAAATAAGACCCTTTGGAACCATTATAAACTGATTTTGACTTTAATATAAAATAATATTTTGAGATATTCCTAAGGTGCCCCTCTCCTCCCTTATAAAAGGGCACCTCCTCCCCCTCCTCCTCACACCAATTTTAGCACTCAAGCTCCGCCAACCCCTGCCAAAATCTCTTCTCCACTTCCCTATAAACATCCTAGAGGTTCTGGTCTTCCTCAAAGACCAATTTTAGTGCCCTAAGAGGAGGTCTCAAAGAGGCGCTTCAAAGAAGAGGTAATTACCGTTACCAATTCTTTCATCTTTATTTCTTCTTCCACTTATTCTTATTAGGTTGTTTCATTATGAAGTAATAAAATCAGTATCACTCATATACTGATATGTTATTATAAGTATGAAACAACCCTATTTCACCATCTATCCATCCTACGGAAAAAGAAATCATCGTGCGTGCGTACGTACGGAATACCATCTCCACGACGCGATGAGATTCATTCTCCATGTTAAACATTTAAGAATGATTATAAAGTATATATAAGAAATAATAATGAAATATATGACATTATAAAGCTACTGTATTTATTTATATATATATATGTCATCTACTTACTTCCATTCAAGACAATAAGGAAAGGAAAACAGCGTTCATGTGTACGTACGGACTACCGTCTCCATGAACGGTGTTTTTCATTTAATTTATCTATCTATTATGTATATATATATATACTGAATATATATGAAATATAAATCATATTTTATATTCTTGAAGTAAGTAAATCATGATATAAGTAATAATAATTTCAAGAACAACAAGTCAAAACACCTACGATAAATGAAACGATTTTACCCAAAATGCTTCTTTAACATGGAATTTACAAAAGAACGGGTAATATAATGTCATAAGTGAACCATATATGATATCATAACAATGAATATGATTCTGTAATAAGTCAATGACATTATTTAAATCATTATACCAGAGGTTCGGACACATACGAAGCAAATCGGACCTAAGGTAAGGGAAATGTCACAATCTCATTTTTATTCGAGATTGTTTATACTTTGGTATTTACTGGGGTGTATTTTATCATCCACATCCATGTTTCTTCAATATGTAATATTATTTCCATCCACCTACAATTGTTTAAATCCAATTTTACTCTTCGGTGAGATTTTAGTAAAAGATCTGAAAGGAATCTTTTGTCATTTTTCATACGAGGTACTTATTGACTTTTCCGAAAAAAGTAAGAAAAGAATGTTTTTTAACTTATACGGCATGAATGGATTTTAAAAAAATTATTTCTAAGAAGAATACTTTACAAGTTTTCAAGTTTATTTTTAATCAACTTCTTTTAGTTTAAAGTTGTATGACATGTTAAGAAAGGAAAAATGTTTTTGAAGTAGAAAGGATATTTTCCTCGAGAATGGAGTTCAAGTATTTAATCAAAATTATTTCCCATCTAAGATAATAAAAGGGTTCTGTTTTTATCCCTATTATTACATTGGTTTGATTATGTTGTGATGGAAATATTTTTATGAATTCCTTTATCTTATATGAATTGTTTTATGATGTCATGTTGTTTAAGAATTCCATTTTTATTACATGGGTTACGCTATGATGTATGGTTTATGATTATGTGGCACACATAAGAAAGGATTCATTATAAGATGGGTGGGACCTATATATCCCTCCAATGCATTGGGTAAAGATTTTATATCTCATGAGATAGACATGGTTGGAACGGTAGGTTATACCGGTTCAGTGAAACAGGACTGGAACGAGGGTGACTCGGTTCAGAAAGGGACTTTGTCCACTAAGATAGTCTTGGCAATGAGTCATGACTAACAAGAAATGATTTTCCATGATTATGTGTGCATGCCAAAAAGTTTCAAGTTTTATGTTATGATTATGGGGATCTCATTTTCACTTCTATGATTTGTTCCATGTTAAGATATTATGATCTCTTTTGCAGGTTATGATTTTCAAAAAGATATGATATGATTTTTATTTCCTTTATTTGCCCTTGCTGAGCATTTGAGCTCACCCTTTTATGTTTTCTTTTCCCCAGGATATAAAGAAAGGTTTTAGGTAAAAAAAAGGGACGATCTTTATTGGAGATATTGAAGATCTTTCACCACGATTAGAACATTACGTTCCGAGTTTCCAAAGACACTAAACTATTACGATCCTTGTGTGTGTGTTTTTGTTATGTACTAAGTATTCCGCAAAAGTAATGTAATGTCCATGTACGTCAAGCTTCGGGTCTCTACAGTTGGTATCAGAGGCAAAGAAGGTAGGAATGTATCTGATCCTTGGGAACTCTCACATGTGAGCGTTGGACGAAGCATGGCTCTCTGCCCAAGGGCTTCATGAAGAAATGGTTGCCACTGGGGATGGTGGTGTGTCCCGCCCAGGGGGTGTAGCTGCCCATGGAGTGCCCTGATAGGTATCAATTGTAGTCCACTGGAAGTAATTCTAGACTGCTACAGTTGGTATCAGAGGAAAGGTTTAGTCAACCTTTGGAAACTAGGATGCGATAACTTTAGTGAGATCCCTAGAGATATTTATAAGGTATGTCTAGGGATGTCCCTAATGATAAGTATACGTATAGGATACAGTCCTAGAACTACGGTAACGATCATAGAATTTAACCTAAGATGTTAGATATTGAGGATACTCCACCTTTATTATGTTGTTTTCCCTAGCATGATTTTTTCCTCTCACACTATTCTTTTTGGGTTTTAGACGATGGCTGGAACCCGAAGGAACCGTGTTGATCAATGCAATGGACAATGCAATGATTGTCCTCCTGAACAAACAAATGTTATGGGAGATGGAGTGAAAAATCTTATTGTTATACTTACACAAGCTATGAATCATTCTGGACTTCCAAATGAGCAGAGAAGGGAACAATATTCTATTGAGTCCTTCATGAGGCAACGTCCACCTTCTTTCAGTGGGTCTTCTGATCCACTTGTTGCTGAACAATGGATCAGTACCACTAAAAAGATATTTTCAGTTCTTCAATGTTCTGAACATGATAAAGTCATCTTAGCAGTGTATCGTTTGAAAGTTGATGCTGATCAATGGTGGAATCTTATTAAGAATACGAGGCAAAGAGATGAAATTGAGTCCATGGAATGGGACGAGTTCAAGAACTTATTTTTCAATAAGTACTTCCCTCGTATTCTTCGAACAAAGATGGAGAAGGAGTTTCTTGAACTAAAGAAAAAGGATGATGAATCTGTTGGTATATACGAAGCGAATTTTACAAGACTTGCAAGGTATGAATCTGGCATTATCATCCAACCTGAAAGTAAAGTTGATCGATCTTTCAGTGGCTTAAAACCAAGTCTTCGAAGGGAATTAGCTATAAGAGACTTCAGTAGCTATGAAGAAATTGTGTGTTGTGCTATCAAGGTAGAAATGGAAGTTGGTGTTACATATCCATCTCATGGTTTTGACAAGAAACGAAAGATGGAGTTCAAGGAAAAATCTCAAAATAATGGTGAAAAGAAGATGAATGTTTCCTTATGCACAAAGTGTGGAAAGAAGCATGATGGAGATTGTCTTAAAGGGACTAGAAAATGTTTTAAGTGTGGAAAAGAAGGTCATCGAGCAGCTGAGTGTCGAAGTAATGGAAAAAGGGTTTCTAATGATGTGAATAAAGCAAACACTGCAGAGAACGCACCACCAACACTTTAATGCTTCAAGTGCAAGGAAATGGGGCATTATGCTAATAAATGCCCTAATCCAAGGGTTAGTGATGGTCAACATGAGAAACCACTAAAGGAAAAGTACAAAGGGAAGTCACATGCGATCACTATTGGCAATGTTGAATATGACAACGATGTGGTGGAATGATTAAGTGTTTATGTAATGGGATTCCAAAATAATGTTGTATCATTGAGTATTGCAATATTTATTGATGTGGTATTCAAAGTGATTGAGATATTTTTTGGAAATAAGATGATATGCGCATAATGAAGGGAAAACGAGAAAATGAAATGTTTAATAGTATTCATGAGCTCATGATTGATATAAGGACTAAGTGATATCATGGTTTGAGTATATATAATTTTGAGGATTTTGGTATGTGGAAAGTGTTATCTTTTAACTGCATTCATGTTTTCACTGAGGTATTCAAGAGAATACATGATTAAGGACTTTGAATGTTTGGAATGTGACCAACAAAACATATCTTATGATATATGGTGATCAACGATGGTATTAAATCTCTGGTAATCGTTTTCACTATGTTATGAGAGTGGACTGCAGTATTATGGATAAGACTAAAGATTGAAATGGATTATGTTGGACATAAGTGAGTATTGTTTAAGGATAGAATTTTTTTTTCGATATTATTGATGGGATGTTATAGTAATGTAGTTTTAGAAAAAGGACAACCTGCAGGACGGGCAACAACCCATCGCTTCGGACAAGGCTGTGGGAATCGAACCCACAACTGAAGTGCGACTGGCCTTTATCGCCTACCACTGGCCTACAGGAAGTCCCTGTTTAGTAGAAACTAGTTTTATTATATTAATCAGTATGATATATGAAGTATAAGTCCATTTTAGGAACAATATATGATTAATCTCACTATAGATCGACTTATGTATATAATTTTTGCTAACCTTTTGTTTGAGACAGATGGAATGACCCGTCATTCTATCACATGATCTGCTAACACTTCACGAATAACAAATTCAACTTCATTTATTTAAGAGATGAAGTGGAAATTGTTAAAGTCACGAAAAACAGTGAGATTGTACCAAAATAAAGTAAGTATTTATTCTAATTCAAATTCTTTAACTTTAGGGAAACGATCTTGAAAACCAAAAATGTTGTCCTAGTGATCTTATATCTGATGAATCAGATGGTACCTTAGATCGTCACAAATTTATGGCTTTGTGATTGCTGGCTTTTCTATAGCCATGTTCTCTACCACTCTCCATCAGAACATGATGGTTAGATTTCTCTTCCATATCCATATTTTCACCTATGTGGAAAAACATTGATTAGTTTATTTTGGGTAACCGTTACGTTTCATACTTTTGTTTTTAAAGATTGGTTTTGGTATTCCTTTTTACGATGTGGGTTTCTATTAAAGAAACTTTCGAATAGTAAACCTTTTATAACCCCGACGAATTTCGAGGGCGAAATTCATTTTAAGGGGGGTAGAATGTAACACCCCGAGATTTTATGAAAAATATTATTTTAATTTCATTAATGTCTTTTGTTGTATTCTACACCAAGATTACCTTGCGCTATACGCAACACCGTATTAGCTTGCAGTATACACAACACTATTCTTGGATCGTGTTACACACAATTTTGATAATAGTTATTCTACGCAACATTGAGTATATATATATATATATATATTAAATGTATAAATGAAATATGGTTGGATTCTGTTATACGAAACAACGAAGGATTCTTTCACAACACGCAACCCGGACTTGGCTTGCATTACACGCAATCGCGACCTTCCTCGATAGCGTGTGTTGTACGCAATACCGGGTTTTAATAAACAATGTTATATTATTATAATATTGTCATGAACTAGCCGTTATGAATAGTATTAACTAAATTTTGAATTTTATAACATTATTATTCATCTTACACATTTCTAGAACATGGTATAAGAACAAAATAAATTTTTCGGGTAAAATAAGTATTTTTCAAAAAATGCAGTTTTACCGCCTTTTGATGGCGCACCCAATTTAAATCTGGTTTTTGACATGTTTATAAGTTCAATTTGACAAAATAAAATTCTTCTTTGGAATCAAGAAATAAAAATTTACTTTGGATAAAATTTTCATATTATTCTGGTAACTTTCACATTTTAATGAATAGTAAAAACACGCTATATTTTAATTAAAAACAACTTTTTTCATCGTAATATCTTATGTGGTTAAATTATAATATTGAATGGTTTTAAAGTATAAATATAATATATTTTTACCATTTAATATAATGTATTTCATTAGCATTGATTTTACCTTGAATTCGTAAGTTAAATCAATTCAATCTTTTGCAATGTTTTAAACAAAAACCCGTTTTTATTCGACAACAGGATTAATTTTAATTTAATTTCTGCAACTTCTGTGTTTTGAATTTTAAAAAATGGATTCCATATTTGGAATCAGTGGGTCCAAATTATGTTAATAGGATACTTTTTATTTTTGACAATTATGAATAGTAACTACGGTAAATTTTATTTACCATAGTTAAAGGTAAATCGGGTAATTAAGGGTAAATATAATATTTTAAAATTACCCTAAAAATGTCAAAATTCTATTGGATGAATAAAAAACGACCCATATCACCTAAGGGTCTGATTATATTAATTTAATTAAATTTTTTCAATGAAAATAATTTAATTATTATTAAAACCAAAGAATGTGACAACATGTCACTTTCTTAAATCTTATAAGTATAATAATTTTAATCTAGTGATAAACTTCATGAAACTTCGAACATGAATAGTCTCCAGAAATCTAATAAAATTATCTACATCATAAGAATTTATTTATAATTTTTGGGGATTAAATAATTATCATTTATTATGACAGAAAGATGATGCAGTAATTGTCTTATTAATGAAATATTGACAGAATTGATGTTATAAATGCCCAAATAAATGTAATTTGAGAGTTTTTATGACTTAAACTAATTTTATAGGTTACTATGATATATTAGTGTTGATTTAATCAACTTGGTTCGAACATATAATTCTGTTATGACTTTCACAAAAATCATATATCAAATAGTGTCAAAATTGACACAAAATAGTTTTTAAATCAAATATTATATTACTAATTTTTATTTTATTCCTAAAAATCTAAGGTTCGGCCAAATGACTTAGATAAGGATATATATATTAATAATAAACAATTTGGGGTTAGTTTGGCATGTTATAGTAAGTTTATTAACCATATAGTGAAAGAAAACAAAAAGACTCAGTAAAAGTTAAATTATTTAACTTAGAGTTAAATCTAGTTGATAAGGTTAAAATAATACCCTCAACTTGTCTAAATCCTATTGGTTGATAGGATTTCGACCCATCCCCACTTTATCTTCGAAATAAGACCCTTTGGAACCATTATAAACCGATTTTGACTTTAATATAAAATAATATTTTGAGATATTCCTAAGGTGCCCCTCTCCTCCCTTATAAAAGGGCACCTCCTCCCCCTCCTCCTCACACCAATTTTAGCACTCAAGCTCCGCCAACCCCTGCCAAAATATCTTCTCCACTTCCCTAGAAACATCCTAGAGGTTCTGGTCTTCCTCAAAGACCAATTTTAGTGCCCTAAGAGGAGGTCTCAAAGAGGCGCTTCAAAGAAGAGGTAATTACCGTTACCAATTCTTTCATCTTTATTTCTTCTTCCACTTCTTCTTATTAGGTTGTTTCATTATGAAGTAATAACATCAGTATCACTCATATACTGATATATTATTATAAGTATGAAACAACCCTATTTCACCATCTATCCATCCTACGGAAAAAGAAATCACCGCGCGTGCGTACGTACGGAATACCGTCTCCACGACGCGATGAGATTCATTCTCCATGTTAACCATTTAAGAATGATTATAAAGTATATATAAGAAATAATAATGAAATATATGAAATTATAAAGCTACTGGATTTATGTATATATATATATATTTCATCTACTTACTTCCATTCAAGACAATAAGGAAAGGAAAACAACGTTCATGCGTACGTACGGACTACCGTCTCCACGAACGGTGTTTTTCATTTCATTTATCTATATATTATGTATATATATATACTGAATATATATGAAATATAAATCATATTTTATATTCTGGAAGTAAGTAAATCATGATATAAGTAATAATAATGTCAAGAACAACAATTCAAAACACCTACGATAAATGAAACGATTTTACCCAAAACGCTTCTTTAACATGGAATTTAGAAAAGAACGGGTAATATAATGTCATAAGTGAACCATATATGATATCATAACAATGAATATGATTCTGTAATAAGTTAATGACATTATTTAAATCATTATACAGGAGGTTCGGACACATACGAAGCAAATCGGACCTAAGGTAAGGGAAATACCACAATCTCATTTTTATCCAAGATTGTTTATATTTTGGTATTTACTGGGGTGTATTTTATCATACACATCCATGTTTCTTCAATATGTAATATTATTTCCATCCACCTACAATTGTTTAAATCCAATTTTACTCTTCGGTTAGTTTTTAGTAAAAGATCTGAAAGGAATCTTTTGTCATTTTTCATACGAGGTACTTATTGACTTTTTCGACAAAAGTAAGAAAAGAATGTTTTTTTTAACTTATACGGCATGAATGGATTTTTAAAACATTATTTCTAAGAAGAATAATTTACAAGTTTTCAAGTTTATTTTTAATCAACTTCTTTTAGTTTAAAGTTGTATGACATGTTAAGAAAGGAAAAATGTTTTTGAAGTAGAAAGGATATTTTCCTGAAGAATGGAGTTCAAGTATTTAATCAAAATTATTTCCCATATAAGATAATAAAAGGGTTCTGTTTTTATCCCTATTATTACATTGGTTTGATTATGTTGTGATGGAAATATTTTTATGAATTCCTTTATCTTATATGAATTGTTTTATGATGTCATGTTGTTTAAGAATTCCATTTTTATTACATGGGTTATGCTATGATGTATGGTTTATGATTATGTGGCACACATAAGAAAGGATTCATTATAAGATGGGTGGGACCTATATCTACCTCCAATGAATTGGGTAAATATTTTATATCTCATGAGATAGACATGGCTGGAACGGTAGGTTATACCGGTTCAGTGAAACAGGACTGGAACGAGGGTGACTCGGTTCAGAAAGGGACTTTGTCCACTAAGATAGTCTTGGCAATGAGTCATGACTAACAAGAAATGATTTTCCATGATTATGTGTGCATGCCACAAAGTTTCAAGTTTTATGTTATGATTATGGGGATCTCATTTTCACTTCTATGATTTGTTCCATGTTAAGATATTATGATCTCTTTTGCTGGTTATGATTTTCAAAAAGATATGATATGATTTTTATTTCCTTTATTTGCCCTTGCTGAGCATTTGAGCTCACCATTTTATGTTTTCTTTTCCCCAGGATATAAAGAAAGGTTTTAGGTAAAAAAAAAAGGGAAGATCTTTATTGGAGATATTGAAGATCTTTCACCACGATTAGAATATTACGTTCCGAGTTTCCAAAGACACTAAACTATTACGATCCTTGTGTGTGTGTTTTTGTTATGTACTAAGTATTCCTCAATAGTAATGTAATGTCCATGTACGTCAAGCTTCGGGTCTCTACAGATTCTAAACCTGAGAAGGCGGAGGCATGGCTCTGTAGGATGAATCATATCTTTGACTTCATCGACACACCGGTAGAGATAAAGGTCAAAATGGAGATGTATAGGCTTGAGGATCTTGCACATCAGTGGTGGGATTTAGCAGTGCAGGATAAATTGGATTAAGGACTTACATGGGAGTATTTTCAGGATGTGTTCAACAAATAATTCTATCCTCACACGTTCAAGATCCAGAAAGTGATGGACTTATTCGGCCTGAAACAAGAGAGTCTCTCTATCACAGAGTATGTGGATAAGTTCATGAACTTAGTATGCTTTGAACTTGAAGTTGTGGGAATTTCCTCTTTAAAGGAATGCATCTTCAAATCAGGACTACGACAGGAGATTCGTTCAAAGATTGCAGTACTTTGTATTACAGACTATACAGAGATGGTGAACAGAGCGACTGTGGATAAACGTGATATCTTGGGATCTATGGGAGGAGGCATATGATAACTATAGGAAATGGTGGGAACTCAACCACTAGGAACAAGTAGAAAAGGGAAACCTATTTCCAAGGTACAAGTGGAAATCAGAACCAGACGACTGGATCAGTAAACATTCCTCCACAACCCCATATTAAAGGAGGTTGTTTTCAATGTGGTTCTCCTGACCACATAAAGCGAGATTGTACGACACAACCTAGAGCATGTCATAATTTCAACAAGATGGGAAATCTTCAGTGCTATTCTCACAGTTCTCCAAGGACAGGTTCTCAAGACACTTCTCAGACGTTGCAAGCATCGTGTGCTTCGACTAGACGAGGACAATAGAATTAGTCTCGTCAGTAGAGAAGATCTAGCCATGGTGATTATGGAAATACCATGACCCCTCAACTAGGTAAACCTTAGAAAGGAAAAAAGTATAATAGTGTAGTGAAGAAGCAGTTTTATGGAGTTGAGAAGATGATTGTTGATGATCAAGCTGGACTATCTACAGTAAGAGGTATAATGAAGAACTTTTTCTGGAGTGGAAACATCATGGAAAGAAATAGTATTACTGCCCAATGGAAGAAATGCTGCTTGCCACATGCTTTGGGAGGACTAGGTGTTAAAAATCTGAAAGCCTTCAACCAATCATTGTAAGCCAAGTTTGTATGGAAACTTATCAATCCCAAAAATTATGCTCTTGACTTCTTGAGAAATAGATTTATGAGCAGGCTCATAGACAGAAAAGCCAGTTATCTGGAATCCTCTATTTGGCCTGGAATTAAGGTCACTTTACAAAAAAATCTCAGCAAATCTAAATGGATTGTGAGTAAAAACTCCTCCCTACGCTTTTGGCACAACAATTAGACCAGAGTGCCACTTATCTCTCATATCAATCCAGAGGAATATCACATTGATCATATCATTACAATAAAGGAGCAGTTGGACAATATGGATACAATTCTGGAGGATGTCGTCAATATTGTTAACAAAAATGATTTTATCAAGCATGATGACACGATGATTTGGAAATGGTCGGAAAATGGCGTTCTTGAATCTAAAACTTTATATCAGCATTTAATTGAGGCTGAAGAACATTGGATCAGAAGTTTGAACAAAAAATGGTTGGAACCTTCCCGGTTCACGCTTCTCTTGAGGCTTGTTTTTAAAAAAATTCATATTGATGCCAATATTCAAAGGGTTGGCATTCCCCTTTGCTCTAGATGTCCTCTTTGCATGCATCACAGAGAGGATGTGGATCACCTTTTTCTGAGTTGCAAGGTTGGCTCGTCCTTGTGGGTAGCAGTACAACAGCTTTTTGGTCTTCAAATTGCTTGCTCATGTTTGGTTCAATATTATATTAAAGCTCTATTCAGAAATCATTTTTCTAAGAAGATCAAAGCCCTCCTCTAAGTGTTATGCTCTGAAACTCTACACTAGATCTGGAGCAGCATAAATGCAGTGGTGCATGGTAGGCGCGACTTCATTGTTGGAAGCGGAATGTCATGCATACTTGCTGCAGTGCATGAGGCTAATAAGCTGCATTACGGAAAATGCAGAAACTCGATTGAAGAATGGCTTATCCTTCGGCGGCTTAATATCACTGGTAATTTTCCTAAACCCCATCAGATCGTGGAAGTTTTCTGGACCTCACCTTTTGCAGGATGGATCTAGTGCAACACGGATGGAGCCTCTCGGGAGAACCCAAGCCCCTCGTTTTATGGTACTATTTTCAGAGATGAGATTGGGGATGTCATTGAATGCTTATTTAGAACTTTTGGAATCTTCACAGTGATTGAATCGGAAATGATGGGCCTCATGATGGCGGTTAATACCTCTCTCATACAAAAATGGAATAATATATGGTTCGAATGTGACTCCACACCCCTCGTACAGGCTGTTATAGTGGGCCAAAGGCATCTCTCATGGAAGCTGGCCGCAAAATGGGTGAATTGTCTAGACATGCTCTCTTCTCTGAATTACATCATCAGCCATTCATATAGGGAGATGAAATATATTGCGGATGGGTTGGATAACAAAGGAGTGAGTGCAGAAGGATGCCAACACTCGACTTCTTTACCCGACGACATGAGCATTTTCTTTCTACAAGATAAATGTAAAATTCCTTCTTTCAGAATAATGTAACCTTTTTTCTTATATTTCAAGGGCCTCAAGGCTCACTTTTCTATAAAAAATCATGTGCTATAACAGTTGATGGAGTTGAGATAAAATGGGACTTCTTGATGTTGGATATGGATTTCAATGATGTAATCCGGGGTATGGATTTCTTGACAACTTTCAAGGCTCAAATCAACTGTTATGGGAGAACAGTTAGTTTCATGACTAAGGATGGCATCGAGCATCTCTTTAGAGGAGAGAGGATTGTGAAGAAGGGTGAAAAGAGCTTGTTGGCACAAATGGTGGGAATTATCTCTTACCAATTGGAATTGTTACCTTTGGCATCAATGGAAGAGGTTGAGGAAAATAGTTTTTGAGCTGTTGTGGATAAATTTATAGATGTCTTTACCAAGAACTTATCGGGGTTACCACATATAAGGGAAGTGGAGTTTACGATTGATCTTCTTATGGGGACCAGTCCTATTTCCCTTCCATTTTATAGAATGGCACCAACAGAATTATGGGAATTGAAAGTGCAGTTAGAGGATATAGAAATCAAGGGTTTCATTCGACCAAGTACGTCTCCATGGGCAGCACCGGTTTTGTTCATGAAGAAGGAAGATGGAACTCTTTGGATGTGTTTTGATTATCGTAATATTAACCAAGGTATGATAAAGAACAAATATCCGCTTCCACATATTGATTATTTGTTCGATCAATTAAGGGGAGCTCAGTGGTTATCCAAGATTGACTTGCGATCAGGATATCACCAATTGATAGTTCAGAAAGATGATATTCTAAAGACATCTTTCAGAAGTAGATATGGCCACTATGAATATGTACTCATGCCTTTTGGTTTAACGAATGCACCTGAGGTCATCATGGAATTGATGAATCAGATATTTCAACAATATCTGGATTCTTTTGTTGTGGTATTTCTGAATGACATTTTGGTTTATTCAAACACAAGGTTTGATCATGAGATGCACCTGGAAATAGTGTTACAAATCTTGAGAGATCGTCATTTGTATGAAAAATTATCAAAGTGTGATTTTTGGATACATGAAGTACATTTTCCTGGCCATGTCATTTCTGGTAAAGATGTTTATGTTGATCCTAAGAAGATAGAATTCGTTATATCTTGGCAATCACCAAAGAATGTTTTTGAGATATGAAGTTATCTTGGTCTAGCTGGTTACTATTGATGCTTTTTGCTTTATTTTTTATGACTAGCTTCACCAATGATAGCTTTGACAAAGAATAATGATCCATTCCAATGAACAGAGGAATGCTAGAAGTATTTCTAGGAACTGAAAGTTCATCTTACATTAGCACCAATGTTGATATTTCCAGAATCAGGACAGGGGTATGTGGTGTATTGTGATGATTTAAGATCAGGGTTGGGTTGTGTTCCCATGCAAAGAGATCATGTTATTGCTTATGGTTCAAGGCAGTTGAGGGTGCATGAGAAGAATTACCCAACACATGATTTGGAGTTAGCTGCAGTCGTCAATTCTTTGAAAACATAGAGACATTATCTCTTTGGTGAGAAATTTACTATGTTTACATATCACAAAATCTTGAAACACATTTTCTCACAGTGATATTTGAATCTGAGGAAAATGAGATGGATGGAGTATCTCCAAATGTTTGACTTTGACTTGATGTATGCATCGGGGAAAAGAAATTTGGTGGTGGATGTATTTAGTATAAAGTCATATGCTCAGTTGGTGAAAGAAGTTTCAGATGAATGGAAGTTGATGTCAGTCTTAGCAGACATGCATGTGGAATGTAAATACCAAGGTGATGTTGCAGTTTTATTTTCAGCTATGCTTGTTCCTGTTTTAGTAAAAATGATCAAAGAGGTATAAACATTTGATGCAAAATGTTGGGTTGTAAGTTCAAAACTTAATGGTGGGGGACCATTGAGGGATGGAAACTTGATGGGTGTTCAGTTTTGTGTTTTAGATATTGGATGGTTGTACCTATGGTTTGTTAGGAACAACTCCTTCATTATTACCACCATTCAATATGGGTTGTACATCCAGGTACACAGAAGATGTATAAGGTGTTGAAGGCGTAGTTTTGGTGGAGCAGTATGAAAAGAAAGGTGGCCGAGTTCGTCTCGTGATGCTTAACATGTCATCAGGTTAAAGTAGAGCATCAGAGACAAGCTGGTATGTTACAATATTTGTCCATCCCAGTGTGGAAATGGGATCAGATATCAATGGATTTTATTATAGGTATTCCAAGAACGGTCCAGAAACACGATGCCATTTGGGTGATAGTGGATCGTCTAACCAAGTCGTCCCATTTCATACCTATATGTGAAAATCATACGGTTGAGGATCTTTCAAAAATCTAAATCTAAGAAGTGGTAAAGACGCATGGTGTACCAGTTTCAATAGTCTGAGATAGATATCTGAGGTTCACATCTCATTTCTGGAAATCCTTACAGCAATCCATGGGGACTCATTTGACTATGAGCATGGCGTATCATCTTTAGATGGATGGGTAATCTGAGCATATGATAAAAACTTCGGAAGACATGTTGCGGTGTTGTGTAATGGATTTTGGTGGCTCATGGGAGGAGCATATACCTTTAGTGGAGTTCTCATGCAATAACAACTATCAAGCCTCAATACACATGGCTCTATTTGAAGCATTGTATGGGCATCCTTGTCATTCTCCACTATGTTGGGTGGAAATGGGAGAAACTTCACTAGTCGGGCCAAGACTTGTCCATGAAACAATGAAGAAGATCTATTTCATTAGAAAGAGGATGGAGATGGCTCAGAGTCGTTAGAAATCTTATGCAGATCACCGTCGAAGACCGCTGTCGTTCGCTGTGGGTGATCATGTCTTCTTGAGGATCTCTCCAAGGCTTGGACATTGTCGCTTTGGAAAGTAGAGAAAGTTATCATTTAGATACATTGGCCATTTTTAGATACTGGAATGGGTTGGAGAGGTGTCATATTGGTTGGTATTACCACCACGGTTTAGTTGGGTGCATAATGTGTTCCATATATCCCAGTTGAAAAAGTATCACCCTAATCCTGACCATGTGATCAGATGGGATCATGTTGATCTATAACCAAATGCATCATTGGTATATATCCTAGCGCTGATCATGGATAGACAAGAGAAAGTCTTGCGTGGGAAAAGCATCAGCCTAGTGCGGGTTTTATGGAAACATAGTCAGATTCAGGAAGAGACTTGGGAACAGTTGAGAAGAAAATGATAGAGCAGTGGCCAAAACTTTTTTTTACTATTAAGGGTTTTCTACTTTCTAAAGGTGTAAAGACCAATGGTGGGAATAATTTAGTACCCCCGGTTTCGGGTACATAACCCCATTTTCTCACGTTTTTTTAATTGGTGTGTCTAAAATATAGAGTTTCCATAAAATAGAGAGTTTCCATAAAATATAGAGCTTCCATAAAATAGAGAGTTTCTATAAAGTGGGGTGTTTCCATAAATTTTGGTGTTTTCATAATGTTGGTTGTTTCCATTAATTGGGTTGTTTCTATAAAGTGGGGTGTTTCCATAAAGTGATTTGTTTCCAAAAAGTTGGGTGTTTCCATAAAGTGGGATGTTTCCATAAAAAATGTGTTTCCATAAAAAGGGTATAGGTGAAGGATGGTACAGTTTGTGGTTTTATAAGGAGTTTTGGGACTAAAAGTAAGGTCGCATGATCCATACACGGTTGGCCCAAACCGTGTGGTCAAACCTTGCACAGAGGTAAAATATAGATCTTATTTTCTAGGAGCTTACTCATTTTTTCTCTATATGTTTTTTTTGATTCAAAAAACCCTTATTTTGAGATTACACTCCCTATAAGGCTGGAGGACCCTCCCCGCATGGGATGGATCCAACCTAGAGCATTCCAATGGTGATTTCAAGTTTGATTCTTGAGGTATGTCACCATTCTTTTTGGATTTGTCATGTTTTCTTAGATCTGCTTAGATCTACTTCAATGATCTCCATTATTTCTCATATACGAACCTATAGTGGGTATATATACGTTTTTTGATTCCAAATAATTCAATATTGAGTCTTGATCTTTCTAGGATAAGATAGCTGAGGTCATTCTTGGAGAATCGACCCGCTTTCTTGTGTGTTCTTCGTCTGTTGTCAAAGTTTCATCAAAACCTTCGAGGTAGGTGGATTCACTCCCATCTCCTCTTGCTAAAATTTATTATTTTGGATTAAAATTGGTTTATTTATTGTGAAATTAATGTTAAAATCTTCAGTTGTGATGATTTATGGTTTTTGTGAAATTGGGTGATCTTGGTGAATAGTTGTGCAAAAGGGGGTTTAGTTTCATGAATTTAAAATGATGATTTTAAATTATGGATTTTCTGAAATTTCTAAATGGTTAATGAAAAAGATATTTTCAATAGAAATGGTTTTCAATAAAAATGTAGTTTTATTGAAATGGTTTGTAATTGATATGGTTTGGCATTGAAATGGTTTTGACAGAAATGGTTTTCAATAAAAAGGTGTTTTTATTGAAAGAGTTGTTTTGGCATGATCCTTGGGAATATGTGGTGTGTGTTTATGTTACATATACAGTTCTTGGTTGAAATATGACCTTGTTCTTGGTTCCAAATGTTTAATTTCACATGGGAATTTCATACATGGGGCTTGGTTGAAATATGACCTTGTGCTCGGTGCCAAAGGGTTAATGGCATGTGGAAAACAATTACCTTGTAATGACTTGGTAGATCGACAAGAAACTGCTCATGAGTATGGAACTATCATAACATAGCATGCTTGGTTGGTTTCATGGGTTTGAGTAATGGTTGGGTATGCCGATAAATGGATATTGTGAAATGGTTGTAGAGATTGTTTAGTTATTTTTCTAGAAAAATATCTTTTTGGGAAAATTGGTTTCAATTGCACTTGTATTCTTTTGGTAATTAATGGTTTTGGAAACTTGTTTATATTTAGTTATAAATTGTTTTTGAGAAAAAAAAATATATAAACTATTTTATATAATTGTTTCTAACTATTCTATTCTATTGGTCGGTGTAGGGAAGTCATTGGGGGAAAACCTAATGAGTTTTACACTCACCCCTACTCTGACACTTTGGTGCTTTTTCAGATGCTATCTTCTAGGACAAGGGAAAAGGTAATGTTTCACACGTGTTTAGCACTACCTCGTGATGTTTGGTCTGTTCATAGATTTTGGATCTTGGAGCTTGTTGAGAATGGAGTCTTGAGGTCTTTGGAGAGTCTTGTGTAGTCTATCCGTTGTTTACTTTGATACTTGGTTATTATTATGATTTTGATTACTTTGATGTGATTTTGAGATACATGAAGTTGTTGAGTTGTATTTCATTTGTTCATGAATCATATAGTGAATGTTTGGTTATTTTTGGTAGGTTTATTGGTTTATTTATTAAAGTTTAAATCGTCCCACACTTGTATTTGAAACCCTTCGGCATTTATTGTCAGCCTTTTTCATCTTGGGGATTTCACTTAAGGCCTAGTAATAACTTGTTATACTCTCAAGCTAATGAGAATTGGTGGGTCATTACAATATGTTTGAATGTGGATGTGTTATTTTTATACCATTCATGGTTTATGGTTAACGTATTAACATTTCGTATACTAGTTTTAATATGAATTTTTTTGTTATGTTTCAACCTTTTCATGTGAGGAATGCATTGGACTTAGTAAGTGACGGGTGGAGCCCGCTATATCTCCTTGATGCATCGGTAGGTCTCATGAGACAAACTAGTGTCTTGGCACAAGGACTTGACCAAATCTTATGTGTAGTATTGGCACGAGGCCTTGACTATGTGGTTATGAGGTCCGACATTTTGCATTCCATCATTATGAAATTGGCTATTGATATTGCATGTGATTATTCTACTAGTAGAATATCCATGTGAAAGTAAATGGAATTATTCCATTTATATTTTCCATATTATCCTGAACTTTAAGTTTAAATGGATTATGTTTTAGTCTTATACATTTCCTTAAATGTTCATGCTTATTTATGATGTTTCTGCTATATTGTTATCCTTATTGAGCATTTGAGCTCACCCCTTTCTATGTTTTTTTCCCAGGATGTGAAGAAGTATTCTATAGTTGACCTGCATGGATAGGCTAAGGGATATAAGTATGTTCAAAGGGGAAAAATGTTGTTTTTGTTTTTATCTCATGATGTAATGTAAAACTTATCTATGTATCTAGTACTTACAAGGATACTAAACTAATTGGTCTTTTGGGACATGATTCCTTGTATTATGCCAATGTTATGTAATAATGCACCAACTCTGGGTAACTAGGGTCGGGGCGTTACAAATAGTATCAAAATAACTCATAAAAATAGATCCTAAGGTGTTTAGGGTGTAAATATGTCCATAAAATTGGTGTTTTACAAGTTTTTTTTCATTTACACACCATATATTCTATGTTTAATAATTATGTAAGATTATTCTTACCTTAATCACTATAATTGATTTTAACTGTTGTCACTAATCATTTTAGTCAAAAAATTAATTCGTTCCTATTAGAACAAAAATTTAAAACCAATTCCAAATATTTATATCCATTTTTCCAAATTATGTTCACAAAAGTGTTTAAACTTAATTTAAAATTAATCCTGCAAATGCTGCAAGATAGTAGGTTTTTAAGGTGAAAATTTTAAAAGTCTGAAATATTTTCATATCCAATTTCAATATGAAATTGGTTTCAATGACCTAAATTAGATTAATTTATTTAAAATCTTTCTAATTACACTTTAAAATAAAATTTAAATATTATTTAACAATGTAAATAAATTATAGGAAAAAAGAAGTTTTCAATTAAAATTCAGTATATTTCACTATTCATCCAAAAATGGAATATTTCCTAAAAATCCAAAAAAACTCACCCTAAGATAATTTTGACATTCTGATTTCAAGAATTAATTTTTTTTATCAAATCCAATTTCTAAAATTTCCTAACATTAATTTTATTATTGTTTACATATGGATATTAAAAGCAATTCTTTTGAGAAAATAGTATTTTTTTTCAAAACATATAGACTTAACCAAAAATTATATATTTAATTATAAATATGTTTTATCTATGTGAAACTATTAAGAATAATTTTTAAAAAATAGATATTACTATTCATATTACTATGTTTAATGGCTATGTCATAACTGTCTTATTTAAAATAATAAAATGATTTTCATATAAGCTATGTGTTGCGTGTAACACAAGCTAAGTCAATATTTCTTATTGTGCTGGCTTAAATTTTTTATCATATAACAAAAAAATTACTTGGTTCCACATAAAATTAAACACATTAAATAAATTTAATTTATTTGAAAAAAAAATTCATAAAAACATGGGGTATTACAATGACATTGTTGCATTGATATTATCCACAGCTGCATCTTGTGCTCAATATATTGATTAAATATAACATGTGTCCTTTAATTTACCTTGAAATATTATTTATGACTTATTAATTCACTATATATTCCATTGTATATGCAACCCTTATTGAGGATCTGAGCTAACCCATATTTAGTTACCTTTACCCAGGATATGAAGAAGGAATCATTGAATGAGTTCGAGGTTACATGATTATTACTCTCACTATTTTTTATTTTATGTTTCCAAATGTAACATAAAATTCAAGTATGTATCTAGTTTTCCATGTCTTCTCAACTATGTAGTCGTTAGGGATGTAGGAACCTGTATCTTATGCCAAAATAGTAAATTAACCACTAGCTCTAGGCTACTAGGGTCGGGTTCTTTATAGTTGGTATCAGAGAAACTTTATTTAAAACCATTGGAACTGTATTTTGGAAAACATATATTATGGAAAATATCCCTATGGTAGGATTTTAGGATAAGTATATAATTACATCCTAATATTTTGGTAAGGAATATATTATGTGGTTTTTCATATAAATAGATCCATATCTAGATATTATAAGTGGATGTAGTTCGAGAATAATTTTACCTAGGGGTAATAACTCTAAAATGGGTGAATTGGGGCTAGACTCAATCATCACTTGGTGTATGAAAATGGGCCTTACTGCACACATAGTTTTACACACCTATGGGATATTCTTAGGATAATTAAATTTTTATTTATAAACCATTATAAAGGATTTGGAAATAAATATATTCCCAAATACACTAAGTTTATGATTCATATGAGGATAGTTTAAGATTTTTTTGTGCCATAATGATTTAATAAGTATAAGTTTGATTATAATTTTAAAGTTACAAATACCCATTTTGAGGTTTTATGTGATGGGAGTTGAACAGGATTAATGAAATTTTGGGATACTTTTATGGGAATACAACCACTTAGATTAGTATATCTTTAAGTGGTAAAGTTATTTATGGAAGAATGATTTTGTTTAAATAAGTTTAAATTTATTGATATCCATTAGGGTTAAGATGACTATTGATGTTAATCTAATAATAACCAATTAATATTATTTGATTTTGTGGAGAAAATAAGATATATAGAAAACATTAGTGGTTTAAAAGTTATTATATGATTTATATTATTTTTAGGATGTTTATTATATTTATTGGAACATTATAGAAATTATATTCATATAGTTTTAGAAAAAAAGGACCGCCAACACGCAGAGAGACAATCCATCACATCCGAAAATTTCATAGGTCATAAAACCAAAACCAAAGGGCGACAAGGGTGGAGTACCTACCACTAGCCTATGTGATGTACCGGTTAGTATGAAATCGTTTTTACTTAAACTATTTGAATAATAGATACTTACAGAATTAATTAAGTTGAATTTTGGGTGTTACTATAGAGGTTTTAGATATTAATGAATTATATTTATCCATGTTGGATGACATATTCTAATCATTTTTATTTTTGTAAAGACTAAAGGAATATGTTGTTATAATTTTGTGGATTATGTAATCCATTTAATGTTAATTTTAGTGCTTTAGGAATAAAAACCCGTATTGGATATTCACTCCTTGGAGTAAGTGGTGAAGTGGAAATTGATGAAGGTATAACCAAAGTATAAAATTTTCATTATGTAAAAAAACATCAAGTAATTATATTTTATGGTGTTATCTATATCAATAGTGAAATGATACCTCAAATTTTTGAAAAGTATCATGAAACAATTTGTTTTCTTATTACCTCTATATTCGATGAATCAATGGTTATTTAACTCCTCATAGATTTATGTTTTAGTAGTCATTAACTTTCTCATGATCATTTACTTTATTATGATCAATTATCTCTATCACTCTCCATAATCATTTAATCATTTATTCTATGTAAATATTTTCAACCCCCACCAATTTTCCCCAAAATATAAATATAGTTATGTGTTATTCCATATGACCTTAATATTTCTATTTCACTCTTTTAAGATGAATTTTTATTAACCATTTTATGATATGGATTTTCAATAAAGGAATTTTAAAATATCAAACTCTTGATTTATATGTGCAAGTTAATATTATGTTCAAATATATTGAAGGTGGGTAGAATTTAAAACCAAAATACTTTAAAAGAAAATTATTTTAAATAGCATATACAACATACAACACATAGCTTAAATGGCCCACAAAATATAGTATTTAAATATATCCTTTATAACACAGTCATTGAATTTGAGTGAAAAAATGGATTAACCTAATTATTATATATATAGTTCCTAATCAATAAAAATATATTTATAAATTATTAGTAAATAATCACTCAAATTTTTAGTAAATTCATTTTATGCTTCAAAATACATTTTTTAGAAATTGTTTTATTTTTAATTTCATGTTTGGGAGTTATAATTAATTTATAAAACTTTTAGAAATTTTATTTTATAATTATAATATATATTTTTAAAATCATAGTATCAAAATTATTTTAGTGTTAAATCTAGGGATTTTATTTAAAATAGTGATTTTTTAGTGAATATTGAAAATACTAATTTTGTAAAAATTTCATTTATTTCCAATAAATTAAGAAATTTAAAATCCCCATTATGTATTTATTTTTATATTAAATTAAAATAAGTATTATTTAGTTTCATTTAAAATAATTATTTACATATTAATCATCTTTATTCCATATTTATGTATAAGTTTATTTTTAGGCTTAAAACACATTTTTCTAAAAACTATTTTTAAATATATAATGTTCCTATTATAGAATTAATTAAAATAACCACTAATAAGTTCACATATAAATGAAAATTATAGATTATATATCTAAATATTTAATTTTAAATAATATAATCATGATCCCTAGTCATATTGTTAATGTAATATCATATTATGCTTGAAAAATGCATTTCTTGAAAAACAGTTTTTCGACACAATTTGTGGGTTCATTTTTAAATTGAACTATAAAAATAATATGAATTTAATTTAATAAATTTATTTTATATTTTTAATCATAATAATTAAAATTATAAAACAATTTCAACTTATTTTTTTTCACAATTATTAATAAAGACAGTAAAATTTATTTTCTGTAATTAAGGTTAAAAGGAGGATTTGCGCATTACACGCGCTTGTAATAAAATTAATTTTCCATAGAAATAGGATTTTTATTTGATAAACTGGATATAATATTAATAATAATTGGAAAAATATTATATATTAAGGAGCATTTTATTTAAGTCTTAAAGGATTAATTACCAAGTTTAAAAATCTAGTTCCTGTGGTGAAAAGTAAAATGGTAAAAGTAAGTAAACTTAGAGTTTAAGGGAATGAAATGTTTAAAACATGTTTATTTTTATGTTTTGGAGTTGTCACTAGACCTTATCATCCACATAATATATTATGATTCAATTTTTCATGTACTTGGGGTGAGATTGGATTCCTATTATTGAATAGTTTTGGGTATTTACAAAAAATCCACTTCTCCTCAATTATAAAAGGGGACTCCCTCGCCTCACTTATTCATACCTATAAAGCCATTTGTATTGATCAAATCCAAAAAAAATATCTCACCAAAATCCTTATCCACACTCTAGGTCTTTTGGTCTTATAAAAATACTAACCCTAGGGTCTTTAATAATATATCCAAATGAGGTTTCTCTAAGAGAAGGCAATCATCTTAAAGAAACTCTTTCTTTTTCTTTCTTCTTATAACACCTTAAATTTTGTCTTAAAAACTTCAATATAATAAAACCTGTATATAAAATATAGTCATATTTTATTATTTATAATTAATAATATGAATCCATATCATTCTTTATCCAATGGGAAACAAGTCTATTGATCATGTGTATGGTGGACTACTACCTCGTGAAATGATGTAATTTTTTTTCCATAACCAACTCACATGCATTGTCATAGTGATGAAAATAATGATTTTTTAAGATAAATATGACATGATATTAATTTTATAAAATAAATATATAATCCAATTATTTACCCTTTCATCCATTAATGGAATGATATCTTCATTCGTGCGTACATACAACCTACCATCTCCATGAAGCAATGCAATTCATTTTACATGTCCAAATTTCAAGAATGATTTTAAAGATTAATCCAATGAAAATATATGATATTTATAAAATTAATATAATTATACATATAATAGAACTATATCCCATGTACATGAACCAAAACTTCTATGAGAAAACATGCATGAGAAAACGAAGCTGTAATCACCTGAAACAATTGTAATAATGAAATATTATTTACAAAAAGGTGATAAGATGTTATAATAAGATCATATATGATATTATAAATATGAATATTTTTATTTTATACATAAATAACATGTTTAAAAAGATTATAATGTGGGTTAAATCATGTGAAACTAAAGGGAAATATAAGGTAATGGATTCATATTACATGTAATATCATGAATCCTTCAGGATTCATGGTATTTTTATGTTTCAACTTGAATTATTTCATCTAATTGGATTTAACATGAAAGTTAAAAAGTGTTAAGGAATTTCATAACTCAATTTTTTTTTTCTATATTACATCTCCATTGTCTTTAATATTCTAATATTATGTGTGTAATGACCTTTAATTATTTTATTTTTTTACTTCCACTTTTTTATGTTGATTTAAATTTGACACACAAAATAACTTATTTGATTAATTCTCACTTTAATATTTTGATCTTTGTAAGGGTTTATTTCACAATCTCATTTTACATGAGATTTTTAATTCTTTAATTTCCCTTGAAGTAAATTATTTGATCATTGTCTAATAAACCCATTTAATTTTATTCTCTTTTGGTTATTCATGAAATTTAAAATTAATAGTACCATTTTACTATTTTTAGTACTTAAAATAAATGAGAAAATGTTTTTTAATAAAATATGACTTTATTTCTCTCTTCAGTTGAAAATATTTTTTCTTCTAAATTAATATTTTCTAAAAAATCTTTGAAGAATTTTTTTAATGTTATCCTATGATTTTTTAAAGTAATTCTTACCCATGATTATCTTTTAAAAATTATTTAAAAGTAATATTCCCATTATTTTATAAATGTAGTGCTTTTTTGACATTTCTTGAATAAATGTTAAAGGAATCATTTTTTTAATGTACTCAACATGAATGGAAATTTCACACTAGAATTAGCACCCATTGTTTTGAACTATCCTTTATAAGTTTAAATGGTTTCTTCAAATAAGTTTTTTTACTAATATCAGGAAAATTTTTAGTTTTTAAACGTTATTTTAAAAGTGAAAATGATATTTTCATCAATATTTTTTTATACTCTTTATATGGTATTTCTATTCATCATGAAAGAAATACTTTACCAATAATCCATTGAGAATATGTTGTAATTATATGATCTTTATTCTTTATCTTGATGGTTTATAATCAGTTTGAACAGTGAAATTATTGAAATTTATCTTCTTGATTAATTTTTATAGCCTTTAACTTTACCTTGAAACATTCACTTCCTTATAATGATTTTACATTATATTTATCCTAAATATACATATTCTTTTTATCATGGATATTATTATTGTATAAACCATATACCATTTTTACATATGGTGTTTTGTTATGAAAGTTATTTGGTTGACTAGGGGAAACCTTGATAAATCTATATTCTTTACTCAATTTGGATATATGTTCATACGGAATATTTTTAAAGAATTAAATAGATCTCTCAATATATAAGGAATACATTGGACATGTAGTGACGAGTGGTGCTCAGAATTATATAGAACTTTTATGCATCATCAGGTCTCATGAGATAGTTTTTTATGTTAGAATTAAAAGGGTATTGACCCATAATTTTAAACTTTAATGGAGAAAAGTCTTGATAGTATAGATATGATGTTGTCTGGGATCATGATGTATAATATTAAACATTTATTTCATTAAGAATTCAGTTATTAACCATGATATTATTTCATTTATATTATCCATGGATGTATATTGTGATCAAGTTATTGATTAAATAGAATGTGTGTCCTGTTATTTACATTTTCAATTTTTTTAGGCCTTATCTAATCATGATAGTAATTTTATTGATTAAATGGAATTTTATTTCAGTAATTTATATTTCCAAATTGATTATTCCTTATTGATTCATGATATATTCCATTGTATGTAACCCTTACTGAGAATCTAATATAACCCTTATTTTGATTCCTTTCCCAAATATATGAATAAATAATCATTTAATGAGTTCAAGGATGAAAAATTATTACTTTCACTATGTTTTATTTTATGTTTTTAAATGTGATGTGAAATTCAAGAATGTATCTAGTTTAAATAAACTCTTAATCTATTCTATCCTTTAGGATGTGATTACTTGTTTCTTATACTAAATTAGTAAAGTAACCATCAGCTCTAGGCTACTAGGACTAAGGTATTTATAATTGAGATCCTATGGGGTGGTAGAAGAAGAATTAAATTGAAAGATACTCATTAAGAATATTACATATTCCATTGTTTTTCTACTCAAGAATTCATGTTTTTAGCTTATAATGTTAAATACCATATTTTATCATATTTCATTATTCACCACAAATTTAAATATTATATAAAAATACCAAATATTAACCCTAACCATTTATAGATGTTTAGAATCCAAAAGTTAAATCCATTTTATGAAAATAATTTTCTAAATATGATAAATTTAATTTTGAAATAAAATCCTCATTTATTTGAAAATGCCAATTTTAATATTATGATCAGTTTTTAGACCCTTTGAAAAATTAATTATTATCTCATAAATTTATATTATTATTATTATAGAAATAATATTAATTTCTAAACCCATTTTATGAAAATAAAATTTCTTTTAAATATTTATATTTGGTATAAAAATAAAAATAAAACATAAATGTATTACAAAAATATGTACAATTATTTATCATTTTTAAAACATTTATTTCCCTGTGTCATGATATAAATAATCCGTATTTTAATTTTATAAGATACCCATATACTATTTTATATTTTTATAGGTGAATATACTATTCTAATAATAAGGTTACTATTCTTAACTATCATATTACTATTTCAACGGTCAAGTTACTATTCTAGTGGTCTGGTTTTTAATGGTCCTATGGGTTTCCTACCTCCAATAAATACCTTAAATTTAATTTATTTCTCATTCAAATATATCTTCTCCCAAGTTTATGTATATTAATTTTTAAATTTTATAATACATTACTGACATTCTGTTTCATTTCTACGGTGTTGTTCCTGAGTGTGGTTATTATGGGGGATCAAGCAGATCCAAATTTTCCTTTAATTATTGTCTTATTTTCTATTTTTTCCCATTGTAATAATTTCAATTCTTATGTCCATTTTTTCAATAAATGTAATGTTTAAATTAATATAATAAAATTTTTATGGTTTTATCATGTGTTTCATGTGCATTATATAATATTATATTATTAAATATGATATAATTATATATTATAAAGGGAAATTCCATTGATATAATTTTGGGTAATTACATTACTCTTTACTAAAAACCCATTGATCATGAATTTAATCTCCCTATCTCTCTCAAAATACTTCCTAAGTTGTTCCTAGACTCTTAAGAAGCCCCTCTATAGGTTTTAAAAACAACCTCTCAAGGTAAGGTATTATATTCCCCTTCCACTTTTAAGTACTTTTTTATATTAATATATTTTATTTCCAATTTTTCATATTGACATATGTTTTAAAAAATACATTTACCATCCTTATGATTCCCTAGTAATGAGAGACCACATTTCACTCTCATTAGTCTCTTTTATGTACCATTATGTACACTTGTTATGTTATTGAAATTATTCCATCATTTTCCTTGCCAAACATTTGTGTTGTGAATACTCATCCCCATTTCCACTCAAGGGTATTGAACTAGTTGTAAATGTCCTTAATTTATTAGGTACTTCCATGTATATAAGACAAAATATTTAATCATTTTATTAAATATTTTTTTTTGATCTCTATGGAAAACAAATTCATCTATATCATATGAAGGTGATGAGTGGGCCTAGTATTATATAGCCCTTTAATTCACTAGGTAACGTTTTTATCTCATGAGATACTATGTTTGGTGAATGGGAAGTTATCCTTGACTTATTCTTAAGATTTAATGCTTTATGTTGTTTCCACATTCTTATGATGTCATGATGTTATCATCTAATATCACGCTTCAATTTTCTTGATTTTGATTCCCACCTTTCTATATCATCATGTTATGCCTCTTGAATTACATTTTCTACTTTACATTACAATATGATTAAATTATTCACTTATTAGTATTTATATATCAACCATTTCTTATATAAATCCCAATGTTATCCCATATATTTTTATAAGATCAATGGAATTTTAAGGGAATGTTATGGAGTTTTAAAATAATGTCTTTGTATCTCCATTTCATATTTTTTATATGTATATAATTACCCAATGAAACATAGACTATCAATATTTCGGTATTTTTTTATGTGTATCTCAAGGTAATAGATCCTAAAATGATGTGTATAAAAGATATGGGCTATCATAAGATATTTGTAACTCAATGGCCAAAATAATAGCTCAACCACCTGGGTGGAGGAAGCTAAAAATGACCGGTTGACTTGAGTACATGGAATATACTTATGTACACATTGTGTAATTATTTTTAAAGTAAAAAAAATAACCTCTAAATTTGGGACTGTTGACATAAGTGGTAGACGCTAACACTTTATTGACTTGACCCCCCCCCCCCATGCTTAGAGGTGTTTTTACATTGCTTTCCCTCATTATATCCTTGTTCTCTTATTATTTCCCACGTTCCTCTTGTATATTTTAGAAGGATTGTGTATTTTCTCAAAAACTTAATCATTACCATGGTCATGAGAGGCTAAAATGAGTTGTTCTATAATGGTAATGTGATAATGGGTGTGTTGTAATAAATGGTTTTTGAAATTTTCATCTCATAATATCTTTATCGATTTTATTTTCAAAAATATAGGTTTATGATATATTAGACTAAGAATACTACAATCATGGTATAGTCAAAGTGGTTCAAATGATATAATTCATGACCATAGGGAAATATTACTGTCACAATTTAGTTATTTGATAAAATATTTTTTAAAATAATTTATTCACCAGACCACGGGATAAAAAGTTAGAAAAATTAAATTTCATTTATAAACCAAGAAATGATGGTCTAATTGAATACCCATGACTAATGACTTTCATATTTAATTTGAATCATTGTACAATAATGTTTATAATAAAAAAAAATTGAAATTGAAACCCCTACCTATTATTTTTCCTTATTTCTTTTATTTATGTTATTTAATCTTTTGATTTTTTTTAGTTTATTATATTAAAATTTTTCCCCTAAAAATTATACTAGATAATTGATCAACACATCTTCCACTGATGATTGGATATTTACATCCCAATATATTGATTGTGACACTTTAATACTACATTATATTTAGGTAAAAATAATTTGTGCCTCATGTAATGGGTATGTCAAATTATAGAAGCATTATCAGGGAAGTAACCAAGCTAAGTTCTGGGTAAATGTCAGTTAGTTCATGAATTTTTTTCTTTATTTTTATTTTTTATGTTCATTTTAATTTTTATTGGGATTCATTATATCTTATAAAAATGGATGATTAGTATTTTGATGGTTGGTACGTATCTTTTGGAGGGTATTTTTATCCATTTGATCGAGTGATGTCGTATTAAAATTCATAAGATTACTCCCCATACATGGATGTGGATTTTTAGGATAAATAATTTTCATTTGAAATCTATACACAATAAACTTCTATAATATATTACCACAAAAAAATATAATCAAAATTAAAAATTAATATAAATGATGGAATCCTTCATCTAACACTAGGTAGACTAATCTAAAAGATTATAAAGACATAGAACCTTGGTAGGTAAGAAATCCAAAATAATAAATAATGAGACAAATCTATATGATAATAAAATTAAACAATCTAATCCTCTTTCAAATGAATAGGCAATTTATTATATAAAACCAAGTTTGTTTGAATTAAAGTATTCTAAAAATTATTTATCATGTGCTAAAATTAAAAATGGGGACACACCATCCAAAAATAATAATAAAATCGATACCCATTCAATTCTAAAAACTCAGTTGATATCTTACCAGCTCCAAAAGTTTTTTAAGATTATTTTATTTTATTCTATATTTATAAGAAATAACCCAAGTAGGTGGATTACATGAAGAGTTTCAATGACAAATATAAAAACCTCCAGTAAAATTTAGACACAAAGTAGGGATACTATAAACTGTATCATCTCCCTCCCAAACATCAAATAATTTCCTCAAGAAGGATTGATATTGTGTACATGTGGTGGTTCATGAACAATAAGTGATATACACCTTAAAATAAAAGATATGTTTTGGTAACCATTTTGATCTAAATACATAAAATGAAATAACTCTCTAGTAAGCAAACCATATTATTCTATTTATATTTTTCTTTTCCATTTTAAATAATTACACAACATGTACTTATACATTACATATCATGCACATATATATCTTTTTATTTCCCCATATTTTTTCTTTAAATAAATGGATGTATATATATTTATGTAATTATATGTCATGTATTCTTGTACATTGTGTATCGTTATATATTTATATATGTATTCTCAGTTGTTTTTAATTACATTATATATAAGTGTGTGTAATATGTGTGAAATATATATATATATATATTATATATATTATATATATTATATATATATATAATATATTTTATATATTATATTATATTTTATATTTATATTATAATTTATGATATAAATACATAAAAACTTAGCAAATAACCAAAAAAGAAACATTTGATGATGGAATAGTAGCTCAGTGGTAATAAATCCATCTATGAATCAAATCCCCCGATTATGGTCATCAGTGTAGGGTTAATTCTTTTTCCTCTCAATTTTTATAACATGTAATGTGATATTTTTAATAGAAAATTTATAAACTATAAATATAAAACTAATTATGTAGTTGGATCTATAGGAAGGGTCTCTACCCAGGTCTAAAAGTCCTAGGTTCGAGTCCTCCTATCTGACCTAATTTTATCTTATTTTCCCTAATTAAAAATTCATGAAACTTTTAATATTTTATGTTATATATATATAATATTTAAAATTAAAATTAAAATTAAAATTAAAATTAAAATAATAATTAAAAATAAATAACTAAAATAAATAATGACATAATGTGTGGTTGGGATTGTACATGCCATGTAGTTTCCCTTAAAACAATTTCCCCCATTTATTTAGTCAGACACATGTTTCTCATGCCACTCTCATATCGCCTCACATAATACTCAATTGGTCACTCTGAATTCATCACTCCATGAATTTTTCACACTACCAATATCCTATATTTTGTTCCATAGTCTAAGTAAATACCCCTTATTTGATTTTTTTTCTACTGAATTTTAATGGTTTTATGGGATTGGGTATATATGTAGCTGAAGAATAGAAAAACATAGTAACACACAAATAACATAAGATGTATAATTTTGTTAAAAGGTGGATAGTGTATTTAATAAAACATAGTGTATGTGTTCCTATATATCAACATGTCTAGTATATACATAAAAAACTTGAGTACCTATCATTCGATACTCAAAATTTACATTCAATATACACCATGTATTACCTTTTCCTACTTTAGTATCCCACTATATGTGTACCTATAATACATGATATATTTTCAATATCTAATATAGGACATGTATTAACTATCTACATGTCATGTAGTCTTATTTCATGTAAATATAATTCCCTAAAAATTTAGCTAGAGTACAAGGGTAAGTTTACTATTATACATTACAAGTTGTGTACTTCCAAAATTCTCATTTTCCTCATTTTTATTTTCTTCCTTTTTAATTTCTATTTTTATTTTCCTCTATTTAGATCCATAAAAAATTGAAAACCATTCTACTTTAAGTAGTAATCACCCTTCCTCTTCTATAACTTAGAAACAATTTACACCATGTTGATTTTGAATAGAGATACAAAAGGAGTAGAAAACTATAGACCTACTGATATCATATCCACTTACACTAGCAGTAGTTCCTCCTGATGTAGCATCACTAGATCTTGTACCAACATCTTATACCATGAAACCATCAGTAGCGGTACCTCTTCCACTATTTTGTGTGGCATTACATACATTAAAATTTACATCTGGTTCAAACTTCAGTGTACCTCCCATGTTTTTGGTCTTCATCTATACCCATACATCATATTTGAGGCTCAAAACCCAAAAAGTGACATGATTTGATGATTTTAATGAAACACTATAAAACTCAGTAGTAAGGTTCTTCACATGATCAATTCCAAGTGTCTTGGACTCTTGGATGAGATTGAGAACTTACTATACCACACCATAGACATTTTTTAGGTTAGGTATCCCGCCATTCATGATTTTTTTTTCGAGTTTTTGGCCTGATTTTTGTTTTATGGAACATTCTACCTAGTTGAGGGTACTGATAATTAGTGGAAAATCTAGTTATGGATTGGAGAATATCCTTTATCACTCCTCTATGCTGAGTTTGGGTGAGGGTGTGGGTTTTACCCCCATCCCAACACATCATTCCTTATATAATCCCTTCCCAACTAATAGGAAATTATGGGTGTGTGTTAGGAATTTATTAGAACCAATGTTCAGTATGCTCCCAACTCACAAAAGTGTACCTTGAACATCTACCCTACCTTTTTCTTCATCCACCGGTGCACCAGTAACATCCTTTTTCCATGACATGAGGGAGGGGTAGTCATATCAAGGATATATATAGATATATTTAACTGAATTTTCAGACATGACTACCACTAAATTCAACATATTTTTACCTCATATTTCTATTTTTTGTTCACTATGAAGGTTCCATATCACAATGGAATTAGTTGAGCCTATTCTCAATCGTGTTTCTCAATGACTTAATTAGACAAATTCTTAGAAATGTATGATATAAATCCTATAATATTTGAATAGAGGATCATTTTTCAGCATCCCTAATCCTATTATCCACCTGAATAGTACTATTGGGCTGGGTGCCACTGGTATTAGGCACACCTCCCCCAATGAAAAAGGATTACAACTACAAGTGAGGGTGTAAAAATAAAATTGGGGAGGTTATACCCTCAAGGAATGATAATATGCTGGTGCAAGTATGTATATAAAACATGTAATGGAAAAATAAATACTCTACAGAATCGAACTTGACCATCCAATGGATGAAACACAATCAATATCAATAAATAGTGGAATCATAACTAAACAACAACAGAGAAAATAAATAAACATGCAAATCATACCACTTGTAGCACTAAAATAGGGAATGTATAATAATATAGGTCATACAAATAACATCTAGAGGGGTCACCAATGAATGACCTCAATAAATTACATACATATAAATAGCATGCAGAAACCTAAAGGAAAAAAACAGAACTCCAACTGAGGTAAGACCTCTAGGTCCCATGCCCACATCTCATTCTAAACAACCATTATGATCCATCTTCTAAATCTAATACCATACATGAAATTAATAACATATAGTCTACACGCATCCAAAAGGGATCATGTAGGGTGTGAGAACATGTCTCAATATGATACCACCAAATTTTGCATACCCAACATACTTTTTAAGCATGTGTGAACTATAGTAAATAAAAAAGCACATGCATATAATAAACATGGACTTCCCTTGTACTCAACAGCCTACAAGAAGACATCACCTACCTTGGCCAATGTCGTAATCACTGAAGAGGAGAGGATCCTTGGACAATGGACCAAGGTATCCCCTGATGTCATACAACCTAGGTGAACCCTCTAGTTCCACCAAAAAATAAGCAACCTAACGCCTCGTGACTCCTCACAAATCATGTCTTAAACATATCACTGACTTCCTGAAGGCATGCCCAAGAAAAAGGTAATGGGTCCCTCAAACCCCTGCTCAAAATCTCTAATTATCTTAAAGCTCGATGTCTGGAGGCACATCGATATCTATCTTCAAAGAAATATCACCATCAGATCATGACACAACATCCCAAGGAATAAAAATCTCCATCCTCCCAAAATATTCCATGCCCAACGACCTCAATATGATGAGACACGTCCCCTAACTAATAGCCTTGACGCTATCACCCGATGGATTATCACCATCCACATGGATTTCTATGGCAAGAAACCCCAATAAAATTTCAAAAGACGCACTACCTGGGGCCTCTATGCACATGATTAGTCAAAAATAAATCATCATTGAGTCAACATGTGTGAACATGACTCCTATTGGTGAATTTTCAATAACTAGTGAGTGAAAATCACTAAATTAATACCTAATCGACAAATAACTACCACTTCATGCCCCTATGTCCATGTGACTCAAGTCCAATATCCTTAATCTCTAATATCATTGGACACACCCTCAACCTGATGACCTTTACACCTCAAACCGACGTCTGTGATGCCTAATCTATGATCATATCACCCAATAATCCGATCCAAGACCAACCAGACAACCATGTCAACTCAATATTAATGGCCATACCACCTCAATCCCTTGGGCCAAGCCCGTTAGGATCCAATGGATAACATCAAATGAAATTAAATATCTTTATATGATTCATCTAAAAAACAATTAAATTTAAAATGATTGAATTGACTAATTGAATAATTAATTCAATTTAAACAACAAATTCAATCTAATTTAATTGAATAGCTCAAATTAAATGAAACAATTCAATTTAAAACAAAAAAATCAATATAATTAAATTGTTCAATTACAATTTAACAAATAACTCAAATTAAACAAAGAACACATCCTGGTCTAGTTACCCAAAGTGGTAGACACCCTCTAACTCGGTCTCGCATGAGAAAATATGTTTTGGGCATGCCCAACGGCAACCCATAGGGTCAAAAAATTAATTTAACATCAATCATGAGGTTATCTCTCAATTAACCAATGGCGTGAAATAATACGAACCCCCCAAATCAACTATAAAAAATGAATAAATGTATAAACCACCTCCCTTTGACTCATAGACATAAGAACGTCCGATATTAGCCACTAACTCGAAGCAGTTTGGAAGAAATCGATAATTCTGTTCAATGCCCTAAAAATAGGGTAAAAAGGATCAGAAAAAAATAGTTCTCTGTGAGGAGAGATAAAATGATAATATAATCAAGGGAAAGTATATACTTACCATTTCAGTTCCAATACACCCAAAGGATCTAAAAATGAAGCACTAATGAAGGAGATGGATCAAATACAAGGGAGGAAGGGAAGGGGAGAGCCCCCTACTGCTACATGTGACCAAGAGGGGAAAAGGGGAATAAAAATCTAAATAGAGGGGAGGTAAAATTGTTAATTTTCCATCTTTAAAGGTTTTCATGGTTAGATCGCATGGTTTTCCAAAATGTGTGGGCTATAGTGTATAGGTACTGCCTAAGTGGCACTACTTGTGCGACTTACTGCACAGTTTTCCCTAATCATGCCCAAACCACACTGAAGCCCCTAGAAAAAACTGGTGACATGACCACATGTTCATGTTACCCATATTCATGGTTTCCCCCAAACTATTCTCAGTACAAATATAGGTCTCATGGTTATCTAGAAGAGGCCACACGGTTTTCCCCAAACCATGGGCCTTGACCTACAACTCCAAAACTACATCTTCGAGCCTATAACACTCCGGAAACCCTTTAGAACACCATAGGATTTGGATAAACCACTGAACCCATCCAAAATAAAGATATTTCATTAATGAAAAGCTCATAATTGAGTTCCAATTCCAAAAAAATAATTTTGCATACCCACTAATTCCAAAATTTTAAAACAGGAGAGGCTTTCGACCTGATTCAAAAACCTGGGATGATACAATCTCCCCACCTTAACATAGCTCATCCATGAGATATAAAATAAAACTGAAAGATGGTACTGAACATACCCATCCCGGTAAAAATAACACAGATTACCCTAGTCTCAATTCCATAGGTCAACTAACTCAATGGGGATCCCCACCTTAGGAGTGACCTAACTTGGTCTCAACCTGATCGAAAACTCAAATCAAACAATGGGTCCATTGAACATTCTAGGAATTAGAGTCATCCTATGGTGAATCGTCACTCATGTACCTCATTTGCTGCTCTTCTATCATACATGAAACCCATCCAAATCCCACACCACATTGGAACCATCCTCATTCCCATGTCACACATGGAACCATCAAGGTCTTGTATCTCATCAAATGCTCGAATCAAACCACATTTCCTCACACCTCAACATATACCGCACCCCAATATTTCCGAGATGTCACACACCTCAAGTAACATCATCTCCTTAATGCCTTGATGCCAACACATCTCAAAACTATCACACCCAATGGTAATCACATTAAAAACCAAGTTCCAGGCACCTCATATATATATTTATCATGCACCAGAGCTGGTTCCAACCTACTAACCAGTATCTGGTAAGCCCATACATACAAAATATTTACATCATGCACTAAAAAATAGAAACTCTTAAAAAATCCATTCCAAAGAAAATAAAATCAATCACATCCTTGATCATGGCATAACTCTGGCCACCATCAGCTAACCAGCTAGCTCGGCACTTGGAATCTCTAAGGCATTCACTTATCCTAAAGCTCTACTGCCTAAAGCCTAGCCTCCCTATGGTGTTGCACCATCCAATGGCCACTGATCCCACTACTGGGGATTTTTGTCTCTTCCATGACCTCTTCATGTAGCTAAAACTTAGATACCACCACCTAGTACCGATCCCTGGCTGATATCAGACTCATGTGTCTGTCCTAGTCCCTAACCGCCAGTTTTCTAAGAAGGCTTCCTGCAGAACCTCTCAAGATTCCCAAATTGTCCACATTCCCATCACTCCTTTCGAGGTTGCTCACACTGAGTCCGAAAATTTCATGGCTTCCAAAACTAAAATAAAATCATCAAAGAACCACTGCGAAGTGGTCCGGTTGAGTCCTTGAACTGACTGCCCTTCTAGAACTCATCACAACCTCACTTCCTTCTATCTAAAAAATCACCACTAAAATCACCTGAATTCATTTCTCGGCTTAGTAAGACCTATTCATCAAATTTCCCATGGATATGAGGGCCTATTTCACCACCTCTAAGAATGATTTAAACATAAATATGTTTTCTTACACCAAAATGTAATGTTATAAACCATCCTTAAATCATATCACTCTCAAGTTTTCAACTCTCACCATGCTAGGTGCAAAGTGAGGCAACTCAATGAACATCATTGCATAGTCCATGATGGACATGTCACCCTACTGAAGTCTCAAGAGCTACCAAGCTCTTTCTTCCCTCAACATATTTAGGAAGAATTCCTCAATGAACTTGACCTCAAATTATTTCCAGTCCAGACCCACATGTCTTCCTACCTACATATGCACATCCCAATAGCGCTTAATCAGTCCTCTGATCATGTAGATTTCCAGTTTCACCCTCCACCCCAGAGGCATCTCTAGTTGCTCGACAATCTTTTATATGTACATGATCCAATTCTCATCCACCTATATACCACCCTTATCCTGAAATAGTATCAGGTACTATGACCAAAACTCCTTAGTCAAATAATCCATCGAAGGCTCTACTCCTTGAGCACCCCTGTCGATCGCCTGAATGACACATATAATGATTTCTTTGATTTGAACATCCAACCATGGGCCAAAATTAGTAAGATATAGTGGATACCC
The DNA here is from genome assembly GCA_963277665.1 of Viscum album. Taxonomy (NCBI): domain Eukaryota; kingdom Viridiplantae; phylum Streptophyta; class Magnoliopsida; order Santalales; family Viscaceae; genus Viscum; species Viscum album. The sequence goes on from OY728127.1 coordinate 1,665,309,056, forward strand.
TGCCTACAATGGAACCTATACCTGAGCCTATACTTGTGGCTAAGCTATACCCTGAGCTTATACCGGCTCTTCCTGGCGCTCAAGGGTCTGAACCTGCTAATTCTCTAGAAGAACCCTGTCATCACGCACTCGACACTCCATCTGAGCTGTCTATGTGGAAACCTTCTAAATACCATCAACATGGTAAGAAAATCCAATATCATATACATATAAAATGAAGATAAAGAAAGTAGTAATAGGAAACACATCCTCACTACCCTTACCCTTTCTTATCACAACCATGCCACACAGCATCCAGACCTCATGGAATCCTTACCCACCGTAAATAGATCCTAGTATCAAATATACCCCATGCCACACACATCCTAGAAAACCATGTAGCCTGAATCTGATGACCATGTCACCCAACCTGGTGATCAACATCACCCCACACAATAGTACATGCCTTCTCTTACAAGAGCCAAGCCCATTTCATATGTCACATCAAAAGAAATATATATATATATATAGATATATATATATATATGACATGGAATATCTCATTCACAAAGAATTTTACATTTCATAAGAAAATTTCATAGGCACATGATTTATATAATTAAAACATCATACCATGTCCCCATCAAAGCATAAAAATGTATAACAGTCATCCTCTTATCGTACTAGGCTTAGGGTCCCATTATCAATCCTTTTTATTCCAAGACAATTATTCCAAGTCATAACAATTAACCATCACATTTCAAATAAGACACTATAGGTGGAAATCAAATCAACTATAAAATGAGAAAAACAGAAATACAATTCCCACCCTTGGTAACATGGTTGGTCCCTCCTGCATGGGGCTTCAGGCACCCAAGAACAAGATATAAACCCAATTCCAACCACATCCTAATATCTATTCAACCATAACACAAATAGTAAGTCTTGAAGAAAAGAAAATGAAAATAAATCTTGATATCACTAGTAGATAGAATTACACTGCTACTAAATCTCAGTCAAGAACTCATCTAATACCACATGGAGTTTCCCCAGTCTGATTATCCACCCAAATAGTGATATCAGGTTGGGTTCCATGAGACATATATGTACTTCCCCAAATTCCAAAGGCTTCCGACTAGTATCATGGGTGTAAAAATAAAATTGGGGAGACTATACCCTGAAGGAATTATAATATAATAATTTGAGAACATATATATAACATGCAGTAGAAAAAAAAGACTCATACAACTTGAACCAAACCCTCAAATGGATAAAGATCAGTCAACATCAATAAATAGAGGAATAATAACTAAATAACAATAGCATAAATAAATAAACATTCCAAACATACCACTTGTAGCACTAAAACAAAACAGGCATAACAATACAGGTCATACAAACAATATACAGAAGGGTTTCCAATGGATAACCTTATTATAGTACATAGATATAAGAAACTTGATAAAACTAAAAGGAAAATAAAAATAGAACTCCAACTAAGTCAATACCTCAAGGTTCCATATCCATATCTCATTCCAAACAACCACTATGATCCATCTCTTAAATTTGATCCTTTACCTGAATGTAACAACATTTAGTCTACACATGTCTTGAAGGGCCCGTGTAGGTGTGACAAAATTTCTTGGTAGGATACCACCCAAGTGTGCATACCCAACATAAGTGTTTAAGTGGGTTTGAACTATACTAAATAAAATATCCCAAGAATAAAATAAACACGGACTTACCTGATGGTGCTCACCAACCACTAGGAATCCATCACCTACCTCGACCAATGCCAAAATCACTAAAGAGGAGAGTATCCTTGGACCATGGCCCAAGGTATCTCATGATTTCATAAAACTCAGGTGACCCCTTAGGTTCCACCTCCATAAAAGAAACCTAGAACCTCATGCCTCCTAACACCTCATGTCTTGAACAAATCACTGATGTCCCAATGGCATGCCCAAGAAAAAGGTAATTGGTCCCTCAGACCCCTGCTCGAAAGAACCTATCGGCTCGAGCTTCAACATCTGGAGGCACACAGATATCCATCCTCAAATAAAAATCACCATGGACTCATAGAACAATATCCTGAGGAATGTAAATCTATGTCCTCCCAAATAGTGCATGCCTGATGGCCTCAATATGGCGATCCTCAGTCCCCAACTGATAGCCTTAACACTATCACTCAAAGGCTCCATACCTTCCCCATGAATTTCTATGGGAATTACCCACAACACAATTTCCTAATATGCACTACCATGGGCATCTACCCACACAAGTGGTCAAAGCCACCTCATCACAGATTCAACCTATGTTCACATGACTTCAATCAAAACTTTGGCCATCACGGGTGAGCGACAATCACCAAATTAATACCTAATCCATATCCAACTAACACTTATGCCCCTATGAATGTCACTAAAGTATTATGGCCTTTCCATCTAATATCATGGGCCACACCCTCAACCTAACGGTGTTTCCACCACAAACTGACACCCATGATGCCCAACCAGTGATCACATTACCTAATAATTTGGGTTATACCTAACAAGATGACCACATCACCTCAATCCTAATGGACATGCCACCTCAATCCCTCAGGCCCAGACCATCATGATCCAATGGACACATCACATGAAATTAAATAATTTCATATATTTCACTTAATAAACAATTCAATTTAAAATTATTGAATTGATTAATTGAATAAGAAATTCAATTTTAACAACCAATTCAGTTTAATTGAATTGAATATATCAATTTAAATGAAAAAATTCAATTTAAAACAAAAAAATAAATATAATTTAATTTTTCAATTCAAATTTAAATAAAAAATAAAATTAAACAAAGAACACACCCTGGACTAGCTACCCAAGGTGGTCGACTGCCTCTAACCCAGCCTCGCATGAGTGAATATGTTCTGGGCATGCCCAACAGTATCCCATAGGTTCAAAAAATTAATTTAACATCAAGCATGAGGGTCTCTATCAATTACCAAATGACACACTAAAATACTAACCCCCAAATCGATAGTGAAAACTTGAATAAAGGTATGCACTACCTACCTAGGACTCATAGATGTAGACATGTTGGGTATTAGACTCTAAATCAAAGAAGTTTTGAAGAAATCGAAAAAAATTTCAAACACCCTGAAAATAGGGTAAAACATATTTAATGGATTTAGAACTTTTTGAGTCAATAGAAAAGAATAAGAGAAGATGGGGTGAGGATAAACTTACCACTATGGTTCCCACGCACCCAATGGATCTAAAAATGGAGCACCAACAAAGTAGAAGGATCAAATCCTAGGGAAGATGGAAAGGGGATATCCCCCTGCAGCTACACATGACCAAGATGGGAAAAATGGGAATTAAACCCTAAATATAGAGGATGTAAAATCCTAATTTTTCCCCTTTATAGGGCCACATGGTTTTCCACACCATGTGGAAACCGTGAAGACTACAATGCATAGGTACTACCTAAGTGGTACTACCCGTGTGGCTTGCTGCATAGTTTTCCTAACCATGAACAAAATGTGTGGAAGTCTCTGCAAAAACTGTAGAAATATTTTCATATCTATGTTCCCTATATTCATGATTTCCCCCAAGCTATGATCAGTACAAATATGGGTTACACGATTAGCTGGAAGATGCCTCACAGTTTTCCCCAAACCATGTGCCTTGACCTGAAACTCCAAAACAGGGTCTTCGGGCCTCCGAGACTTTGGAAACCCTTAAGAACACTCGAGGCTTTAGATAAAACTCTAAAACCATCCAAAATAAGGATATTAGATTGAGTAAATTCTAGTAACTGAGTTCATATTCCCTAAAAATAATTTGACCTGCCCACTAATTCATAAAATTTAAAAAGGGATAGGTTTTCGACTTGATTCAAAAACCCAGGATGTTACACTTATCACATATAATTTATAATTAACTTATAAATAAGAATTACCTCATCTAGAAATTATTTTTTCATTGATGAATCTAGCTAACTCTTTTTTCATAATGTCATTGAATTAAAGAGTCCAAAGAAAAGCACCTCAAGTGGTATCCACATGTGGTCCATAAACCTTGGAATATCAATAATGGAACTTTATATACAAGTAAAAAATTCCCAATCATCATTCATTTTTCATCATAGATTACAATAAGAATCCCATTATGCTTGTGGTATTTTTTCATATTCTCTAAATCTTGAGAGTGATAAGGAGGATAGAAGTTTCTTAGTCATGAGATAATTATTGAGAGGATTATTTTTGTCTTGAGAGAACTTTGTTGAGGGAAATGTTATGTTAAATAATTCCTTTAAGCTTATAAATTATATAATATTTATTATATACTTAGGTTTAGAGAATTTATTATTACACATAGGAATTTAACTAATATCACTATTATAAGAAAACCCCACACCTAATATTATTATTAATATTTCCTTGGTGTGTGACAACTCAAAGATTATTTAAATGTCATTTTTATTAAAAAAAATCAATAATTATTTATTTAAATAATATTAAATAAAATATATCATCTCAATTATAGCTCTAAACTCATCCCATAAATCCTATTCTATATTTATCAAACCTTGAATAAAAAATAAATTTATTTAAATAAATAAATATCATAATATTATTAATTCAATAAATAATCTATTCACTAATAGGTGAATAAATATTTAAATAATATTTGACTCACATATAATTTGAACTGAAATAATTGATGTTTGAATTTATGTGATCGATATAACTTGAATAATTATTATTCCATTTCCTAGAAAATAATATTTTTTTATATTAAATTTTAGTAAAATTTAACTGAGGTTATGGATATATATAGTCTTGACCCACTATGGCTCTTTCTCAGTAGTATTAGGTGCTCTTATCTAAAGTCCAAGATTATCATATAAAAATATGTCAAGGAACCTATACAGAAATTTGTTAATTTCTCAATGGCAATAACATAATATAAATTCTTAATATGTAATAAAATCCATTTATCTCGATATTTCATCAATAAAGTTTCATAATTATGTCATAAACCTATGCACTTAAATATATTTATTTGAATCACTCTAAAATGAACTCATCTATAAACTTCCTTGGTTATGGACTTAATCAAATAGTTCTATTTCAATCAAAGGGATAGAGATATCATCATTAAATCTGGGAAATTAAAAATCCTTTCTTGACATATATATCAATGACATATCACTTATGACATTACCAACATATAATATTTTTTCAAGATCATATGACATAATGATTTTTTACAATACATAAAAGTATGTGATTCATGATATACATTAACAATAATCTAAAGTCTAATGACCAATAGAAATATTCGTGGATTGGAATAACTGATGAAACATATAACATGTGTAATTTATATTGGTTGGTATGTCCTCATAATCCCACATCTTGGAGATTACTGAGTGTGAAACTTCATGATTAGAAGTTGCATCCACCTTTGAGAATCTAGCACCTAATATTTAAAACATTAAATTTTTTCACTCAAAACATAGAATCTATACCATAGTACAAATGTTTTAGAATATTTTCAATTAAATTCAAGGTTCTCATTATTGCAGGAAACTACTATGATCTTTGGATGAGAAAAATACTCTAAGGAAATTATCATGGAAATGTTATATAGAAGAAAACCCATTATATAAAAGAAAAAATATTTATTAATATTCATGCCTTTGAATACTATGTGATAGAATAATTATTATTAGGCATAACATCAAGCTACTGGATTATGTTTCATATAAAAATTTCTTCTTTAGCTACATCAGAATCTGTAATATACTTAGACTCAATTATAGAGTCAGCAACCACTAGAAAATTTATGATCTTCTATATCATATCTCATCTATTAGGGTGGAATACATATACTAATTGTGGTTTTAGATAATTTTAGTCTATCTCTAAACTATAATATATATATATCCCCTAATTTATATCTTTTTATCTCCTCTATAGACTAGGAAAATATCCTTAGCTTTCCTCAGATAGTTCAATATAGTATTTGCAGTGGTCCAATTTAGTTCTCATAGGTTTTTTGATATATTTCGTCCATGCTTAAGGCACATGGAACATCAATCCTAGTACATAGCATAACATGAAAAAAAAATCATGTCACCTGTGCGTAAGGAATTATACTCATCCTCTATCTCTATCCTCTTTTATTTAAGGTTATTTTTTCTTAAATAAATGTATACCATGTTACATTATCAATAATCGCATCTTGTACTATTTTATACCAAATCTCTTTAGTACCTTATAAATGAACGTACCATGACTTAGTCTAAGAAGCCTCTTAGATCTATCATGATGGATCATGGTCCCAAGAATGTATGATTTTTAACATAATTCATATATAGAAAATTATATTTTCAACAAAATTATAACAGACTGTAAGGCTGATAGCTCATTTTAAATCACCAATATATCATCAACATATAACATTAAGAAAATTATTTTACTTTCACTAAACCTATTATGGAAACAGAGATCACATTCATTCTTTATAAAAGAAAATTGTCTTATGGATTAATCAAAATTAATTTTCCACAATTTGGATTCTTACTTAAACCCATAAATAGACCTCTATAACTTTGATGCCTTATTAGCATCCTTTGGATTCATAAACCTATCTGGTTGTGTTATATAGTCATCTTCTACAAGGTTATTATTAATTGGGGATATTTGGATATCTATATGATAAATTTCATAATAATTTTAAGATTCTATGGAAATTATAATTCTAATGGATTACAACATGAAAACTGGTGAAAAATTTTCATCATAGTCTCTCCCTTGACATTTCATAAACCCTTTAGCAACAGTACTTTACTTATAAGTAATGGATTGATCATCCATGCCTAGTTTATTCTTGAATAACCATTTAAATAAATTTGGTTTTACGTCCACTAAAGGATCTACCAAAACCCATTGAGTTGATTACTACTTCCATATAGGATAGAGGTTCATCATTATCAACTAATAATGAGTCACCATCCTTGTTCATTAGAAAACCATATCCCTTGTAATCTTTAACCTCTCTACTACATCTATGAAGTACTTGGGTCTCTAGATCAACCTATTATATGGGTGAATGTGGATTTCTTTACCTATTTTAACTCTAGTGCATCTTTATCCTAAACTTCATCTAAGTTAATCATGTCAACTATATCTTTTGGATATGTTTTCCCTCTCAAGAATGGTGGTATGACTTTCAACTATAATCTTTTATCTGAGTATTTTTATCCATAATATAATTTAGTTTCCTTAGGATACCCTATAGATATACACTTACTTCCTCAGTGTGAATGTTTATTCCCAAAAAAAATATCAATATCAAAGGATTCACATCCCCACACTCATATATGTGAAAATGAAATAGTATCCTCATACTAATGATCATATGGAAAAAAATCACTATAGTTGGAATTTGGTTTAGCATGTTTCTAGCAGTATGTAATGTATATCCCTAAAATGATAATGGAAGTCTTTAATGACTCATAATCTACCACACCATACACAATAATGTGTGGTTCTCCAAAACCATTTTTTCTAAAAATATTTTCAAAAAATTTTTACTATGATTTTTAAAATACATTTTTACCAATGTTTTACCTTTTTATTCAATATGGTTTTAAAAGAAATCTCTTAGAAATTGTATGATCAAGGAACTTTCCTAAACTTTTTATGGAGAAAAAGGAATGTTCGGAATGTACAGATTTACCCAATATCATGACCTTCATTTCATTGAAGCTTCCTTTTCAAGTTTACAAGGTTATTTTTCTAAAGAAAAATGTTTTTCCGAATATTATTAACATTAGTTTTTTTAAAGTGGTTTTCAAAGGAAAATTTTTTTAAAAAATATATTAAGTTTTTTAAAAGTTTTTAAAATCTTTTTAAATGATTTCTTCATATTTTTTCAAGGTTATTTTCAAAGGAAAATTTTTTGTGTCTTAAATATAACTTTTCAAAGTGGAAAGGATATTTTAACACCTAAAAAATCTAAAGTAGGAACATCATATTTGAAATGCATAAGGGAATATAATATCTAGAATATTTATAATATATTTACTATTTAAAATTTATTTAATATATTCTATATGTTTCAATGTATGCAACACTAAGTCAGTATGCATTACATACAAGAGAGACCTTCTTCAATGGCTTACGTTACATGCAAGAATGAGTTTTACCGAATAAAAATATATTATTAAAATATTATTATTTAATATAATAATATATAATAAATTATAGGTTATTAATTTTATTAACTAAATTATGAAAATATATGGTTTAAAATAATATAAAACTAATTCATGGGTTACTAATTAATTATAAATGAGTATATGAAGAAATGGAATATAAAAAGTGTATTTTTATATAAAAGTATTTTTATTATCAAAAAGTTGTTTTACCCTAATAAATTAAATTAATTTCAATTAATGGGTAATATTAATGTAGTATATATATTAAATATTAAATAAAATATTTTCTATAATCATCAAATAGATTTGATAGACATAAAAAACCCCAATATTACACATAAAAACCATTTTTTATTAAGACACTTTTACCGCCTTATAACGGAGAACCCATTTTAAGTAAAAATTTTATAATTTTTATATATTATATATGTACAAATAAAGTTAATATTTTAAATATACATAAAAATTAGTTTATGGTAAATTTTTGGTATTTTTCTATGAAGTTTCATTTTTTAATGAATAGTGAAAAATACTGAAATTTAATTCAAAACTTCTTTTTACTCTATTTTATTTATAAGGTTAAATTATAAATTTAATTATTTTTAAATTTTAATTAGATCACATTTTTATCACTTAATAAAATTTTGGTCATTATAATCAATTTGACTTTAAAATTGGGTATAAAAACTTGGCAAACTTTTAGACATTTTTACTTTAGAATCATGCATTATCATCCCATCCGCAGGATTAAATTTACATTAATTTCTTCCACTTATGTGATTGGAATTTGGAAAAATGGATTCCATATTTTTAATAATAATAATTTATAATTTATAATAATTTCAAGTTATTTTTTAGCAAAAATATTAGTGAAATTAATTAAAATTAATCACAATGATTGAAGTAAAATTAAGCTTAATAAGGGACTAAACATTAATATTAAGGGCCCAAATGACCAATAAACTTGTAAAAAAAGAATTTCATGGATATATTTAGACCCTATAGTCCATTTTATCTAATTTTTTTCATTATTGGATATACATTCAGTGTGAAAAAAATGTGTGAAATTCCTTTGTCAAAATACTACAAGAGTGCCACTCCTCCTCCACTATAAAAAGCCTCCTCTTCTACCAATTAATCACACCTGTAAAGGCACTTTGGATCATCCAAGATCTTAAAAAATATATCCTAAAAATTCCTACCCTAAACCTAGAATCCTCAATTTGGGCAGAAAGCAATCCAAGGAATCTCTTTGTTGCAAACCAAAAGGAGTTTCCCGATTAAGAGGTAACATCTTTCCTTAAGCTCTTTAGTTTTATTTAAATTATCTACCCCATAAAAGATTATTATTACATAATTATATAGAAACATCAGTATAATAAATTTAATATAATTTTTTTTGTTAATTTTTCGACCTAAATTTACACACACTCTCATCTTATGGGTAACAAATATACAGTTTATCTGAACAGTGAACCACTGCCTCATAAAATGATGATTGTTTGTTCTTCCTTTATAGCCACTCATAATGTTTATTATGATGTAAAATATGTTTATATATGTTATACATGATATTTATTATGTATTTATTCTTATTTAATTATTTTACAACACATTTCTTTATACATTCTATTTTTTGTAAAAACGATAACATCGTTTGTAGAAGTGTGGTCTATCGCCCCCTCAAAGCGATGTGACTTGTTCACAATATACCTGGAATGTATAAAATATGGTTTTAATTAAAAATATGTGACATAAAAAACATATATATGATATTAATTATATAATTATATTTCTATAAATATAATATATATCATTTTCTTTGTTACCCTTTCACACACTTAAAAAGTTATAACGTCGTTCGTGGATGTGTGGACTACTACCTCATCGACATGATGTGATTCATTTTACATCAAAATAATTATATATATAATTATATATGATTAAATAATATGGAATTTATGATATTGTTATAATTTTGTAAATATTATTTTTACCTACCTTCTTTCCATAATGGTCATTGAAAAATGAGAATGTTACTCATGCGTACATCTGATCTACCATCTCCATGATTGTAACATTGATTCATTTTCCACAACCAAATTTAATTATTGGTTTTAAATGTATAATTTATCCATAAATATGATAATTATATCATGATTTTTATTCTTTATATGTTATATAATGACCCCTTTGACCATAGTTGACCTAACAAAGTTATTTTTGACACGTAAACAGAATTCAGTCAAAATACCCAACATAGACATAATTATTTAAGTAGTATTATACAATATGTTAATTAGTGAAATAAAATTAATTATAAACATTAAAAATGTTTTGAATCAAGTAGATAATTAAAATAATTTTATTATAAAGTAAGTTGAAGGATTTTCACCTGAAATAAAACACAAGGTAAGGGATTTTTCATCTCACTTTTTTACTTATGTGAGATAAATGTCATGTTCACCCCTTACATATTTTTTATGGTGTATATAATGATCATTTTTATACATTATATCATCAATTCATTTATCTTCATGGTATTTAAAACATTCATTTAATATTATTCCTTCTTTAGGTTAATGATTTAAAATGTTTCAAAGTGGAATGGGACACTTTGTAATGTTTAAAGATTATTTTCCTCAATAATAACTTTAATGATCTTTCAATGGTATTTCCATTCGAGGAAATTATTTTAAAATTGTTCAATAAAAACATTAATTTTTATATCCTCTAGTTATTCATGACCATTTTCGATTATTAATACTATTTTCCCACTCTATGGTACTCAAAATGTTTTAGAAAATATTTTTCAAAAAACCCAGCATTATTTCTCTCTTTAGTCAGAGAACATATTTTCTTATAAAACCATGTTTTATTAAAATGTTTTCAAAATTTTTTTAAAAATTATTTGGAAAATAAAATTTTATAGTTTTTGTCTCTTACTTATGTTTTTAAAGGAATATTCTTATTTCTTTCCGAACAAGGCATTTTTTTTATAACCGTTTATCATGCCAAAAGAATATTCTTTTACCTCATATGAAATGTACAGATTTACCTACCATCATTTCCTTGAATATTCCTTTGAATTTATAAAAGGATAATTTTAAAATAAAATGTTTTCTAAAGTGATTTTCAATGATTTTGTTTCAAAATAAAAGGACATTTTCCTCAATAATTTTTCTTAAAAGATATTTTTATAGTATTTACATTCATAAATGACAACAACCCTTTATTTTACTCCACATGGGATATTCTTTATTGATAACATCCTTATTCTTCCCCTGGATGGTTAATTATTGTTTTGGACAAGGATAGTATTCAAATTCAGTTCCTTGATTCATTTTTTAGTCCCCTTGAAATATTTAATCTGCTAAGATCATTGAATATTGAATTTTCCCCTAATTTTCCATTTCATTTATTACATATATTATTATTGCCTAAATCTTATACCATTTTACATATGGTGTCTAATTTGATTATTATTTGATTATTTGTAGAAATATTTATTATTTATTTAATATGGACATCTGATAATCCATATTTTTTTTATTCGATATGAGGAATGCTTTAGACAAGAAATGATGGGTGGAGATCAAACTTTATATAGTTCCTTTATGTATCGACTGTTTCTCATGAGACAAATAAGTTGTGAAAATTAAACTAGTTTCAATCCATAGTTTTAACCATCTTGTGAAGGATCTTGATAGTATAGGTTTTTATATGCCTCATACATGACTTCCATTAAGAGAGCATTTCCTTCATTAGTTTCAATTATTATTCATCCATGGTATTTTTCATTGACATATCTATGGATAAATCTCATTTTAAGTTCATTGATTAAATGGAATGTATTTCCATTTATTGCCTTTAGATTTTCCTTATGCACTTCGTTCTCAGTTTTTTGATTATATGGTATGTATGTTCAGTTATTTACCATTCCATAATTATTATTCAAATTGATTAATTATTTCTTCTGATATACTTTAACCTTATAAAGAAATTGAACTCACCCTTATTTTGTTTCCTTTCCCCATGAATCCAAGAAGTGTACTATAGAATATATGCAAGGATATACTAAATATAATAAATTTATCATCAAAGTTAGTTGTTTAGAAAATAATTATGTTGTAATTAGTGTATTGATTTGTAATAAAATACTTATATATGTATCTGGTTTACTTAGACAAATCAACTCTCCAATCCTTCAGGATTTGATTCCTCCTAATCATGATAATTTAATTGATATGATTCATCGACTCCAGGTGATCTGGGGTTGGTTCACCATTGATATTTTCCTTAGGAAATATTTTAAATGATTTTTAATGATTGTTTTATATGTTTTCAAAGTTATTTTTAAAGAAAAATTATGTTACAAGTGATGCTTAAAAATCATTATCCATATAATATTACATCCTTTAATATAGTTTATGATTTTCTAGCGATATTATCCAAGGATACCATTCATATTCTTTCTTTGGATGGTTTGTGTTTTTATGGAATAATGTTGATAGAAACCATTTTTTCACAAGTAAAACATGTTTTGAAAAAAAATTTATGAAAATCATATATTTTCCATAGTCTAATCATGTTTAAATGAGATTGACATGAAACCAAACTCTTTTACATGGGTAAATAAAGTTATGAAAGATGTAACGTCCCGGATCTACGTGTCACTCAATGGGTGCCCCGAACCCGGTTGGTCTCATAACCTCAAGCGCATTTCTCCAAACGCCAGAGGTTGCCAACTAGCAGCGAGGGCCCAGGTCCAAGAGTGGGGAAACTATGCCCTCATTTGTCAAAGTGTATCACAACGGAAAAGATAAATAATATACAACAGTAGCGGAAGCAATAAACTATACCCATTTAAAATGGACAACTGCAGTAAAAGATAGCCAACAGTTATACAGATAATGATGCAACATGCCACTAGTTCTAAGAAAATAGCCAGAACATGTTACACAACAATAAAATATAGCTCAATTATAGGTACAATAGAACAAAATAGAACAGTCATTAGCATCGCGAGCCTAAGCTTGGTCCCATGCTCCCTTACTCCTCAGCAACAATCAAGTACCTGTATAAGGACCCTTGCCCTTATCCACACCTACAAAACTGTAATCTGTTTGGGGCCAAAGACATGACCCCACTAGTGCAGAAAACGTTATTTACGTCACCATTTTTTACGTCGGTTATATATAACCGACGTGATAATCTGTGAAATGTGGTTTTTTATGTCAGTTATTTTATAACCGACGTTACAAATCGTGTGTGTTCGGTTTTTATGTCGGTTATAAATTAACCGACGTAAAAAAAGTGCGGGGGTTTTTACGTTGGTTATTTGATAACCGACGTAAAAAAATGAGATATATATGAGTTTTTTACGTCGATTATTTGATAACCGATGTAAAAAACGAGATATCTATGAGTTTTTTACATCGGTTATAAAATAACCGACGTAAAAAATGCGGCTTTTGAGGCCTTTTTGACGTCGGTTATTTTATAACTGACGTAAAAAAAACACCCATAGAACGTTTTTTACGTCATTTATACAATACCCGACATAAAAAACTGTGATTTTTTATGTCTTTTTTACGTCGGTTATAGAATAACCAATGTAAAAAACCAACATGCGGATTTTTTTACGTCGGTTATTTTATAACCGACGTAAAAAAAGCTATATCTAATACATTTATAAATTCGGTTATTATAATAACCGACATTATAAATGTAAAAAAAATAGTTTATAATATCGGTTATTAAATAACCGACATTATAAAACATTTAAAAAATTAACAAGCCCCGTGGATAGTCATTTACGATTTTTCGATCGACAGTCCGACGGCTCATCTCTCTCACGCGGTAAACCCTAATCAACTCGTCGATCTCGCTGCGTTAAACTTGTTTTGCCTTCATCGTTTATCATATTTACTCTCCTCGGATCTATCATCTCAACTCGCATCACTCAAGTAAGCCTTCCACGAATTTATTTCGTTCATTTTCTTCCCCGGATAGTCTATATTTATGTTTTGCGATTTTTGTGTTTAAACTAGGTAAGATTCTTCGATTTCGAACCCTCTTACTACTTTTTTCCATCATCATCTTATTTATCATCCCTAGATCTATTAGATCGACTCAAAATATTCATATAAGCCTCAACTACTTCTATTTAGTTTGTTTTTGTTTCGCAAATTCCTGACATTTATGGTAATTTTTGTTGTCATTGACAACTAATGATCTCATTCACCTATATTACTGCATAGAATAGTTATTGATTAAATGTACGAATTCAGAAATGATATTTCATGTATTTTTGCTGCTTATGTTTATCCTCTTTTATATGAGAATCTATTAGACATATAATGTAATGGTTGTTGACCTCTATGGCCCTTCGATGCATCGCTATGTCTCATGATTCCAAATAAAAATGGGTTTTGCTGAGGGCTTACCCTAGTATTTTTTTAGGCCTTGGCCAAGGCCTCGACAATATGTTTAATATTTCTAGAATTATCCATTACCTCATTATAATATTAGTGATTGAGAAAACTTGTGATCATTTGACTAGTTGAATATCAATGGTTATTTTTAATTATCATACGATCATTTAAGTAGCCATATTTAATAATATTTAATTCCATATATTTCATGAGGAAGTATATATTAAATTCATGTGTTTTTATTTGTTCACCATGCCTAGTTTTTATATGTAAAACATTGTTTGGGGGGTTGTCCAGGGGGTGGGGCTGTCCAGAGGGTTGGGGGGTGTCCAGGGGGTGTCTAAGGGGGTGGGTAGGTGTGGGGGGATGTCCAAGGGGGTGGAGGTCTGTCCAGAGGGTTTGGGGGGTTGTCCGGGGGTTGGGGGTTGTCCAGAGGGTTAGGGGGTATCCAGGGGGTGTCTAAGGGGGTGGGGGTGGGGGTGGTGTCCAGGAGGGGTGGGGGTGCTGTCTGGAGGGGTGGGGTGCTGTCTAGGGGGTGGGGGCTGTCCCAAGGGTTGGGGGTGTCCAGCGGGGTGTCCAAGGGGGTAGGGGGTGGGGGTGGTGTCCATGAGGGGTGGGGGTGTTGTCTGGAGGGGTGGGAGGCTGTCCAGGGGGTTGGGGGTGTCCAGAGGGTTGTGGGGTGTCCAGGGGGTGTCCAAGGGGGTGGGTGGGTGTGGGGGGTTGTCCAAGGGGGTGGGGGCCTGTCCAGAGGGTTTTGGGGGTTGGCCAGGGGGTGGGGGCTGTCCAGAGGGTTGGGGGGTGTCCAAGGGGGTGGGTGTGTGTGGGGGCGCTGTCCAAGGGGGTGGGGGCCTGTCCAGAAGGATTTGGGGGTTGTCTGAGGGGTGGGGGTGTCCAGAGGGTTGGGGGTGTGCAGGGGGGTGTCCAAGGGGGTGGGTGGGTGTGGGTGGCTTTGCACAGGGGTAGGGGCCTGTCCAGAGGGTTTTGGGGGTTGTCCAGGGGGTGTGGGGATGTCTATAGGGTTGGGGTGTCCATGGGGATTGACTATTGCATCGTGGTTTATGAGATTATGACATGATGATTGTGTCGTGATGATTGGATTTACATTGTGATTTTCTCCATCTGAATTTTTATTTTAAATATGATTTGATTCTCAGGTTTACTCCACTCTTTCCAATTTTCTATCTACCATGTAGGTGCCATGGTTTTCTTTTATTCAATGGAATTTAAAACTGTTATATCTAACTATATTTTGTTTTAATAAAAATATTCAAGCATATTTTTTTAAATACGCATAGATTTGATTTATATTTCAAAATTGTTTTACATTCAAATTATTATTATTTTTCATATAAACTTATATTTGTCTTATCTTAAAAATATATATATTTTTGATATTTTTTATAGGTAATAATGAGTCGAAGTTGGATTATGGAACATCGAATGAGAAATGAATATGAGGAAGGTGTTGATTCCTTTTTGGAATTTTCTAAACGAAATGTTCCAAGTAGTGACATTTTTTTCGGTCCATGCCTGAAATGTTTGAATATGAAGAAGTTCAAAAGTAGAGAGATAAAAGATCATCTGATATGTCATGGTTTTAATCTGAGTTACAGCCCTTGGATTTGGGATGGTGAAACTGGACGAAATGTCACTGATGATGATGATTTACAAGATGGTAACTCCGATGGAATTGAAGAAATGATTCGCGATATTTTAGTAGAACAAATTGAGATAGAACCGATAGTTGCGCATCTATATGGTGATACTGAAAAACCATTATATCCTAGTTATACAGATTTTACGGTTTTGTTGGCAGTGTTAAGATTGATTAACCTGAAGGCGAAACATGGATGGAGTGACATAAGTTTTACAGAGCTGCTACAATTGATGAAAGACATTCTTCCAAAAGATAACGATCTTCCAGATTCACATTACAAGGACAAGAAAATATTATGCCTGATGGGATTGGGATACAAGAAAATACATGTCTGTCCGAATGACTGCATTATATATAGAAAGGAATATGAATTTCTGTTAGAGTGTCCAAAATGTGGTACATCACGGTCTAAGGTGAAAGAAAAATCACAGGATGATGTAGATATTACAAAGCTCCCTTCAAAGGTATTTTGGTATCTTCCTATAATTCATCATTTCAAACGTTTATTTTCTAATTCAGATGATGCAAAAAGTTTAAGATGGAATGCTGATGAGCGGGTATGTGATGGAAAAATACGACATCCAGCTGATTGTCCACAATGGAAGAAAATTGATGCGCAGTATTCTACATTTGGAAATGAAATAAGAAATCTTATATTAGGGTTGTGCACAGATGGAATGAATCCATATCGAACCCTCAGTAGCACACATAGTTCATGGCCTATTTTATTGGTAATTTACAACCTCTCTCCTGAAGTTTGTATGAAGCACAAATATGTCATGTTGAGTATAATGATCTCTGGTCCAAAGCAACCCGGCAATGATATTGATGTTTACTTGTCACCGTTGATTGATTATTTGAAACTGTTATGGGATGATGGTATTAGGGTGTACGATTCTTATAAAATGGAATATTTTCAACTGCATGCAGTGCTTATGTTCACTATAAATGACTTCCCAGTGTATGGAAATTGTTCTGGATATAGAGTTAAAGGGCATAAAGCATGTCCAATTTGTGAACAATAGACGTCATATTGTCAATTTCATCATGGGAGGAAAATAGTGTACATGGGTCATCGAAAGTTTATTCATATGGATCACCCTTATGGAAGACTAAAAAAGGCATTCAATGGCTCAGAAGAATTTGATACTTCTCCAAAACCTTTATACCCAGATCTGTATTTTGAGAGGGTGAAAAACCTTGATGTGACATTGGGAAAGACACAGAAATCTGGTAATGATATACATATTTGGAAGAAAATGTCAATATTTTTTGAGCTACCATATTGGAGGTATCATGAAGTTAAACATAATATTGATTTCATGCACGTGGAGAAGAATATATGTGATTGTTTGATTGGAACATTGTTAGATATTAAAGGAAAGACTAAAGATGGGTTTAATGCAATATTAGACTTACTATCAATGGGAATACGTTTGGAGTTAGCTCCCACTCCTAAAGGAAGACGAACATTTCTTCCCCCGGCTTGTCATACATTATCGAAGAGGGATAAAATTAGCTTTTGTCAATGTCTTCAAGATATCAAAGTTCCTCAAGGTTATTATTCAAATGTAAAAAAAATTCTCATTGAAGGACTTGAAGTTGATAGGTATGAAATCACATGATTGTCACGTCATGATGCAACAAATTCTACCAGTTGCATTGCGTGGAATATTGCCCATTCGTGTCAGAAATACTATGATGAAGTTGTGTTATTTTTTCAATTCAATTTGTAACAAGGCGATTGATGTGAATGCTTTGAACATTTTGGAAAAGGATGCAATTTTTATACTTTGTCAATTGGAAATGTATTTTCCTCCAACTTTTTTTGATATAATGGTGCATTTAATGATTCATCTGGTTCGAGAAATAAAGCTTTTTGGACCTTTATATCTTCGTTGGATGTATCCTTTTGAAAGGTATATGAAAATATTAAAGGGGTATGTTAAAAATCCATATCGACTTGAAGCCTCCATTATTGAAAATATATTTCTGAGGAGGTAGCAGAGTTTTGTACGAGCTACTTGGCTGCAGCGCAACACATAGGTTTGCCTCCATCTCACCATGAATGAGTTAATAATGACGGAAAGGGGATTAGTGGCTTGAAAGTCAAATCATTGTCAGCTAAACAGATGAAGAAGTTCGAATCATATATCTTAAATAACATAGCTGATGCACAACCGTATATCACATTGCATATTAATGAGTAGAAACAATGTCATCCAAATAAGAAAGAAATGTGGATTTTGAATGAGCACAACAAAACTTTTTTCATGGATTAAAAAGACTTTTCTTGGTAGATCAGATGTATCAGAGACATTAAAATGGATAGTGGGTGGTCCATGTTTAAATGTGATAACATGGTCCGATTATGACATTAACGGCTATACATTTCATAAGAAATCTCAGGACAACAAAAGTGCAGTTCAGAATAGTGGTGTATTGGTGTTTGCAGAAGTAGTGCATTTTTCGAGTGCTAAGGACAAAAACCCAATTTTTGCATCAAGTGCATATTATGGAGTGATTGAAGACATATGGGAGGTTGATTACTTTAAAATTAAAGTTCCTTTTTTAACTATAAATGGTTTATCGGTAACAACAGTGTCAGACAAGATGAATTTGGAATGACACTTGTTAATCTGAATAGATTGGAAGACACAGTTGATTCTTTTATAATGGAAACACATGGAAAAAAAAATTTCTATGTAGTAGATCAATCAGATATGTAGTGGTCTGTTGTTTTACAAGGGAAAAAAAATATGTTGTTGAGGATGAAGTTGATGAAGATGTTGATTTATGTGAGATCCCTACTTCCATGGAAAGATTAACAGAACATAATGATGAGCATGTTGAAGACATGGTTTGTGCCATAAGGAACGATCACGACGAAGGAATTTGGGAAAACAATCCATTCGTACATTCCTAAAATTACAGGTAACATATGTTTATTTCTTGTTTACATTTATTTTTTTCATAAATGTTAGATGTTGTAAGTTTTTTATTTATTAAAACATGTTTTAAAATAAAATAAGTATAAATTTTTGTTTGTTTTAAGTTTCTTTAGTTTACTTTATCATGTTTACCATTACATGAATTATATATCTATTATTTTTTTCAGTGACAATTATTTTCCATGTTTACCAGGTTCACCATGTTTACCATGTTTACCATGTTTACCATCTTGACCATATTTACCATCTTAACCATTGTTTAACATGCTTAACATATTACCAATGTTTACTATTACGTAACTTAGTACACTTTTCTATTTTCTGATTACAGTAGTATTAAAATATTTGAATTTGTATATTTTTGAACTAACGTTTGTTTTTTTTATTTGAAGGATAATGACAGATCATTCAGTTGATCAACCACATGATTCTGGAGATGAGCATATTGGTCATACCTCTGGGGAGGAACATTCACATGATCCTATTATGACAAAGAGTTCAAAGGTTGGTAAACGTGGGTGCACACATTTACTAAAATTATCAGTTGCTCGTATGCAGGATCAGAGGATAGTCATTGAGTTTGATGATGATGATATTCCTAGAGGTCCAAATGGAAAATATTTTAAGAGTTTTGTAGCAACTCAGGCTAAGAGAAAAGTAAGCATTCTGTATGATGACTGGAGAAGTGTGGATAAAGCGATAATCTCTCAGTTATGGGAGATGATTTTGGTAAGATCTTTTGCTATTGTTTGAATATTCTTTAAATGTTTATAGTATATATAATATATTTAACCTCTTCTTTATCAGATGACATTTGATATTCCTGACACTGGAGGAGTCAGGAAGAAATGCTTATCGTTGGATTCCAGGAGATAGAGGGATTTCAAATCAACCCTCTCATCTGATTTCATTTATGGTCATAGAAGTCAGGACAATCCATGTCGTATATATCCTTTTATAGATGAAGACACATAGAGACAGTTTTTTGAAAGTATAAGAAAAGATTCATTTTTGGTAAGGCCAATGTAAACTTTTTTAATATTTCTTATATAAATGATCTTATTAATGTTTTGTTAATGATTTCTTATTCTTAATTTACAGAAAACAAGTAAATCTCATCAGGAGATCCAATCTAAAAATGTATACCCTCATAGTTTATCTCGGGGAGGGTATGCATTATTGGAAGAACAAATGATGGCGGAAAAATTTCAACAACTAAGAGTTGAGTCTTCAAGCTCTGGAGAGGTGGCCCCTCTATCCCCTCCATTTAGACATGAAAAATGGAAGAGAGCTCGGAAGGGCAAAAAAGGGCAATATCTTTCGGATGAATTAGGAATCATAGCTGAGAGGATTGTAAGATATATATTTTATTTATTTAAGTTAACCATTTTCTTCATATAATTTCAATCATTACAGAAATGTTCAATTAATTAATACAGGACTCTCTTGAGGAGAAGAGTTCACAGGAGACATTTACAACTACTGGGAGGGAAGATATTTTATTTTTAGCATTGGGAAGGCCCAAACATCATGGTCGTGTAAGAGGATATCTGGAAGGTGTATCAGTAAGAAAAGTGTTTCCACGTTCTTCAACTTCAAACGTTGAGGGGGTTTATAAAAAAAATAGAATCCTTGGAGGATGAAGTTCATAATATTAATGTGATGATGGAGGACAAGATTAGATCGTCGATGCAGTCTATGTTTTCAGACATGCAAAGACAATTTCAGACTGCAGCTCCCACTCCTACCTCCCCCTACAGACCCCATTATTTATCTTACACCTCCGCCAGTAGCTCCCACTCCCCCACCTCAGCCTGCTGACCCCATTTTTTATCCTACTCCTCCGCCGCAACTTCCTACTTATTGCGAGTTGTATGTTGATGATTCTCAACATCATATAGTAGCATATGGGTTGGTATATTGTATAGGAGATACAGTTCATCATCAAAAATTAGAGGTAGATAATCAGAGGTTCACTGTACAGGATATTATAGATAGATCAGCTCGGGTACCATTACCTACAGATGAGGTGGCGATAGTTGGACATAGTATCGGCCATTTTTTAATTTGGCCATACAGACTTCTTCGAATCATTACCATATAGGTATGAATGTTATATCTTTTATTTTTTTTTATTAAAGTTGTTTTATCATTTGAAAACTAATATATTTTTCAATTTATTTTTATAGGAATACTTCAAAGGTAAATAAATACTATATAGACAACAACAAAGACAAATGTCTATGACATCAGATACAGATTCTAGTAGTCTTGACAGATTGTCAAGATATTCAAATTTTTTGGCGGGTCATTATGAGTTTCTAATGGAATCTCATGTTCGTGGACGTGAAATAAATGTGGGGATTATGAAAACTGATATCATGGAGCTTGTTACTGGAGATAAGTTGGGCATCAACGTGGTGCAAATTTTTTCCATGTAAGTCTTAACACCTTTTCCCTGCATTATATTTATTAAAAATGTATACTTATGTCTGTTTTTTATTAGGTATCTTTATAAAATTTGTGAGAGGAATGAGCTGACAGATGTATATGGATTCATGGGCCCGCAATTGATTTCCCCTGAAGCATGTGCATTGGATGAGGAACAAAGAATGCTTTATATTACTGAAAGACTTGAAAAGAATATAGTCACACAATGTTGGATGATGCCTTTTTGTGAGAGGTATGAAACACATCTCTCTCAAAGAGTTAATTATCTTTTAACATAAAAAACCACTAACGTTAAATTTCTTTTTATCAGTGATCATTGGATGTTAGGGGTTTTTTGCCCAAGGGAGAAAGCACTTTATTGGATATGCTCTGTCCATGATGATGTGCGGGAAAGTTTTAAGAATATATTGGAAAAGTAAGTTTCAATTTCTCAATAGTTTTATATATTATAATGAATTTTAAATTTACCCCATTAGTATTATTTTCTAACAGGGCATGGGCCTACTTTCAAAAAAACACAACAAAAAGGAATGCAAAGATAAAATATGTAAATGCGAAGGTAAATATGCATTTATAATTTGTACTTTTTGATTTATTACATTAAAATAATATATTGAATTTACACTCATTCAAACAGAATTTTCATGAAAAACAAGTCGTCATCGAATGCGGATATTATATGTTAAGATTTATGTATGAAATAATAACAACTGGGACAGTTGTGAATTTTGACCTGGTAAGATTTCCTCTTAAACTTTTCCATAATATTTCAATTTGATTTACTCATTATACACGTTAACTACTATACTTTTCATTTGTAGCTTTTTTATGAACCCCAGCCCTATAATGCTAAAGACATCAAACACTTACAAGTGGAGTGGTCAAATTATTTTATAGGTTTGATTAAATTTTAGTTGTTTGTAATGTAAAATGTAATTTTGAATATTGTCATTGTAATTGTGTATTTGGTATTCGTTTAGGTTGGATTTTTTTTTTGAAGTTGATAGTGTAAGTTTTGAATGTTATATATGTGAATGTTTAATTTTTCTCTAATTCTTGTTTTGGTCTACTTATGATGGTTTTTCTGGTATGGATTCTGGTCTGGGGGGAGGGGTTTCAAGGGTGTGGGGGGTGTTCAGTGGGGTTGGGGGTGTCCAGGGGTTTGAGAGGGCTGTCTGGTGGGGTGGGAGGGTATACATGAGGGTGGGGGGTTGTCGAGGGGTGTTTGGGGCTGTCCAGGGGGTTGGGGGTTGTCCAGAGGTGTGGTGGGGGCTCCAATGGGGTGGGGGAGGGTTGTCCAGGGTGTGGGGGGGTATACATGAGGGTGGGGGTTGTCCCAGGGTGTTTGGAGCTATCCAGGGGGGCGGGGGGCAGTCCAGGGGTGTGGTGGGGGCTGTCAAGTGGGGTGAGGGGTGCTGTTTAGGAGGGTGGGGGGTTGTAGAGGGGTGTTTGGGGCTGTCCAGGGGGTCGGGGAAGTCCAGGGGTGTGGTGGGGGCTGTCAAGTGGGGTAAGGGGGAGAGGGGTGCTGTTCAGGAGGGTGGGGGCAGTCCAGGGGTGTGGTGGGGGCTCCAATGGGGTGGGGGAGGGCTGTCCAGGGTGTGGGGGTATACATGAGGGAGGGGGGTGTCCCGAGGTGTTTGGAGCTGTCCAGGGGGTCAGGGGGTAGTCTAGGGGTGTGGTGGGGGCTGTCAAGTGGGGTGAGGGGGTGAGGGGGTGTTGTTCAGGAGGGTGGGGGTTGTCGAGGGGTGTTTAGGGCTGTCCAGGGGGTCGGGGGGTAGTCTAGGGGTGTGGTGGGGGCTGTAAAGTGGGGTGAGGGGGTGAGGGGGTGCTGTTCAGGAGGGTGGGGGTTGTAGAGGGGTGTTTGGGGCTATCCAGGGGGTCGGGGGGCAGTCTAGGTGTGTGGTGGGGGCTCCAATGGGGTGGGGGAGGGCTGTACAGGTGGTATACATGAGGGTGGGGGCTATCAAGTGGGGTAAGTTTTATATGTTATCAATTTAAATTCTTAAATTTTCTTTAGTTCATGTTTTGATATCCTTCTGTTTTTGTGGTACGAATTATTGACTTGGTTTCTGGTTGATTTTGGGGGAGATCAGAGGAATGCAGTCGATTTTTTTTAAAAAAAAATTCCTTCCACGTCGGTTATTTTATAACCGACGTGATAAAGAAATCTAGAAGGGTTTATCACGTCGGTGTTTTTCATAACCGACGTGATAAACACCTGTGTCATGGTTTATCATGTCGGTTATGTAATAACCGACGTGATAAAGGACCTGGGAATTGATTTATCATGTCGGTTAATCAATAACCGACGTGATAACCCCCCCTGGACTGGTTTAGCACATCGGTTATTTAATAACTGATGTGATAAACCATCGCCCAGGAGTTTATCACGCCGGTTATTAAATAATCGATGTGATAAACTCCCCCGCACGTGTTTATAACATCGGTTATTGTATAACCGACGTGATAAAGCCCCCCCCCAGTTTATCATGGCGGTTATATAATAACCGATGTTATAACCCCCCCCCCCCCCCCCGGGTTTTTTCATGTCGGTTATTGATTAACCGACGTGATAAACACTGCGATGTTATGTTTTTTATGTCGGTTTTTAAATAACCGACGTAAAAAACATTATTTATAACGTCGTCCGTATTAATGTCGACTAAAAACCGACGTAAAAAATAAAAAATAACCGATATAAATAACATTTTCTGCACTAGTGCCCCAAACAGGGTGTGAGAAATGAATCCCAGTAGGCACCCACCAAAGGCCCATGCCCAACTGTGTGAAAATATGCAACAACAGTGTGCAGTAGTAAATGCAATAAACTAAGTAGTACTCAAAAGTAACTAACTACCAGTTATATTTCCATTTTAACATTCATTTAATCCTTCAATTTAAGATACCACCACAGTGAATATTCTAAGTAAACAGTCAATGTCCTCAGACATGAAAACCTTACCCTTAGGTATAAAGAATCGAAACCCTCAGGTACCTGCCCTCGGGCATATCGTATATTTCCCTCAGGCGTATGAGGTGTCACCCTCAGGCACAGAATCTATTGCCCACAGGCATAACGAATATTTCCCTCAGGCTAAAATAACCACTGACCTTAGGATAAATTGAACACTGCCATCAGGATAAAGTAACCGGGCCGAGCCCAAATCACAAACATGAAATTTACATACAAATCCTCTCAAGGAAAAAGTAATGCATAATATAAACATGGCATACCCTCAAGTATCCTAGAAAAATGGCTAAACAGCGGATCACATCCCCGAGGTTGTCCTGGATCCAAGCAACGATCCCAAACAACAGTTTATTATCACATTTAATTACCTATACAATTATAGGTATTTAAAGCAGCCAAGGCCTCACCCACACGACACCCCAACATGGGTTCATAGAACAATGGTACACAAAAATGCACAGCTGTTTGAATTTAAATACTAAGCAACCTATATAGATTTCCCCTGATTGTTATATGCGAACGATGCTCCTCAAATCGCCCATGAACAATGTAGATCTGAGGTAAAAGAAATTCTGTTCAAATGTAAATAACTTCCCTTAGAGGAATAATTGGAAAGAATGGTTCCGGGAGAAGGAAGGGCTTACTCGTACGATTCCAACGAGATCGAAGGAGGCGGAATCAGATTCCCGGTGCTTGCTCGGGTGAAATCCAAAGATCTGGTCGTCTCTCCCAAGCCCTCCTCTGATTATAATCCTTCCCTGTGAACAGGGGAGTCTACTGCCCATTTTAAGCAAAAAAAACAAACTACACGGTGTGTATTATTGACTACATGGCGTGTACTTTCAATTTTTTAACTGTTCCTATGGCGGCTTCTTTCCACTGTGGCACTGTTCATCAATTGACATGAGTACACAGTGTGTAATCCATGAGTACACGGTGTGTACTGATGCTCAGCTGGCGGCTGCCTTCACTGCCTTACTATTTGCCTGTCGACTGACCACACAGCGTGTACAGACCCACTACATGGTGTGTAGTTGGTTTTTACATCTTCCCTCGTCGACAAGGCTACACACCATATGTACTCATCCCACACAACCAAAGTACACGGCGTATGGAAAAGTACACGCCGTTTAGTCACCAAATTTGGGATTTTTTCCCCATTTTCCTTATTTTCACAAAAAAAATACTTAAGGAATAGAGAAAAGAAGAAACTCATGCCTCAAGAACAAGAACCGGGTTCTTACAAACTTCCCCCCTTAAAGTAATTCATCCTTGAATTTCCCTTCTAAGGGTGGTGAAGATAAAGCTATGAACAAATCAGGCCACTGAGCACGTACGTCGATCTCCCGCTACCAGGTTTCATCCTGCACTCGGTCATGCTTCCATAGCACCCGTACGAGAGGAACTAACTGGCCTCAGAGAACCTTCATGCTCCTATCCACAATAAAAATCGGATACTCCTCAAAGGATGCATCTACCTGAAGCTCAACCTCCTCTGGCTGAAAGACGTGAGATGGGTCTGAATGATAACGGCACAATTTAGATATATGGAAGACGTCGTGCATGGACCGGTATCTCTGTGGTAATTATAACCGATAGGCAACTGGCCCGACTCTCTCCATAATCTCAAATGGCCCCACAAACCTCAGTGAAAGTACACCCTGTCTCCTGATCCGCCTGTGTCCCAACCTCGGTGAAACATGTAAGAAAACCTGATCCCCGGCCGCGAACTCCAAGGGTCATCTGCGGCGATCAACATAAGATTTCTGACGAGACTATACGGTAGCCATCCGCTTCTGAATCAACTGGAAATGCTCATATGTCTCCTGCACGAGACGTGGTCCCAGTAAAGTTGTATCACCTTCCTCTAACTAGTACAAGGGTGATCGGCATGGCCTGCCATATAAATCCTTGTAAGGTGTCATCTCAATAGTTTCCTGAAAACTATTATTATAGGAAAACTAGACTAGG
Source organism: Viscum album (assembly GCA_963277665.1). Taxonomy (NCBI): domain Eukaryota; kingdom Viridiplantae; phylum Streptophyta; class Magnoliopsida; order Santalales; family Viscaceae; genus Viscum; species Viscum album. The sequence continues at coordinate 1,665,335,702 of OY728127.1, forward strand.
GGTATATGCTTCTCCCAAGAGCCCCCAAAGTCTAGGATGCATGCACACGGCATGTCCTCAAGCACCTGTATTGTGCGCTCTAACTGGCCATCAGTCTGAGGGTGGTAAGTTGTGCTCAGAAGCACCTGTGTACCCAGTGCCCTCTGAAAACACTTCTAGAAACGAGACGTAAAATAGGTGTCCCTATCTAAAATGATAGAATGAGGGACCCCATTAAGATGTACGATCTCTCAGATATACATTTTCTCGAGCTCATCATCTCTGAAGCTCTCCTTGATCGGAAAAAAGTGAGCTACCTTTGTGAGTCTGTCCACAACAACCCACATGGCATCATTGCCTCAAGGTGACCTCAGCAACCCAGTCATGAATTCTATTACGACATCATTCCATTTCCACTCTGGAATGGGTAACTTCGGTAACAATCTGGCTGTCCTCTGATGCTCCGCCTTCACCTACTAACAGGTGGAACACCACGTAACAAAACCAGTTATCTCTCTCTTCATACCCGGCCACCAATAATGACGTCTCAAGTCACGGTACATTTTGGTAACTCCAGGATGAACTGCCCAAGCTAAAGCATGAAACTCCCACATTATCTCCTCACATATATCCCCTGGAACCCACACTCGTCCATGTAAACATGGTACCTCATCATCGCCTATCATTCAACTAGGAGGAGGGTACTCACTTTCCACTGACTCCTATAGAACTAGGCCTTCCGAATCAGATAGTTGTCTCATTCTCACTCTATCCAGGAGGGTATAAGTCACAGCTAAAGACTAAAGATAGGTTTTTCCCTAACTATCATACACCTCCAAATGCATCTCAGAGAACAAGTCCATAAGCTGCCACTCACCACTGGCCTCCTGAACTGCCTGTATCTGAGTCCTCCTTCTCAGTGCATCATCTAACGCATTAACTTTACTAGGTGTATAGGTAAGCTCAAAATCAAAGGACGGAAGGTATTCGACCAACCTTCACTGCCTCAGATTCAAGTCACACTGAGTAAAGATATACTTGAGACTTTTGTGGTCGGTGAAAACCACAAAATTCTCTCCTAAGAGATAGTGTCTCTAACAGTGTAACTCATGAACAAATGCCACCAACTCGAGGTCATGCATCGGGTAATTCATCTCATGTGGCCTCAACTTCTGATACCCGTACGCAATAACTCGATAGCCCTACATCAACACATCTCCCATACCAATACTTGATGCATTACAGTAAATCATATAGCTCTTCCCTTGCTCTAGAAGTATCAGGATTGGTGCTGATGTCAACCTTCATTTTAGGTCCTGAATTGTTGTCTCACAAGCTTATATCCAAACGAACTTCACACCCTTCTTAGTCAAACCCGTCAATGGCACTGCTAAGCGGGGATAAGTCCTGTATGAAGCATCTGTAGTAACCAGCCAGCCCTAATAAACTCCGTATTTCAAACACGTTCTTAGGTTTCTCCTAGGAAACTACTGCTCTCACCTTCTCTGGGTAGACTAAAACTCCTGCCTCTAAGATGATATGACCCAGGAAGTGAATCTGGTCCATCCAAAAGTGGCACTTTGAGAGATTAGCATATATCTGGTACTCTCTCAGTGTACTCAGCACGATCTCAAGATGGGTGGAATGGTCATATCGAGTGTGATAGTACACCAAGATTTCATCCATAAACACTACCACAAAAGAATCCAGATAAGGGTGGAACACAAGATTCATCAGATCCATGAAAACTTCTGGCATGTTCGTGAGTCTAAACGACATAACCAAGTACTCGTATAGACCATATCTGCTCTGAAAATATGTAAGCCGTATATCCGATGGTCTAACACGTAACTGATGATATCCTAATTTTAATTCAATCTTCGATAACACTTTTGCCCCTCAAAGTTGATCAAAAAGATCATCAATACATGGCAAGGGATATTGGTTCTTGATCGTCAACTGGTTCATCTTCCGATAATCCACACAAAGTCTGAGGGTGTCATCCTCCTTCTTCGTAAAAAGGACCGGCAAACCCCATGGAGAAGTACTGGGTCGGATAAAACCCTTTGACTGTAACTCCTCTAACTGTCTCTTGAGCTCCTGTAACTCAGGTGTAGCCATCCTATAAGGAGGAATGGATACCGGTGCTGCTCATGGAACTAGCTCAATAGAGAAATCCACCTCTCGCTCAAGAGGTAGACCTGAAAAGTCTTCTGGGAAGACATCCCTAAAACGATCAACCACTGGAGGGAAATCCTTCTGAAAAGTTCCCTGGTCATCCAGATATAAACTTGAAATCTGGTTTGTGACTCCACCTCACCCATGATGCTCTGTTCCAGCTTGACTCGCCTGAACATCCCACTCGCCCTTGTATAGAAACTCTTCGCCCTCTGGTGATGTGAAATGCACCCTGAGACGATAGCAGTCTATAAAGGCTCTAAAGAGAACCAACCAGTTTATCCTGAGAATGACATCATAGCTCGTCGTCTCTAAGACATAGAGGTCCCAAAGAAAGTGACACCCACCAACCTCTAGGGGAACTCCTTGCACTGACGAACACCAGCCGTTCTAGTTCCCAATGGAGTGTCTAGAGTCATAACAGCAGAAGAAAAAGAAACACAAAGCCCAAGGCTCTCCACAACGGGCACAGATATGAAACTATGTGTAGCACCTATATCAAAAAGTACTGAAGATAAAACCGAAGCTACTAGAATAGTACCTCTGACAGTAGAAGGTCTGTGATCCTACTCCTGTTGGGTCTGTTGCACTGCATATGTATGCCTAGTTCCATGACCATGCGACACAGCCTGACTACCCTGAGCTATCCCACCCTGTTGCCTCTGAGATCCCGGTGTCTGGATACCATGGCCATGACCACCATCTCGGCCTGCACGCCCTGACATATTCTAGTTTCTAGACTGGTAATAAGCTGACGGTCCTGCTCCCGCTCGCGGAGTCTGCACAGAACCCCTCTCACTATCCACTGGTAGAAACACCCTGCAAAACCGTTGCAGATGACCCATCTTGACGCACGCTTGGCACTCCACTGGGTCACGTGGACACTACGGTCTCTTGTGTACCTCTTTACCACACTGGTAGCACATGACTTGACCACCTGAAACATTCTTCCGGTTGGTACTGCCATCATGAGAGAAGTCCATCTGTCTCTTCCTCTTCCCAGTAGAAATAGTACCAGAAACTTGTGTCGAACCTCCCTGGCCCACACCACTAGCCTCCCGAAGGCTCCACTCTGTAATCAGTGCCTGGGTCACAATCGCATGTACTGTAAGAAACCTGAAAACATTCACCAGTGCTCGGATGTCAGATCGAAGACCATCCTCAAATCATCTGGCCCTCAACATCTCATCAACCACTAGAACCTATGAAAGATGTTGAAGCTCAGTAAAGTGAGCAAAATAATCCATCACTGATATAGCGCCTTGTTGCAGATTCATGAACTCTCAAGCTCTATCTTCCCTCAGCGTCTCTAGGAAGAAGAAGTCATAGAAATATTTCTTAAAATATTCCCATTCCATGTCTCTGTGGTGCTCAGACTCAGTAGTAACATCCCACCACCTCTTGGTGGAATCACACAGCATGTAAGTAGCAAGCTTGACCCTCCGCCCTAGAGGAGTCTCAAGGTGCTCGAAAAAAGTCTGCATAGACCCCAGCCAAGACTCCGCAGCCTGTGGTCTGCCATCCCCTAAAAACATAGGCAGATGCTGCTTCTGGAAGATATGAGTTAGCTCTTCCATAGATGTGGCAGCTAGTGGTGCTCCCTAAAATGTCTGCATGAACTGCATAAAGCCTTCACGAAACTACGCATCTGCTCCTGTGTCCAGTATAACAGCTGGCGCCGCATCTGGCTCTACTGGACGATCCACTGGTAGCCCATGACCCACCATCTCTGGATTATAATCGTTGTCGCTCTCATGGAGAACAACATGTGGTCATCTTGGTGGCATGACTCTACAAGGTCAAACGCACACCTTAGATCCAGATTATCAAAGACTGAAAACGAAGGGACCAAAAAGGGAACAAGAGGAAGAATGAATTTCAAGATTTTAAAAACAATACTACACGGTGTGTATAATGACTACACGGCGTGTACCTGAATTTTCTTCCCCTGCTCGGGTCCTTCTACACGGCCAATCCGTATGGCTTCCTTCGAAAAAAACTACACGGCGTGTATATATTCTACAAGGCATGTATGGTGTAATTTCAAACTTCCAGTGTCGTTTGTGACACAGCTGACTACTCGACTAATACTACATGGCGTGTGACACCCACACACGACGTGTAAACCACCCTGTTTCCCAGCCACACGATCAGGTCCACACGGTCTCCCACTGGTAAGGACTAAATGGTGTGTCCCTCAGGTACACGGCGTGTTCTAGAAGAGGTGACACCAACCCGTGTTTGTTAGCTACACGGCCGAATCCCCATGCCAAACTACACGGCATGTTCCACAGTGGACATGGCATGTATATCTTAAGGTCTCCTCCGTTCGTGTTGTTAGTTACACAGGCGGACTCCGGGTCAACACTACACGGTGTGTACATCCAGTACACAATGTTTTTTTACCAAGAATTTCCCTACCCTGTGTCCCCACCCACATGATCTATGACATGGGAAGAGACTACAGGGCGTGTACTGACGGTACACGGTGTATACTTAAAAAGTTTTATTTTTTTTCGAATAGAAGAACACACGGCGTGTGTCCGAGGAACTACACGGTGTGTATCCTGGGTTTTCCTGATAGTAAGCCTCTAAAACTACTCTGGAACCCACTAAATACAGAAAAACAACACCTAAGTGCCAAATTCCGACCCGTGAGGGCCCATACTCCCCGAGAATCAAAGTTTGGCATCTTATATGTGTTATAACAAGATAAACAATCAATGAACCACCAAATTCTGGTAATTGAGGGCCCATACTCCCCAAAAACCAAAGTTTGGCGTCCATTATATCAACAAACTCACACAAAAATACCCTATCACATAGCATGTATTTATCAAAGAAACTATCACAACAGCATGCTTTTCTATCACAACAACTATCACAACAACATAAAAGTTCTAATGAACCTACATGACATGGAACTATACATGCCATGTGATTTCTATCATGTACCTAAATGATGCATGAGATGACATACCCTCATCTCATCGAGTTGCAACTAAATAGAACCCATGGATAAAATATAAACAGAATAATCACAAGTGTGTCACCCAATAGTGAAAATCAAATCAACTGTCAATTTCGCAAAATCAGTAAAATTGCAACATGCGAGGTAGACTAGATTTTCCATATACGCGGGTTAGCTACTCCCGGGAACAGATTATTACCAACTACCATTTTCGTTCAATCCCTGACTAAGGCTCTAAATAGTAAGTCAAAGAAAAGAAATTCCTTTGATACCACTTTGTAACGTCCCGGATCCGTGTGTCACTCAACGGGTGCCCTGAACCCGGTTGGTCACATAACCTCAAGCGCATTTACCCAAATTCCAGAGGCTGTCAACTAGCAGTGATGGCCTAGGTCTAATATTAGGGAAACTATGTCCTCATTTGTCAAAGTGTAGCACAACGGAAAAGATAAATAACATACAACAGCAGCGGAAGCAATAAACCATACACATTTTAAATGGACAACTGCAGTAAAAGATATCCAATAGTTATATAGATAATGATGCAACATGCCTCTAGTTCTAAGAAAATATCCAGAACATGTTACACAACAATACAATACAATACAATACAGCTCAAGTACAGGTACAGCAGAACAAAACAGAACAACCAGTAGCATCGCGAGCCTAAGCCCGGTCCCATGCTCCCTTACTACTCAGCAACAATCAAGTACCTGTATAGGGACCCTTACCCTTATCCATACTTGCAAAAATGTAATATTTTTGGGGCTGAAGACATGACCCCAAATAGGGTGTGAGAAATGAATCCCATTAGAAACCCACCAAAGGCCCATGCCCAACTGTGTGAAAGTATGCAACAATAGTGTGCAGTAGTAAATGCAATAAACTAAGCAGTACTCAAAAGTTACTAACTACCAGTTATATTTCCATTTTGACATTCATTTAATCCTTCAATTTAAGATACCACCATAGTGAATATTTTAAGTAAATAGTCAATGTCCTCAGACATACAAACCTTACCCTTAGGTACAAAGAATCTAAACCCTCAGGTATTTTCCCTTAGGCATATCATATATTGCCCTCAGGCGTATGAGGTGTCTCCCTAAGGCACAGAATCTATTTCCCACAGGCATAATGAATATTTCCCTCAGGCTAAAATAACCACTTCCCTCAGGCTAAATTGAACACTGCCCTCAGGATAAAGTAACTGGGCCGAGCCCAAAGCACAAACATGCAATTTACATAAAAATATTCTCAAGTCAAAAGTAATGCATAATATAAACATGGAATACCCTCAGGTATCATGGCCAAACGGCTAAACAGAGGAACGCACCCCCGAGGTGGTCCTGGATCCGAGCAGCGATCCCAAAAAAATAGTTTATTATCACATTTAATTACCTATACAAATCTAGGTATTTAAAATATCCAAGGCCTCAACCACACGACACCCCAACGTGGGTTCGTAGCATAATGGTACACACAAATGCACAACAGTTAGAATTTAAACACTAATCCACCTACCTCGATCACCCCTGATCGGTATACATGAACGACGCTCCTCGAATTGCCTAGGAACAATGTTGATCTGAGGTAAAAGAAATTCCATTCAAACGTAAATAACTTCCCTTAGAGGAATAATTGGCAAGAACAGTTCCAGGAGAAGTAAGGGCTTACCCGTATGATTCCAACGAGATTGACGGAGGCAGAATCAGATTCCCGGTGCTCGCTCGGGTGATCTCCGAAGCTCCAGCTATCTCTCCCAAGCCCTCCTCCGGTTCTAAGCCTTCCCTGTGAATAGGGGAGGCTACTGCCCATTTTAAGTGAAAAAAACAAACTACACGGCATGTATTATTGACTACATGGCATGGACTTTCCATTTTTTAACTGTTCCTATGGCGGCTTCTTTCCACTGTGGCACTGTTCATCAGTCGACATGAGTACACGACGTGTAATCCATGAGTACATGGTGTGTACTGACGCTCACCTGGTGGTTTCCTTCACTGCCTTACTATTTGCCTGCCGACTGACTACATGGAGTGTAAAGACCCACTACACAGCGTGTAGTCGGTTTTTACACCTTCCCTCACCGATATGGCTACACACCCTGTGTACTCATCCCACACGGCCAAAGTACACGGCGTGTGGAAAAGTACACGGCGTGTAGTCACCAAATTTGGGATTTTTCCCCCATTTTCCTTATTTTCTCAAGAAAAATACTTAAGGAATAGAGAAAAGAAGAAACCCATACCTCAAGAACAAGAACCGGGTTCTTACAAAAGAATAATTGTCTTAATGTGTTTTTATGATGATATGAAATCTCTTTATACTTTATTCATGTTGTGGTTTATGGACATGTATTATATGATGGGGTGGCCTAAATAGCTTTAAGTAAGCCTGTTATATCATATATTATAAGGTGGCCCATATAGCATCAGATAATCCTATTACAAATTATAATATAGGGTGGTCCATATAGCACTAGGTTAGTCTATTACAACTTATATGATGGGGTGGACCAAATAGCATCAGGTAATCCCATTACAGAATATATGATGGGGTGTCCTAGATAGCATTGGGTAATCTCAATACATCTTATAATATGGGGTTACTAGATAGCATTGGGTAATCCAGTTACAACTTATATGATGGGTGTCCGAGATAATGTTGGGTGAGATTGTTATAGATTAGATGATGGGTGGGACTTATATCTCCCTCTTATTCATTGTGTAAACATTTATATCTCATAATATAACTGTGGGACCAAGTTAATGAGTTTATCCACGATGGGAGGAAGGGAAACTAGACCCACTATAAGGAAATAACTATGATTGTGGATGGTGGTGTGTCTCTCCCAATACGTATAGTCCCCATGAAGTGCCCAGATATGTTTTATAAATGATCCTTAGCTTAGGGAATGTTTTTACATGTTTATGAGTCTTCCAAAAAATTTATGTCTTTCTCCTATGTTATGATTTCATGGATTTATCTCTTGATTCACTTATAATTCATGTCTTATAAACTACCAATATTTATTACATGACTCGTGATTATGATCTGTGATATGTAAGGTATGATCTTACAATGTTTTTATTATGTTCTCATACCCTTATGCTATTGTTATGCTTATATGTATCCATTGTTTACTGTAACTGAGCATCTGATCTCACCCCTTTCTTATGTTTCCTTTTCCTATGTTCTGAATAAAGGTTTTAAGTAAGTGTACTAAAGTGAATGATATTTAAGGGAGATGTTGAATATTTTTTACCATGTTAGAATACTATGTTTTCAATTTTACAAATACAATAAACTTATATGGTCCTCAGGCATGTAATATTTTATTGTGTTGAATATTCATATAAATTGATATAATATCCATGTATGTTATGTCTAGGTCTCTATAGTTGGTATCAAAGGAAATGTTTATTCAACCTTTTGAAACTAGTATGAGAAACATTTAGTGAGATCCCTAGGGTTATTTTTATGGATATGTCTAGGGATGTATCTAAGGATATGCCTAAGGTATCATATATTTAAAAGTCAATTTCAAGATTTAGGCATCCTAAAAGTAATTTTTCATGATTATTTGGTTTTATTCTATGATAAGTGATTCTCAACCTAAGCTTTCTAGTTTTAGTCAATGATAATAACAAGAAGAAACTTGGTTAACATTGAATGATTCAAATGTGGAAAGTATAGGCATTATAAAAATCAATTTCCTAAGTAAAAATTTCATAAAGATAATTAGAAAGTGGGTGTGAGTATTGGTTATACTACTGAAGATAAAGGGACTACAAATGACACGTGAAAGGTATGGGATGTTATAACGACATTGTTTACCTCGAACATAAGAAGCATGATTAGATTGAGGTTGAGGAACCTTAAGTCACAATTTATATTTCACATTCTAGTAAATGGGTAGTAAGGAATAAGATGATAAATCATGAGTAATGGTTTAAGAATAAAGTTGTATTATTGAAGTGTATATGTTTTGGAATTCAAATATTATGTTATATGAATCATGAAATATATAAGTATTTTCAAAATAAGTTTTTCATTAAGGATTGAAAGGGATATATTTAATGGTGATGAAGGATTAGAAAAGTTATTTAATGGAAGTTTATATTTTGATTAATGGAAGGTAACCGTTAATGTGTTCCTGATGATGATAAAATTGTGTTTATCTTGGATAAGAGATGATTTATATGGATAAAGAAAGATAGATATTACTGATTACCATTGAGATGGTTATTGATTTATTGAAAAAGTGATCTATGTTACCATGGATAAAGTTTGTAAATTTTTGGATTTAATTAATATATCTAGTAATATTTATAATAAGGAATCATTCATGTTTTCCAAAAGGATTTATGGAAATTCTAATTTTTACCATGTTTCAAGAGAATATATGATGAGAGTATTCATGAGTTTGGAATGTGACAACCAAGAGATAATTTATGATATATGGGGGATCAATGTTAAGTTGATTTAGTGAACTTATTTCTAATGTTTTTTATTTTCATCTTTTAGAAGGGTTGTAAGGTTAACCATTTATGTAATGGTTTAAGTTAAACTTCATATGAGGTTTTAGATATTAATAGTATTATCTCTCCATATGAGGATTTATACATATTGGATAACTTTTTCTAAGAATTTTACTATGATGATAACTAAAGAAAAATGGAGTGACATATCATTATACCTCATTATCTATTAGTACTTTAGGGATGAAAAATTCATATTCATTTCTTAAAGTAAGAGATGAAGTGGAAATCAAGAAAGGCACAACCAGAGGGTTATATTGTGCTTATAAAAAGGAATAAAATTAGTTAAGTATATTTACTTATGTTATTAGATATTAAAAGAATTATTCAACTCTAGGAAAAGGATACTATGAAATATTTATCCTAATAATTTAGATTTTTTTGAACTGATGGTCTTATAAATCATCACATATTTATGGTTTTGAGGCCCTTAACTTTTCATTAACCATTAAATTTCTAGTGATCAATTATATTTATCACTCTCTATAATTATTTATTTTTTTCCTTCCATGTACTATATTCACTCCCAACCTATGTTATAGTTATGAGTAACTTTGGGTAACTGTTATGGTTCTAACTTTTCCTTTTTAAAAAAAGTTTTAGTATTCATTTTTACAATGTGGGTTTCTAAGAAAGGAACTTTAAAGTATTAAAACTTTGATAACCCAGGTGAATTTTTGTGGATAAATTCATTTTAAGGGGGGTAGAATGTAACACCCTAATATTTTGTGAATTTTTTTTCAATGAATTTAATATTTTTGATATTATATATTCACGCAACACAAAATACAGCTTGTCCTATATGAAAGAACTGATTTTGGATTATGTTTCATGCAACACCAAGTTATTCTTGCACTATACAAAACACATATATTAGCTTGTGGTATACATAACATTATGTTTGTCTTATGTTATACATAATTATGTGTTTTTTTGATAGCTTGTGTTAAATGAAAGGCAATTTTTTACAAAACTAAAATATACTATTAATATTTTCTATTAAAATATTATTATAGTTACCATCGTTCCATTGGAATATAAGATACAAATAATATTAACTAAAGTGTGAAAATATTATTTACACATATATATAAAATGAGCCTTTTGGTTATCAATTTGTTGAAAATGAAGGTAATAACTATTTGAAAATAAAAAATTCCATTTCTAATAAAATTATTTCTCTATGTATTGTCACGACCTGAATTATTCAAGATAAGGGAAGGGATAGCAAGATGTTGAGACCTTCCTTACTCAAGATGAAGGGTAGATAATGACCCCTGAGTCCCGCCTCCAATAGGCCCTGGGGTGGTGACTAACACCAACGGTATAGAGATCTCACAAAAATGGGAGGCATTACCCATTTTATAGTAACCAAGATCAAGAGATAAAATGTATCAACCTTAAACAACTCTGGGACACAAACACACACACACACACACACAGATATATATATATATATATATATAAATAAACCAAAATATATCCCAAATGCATGTTTAAAGTAAAAAAGATAGAAATAAAAAAATAAAACTCCAAGGTAAGTACCAAAATAAAACTAAGTAGTGACAGAACAATTTTCCCAAATGTATGAGTTATTAAGGTCCATTACAGTCTGTGTAATCTCTCTGGAAACTTGAAAATAGTTTTATATACTTAGGGTGAGAATAAAATTATACTATGTAGGGAAAAACCAAATTCATTCATGCATAAGTGGGAGAATCATACAAATGCCCCCGTGAAAAAATAGAAGAAAATCAAAGGCACCTAACAAGGTATAAAATTCACCCCAACCTCACCAAGGCATGCTCACCAAATAACGTGAGTCAAGTAAAGTAAAGTAATAATCACATCAATATTTGGGCACCCCGCACCACTTACCACTGCTTAAATTCTCATCCCTGACATTGAATGTCCTAACACTACCACGCTTTTCAAAAAAGTCTCACTGTCACAACCTACACGCACACACCTAGGCTACATACCATATCCTGCTCGAAAAAACCTAGGCCACAACACATCACATCCCACCCACAGAAACCTAGGCCACCAAACCACAACCTCATACGAAATACACCTAGGAAGGTACAACGTATCTCATCCTAAAGACACCTGAGAAGCACACCTCACCCGTAGACACCTGGGCCTCACAACCACACCACAACCTACCCGAAGAGTCTAGGGATTCCAATCCATAAAAGAGGGATCATAAAAGAGCCAATAACCATCCATCCATCCTCCCACCAGGATGTTGGGAAAGCACCCCCTCCCTCATAACAATGGGGGTTTTCGGCATGTAGTTCTCAACACGGGTGGGGAGTGTATAGAAATAACAAGGAAATACATATATATATATATATATATGTAAGTACCAAACACTCATCCTGACCTATGGGTTTACAAAACAAACTAACAGTGCACACAAACTTCCCTTGCTGCCACATCTAAATGCACATACCACCACGAACGATGGTCACTTTTGTATGACAATAAATGAACGCCTCTCCACTACAAGACACAACTTGAAACATACCTCCAGAAAATTCATTTAACCAATTTTCAATTTTCATTATCAATTTTTTTATTTTTTCCATCCCTACCCAGGAAACTACCAAACACTGCAAACTTTATAAGGAAAATCAACCATACCAACCACTACCAAATCCAAACAAGGAAATAAGTTCCAAGGTAAAATAATCCATTATAATGAAAATTCATAAAATAATGGTTTCTAGAAACTCTAGGAGAAATCCCCACATAAGGTAACACCATCCTTCTTCAAAATAATCCCTCCTAAACTATCTCTGGTAGCCCCACTGCATAAACAAACACCACATTCATAAAAAAACAGAAATCAACAAGATTTCAATTCCACTACACACTCCCCTTTCTTAGACACCCCTAATATCATTCTTCAAAGTCAAGCCACTTTTTTCTTCCTCTCAACAAGCAGGACCCCCAACACACCTCATCACTACCACACCCAGCAGCCCCGTTGCACCACAACACCACACCCACCATAAGAATAAACATGAACATGACACAAACCTGACCTACATCCCCACTATCCAACCACTATCTAGATGTAGTCCCACTATATAACAAGTTCATCCATTACACAATCAATAAATCTCTCAGAATGATATACCATCACACTGCCCGTACCACCCCATACTCACAGCCACACCAACAAGGAAAGGTTTATTCGGATTTAGAAGCACTCATGCTTTAATTCCACTTAATAAAATAGGGGTGATCATAGAACATGTTAGATCCTGGGGCATCCATTTATTTAACTGAATATATGTGATTAACCATATTCCAATTCTTACAGCAGTGATTCAAAAAGAATACAGGTGCTTAAACAGAGACCACCAATAGTTATTATTTTCGTAATAATACAGCCCATATAAAATTCACAACATGCTTCAAGGGTAACATATAAAACAAGGAGATCATTATCATTTTACTCCCAACCCCTAGTTTATTACTTATTATTATATTTATTAAATCTAGGTCCAATCGTATTCACAATGGTACATGAGCACACCCACCCAGCATGATACCTAATTAAAAAAGAGACAAAGGAAATCCCTACCTGTAAAATGATCAACAATTCTTCTTCGTGCTAAAATAGGGGCTGCGTGAGTAGGGGGAAACTCCAAGGAAAACTGGATTGATGGATATGAAACAACACATGACTCCATGGGGAGGAAATTCTATAGGCACACCAATAGAAAACAGCAGCACATGGGGAAAAGGAGATCTCGGCTTAGAAGATCGAGATCCTATATTAACATAAGGGAGATGGTTCCAAATACCATTAAATTCGGATCATGGTCAACACCACATAGTTTGACTATTTCAAAGCCTCAGTAGAATTAGTATATTAAAATTATAATTAATTTCCTTTGAAACTCCTTTAGAAACACTAATAACAAGGCTTTAAAATCAATTTACGTTAAAGGAAACATCAAAAGGGAGAAACTAGAAAAACTATAAATGAGTTATCGATGGGTGAGTCACTAATGCGACCTACTAATAGTGAGTCATTGATGTGACCCATTGACATGAGATACTGAAATTGAGCCATCGACACGACCTATTGATGCCTCAATCTACAAATTCCTCGAACTATTGAAACCTCGACCTACCGACAACTTGACATACCGATGTCTTGACCTACTGATTCCTCAATCTACCGATGCTCTAAGTCACCGACACCCTGATTCACCAACGCCCTAAGTCACCAATTCCCTGAGTCAGCGACGCCCTGAGTCACTGATGCCCTGAGTCACCGGCACCCTGAGTCACTGATGCCCTGATTCACCGATTCCATGAGTCACTGATGCCCTGAGTCACCGATGTTAATCTACTCATGTGAGCTATCGATGTGACTCACTGATTCCTGACTCACTAATGGAAAACTGTAAATTTTGGAAAAATCTTGAAATGAGCCACTGATGCCTCCCATAACACCCCAAAAACTGTATTTTTACTAAGTAATGGAACAAGGAGGTTCAGTCCATTATATCATATACCTATCAAAATATTCTTGCCCTCAAGAATTCAAAACCAATCCCATAAGAAATAGGGGTCCAAACAACCACCCTGTAAGATAACTCTCGAGGATAAACCACCTTGTATTGTTCAAAAGGTAGAGTGAAACCTCAACATCCAAGGACACCTCCTACCACATTCTCGAACCCAAACATCCACAATATACCCCACAAAAAACACCAATTATCAAAACACATGAATCACTTAATTCCTTCCTCCATGTCAAAATACTATCCACTCTGGGCAGCACTAACTCGCCCGCACGAGTTTAATCACATCTCAATTAATGTGTCTTTATTAGGAATCAGGTATCCCATTTTTTCACAGGTTAGGACTTTATCATATGTTACAAAATAATAAAAAAACCCATCTCATAGAAAACAAGGTTCAAGAAGAACTATATCACAAAGCAAAACATATTAGAAAAACTCAAAATAATTATGGGTATTGGGAAAGAATCTGTGTCTCCTGCTCCCAAGTACTCTCCTCCATGCCACTATGCCTCCGCAACACATGAACCAAGGGAATGGTCCATCCACACAACACTTTCTCCCGACTATCCTAGATCTCTATTGGATGCTCCATGAACTTTGCGTCTTCCTTGATATCCAACTCTCTCCAGTCAATGACATGGGATCCATTGTAAATATACCAACAAAGCTGGGAGACATGAAAGATTTCATGGATAATTCTCAACTGAGGTGGTAATTCCAACTGGTATGACACCTCACCAACTTGTCCCAACACCAAAAAGGGTCTGATGAACCTAGGAGAAAGCTTACTCTCTCTATTGAACCTCCACTTCCCACATCGAGGGGAAACCTTCAAGAACATGTGGTCCCAAACCTCGAACTCCGATAGTCATCTCCTATGATCTTCATACGGATTATTCTTATCTTGTGCTACCATCATCCTCTCATGGAAAAGCTACACCTTCTCAGTCATACTCTGCACCACATCTGAACCAAGAACAGTTACCTCCCCAACTTCTGTCCAACACAAAGGTGAACGACACAACCTTCCATATAAAGCCTCAAATAGATCCATGATAATGGAAGAGTGATATATATTATTATAAGAAAACTCTACCAAGGGAAAATTTCACACCCAAGACCCACTAAAATCCAGAACACATGCCTGCAACATGTCCTCCAACATATGGATGATCCTCTCTATCTGCCCATCCATATGAGGGTGGAAAGTAGTGGTGATCCGTAACTGAGTTCAAAAGGCATGTTGTAATCCCCTATAGACTCACGATGTAAAATGTGTATCCTGATATAAGATAATGGATCTAGGAACTCCATGCAGTCACACCACATCATCCACATACCTCTGTGATAAGGCATCCACTGTGCTCGACTCCTTGATCGCTAAGAAGTGATCTTATTTCATCGACTGATCCACTACTACCCAAATTTCATTGCATACTCCCTAAACCCTGGGTAATCATGTGATGAAATCCATTGAGATGTCATCCCACATTCATTCAGGGATATCTAAGGGCTACAACAAACCACTGGGAACATGGTGTTCAGCCTTCATTTAATGGAACACTAAGAACATCACCACAAACTTTGCCATGTCCTGCTTCATCCTGAGCCACCATAAATATTCCCTCAATCCATGGTACATCTTGGAAACTCTTGGGTTTACTACTAGGGGTGAGCTGCAAAACTCATGGATAACTCCCTCACACATCGCCATAGGAATAAACAGCTCTCTATAGAATACCATCTGATTCTGACCATCCTCCACTCATCCCTCTGGAGCATCACCCTATCCAAAGAGATCATGCATTACCTTTTCCTCTAAGTCTCTCCACTTAAACTCCTCCACCTAACACCTCAGAGATGACTGCACCATCATATGAAACAAACAGCCTTTGTCATCGTCCATTCCTACATCTAAGTGAAAGACATCCAACTCCCCTATTTCTCTCCAAGAGTCTATAGATTCCTGAACCACTTCCTTGTACAACTTACTTCTCAAAGCATCGACCACAAAATTTCCCTTTCATGAGGTGAATGATATATCAAAATCATAATCCTGTAGAAACTCTATACACCTCCACTGTCGCAAGTTCATATCTCATTAGGAAAAGATGTTCCTCCAACTATTGTGATCTATGAAGACCAAAAAGCGCTCCCCAATAAGGTAATGTTGCTACAACTTTAGCACGAACACGACCAATACAAACTCCAGATCATGGGTTTCATAGCTGCATTCATGGTGATGTAATTACCTATACCCATAGGAGATCAATCCCCATTTTTGCATCATCACATACCGAAAGCCCAGATGGGAAGAATCACAAAACACATCGAGCATCTCCCCTTCCTCTAGAAACCTGAGCACTAGGGAACTGACCAATATCCCATTCAGATAGACAAATTTTTCCTGACACTACTCACTTCAAACAAAATCTTGGACTCTTCTCATCAAAGATTTCAATGGAGCTGCTACACAAGATAAATCTGGCACAAATCTCAAGTAATACCCTGCTAGACCAAGAAAACTATGAACCTCTTTGAAATTCTTGGGTGCTGCCCAATAAATGACTGCCTTGACCTTAGATGGGTCTACTGCTACACCCTTTTGAGACATCACATGTCTAAGGAACTTGACCTCTCATTCCCAAAACATTCACATGGAAAGACTTCTATAGAGATGGTGGTGTTGCAGGACCTCTAGGACAGTCCTGAGATGCTTGGTATGCTCCTCCTATGACTTTGAGTAGAAATGGATGTCATCGATGAATAAAATGATGAATTAGTCCAGGAACTCATAAAATATGGATTTTATAAGGCCCATGAACATGGATGGTGTGTTTGTAACACCGAATGGAATAACCATGAACTCAATGTGCCCATACCTGCACCTAAAAGAAGTCTTCGGGATATCACCCCCTTTCACCCTCAACTTGTGATACCCATATTGTAGATCGATCATAGGGAACCAGTTTTCTCCCCTTAGCAGGTCAAAAATTCGTTTATCCTTGGGAGAGGGTAACAGTTCTTAACCATTACCTGATTCAGCCTCTGATAGTCTATATATAGCCTTAGACCACCATCTACCTTATTTTCAAACAAGACTGGAGCACCCCACGACAACACACTAGGCCAGATAAATCCCTTCCTCATCAGATCATCAATCTGAATCATTATCTCTTGAAACTCAGAAGGATCCATCTGATAAAAAGCCATAAAAATAGGACTAGCAACGGGTTGTAAGTCTATCCCAAACTCAACATCATGTTGGGGGGTTATAGTCACAAACTCCTCATGGAAAACATCCTGAAACTCTCCAACAACCCCTAGAACCTCCGCCATCTCCACATCCCCTGATTCCATAGACATCTCGGACAAAAAGGAAAGAAGAGGCTCCACACGCGGACTGCCCATCAGATAACTCTACTCACCAATGAAAGCTACATGTTTTCTACCCACATCTGGATGAAATTATGCACAGAGTATAACCAGTTTATTCCAAGGATGAAATCTTATGGATGCATCATTAGAAAGAAGAGATTCCCACCGGACTAATGTGGCCCAAACATCTATCTACATCCCCAGAAAAAATCAAACATGTTGGTCAAACCTCATACTGGTGTACTCAACAACAAGGTAATGGAACATCTCTCTATTTCTAGTCCCATAGCATGGGATATACTGGGTGAAAAAAGGAATGTGAATCTCCTAAATCAAACAAGATGCAAAAAACAGTACTAAACAAACTGATCGTACCTTGAATGATATCTGGACCTGCTAGAACTACTACCCCTATAGCATGTAACTAACCATGGCCAAATCCAAGGCCCCTATGATGTCGGCCACATCCCTGACCACTCTCAGGTTTAGGTCCCTATGGAACGCCCTTAGGTCACCCTCTTCCTACGTTGTCTCCCCTCGAGGGAGGGGGAGCATGTTGTCCCTGCTCCTAAGATGTTCTAGTTGGAAACTGCTGCTGAGGTGAGTGCAGGACCAACCCACCTCCACCATACTGATATCGAATTGGGAACTAACTCTGAAGGTTCACATGGCCTCTAAAATCAAAACACCTCAGCCCAAAGCCCATGGTAAAAGGGAGAGGACCATAAGGTCAGAACTAAAACTGATGGGGTCGGCTCCCCATCGGCTGAAACCATGAAGGTCCTGACGCCAGAGACCTACTTCTAATAGCATTATCCTTTTAAGAACTCATTTGGATCCCCTGTCATGATAGACCTCCTCATGACTGCATCATTTTCACCACCTTATCCTTATTTTGAACCTCTAATAATGTTGGTAAGCTGAAGGGAGTAACTACATAATGAAGAGAAGGACGAAGGGACTCCTCTAAGAATCTCACCTGATACTCCTTATCTAGAAAGATATCTAGAGAAAAGTGTAGGATATCCTTGAACTTGATCCCCAACTCTTATACTGACATACACCCCTTCTGCAGGGAGAGTAACTCTTGTCGCTTCTCAGCCTTCATTGTCGGAGAAAGGAATTCCACCTAGAAGTCCTTCTCAAAGTCAACACACAAAACATCAGCCTCCTTCCTCTCCCTAAGGTAAAGAATCCACCACTTACACCCTGATCCCCTCATCTGGCTCACTGTCAGGGGAACCCAGTACTTTTTAAAATCTTGGATCAAGCTGTAAGTGATCACCAGCTCCTCGAGAAAACTCTCTATATCCCTATTTGAGACACTACCCTCATACTTTCCTAGAGTCTTTTTCTAGAAATCACCAAGGTTCTTATTCCAATGATTTTCCTCCTCTCGATAAATCGTCTATCGATCAGCTGGGTCATCCTGCTAACCCTCCACTGCTCGTACCACATGCAAAAAATGTACAAGAGCAATTGCTAAAAGAAAAACAAGGAACTCCTATTCCAAAATAGTATGGAAGTTATTTAGGAATCATTTTAACTCAATGTTTATTTAAATTTCTTGAAAACTCCTAAAACAATCAAGAACACAATTTATCCTGATGCATGTACCATTCCTAGGTTCTCTACCCCACAATCGGTGTAGCCTCACTTGGTCATTAAGTAAGACCAGAGTCCTTACATCGGATCACAGGGGGCCCTAAAATCTTGTGTACTATCCTGTCTTCCCTGGCCTATGTCATGCACCAAGATCACATAACAATGTTTCTCTACTAACCAATTCAATCCTCACCGTACCTAACTCCAAAATCCATCCTATCTCTCAACCATCAGCCTCTGATACCATTCTTTCATGACCCACCTTCTTCAAGATGATGTAATTGATAACAAGATGTTGAGACCTTCCTTTCTCAATATGAAGAAGAGATAATGACCCCTGACTTCCACCTTCAATAGGCCCTGGGGTGGTGACCAGCACCAAGTGTATTGAAATCTCACAAAAATGAGAGGCATTACTCTTTTTATAGTAACCAAGATCGGGAGATAAGATGTATCAACATCAAACAACTCTAGGACACACACACAGATATATATATATATATATATAAAGAAACCAAAATCCCTCCCACATGCATGTTTAAAGTAAAACTGCTAGAAATACAAATAAAACATAAAAGTAAGTACCAAAATAAAACCAAGCAATGACACAACAATTGTCCCCTATGACCAAGATAGTAAGGTCCAGAACAGTCTGTGTAATCTCCCTGGAAACACAAATATAGTTTTATATATGTAGGGTGATCCTAAAAGTATACTCAGTAGGAAAAAACCAAAGTCACTCATGCACAATTGGGAGAAGCATACTAATTTCCCTGTGAGAAAATAGTAGAAACTCAAAAGCACCTAACAAGGTATACTATCCACCCCAACCTCACAAAGTCATGCTCACCAAATATAATGAGTCAAGTAAAGTAAAGTAATAATCATGTCGATATTTGGGTACCCCAGACCACTTCCCACTAGTTAACTTCTCATCCCTGACGGCGAACGTCCTGATGCCACCACGCTCTTCCACAAACCCTAATGTCACAACCTTCCCACACACACCTGGGCCACATACCATATTCGGCCTGAAAATGGTTGGGCCACAACATATCATATCTTGCCTGCATACACCTGGGCCACAAAACCACAAACTCATCCCGAAGACACCTAGGAAATTACAACTTATCTCATACCAAAGACACCTAGAAATCACACCTC
This sequence comes from Viscum album, assembly GCA_963277665.1. Taxonomy (NCBI): domain Eukaryota; kingdom Viridiplantae; phylum Streptophyta; class Magnoliopsida; order Santalales; family Viscaceae; genus Viscum; species Viscum album. The sequence goes on from OY728127.1 coordinate 1,665,356,068, forward strand.
GCCCGCAGACACCTGGGCCTCAAAACCACACCACAACCTTCCTAAAGAATCTAGGTCTACCAATGCCTATAAGAGGGTGTAGAGAAGATCCAATAACCATCAATCCATCCTCACATTGGGATGTTGGGAAATGACACCCTCCCACAAAATAGTGGGGGGTGTTTAACGTGTAGTGCTAAACATGAGTGGGGTGAATATAGAAATCACAAGAAATTAAATGTATATATATATACCAAACACTAGGCCCAACCTATGGGTTTTCAAAACAAACTACCATCCCACAAAAATTTCCCTTCCTTCCACCTCTAAATGCATGTACCACCGTGAACGATGGTCACTTCCGTAAGCCGATAAATGAACGTTTCTTCACTAAAATCCACAACTCGAAACATAACCCCAGATAATTCATTTAACCAATTGTCACTCTACATTATCAATTTGTTTATTTATTACATACCTACATGGGAAACTACCAAACACTGTAAACTTTATAAGGTGAAGCAACCATACCAACCACTACCAAATCCAAACAAAGAAAGAAGATCCAAGGTAAAAGAATACATTCTAATTCCCATTAATAAAATAATGGTCTCTAAAAACTCCAAAATAAATCCCCATGTAAGGTAACACCATCCTTATTCAAAATAATCTCTCCTAAACTATCCCTAGTAGTCCAGCTACACAAAAAACCCCACATTCAACAAAAAAATAGAAATCTACCAGCTTGCAGTTTCACAGCACACTCCCCTTTCCTGGACACCCCTACCATAATTATTTGAAGCCATGTCTCCCTATTATTCCTCTCAGTAAGCAAGAACCCCAACACACCTCATCACTACCACACTCGGTAGCCCCACTCCACCACAACACCACATTCATCACACCCATAATCATGAACATGACACAACTTAGTCCTACATCACCACTTACTAACCACTGATCGGATGAAATCCCACTACATAACAAGTTCATCCATTATAAAATCAATCAATTTTTCAGCATGAGATACCATCACACCCCTAGTACCGCCCCATACTCACAACCACACCAACAAGGTATGGTTTATTCATATTTATCATCACTTGGGCTTTAATTCCACTTGATAAAACATGGGTGATCACGGAATAGGTTCGATCCTGGGGAATCCATTTATTTAACTGAATATACATTATTAACTAGATTCCAATTCTTATAGTAGTGATTCACAAAGCATACAGGTTCACAAACAGAGACCACCAACATCCATGATTTTCATAAGAATACAACCCATATAATATTCACAACATGGATCAAGGATAACATATAAAACAAGAAGATCATCATCATCGTACTACCAACCCCTTGTTTATTACTTCTTATTATCTTCATTAAGTCTAGATACAACTTTATTCACAAGGGTAAATTACCACACCCACCCCACATGATACACAATTAAAAGAGAGACGAAGGAAATCCCTACTTGGAAAACAATCAACCATTAATCCCCACACCAAGACATGGGGGTTCATGAGTTGGCGGAAACTCCATGGGAAACTATATTGATGGCTACAACACAAAATGTGACTCATGGGGAGGAAAGGCTCTATGCACACCAATAGAAAATGAAAACACACAGGAAAAATAACATCTCAGCTTAGAAGATCTAGATTCTATATCAAAGGAAGGGAGACAATTTCAAATTCCATTAAAGTCGGATTGTAGTCAAGACCACATTATTTGACTATTTAAAAGTCCTAAGAGTGTTAGGATATTAAAAATATAATTAATTTCCTTTGGAATGCATTTATAAATGCTCAAACAAAGCTTTAAACTCAATTTTCGTAAAAAGAAATGTCAACGGGGCGAAACAAGAAAAACTAGAAATGATTCGCTGATGGGTGAGTCACTGATGCACCCTATCGACAACAAGTCACCGACATGACCCACCGATATGAGCTACCGACGTTGATCCACTGATGTGACCTACTGATTCCTTGACCTACTGACGCCTCAACTTACTGACGCCTCAACCTACTGACTCTTAGACCTATTGAGGCATATTCCTATTGATTCCTCGACCTAGAGACACCTTAACGCACCAACACCTCAACCCACCGACACCCTGAGTCACTGACACCCCAAGTCACTGACGCCCTGAGTCACTAATGCCCGGGTCACTAATGCCCTCAGTCACTGACTCCCTATATCACTGACACTAAGCTACTAACACGAGCTACCGACGCGAGCAACCGAAGTGACTCACATATTCCTGACTCACAGATGGAAAACAATAAATTTTGAAAAACTCTTGAAATGAGCCATTGATTCCTCCCAGAACACCTCTAACACTAGATTTTAACAAAGTAATGGACCATAAAGGTCCGGGCCAATACATGTACAAACACCATTGTATCTCAATAAAGTAAAAAAACCACTTTTGATGAATTTTTTTAGTAAAATTTATATATTTTCAATTCAATAAAACTTTCTAACACTCGTCCAATAGATTTAATAGGCATAAGATAAGAATAAATCCAATTGTATGAATGAAAAGATATTTTTCTAAAAGGTAATTTTACTGCCTTTTAATGGAGAACCTATTCTAAATATAATTTTTGACACATTAGAATTTTTATTTTAAAAAATAAAGTTCATTTTTGAAATTAGAATAAAAAAATATTTTGGTGAATTTTTGGTATTTTTCAAAGATGTGTCATATTTTGATGAATAATGAAAAATCTATGAATTTTAATTTAAAAGTGCTTGTTAAAGTAAATTTTTTATATATTTAAAATTTTAAATTGGTATTAAAGAATATTATGATCAATTATACATCAATTAATCTAATTTAGGTCATTGGAACAAATTTCACATTTAAATTGGATATAAAAATATTTCAAACTTTTGAAAAAAAAATTAAACTAGTTTTCCCATCATGTCTATAGAATGAATTTTAAATTAATTTCTCTCACTTATATGATTTTAATATGGAAAAATGGATTCCATATTTTAAATCATATCAATTTATAATTTATAATAAGTTCAACTTAGTTTTTTACCAAAAATATTAGTAAAGGGAATTAAAATTAATTATAATGGGTAAGGTAAAAATGAGTTTACTTAGTGATTAAACTTTAACTTAACTGGCTAAATAACCTAGAAACATGTCCAAAAGCCATTGGATGGCCATATTTAAACCATATCATCCCATGGATTGAAAATGGAACATTATTGGTAACATGTGATTTAAGGGAGACCTCTCAATATGGTTTACCTTTTTATATTTATAAGAATGCCACTCCTCCTCCACAATAAAAAGGCACTCCCCCCCCCCACTTCTTCACACCTCTCACGCCCTTTGGCTCATCCAACCCCTGCCCAAATAATATCACAAATTCCCTTCCTTCATCCTAGAAGGATTAACTTGGGAATAAATAAAACCAATTTAGTCATCTGGTGAATACCAAAAGGAATTACTTGAAGAAGAGGATGTTTTAACAAGTATGAAAAAAGTCAAGACTTAAGGTAAGGTTTTTCTCATCTCGCTTTTATTTCTGTGATACTTATGCCTAATTCACTACTCGTTTATTTTTTGGGGTGTATATACTTCCCATGAATGTATTATATGATTATTATACTTAAATTTAGGTTTATTTATATATCCATTTGATGATCTTTCTTTCATAACGTTTATGGTACAAAAGTTACCAAATCAGTAAAGTAATTTTATCTTAATTTTTATGCTTTGAGATACATTCCATGTTATGCACTTATATTTTTATATGAGGTGCATATAATTTCATTTGAAATGTTATAGCATGAATATCCTTCTTTTTAGGATATTTTAAGCTTCATGTGATGTTATTATTTCATGGGGATTATGATTCAGTGTTACCAAAGTGGTAACAGTTTATTATTACAATCTCATCATTTGTCTGGATTGTTTATGATTATACTTTTTTTTGATGAAATCTTATAATACATATATAAATAACTCTCATTAATTTTTTTATAATATGGTTATTCGTGATATCTTCAAATAATAATATTGTTTTCTATATTTTGGTACTTAAGATAATTAAGAAAATGTTCTTAAGAAAATATGACTTTATTTGTCTTTTCAGTCAAAAATTTATATTCTTACGAAAATATTTTTTTGCTTAAATGAAAAAATGTTTTGCTATTATTTTTAAAAGAAACGTTTACCCATGTTTTAACTTTTTATCTAAATTGGTTTTAAAAGGAATATCCCTGTCATTTTCCGATCAAGGGAATTTCCTAAACTTTTTATAGTGAAAAAGTAATGTTTGGCATGTACAAATTTACCTTCCATAATAACCTTCATTTCATTGAAGATTCCTTTTCACGTTTAAAATGTTAATTTTTTTAAGAAAAACTTTTTCCTTAATATTCTTAACATTAATTGTTTTTAAAGTGGTTTTAAAATTGGTTTTCAAAGGAAATGGTTTTCAAAAAAAATTATGTTTTAAAAACTATTTAAAGTGGTTTTCAAAGATTAATTTATATGTTTTTATGGTTATTTTCAAAGGAAAATTTTTTATGTTTTAAAAATCACTTTTCAAAGAAAAAATGATATTTTCCTCAAGAAATGTTTTAAATTGTTTTTAATTATTCCTTTATATGTTTTCAAATTGATTTTTAAAGAAAATTTATCTTCCAAGTGATCTTTAAAAATCATTCTCTATATAAGATTAAATCATTTGATATAGTTTATACTTTACTATGGGTATGATCCAAGGACACTATTCATATTATTTCTATGATTGGTTTGTGTTTTTATGGAATAATGTTTATGGAACCCATTTCTTTTCAACGGGTACAATATGTTTCAAAGAGATTGTTATGAAACTAATTTCTTTTACACAAGATAATCATGTCTCAAATATATTTACTTGAAACCCATATCTTTTCCATGTGTTAATCAAGTTATTAAAAAATAATTATTTTAAAGTGTTTTTATGATGATATTAATAATATTTGTACTTTATTCATGTTATGGTTCATGTACATGGATTATAAAATGGGGTGGGACAAATAGAAATAGATAAGACCATTACAATTTATATGATAGGGTGGACCAGATAATGTAGGGTAATCCCATTACAACTTATATGATGGGGTGGACCAAATAACATCGGGTAATCCCATTACAGCTTATATGATAGGGTAGACCATTTATCACCAAGTAATCTTATTATATCTTATATTATGGTGTGGCCAAGATAGAGTTGGGTAATACCATTACAACTTATCTGATGGGGTGTCCTAGATAGCATCGGGTAAGCCTTTTATAGCTTATATTATGGGGTGGCCCATATAGTACTGGGTGAGCACACTATAGCTTACATGATGGGTGGGACCTATATTACCCCCACTTCATTAGGTAAACATTTATATCCCATAATAAAATGATAAGAACCAGTTGATGTGCTTGATCAAGTATGGGAAGAAGGGGAAACTAGATACACTCTAAGGAAAGGACTATTAATGGGGATGGTTTTGTGTCCCACCTAGTAGGTATAGTCCCCATGAAGTGACCATATAATTTTTAGTACTGATCTTTGGATTTGGGAATGTTTTTTCATGTTTATTTATCTTCTACAAATTCCATGTCTTGCTCCTATGTTGTGAATTCAAGGATTTTTCTCTAGATTCACAAATGATTCATGTCTTATGAACTACCAATATTTATGCCATGACTCTTGATTATGATATTTGATATGCATGGCATGATATTCTAATTTTATTATAATGTTCTTATACACTTATTACCATGTTAGGATTATATATCTCTCTTGTTTACCCTTACTGAGAATTTAATCTCACATCTTTATTATGTTTCATTTACCTAGGTTATGAAGAAAGTTTTTAAGTAAGAGTGATATAGGGGAAGATATTTAAGGGATATGTTAAAGATTCTTCACCAGGTTAGAAGATTATGTTTCCAAGTTTCCAAATACACTAAACTATTATGGACATCGGGCATGTACTTTTGTAATGTCTTGAATATTCATCTAAATTAATGTATTATTCATGTATGTCAATCATGGGTTTCTATACCACTTCCTCAGTGATAAGTTTCATTAATATAGTTATCCAACCATTTGAGAAGCTCTTATTACCTCACCACCTCCCTGATAGAATCTCACCACACCGCCTTTGAATTTAGTTATTGATAGTAGTTTTATAGGCATTGATCAACTTTGATAATGCCCAAAATATATACCTAAAATATTTATAACCAATTGATTCTTGATTTGGCCTTAGTTTCATAATATTAGGCCTCTAAGTTCTCTATGATTAAGAGATAAATTAAATAATAGGAAAAATTCTCTATATGATTTGTCATAATATAAAATACACATGGAAATGATTCCAAAGTAATTATAATTTTAGCATTAAGGTCTTATAAACCATGTGTCATAGGCTTGGGGAATCAATAAAATAAATATGATATAAATTGTTTTCTAAAAAAATTCCCCTGTAACATTTATCTAAATTATCTCAAAATCCATTCACAAAATTTCAATGAATAAAATGGAATCATATTATTAATAAAAGAAGGAATAAAATATATAAATTACATAAAAAATTAGTGACTTGGTAGAAAAATGATAATAGAGAATTTTAGGCTCAAAATAGGGGTTTGAGTCAAATAACCATATTAAATATTATCGCTCATTTCTCCCTCTATGGTGGTTGTTTTCTACGCAAACCCAAACTCTCCCTCTCATTTTCTACTAAAATTATATTATAAAGGGAGAAAATATGTTTTCATGTTAATAATTAAATATATTTTTTATTTTAATAATGGTTTAACACCACTAAACACCAACCAACATCCTTAAAAAATTATACAACTCTTACCCTAAGGTAAAAACGCCCTTAATAACTCAATGAAATAGTACATTTATTAATACAACATCCTATTCATGTTGAATTTAAAAAATTTACCTTATTAAAAAATAATTAGTATTTTCAATAAAAATCATTTATGTCGATCAAACCAAACCATCAAAGTAATTAATTATAGTCAAATGAGTGACAATATATTTAAGGAAAATGAATTAAGCATCAAATTTAGATCAAAATCAAATGAATCATTGGTTTAAACTTGTACCATTTTGAATTTTATATTTAGTATAACAATTAAACTTTTATGTATCATAGACACTCCTTATATGATTATATTCATATTAATTCAATGGTATGTATCACAAACATGCTCAATATATCCTGGGTGTATTAATTACATAATATATTTACATTTTCATCACATATAAATGTTCAATACTTTAATCTCATTATAGAGAACAATTTTATGTCCTTACATTGATTTTATTAAGACATGTGATCTATCATGCACAATAGGTCCAGTGTACTAGAGCGCATGGCATGTAATATTTCACATAGGAGATATATGGAAACCCATGACCCAAATTTGACCTTAAAGATACTAATGAGATCATCAAAAAAATTATTAGTTTTTTATGTGAGTCTTAAATAAATTTTATATAATGTTAACATATCATAGGACTATACAACATTATATAAATTATCATATTCATTTTTCCATTATTAAACCTTTTTATGATACCAAAGATGAGTTTTAATAATAATATTGGCCCATGGTGCATAGAGGAAGTAGTAACAAAACCCAACTAAGAACATGAAATGTAAATGAAGAACACAATAATAAAACAATAAAATAAAAAAAACATTAAAATGGGTTTTTATAATTTAGATCAATCATGAATTGATGTATTCAATTATCCTTTAATATATATTATCACCATTAATCATCAATACCTTGGTGGTATTCTCTTCCTATCAAAGTGATGATAGTTACTCCTCTAAGAGAATGGATGTGGGAAATATAAAAACTCTTTTAAACCTCTCAAATAAAGAATACTGTGGAGATACATCAAATGAGGAACACTAGATAACAATAACAACTACGTTTTATGATAACTAAAAGTGTTTAGTATTATATTTAATATCAATATTTTGATTTATTGTAAAGAAATAAAGAATCATTCACATGAAGACCTAGTAATGTGAGGATGGTTTTTGAAGACTTAAAGAGTAATTTTACTTGGAATCAATCAGGGATTAATTCATAGAGACACCTTGATATCTATATATATTATGGATATGGATTTTAAGATTATGTGCCTTTATTTTAAGAAGGTTGGAGTTAAACTGAGAAGGATGAGTAGTATTATAAGTACCCGACCTTAAATATTACATAATATGGTGCCTTTAGACTGTATTTCACTTTATTTCACTTTATTTCATTCCTAGATATCTTTTAGGTTTATAGTTTTTGAGAATTATTTCACAACTATTATATAAAAAAACATACATTAAAAAGTGGACACTTCCACTTAGTATCTATTTTTCCCCAAAATATAATACTTCTAAAATGAAACAGATTTTATTTTAATGAAAAATATTTCTGACTTTTATATTGACTTCTTATTTGTTATTAATCATCCTTAAACACTATATAAAATATTAAAAAACATGGGATTAGTAAAAAACTTAGAAAGGGACATAAAATAAAGAAATTCATTAGTCTAGTGATAAATATAAAATACCATAATATTTTTACCTTTATCACAATATTCTTTGATCATTTGAAATAAATCATATCCACATGAAAAGCACACACTTTTATCTCAAATAAAATATTTAAAACCCATATAATAAAAATATAAACCCTTTTAGAAAATTTAGAGCATTATATTTAAAATCCATATTAGAAATAACTGGAGTTCAGTTAAATCCATAGGAGAAATCTGTCTAGTTAAATCCCACACAACTTACTTTGAATATAAGGAAAATTACCCAATGCATTAGTGAATTATATCGGTCTCACCCATTCTATAATATTTTTCGGGCTCACCAATTGTATAGGTTGTATAGGGATCACCCATAATATAAGTTGTATTTGTCCCACTCATTGTATAAGTTGTATCGGTCTCACCTGTCATCATCTATAATTATTAATTACCATATTGTGAATAAAACATTACAATATTTAAATATTTTGTTATAAAACCCTAAAAAAGTCTTTTAAACCTATATGAAAAACATTTTCAGATATCAAAACACCCTTTACTTTACAAATACACTTTCAAAACTAGAATATCGATAAGAAATGGAAGGAGGGTTTTCTTTGAGGAAAAAATGTAAGATTATAAAGAAATAAAAACATCAGATAATAATTGAGGAGGTAGGAAAAGCCATCGATGTCATATATATTAAAATATAATATTCATTTTACATTTTATAATGATATTAAAAGTGTTTTGTATAAAATATATAAAAATACTCCTTTTGAAAATATTTGTACGAAATTAAAAAGAGACATAAAATGTCCATTATAATTCATTTATGTCCATATAAACAAAAACATAAAATAATTTTAAGAATATGGAAATATAATAGAAATATTAAAAAAATAAATCTTTAAAATATTTTTAATGAGGTTTTATGTTAATTTATCCCTTACCTTGAGTCTAACTCATCAAGTATGTTCTCTAACTTTATGTTCCTCAGACAACCTCATTAGGTTTAGAACAAAATATTTCTTAGGATGGTTTTATAATCTAATAAAGGGTTATAAAATGTGGGGTTGAAGTAAGGGATATATTTGGGTAGGTATTGTCTTAACTAGAGTACTAAAAAATTGTGAGGAAGAGAGGAGAGGATGTTCCCTTTTATAAGTGAGGGGAGGGGTAATCATGGAATTACTTAAAATATTAAATTAATATAAATTATTTTCAAGTAAAATTGGTTCTAAATTGATATAATTTTAATATAAGATAAATATGAGTCATAAACCTCCCATATAATAAAATTTGGATAAGTTTAGGTGATATTTTCACCCATATCTCCTTGTCTCAACTCCCCATTATCCCCTTCAACAATTATAATGATATAAAAATTTTTACACTATTGGAGTAAAGAAATTTAATATAAAAGGAAAGTGGATCATAAATTAATAATGGTTGACATTATAAACTATATACCATTCACTTGGATGAAGATAAAATTTTCTAGGAATTTTAAATGTTTTAATAAAATATTATTTATTATAAAATATTATTAGTATCGTTTTTTGAACAATTCATTTAATTTTATTTTAATGGAATTAATAAATAAATTTAATTTGAATATAAAGCCTTCAAATGTACCTAATAGGTTATATTGATATATAAAATTTTTGGGACACTATAAAATATTATAAATTTCAAAATTAAATATAATTGGAAATAAAAGGTCATATTTTAGAATTTTGAATTATTATGGATTAAATATACTCTTCCACTGAAATAAATTCAAGTTTTTGAATGAATTTTAAGCCTTATCATAGTATTTTTAACATTAATTAACTCATTTTACCTTTATCATGGAAACAAAAAATTACTATTGTTACTATTCAAAATGACTAAAAATAAAAGAGATGTATTTTCCAAATTTAGACCACCTAATTTCAAATATTTAATACATTTATTATGATTCAATTTCTATAAGTGAAGAATTTAATTCAAAATTAAACATGCAAAACATGAAAAAAATTGTTTTTTAATAAAAATACATTTCGATTAAAAAATTATACCAAATTCAAGAATAAAATTCATTCCAAAGACCATTTTTGGATTCTTTAAGTCAAAATGAACTAATTAAATTTTAAAACTAATAAAAAAATAGAATTTTACTTTGTAAATACTTGAAATTAAAATACAGTTTCTAAAATTCCCATATTTTTCGATATTCATTGAAATATAAAACTTTTCAAAAAATTATGAAAAAAAAATTGATTTTAATATGATGATTTCAAAAATGAATTTCATTTTTCAAATTAAAATTATTAAAATTAGAAATTAAGCTTTTAAATAGAACCTAATAAGGATAAAACTATTTCCTTTTTCATTTATAATTTACTTAATAATTTTATAATGAATATAACTATATAAAATCTAATTCATAAATACTATTAAGGTGTGATATTGATTATTAAATTTTCCTAGGTTGTTACTTTTTTCCCCTTTTTTGAAATTGTGTCTTCATAATTTTATTCATTACTGGAACATGTGGGGATAATTTTTATTTATATCATATTCTGATTCCCATGTTACTTCCTCAACCATATTATTTTTCCAAAAAACCTTAACTTGATAAATTAACTTATTCTGCAACACTTACTCTCCACAGTCAATAATCATATGGGTTTTTCCTTATAAGAATTATTTTCTTCCAACCAAACTAATTTAGGGATAAAAATATGAGATGCATCTGAATTTTATTAAAAATGAAACATGAAATACATCATGTACTTAAGATAAACATGAAGTCAAGGAAAAATGGTGGGAAACTGGTATGACATTATCTAAGATTTCATATGGTCTAATAAATCATGGACTTAGAATCCCTTTTTTCTAAAATGAATAACACATTTCAATAGAGATTCTTTAAGAAAAATATGATCACCTAGCTCAAAAGAAATATATTTCTTCCAGTTAACTATATAAATTTTCTATCTTATTTGATCCATCCTCATATGTTGATGAATCTTTTTTACCTTCTCAAGCATTTATTTAGAAAACATTTTTACCAATAACTTTTGTTCACCTAATTCATCCCAACAAGCTGGAGTATGACACCACTTTTCATATAATTCCTCAAGAGGTGTCATATGTATATTGGAATGAGAACTGTTGTTATAATAAAATATAACTAATGAAATATATTGATCCCAAAGTCCCCGGTAATCCATTGAACAAGAACAAAGCATGTCTTCCAAAATCTAAATCATTCACTCAAGTTATCCATCAAATTGATGATAAAAATATATACTGAAATTTCATTCAGTGCCCAATGAATTATGAAGGATTTTACAAAAAATAAAAGTGAACCTAGGATCATGGTCAGATACAATATAGTTGGGAACTTTATGTAATCTGATTATCTTCTTGAGATATAGTTGATAAAGCTAATCAAAAGGCATGTTATCTCGAATGGGAATGAATTGAGCAGATTTAGTTTGAAGGTGAACAAATACCTAAATTGTGTTATTACCTTATGATGTCCTTAGTAATCCCATCACAAAATTCATGGATATATTTTCCCATTTCCAATTTGAAACTGGAAAAGGATGAAGCATCTCCTTCAGTAACTTCCATTTAGTTTTAACCTGTTGAAAATTCAAAAATTTCATGGTAAACTCTATAATATCATTCTTTTTTTTCATACCCCCAGTAATACTCTCAAAGGTCTCTATATATTTTAGTACTTTTTGTTTGAAAAGAAATGGGAGATATATGAGCTTCAATCAATAATAACTTTTTCAACTGGGAGATGTTTGTAACACACAACCTTTTTACAAATCTCAAGAAACCTTCTTTGTCAATGTTAAATTTAGGTAACTTACCTTTCTTTACCAGTTCTAAAATTTATTATAAATCCTGATCTTAATTTAAATATTTCTTAATTCTATCTAAAAATATTAACTAAAGTGAAACCTAAAATAAAATAGAGTAATTTCATTCATTCATAATTTCTAGTCCACAATTCATTAAATCATTTACCAATGGACCATGTTCCAAACATAGCATGGTTAATGATGCATTATCTATTCAAATCAAGTCATCTCATACTTTGTTTGAATTTATAGGATATTAATTAATCATTAAATCATAATCCTTAATCACTTTCATCAATCTTCTCTGAATCATGTTCAATTCGTTCTAAGTGAATATATACTTCAAGAAATATTATCAGAATATATTTCACACATTAATCCATATAAATTATGCCTATAAATTTTTAAATCAAAACCATACCAGTTAATTCCTAATAATTTGTAGTATAAATTTACCCATGATGTTTAAGTTTATTTGAAAAAAATAAGAAATTACCCAATCATTCTGCTTCAGAACACAACCAATTCCGTTCAATTAATCATCATTATAAATGATAAAATCACCAATTTTAAAGGGTATGGCTAAAACTGGGTTCTTGGAACAATCATCACACTATTTATTCCATATGAATTTTACTCCTATGTATTTAACTTAGTCAATGGGATAGATAAAGATTATAAGTTTTCAAAACAAAAGATGGTAGTAACCCTATAATACATGAATAATATGTATCTCTGTTGAATTTTTAGGTCTTCCATTAATCAGCAACATTAGCTTTAGAAGGATCAAATATTATTCCATATCTATAAATAATATTCATGAGGAAAGAAATATGTCACAACAAAAAATTACATTTAACAAATTTTTCATATACCTTTTTTTATTTCATGGTTTTAAAAACAATCCTTAAGTGCCTTTAATGTTCCTTGTGAATTTTCAAAAATTCCAAAATATCATCAATAAAAACAACTAAAAACTTATATAAATATTCATGGGAAACTATATTCATTATATCCATGAATATAACCAGTGAATTAATAAACCCAAAGGGAATAAGTACAAACTCATAATACCCATATATATTCTGAAACGTTTTCTTCATAATATATTCCTCCTTCACCTTCAACTGATGGTATCTTTTCCTAAGATAAATCTTCAAAAATACTACCCTTCAAGGAGAAGATCAAAAAAATCATCAATTTTATAAAAATGATAGATGTTCTTAAAATTTATGTTATTGATGAATCTATAATAAATAAAAAATTTGATTAAACTATATTTATTTTTAACAAATAAAATAGGGTCACTCCATGGTGAGGTTCTCGAACAAATAAAACCTTTATTTAGAAACCCATGTAAAAAAAATTCAATTCAAAAAGTTCCACTTGAGACATTCAATAAGGGGTTTTGAAATTATGTTAGAATCAGGATCTAAGTAAATAGTAACATCAACCTACCAATAATTAATAACACAAAGAAAATCATTAGTAAATACTTTCATATATTCATTCACTGTCAGAACATAACTAATCTGAATAGTTTATTTCTTTTCAACAACATGAGAAAGATAACTTTCACTTCCATATCTAATAAATTTCCCAACATCTTGATATGTTATAAAATTTATAAAATCATTTAATATAACTTTCTTATCTCTAAAAACTATCTTAGATAGATAAACTAAAAGACAATCGATATCCAAACTAATATCAAGATCTACTGAGGGTAGTCTGACAATATTTACAGGAAATACCATGCCACTAATAATAATAGGAATATTATTAGAAATCTTGGTTTCCTAAATATTTCACCCCAAATTTTTCACCAAAAGATATATCTTCTTTTCATGAGGTGATAATCCCATTTTACTTGATAATTTCTTATAAATTAAGGAACGTGATGACCGAGAGTCAAATAGGGCATTGTCATAATTCGAATAAAAAAGCAACATACGTGTAACCTCTTAATTATATGGACCAACACAAACTTTAGTAGTATAAAATTATTTTGTAACACAATTTCTCTTTTGAGCATAATGATTTATACCATGAGAAACTAACTTTGGAAACATTTTTTCATAATTCCCAAACTCATTACAATTAAAACATATCACCATTGGATGGGTATTTATTACCCCATTATTAGATTGTTCATATCTATTTTCTTTGTAGTCATGACCTCAATGACCAAACTTACCACACCTATAACACATTCCAAATCCTGTCAAACACTTCATGATTTTTTTACCAAAATTTGAATATTTTTTGGGCTTACCTCAAGAAATATTAGTTGGAATCTTCTCCATTTCCAACCACCATGATCATTTATTACTATTGTAATATCAAGTAACATAAGTTTCAAAGAACTCTATATCAACTTCCTAAAAACAAAAAATAAGGTTCTAATAACTTTTAAATTTTCATGTTTCCAAATGTCATCATAAACTTGGTTTCAATCCTAAGTAAAATCTATTAATTTTATTATCAATTCCATGAATAAAATTCATTTCATTTCTGACAAATCTTGTAAAATTTATTTCATACATGAATATAGAATCTTTATATTTTTGCATCAAATTGAGTAATTTATTTTCTTTCCTAAGTTAAACAACCTTAAGGAAATATTTCTTTAGAAAAATATTCTTAAATGTATCCCATTCTATATAATCAATCTCTCTCTCTCTCTCTCTAATATTATAAAATAATAAAACCACTGATTTACTTCGCCTTTAAAATAGTAAATGGAAATAGTTTCCTTTTTAAAATTATAAACATCCCATGAATTCAAATATCTATTCCAAATAATTAATCCATCCTTTAACTACCACTAGATCTTAGGTTCCAATGAAAGTTAGAGGATGTTGCTTCATAAAATTCCCAACTATCAACATGTTCCTCTATGGTAAATATGGTTTCTCTCTTACATATATTTAACCACCATTTATAGCATGTGTCAGTTGATCCATCACTGAAAAAAAAAATTATCAGTTCTAATTCCAACCATTATAGGATTGTGGTTTTGAAGTACATTTTCCTCTTTCTACAAACATACTTCGTCTTCCTTTTTTCCTCTATGGAAAACCATTTTGAATAGGCATAGATTAAAATATCATCATAATAATATTAAAATTCTATATAATTTCAATATAACCATAAAGTAGAATCTCTCAAGGGTATTCTATTAACATTATGCTACCTATCAAGTTATATAAACTATTTCTCTGATACAAACTATAAGAAAATAGCCTTAAAAATTATATAATCTAGTACCTTTATACTAGAATTTACTTTCTTATATTCCCAAAGAACTTATAGGTTTAGAGTTTTAGAAAATAAATCATATCTCATACTTAACAAACCCATACATTAAAATGTGTACAAATCCACTTAGCATCCCTTTTTTCCACAATATGAAACTTTTAAAATGAAATATGTTTTTTATTGAAAAATCATCAGGAATTTCAACCTGAATTATAATTTTTTCTTACTCATGATAAAACCCTAATAAAATATTTAAAAACATGGGATTAACAAAAAAATCTCAGTAAGGTATATAAAAGAAAGAAATTCCTTAGTCCATTAGAAACATGAATACCAATAAAAAATTCCTTTATCATAATATTCTTTGATAATATGAAATAAATCATATCCATATGAAAAATATATATTTTTTTCTCAAATAAAACCATTAAAATTCATAAAAATAAAATAAAAACCCTTTTAGGAAACTTAGAGCATTATATTCATAAACTGTGTTGGAAATATTTGAATCCTATTTAAATCCAAAATATAAACCTTCCTTGTTAACTCCCTTATTCCTACCATTTAATACAAGGAACATTATCCAATGCATTAGATATCTATATTATGCTCACCCTCCATATAATTTGTATCGATCTCACCCACCGTATAAGCTATATTGGGATCACCCATCCTCATATATAATTATCAAGTATATTATCATGAATAAAAAAATTTAATCTAGCACATTTTTATCATAAAACCCTTGAAAAAATATTTTAATACCATATGCTAAATATTTTCATATATCTAAATACAATTTCCTTTCAAAACCCCATTTTTAAAACTAAAATACTGAGAAAAAAGGGTAGAAGGTTTTTTGGTTGAAAAAAATAAGGAACCTTATAATGGAATAAAAACATTAAATAATAGTTATTGAGGTCAGAAAAATTATTGGTGATGTGTATGTTAAAATAGAACATTCCTTTTTTTATTATAAATAAATCCAAAATTTTTCATATAAAATACATCAAAGAGATATAAAATTTCCTTTATAATTCATTTTTTCCCATATAAATACATCCATAAAATAATTTGAAGAATACAGAAATGGAAAAAAATATTTTTAAATTAAATCTTTATAAAATTAATATATGGTTTTAAGTTAAGTTTTCCCTTAAATTTAGTCTAACTCATCATGTATATTCTTTATCTTCTTATTCATCAGAAAACCTCTTTAGGTTTTCACCAAAATATTTTCTATGAAGGTTGAATGATAAAACCAAGTCCTCTAGGACATGGTGAGTGAAGTTTGTAAGATATTTGGGTGTATCTTGGATGAACTAGAGTGACTAAAAGGTGTGAGTAATAGAGGATAGGAGGTTCCCTTTTATAAGTGAGGGGATGGGAATTTTTGCAATTAATTAAATTATTAAATTAATATAAATTAATTTTTATGGAAAAAAGGATGAAAATTTATGTAAGTCAAATTTAATATTAGTATGATTCAAAATAATCTCATTCAATAAAATTTGGGCAATTTTTGGTGATGTTTCTAAACTTATCTATTTTTTTAATCCCCCATTAACCCTTTTGATGATTATCGTGATATCCAAGTTTTGTGCACTATAAGATATATGAAAGTTACTGTAATTGGAAAAGTGACCCATAAATGAATAATGGTTGGTATTATCAGAAATATCCCATTTACTTGGCCCAAAATAATATTTTTAAGAAATTTATATCATTTCATATAATATTTTTTATTAAAAAATATCATTTATGTTTTTTTTGAACAATTAATTTAATTTGACTTTAATGATATTAATAAAGTAGTTTAATTTAAATATAAACATTTAATACATAACTAATATATTATATTCTAATATAAAATTCTTGTTACACTATAAGTCACACAAAAATATTACTTTTAGAGTTTTTGAAATTATATAGTTTATATTTCTTCTAATTGCACAAGAACTTTATTGGCGTTGCATAGAATTTTAGGTCATTATTTCATCACTAAAAATTAAAAATAAATTACCTTGATAAAAAAATTCTTTCATATAATAATTTAGAGGTAAATATAACCCCTTTTTATCCTTATTATAAAAAATTATAGATATTAAAAAAAGGGTGATATTTTTTTATTCTTCAATTAAAATATTATAAAGGTCAAAATAAATTCTAAATAGTAACAAAAGGTCGTATTTTTTAATTTAAGCGGATTATGGATGAAATAGAACCAAAAAAGGATATAAGTTAAAAAAATTTGACGAATTTTAAGCCTTATCGCAATAGTTTTAACCCTAATTATCCCATTTTAGCTTTACCATGGTAACAAACAATTATTATGGATACAATTAATAATGACCAAAAATAAAAGAAAAATATTTTTCAATTTTTTACCTAATGATACCAAATATCGAATCTATTTTTCAATATTAAATTTCTATAAGTGGAATATTATTATTTAAAATTAATCCCTAAAAATGTGGAAAATATGTTTTTTTTTCAGAAAAATGTCTTTCAAGTTTAAAAAAAAATTATCCCTAATTGAAGTATAAAATTCATTTTGAAGAACATAATATTATTTTTTAAAATAAAAATTAACTAATGAAATTTTAAAACTAATAAAACTATTTTTTTACTTTTTTAATACCTAAAAAGAAAACATAGTTTCCAATAAAAATTATTTTTTTCACTATTCATTGAAATATCAAATTTTTTAGAAAATTCTCAAAAATTCATCCTAAGATAATTTTAATATAATGATTTTTAAAATAAATTAATTTTTAAAATTAAAATTGTAAAATTTAAAAATTAAACTTTTATATAAAACATTATAATAATAAAATTATTTCCTTTTTTATTGAAATTTTACTTAATATTCCTATAATTAGTATAACTATATAAAATCTATTTCATGAATACCATTAATGCATGAAATTAATTATTAGATTTACTAGGGTTGTTACATGTATTTTATAAGTTTCTTTTAGAAGTCAAGTCATGATTAAAATCATCCTGATGTAACCGATGATGAAATTTGAAAAATGAAAAGGCATTTTTTTATAAGTATTTTTTATGGGATGAATAAGTGATTATAAAATTTTATAAGGTTCTTTCGTTTGTTAAAATTTTGTAAATGGAATAAATCACACCATGAAACTCGGGGCCACAACATGGTATGATAATGATGAGCATTCAGCTACATGTTGAAGAAAACTAGACTCTATATGAGTCATTAAGTGAATATTATAAGTGTTATTAGCTCTATGAGCCCATGTGTCACTCCACAACTTGGTTTTGTAAGGTTAATTTTTAGACTTCATTAAGGTTAATTTGGTTATTACATAAGGTTCTATACCATACCATATTTGGTGTTTCATGTTACACATCATGCAATAGTTGTCACACCGCAAAGGATAATAAGATAATTTCATTGATTCTAGAGATATGGTGTTTGTGTCATAGGAGTATCATATTTTGAAGTATTTTTTTGTGAAATAAATGTTTTTTAGGTGTAATTATCATACCTAATAATTTAAATAACACCCAAAAAAAAGTTCCATCATCAAATACAATTGGAGTAGAACACTCGGTAATACCCAACTATAAAAAAGTTATATGTTTGGGAAGGTTGAATATAGTATCATTTAGAATTGAAATAGGAGTATACACCACAAAGAAGGACCTCACAACATGAAATGTTTTAATGTTGAAAAAAATATATATTTATGATTTTTAGAGATTTAAATAGAATATATCTAGCTAGATATTGTGGATATGATTATTGACTAGACATGGCACCATGTAAAATTTTACCATGTCTTGAAGTGGGTGAATTTGTGAAGTTCAATATAAAAATTAAGTTATCACGTTGAGAACTGGTGGTTTCCAAAAATCTATAAGATTCGACTAGAATTTAAAGATATCCAAGTGGAATGAGACTCCATGGATTTATTTGGTTTAATTATAAAGTTCATGACCACATTAAATAGTGTTTTACTCTTAGAATAATCTCAAAATAGTATAGGAAGAATGATAAATACTGGCCCTTAGATTAAGGGTTGGTTGTTGGGTGTCTATAAAAATGTTTTAGTGGTTCTAGAAAAATAGAAGATGGTAAAATATTGAAGATATGATTTATAGAAAGAGAGCAATATAACCTAAGAATATTGACACATCCAGTTTAGAGAAATAAATATGAAATCCAAATAATATTATCATCAAAGTTTCAAATTTGGTTCATAGATAAGACGTTCAAGAGAATAATAGTTTACACTAAAACATCCAGTCAAATAGAGAGAGGAGGAAATGAGACAATTCTTTATTCTGAAGAATATGAGGCTACTGATGTGATTTTGTGGAAGAAACATATTCAACCCTCACATCAAGGTGTCTATCACATCCATCATAAAATTAAGTGAAAAAAATGGTGCATCATATCATAAGAAATGAAATAAATAGATTCTCATATAAATAGAGAATTATCAATATGTCCTAAAAATATTGAAGAATATATGAAATTCTATAAACTATTTATTCCTTTTCTTGTAGCAATACATTGATAGATAAGAAAAGTGTTCCCCTAGATCAACAGTGCAACTTTCTAAAACTATTATAATACATATAGTGTATAGTTTTATCATTCAGCACAATGACACACCATTATATTATTCTCCTTATATTATCCCTTTTTAGGGAACTATGTAAAATCAACATGTCTTACATTCTTTACTTTTAACAACTACATTGCCTTTCAATGTGATCAGTGAGTGTAAGAGTGAGTGATTGAATGTGTTTCTATTAAAATAGTAATAAGGTTTGGAAGAATAATATGATCATTAAAAAGATATAGTTTTAAATATTCCAATGCCCTTATTCAACTCCCCCCCACACACACACTTAGGGTGTCTCAGGTTCCTACAAGTGGTATCAGAACCAAAAGGTTTTTTATTACAGATCAAAATCTATATATGATTTGATTTATTTCATACATGGATTCTATGATGAAACTGCTATTTTTCAAAAGAAAAAAACATTGATTTTTTTGAATAAAGTAATTCTTACACTCCTATAGGCTTATGATAAGGAGTTCATGGAGTATATACATTGATATATTTATTTGACTAAGCCTAGTAAGAGAGTTAGAGATTCCATGATAGAGAAGATTCGTATTAAATATTTTCACATTGAAGTTTAAAATAAAACTACACATTATGATACTTAATTTTTGATACGTAAAACCCTATAAAAAGTTTATGAAAAATTATTAGAGGAAAAGGATTTTCTTATGCATATCTCAAGAGAATATTGAAAATCTATACTAGATGAGAAACTAGTGAACAAATATGATGAAGAATTATTTTATAAAAAAAAGTTAAAAAGAAAAATAGAATTAAGTGGAGTAATTCAGGGAAGTTAGACCCTCCAATGAATATAAGTATTAATATATTGTTAAATTAGATTCTAACATTGTTTTAGAGGACATATTTGGATTTAAAATTTACGATTCCCCCATAATAGTTGGAGAAGATTGTGATGTATTGGAACAGAAATAAAATTCAACTAGTTGCCTATTTGAATAATTATATTATAGTGACCAATACAATATCAAATACTTGTATGTGAATTTGTATCAATAGATAATAATACTTAAAGTTGATATTTCATTCATGAAAGGACTATCCATGGAAAATAAAAGGCTTAAGAAAGTAAATGTGGGCCTAAATTATGACATAATGAATATGGGTAACCAGATAAAAGAGAAAAGTGAACTACTTGATGAAATTATTGAAGAAATAAGGGAAAATAACCATGTATAAAGAGGTAAAAGAAATAATTATCCCTCTAAAGATGTAACTTGAAGAGAGTAGAAAATATAAAATAGAAATTGGATAAAAAATAAAATAAATTTATGCCTAATTAAAAGAGAATACTTTGATGATCATGAATCTTAAGTTAAATTCCTTAAAGGTAAAAAGAAGGTAAAAACCTATCCCATGGAATCATCATCAAGTGGATAGTGTAAAAGTTCAAATCTAAAATATATAAGTAAATATACTCCTCTTTCCAAATATGTAATAAAAGGCCATCAATGGAAGTTAGCATTGAAATTCTACATTTTTTGGAAAATTAAGACACATCATGAGTATATGTCTATAATACCAAGGGATTAAAAGAAGAATAAATTCTTCTAAAACAACATCTCAATAAATAAGTGACTATATAAGGTATGACTTTTATGAGAAATGTTTTATTCTCACTTACCATGGACAAATGGAAAAATATTTTAGCATTAAATGAGTTAGAAGTGTCATAAAAACCCTATATTCCTATAAAAATTAATAAATGTTTTAACTGAAAACAAATATATTAAAATATAATATTGATTTACTATTTTAGGGGGATATCAGGGAGATCATTGAAAGGTACACCATTCACCAATAATGTTTCACTCACAAATTATCTATTTGAAAAAAAACAAATCTTTAAGAGGAAGAAGGAGATGTGTCCATTTATGAGGAATATGGATGATCTTTTCAAGTAATGCTTTCCAATGATATGAAGGTCCAAAGTGACACTTATTTAAATATAAAATAATAGAAATGAGTTTTACCTATGTGGTTTCATAGATAAAACAACTAGGTAAGAGATGAAAATTGGTGAAAGATCCCTTTATGTTAGAGGAATCATGAAGAAAGATACATAAATATTGCATCAAATGAAGAAACTTGTATAGGTGGGATTAATATCAATATGGATATGGATCCTATGCCAAGAAAGATAAATAAATTTAAATAGAGATACTATAATGAAATATTCACAAGTGGTAGAAAAAAATAACCACCAGCAGGGCTTTGAAGAAAGTGGGAAACACTAGTTTAGTTTATCAAGACCCATTGTAATCCTTATCCTGGGAAAGTTAGAGGTATGTATCTCCCAATGTATATAAAATTTTTTAATATATTTTGAATATGGTGTTTTCTTAAGGTTGGATATGATCCATGGGGTGTGATGTGTTGAAATAGAACATATTATTAATATGAAAGGATATAAATGAAACAAGATGATTCAGATTTATTATTATTCATAATTTTTATTACGATTGGTCATAGTATCAAGAAAAAATATAAAATTTTCATACTAAGATGAATAATAAGAAATAATGTGGAGCCTTATCTAGAGTAAAAATAGCTGTGAAAGATATATTTAGAATTCAAGTGGTGTAAATCCATCATAGAAGAATAATTACTGACAACAGACATTTATCAAGTGGTGAATGGCCACCACAAGTAGAAGAAGAAATATTAGTAAATAAGTACATAAAATAATGTATTACAAGGTTATATTTTTATTTTACTAACATTGTGGGGCTATATATCTATTTTTTGTATACCTGGATGCTAGTAGATGAAAATATCATTAGAAAAAAAGGATCCCTATGTTGAAAAAAAAATCTCAAGATATGGTGTTGGGAGTAGAATGAATTTAGAGGGATTTTGTGAAGATGGAATGATTTTGTGTATCATGTATTATAAAAGGTTTTTTGAAAATTATTGGTATTAACTAATCCAACATATGGTATGTCTTACACACTTGTTACTTATTTTATATTCATTGATTGTTTAGTCTTATTGAGATTGAGATCATATGATGATTTCTTGAAAGACGTAATATCTCAAGTTTTTATTTTTAAAGTATATTTAAGAGTAAGTGAGTTCCTTGGAAAGCATTAAGATGTTTAAATTAGTCTCTTTTTTCCTGCATTGAATTCTAAAGCAGTATTCTTAGAGAATTTTTTGATGACTTAAATGAAATGTTATGAATTCACTCATTCGAATATTTTATGGAAATGAATCTAGGTATGGAAGAAAATATTTAGTGTTTGATGGATGAAAAATATGGAATTATTACATTTTACAAGTGGTTTAGTGACTAAAATGAAAAATATATAAGTTTCTTTATACAAAAATGGGTATCATCAAGTAAAGTCATGGTTTAAGTATAAATATAGAGAATCTATCTGAATAGAAGTACAAATAAGTGATAAATGGTCCCTATAGTCATTCTGTAAGTGTTTGATCAAATACATGTGAAGATAATAAAAGGATCTAAATGTTGAATAAATTTGGTGTCTTTGAAAGTTTTTTGAAGTAGCCCAATATTTTTAAGGTAAAAAATTCAAATGGTTGATAGAGAAAATATGTTTCTAGATTTCAAATAATAGTGTCTTATGGGCTCAGAATAAGTAGATCAGAAAGGGTAGAACAATCTCTCTTTATCTAGATTTTAAGAAATTTATCTTTCCCTAAAAAGACTCTTAAAATTATTATTGAAAAAATAGATAAAGGGGGTGAAAATATGATAGAGTTACCCTCGTGGAATTTAATAATATAGGGGGTTGAACTTGAATGTAAATATAGGTAGGATTAACCTTTTAATTTTTATTATAAAAGGGGGATAGAATATTTTTGGAGTCCCTTTTTATTTTTATGTAAAAGTTGTAATAAATAGATAGGTCATAAATTCATATCCTTAAAGGTATTTGATATATTTAGAGGTATTTGATATATTTTAGGGAGAATTGATTCATGATAGTATTGTCAGTGAAATAAAAATGTGGGGGACGTTAAAACCAAAGGAGTTTAGTGTTGGATTTGTTATCAATCATTGTATCTATTGGAAATCATTGAGGAATCATTCACATGAAGACCTGGTAATGTGAGGATGTTCATTTAATACTTGAAGAGGAAGTGCACATGGAATCACTTATGGATTTATGCATAGATACACCTTTATATCTCTTTATACCAAGTAAATGTCTTTGAAGATGATGTGACTTGATTTGAAGAATTTTGTAGTTGAACTAAGAAGGATGAGTTATATTATGGATGTTGAAAGAAGAATTCATGATGTGATTAAAATTATTATTTCATGACTGAAGATGATGTACAAAAAATAACAGTCTTTTTTTGTAAGTATTTTATATAGGAATAAAAAAATTATGTTGGTTCATAAGGTTTTTTGATTTGTAAAAATTTAGTAAAAGGGGTATGTAATGCCATGAAACTAAGGTCCACATTGTGATATGATAATGACATAAATTTTATTAAGTTCTAAAGACCACTAGACTCTATAAGTGTCATTAATGGAATATAAAAAGGGTTATTAGTGTCATGTTCTCATGCATCACATAATGATTGGATTTCATAAGGTTTTTTTTAAACTTATGTAAGGTTCATTTGATTATAACATAAGGTTCTATACTTTTTCAGATTTAGTGTTTCATGTTACACATTGTGACATAGTTATCACAACATGAAGGATGTTTAGAAAATTTAGGGATTATCAATATTTAGTGCTCACTTAATGGAAATAATGTTGTGTTGTGAAATATTATTAGGTAAAATAAGTGGTTTTGGAGATATTATGCTCACACCAGGAAAATCATGTTGCATCATGATGGGTTGTATCATAAAATATTATTGAAGGAGAATGCGCTAAGACACACATCCATATAAAAGATACAAGGTTATAATTGTTGACTCAGTGGTTATTTGTTAATGAAATAGGAGTACACACCACAAAAAATAAACTCATTTCATGACACATTAAAAGGTATAAAAAAATAAAAGTATCGCTCTTGATTTTTTGACAATTAAAGAGAAGATATTCTATTAAAAAAATTGGATCCAATTATTGATTGGACACGAAACTATAAATTATATTATCATGTCATGAAGTAAGTGAAGTCATGAAGTTAACACCATAAAGTATTGATTTCAAGAATAACTTACAGGTTATACTAGAATTTAAGTATAATCTAATGGAATTAGATTTTAGGAATTTATTCAGTTAAATTGGAACTTTTATGACCACATTAAATTTTTTGGTTCACCTAGAGTAATATTAGATGAGTGGAGTACTAAGAATCAATACCAACCCTCAGATTAATATTTTGTTATAGGGAGTATATAAAATTATTGTATCACTCCTGGAAAAATATAAGTGGGTCAAATATCAAAGATCTAATTTAGATAAATAGAATAGGTGAGCTTGGTTATATTAATAGATCCAATTTATAGGAATAAGTATATGGGAAAAATAATCTTATCTTTGTTACAACTAATTCAGTTCCTTAATAAGAAACTTGAGATAATAAGAAGGGTTTAAACTACAACATCTTTTCAAAAAGAGAAAGAAGGCAATAAGATAATTTCAAATATGGAATTATCTACACTCATAAGAATGGGAGGCTACTGATATGATTTCAAGGAAGAAATTGATTCAACCCTCACATCAAGTTGTTGATCACATCTAGCATAGAATAATGGAATCATAGTGAAATGAAGAACAAAGGTGCATCAGATGAGGAGAAATGATGCAAGTAGATACTTATATTGAATGGATATAGACCAATATGTCCTTTAAAATTTTA
This sequence comes from Viscum album, assembly GCA_963277665.1. Lineage (NCBI taxonomy): Eukaryota > Viridiplantae > Streptophyta > Magnoliopsida > Santalales > Viscaceae > Viscum > Viscum album. Next base: position 1,665,382,185 of record OY728127.1, read on the forward strand.
AGAAGACACATAAGTCTATAAATTGTTTGAGAATTTTCTTGATTCCCTTCATGGATAGATAATTAGAGTGAGTGCCCCTAGATCAGCAATGTACCTTTCCAAAACTACTGAAAAATATATATTTTGTAGTTTTATCACCTTTTACATCTATAAAGCATTGGTATATACTCCATGTATTATCCATTTTAAGTGAATGAATTAAAATTATTGTGTTTAGTGTGATTTAATTTCTATACCTCCATTTATATTTTCATTTGGCCAGTGAGGGTATGAAAGTGATATTTAATGTGATCTTACTAACAATATAATAAGATCTAGATAACTAAGAGGCCCATAAAAAGGAAATAAAATTAAATCTACCAATACTCAGATTCACCCCACCCACACACACACACACATTGGGTTTCCTAGGTTCTTATAAATTTTCTTTATCTTAAACGAATGAATTATAACACCCATCATCCTTGCTATTTTATAGTAATTAGGTAGTTAAATAGCCTCCAAGGGTTATAAATTCATGTTACAAAATAGAGTGTTATATCATCTGTATGATGCAATTTATATCATAAAATATGATTCCCAAGACATTGAAGGTGATATTGTAGTTCATGGTTATCTATCATACAAAATAATTTATAGTAATCCACTAGAAATCCTAGGCCATAGAACCTAGTCATAAAATGTGATATCATATCTAGGTCTAGGGTTCAAGTCCCTAGGAGTTCTTTATAGTTTTAAGTGTTGGATTTTCATTGTATTTCTCCCCCTTTGCAACATATTTATAAATTATGAATTGAATTATATAATATATAAATATTTTATAATTATAGAAAATGTATTTTAGGATATTAATTTAATTTATAAAGTTATTATAAATTAATTAATTAAACAAATGATTACAATTAATTATTAAGTGTTTTTTAAACATTTAATAAATAAATATCCAATTGTTTAAATTCCCAAAAATCATTAATCAGTGCGGGCTTGAAACTGTATAAAAAATATTTGTTATATATGATGTAGGTTTAAAGTTCATTTACTTAGTAAATAATTTATAAAGTGTTTATAAAATATAAAATAATATTAAATATAAAACTATTTAAATATTTTTATGAATATTTTATAAATTTATAAACAAAATGTTTATATGAAGGCCTTATTTTGGAAAATTTTATTTAATCCATTACAAAAGTAGTTTTTTATGTTCATTTTATCTGATTATTTGAATAAATTCCAATATGAGATCTTTAATTTATGTAAATTATTTACATAAAATGTGAAATTTGTATTATTCAATGATAAAAGTGTTCATAAATTATTTTATATTATGAAATGTGAAGGAATTCATATTAAGACCCTTTTAATGATAATATGAGAAATTCATATTTGATAAAATTGAATTTTTCATGTTTATTTGTTCTAAAAGCACCAAAGTGTTTATAATTTATTAATGAATTATTTAAGAAAAAATATTTCATGTACAAATATATTATATTATCATTAATTATTATATTCCCTATTTTATTCATAGATATAATTTTTATATTATGATTGGATATATGCTTTATTTTTAAGAGTTAAAATACTTTTATAAATTTTCATACATGCATAAAAGAGTTATATTCTAGTTATGATAATTGATTTATTTTTATTTTACCTAAAATCTATATTTTTTATGTGTTGTGTAAATATTTATACATCAGTAAGTTTTCAAAATATTTATTTAGTGAATGGAATAGGATTTCAAACTAAATCATTATAATCATTCATACATATAAAAAGAATAACATTTAATAATATACTAATATTCAATCCCATAAAAAATACTATGTGTTAGGTTCCTTCAAAAGTGAAACTTGTTAGGGCCTTGATAATCCAACTTGGTATCCCATTCCAAATATGGGTTCCCCTATATTATCTTTTATAATTCAAGAAAGTAATGAGATGACCATATCCATGAGTTTCGTCATTTTTGGTGTATTCTTTATGTTACACTTAGTTGGGAAACCCTAACCATTAGAATACTAAAATAATAAAGTTGAGAAAATCCATATGAAGGATTAGTGGAAATAATTATCCACTCAATTATCTAAGAGTCATATATGATATGATTTATGTGATTGTATATAAAATATATTCATGGATTATTTTCATGCATAAATAGTGTAATCCATGATGATTTATTGGTTTTTTTCCACTAAAGGGGATTTAAAAGGGGTCATCATTTTAGTTGGGGAACATTTAATAAAATTAATTATTAAATGAATATAAAAAATGATACGCATTCAATTAATGCTTATGTTTTCAATAAATGAAAATAAAATCATCATTAAACATTACTTTGAGATAAATATTATTAAGAATAGGAGTTTAATTTAACTTATTAGACTATGGAAAATATTAAGAATTATTATTAAGAAAGAAGAAAAATTATATGTGTTTGAGTAATACCTTCCTAAATAGTCATCTATTAATGTTTTTAAACAAGTTGATAAATATAATTATTAGAGGAATATAATGAATTAGATTCAAGAGTATCAAAGAAAACTTTAGTCTCAATACATATACTTAATATGATGGGTTATGTTAATGACTTGTAGATACTAGAGGGTTACTTTAAGGCTTCTTCTAAATATAGAATTAATTTTGTTGTAATCATTGGAAATGTTACAAAAATATGTATTTATTAAAGAAATGATTACCCTATTTTATCAAAGTGTTTATTATAGTTGATTAAGGCCTAAGATATTTAGGATCATGTATTGTGTTGGCTATATAGATGGGTAAAAGTTTAATATATAAAAAAATTGGATTATAATGATCCACATCATTAAATGTTAGTGAATTCGGGTTGAATTTTATTATATGGATTAAAATATAGATTTGGGAGATGTTATCTTGTTTTAAATGATGTATGAGAAGTTTTGAGATTTGTATCTTTGTGGAAGAGTGTCTAGATCGAGTTCTTGAGCATCGGTGGAGGGAATTCTACTGTAAGTAGAGGTCTCACTGTGACCTGAATAGGTCACACCATAATGGTTCTTGGTCAAGTATCAGGCACCCTATTTGGGGGTGATCACCCAATGACCTAGGTGGGTCACATCATGATGGTTCTAGGTTGATAGGTAGCCCCTCTTCTTGGGGACGTTCATTCTGCAACCCACAGGGGCCACATAGTGATCTAGTTAGAAAAGGTTGTATTATAGTGTGACCCTCATGGTCACAATGTGGCCTTACTGTAGGAACCTTTTTAGGGGGTCTTTTAGTATTTTTATAGGGGATCCTATTTTGTACCCCCTCAGGATCTCCTACTCTTGGTCACTCAAAAGAGAGGATACTATACCTTTTGGCTCTCCCAAAAACATCCCTTGTATCTCTTTCAATCTAGGTTGTTTGGGAGAGGTTTTTTAAGTGGATTTTGGTTAATATCACTCCCCATATCCTCTTGTTCTCCCCCTTTGTTCACTTCTAATTTTGGTTCATCCTCTTGGGTTTGAGAGATATGATTTCACTAGATCATGGTGAAATCATCCTACATGATGTGTCTTTCATGTGAATATTGTAGAATAGGTCCTATAAATAGGTATTAAAGATTTCTTTCATCATTTTACATGAGTTATATTTCCCTGTGGATTTATTTAGTAATTTTAGTTAATTTTGGTGAAATTGTATTTGGATGTTGGTAGTTAATTTGGAGATTTTTATGGCTTAGGTATGAGTTCAAGTTGGGAGTATACCACACCTCATTTCTTGTGGTTTTGGTGTCATGAGTTCACCTAGTGAATATGAATTTATTTATAATGTTGTGGGTTTTTAGTTTTAATTTTTTTTATTAATTTGAAGGATTTTATTATTGAGATAGGTGATCATGGAATCAGAGGACATCGATATAGGTGTGGGATCAAATTATGAATTTATAATTGAGGTAGGTTTCTATGACTTTATTAATTCCCTTTCCCATTTATTAATTTTATGTTTATGTTCCATTATTATTATTATTTTCAGCATGTTTAATTCCTTTTTTTATCTCTCTTATAGATTGGGATGAGCTCACATGAGCCTAATAGTCAACATAGACTATATTTTTTCTAAATGGTTCAATGGTGGAACCATGGTCAAAAGAGTATAAATGGAAATATTTACGGATTTCATGGTGGTGTGTATTGTATTTTATAGATCAAGAGGTTTAGATTTTTAAAATGTAATTTTAAAATGGGGTTGATTTAAATGGTATTATTTCAAAAATTGTTTTGAAATGATTTTTCAAATTTAAAGTGGTTTTTCTAAAAAAATGATGGTATTTTGGCAATAATTCTATCATGGGTAATCAATGATATTTTACCTTTTGTAAATAATTTGTAAATAATATTTTATTTTATTTTATAGAAAATATAAAAGGTCTAGTATAGGTTGTTTTGGACCATTTGACCTCACATGGGTGATGCCTTTTTTTATAAAGGTTATATGATTGATATTCTCCTAGTTGTGATTTTGTTGATTGTTTTTTTAAAATAATGATGAACAATTGTGAGTGTTATTTGATGATTTTTGGATTTTGGTGTTAAATCCCAAGTTTGGTTGTGAGGTTTTTACGGATCCCTTAGAGGGTAGAGATGGGTAAATTGACTTAAGTCTAATGGAACTATGCTAATTTGATGAGGTTAAGAGGGGATTTAATCTTAGGTTATTTCATAATATAGTGATTTATTCAAGTAAATATAGAGCCTATCTGATAAGAGAATAGTGTGGTGTGTTGGAAATGGCTAGAAACCAATGACTGGAGACTGGGATAATCTTGAGGTGATAGGCCTATGAGGCTCGATGGGCACTTAGGATTATTATGGGATAGGGGGCTAGGTCTTGGGTGACTAGAAGAATGTTATGAGCTATTAATATTGTGGGATGGGATTTTTTACCTGTTTTTCCCCATCATATGTATTTTATAAGATATAGAACTCAGAATAGTCAATGATAGATCTAGATTCCTAACCTCGCCTTGATTGAAAAGGTGTTAGAAAAACCCTATGTTGAGTTAGAAGGTGATGGTTGGGATGTGATGTATGAACATACCATGAGTGATAAGGTATTTGTAACATCCCTTTATTTCCCTTGTAATACTTTTAAATATATTAAGAAATATTTTCAAAGCTAAACATAGAGACTGTGTGAGATTTTGAGGCCAGAGGAGGTTTGGTATTAATTTTATAAAAATATTAAATATATTATATCATGAGCATGATGTTTTTCTAAAATAATATAATTAATCTTGAAAGGTGTCTTGTATGGGAAATTTTAGACTTCTGTTGAGTATGGAATGCGGGTTTTACCCTAGATAGGATTAAATCTTGTGTGCATTGATTGTTTGGCTTGAGAGAGGTCCTGAGTGGAATATTAAATAAAAAAATTAATGTATTTATTTATTAGTTATTTATTATTCATGACATGGATCCCTCTATATAACTTTGGTCATACCAAATTTTAGTGTTATCCACATAACCTTGGATATTTGTAAGGAGATCATGGAGGATCATTATTAGGAATCAAGATCATGGATAAATGATCAGAGTACCGCAAGGTTTTCCAACAATAGTGAAGTTTGTATATCTCACCGACAATAATAACACAAAATCATTCTTCATCAGCGATTGATCCAAACCTAAGGTAGGATTTTTTTTATTCTATTTTTTTATTATCCCATGTTTAATTTCAATCAATTCTTATAGCATTTTGATTCATGATTCAACAGATTATTTACTATTGATGTTATTATCTTCCTAAAATCTTGAAATTAATATTACCTTGTTTATTCCACTTTTTTCATCATTACTATGAAAAAAATAGATTCTAGCAAGAACATTGTTGATGGTTCACTCCACATGTATTTTATTCTTTTATTCTCCATTCTACATGAAACTATCATTGGTATTTCATTTGGCCAAATATTCGACAAATACCCAGTGAACTATCATTGTGAAAACGGTCTTTGGTGCAATGGATTCATTAGCATGGGTTAGATATCAAGATCAATGATTTTTTTATAGTGAGAAATGTCCATGGAGGAATGTGTTTGGATTTAGAGATCCTTGGTGAATGGGTTTTGGCATCTTGGAATGGTGGAGATACAGGTGATGAAGTCAGGGAGAATTAGTGGCTTGAATTTGGCCATCGGTGATGATAAGGTTTGATCAACCCAGATCCTTGATTTCTGGGAAATATTGGTGGTAGAACCTAAGGTGTTACTAGAGAGGGCATACACATGATAATTTATATATTTTCTACAAAATTTATGAATACATAACATATATTATGAATAAAAAATGTTGTGTAGTCCCCCTTCAGCAGCGCCATGGTTTCCATGCATAGAAAAATATAACACATTGAGTGACATGTGTCACATGTCATGTGACCCATGGATAGTGGTTCAGAATGTACCCTAGGGGTAAATGATCATGGAAATGTCCAGAAACATAGGAACTACCATATTACAAGGGTACGGCCCAGTATTTGGACATGGTCATGTACTTAGACACGGTTAGGTACACGAGAATGGACATAGTACACAGGCATATCCCAAAGTACACAGTCATGAATAGAATTACACAGAAATGGGATAGTGGCATGCTGAGTAATGACCTAAACTCTATATTCCATGTAACCAAAAAGAAATGTTGTGTATGTGGAGAAGAGCATGTCGTTTGATATGGAAATACATGAGTAGTTTTGGGGTAGTAAAGACATGATATATACTAGTAGTACACCCGATGTACTTTTTCTAAGGAAATTTGATACCCTTCACATCATCATTTAAAACTTTTATTAGTTGGTTTCATTCCTTTTTTCCATATCTCTAAGGTTATAGTGCGGCATTTCATTCTAAGCATAGGATTGTGATCCACTCTACGGGATCAGTCTCAGATATAGTTTTCATTAATCCCTCTGTGAGGCCTAGGGTGGGATCCTCTATCATATATTCTTTCTTGGGTGGGGTTTGAGGAATCACTGTGACTAACTTAAACTAGAATATGATCTCCTACTTTTCATATTATTCTATATTGGGTTTTCAGTGTTCCCCATTATCCCTAGGTGTGATCCCCTATTTGTGTATCGGTCTATTCAATATTTTAACTTGTAATTCTTCATAGAAAGTCCTAAAAATAATGAAATCCCAGATGTGATCCATCAATGTTATCATGGATTGTGGTGTGGGATCTCCGGGATGAGCATTACCTTGAATCCTCAAGCATAATTTCTCGTATGGAAGTATGGTTAACACCTCTTTGAGTATTGGAGTCTATCATGAGTATATTAGCAGTATTATTCTTCTTGTTATATCTCTTATACTAATCGATATTAATTCATGGTGATGAGATGACTACTCTCTTAATGTTATATGTTTGGTGATTTTGGACTGTCCTATAGGGTATTTTTATACTCACCCCTTCATGGGATCTTCCCACCCATGTCATGTCTTATACATATGGAATGAATTTTGTTGGAGCCCTAGGAGGACTACGAGAAGGAAAAACATAGTGATCTAGATAGACTGTGATTTATAAAAAGTGTTGTATTTGATAGCATTCCCCTCCAACTTAGCTAGTTGGACCCTTTTTGTAGTTTTTTTGGTTGTCTTGTATTTTGGCCCTTTATGTTTTTCAGTGCTTTTTTTATACTATAATGTGTGATAAATATCATGAATGAATTATGGTATCTATTTTATTTTACCTTTTATCATTGTATAGGTATTATGAGATGTGTTTGTGCATACAGAAACCTTAGTGTAAGGCCTCTCATGTGTGTGATATGCCTACTCGACATTGTTCTCTTTCCCCTGGATTATTGGAGGTGGGATTGGGGTGTCGTATTTGGCTTACTGTTGGCTAGCCAAGCCCAGGTGGCTCAAGTCATGATAGAGTGGTATCAGAGAAGTTTTCATCTTAGGAATATAGTTTTGATATTTTATAGCTATGAGATTTTTTTTGGAACTAGGTAAATAGTGTTAAAGTGTTTCATGTTTGGACCTTTAGACAAACACTCTGTATTGGTGTGGCGGTTGATGTATCCATTCATCGGGACTCTGATAACCTACTTGTTGACTTAGAAAATGTAGGCAATGGTTATATGGAAAACATTTGTACATGAATCATATAGGAATAGTTTTTTGTTTATATTTTCTTCTTGAGTCAGATCCCCAGATATACTCTTTGATCATGGTATGTCATGTATCATTGTATAATGTTTTCACAATGACATCCAGTGAGGTTTCCACACTAAATTCAAGAGTATAACCCAATGGATGATAAGGCCTCTATGAAGGGGACTGGTCATGAGGTAGTTTTCCTTCCTTGTGGATAGTATATGGTGGTTCCACCCATTGATCAGTACATAGACTCGCCACTAATGGCTCAGGTGGATTCATCATGTTAGGGTGAGGTGTGGATGGATCTTTTTGTGTTGGATGATTATGAATATGGTTTGAGCATGTATCATGAACTTCCATGTTAATGATGTATTGGGATCTAGGGTGAGAAGGACCCATTGATATAAGGTGTGAAATTCAGGTTATGGGATAGGAGGTTGTGTCATTCTTAAGGACCTCAGGGATAGCTCTGTCCACTGAGGTAGAGGCATTGTTGTTCTTGTGATGTTCATGGACATATTGCATGGGATTTCCCTACCCATCCTATTACAGATATATATATGGTCGATGAACCACCCAAGAAGAGGAAAATATTGGATCATGGAGGTCTTAAAGGTGAAATACATTAAGAATGATTAGGTAGAGTGATAGGAGTTGGCTGGCACTTTGGTATATTTCTTCCAACACCACCCCCCAAGTGGTCTACCTTAGGCTTTGGGAGATGGTGCTTAGGAACATGGGAAGTTGTGGTAACTTGAGTCTTATGACCCAAAGTATCTAGGAGGGATTCAAGTTATAATCTATTTACTTATTTATTCAGATATAGTATTGATGGACATGGGTGTGAGACACTCTTTCCTTGATACATATCTTGTTGAAAACCTAGATCTTCCCCATGAATGTGATGAATCATCCTTTATGGATAGACACTCCTACTAGAGGGAATTCAGTGATCACACATTTATGCTGGTAGTGTGACTTAAATCTTAGAGTGGAGATATTCTCATGGGTAATTTTTGTAACCAATATGATAACTTATAATTTCATCCTCGATATGGATGGGATCTCTGTAATTCATGAACAAATTGACTATCTTAGATGGAATTTTTAGTGAGTCCACCCCAATGGGACAAGGATTTCCTTCACCAAAGAGAAGTAAATATAGGAAGAGTGGGATGTTTTCATGTGTAGGGGATATAGACAATTACTCACTAGTTGGAAAGAATTACCCTTGGTGTAGTGGATGTTGTGATGTTTTATTTCCCTACAATGGTGGTGGAGTATGAGGATTTATTTAATGGGGACATGTTGGGATTAAATCCCCACCAAGAGATTAATTTATATATATACTTACATCTAGGGATGGTCGATGTCTACACTTGTATATCAGAAGGCTCACATATAATTTCATGAGATGATGTTGTAGTTTGGGGATTTATAGAGAAATGGCTTTTTCAGACCCAGTTTATCACTCTCGAAAACCCCCGTATTGTTCACCAAGAAGGAATATATGAGCTTGAGGTTATGTGTGCATTATCTTCACCTGAATTAGGTGATCATAAAGAATAATTATATGATTTATATAATTGAATACCTCTTTAAATAGTTGTGAGGGGTGAGATGATTCTTAAAGATATACCACATATTAGGTTATCACCAGCCCCGAGTATGAGATGAGGACATACAGATGACAGTATTCTAATTTCACTATGGTCATTATGATTTCTTGTTAATAACTTTCAGTGTGATAAATTCCCCATTAGTGTTTTTGAGACTCATGAATTGGATCTTTTAATATTTCTTGAGCCAGTTTGTGGTGGTCTTCATCGATGACATTCTAGTGTACTCAAAGTTAAAAGAGGATAATATGAGGTACCTGATGATGGTCCTAGACATATGCTCAGAAAACTATATTTATGGGAATATCTCAAATTTTTAGTTCTGGTTTTGATAGGTCTACTTACTGGGACATGTCATCTTAGAAGAGTGAGTATTTGTGGACCAAGCAAAGGTTGAGACATTGTTAGCTTAAGATCCACTCAAGAGCATGACTGAGGTATGTAGCTTCCATGGGATGGTAGGATACTATAAAATATTCTTTCTTTATTTCTCCAAGATATCATCACCCTTTAATGCATTGAATTGAAAGTGGAATCCTTTTGGGGATAGAGAGGTGCTATTAATCTTTTTAGGAGTTATGGTAGAGGTTGATGAGTGCCCCCATCATGAGACTGCAAGAGGAAAGTGTTGAGAACATAGTGTTATGTGATTCCTCTAGAAGTTTTCTTGGAAGTGTTCTAATTTATAGGTGGGAAATGATCTCCTATGGGTCCCATATAATGAGACAATATGAGAAGAACTACATGAACCATGATCTGGAAATGGTAGCATCAGTATTCTCCCTAAATATGTTGAAACAATATATTATGTTTAAGGGATTTATCACCTATTCTGACCATAATAGTCTCAATTATATCTTCTCATAGAAGTATATTAACTTTATATAGAGGTGATATATTTATTTCCTCCAAGATTATTACTTTGAGATATTATATACTCTCAGGAAGGGAAACTTGGTGGATAATGCTCTCAGTAGAGGATCATGTTTATAGTTTTTGACTGAGGCTTCAAATTAGTTATCCTCATTTAAGTTTTATATAGTGGAAAATGACGGTGATTCCTTCCTCCAAAAAATTTTTATTACCCTTCCATGTCTATAGTGAGTTAGGTAGGATCGTCTTTGAGATACTGATTATGAGACATTTTATATTCAGATATCTAATGGACATGCTCTTGATATATTTTTGAAGGTAGGGATTGCATCATCATTTTAATAGGATGAACGATGATACCTGTGATTCTACATGAGGAGGTTCTGAGTTATTTTCATACATCCTACTTAATGATGCATCTAGGTGAAACGAAGATGTATGAGGACCATAGGAATTAGTTCTGGTGGTCAAGAATTAAGAAGTGTGTAGCAGAGTTTGTCTCTCAATGCCTCATTTATCAATAGGTAAAGGATGAGAACTGAGTTATAGAAGGTTTAACTCAACCCCTTGACTTGCCAGGGTGGAAGTGGGGTGGTATCTCTATGGATTTTATGATGGGACTCACATGATCATCTAGAGGACATGGTGCAATATTGGTGATTATAGACCAACTCTCCAAGTTGACCCACATCCTAGATATCCAAGAGAATAATTCAGTTAAAATATTAGTATGCCTTTACATGCAAGAAATAGCCCGGATTCATGGAGTTCCCTTGAAGATAGTTTCTGACCATGATGCTTTATTCACATCATGATTATATAGATAATTTAATGAGTCTTTTGGGATTGAATTGAGTTTGATCATGGAATTTCAACCCTCGAAATATGGTTAGACTAAGAAAACCATTCAGGTTCTAGAAGACATGTTGTGGGATTTCATATTGGAATTTGTACATAGTTAGGAGGATCAACTACCCTTAGTTGAGTTTTCATACAATAACAGATACCATTCCTCCATCGTCATGGCACCATTTGAGACCTTGTATGGAAGACCCTTCAGGTTACCACTATTCTAGACTGATCTAGGGGGGTCTATGCATATGGTTCTAGAGTTGGTGAAAGCTATGATAGAGAATTTGTAGATTATCCAAGAGTGGATAAAGACTGATTATATCTCTTAGAATTCTTATATGGGCCAATGATGGAAGACTTTGGGGTTTGAGGAGGGAGTCCATATGTTCTTATAGGTATCACCTCAATGTAGATTATATATATTTGGATAGGTTAAAAGTTATCTATGAGATTCATTGGAACTTTCCAGATATTTCATAGGTTTAGAGAGGTGTGATACCACTTGTCCCTACTGTCATAGTTAGATCGGGTACATGATGTTTTCCATGTTTTGCAGCTAAGTAGGTATGTGCATGACTAGTCGCAAGCTATCGACTAGGGAAGGATAGAAATAGAGGATAGAGATACCTTAATAGAGTACCTAATAGAGATCAAGGATTTGCATAAGAATATCATTCATTGTAAATATATTCCCTTAGTGCATGTTTGGTGGCGGCATGGAAATATTTAAGTGAGAACTTGGGATCAGAAGACCCATATGAAACCCCAATACCCTTATCTTGTTCGAGTAGGATTTTTTATTTTCAAGATGAATATCCCTATGTTGGAGAGAATTTAAAATCCATGTATTTATCTTTTAAGACTTTAAAATATATTAAAAAAATTTTTTAGAGCTTGACACAGAGTCGGTGTGAGATTCTGAGGCCCAGGGAGGCTCGGTATTGATATAATAATATTATTAAATATATTATATCAAATGCATTATTTTTTATGAAATAACAGAATAAATCCTGAATGGAATCTCATATGGAAAATTTGATACTAATTTTCAGTCTCAAATGTATTTTTTACACTAGGCGTGACTTAATCTTTGTGCACGTTGGGTGTTTGGATTAAGAGAAGTCATGGGAAGAATATTAAATGATGAATTTATTTATTTATTTATTTATTAATCATGACCTAAATCCCTCTATATAATTATTATTATATCAAAATAATAGGGTCAGTTTCATAACCCTATAAATTTGAGTGGAGATCATGGAGGAGTGGTGGTGGACAATGGGATCATGGATCAATAATCAGAGTACCGCAAGGATTGCCAGTGGAGTTTGTGGATCTTGCCAACAACAGTGACATAGAACCATTATTCATCAATGTTTGATATAAAACCTAAGGTGGATGTTGTTTTATTGGATTTATCCTTTTTTTATCCTTCATTGAATGTTAATCAAATCTTCAAATAATTTTATCCTTAGGTTGATGGATGATTTACGGTTGATGTTTTTATCTACCTAAAATCTTATAATTGATATTGCCTTGTTTATTCCTCTTTTTTCATCATTCATATTAGAATTAATCGAGTCCAAAATAAACATTATATGAGGTCCATTAATCATGTTTTTGTTTTATGCATTTCCCTCCTGATTATACATGTGATCGTTGTCTGTATTTTTTTTGGATGATGATTTGAAAAATACCCGGTGAATGATCATTGAGTAATTAATATTTGGGGAGATATATTTTTTACCATGGGTTTTAAATAAAGATAAATGATAATTTTTTAGTGTGTGATAAAAATGGAGGATTGATTTTCGATTTTTAGACCCCTAGTGCACCGTTTTTGGCATCTTGACATGCCAGAATGATGGGTGACGATTTTTGGGAGAATCAGTGTCTGGAATCTGGTCATTGGTGATGAAAAGGTTCAGTCAACCTAGATCAATGATTTTTAGGTGATATTGGAGGTGTAACCTAAGATGAAAGTGGTGTGGGTGGATTTATGAATCTTTCTTGTTTTTTGGTAAAATTCCTAACTACATGACATATAGTCTGAAGAACATATGTTGTGTAGTACCCCTTCTGTGGTGCTAGGGTTTCTATATAGAGAAAAATATCCTATGTCATGAGACATGTGTCACACACCATGTGACCCATGCTTGGAAACTAGGTGTGTACCCAAGAGGTACATGGTAACGGACATGGCCAAGCACATGGGAACAACCACAAAACATGGGAATGACTCGAAGAACATGAACATGGCCAAAAGTACATGGGTACAAGCTATAAGTGCATTGAGTGCTATCCCAAACTCTATAAACCATGTAACCTAATAGAAATTTCATATATGTAGAGAAGAATACGTCATGTGAGATGGAAAGGCATGGGAAGATCGAGGGTAGGAAAGAAACTATGTGTACTACCAATACACACCGTATACATTTTCTAGAGATATTTGAGGCCCTCCATCTCTTTAGTTTAGACCAGTGTCAATTGGGTTCTTTCCTTTGGTTCATCTATATGATATTATAGCGAGGAATTACATCATGATCATAGGATTTTGACCCCATATTTAGGATTAGTCTTGGATATGGTTTTCATGAATACCTGCATGAGTCTTGAGGTGGGATCCTATAACATATCCCCTTTCCTGTGTAAGGTTTTAGGAATCTTCATGACCAACTTACATGGGTGTATGATCCCCTAATTAGTGGTTTATTCCATATTGTGTTTGTGGTGTCCCCCATGATTGTTGGGAGTGATCCCCTATATGTGCATCTATCTCTTTGTAATTCCATCATACACTTACTCATAGAGAGTCTTGGTGAGTATAAACTCTCAGATGTGAACCATTAATGATAGCATGAATTATAGAGTGAGATCTATGAGATGAGTGTTACCTTAAATACTCTAGAAGAATTCTATGGATGGCAGTATAGATGAAACCTCTTTGATACTAAGAGTCTATCATGAGTATATATGGGTTATTTTTATTCTTGATATGTATCATATTCTTATTGACATACCTTTGTGATGATGATCTAACTAATATCTTGATTCATTGTGTTTGGGGATTTTGTGGTATCCTACTGGGTATTTTTATACTCACTCATGCATGGGTTCTGCCAACACATCTCATACCTTATGAAGACTATATCCATTTGATGGATTCTTGGGAGGACTATGAGAATTTTGAGCATAGTGGTCTATACAAATAATGTTTTTTAGTTTGTGCTTCATTTGAAATCATTCCCCTCTTACTTAGAAAGTTGGACACTTTTTTCATTTTTGTGGTGGGCTTGTATTTTGGAACTTTATGCTTTCCAGCAATTTTTTCATACTCTGATGTGGGAGAGATGTTTTTCATGCAATATGGTGTCATTTTTATTTTACCTTTCATCATTGTAAGGGTATTTGTAAATGTGTCTCTGTGTGTGTGTGTGTGTGTCTAGGTACCTTAGGATGAGGCCTCCCATGTTTGTGATATGTCAAATCAACACTAGTCTCTATCCCTTGGTCTATTAGAGGTAGGCTTGGGGTGTCACACATGGCTTACCGTCAATTAGGTGGGCCCTAGTGTTTCAGTTCATGGTAGTAGTGATTGAAATAATGGCCTTAACTTGAGTGAGAAGGTATTATAATTATCTTCTTTGAGTGGGAAGGTTGGTATAAGTTTTCATGTGACTTTAGAAACTACCATGAGTGATAAGGTAGAGATCAGGATAGAGGACCATCCTTGAGTGAGAAGTCTTTTTAGAAACCTACCTTTAGTGAGAAGGGATGGTTCAAGAAATTATGTGAGACCTCCCTTAAGTGATATGGGATGGTCTAAAACTTGTTTGTGAGAAATCAATTGAGTAATTAGGGATTACCAGGGAACTTGAAGTGAGACCTACCTTGAAGGTGTGGTCTGAGTACTTCATGTGTTCCCAACCTAGATTATTTGGTTATCATTATGTTCTTGTAATGAATACCTATCATAAATATTTAGGTATGGTCAGAAATTGTAGCATGAGGTGATTCTTTTCATTCTAGAATAGAGAAGTAGGTATGGTCAGGTTTCTTGGTGTCCTGGTTAGCCCATGATGACCTGATATTTATAGTTTTATGTGAATTGTGTGTAATTTTTTGGGTGGGTGTGCTTCACAAGCACCACTAGCATTACTTATATTTATTTCATGAACATAAACTTGATCGCATCAGCATTTATTATTGTTGAGGCATTGGGGATTCTTGCTAGGTCATTGAAATCACCACCTACCTGTGTACCTGACATAAATTTTAATATATGTGGGTTCAACTTCATGTTTTCTCTCAAGAACATGTATCACTTGGGACTGGACAAATAGCATAGGTCTAGAAGTTTGTGGAGGGTAAGGCTTTGTCAGGTTAAAATATGTTTGTCAGCATTAAGGATGTGTAGTTTACTTTTAGTTATTATTTCTCATGTACCATCAAGTGTGTCATTGCTTTATTTTCTACTCCTGGTCTATTTTGATTGATGCATCATATAGACTATTTTACTTCTTTAAATTCTAGAATATGGGGGACCACTTGGACCCCTTTCATATATACCAATATTTTATGGATGTATTTTATATGGTTGGGTCATGAGGAATTTTATTTAAATTTAGACATCACCCTTAGGATTTATTTTATAGGTCATAGTCTCATCAAGGATATTTTAATCCCTCACTATTCTTCGGTAGAATCTGGGTTATGGGGAGGTGCAACTAAACTAACATATCACCCCCTGCTTGAGTGACATTTGAGAGATCTAATTTAGGGTGTCACAAATGGTATTATGGAATGTTTTTTTATTGGACTATATTAATAGTGGAGATAGTTTTTCATGAATCAATAGGTAGAATGAGTCCATTCCTAGTCAAAATTACATCAGTTGAAATCCATGTTTCCATGGTATATCTAGTTTTGGGATTAGTAAATCTTGGATGAGTGAGTTATTGGATTCATAATCCCATGTGTGATGGATGAGAATTGAGATTAGTCATAGGGCTTGGTTGAGAGCTGGTTAGTTTTCCATGAATCATGATAGTTTCATTCTTAGGGAATGATACATGAACCTATGGGAAATATTGTTTGAAATATTTCATTTTTGGAATCTAGTGTTAATTAAAGAAATTTATGAAATAATAAATGTTTTCTCAATTAAATTATATGGGGTGATTGGATTAATATGGATTCTAGGCACTTGTTTGAATTATTTTGATTGTGTTTGTTCGGCCTCTAAAGATAAATGATTTTTGGAATGTGTTATTCATGAATTACACAAATAAATGATATTTATGTGTTTTAAATAAGGCTGTGAGAAGTAAATTTAAAATTTTTCTAAGAATATGATTGATTTTATACTATATAAAATGTAAAATAGAATAAAACATTTCGGTTAGTATCTTGATTATCATGATAGGATGTATTCAAGTATAATCCCTTTATTTGGGATGATTGATGACGTGTTATTAATGATAAATATAATTACAAGTACATATGAAGAGGAAGTTTTTTCTACAACAGTTGTGAATTTTTTTAAAAGAAGTTGGCTGAAGTGAAGAGATATAAGAATGAATTTCAATGATTAAATACGCTAACTAAAAGTTGAGAGGAAGAAGAGAAATAATCCATGGTAACACCAAATGTGAAATCTATTATATCAAGTGATGAAGAATATTTGGATTATTTTAGGAGTTATTTTTTAGTGATTTATAAATACCTCTAAAGATTGGAAGATATTTTGACTTTATTTGAGAGAAATATGAAACTTTTTATAGAATTAGGAAATTGAAAAGGTATTGGACTCTATATATAATCCCTTAAAGGATGAATATGAGTCATTTGAGGATCCCTGTATGAGTGATTCTACGTACATATGAGTCATTATAGGTTGAATATGAGTCATATCTTAAAAATATACTAGTGAAAAATATGATTTCCATTCCACAGTTCATTATTCAATTCTAGTGAAAGAGTTCATGCACACATGTATTGAAATTAAAATGTAAATAAATCCACAAAATTTTTTAGAATATTTTTTGATATTTTATATTTACTAGAGAAGAAGGAAATACCTGATAATTTTAGAGATTCAAAAGGAATTATTAACCAGTAATTCAAATCAGTTTGAATGAAAAATAAATCATGAATTGATTCGCTAATTTAAATTGCTAGTTACTTCTACAGAGATTTGTGGAGTTTCTAAAATTCCATTTTGGAACCCAATGTTATCATTATTATTTGTGAATATATTTTTTAAATATAACAAGAAATTAATGATTGATGATATTTTGTGAGTATTGATAATTATTGTGTACCCTATATAATGTAGTATTGAAGAGAGAATAAGGATACTAAAGTTGGGAGTCATTTTGAAGAATAAGAAGAATAAGACTTACATTCCCAATCATTCAAAATATTAAAGAAGAACTAGATAATTGATTATCTAGATCTAGTTTTGTGACCTAAAGATCTAATAATTTATCTATTTAATTTTTTAAAGAATTTTAAAAGGGTATACCTATTAATCCAAACTATTTATGGAGGAAGATCAACATTATTTGGAAAAAAGCATCCAAGAGAAGAAGGAAGTCTTTTTTATTATGGTTCTTAACTTTTTAGTGTGGTAGTGAAAAGCTAAAAAATCTCCTATGGGATTTTGGAGTGAAAGATTAGAAGGAATCTAAGAATATAGGACTAGTATGGTCTTTTGTGTAACCACTTGGATATATGGTGGAAGAATTCATGATTGGGGGGACTAACCTATCAAAGTAATGAGTTAAATTTTCTTAAAAAAATATTTTAAATCTTTGTGTTTTTTTCATTATTTATTTCAATTTCAAACAAGGTTAGGGTGATTAATTTATATTGATTGGAAAAGTAATTTAACTGATATAAGAGGTTGAATTCAAAATAATATTTGTAAAAAGAAACCACTAATTCACCCCCCCCCCACACCAGTGGTCCAACTGAACCTTGTCTCTAAAAATGGTATTATAGATAATATATGTTACCTATAAATATCAAATAATTTTTTTAGAAGTAAGAATAAGAATACTATGAACAAAATATTTTACCTACTTTTAATGGAAGTAGCTACCACTATTAGAGGAATAAGATACTATCCTACCTTTTTTTATTATTCTTGGAGATAAATATGCTGCAATAATTTTTTTCCATCTATTATTGAGGTATCTTCAGTATATTTTTATAATAATAGAACTTTTCAATTTGATTTCAAAATCCCAAAATTCTATTTTTATATCTCTCTAAAAGGTACAAGAAAAAGTTAAAAAAATCTAATTTGTTAAGGATAATTTGTAAAAATTAAAGATTAGTTATGAAGGTAATATAAAATTCAAGGATTCCAAACAAAAATTTTTAAAGAGTAGATTTGAAGATATAAAAATGAATGATGATGAGAAAATTTAAGATAATTTTACAATATTCAGTGAGATTGAGATAAATATCTAGGCATTTTCTAAGAATTTGGATGATTCTACCATTATTAAAAAGATAATGAGAAATATTCTAGATAGATTTGATCCTAATATTTTGACTTTAGAAGATGGATAATATCTATAAGATAGATAATATCTAGAAGATAGATAATATCTAGAAGATAGATAATATCTAAAATATAGATAATATCAAGAAGATAGATAATATCTATAATTAAATGAGCTTTATAATATACTCATTTATTATAAAATTTGAAAGGATCCATCTTTCAAGAATAAATCAAAAGAAGTGATGGATTTTGAATCCATGATAAAGGGAAAATGAAAAGATAGATATATTGAATAATCTAGTGATTCTAAAAATGATTAAGGTGATGAATATTTTAAAAATGTTTTTTCTCTTATATAAAATATGTTTAAGAAGTGAAAATAGAAAGGAAAGGGAAAACAACAACTAAGGTGTCATAAATTTAATATAATTGGACATTTTAAAAACAATTTCTCAAATAAGGACATGTAACTAGATTCTAGTTTTGATGAGGAATATTAAAACCCTAAAAATATAAATGGGGTAAGATAAAGAAGAATAATTATAATATAAATATAATATATTTGATTATAAATAAATAAAAATATGACTCAATAATTCAATCAAATGATAAAGTTAAATTTTTTTCATATTTAGTGATATTTTAATATATCAAATAGTGATGATGGATAAGAAAATACAGACCTAGAATATAGGTTGAATGATGATTTAGAAATATGTCTTTAAAAAAACATAACTCAATAAGGATAAAATAAAGATAATAAAAAAGTAGAATAAGACCGGTCAGGAAAATGGTAATTTTATCAAGAAAAAATATTATTACATTGATGAGATTAGGTCATGCACTATAAGAGTGGTTGAGCAAGAGATGATTCTTAAAGATCTTTAAAAAACTCAACTGTTAAAGGAGAAGAACTAGTTGATAAATAATTCATGTTTCTTGCATATCAAAGTTATTTTTAGAAGATTAAATAAGACTTCTATAATTCTATTGAGGTTAAAGGTTTATCCTCATAAGATAATCAGAATAAGGGTTCTAATAATCAAGGAAAATAAATATTTAATCAAAGTGAATATGTTATTTCTAATAGTGTAGGTTACAAAAATAAGTTTTAATCTATTTATACTAAGAATAAAAATGATTAGACCTCTTATACACAAAAGGTAGAGTGTAATATTACAATAACTCCACTACCCCTAAGGAAAAAAGAGGCTCGGTTTATATCAGGACAACAACATGAATATTCTGGATAGATTTTTCATTAAAATAGAAGATAAAGTTTTAGAGTTTTTTTGGTTTTGTGGAAGGTATAGACACAAATATTACTCTTTCTTGAACAACATGTAATTTCCATGGAATATTCATAAACCAATGGGGATATATAGTTAGAAAATGAGGATAGATTCTTAGAGTAAGAAATTTTTGACTATAAGTCCAAAAAATCTATAAAAACTGATTTTTATGTCTAGTAGAGGTTTGTGGATATATATGGATAATAGGTTCACCAATTTATTTTGTGAGTGATTAGGCTATCAATATAAGTTACAAATGCTATGAAAGGGGATAAAATTTAGAATATAAAGAAAAAAAATTCGTGCTCTGCTGAGGTTTTTAATAATACATGTGAGAAAAATAAGAAAATTGAGTAGGTCAATATAGGACTCTTAAAAGTTTTTTCAAATCAACTGAAATTGGAAAAAAAATGTATAAATATTAAATGTTTGTTATATTTAAGTAAAAGAAAGTTCTTTCATAAGAAAAGGATAAAGTTTATGAGAGTTAATCCACATTTAGTAACTTGAAAATTTAGTAAAACTTGTGTAAAATGCGTATACATACTTGTGATGGTATGAAATACATCATGAAATTACTACCATCCCAAGAAGAATTAATAAGAAAATATTTGGAAGGATCAGGTGATGAATTTTCCTTAAAAAATGTGGTGGAGAAGACAATTCCACATAAAGAAACTATTCAATGGGAGAAGCTAAGCATACAACCTAATAGAATTCAAAAAATAAAAAGGTGAAAATAATAAATCTTATCATTTTGATATTATAAAGAATGATATTTCTTAATAGAGAGAGAAATCCCAGTCTTGTTATTGCATATTAGGGATAAATATGACTCTCCTCATTCCCTTAATTTTGTTAATTTTTCACTTAAATGCTAGAAATTAAAGGATTATATTGAGTGTTTTACACACTATACAGAAAAATAATTTTTATTTAATGAAGTATTATAACTATCATGATGAAGAGAATGTGGGTTCATCCCTTGAGGGGGAGCAATCATGAGGGAGGAGTTTTCAAAATCAAGATTCCATGAAAATCTATAATTTCTAGACAGTTTTATAAAATTATTGAATGAGGTATGACAGTCACATTTTCATCCTTATTTTTTATTTCATAAAAAAATATTTTAAAATGGGGGATGTTGATTTATTAAAATAATGAGAAATGTTTTGAGTCGCATATCTTTCACTTGAACATTTCTGATGGTTTTCATTGAAGATGAGTGAAGGTTTCAAATTCTTCATAAAACTATTTGTGTATCCCCTAAAATGATAAATTTTGATAAAAATAAGTTGGTATAACATACATGTGAATTTATAGTCATAATTTATCACCTTAAATATATCAATATTATTTTCTACACAATGTTAGCCTATGTATACTAATATTTGACTAACTAATTGCTCATTGCTAAGAAAATCATGTTGTGACATCCTTCTCTCAAAATCAGATGATGTTGTGACTCTGAATGATTAATGAAGCAGAATAATATATTTTGAGTATTATGGAAGAAATATAAAGATGAGTTGAGTGGATCAACCCAATTTTCAATTTTCATTTATTTTCAATAAGGGGGAGATAAATTCCTTTGACTTTAGATATGATAAAAGGGGTATTTCTAAAAAAATACAAATAATGAGATTAAAGTACTTAATGGAATGAGTTGTATTTGTTGTCAATGAGTCTATGAGAAATAAAATTCAAAGTTTTTTATGAATATGATTGAGTTTCCACCATATAAAATGGGAAATAGAATTAAGAAGTTTTGGTTATTGCCTTCAATATCTTAGATAGATATATTCAAGTATTAGCTCTTTATTTATGATGATTGGTGAGATATTCTAAATAAAAAAGGTAAATAAAAGTACTTATTAAGTGTAAGTGGTGTATATTATAGTTTTGAAAGTGTATACAATAAGTTGGTTGAATTAGATAAATTGAATAATTAATATCAAGGATTAAATAGGCTAGATAAAAGTTGTGATAAAGTGGATAGACCATCCATGGTAGCACAAAGTGTGTAAGATAATCTATCATGTGATGAATTATATTTGGATAATGTTGTAATGTGTTTTTTAGTGATTGAGAAACTACTCTAATGGATGGAATTTATTTTAAATTTATTTAAGAGAAATCTATAATTTTTGTGCTGAAGTGGAAAACTAAAAAAGCACTAGACTCTATGTATGATTCATTACGGGGTTCATAAGAGTCATTTTAGGATATTTGAATGAGTGATTACACCTTTTTATGAGACATTAAAGGGTTTATATGAGTCATTTCACTTTTTATGAGTCATTTAATCTATGTATGTGTTATTTTAATCATGTGTATGAGTCATCCAATATTGTTTATGAGAAATTTATCTAATTGGAGAATATGATTCATGTACTTGGTGAAATTTAGATTTGTCTAAGACATGAATATTGTAAGAAATATCAGAATTAATATTCTGATAAATAGTGAATAAATATGATGATTATTTACCCATTCTTCCTATATTTAAATATCACATTCACATTAAGATGATTTTTATTAAAAACATGATTAGAGAACCATCCTAGAATGATGTGGATGTTGTAGATGAGTTACATTACATAAGACATTCTTCCACATTAGTGCTGTAAAGACCCGAAAAATTCAAGGAAATTTTTTTCTAAATTTTCTTGGGAATTTTACAAGAATGCAGTTTCTGACGGAACCTGATTCCGAGGCCCGGTGCGCCCGGAATCATTTTCCGAAGTTTAGCTCGGGTACGTTCAGTGAACGAACGAGCGGGTTTTTCTAACTTTTGAACCGGTACTCAGAATCGAATTCTGAGGGCACCAATGGAATCGCAACGCCGGTATTTGCTTAGAAACACCTTTTCTGAAGTTGCATTTTCTCAGGTGTGGTTTTTAATTTTTGGGGTTAAGTTAAGGAGTAAAATAAAAGTGGTGCGATAATTTATTTTATTTTACCTAAAGCGGCTTAACCTAAGTTAAGCAGATAAGGTGGGACCCACAATATCCTACCCACTTGGTAGGATATTTGTGAGGTGGGGCCCGCACGAGCCCCATCGTTTCTTTCCTTCTAAGTAACGCACCCGCACCCCCCCCCCCCCCTTTTAATGAAGTTAAACCATGTGTTTATTCTAGTTAAGAAACGCCTCATTAATGTGGCGGTTTAAGCGTTGTAATTAAATTCACTTAACTGTTTCTTTCATTTTTGAATTTTAAAACGCAAGTATTGTGAAATAAAAATAAGACAACTCTTATTTTTATTAGGCTGGTGGTGTTGAGAGGCTAGGGAGAATTCTCAGGCTCTTGAAGTTCTTCCTCCTCGACGAAGAACGCAAAGAACGCGAAGAACGCGAAGAACGCCAGATCCTCAGAAATCAACGATGCCCCTTCTGCGACGCTTCTTCCGTGATGCTCCTTCCGCGACACGACGATCCCCCTTCCGCGATGCTTCTTCTGTGACGCTCCTTTCGTGACGCGACGATCCCCCTTTCGCGACGCCTTCTTCCGCGACGTGCTTTTCCGCGACGAACCCTCGCTCGACGACGCCTGAGGTAGGGGTTTTGATTCAATTAAATCTTTGTGATTTATACTCGTGGATTATGTTTAAAGTTTGTCGGAAACCTTTTTAAACCGCTAACGCGGTGGGTGCGGACCAACGAACAAGTCCGAACCCACCGTCTCTTGGTTCTTGGTGTGCGGATCAGCGGGCGACGATGAAGCAGGCCACACGGGCGTTGTGAGGTCTTCGCAGTGAAGAACCGGTCCCGGGAGGGCCGTTGGCGAAGATGGTAGGAAAATCCGACCACCGGAGCTCATCCGGTGGTCCGCGGAGCAACCCGCCGGCGCGCCTCGGCGGCACGGCGGCGCCGGCGGCAGGAGGCGGCCGCCGGCACCAGTCGGCCGCCAGGAGACGGCGGCGCCCGACGCGCCGCAGGGAAGAGCCGACGCGGCTTCAGCTGCGGTGGCAGGCCATCAATCCCACGACCGCGCGGGACCGGAGGAGGCGGGACGTGGCAACCGGCAGCGTCTGTTGGCAAGAGGCGGCCCCCAGGCGGGGCCGCGATTTCGTCCAGGGGGGGTGGTTCCCTCCTTCTGCGCGGCTGCTTGCCCAGTGCCTGCGCGCCGGGCCGAGCCGCCCGGCCGGACCGCCAGGCCGTGCCACGCCACGCCATCCGGGTCGGGCCTCGCCCAAGCGGGCCAGACCCGGACC
This sequence comes from Viscum album, assembly GCA_963277665.1. NCBI lineage: Eukaryota > Viridiplantae > Streptophyta > Magnoliopsida > Santalales > Viscaceae > Viscum > Viscum album. Next base: position 1,665,406,692 of record OY728127.1, read on the forward strand.
CAGGTCGGTTCGACCCGGTTCGGGCCGACCCTGGGGGTATCGGGCCGGGTCGGATCGGGCCCGAACCCCCTAGTACCGAATCTCTTTTGGTCTGTTGCCCATAACTTGAGCTGCAAACCTCCGATCGATGCACCGTTAGTTGCATAGAGATCCTTGGATCGGGACAGTCGTTTCAGTATATTACACTCAAGGTTTCAGAGTACTTTGGGTTCGGCCGGGTTGGTTCGTACACGAAACCAATCGGGCCCTCGGAGCGGAAACGCTTATAACTTGAGCTCCGGACGTCCGATTGACGTGTCGTCGACTTTGTTGGATTCCTCTTAGTGAGACGGACCTTTTGGATTACTCCGCTCGAGGTTTGGACACAAGTGGAGTACGGTCGGGTTGGTTTTGACTTAAAAACCAACCGGGCCCCTGGGACGAAAAGGCCAATAAGTCTCAGACCGAGCGTCCGATTGACGCGCCGTCTGTGACATTGAGTTCCTGTTGACAATACAAAACTTTTGGATACATCAACTCCGGACTATGTGTCAGTTGATGTATCAGCCCCTTGGCTCGTGGAGCGGACCCTCCCGAACGAGCTTGCTGTGTGCGGGAACCCTAGAGCTGGCTGCAACTACGACGACGATGACGATAGTACAGAAATCTTCCGTGGATTCGACGGCGATGACTACAGCACTCAGCGATCCTACGTGGATCAGTGCTACCGATCTTGTCTGGGTCAGATCCTATACAGGTCAGCGCTCAGCGGTCCTGTGTGGGCCAGCGCCTACAGATCCTATGTGGGTCTGATCCTGTGTGGGTCATTGCGGGGGTTAGTTACCTATCGACCCTGCGTGGGTCAGATCCTTTGTGGGTCATTGTGTGGGTTAGTACCTATCGATCCTTTGTGGGTCCGACGGCTTAGATGAATCAGTGGCTCTATCTGATCATCTCTACCGTCATACGAAGAATTATACCTGTGTGATCGGAATCTTGACTTGCTTTCCTATGTGGATTGTGTTGTGCTATCCTGTGTGGATGTGATCGATCTTGGGCTCGGACGTTGGAGCGAACTAGAATTGATGAATTAGGTATATGTATGGGCATATACCTAAGCAGTGTCGGATGTTACTTCGTAATATACCTAAGCAGTGTCAGATGTTACTTCGTGATTGTATCTTTCCATTGTGGATTACCCTTTGTGGATTCTGGGAGACCTTCGGGGGTCTTGGGGTCCCTACTGAGTAGCTTATACTCACCCCTGCACGGGCTATGCCCGCACTACGTTGTGTTGGTTGCAAACGACGGATAGTGCTGATCTTGGTAGAGGCACGAGGAGCAGGACGGTACCCGGAGGTGGACCACAGGGTGGGGCGTTCTTGGAGCGGACGGCTGGACCCGGGGAGCTGTGGAGGCTATCTGTACCCACCCTTCAGGTGGGACTTCCAGTGACGTTGCGGCTTTACCTTTCAGTTATTGTTTTCCCTTTCCAGTTGTACTTTACTTTCAGTTTGGGTTTGTATACTGGCCCACTTACTTTTCCGCACTTACTTTTGTATCAGTTTTTACTTAGTGTTTACTTCTACTGCTTGCTTGCTCTGTGGTGTTTGTTTACTTTACAAAGGAAATGTCTTCCCTTTTTATCGGGAATTATGCCTTGGTGCTAGTCGCCAGCCCCTGGCCTATGTAAGGCAGGCTTGGGGTAGTCACGGCACGGGCCCCGAGGACGGTTCGTGACAAGTGCATTAGTTTTTTCACATTAGGATGGAAATTAAAAAGGAAATAAATCCATGGAATTTGAATAGAAGATATTGTGATATTTTGTATCACATGTTGAATAAAGAAACACTCAAATGTTTTAGATAATCAAAATGAAATCTTTAATAGTAATTCCAATTAGTCTGAATGAAATATAAATTGACAATACATTAACAAATTTAAAAGATAATATTTACTATTATAGAGATTTATGGAGTTAAAAAAATACATTTTTAAAACCAATATTCACGTTATTATTTGTTAATATATTTGTGTATAATATAAGAGGAAATAATTTATCAAGAATACTATGAAAATATTCATAAGTATTGGGAACCTAATTCCTTACAGTATCAAAGTGATAAGAAGTAGATTGAAGTTATGAGATCTTTTGAAGAATAAGATTACCTTCATGCCTAAGAATTAAGAATACTAGGGAAGAACTAGATCATTGATCATATGTAGTGAGTTTTTTTATTGGAAAATTTGTTCAAGTGGTTTTCTAATTTCTTAAAGAACTATAAATTGGTAGACCAGTTGATATGGTCTAATAATTGAAGAATATATATATCAATTGGAATAGAAAAATCCAAGATTAAAAGGTGGTATTTATTATTTTGGGTTATAATTTTATAGTGGAGTAGTGAGAAGATGCAAACTCTCCATTAAGATTTATATTTCAGAGCTTAGTGGGACTCTATGCTGATAGTATTGGGAAGTTCCTTGGTGCAACCAAATTTTCATATAGAAAAAGAATCCATGATTGGGGGGACTAACCAATCCATAAAAGCAATATGATTTTTATCTAAACCTTGTAAATCCTTAGGTGTTATGCCTACTTTATTTAAGTTTCATATGAAGTGAGGGTGTTTAATTTAGATTAAGAGGATCAGTAATTTAACTAGTCCAATTTTTTTAATTAAAAAGAATATTTTTAAAAATATATCATAGATTCAGCCATCCACCCTCCTTAGAGATCCAAATGAAACTAGGTTATTTAGTTATTAAGAAAAAACCTTGTTTTAAGAAGAAAACATGATTTTAAAAATAAAAATTATGCAGTGGAAAGAGGCTTCTATGAACGGTTTGTATAGGTTGACTTTACTTTAAATGTATTGTGGAGTTGGTGATTTTGAAAAATATTTTGGATTTTATGATTTTTTAAAAAAATAAAGAAAAGGGTTTTGAAATTGGATTTCAAAGTGACTTGAAAATGAGGTCAGTTTTTTAGGAAAAGAATCAGTTAAGCCAGAGATTTTTGGGATTTTATTTTTTAGTAAAAAACTATTAGATTCAATGTAGTGTTTTGAAAACAGTAGTGAGTTTGTGTGCATAAAAATTTTAGAGATTGTTTTAGAATAAAAAACTAGTAATAATTTTTGTTTGATTTCTTAGATTTATTTTTTTCTTTCCATGGGTAATCTGGATGCTTGAATTGTGTGCTCATCTTGTATGTCATGTTTTCTTAGAAAGTACCAGATGAAATTGGAAGGTGTGGATCTAATTTTATCTGGTGATTATAAAAAGTAACTTTTTCCCTTTTTTTTAATGGTTTTTATTGATTTTAAATGATATAATAGGGATAAATAGGGTGTTTATTTATTCTTTTAGAGGGTATTTTTTTATTGTTCGGAGATATTTTCATGTTTTAGAACCATGCGATGGATTCCTAATTTTGGAATTGATAATAAATATAAGCGTTTTTATGGACCTATTGTTTGGATCAATTGATTTAGGTTTCTGTAGGAAATTCCTATGATGATGAGAACCATTATGAGGAATCAATATTTTTTAGTGGAGTCTTATAGTGGGGAGAACCATAAGCCTCAAGATGAAATGATTGTTGACACATTGATGTTTTGGGATTTATGGGTGTATTCTAGCACCATCTTTGTCTTTTTTTACCATTGTTTCATTTTCATGTTGAGGCATGATTGAGGTATTTATATTCAGTCATTACACTCAGTAATGGAAAAGACATGGGTGATAGTGATCACATGTTTTGGTTTAGTGAGATTAAGATAAAGATACTATTACGGTGTGGATAATCAAGTTAGGCATGGGTGTAAGACCCTCAAGTTTCTTGGGGTCATGGATGTGGTGGGATCTGATCCTAATTTGGATCGGAAACATGTTAATATGCAAGGTTGGGGTATGATGATTGAACTGGTTAGTCTAGGATCCAATTGAATAACCACACAAAATGTGGAGTTCAGAATTTTGTTTTGTAATTTTAATGAATCTATGATTCCTATGAGAGTTAAGGCATCATGATCGGATGATGTGATAATGTTTTGGTGGGTGAGGCAGAGCATTTTCAAGGAAATTCAGTCCAAGGATGGTCGAATGATTATACATTGTGAGTTGGTGACCATATTAGGAGAATTAATGTTCCACTCATAGTTAAATATCTCTAGTGATGCAAATGAGGTCATGGATGGATATTTGGAAAGCTCGGTGAGTGGGAAGCAAAGATTTTACCAAATAGTGTGTGCAATGGTTGGAGTTGTATGATGGAAGCATTTTGTAATTTGGTGATGATGTATGGATAGTTAATTGTAAATTGATGATTGGGGAAAGTCAAAAAAATTGAGAACCATCATGGATTCTTGAGGATGATAAGAATTATATTGGGGTTTTTGTAATGAATGTCATCATTATAGGTTGGTGAATCCTTAGTGAATTTGAATTTTCATATTTATATCAAAGAGCATAAGTTTTTTTCATGTTTTAAACATTGAATAATATGTTTAGGGAGTGGTAGTTTTGTGGAAGAGTTCATGGAGTGAGTTCTTGAGCATTAATATAGGGAATACAATACTAATAAGAGTTCATGTCCAGACCCAAAGGGGCCTTTCCTTAACAGTTCTTGGTCTATGATCGGTCCCCCTATTTAGGGGTGATCGCACCATAACCCAGGTGGGTTGTGGCCTGATGGTTCTAGATTGAGAGGTATCCCATCTAATTAGGTTTAGTCATATCATGTCCCACATGGACCACAACACAACCTGGTTAGGAAAGGTTATTCCACAACATGATTCTCATGTTTGTTCTAAAACCTAGATATAGGACCCTTTTTTAGGGGGCATTTTAGTAATTTTTATGAGCCCTTATTTAGAACCCCCTCAGGATCCACTTATTTTGGTCAACTTAAAGAGAGGGGAAGATTCCATTGGTTTTACCAATCCCCTCTCTTGTATTCCCTTCTATCTATGTTTTTTGGGAGAGTTTCATTATAAAGATTCAAGGTAAGATCACTCCCATTAACTTTTTCTCTCCATTGGGATTTAGAGAGATAATTTCATTGGAGTATAGTGAGATCATCCTACATGATGGGGATTTCATGTGTTTCTTGTATAAGAGGTCCAGGAAGGTTGTATCTAATCCATCGTTCATTGTTTGACTTGAGTTAGGTTTCCCTTTATATTTATTTTGTTTTTTTTGGATAATTTGGGAAAAATTGGTCTTCAATTCAAGTAGTTAATTTGGGGATTTTGTGTTTCTTGTGTATGAGTGCATGTCAAGAGTGGACCACACCTCTTTGCCCATGGTTTTGGCATCATGAGATCACCCAATGATATTGGTGTTGGTTATTATATTGTTGAATATTGGTTTTAAATGTTTGTTTTAATAATTTGATGGTGTTTATTAATGATTTAAGTACTCATGGTCATATAGGAGGTTGATACAAGCATGAGATCGAATTACAAATCACTAGATATGGTAGGTATCATTGACTATACAAAGTTTCTTACTTATTTTGTTCTTTTATGTCTAGGTTCCATCATCATTATTATTTTCATCATATTTCATGTTTTGTATGATCTCACCCAAAGATTGCGATAATATCATGTTGGAATAATTTTTAACAAGGACTTTATAGCTTGATAAATGGTTTAATTATGGTTCCTTGGTCAGATGAGTGTTGGTGGACCTCTTTATAAATTACTTTTTAGAATGCATTGGATTTCAATGTGTAAGAGGTTTCCATTTTCAAATGTGATTTTAAAATGAGTTGGTTAAAATGAGATAATTTCTTGAATTTTTTTGAATTGGTGTTTCAAAATTAAAGTGATTTTTTGATTAATTATTTTATGGTATTTTGGACATGGTCCTAGAATGGGTAAGAAGGTTCATAGTTCCTTTTCAAAACGATTTATAAATAATATTTTATTGGTTTTAAAATAAAATATATGGAGTATTAGTTGAGTTATTTTGGTATGTTTGACCTAGTGTGGGTTATTACCTATTTTATAAATTTGGTACAATTATTATTCTCCTAATTTATATTTCCTTGTATACTACTCTTTAATGATGGTGTATGAGTGCGAATGTTATTCGATGATGTTTGGATTTTTTTTCAAAACCCAAGTTGGATTGTGAGGTTTTGATTGAAACTTTAGAGGGTAAAGATAGGTATATTGACTTAGGTTTGATGGAATTATGATTGATTTGATGAGGTGTAGTGGATATTTTCTCATAGATGATTTCATCTTGGATTTAATCATTTTGGGTCAGATAGAGCCTATGTGATAGGAGAAAACCATGGGGTATTATACACATATTGGTTCTAATGAGTAAAGGCTAAGATAATCTTGAGGGGATGGGATAATGGGGAATGATGGGCACATAGGTGTATAGTAAAATGTGTGGCTAGATATTGAGTGACTATCACCCTATTATGAGATGGTAAGATTATGGGATAGGCTTTATTCCCTATTTATTGTATCTTGTGTGGGCGTGTGATAGGTGATTGATTTCAACATGGTCGGTGATGGATCCCAAGTCCTGGACTCACCTTCAGTGATATGGTGTTAGAAAACCCCCACCTTGAGTGAGAATTTGGTGGTTGGGAAGTGACAACAAACCCTACCATGAGTAATAAGGTAGTGATCAGGACATTGTCCTTACCTTGAGTAAGAAGTTCGATCTAGGTTGTGAGGTGACATTAGACCACACATTGATTGATAAGGTAGAGTTTGGGATAATGGACACAAATTGAGAGAGAATGCATCAGTGGAAATCTCCCTTGAGTTAAAAGGGATAGTTCGGGATATTATGTGTGACCTCCCTTGAGTGATAAGGGATAGTCTGAGACTTTTTTGTGTAGCATCCCTTATGTGATGAGGGATAACCAAGGAACTTAACATCTGAACTACCTTGAGTGATAAGGTATGATTTTGAGTAATTGATGTGTAACCTACCTAGAGACTTTGAGTATCAGTAGGATTTTGGTATGATTCCATGCCCTAAGTCTTCAGGTGTAGGTCAGAACTTCTGGTATGAAGTGATTCTCTTTCTTTTTTTATTGATCTGAAGTAGGTATGGTCAGGTGTTGTGGTGTCCTGGTTAACACATGATGACCTAAATTATATGGTTTTATATTCATTTTAAATTATTTTTATAGGTATGTGTGTTTCATGATCATAACTTTCACTTCATATATATATTGTATGCACATCCAATTGATCAAAACAATTTTTTGTACTTTTGAGACATTGTAGATTCCTACAGGGTTGTTGGAATCTACCCCTACCTGCAGACACATGGAATTATTTTGATGTAAATGTGTAGATCTTCATATTTTATCTTAATAATAAGTATCACATGGATCTAGACATATCATACAGTTCTAGTAGGTTGTTTAGGAAAAGGATTTAGAAGTTTAGTTTATGTGAGTTGGGTCAGAGTTCATGTAAATTACTTTCAGTTATTATTTTTCATGTACCGATCAATGTGTAATTTTTATATTTTATTATTATTCTCTATTATGATTAAATCATCATATATACTATTTTAATACTTTTTATTTTTGATTTTGGGCACCCTCTTGGCTCCCTTTTATTTCTACAGAAATTTTAGGGATTTCTATTATATGAAATGGTCATACTGAATTCTTGATAGATTTGGTAAATACCCTTGATCTTTATTTTAGAGGGATAATATCCCTATAACTATTTTAAGACTTTTTTGATAGATGATAACATATGGTAAATGGAGAGGCATACATGAGGTCAGATAGTATCTCCCCTTGTTCCGGTGTCATTCAAGAATCCTAGCCAGAGCATTACTGGATGGTCGAATTATCTTCCTAGGTCATTTAAAACTAAATAATGTTTTAGAGAGGATGAGAAATCTTTCTATATGATATGGAATTTTTGGAGATACTTTAAGGGGTTTAAGAAACTCCATGGAGAATAAATTTCAAGTATTGATTTCATGGATATTAATTATTTGATTTTGAAGGGTATATGATACCAAATATATACTTTATAAGTATTATAGATATAAATTCATTCAAAAAATGTAAGTATAGACAAAAAATAAAATTTTTGTTCGAATAATAGAGAAAATTGTTTCTCTATTAAGAGATATAATGAAAAGTATTATTCTCAAATGGATCTTAATAAAAGATGTAAATAATTTTCTTATTTCTAATATATGATAAGAGACATTTTTTATTGAAAAATAGTTGTCATGAACAATATAAGATGAAGGTTTTACACATGGTATATTATTCTTCAAATTATATATCATGATTGAAATTAAGATAACTATAAAAGGAGTTTTATCCAAGATAAAAGAGTTTATCGATATGTTTTTTAAACTATGAGGGATGTGATCCCACCACTTAAGAGTGGAATATTTTAAATATTAAATTTTTATTTTTATAAAAATTACTATAAACACATATAAAGCCATAAAAGTCATGGGTATAATATTTTACTTGTTAAATATTCACACTAAAAATAAGTAAGTGTTATTTCCAAAACAAAAATGAGTTTTTGTATCTTAGAATGATATTATAAAGAGAAAATAGTTTCTAAGAGGTTAGTGGGATTAAGTTTAGAATTAGTGAAGTTAAAATTTAACTAGATAAAGGATTATATCAATCAAAATAGAATGTGAATTTCACACTATAGTATAATGAATTTTAGGATTTATTGCCAAAGAAATCATGTAAATACTTACATGTGTTCCTAAAATAATATCTAGGAAAAATTTAGATGGAAACTTTTCAATATTAAGGATGATGATAAAAATATAAAGAGTTTTAAGTAGAAAAAAAGTTATTAATGTTATAACATTAGTTATTATGAAGTAAATTATTTTTCATACTATGTTTAAAGAGTTAAAAATTAAGAATGTGATTCATAAGTCTTGACATTATTCAAAAATACTTTATTAATAGATATTAATCACAAAAAGAGTTTAGTGGGAGGGTTTTATAATAGGGTCTCATAGATATATAGTGGTAATTACATAAATATGTAATTAGATTAACAAAACCATAAAATTGATGCAAATATAAGGAAAATATTATAGTTTATCGTAAAATATATGATTAGACATATTCTTATGTATGGTTTTTTTAATATTCTTAAAGGGTTTTAAGAATATAAAATTTATCATGTTATATAAAATATAGTCCCTTCTTTTTCAGTCCTTCACATTGGTTGCATATATCGTGTGAATTTAAATGATAATTAACCCCTAAAAGTATGAATTTGAGACATCCCTAATTAATTTTCATCATGGAGTAGTATAGGTTAGGATTAAATATTAATTTTAGAATGAGTAGGATTTAATATAGAGATATATAATATAATTATAAGGTGCAGAAGGAGTATTTTATGCTAAATGACCTACCAAGTTTACCACATGGAGTGGAATTCACTATGTATTTAATATACTATGGGTGAATATTTAATATTTAATCCCCATACCTGAGGTTTGAAATATTCATAGAATTATAACCTTCATACTTTTATACCTTTCTTATATAATCCTTGAAGCTTAGCTAATCATAGGATGGTTGGGTATGTTTCTAATCATGTTGTTGGTTTATGCTTAACAAATATGGGATTTTTCCTCTTATATTATGAGTATGACATTTGAAACCTTGATCGATGTATAATGAGGAAGTTTATGGCCATACATACATAATGTAAATTAACATCCTGGCCATAGAGCCACTTAAACAGTGCCTCGAGCTGGTTTTCCACATGGATTCAAGTGCGCTTACATGTACGCCATAGGCTACCAACTAGTTGTTATGGTCAAATGATGTTATGGTGAGGGAGACTATACCCTCGTAATCAGAGTTTCATAATGGTGTATGATAATGTAACAACATCATAAGCGGTATAAAAATGAGCAGTGGAATATGTCAACTGAAAATCAATAATAAATGAATGAATAACCATGCATAAAAATGTTATAATGTACAGAAAACATACATGAAGTAGGGGATACAATATAGAGGTCTATACTAACAGGGAATAAATAAATTAATAAAATAATAAACTCTGGTATACATCATGAGTACTTTCCCAGCCCCCAGTTCCAGGTCTTGTTCTAGTCCAAAAAGAATAATGGCAAGCAAGAAAGCATATTACATGATCCTGAACCTGCAATCAGGAGATCTTCCCAGGCACCAAAAGTTGGCCTAAACAGGGTGTGAGATAAACTTAGTAGGTCATCACCAAAAGATTTATAATTTAATCCAAGATTTGGATATAAAATAAAGTAGTGTTTAGGTATAATAAATAAGCAGTAAATAAATAAATTTAAACAAGTTGGGCTCAGGCTCCTCAAAGGACACCTAGCTAACCATACCTGTTTTGTCTAAGCCAGAATGTCTCTGAATAAAATCCACCTTAAATATATATATATAAGTGTGTGTTTGTGTGTATATATATGATATAAATAGAAACATATATATATATATATATATATATATATATATATTGTACTAGTCGTGACATGAGGCGTAACTCAAGTGTTCATGCATAATCATAAGTCATGAGGGGCCCAAGGAGAAACCAATTCATCCCTATATAAAGGTGATCACAAGGTCTCTATATTTTTAATAACATTAAATTCTCATGAATCGATGTTGAACTAAATAACACTCAATCATGATGTAATATCACATGACCTATGATCCCATCTAATGCATTACACATCATAATCCAAGCGGCGCTTGAGGTATAACATAATCCCAATTAACCTATGATCCCATCCATGGAAATTTGTATCAGGATTCCACCTATCTCTCAAGGTTTATATCATGTCATGCAGCCTATGATTCCATCCAGGTCATGTGTATCAGGTACCCATTATCACTCAAGGTGCATCCTAATTCATTTAACCACTGATCCCATCCAAGTTATTCTATATAAGGAACCCATGTATCACTTATAGTGTATATATATTCTCAAAACGCCTATAATATTTTCCAAGTAATTCAATTATAGGAATCTAGGTATCAGTTAAGGTGTATTTATTATCATACAGACTATAATATCATCCAAGGTGATCTATATAAGGAACCAAAGTATCACTCAAGGCATAAAAGGAATAAATAGGCTCACTACATTCAATAATTAAACTTATTACATGTAAATGTCCATGAAAAATACCAATTCATTACTAACCAAACATTTAATCAAATCAAATCCAAGTGATCAAGAGTGTCTATGAAAGTATAAATTCCATCTAATCATTCATCATGATTCAGTTAATTTATATGTTCACTTCAATAAGTAATAAGGGAAATGTTAATAGAAATTCCATTTAATAATTTATAATGATGCATTTAACTTACTCTAATAATTACTTTTATCACAATTAATAATGTCCCAATTGTGAATAGATATAACACTTCCCACTTATCAATTTTATCTAGTCATCCCTTCTAAATAATTAAGCCAGCACACCTTAGAAGGGTGTATAGTTACACAAAGCAACATTATCATTATAAGCATTTAGTCATGTGAGTATTATATCTTATTCCAAACCATTTTTATTACAAGGGAATACTTAATAATTTCACATAGGCCTAGTATGGATACATTCCCAAAAACAATTCAAAAAATTTATCTATCATTATTTAATTATTCATGTTTTAAAAGTTAGTCCAGACATAATTACCAGTGTTTTGGATAAATACTAACATTAGTCATCAAGTAAATATAATTGACACACCCATAGTGTGTTCCTAATTTGGATATAACCTCTAATAGTTTCAAATGTCCTCATAAGGGCTCTATATAGTATGCTAGACTATTAAATTTTAGAGTTACACAATTTTAGGAGTGATGCTTAGAGGATCTGGTGCACGACATAATGAAAACATTTAAAAAACAATGAGACATTAAGGGATAATCCATAAATCACCTACCTTGTAATGAATCTAATTTTTTCATGTATTACTTTAGAATATTATATGGATTATTTTTCGAGCCAGTCTCTAAGATGGTGTGAGATTTAGAGGCTCGATGATCCCATAATTGATATTTGAAAAATATTAAAAATATAAATATCATGTGTGTGTAGTTTTAAAGAAAAAGTAGAATAACTATTAAAAGTAGGATCATATTGGAAATATGATGCTTTCATTGAGTCCATATCATGCTCTTTACCCTAGGTGTGACATAAACTTTTTCATCTTCAAGTGTTTTGCTAAAGTGCAGTCATGGGAAAAATTAATAAAATTTATTTATTTATTTATTTATTTTATTAGATTGATATAGTGAACCATTTCCTCTATAAATACATAGATATTACTCAATACCTATGGTTATCTGTATAATCTAGAGATTTATAGGATCTATTGGAGAGGATTCATAGGAGGATTATTAGCTGATAACATCAGATTAAAATCAGATAGAGGATTGTGTGCCAATGGAGTTCATGGATCTCGCCAATGAAGACAATGTAGTACCATTATTCATTAGTGATCAATCCAAAATCTAGGTTGGATGTTTGATTTGTGTTATTTCTATACAATTATTTATCCTGGTTAAACACAAATCAATTCCATGAATAATAATTTATTTGTGCATTGATGGTTAATTTTATTGATGGATGATTTATTATTCATTGATTATTTAACTCTTCATTCGTCTAATTATTTGACAACAAGTCAAGTACAAAAACAAACAAAGGCTATGTTTCATTCCTTACATTTTATAGTTCATGGATTTCTCTCCTCTTTCTTCGCAAATTCATAATGGGAAATTCCTTTTCCCCACGGTTCAAAAAAATAATGGGTATTCGATCATTGCACGATATTTCTTCAATGTAATAGATCGATACTATGGGTGTGGTTCATGATCAATGGTGTGATTGAGATGCAGTGATGTATCATTATTGGCGGTGGATCAGATCGGACTGAGGTTTCCTATTCTCCCAAGTTTTGATACACAATGGTCATGGATGGCTCGATTGAGGTAATTTTTGAGTAGATCAGAACATAGATCTTGGTGATCAATGATGGTAGGGGACATCCAAACTCAAATCCATGATTATTAGCTTGAATTATAGTGTAAATAGAATGGATGGTGATGTGGAGAAGAATGTACAGGTTCTCGAAAATCCCTAGTAACACATAGTGTAATCTGGAGATACATGTCTTGTGGGACCCTCTATGTGGCACTAGGGTTTCTGTTGAGAGAAAAATATCACATGTTGTGTGACATCTGTCACACACCATGTGAACCATGATGGAAGATAGGCATGTACCTTGGAGGGTATAGTGAGATGGTAAGGATAGGGTACATGGACATGGCCAAGTGTACATGAGCATGACCAGGTATACATGGGTTCGTACACCGGCATGGACAGAAGTACACGGGCATGGATAGAAGACACAAATAAGGTGCCAAAATACCTCTACATGCCATGTATAATTACTTACATGTTGTGTATATGGATATTTACATTCTGTAGGAGGTAGCATCACATAGGTAGACCAGGGGTTGGCTAGACATGTTGTGTACCCCTAGTACACACTTTGTACCCCATTTGAGGGTGTTTAGAGCCTGTTTTTTTAGTATTTGACTAGTATAGATTGATTGGGTTCTCTTGGTATATTCCCTCAAGGTTATAGTGTTTCATTTTTTCCAAATCTCTGAATTTTGATCCCCTCTGGAGGATGAGTCTCGAATAGAGTTTTTGGTGTCCCTCTGTGAAACTAGAGTGTGATCCTCTATCATTTCTTCTTATACCCTGTGTGGGGTTTGTGGAATTAGTGTGACCTCCATGCATGGGGCATTGGTCCTCCATCTAGTGGTCAGTTTTATTTGGATTTATAGTATCATTGTTATATGATCCCCTATATAGAAGGTTGATCTATATTGGTTTTACAATGTCCCCTAGTGGTCTTGGTTTTGATCCCCTATCTTATTATCAAGGTATTCATAGACCAGTGAGTTTTCTTGGGTAAGGGCCAATGATCATGACCGCTTTTATGAGTGTCACTAACGATATAATGGCTTGTGTGGTGAGTTATTCCATAATTATCATGGTTTTAAAGCTTCAAGAAGAATCTTATGGCTAGTAGTTTGGTTGAGACCTCCTGGTGGCGTGGTGTCCTTCCTCAGTATATCTGGGTATTTTTCCTTTGAATTCTATAACCTTTTTACGATATTACCATTATTAATACTTATTTTTTAGTGTTTTGGGGGTTTTCTACTAGGTATTATTATACTCACCCCTACATGAGATCTTCCTACATGTGTCATGTATTATACAGATGATGTCCCATTTGATGGTGTCCTAGAAGCATAAATAGATGGTGGATCATTTCATGAGCTAGATAGAATGAAGTTGTTTCTAGTTGGTTTCATTTTATAGTAGTCCTAACTTTTTGATATATTTGTACTCTCTATAGTTTTTTTTGGGATAGTATTTAAACTATTTATCATTTTAAGTACTTTACTATAATACTCTGATTGGGGTATTATAGGTGTTTTATGCATTGGTTTCAGTTGTTTTAAATTTCAGAATTGTATGGGCTTGGAGATGTGTGTGTGTGGAAAGGTACATTAGGCTAATGTTTCCCATGTGTGTGATATTCCTAATTCCTACTAGTTTCCATCCCCTTTCCTATTGTAGGTAGGTTTGGGGTAGTCTTAGTTCAGGCCTCATTGGGCTAGGTCGTAAAAAATTAGTATTAGAGGAGTTAGTTCTAACTAAGTATCAGAGTCTATGAGATTGGTTTGAGTGTTTTGGAAATAGTGTTAAGTGTTTTTAGTTTTTATTTTAGGATAGGGACTCAAGTGTTGGGGCGGTGGATGCATATCCATACACTAGGACTCTGATCACCTTCCTTTTTACTTGGTACATATAGGTATGGGTTGTAGGGAAAACATTAGAACATACATCATATAGGAGTTGGGTGTGGTTTCCATGTTCTTATTAAGTCATATCCCCATATATACTTTTTGACCATGGTACATGTTGTTTATTTTAGGATGCCTCTATGAAGACAGTTATCTAGGGTTCCATTTCATGATTACAAGTATGATCTGTCGAGTGATGAGTCTTTATTATAGGGTCATGTAACGAAGATGGTACCTTCGAGTGGTTTACTAGCTATACCACCACTCATTGAGTAGGAGTTAGCATTGGTAGTGTCGTTTGAGGATGTGCACAAACTAAGTGTGATGCATGAGTTCTAGAGACAACAACTTCTATGTTTTTGGGGTGATCTATACCCCCAAGTGGATGAGGAATAAATAGGGTCAGCCACTTGAGTTTTTCACCTTGTGAGGATGCCTTAAAATAATATGGTGGTCCTCATAGTGAGTCTTCTCTAGGGCTTTGCTGGGGGTGGTGGAGTTTAGTGACTTGGACACATGACTAGACAACTCTATCTTAGCTAGAGTTCGAGATTCTCTTCAGTGATTAGTTTTATCTGGCCACATTGTGGTCAATGAACATCTAGTATCTTCAGCATCTGTAGTAGGGCATTATGATAGTGGCGGAGTATTCAGTTAGGTTTACTGATCTCTCATGGTACTCCATGGATATGGTGTAGGATAAATTCTTAAAATCTCATACCTTTGAGTAGGGCTTACACTAATATATTATGGCTTCAGTGACATCACTTTTTATTCCCACTTATTTTGGAGTGTTGGAGTGGGCCTTAGTGGCAAAGAGCTTCCTAGCAGAGAAGGTGCTAAAAGTGGGTGTTGGTAGTGGGAACCTAGGAGTTGAGACCTTGTAAATACATAGCTAGTAGAAGTTGTAGGGATCTGAACATGTCAGAAGCTTTAAGAGATTATTCTAGGAAAAAGGGTTAGTGATCCATGGCTCTCATTATGGATCAAATCATCCATGGAATAGGTGGTGTTTATCCCATGAAAGTTGGGGACATCTTGAATGATATTGTCGGAACTATCATAAAAATAATTGGGAGATGGTTGAGGGACCTCCTAGGAAACAAGAGAGGTAAGATAAGGTAGGTCCTTAGGGTGGAAAACAAGGAAGAGGGGAAGGAAAAGCAACAGGATGTGGTTATAGTTTTGTTCTATTGCCACTAACACCTCAATGTGGTCCACACTAGACTTAGGGAGTTGGTGGTCCGAGATGGGGATAGATGTAAGCTATGGAGTCCTATGACCCTAATCTATAGTGATGATACAATGTATGATCTATGTATTTTATTCCTTATCTTTAGTACTTACAGACAAAGGTGTTATCCATTCCTTTCTTGACACTTCTCTCGTTCGGTACTTAAATATTCATATTGGTCCATTGGATTGACCCTTTATCTTGGAGACTCCAATAGGAGGTGAATTAGAAATTTCACAACTCTACAAACAGATCAATTTGATTCTTGGATTGAATATATTTGTATGTGATCTTTTTGTATCAGTGATGAAGCCTTATGATGTAATTTTAGGTATGGAATAGCTATCCATAGTTCATGCCTAGATTGACTATTTTGGGAAGAGGATGTTGTGTGTATATAGTGATGGGATAAGGTTTTCTTTTATGGATGAAAAGGAAACCTTATAAGATAAGGATAGGTTCAGGCATAGAATTTTGGTGTTCATTACTCACCAGTTTTCTAGAATGACTCTTGGAGTGGTGTATGATATAGGTTACCAATTCCTTGTGGTAGTGGTGGAGTATGAGGATGTCTTTCTTGAGGGTGGTCTAGGATTACCTCCGTACTGAGAGATAGACTACTTAATTACATTACAAACTAGGATGGCCATGATATATACACCAACATATCAGATGTCTCCCATAGATCTTCATGAGGTGAGGGTGATCTTAGAGGACTTATAGAATAAGGGTATTGTAAGACCTAGTGTTTCCCCCTGGGCATCACCAATGTTGTTTTCCAAGAAATCATATGGGATATTTAGGTTTTGTGTGGATAACTGGTTCTTGAAACTGGTGATTATGAAGAATGGGTATCCTCTACTAAGGATCGAGGACCTCTTCGATCAGTTGATTGGGGTGTGATGGTCCTTGAAGATTGAACTCATATCAATCTATCCCCATCTATGAGTACAAAATAAGGATTTACTGAAGATGACATTTAGATGACTAAATGATCACAATGAGTACTTATTGATTCATTTTGATGTGATTAACACCCTAGTAGTGTTCATGGGACTCATTAATCATATCATCCATCCTTTCTTATACCGGTTTGTAGTGGTCTTTATCGATGATATCCTAGTGTAATCAGCGTCCAAGGAGGGGCATGTGAGACACTTGAAAATAGTCCTAGAAACACTTTGAGAGAACGGGATTTATGGGACTTTATTGAAGTGTTAGTTTAGTATTTGGGAGGTCAAATTCCTTGGACATGTCATCTTGGAGGAAGGAGTGGTAGTGGACCTGATAAAGGTTGAGGCAGTGAAAGATTGGGAGCCACCCAATAATGTTACTGAGGTTTAAGTTTTCCTTGGGTGGAAAGGTACTATCAGAGGTTTGTAACTAATTTCTACATAGTGGAAGCACCCTTGATAGATCTTACCTAAAAAGGGTAGCCTTTAATGTGTATGAAAAGGTTCCATTAGTGTTTTTAGGATTTGAGGAGAAGATAGATGAGCTCCCCTATCTTAAAATTGCTAGAGAAGGGTGTCGAGTATGTAGTTTTCTTTGATTCCTCAGGGACTAGACTCTTTTTTATTCTAATACAGAGGGAGGAAATGATTTCCTATGGGTCCATGAAGTTGATACCACATGTTCAGAACTACACAACCAATGATATTGATCTAGAAGTAGCAGTCTTCTCCCTAAAGATATGTCGACACTACCTAATGGGTGAGTAGTTTATTGTCTACTTTGACCAGAAGAGTATCAAGTATATATTCTCTTGGAATTATCTTAATATGAGAAAGAGATAAATCTATATTTCCTCTAGGAATATTAATTATATATTGTTTATAATCTTAGTAAGGGTATCGTGGTGTCAAACTCTCTCAGTAGGATATCATATTCTCAGTTGTTTGTCGAGGTGTCGGAGTAGTTATCCTTATTGTAGTTGTACTTAGTGGATAATGATGGTGCCTAATATCTTCAATCAATGGTAATTAACCCCACTAATTTTATAGCATGTTAGGGAATCACAACATGGAGACACTGAATGTGAGAACTTACATACTCATATATCCATTGGACATTCTCTAGATGGATTTTCTAAATGTGGGGAGAACATTATTATTTTCAAATGATGGACAATAGTACCAGTGATGTTGTGGGGGGAGTTAATGATGTAGTTTCATACATCCCCTTTGGTGGTACATCTAGGTGTGGAAAAGATATACCAGGACATCCAACATCAGTTTTGGTAGCCAAGAATAAAGAGTTATATTGTAGAGTTTGTCTCTTGATGCCTCGCTTGTCAATAAGTAAAGGCTAAGCACCAAGTTCCAGTGGGTTTATCTCAACCCCTTGAGGATCCAAAGTGGAAGTTAGATGGGATATCCATGGACTTCATGATGGGGTTACCACATAGGTGCATGGGAAATGATACCATTTGGGTGATTATAAACTGACTCACCAAGTCAGTCCACTTCCTAGATATTTTAGAGAAGAGTTTAGTAGATATCTTGGGAAACTTGTACACATAGGATATAGTCCATCTCCAAGGAGTTCCCTCGATGATTTTTTTATACCATGATTCTTGCTTCAAACTTCAATTATGGATAGTAATTTAGGAGTCATTTGTGTCTTAGTTGTGTTTGAGCATAGCGTTTCAACCCCAGACTAAAGGCCAGACTAAGCGGACCATTCATGTCTTAGAGGACATGATACGGGCTTGTATGTTGGATTTTGGGAATAGTTAGGAGGATCACCTACCCTTGGTGGAGTTTGTATATGACAACATCTACCATTCCACCATAGGTATGGAACTATTAGAGGCCTTTTACGGGATACCCTGCAGGTCACTACTTTGTTGGACTGATCTAGGAAAGTCAGCACTCATGGACCTATAATTGGTGCAATCTATGATAGAGAAGGCGAAGATCATCCAAGAGAATATGAGGACTATATATAACCATCATGATTCCTATATGGATTGGTGAAGGAGTCCTATAGGGTTTGATAAGGGAGACCATGTGTTCCTAAGGGTCTCACATCAACATGGATTTTGGAGATTTGGATGAGGTGGCAAGATATCTTTAAAATTCATTATCCCTTTATAGATACAGTGTAGAGTTAGTGAGGTGGAGTACCACTTATCTCTACCACCACAGTTAGACAGGGTACGTGATGTATTCCATGTGTTTCAACTGAGGAGGAACATGCACGACTCATCGCATGTTATCGACTGGGATGAGCTTGACATCGAGGATGGGGATGCCTTTTCTAAGTAATCAATGGAGATTGAGGATTTGTAGGATAGGATCCTTTTTGGGAAATTGATTATCCTAGTGATTGTCTAGTGGAAGCATGGGAATCTTCATGAGAGTACTTGAGAGCATGAGACCCAGATACGAGCTTAGTACCCTCATATTCTTGAGTATGTTTTTCTATTTTTGGGATATAAATCCCTAAGGTTGGGAAAATGTAATGACTCTAATTTTTTCATTTATTACTTCAGTATATTATATGGATTGTTTTTTGGAGATAGGTTCTAATATAACATGATATTCAAAGGCACGGTTATCCAGAAATTGATATTTGAAAAAATACTAAAAATATCAATATCATGGACACACGATTTTCCAAAAAAGTGGAATAACTCTTAAATGGAGGCTCATATTAGAAATATGAGTCTTCTGTTGGGTTCATACCATGTGATTTACCATAAGTGTGACATAATCTTTTTCAGTGTCAAGTGTTTTGGTAAAGTGAATTCATGGGAAAAATTAATAAAATAAATAAATTTATTTATTTTATTAGATTGATAGAGTGGCCCATTTTCTCTATAAATACATAGATATGACTCAATCACTAGGGTTATCTAGATAACCTAGATATTGAGAGGATTTATTGGATAATATCTATAGGAGTATCATTGGAGGACAACATTGGATCAAGATCAGATCAAGGATCATGCGCCAATAGAGTTAGTGGATCTTGATAATGACGGAAATGCATGACATTATTCATTATCAATCAATCCAAACTCTATATAGGATGTTTTATTTGTGTGATTATCATTCCATAATTTATCTTGGTTGAACACAAATCATTTTCACAAACATGAATTGATTCTTGGATTGACGATTGATTTTATTTATAGATGTTTTATTTTTTGTTGATTATTTCCCACTTCATTCATATAATTCTTTGATAACGAATCAAGGAAGAAAACAAAAAAAGTTTGAGGTTCATTCCACAAATTTTATGTTTCATAGGTCTATCCCCCATTTATTCCCATTTTTTATCATGTAAAATTCATTTGTACTATGGTTTTATGAAATACCTAGTATTCGATCATTTTTTAACCTTTATTAGGCGCAACAAATCGATACCATGAGTGTGGTTTGTGATATAGGGTGAGATCGAGGTGCGGCAATGGAGGATGATTGGAGGGTGACCATATCAGACTAATGTTTCCCATTCTACCTAGTTTTGACACAGGGCGATGATGGATGCCTTGATAGAGGGGATTTCTAAGCAGATCGAAATCCGGATCCTGGAGATCAGCGACAACAGGGGATGACCGAACTTAGATATTTGATTCTCAGTTAGAATCATGATAGAGACAACATAGAAGGAGACACAAAGAATAATACATAGGTTCTAGAAAATTCCGAGTTACAAAGTGTGCAATCTAGAGATACACATCATGTGGGACCTTATGTGCAACCCTAGGGTTTCCAGAGAGAGAAAAATATTACATTTCGTATGAAATATATCACTCACCTTGTAAACCTTGATGAAAACTCAGGGTGTACCTAAAAGGGTGCATGGGCATGGTAATGATGGGGTGAACGTACATGGCTATGTGTATACGGGCATGGCTAGGTGCACACGTGTAACACCTAGATGTTTTTATGATATATTTTCTTTAAATAATTTTAATTCTTTGATAGCTTGAATTGCATGAAATTGTGAGTTTAAACAAACCATGAGATTCCCTTAGTATAAAATTATCATTATATCCTAGTTGTTAGGTTAGCAGTAATAAGTATAACTAACTTATGAAAATGCATTGTGAATTCATTAGCTATCAGTTATATATAAAAAATATAAATCAATTAGATATTTATATTTTTGAGTGAATTACTATTGGTAATTAATTTAATGGGATATATATATATTCTATATACTTAATAAAATATTTTTGATATTTTTCCAATGGATATTTTAGTCATAGGGTATGAATAAACCCTATTTGATGTATAAAAATACATATTTTTTAAAAGGGTAATTTTACGCCTTTGAATGGGGAACCCCTTTTAAATTAAGATTTTGAAACATTAATAATTTTTATATAAAAACATAAACATGTTATTTTTAATCAGGATATAAAATTTTACTTTGGATGAATTTATGATATTTTTTGATAACTTTCAAGTTTTTGTGAATAGTAAAAATACACTAAATTTTATGTGAAAACAACTTTTTTCATCGATATAATTTATATGGTTAAATTATAATATTGAATGTTTTTAAAGTATAAATATAATATATTTTTATAATTAAATATAATTTATGTCATTAGAGTTAATTTTACATTGAATCTAGATGTAAAAACATTTCAATCTTTTGCAATGTTTTAGCTTTTAAAACTTGTTCTCTCTTTCTAACAACGGGATTAATTTTAATTTAATTAATGAAAATTATGTGTTTAAAATTTTTACAAATGGATTTTATATTTGGAATAAGTGGTTCCAAATTATGTTAACAGGTTACTTTTATTTTTTGGACATTATGAATAGTAACTTTAGTAATTTTTTTATTATCGCGGTTAAGGGTAAATCGGGTAATTAAAGGTAAAAATAATATTATAAAATAACCTTAAAACCTTTAAAAACCTATTGTATGATTAAATTATACCCTTATTATCTATTTTTTGAAATGGAATCACTTAATTGCCACTTTCCCATTAATATCACATTAATATTATTAAAATCAATGAATATGACAAAATGTCACACTCTCTTTTTATATAAGTATATTAATTATAATATATGGATATGTAGAAAATAACATAGACTATACTAAGTATATGAAAATATATAATAATTACCTACATCATATAAATTTATTTATAATTTTTAGAAATTAAATAATTACCATTAAGGATGACATAATAGTGACGTATAAATTATTTTATTAATAGAAATAACAAATAAATGATTTTAAAAATATTAAAACAAATATAATTTGAATTAATTAAGGTTCTCCACGAATTTTATAGGTTATTGTGACATGTTTTGATTATATTAAATGTTTTGGTTCTAAATTATCTTCTGTTTGAATTTTATTTAAAATCAAAGAAATGAATAGTGTTAAAATTGACACTATTGATATTTTTTAAAAATAACATTTTATTAAATTATTTAAAAATCATAAAAATATTTAAAAATTAAAATTTGATAATTATAAGGTCTAAAATTTCATAAAATATCCATTTATGGTCAAATGAAACTATATAAGTAAATATTTATAACCATTAAATATTTAGAATGTTGTGACTATAATTATAATTAAATAGATTAAATAAGGATAAATCAAAATTATAAGGTTTAAAATAAAATAAAAACATGTATAAATCTTATTGGTTGAGATTATTTATACCCATAATCATATTATCTTTTAAATAATCTACGTTGTACCCATTTTAATTTAAAAATTAATTTATATTAATTTAATAGTTTTGGTCTTTACAAAAGTGCCCCTCCCCTCTCTTATAAAAGAGAACATGTACTTATCTTTTAATCACACATCTAAAGCCCTTTTTCTCATAAAATCCTTACCCATTTACTCTCATAACTTCCCTCACTTCATCTAAGAGGCCACACTTTGGTCATAAATCCATCCTAAGGAGACCTTTTGTTCAAATCAAAAGTAGATACTCGAAAAATAGGTATTTGTTTTATCACCTCTTTCAAAATTCTTTTCTTATTCTACTTACTCTTATTATGTTTTTTACATACTAAAGTAATAAATACGGTATCTTATACATGCTGATATGTTATTATAATTATGTGACAACTTTATACCTCCTTTTATCCGTCCTACGAATAACAATATCATCATGTGTGAGTACATACGGCTTACCGTCTCCACGTCTTGGTGTAATTTTTTATTCAAAAATACATAATTTGTATTGATATAATGATGAGTATAATGGATTTAAATAAATAATATACCATTATAATTATTATTCATAAATAATATACCATCCAATTCCATACCATTTAACTATTAAGTGAATGATATCATCACTTGTGCGTGCGTACGGCCTACTATCTCCACGATGCGATGTGATTCATTCTACATGATATTCATTAAACCATGATTATATACATCAATGTAATGAATAAATATTATATATATTATACTAATATCATTCTTTAAAAGATATAACTATAACCTAAGAAGTGAAACATAAAATTATCTGACAAAACCTGCATAAGAACATAAAGTAGTTAATATCTAAATAACGAGTGACAATGAAATTTTAATAACAAATGGATGATAATATAATCATATATAATATAATAAAAATTATTATGAGTCTATAATAAGTCAATAACATTATTTAAATCATTATACAGGAGGTTCAGATACATATGAAGGATATCTGACCTATGGTAAGAGATAATTTTGCAATCTCATTATTATATGAGATTGTTTATACATAATTATTTAATGGGGTATATTTATCATCCACATAAATGTTCCCTAAATATTTAAAACTATTTATATTATTATAAAAAAATTTAAAGTAAATTTTACCCATTGGTGATTTTTTACTAAATAGTATGAAATGAATATTTTTTTGTTATTCGATACAAGGTACTTTTTTGACTTTTCTGGAAAAAGTATGAGGAGAATGTTTTTTTAACTTATATGGTATGAATGGATTCTTATGATTTCATAAAACCTTATTTACATGAATCTTACTATAAAATAATGAAATTTTATTTTCAATTAAATTATTTTCTTTTAAAATTTGATGGCATTTTGAGAAAAGAAAACGTTTTTAAAGAAGAACAGATATTTCCTCAAGAATTAATTTCAAGTATTTTATCAAAATTATTTTCCATCTAAGATGACATATGGTTATGTTTCAATCCCAAATTTTACTTTAATTTTATTGTGTTTATGATAGAATTATTTTTATTAAATCCATTTATTTTATTTGGATTATGATGGAATGATGTTTAAGAAACCCATTTTGTGTTCCTTGGGTTGTGCTATGATGAATGGTTTATGTTTTTATGGCACATGTAAGAATTATTTCATTATGAGATGTGTGGGACCTATATATCCCTCAAATTAATTGGGTAAAGTTTTATATCTCATGAGATATAAATGATAGGAATGGTAAGTAATTCTAGTTCAATAATACAGGGCTGGAATGAAAAGTGAACTCATTTCAGTAATGGACTTTTTCCACTATGGTGGTCTTTGAAATGAGCCTTGACTGATATGAAATGATTTTATATGTTTATGTGTATGCCACAAAACTTCATGTCTTATGTTTTGACTTTTGGGATTATGCATTAATTCTTATGAACTTTTATCCCATGACATGATATCATGATCTTTCATATGTTGGATAAGACTTCCAAATGTTATGTTCTTATGTATTATTATTATGATATGATTGATATTCCTCTTGTTTACCCTTACCGAGCATTTGAGATCACCCTTTCATATGTTTCTTTTCCCAAGGTCATGAATAATTTTATCAAGTAAGATATGTCAAAATGGAGTCTAGTTATGAAGAAATAAGTATGAGACAATGTAGATATTTTATGAACCAATTGTTTATGTTTCCCAGTTTCTAAAGACATTATACCTATATGGTCCTGTCATGGATTTATTATATGTTGTAATGAATATAATTCAATTTTGAAGTAATATAAATTTATGTAAAGTATGGGTCATTATAACATGGGTCGGTACATAGGCATGGTCAATAATACACGGGCATGGCCAACAGTACACAGTCATGGATAGATATCATAATAAGGGTGTCAGAAAACATATAAACATTGTGTATACTTACTTATAAGCTGTGTATATGAAGATTTACATGTCGTGTGAGTCGGTTCCACCTGGGAAGACTAGGGGTTGTCTAGACACACCATGTACCACTAATAAATGCCATATACCCCCTTTGAGGGAGTTTAGAGCCCTTCATTTCTTCAATATTATATCAATATCAATTTAGTGGGTTCCCTTAGTCCATCCCCTTGAGAATATAGTGTTTCATTACATCCATATATCTAGATTGGGATCCCATCTAGAGGATGATTCTTAGATAGAGATTGTGATGTACCTCTATGAGACCAGAGTGTGATCCTCTATCATTTATTCTTATACCCTAAGCGGGGTTCATGGAATCAATGTTACCTCCATGCGTGGGGCGTTAATCCTCCATATAAAATTCCATTTCAGTAGGTTTTATGATATCATTTCTATATGATATCCTATATATTGGGTTGATCTATATTAGGTTTGTGGTGTCCCCAAGAGGTCCTAGGTGTGATCCCCTATCTGATTATTGAGGTATTTAGAGACTAGTGAGTTTTATAGGGAGATTCCAAACAATCATGACCTATTGGATGAGCATCTCTAATGATAGTGTGGCTCATGGATTAGGTTCTCTTGGAATGATCATGTCCTATAATCTTCAAGAAAAATTCTATGGCTGACAGTTTGGTTGAGATTTCCAAGAGGTTTGGTGTTCTTATTGAGTATATATGGGAGTTTTTCCTTTTATTTTTATATAATTTTTATGAGATTACCATTCTTGATGCTTCATTTTTAGTTTTTTTTGGGTGTCCTACTGGGTATTGTTATACTCACTCTTGTATGGGCTCTTCCTGCACATGTCATGTCTTATGTAGAAGGTGTCCCTTTTGAGAGTGTCTTAGGAGGATTAGAAGTGGGTGTATTAAATATTGAGCTAGAAAAACTAAGGTATATTTATTTTGGTTTCATTTGATAGTAGAATTCACCTTCTGAGTAGGTTGGACTCTCACCAGTTTTGGTTGGTCTTGTATTTGGACCCTTTATCATTTTCAGTAATTTACTTTCATACTCTCATTGTGGGATTATAAATGTACTCATGCATTGGTTTCATTTGTTTTTCATTTTATCATTGTATGGTCCTATATATGTGTGATTTTGTATAGGTATGATTCCAAACTACCATTGAAATTGGGTAAAAGTTTAAAATTTATGATTTCCTACTACTGTTGTCTAGTGGAAAGTAGGTTCAAACCCATAGGGAAGGTGGAACTTCCAATTTTATATAAATCTTTTCAAAACACCTCACTATTTTCAGTAGTGGGTAAAGCTTTATATTTCTTTTTGAATTTTAAACTTTTTTACTTTTTAAAAAAAATCTAAAATAGCAAAATATTGTTGAACTATGTTGACTAACAGCTTAATGGAGCTAATAAAATGAAGTAATAACTGGAATAAATGATTCAGGAAAAGTACTCGATAATTCTTAATCTACTAGTTTTAAAAGATAACATCTACATTGCTCTTAATTGAGTCACACCTTGAGGAAAAGTTGTTAAATCCCCCTCACAAAGAGATTCAATGCAAATAACATTGGATCCTAGAGTTCGCCACTCCATAATTCAATCGAACTGTTGAGAAATTTGAAAAGGAAAAAATTGGAATTAAACTTTTCATAAAATTCCAATTGCTTAAGACAGTAAAATCTTTGATAAATGTATTAAATATCTCACCAATTGAAATTGAATTTTTGAATTTGAAAATTTGATGTATGAAAAATTAAATTATAATTCGAATCAATCACACCGAATGATTCTAATTTTGTAAAAAGAAAAGAAGTGTAGATCATCAAATGATGAACCAACAAAATTTAGAACTCTCGAGCTGAGTGTTCTATCCCAACAACATGTTTATTATAGAAATCGACAACATCTAACTATAGCGAATAGTAATTGAAATAAAAAGAGGAAGAAGAGACTCCCTCTCATGTTTCTTTGTTACTGGACACCTCAGATCTCCATGATTGGTTCTCCAAAAATATCCACGAAGTCCTCAAAGTTTATTCTCTACTCTCTAAGAAGTGGCATGAGTGAATGGTCTCCCCAATATGTCATCATCGAATGATTCAGTGTCCAATCCCCCTTTTTATGCTTTATTTTTTCCTTTTCAATGGCCTTGGATGATATGGTTGCAGTGACACACAGTTCTCCCTTGGCGGCAGTATCATCATGGCGACGGCATATGGAGAACAATGGAGGTGCAAAGGTGACTCTCAGCTCACCATCTTCCACCCATAGCACATCTAGCAGGTCGGTTGCATTACGGTCCAGTGGTGTGGCTCCTCGACGATGGGATTTGGTGAGAATACAAGATCTAGATCTCATATTCAGATTAGAGGCAAAACTCAGGGATGGTGGTGGCCACTACAGTAGTGATCTAGATCTGTGGTGACTGGGGAAGCAGAGTAACTATGATCTGATTTTAATTTTGATTTTCGAAATTGAAAGACTGGTTTGAGTCAGTTTAATGCCTTAATATGAATTTGGGTTGAGTTTGTGTATGATTTTGATTCGGATGTGGATGAGGTGAATCAGGGATGAATGTCGGTGTGTCGCGAGGTTGCTGAAGGGGAGTTCATGAGAGACCAACACCAATGGTCGGTGTTGGTAGCAATGTAGAAGGGTGAGGCATCAATGAGTTGTGAAAAGGAAGGTGGTGGCGCCGACACTGACAGAAGGCTAGAGAGATTGGGCCATCGGTGAGTGGTGGTGAAAATGGAATAGATGAGGAGAGGTTGGCATGAGACTGACACTCACAATCGGTGTTGGTATCAGGATGAGAGGCTGAGGTGAGACTGACACCGATGGTAGAAAAACTGGGGGGAAGACTGACACCAACATTGTAGAGTCGGTGTCAGTGAGTGGTAGTTTGTTCTATTGGTAGCACCTAAAAAAAATCAAAACAACAAATTAAATTGAAACAAAAACTCAAATTAATTAAAAAAATCAATTAATTAACTGATAAATTAAATGTATAAAACTAAAATAAACTTAAGCTAAAAATTAAGAACTAAAATAAAATTAACTAATAATCTAAAATTGGTTTATTAACTAAACTGGATCTTAAAGTTAAATTTTGTTAAATAAATTAATTAATGGGATAGCAGTGAGTAGAAAATAATTGTTTTGGTGATTCAATGAGTCACCAATAGTGGAAAAAGAGAAAGGGGTTCATTGGTAGTAAGAAGCTACCAACAGTTTGTGTATGTCTTTCAGTGAGACCAATAGACTAAAAATAAAATTAATGACTTAAAAATTTTAAACTGTATACATTAAATTAAAATATTAAAGTTAACTAAATATTTAATAATTTAAAATATTTAATTAAATAAATAAATTAAGACTAAAATCATGTTATTTTATTAAATTAAAACTTAAGAACATAACTTAAATTAATTAATAGTATAATTAAACAAAAAAAGTTAATAAAGTTAATTTATTTTAATCATTCTAAATTAAAAGATATTAAATTAAAAACTGAGTTAATAAATAATCAAATAAAATTATTAATTGATTATTATTAAAAGTAATATTAATAAAAATTCAAGAAGATTAATATTACTAAACTTATAAGTAAAATATTATACTGTAAAGATTAGTAAGTATTAATTAATTATTTTAAAGACTAAAATTGCATAATTTGTCATAAAAATTTATAAATTAATAAATTTAAATATAAAAAATACAAAGGATCATTTATTTAGTAAAAAGTGTAAAATTAATTAATTAAATTAGTAAAAACTAATATAAAAGATGTTGAAAACTGTATAAAATTAGATCCACATCAAATTCCCCCACACTTAAACATTATTTTTCCTTAAACAATCTTATGTTTTATAATCATTGAAAGAAAAAAGTGTGTTTTTATAACTCATTCTGCTCAAAATATAGTATGTCCAACACTTTTAATAGAACAATAAAACCTGTGATTAGGCTTTTCAAAAGATGACTTCAAATAAATTATTTCCTTAAATAAAATACACAAAGGTAATCGAAAGAGCGATGAATCCTCCACTTATGAAGATGTCATGCCTCATATATGAATGCACCTAATGACTCATTTTAATCCAAAATTAAGTTCTAAGTCCAAGAGTGACAAAAGGTTAAATATATATGGAATTAAAAACTTAACCAGAGGAACTTTGTACATTAAAAATCACCTAGGCTCCAAATATATATATATATATATATATATATATATATATATGAATCTCCTTATTAATATAACTTAAATGATTCCTATATAAACCAATCGTCCCCTTATTCATTTGGTGTTCATCATTACCCTCACCTTAATGAAATCATTTTTGACCCTAAACACTTTATTTTATTTTTCATAAGCCATTTAATATGTGCTAAGCACTGTGAAAATGCACTTATTCAAGGTGTACAAAGGGCTTATAGTAAACAGAAACACACCCAACATCTAGGGTCTTATAGATTCATCGTGGGATCCCAAATGCCCAGATTACTCTAATTTCAAAATATTTATATAAAATGCATTTATATTGGCTTAATAAGGTGATTAATTTTTAATAATTAAAATAAAGGTGTGTCCCCTAAGAAAGAGTTCAAATTTTTAGTTCCTAAGTTTATGATCACAATTCCACAAAAATGTTACCCATATCACTCTCAAAATTTGTCCCTAAACCAAAATTTTTATTAAATCGCTAAGTATATTCACTTAGAAATCATTCACCCATATCAATTTTAGATTCAAAGTAAGTATTAACTACTAGAAAGTAACTATCCTTAGGCAAGACTCAATTGGATTAAAAAGTAAAGCCTAAAATTTTAAAAGAAAATTTTGAAAAATTTTAACCTTTTTTTGACAAAAAGTTTAAAGAGTAGTGGGAATTTATGGGCTTTCATTAAGCATAGTTTAGATCAATAAGAGTTTACCCCCTCCCCCACACTTAAAACCCAAATTCATCCCCAAATTTGAATTCAAAAGTGGAGAAAAACAATTTATCAATTAAAGTTCAACACAGGTTTTCAATTAAGTAGATGGATGACATGTTAAAGGGTCGCATTGAAGTACAAAAAGTGTGTTTTCCACAATAATTACTTTAATACTATAGGTTCACATGAATTTTCATGAAGGTAGTGACAAAATTTTTCAAAATAGTTCAAAAAGTTACATGTCAAACATGCGAGTGCACAGTGAATTGTGTGTAAGAAATTTAATAGAATTTTGATTCAAAAAGATTTTCAGTTGAGAAATATAAATGCATGATAATCACCCAAAAAAACAAGAATATTCAATAAAATAAATTCACCACTTTCATGTACCCCCTCCCCCCACACTTAGTTTTTAACAGTGAAAATATCAAACCATTAAAACTCCATTTTTAACTAAGAGGCCATGTAGCAAAAATTTAAGCACAATAAACATGCATTAGAATTGTAGAACAAGCCGAATTATTAAAACAGCATATTGACATGAAGTAGAACTTTAATCAAAGAGACAAATGAAGAATATTTTTTAAAGCAACAATACACATATATAGTATAATTTTTTAGTGACTCACCGACACTACTACCAGTGAGTCACAGATAGCAGCGTATTATTGGCTCAGATGCATTAGTGATTCAATAAATCAACGATAGCAGTGAAATTGTGATTTAGTAGTAAATTTTTTATTAAAGTAAATAGGAGTAGAAAAATGAATGTAGTGGATTCAAGAATAAATTACTTCCCTGAATTAAATTTTATCATTAAAGCTTCTCCATGCGAATTCTACTCCCTCAATGACACAACAACAACATAATTTTTAACTCTAAAAATAGGAACCAGGGGAAACACCAATAAGAATTGCACAAAAATAAAGAATGAAACATTTTTATTCAAAGACGAAAATGAAACAAATAAAATGACAAAACAAGAACCATGGGTCGCCTCCCATGCATGATAAGTTAAAATTATTCATCCAAACTTTATTCAGGCTCAGTTCTCAAGCATAGTGAAAGCATCCAAGCCCTTCGGTTGTCCTTTGAAATACAGTTTGACTCTCTGCCCATTAACCAACATAGGCTTGTTTTCCTCACCTATAATATCTACAACTCCATTCTTAAGCACCTGCAATAAAGGTATCAGTCCACTTGGACTTCAGTTTTCTGGGAAAGAGTTTGAGTCTTGAATTAAAGAGGAGGACTTTCTATCCAGGTTTAAATTATTTGGTTTGAAAGATATAATCATGAAATATTTTAGTCCTCTATTTTTATATTCTTAAATTATCATATGAATCTCTCATTATTTCATCAATTTCACTCAGCTCAAGAAATCTTCTCTCACCAGCACTCTTAAAATCAATGTTCAGATCCGTATCTTCCCAATATGACTTATGTTGCAACTCCACAGGAAAATGAAATAATTTTCCAAATAAAATACTATATGTAGACATACCTATTGGGGTCTTAAAAGATATTCTATATTCCCATAAAGCTTTATAAAATTTAAGAGACCAGTCTTTTCTAGAATGCGATACAGTTTTTTCAAGAATCTATTTCAGTTCCCTATTTGATATTTCCATATATCCACTAGTCTATGGATGATAAGGAGTTCCATTAATATGAAAACAACCACATTTTTCCATAAAATACTGAAATTTTTAGTTCTTAAAATGAGTTCCATTATCATTGATAAAGGCTTTTGGGACTCCAAATCTTGAGAAAAATATTCTTTTTGACAAAATTGATAACATTGTTTTCTTGATTGTTGTGAAATAAAACTACCTCAACCCACTTATACACATAATAAATAGCCACTAGAATATACTCATTACCATGAGATGATGGAAATGGACCCATGAAATCTAAACCCCAAACATCAAAAATATAAACTTCTAAAATAACTTTTTTGGGTAACTCTTACTTTCTACCAATATTTCCTAACCTCTAACACTTTTCACAAACAACCACAAAACTCTTATAATCTTTGAAAAGGGTGGGCCAATAAAAACTAGATTGAAGAACTTTTTTTGTTTTCCTTTCACCACCATGGTGACCTCCCCAAGGTGAGGAGTGACGACTCTCTAGAATAGGCATCATCTCTTCCTCAGGCACATACCTCCTAAGAATACCATCAGCAAACCTCCTAAACAACAAGGATTCATCCCAAAGATAATACTTAAGTTAAGAGATGAATTTTTTTCTTTTATTATTGTAAATAATGTTGGTAAAGACTTCTTCTACTAGGAAATTTTCTTAATCAGAAAACCAATCAGATTGCTTTATTGACACGGTAAGAAGTTTTTCATCAAGAAAGGAAGATTTGATCTCTCTAGGATATTCAAAATGGGTATAGGGAAGCCTAGATAGGTGATTAACAACTAAATTTTCAACTCCCTGCTTATCCCTAATCTCTAAATCAAATTATTGTAGCAATAAATTCCATCTAATCAGCCTGAGTTTTGTTTCTTTCTTATACATAAAGTACTTCAAAGAATAATGATCAGTAAATATGACGACTTTTGAACCTAAGAAGTAATTTCTAAACTTATATAAATAAAAAATAATATCTAACAACTCCTTTTCTGTAGTGGTATAGTTTCTTTGTGCCTCATCTAGCAGTCTACTAGCATAGTATATCACATGGAGCTTCTTATCTCTCCTCTATCCTAGGACAACTCCAACAGCCATATCACTAGCATCACACATAAGTTAAAAAGGAAATTTCCAATCAGGTACAGTAATAATAGGTGATATAGTGAGTTTTTCTTTAAGAATATTGAAATATTTTAAATGGTTTTGATCAAAATGGAATGGAGCATCCTTAACAAGAAAATAACACAAGGGATTAGTGATTTTTGAGAAATATTTTATGAACATCCAATAGAAACTGGCATGCCCTAGAAAACTTATAACACCTTTAACATTTTCAAGAGGTGGTAATTTTTGAATAACTTCAATTTTATAAGTATCAACCTCCAAACCTCTCTTGGACACTTTATGTCCTAACACAATACCTTAAGTGACCATAAATTGACATTTTTCCCAGTTAATCACAAGATTGGTCTCTATACATCTATCCAAAACTAATTCAAGATTTCCTAAACATGTATCAAAAGTGATACCCACAATGGAGAGGTCATCCTTGAATACCTCAATGATCCTCTTCGTCATATTAGAAAAAATAGTCATCATGAACCTTTAAAAGGTAGCAGGGGATCCACATAACCCAAAGGGCATCCTCAGATAGGAAAATGTCCCAAAAAGGAATGTAAATGTAGTCTTCTCCAGATCCTCTAGAGCAATAAAAATATGGTTTTAACCGGAATACCCATCTAGAAAATAGAAAAATTAATTCCCAGCAAGCCTCTCAATCAATTGATCAAGGAAGGGAATTAGAAAATGGTCCTTCTTAGTGGACACATTAATATTTCTATAATATATACAGACTATCCATTTGGTGGCTTTCCTAACTTGAATTTCTTATTTCTTTTCATTTTTAACAATAGTGAAACCTCCCTTCTTAGGGAATACTTAGACGTAACTGAACCGAGTGTAATTAGAAATAGGATATGTGATATCAGTATCCAATATTTTGATGACTTATTCTCTCACAACTTATTTCATGTTTGGATTCAATCTTCTTTGACACTCTACCTCAGGCTTATGGTCTGGCTCTATTATAAATTTATGCTTTAAAAATGAGGGAATAATACCCTTAATATCATCGATGTTCCATCGTATGGTAGTTTAAAACATTTTAATAACATTTAGAAATCTTTCATCTTGATTTTCATTAAGCTCAGTAGATATTATAACAGGAAGTGTGGAATTGTCACCAAAAAATGAGTATTCCAAATGAGAAGGAAGTGGTTTCAGTTCAATAATGGGTGGATTTTTTACTTGATGGAAGACTCTTGGGCCTATGAGGACCAAGATATTCAACATATTTCTTATAATAAGTATGAACATATGAAATATTTCTAATTTATAGGTCAAATTCATAATTTACAGTGCTACTTTCCAAAGTGGAAAGCTCACTGTCCAGATTTTCTAGATTTGAATTTAATAGATTTATTAAAGCAGAATCATCAAGTTGTCTCAATAGCTCTCCCTCAACATCATCAAAGTGCTCATTAGTGTTGGTTTTAATAGAAAAACACTAAAATTCAGTCAAAAAGTTCCTAAGTTTAGAAATAGAGGACTCTCCTAAAGTAGAAACTGGACAGTTGTCCAAATCTGGAAAATTTTCTAGATTCAGTGTTTGAGTAGAATTTTCAACTTGTGAGACATGAAAATCCATATTTTCAACTCCCAAATTTATTTCTTCAATAGAGGATTTATTTTCATATTATTCTCAGCTTCCATTTTATTTTTCATCTTCCAAAGACTCTACCATTGAATAGTTTTTAAAAAAGTTTGGTCCTTTTTCATTTTTTAACACATTAAACTATTCTTGTTGTTCTCTAATTTTAAAGATAAGATTACCTTTAGACACATAAATAACAGCACCACCAGTGGACAATAAGGGCCTACCCAATATGATGGTAACCTCTTGATCACACTCCATATCTAGAACTATAATTTATATAGTTAGAAACAACTTCCCAACCCTAACTAGTAAGCCATCTACCCTCCCTATAGGATGAGTGAAAGAACAGTCATCCAACTGGAGTATGACTGTGGTGGGTTGAAGATCACCCAATCTAAACTATTGGAATAGTGAGTATGGGAGTAGGTTTATACTATAACCTAAGTAACATAGGAATTTGAGCTGAAAATAATTTCCTAAGGTACAAGGGATGAAAAATCTACCTAGGTATTTCAGTTTGGGTGGGATTTTCTTTTAGATAACAACACTACACTCTTCAGTGAGACTGTAGGTGCTGAATTCTTCAAGATTATTTTTATTTGAAAAAATATTATTAAGATATTTCAAGTAATATGGGATTTGAATTAAAAAATTTATGAATATAATGTTCACTTGAAGCATGGTAAGAATCCCAAGGAAGTGAAGAAGTTCATCCTTAGTGTTACTTTGAGGTTTGAGTTTTTCAGGGAAAGGGATGGGAGGGGGAAAGTATCTTAGGATAGTAGGAATATCCATCGCCTATTTATAAAAATTTTATTTTCCTTTATTCTTTTGATTTTTAGAAGAATTTTCAGCTTTAGTTTCTGTCTACAAATTTAGATTTTGATCATTTTCAAGACTTTTCTGTGAATTTCCAGATTGTGAACAAAAAAGGTTTTTATTTCCAGATTCACATAGTTTTTAATTTCAGGAATTTTTTAAACCTTTTTCAGGTTCATATTGAGTATTAATCCCACTCCAAGTGACAATATCCATGATCTTCTTACTAAGATTGAGTTCAGTTGTACTAGGCAGTCTTCCTTTATCCCTAGAAGTAAAGTCTCTATCTATCTGGCCCAATTAAGTTTCCATATTCTTCATTTTGGCAAAATTTTTCATTTTATCTAATTAATATTGATTTTGATGTTTATTTAATTGATTCTTGAATCTTTCTTATTGATAACTCACTTTATTCAAAATTTGATCTAACTTAGAAGACATTTGGCCATCATTATTACCTTGAGAGTTTGATTATTCACCCCTTTATTGGTTTTGAAAGTTTTGTCTTGGTTGGTTTTGATAATTAGGGGAAGTGGTCTATTTTATCACTCCTTGATATTTATATGAAAATTTTGGATGGTTCATATAGCCTTGGTTGTAGTTGTTAGAGAAAGGTCCTCCTTTAGCAGGCATCCTAAAACCATATTTGAAAAAGTTATAGTTTTATTGTTGTTGGGTTGGTATATCAAATTTGGGAGAGAAGTTTATAGTATGCCCAAAAATGCCACACTAGGCACACTATTCCCTTAAAGATTGGTTATTTTTTTGATATCCCAATTGATTAATATATTTTTTTCAATTCTGGTTCATTAAAGATTGAAGTTGGTTGGTGATTTCAGCAAGTTGTGCTTGAGTTTCATTCATTTAACTAGAGTTAAAATTAACATTTCTATTGACTCTTTTTCTTATATAATTTTTATGTTTTGAATTTAAAGCAAGATTATTACAGATTTGTTTTAGTTATTCATTAGTTTTATCATTATATTTACCCCTAACATCTTGATCAACTAGGTTATGACCAGAGGAAGACATCCCTTCATAGAAGATATCCATGAGAAGGTGGGATGGGATTTGACGATGGGTACACCACCTAAGAAGGTCCCTAAATCTATCCCAAGCCTCATGAAAAGCTTCTTTGTCCTCCTAATAAAAACTAGTTATCCTTTTTCTCAATTCACCCTTAAGTCTTTGGGGATATAATTTCACTATAAAAGAATTATTACCTTAGTCCCATTTTTCAAAAATATTTTCATCTAAGATCAAAAACAAATTTCTAACATTTCCTTTTAGGAAAAAGTGAAAGAATTTCATTCTCATCTCATTTTTAGTAAGTCCTAGAAGAGTTAACTACTACATAGTATTATATAAGTCTCTACCGAAGGCAATATAATCCTCATTAGAGAGCCCATTAAATGCAGGAAGTAGGGAAATGTGGGACTGTTTTAGCTCATAGTTTTGGGATCTAGGTGAAAGTTGTATTGAATAAGGATTACTTGACACTTGAGGGAGTTGAAACTCCCTCATCCTAGGCCTCTCATTTTTTTAGAGTTCTGGATGGTTTTGGAAGTTATTAGGTGCATGAATTCTATCATCTAGATTTTCCATTTTAGAATTTTTTTTTTCTTATTAAGAGCAGTGAAATGTTTGTCCAATTCCAATTTCAAGGGCTATAATATATTAGTAGTAGATCTAGTGTTCATGAAATATGTGATAAAAGGTGAAATTCAGCACAAAAAATAGTAAATAGTAACTCTACAGTACAAAAAATAGTAGAAATTCAGTAGTAAATGAAAGAATATTTTTTATACAGTTTTCAATTTTTCAAATCTTTGGGGGTAATTTTTTATATGTGATTTTTTTTGAAATTTTTATAAAAGTAATAGATTGGGCCTTCCCTGGAAACGACACAAAAAACTGGTGCCCAACTGTTGTTGAAATTGGGTAAAAGTTTAAAATTTATGATTTCCTACTACTACTGTCTAGTGGAAAGTAGGGTCAAACCCATAGGGAAGGTGGAACTACCAATTTTCTATAAATATTTTCAAAATTCCCCACTGTTGTTAGAAGTGGGGGAATCTTTATATTTCTTTTTGAATTTTAAACTTGTTTACATTTTTTAATTTTTTTGTTCTAAAATAACTAAATCTTAATAAAATATGATGACTAACAGATTAATCATGCTAAGAAAGTGAAGTAAGAACTAGAATAAATGATTTAGGAAAAGCACTCAGGAATTATTAATCTACTGGTTTTAAAATATAACATCTACACTACTCTTCATTGAGTCACACCTTGAGGAAAAGTTGTTAAATCTCCCTCACTAAGATATTCAACACACAGAACATTGTATCCTAGTGTCCTCCACTCCAAAATTCAATTGAAATGATAATAAATTTGAAAAGGAAACAATTGGAATTAAACTTTTAATAAAATTCCATTTTCTTAAGATAGTAAAAGATTCAATAAATGTATTCAATTTCAATCTTGCCAATTGATATTGAATTTTTGAATTTAAAAATGTACGGTGTGAAAAACTAAAGTGTAATTAGAATCAATCTCACTGAATGATTCTAATTTTGTAAAAAGAAAAGTAGTGTATATCATTAAATAATGAACCAGTAGAATTTAGAACTCCTGGGATGAGTGTTCTATCATAAAAACATGTTTATTACATCAATCCAAAACATCTAACTATAGCATATAGTAATTTAAATAAAATAGGAAGAAGAGACTCCCTCTCATTCTGATCTACTACTGGACACCTCAGATCTCCAATATTGGTTCTCCAAAAATCACCCTCAAAGGTTGTACTCTACTCTCCAGGAAATGTCATGAGTGAATGGTATCACCAATATGTGATCTTCGAATGATTCAGTGTCTGATTCCCCTTTTTATTCTTTGTTTCCTCCTTTAAAATGGCCTCAGCTGCTATCGTGGGAGTGATGTGCAGTTCTCCCTCAGTGGCAGTATCATCACAGCAATGGCCTAAGGTGAACAATAGTGGTGAAATGGTGACTCTCGTCTCACCCTACTTCACATGCGGTCCATCTAGCAGGTTAGTTATGTTTCAGTCCAGTGGCATGGCTCCTTGATGATGAGTTTTGCTGAGAATCCATGATCTAGATCTCATATTTGGATTGGGGTGAAACTCAAGGATGGCGGTGGCCACTGCAGCAGTGATCCAGATCTTTTGTGACTGGAGAAGTAGAGTATCTATGATCTGATTTTAATTTAGATTTTTGAAATTGAAATACTGGTTTGAGTCTATTTGATGCCTCAATCTGAATCTAGGTTGATTTTTTGTCTGATTTTGATTCGGATGTGGACGAGACAAAGCAGGAACGACTGTCGGTGTGTCATGAAGTTGTTGTAGCGGAGTTCATGAGAGACCGACACCGATGGTCAGTTTTGGTAGCAACGTAGAATGGTGAGGCATCAGTGAGTTTTGCAAGGGAATGTGGTGGCGCCAACACTGACAAAATCCTGGAGAGATTGGGTTCATCAGTGATTGGTGGTGAATATGGAAGATATCGATAGTGGAAAGGTTGGTCTAAGACTAACACTGAAGATCAGTGTCGGTAGCAGGACGAAAGGGTGAGGTGATACCGACACCAATGGTAGAAAAATTGGGGGAAAGAATGACACTGACACTGTAGAGTCAGGGTTGGTGAGTGGTAGTTTTCTCGGTCGGTATGACCTAAAAAATAAAAACAACAAATTAAATTGAAATAAAAACTCAAATTAATTAAAAACAATCATTTAACTAATAAATTAAATGCATAAAACAAAAATAAACATAAACTAAAAATTAAGAACTAAAATAAAATTAACTAATAAACTAAAATTGGGTTATTAACTAAATTTAATATTAACATTAAAATTACATATTAAAATTATTAAATGTAAACAATTTAATTAATAGCTTAAATTAATATTAAACTAATTTGAAAATGTTAAAATTATAAGATTAAAGTTAAATTTTGTTAAATAAATTAATTAAAGGGGTAGTAGGGAGTAGAAAAGATTTTTTTTAGTGACTCAATGAGTCACCAATAGTAGAAAAATAGAAAGGGGTGTATTGGTATCAAGAATCTACCGATAGTTTATGTATGTCTGTCAGTGAAACTGATAGAATAAAAATAAAATCAGTAACTTAAAAATTTTAAACTCTATACATAAAATTAAAATATTAAATTTAACTAAAAATTTAATAATCGGAAATATTTAATTAATTAACTTAATTAAGACTAAAATCACGTTATTTTATTTAATTAAAACTTAAGAACATAACTTATACCAATTAACATAATAATTAAACAAAAAAGTTAATAAAGTTAATTTATTTTAATCAGTCTAAATTAAAAGATATTAAATTAAAAACTCAGTTAATTAATAAGTAAATAAAATGATTAATTGATTAATATTAAAATTCATATTAATAAAAATTAAAGCAGATTAAGATTACTAAAATTATAAGTAAAATGTTATATTGGAAAGATTATAAAGTCTTAATTATTTATTTTAAAGGATAAAATTACATAATTTATTATAAAAATGATAAATAAATAAATTTAAATATATAAAAAATAAAAGGTGCATTTATTTAGTAAAAAGTGAAAATTAATTAATTAAATTACTAAACACTAATATAAAATATGTGGAAAACTGTACCAAATTAGAGCCACATCAAGGTACATTAGGCTAATGCCTCCCATGTGTGTGATATGCCTACTCTGCATTGGTCGCCAGCCCATAGCCTATTAGAGGAGGGTTTTGGGTAGTCACAGTCTGGGACCTGTCATTATATTTTTTGAATTACCTCATGCTTAGAAGGATTTAATCATATATTATCGATCTTTGATTCAAGATTAAATAAAAAAAATCAGAAGAATCTCCAAACACCCTATAAATAAAGAAAATTATTTTTCTTGGAAATAGCATTCCATATGGTGAAGAAAATGAACAAGGTGTGTAAGAGTAGTATTATCATTACCTCTACACTTCCAATGCAATGAACGAATGTCAATTATGAGCTTGAATGAAGGAGAACCCACCATGGCAAGAGGATAAGGATTTATGAATGTGGGGAGGCTGATAGAGGAAAGTGATATAGGAAAAGGTGATAAAAATTCTTAAATTATGTTGGGTAAATCTTCATTTTCCCTATTTTTAAGATCTTCATGGTTTGGTTTCACTGTTTGACTAATCGCACACCAACCATGTGGTGCTATTATTTGAAGGTTCACCCCCCTCGCACAACTAGGTGCAGATTTTTTCATACCATACACATCCCATGTGCCCACCTCTACAAATTTATGTAGATAATGCATGTGTTCATGTATCCTATCTGCACAATTTAGAGAAGTCGTGTTCCTATACAATAGACTTCATGGTTTGGGGTTCATGGTTAGCACTAATTTTACGCAGTTATTTTTTTATTTCCAAAGCTAGGTTTTTGAATACTAAGCATTTTAAAACCCATAAAAACTCTTGATACATTCTTATGGACTTAAAAACTATCCAAAAATGTCACCCTTAAGTGATCTAACTCTCGAAATTCCAATTTGAAACTCAATTTACAATATAGCCCATCCACCAAATCAAAATTTCAAATTATCTTGGAATTTTCAACCAGTTCAAAATGAAGGATCTTACAATCTCTCAATATTAGAAATTCTCAACCATGATAGTCCTCTGGGAACAATGAATACATCACCCAAACTACTATGTTTGTGAATTTCTGCTCAAGTCTTCATCACTTTCGTCATCCATTCTATAGTGTTCCCACCATAGGCATTAACTTTACACATCCAATTCCAAGACATAGTACTCCCACCATTGGAATTTACCATTGAAACATGGCCATAGCATCCTAATAATGATTATGGAATTATTATAAACTCTTGAAACCCAGTTGTATATGAGGAATTTAATCCTAGTCCTCGATTAGAGTGAAATAGTCGAATCCCAATCAACCACGCTTTAACTGGTCATGCTCACTGTTCCTTGAAAATCCTCGATGGATCTTACACTTCACTTTCCTCCTTCAATGATGTATTCAACGTGGTTTATCATTATCTAGTTTCAAATAACCACTAGAACACAATTCTAACCACCTTCGATAGTTTATTCTAAAAAATTCTCATCTTTAACTATCGATGCATTGAAAAATCCTGATTTCTATACCTTTATTCCAAGTTTTACTAAGGTCATTTTGAGAACACTCACCAACATATGTAACTAAATTTCAGTGATGTCTCATATTTCAACCATCCCTAGTTTAAAAATACAATAGAATCCAAGTTCCAAAATTACTATCACACAACTGACCTCAGGATCCCATGACCCTTCTCCCTCAAGGTTCATCCTCTTATAGCCTACGGTGATCTCTTCCACCATGAAAATTTTATTACAAAGCTTATTGAGAATAACTAGAAAGTATTTCATTTCAAAAAACTATAAAATTAACTTGATTGTCTTAGTATATGGCATAATCTATCCCAATATACTCAGGGTAATGTCAAGATAGGGGACATGATCGTCTCTAAATAAGGATTAAACTAAGATTTCATCAAGGATTATCATCGATAAGCATGTATAGATCTCCCAATCCATACTCCATCCAATAGGATTTACTTAAATAAACCCTAGAAATATGACTCATGAAGATGTGTGACTATGTAAAACTATGATTCAACCACCTCATGACACCCTAAAACCAAGATCATACCTCTACTGGTACAGTTTTAAGGGTCACACCCCTAATGTACATGTCATAAAAAATGTGACACACATTTTATGGCCTTATCCCTCTATTGAGATTTAATTTCCATTACATTAGTTTAATTTCTCAATAATTATCTATTCAAGAAGTGTATAACTTAACAGCCAACATAGAATTTAAAGCCTTGATCATTTCATCTTGAATTCATGTCATGTGTGATCATTCGAGAATATCCAACAAAGTCTTACCCTAAATCTTGGTTTTCATCAATGGTTGGGTACTCAAACAATCACCTCATCTTCATGTTTCCTTGAAAGCACAGGTTTTCTAACAACCTATCAAACTCTCATATTTCTTATTCATCCCAAGATAAAATCAAGCATCTAGACTCAGTTTAAACTAACATCAATTTATATATAGATCATCATATTAAAGACTAGATAACTTCAAATTAACAGCATCACGGGCTTCTAGAAACCATTCTGACCATTTCCAATTGGTCCTTTATGGGAAATGTCCCACTATTTTGATGGAAAAAATTAAAAATGTTTGATGCGATACTCCCCACCTTAGTAATATCCTAGTCATCTTTTTTGAGGATGGTAAATCATCCCACGGAATACACTTCATCCACCACTAAACATGGGTTAAAAATGTGTCCAACATGCTTATACCAAGATCCAATGAAGAGATAAGAAAAACCATCCACTTAAAGGCACACTATATCAGACTAAAAATCCAAAAACAACTCTGATCAATAGTGTTAAGAAACCCACTCATTTATCCAATGTAATCCCCTAACCATGGGATAAATAAATTTATATAATTCTCATGTCACTCTACTCTAGATATGGAACTTAAATTTATCTTCCACATACTTTCAACTCTTTCTAAGAAATTTTGAAACCAAATGATTTAAAGGATTATGTGACCGTATCGCTCAAACTACATGCGGCTTAATGCATCACTTCTTAACTTGATGGTCATCGCATGTAACAACACATGATACTGCGATATCAAAAAAAATGTAATAGGTGCTAAAAATTTATCACATGTGATGGTGTATACAAGGATCAACTCATAGTCGTGTTATCCATATTACTATTAATATATTGAAGACTCTCGAGTTGTACACCATTAGAAAAGAAGAAAGGTTACACAACCCACAAAGCAGGTGACCATGCCTGAGGAAGGCTTAGCTGACTAAAATGGATCATTTCATGATACCCACATCCTTCATGAGTCTAAACTTACAGAATGACCACCCATCTACCCGAGGGTGTTTTTTCATCACTAAGAGTCTTACTTGGGATAAACGGAACCTATCATCTAAAAAACTAAAAGAAAACACTCACCAATATTAATTTAACTTAGAGGGTGCTAC
This sequence comes from Viscum album, assembly GCA_963277665.1. NCBI lineage: Eukaryota > Viridiplantae > Streptophyta > Magnoliopsida > Santalales > Viscaceae > Viscum > Viscum album. Next base: position 1,665,450,101 of record OY728127.1, read on the forward strand.
ATCAACTAGGTTATCCCCTTAATATAGCATAAAATATAGACTTTATAACTAGGTCATGCTAAAAATGTCAATAGGCTTACTGGCCCAACCTCTATTCTCATTATAAAATAAAAAATCCAGTTGACACCTATGGGAAATGTCCACATTCCCATACAAGGTAAAATTTTCTAAACTACCCTTACTCGAGGGTTAAAACTAATAACCCCACATTAAGACTACATGTTTAAGGCATTTAATTGATTCTCATTTATCCACACATTTTATAATCTCATGCATAAATCATATCAAGTACTATGTATAAAATAAAAATACACTAATCACTTTATTTAGTCAATGCCATGATGGATAATAGGAAATTATCTCATAATTTCATTTCTAAACATTTAATCAATATTTATTTAACCATGAGATTATCAAAAAAATTCTTAGTTAAATAATATTTCAATTTTAGGTTGTATAAGAAAACACCCTTTAGGTTGTAATTGGAATTTTAATTAACTAAATCCATACATAAATTGGGTTTTAAAAAGAAAACCAAAGGTCTCTACTATTTATAATGGATCAGTCTAATAATATTCCACTATACATTTATACATAACCCATTTAAGTGGTTGCTAACACCGTAAATCACTATCCCAAATTTATCACAAGTATACCCTCATGGGGTTAAGTACTAAGGCATAAAAGATAAAGGAAACCTGCATGGGTCTTGTCATTCCAACCTAGGCTCATTTAAATATAGCCCAATAGTAGTTGTTTTATTAAAGATTACTTATACCCTTAGTGGTTTTATCTCATTATCATATCATTTCAAGACTGAGCAACTTGGGTTAATTCCAATTTATCACATGTGTATAAAACACCATGACTAACCTACTCAAATCGAGTTAACTCTAATATTGATAAGAAAAATTTTATATTTATTCAAAAAATGTACTTCTTAAAACTTAAAATTCTCATCCATGGGTTGGGATTTAACAAATTTTATATTTATATGATGGTTTGGTTATCTGAATTACCATTCCCTGGTTATAAAGGTACTTACCATTATAATTTTTAATTGGAATTCATGTAACTTCATCCAGGTTTTCACCTTCAATCTCAAAATATAAAAGGTTCATATATGATGGTTTGATTATATGGGTTACCCTTCCCAATTTATAAAGTCTCATAAACATTATAAATTTTTATTGACACCCATTTAATCATAACCATAAATACTTCGGCCCATGAAACCAATGGTTCATGGCTCAAACATGTCATAATTTTTTAATTAAGGAATCACCGTCAAGATATATGGGAAAAACATTTAGGTTAATACATACACATTAATAACCAATTATTTATCTCCTTTATCCCTATAGGAAACTTTAAAACGGTATAATTATAGCATCCTAGGCACATATTTGATGCAATAGGAAACATAGGAACTAAAATAAACATGGAATTGTATAATGCATGACATTTAAATACTCAAGTTCCTATAAGTATGCATGAACAATACTTCCTTTACATATTGGTCCAAGGGGAAAATGCCTCAAATATCATAAATTATTAACCAGCAGAATGTGAACCAATCACTCAAGGTGAAATAATAATCAACTGTAATCACAGCATCATGACAATATCATCCCAATAAACTTAGTCTTTCTCCCATGTGTGGGTTGGCCATACACAGGCATAAGCTATCTATCAAGTTCCAACACATTCATAGTTTTCTATATATCATCCCAAAATAGTATGGTTAAATAGAAAAATAAGCTATGATACCACTTTTTAATTTCCTTTCCTGGGATCCACTGAAATGGTTCCCTGATCCAATTCACCACATTACCTCAAGAAGCCACCCCATATGTTAGAGGCTTACGACTAGTAGTGAGGGTCTAATGATGGTACAGTGGGGAGAATATACCCTCATAATCATATTATCACTGTAGTATATAATAATAAAACAATAGCAGAAAAAGTATAAAAAATAATATTGAAAGATATCAACTGAAAATCAATAATAAATAAATGAATAACCATGCATGAACAAGTTATAATGTACATATAGAATACATGCAGTAGGGGATACAATATACAGGTATAGACTGACATGGAATAAATCAATCAATAAAACACCCAACTCCATTAGGTATCCTAAGTACATTCTTGGCACCCATATTCATGTCCATACCTAGTCCATAAAGAATAATAGAAATAAAGAAAGAATAGTCCATGATCCTGAACCTACAATCAAGAGATCTGTTCGGGTACCAAATAGCAGCCCAAACAAGGTATGAAATAAACTAAGTATGCACCACCAATGGTGTTTAATGAAATACATTATTTGAATATAAAATAAATTAGTTTGAAGTTATGATAAATAAGAAGTAAATAAATACATTTAATCAAGTCATGATCAGGTTCCTCAAAGAGCACATGGACAATTATACCAGCTTCGGCATAATCAAGAATGTCTCTGAATGCAAGTCACCTTACATAGATATATAAGTTAATATTTATATTTATATTTATATTTATATTTATATATGATATACATATAAACATATATATATACACACTTAGTACTGCCTAGGACCCGAGTCGTGACACAGGATTCCATGCATAATCATAAGTCATGTAGGACCCAAAGAGAACCCCATGCATCCCTATATAAAAGTGATCACAAGGAATCTACATGTTTCATAAAATTAAAGGTTTATATATTGAGATTGAACTATATATCACTAAATAATGATGTAAGATCATATAACCTATGAGCTGATCCAAGACATTATGCATCTGAATCCATGTGTCACCCAAGGCATAACATAATCTTAGTTAACCTATGATCCCATCCATTAAAGTCCATATCAAGAGTCCAAATATCACTCAAGGATTTTATCACATCATTCATTATATGATTCTATCTAGATAATCGCTATCAAGAATCATGTATCACTCAAGGTGTTTCCTAATTCATTTAACTACTAAGCCCATCCAAGGAATTTTCTATCAGAAACCCTTGTATCTCTAATGGTGTATATAAAATCTCAAATAGCCTGTTATCTCATATAATACATTATTTAATAGAAATAAAAAAAGGTTTATTAATTATCATTCATCCTATGATCCCATCCAAGGTGATCTGTATTAGGAACCCAAGTATCACTCAAGGCATAAAAAAGAATAAACAAGCTCACTACATTTAATAATGAAACTTAGTCTATGGAAATTTCCATGTCAAATCACAATTAATTACTAATAATAAATTTAATCAAACCATATACAAGTGATAAATAGGGTCCATTCAAGTATACATGTCATCTAATTGTCCATTATAATTCAGTTAATTAATTCATTCACTTTAAGAAGTAAGAAGGGAAATGCTAATAGACATTCCATTTAACAATGTATAATGATAAATTTAACTTCCTACAATAATTAATTTGATCACAATTAAAATGGTCCCAATTTTTAATATACATAACACTTCCCCTTTATCAATTTCATTTAGCCATCCCTTCTAAATAATTAATCCAACACACCTTATTAGAGTGTTTGGTTACACAAGAAACATGGTTATAATAAGAATTTAATTAATTGAGTCTTATATATCATTCCAAACCCTTTTTATTAAAATAACATTCTTAATAATTTAACACAATACAAGTATGGATACATTCCAAAAAAAATTCAAACAATTCATTTACTATCATTTAATGATTCTTATTTTAAATGTCAATGTAGACATAATTAACAGTGTTTTGTCTAATTACTCACATTATTCATCAAGGTAATATATGTGATATGGCCATGGGGTGGTTCTCATTTAGGTATCACCTCTAATAATATCAAAAGGCCTCATAAGATCTCTATATAGTATTCTAGACAATTAAATTTAAGAGTTACACAATTTTAGAAATGATGCTTGGATGATCTATTGACCAGGACAATGAAAACATTTTATAAAATAATGATACTTTAACGAATAATACATAGACTACCTACCTCATGATTAGGAGTATTTACCCATCCATTTTCATGGTTTGATTCAATCCTAATTGAAATAAATTGGAATAATCACCAAACACCCTTCAAATAGGTAAAATGAGATTGAAAGGAAATAGCATTTCATATGGTGAATAAAATGAAAAGGGATGTAATAGGATTAATATCCTTACCTATATGATTCTAACACAATAAACTATAGTCAATTTTGAGCCTAAATGAAGGATAAATTTCCATGGGAGAAGGAGGAGGATTTATGTGAATGGGGGATCTACTGGAGGAAAGTGAGGGAGGAAAAGGGGTAAAAAAACTTAAAGGATGAATGGGAAAAATAATAAATTTGTCAATTTTTAAGAGTTTCATGGTTTGGATGTAATTTTTGGTTAACCGTGCGCCAACTGAGTGGTGTTATTTTCTAAAGGGTCACCCCCTTGCATAGCTAGGTGCACGGTTTTTCAAACCAGGCACAACATCTGCACCCACCTCTAAAACATTATATAGATAACTCATAGGGTTGTGTGTCCCAACAATATCACTTAGACAAGTCATGAACCTATATAGTACGAAAAAAAATTATTGGTTCATGGTTATTCCTAACTGTTCACTAATCATGTTCCCTTTTCTGTCTCTTCCTGAAGCTGGGTTTTAAAATCTCAACACTGATGAAACCCATCCAACTTCTAATACATTCTTTAGACTTAAACCCCATCCATAAATATCACCCTTAAGTAATTTAACTCCCAAAATTATAATCCTAATATTAATTTACAATATGGATCATCTACCAAATGAAAAGTTAAAATTCTATTATAATTTTCAACTCATTCAAAACATAGGATCTTATAATAAATTTGATGTTATTATCTATGTAGATGGGGAAAAATGATGTTCTTATATGCTTAGATAAATGGTATGTGATGTATTCATTGATCTGGTCAAACTATACTTGTAGAATCAAGAACTAATGAATAAGTTATATGGGATTAACATACTCTATGTCTCATAGTCACTTGATGTCATGGAAAAAATGGATTATATGATATACATATCGTATATGATACATTTAGTGTACATGGGTACAAAGATACATGTGTTTGATAGAGATCATGATAAATCCCTTTATAGATTAAGTATCACTTATGCTTTGACAAATCTTTATCATTCACTACTAAAAATATGGCATTTATCAGCACTAGAAAATTCGATTAACAACACTAAAAAAAGTGTTGTTAATCGAGGCGAGGATAAATAGGGGACCCTTTTATCAGTGCTCTGAAAAGAAATGATAAAGGCCCCTTTTATCAGTGCTTTTTTAGCGCTTATAAAAGGATCCTTTTATCAGCGCTTTTAAAAATCACTGATAAAAGTTGAAAAAATATTAAAAAAATAAAAAATATTTTTTTTCAATTTTGGGGGGCTTCAACAGTGCTTGAAGCCCCCCTTTAACAACGCCCACCGCCATGGTAGCCCACGCATGCCCTAGGAAAGCTCCACCCAGCCCCACCCACCTTTAAGAGTGTTAGGTAATTCCCCACACCTACACGTGCGACCTGCCTCCCCCAGGATTCGAACTCGAGACCTCTTACATGCACGCCTAAGCCTTTACCACTCCACCATATTGCTTTGCTTTTCATCTATTAATATATCTATTTATTTATATATATATTTAGTAATATTAATATATACATATATTTAATTATATTAATATATATGTATATATATATTCATATATTAATATATATATATATATAAACATATATATATAGTCATATTAATATATACATATATATTTAGTAATATTAATATATACATATAGTTAATTATATTAATATATATATCCGTATATTAATATATATTTATATCTATTTTTATATATATATTTAGTTATAATTTTTATCCATATATTTATTTGTATATTAATATATATTTATAAGATTAGTTTTAAATACATTTATAAAATATGTTTTCTTATGTGTGTTTTTATAAATAAATAAATACATACATACATACATACATATATACAACACATACACAGATATATATTATATTTATATCTGTAGGTATAATTATACATATTTATATATATTTACAAATATTATATATTAATATGTATATACAAAAGTGCTAGAAATGGGGTCTCGAAAAACCTAACAAATCGTAGTCACTGAAAAAGACATAACTTCCTCTTCGGGTTTCTGTTTCAGCTCTGTGAATATTAAAACTGAATCTCATGGAACGAAATACGATAAAATAGGTGTCGGAGTCCGAACAGACACACAGATCAGAAGTTATGACCCTTTTAATAAAAATTTGATAGGGGTCCGGACATGGAAACTGAGTTTTGGATACCTTCTGGTGGTTTTTTTGGATTTTTGAGTCCCAAAAATGATTGAGACTACATGTGAGTCAACTTTCTGCATATAAATCTTTGTTTACTTTGATTTGATATGTGGTAGAGCTCAAACAGACACCCGGAGCGAAAGTTATGGCCGTTTGACATTGGACTTTTTTTTGGAGTGCTATAACTGATATATCTGTCATTCCTCTGATCTTCTAACAGTTACGATTAGACATGGTCATCACTCATTTTTTAAGATTCTATTTGACTAGTCACGGTGCTTAAATAGAAAACTAGAGAAGAAGTTATTCCCATTTTAGTGAGTTGTTGGTTTCTTAGGTTTTTAGGAGATATAAGAGTTGCAAAATTTCAAACGACAATAACTTCTGCTCTGAGTGTCCGTTTTGGCTCTAAGACTTATCAAATAAAATCTTGAGAAAACTTACACACTCCATTGATCACCAAAATCCCTTCTCGTGTTCTTTGAGGTTCAAAAAGGACCAAAAACCCTCTGAATGGTCATAAGTTTGGCTTCGGGGGTCCGTTTTGCCATAACTTCTCCTCCGGGTGTCCTTTTTGCCTCAACCACATATCAAATCAAATCTTATGACCATACCTACACTACAGTGACCATTTTAACACCTTCTCATATTCTTCAAGATACGAAAAGGTCCTTAATCCCTACAAACGGCCATAATTTCTGCTCCGGGGTGTCCATTTTGGGACTACGGCATATCAAATCGATATAAAACATATTTAAAAAAATTATTATATTTATATCAATTTAAATATACTTATATATCAATATATTATTTTTTATGATTTTTTTTAAATATACACATTTATCAGTGCTAAGAAAATGTGCGCTGATAAAATCCCCCTTTATCAGCGCTAAAAAACACTAATAAAGGGGGGCCTTTATCAGCACTAAAAAAAGTGCTGATAAAGGATCACTTTTAACAGCTCTTTTTTTAGCATTGTTAAAATTTACCTTTATCAGCTCTTTTTTAGAACTGATAAAGTCCCCCCCCCTTTATCAGCGCTTTTTTTAGTGTTGTTAAAGGGGTAGCGCTTCTCTTGCCCCATTTTGTGGTAGTGATTTCTTACATTTAGGAATTCAAAAATTCATATTATTTTTTAATGATATGAAGATCTATGGGGTCACATTTTGTGGTAGACTAAATTGGTATTTAGCTTTAAAAAACTAGGATAGATGCGCTAAAAGTGTTTAGAGTTTATCTAAAAGGATTTTTGGGTGGATATTCACAAGTTATTGTATATGATGTGATACATAGTAAAAATGATGATAGATTTCCAAAAGTGTTTTGTAATATGACCAAAATTATTTTTGTATATGGTTTAAAATTTGTCATATATAATAAAATTAATGTGAAATAGTGAAATATCTATGAGACTTTAGTACAAGTGGGAGATTTATGGAGATATTCTCTAAATAATGTTTACATAAGATGTAATTTGGCACATAATGTAGTGTACAATATGTAGTATATCATAAGATATGGCATACTAAGTATCAAAGGCATATCATACGCCTTTAAATGGAATTTTATTAGATATGATATAATGAGATCATAGCCACTACCTTGGTCAAATTGTATTATATGATATTAAAATATCATAAGATCATATTTTAAGTCTTATAATATGTGGAGTCATAATATATGATCCATCAATAAGCTTATAATTAATGAATATAAATAAAATATTAAGAGTTGACATTAATAAATCGTACACATGGTCTATCATTAGTAGTAATGTTTCATATGATAAAACATATGGGAGAATACTTGGATAGTTGAAGGTTAAAATTATTGTAACCAAAGGAATTTACTTGTAAATTATATAATGCACAAGTAAATGAACATAAAGGATTTGAAGTTTCTTGAGGCCTATATAAAGAATTCAAATCCATTTAGATGGTGTTCATTCGAGTGATTGATCATTCTATTGATTATCCCCAAATATCTCTTCCACAATCTTCCTTTTCCTCAAGATATACTAGAATATCATGGCTACAAGGAGTGTTCTTAAGAAACATTGGGTGATTTAGTTATCCCATAGATACACCATAGATGGAGGAACCTATTAGTTTTACCTTAGTGGTCATTATCAACCACTGTGATTGAATACAGTGGTTGAGACTATCATCAATGCAAGGTATGAATTTATCATTTTTGTATCCATGATTTAAGTTTTACATATCATGGTGATCTTGGGATTTTGGTTTCTATTTCTTTCACTACATTAAATTAGTGTTATTCTATCATTATAAACCCTTCACTAGAAACATTTCATAAATACCCATATTAAAATGGGGTTTGGTGTGATTAAATCAACTATAATACCCTTAACTATGTTCCTTTATCCTTAACATCAATATTAAGAATGAGACATGGATAATTTAAATCACATATAGCTTATCTCTTTTTATTAATTACTTATTTGACTAAATATTATATAATTACATCACATGTAATTATCTTATCATGGAAATGCACTTATTTAGTAAAAACTCATTTGATGGATTTGATTACATAACCCTTTATATGGGTGGGTACATCTTATCTTGGTTAATCAAATCCCTCAATTTGATTAATATCATAAACAATTACCTCGTATTAATCAAAATTCTCAAATGTCTTTATATTAGTATCAAAGGTTGAAACATTATATGTATGTAACCAATTTTACAACATCAAGTCAAAGGATTCATATCTTTATAAACTATTCACTAGAAACATTTCATAAATACCCATATTAAAAAGGGGGTTGGTGTGATTAAATCCACTAAAATCCCATTAGCTATGTTCCTTCATCATTAACATCAATGTTATGCATGAGACAAGGATAATATCAATCCCATATAGCTTATCTATTTTTCAAAATTACTGATTTTACTAAATATTATATATTAATATCACATCTAATTATCTTAGTATGGAAATTCACTTATTTAGTCAAAACTAAATTTATGGATTTTATTACATAACCCTTTATATGGTCAGGTACATATTAACTTGGTTAATCAAATCCCTCTACTTGATTAATATCATAACTAATTACCTCATATTAATCAAAATTTTCAAATTTCATTAGATTAGTGTTAAAGTATGAAGCCTTATATGTAGGGAACCTACTTTACAACATCAAGTCAAAGGATCCATATCCAATGTTCACTTAAGTAACACCAATGACACATATTTGACAATCCATGTGGTGTACATTATGTTGGTCATTCCAAAATACAAGTTCACTAACTTATATCTTATGAGTGATCAGTTGTATATCTTTATAATTTATCTTACCCATACTGATATTTTATATAATCTCAACTCAATATGAGGATCATTTACTGTAAAAAAATCAACTTAGCAATGTTTTTTTCATTAGTGATAATTTAAAACATTGATAAGGTATTTTCCAATGTTTCTAAAAAAATTGCTAAATATTGTGTTTCTAATTACCAATGTTTATCAAAGTCACCAAATTATTAATGTTTATAAAATTCACTAATTAGATACACACTATTTAGTGAAGTTTTTTAGAGACATCGGTAAATTAGTCATAAAATAGCTATGTTTTCTGTAAATGTGTCTTTTTTTTAATTCATGATATTAAAATGTTTTTTTTAATCTAGATTTTTTTTATATGAACTACCCATGATCCAGCCCACCATACCTGTCAATATGTCATGATAACACCATCCCCATTTATGACATCACCCCTGACCCCAGTTGATGTCACAGGTTGTGCAACATGCCCAACGCAATCCCTCCTGACAGAAATTGAACCCTGCACCAATTGAGTTCTGCTCTGAAACTTCAACAAGCAATCTAAAAACAGAGGACTGTAGTGTTCAAAAACCAATCTAATTGTAATTTGATTATAAATATATAAATTTCTATATATATATACATTTATATATATATATATATATGTGTGTGTGTGTGTATTTTTACATATATATGTGTGTGAGTGTTCATATTATATATATGTGTGTGTGTGTGTGTGTTTGTGTGTGTGTGTGTGTGTTTATACATATGTGTGCATGAGTGTTTACATACATAAACATGTGTGTGTGTGTTTGTGAATATATATGTGTATGTTGATCACATAGCAATTCACTATTTATTTTCACCCTTACACCATTGTCTTAGAATGGTTTTGTATTGAAAATTATGAATATAATAAAATATTTCACTTAAAGTTTGATTAAATAATTTAATGCTTATCATTGTTAAATAGGGAAATTTTAATTTTTTTAATGATGACATTATAGGAGGAGGTGATTTGGAGAGCCAACAATAGAATTCAATCAAAATAGTACAAACTGTGTGAGAGCCCGAGAACACTTATGGAATTTAATATTTACTATGGATAATATATATGCATCCAATTAGGTTTCAAATTGGAATAAGAGTGTAAAACTATGTGTGATACATTTTTTTATAAGACCATGGATCCCAATTCGTCCATTTGGAGGTCCAAAAGTGGCCCCCAATGTGAAGCAGTTCTGGGCAGTCTAGATTAGACTGCCCTTCTAAATTTGGTCCATAACTTGGGACTCAAACCTTAAATTAGTCTTATTAAAAATACATTGTTCATATAACATGAAGTAACACCTATCAGCTAAAGTTTAGTATGATTGAAGGCGTTTTTATTATTCAACCATCCGAATCAACTTGGTGGAAAAATATATCATGAACAGCTCAATTATACCCATAGACCATTGGATTTTCGTGGATCCAACTTTCCAATATTCTATTTAAAAACGCTCCATGGATCATTTTAAATTTTTTAAGGACCATGTGTATGGGTGAGTTAAATTTTAGAGTTTCTTTCATCCATTTTCTTCCTATTCTACATCATGTACTTCTAAACCTCTTAGTGATCAGTTTGGTGGTGGTGTTCTTTGTTATAATTACAAGATGAACACTTTTAATATTTGTAAGGTAATTGAATTTATAGGTTTTTTTCTATTTTTCTTTATTTATAACTTTTTAATTTTTGTTTATTCTGGTTTGATAAAATACAAATCAAAGGGACAATAATCATCATGCTTTCATGCATAACCCAAATCTTATGATGACTTGAGTGTGTTTATATATTTTATCACCCCTTCCCTTTCAAGAGTGTGTGGATGGATTAAATCGATTGATAAAATATAGAATATTGAACCCATGAATATTAATGTTCTTGTCTTGTGGAAAATTTTATCATTGACACAAATATTTTCATCACATCGTTTTGTTGATGTTATGCCTTGATTGAGTTCGGTTCTTACATCGATGCAATTTTATTGATTTTGAGTGGTTTCTGGTAATAAATATCTTTGATTGATAAAATCATAGGTGTTAAACTAATAATAAATAACAATAATATTTTGGTTTCAGTGTTTATAAATCAATGAATCAATGATCCTTCCAATTTCCCTTGAGAGCGATGACGGATTGACCATCAAGGGACACTCACCTGGCTTGATCATGATTTCTCCAACCAATTTATCTCACTTAGTAATATAGTTTCAATTTCTATTTCAAAATCATAAAAACACCCAAAAAAACTTCATCCCATTATCTATTTCATAAAAAAACCGTTTTTAAAATTAATTATTTAAGGCTCTATTGATAGATGACCTAGTGTTCCTGCTATACTGCAGAAATTCTAGTAAACTTAACATCTAATTTGACACACTCAACAATGAGGTCAAATTTTGGAACTATTTTCAAGTATATGATATCATTTTTCCTTTTTTCTATCTTTTACATTTTATTTATTACCCATTTTAATCTTTAAACCTTCCCTTTTTATTTTGTTTTGATTTTTTTTATCTCTACCTCTCTCTTATCTCTCTCTCTAAATCTATACTAAAACATTATATTTTCTTTTATCCTTTCATTATTATTTAGTCTTTTTATTTTATTAATATTACATTAAAAAATAAAAAAAATACAACTTTGTTGCATGACAATATCTAACAAATAAATATTACTTCAAATTAACCCAGAAATTGAAAATACCCTTCACTCAAAAAAATTTCCATCTAGAGTAGGAAAATAAATTAACATTGAGGAACCCCTTTTGGAACCTCAAGTATCTCTAAAACAATCTAAAATTGAATTAAATAAAACCCCAGAAAACAAGGTCACAAAAAACCGGATCTTAAAAGAACTGACTATCCCGGATGTAGAGTACCAAGTTGTGTACAAACAATATCCTGAATAAGTATCCAACTTTGATTTGATATCTGACCTCATCCACATTCTTCTTAAATTCCATGGTATTTTTAGTGGGGACCCTCACAAATATCTCAAGGAGTTTCACATAGTGTGATCCACCATGAAACCCCAAAATGTGACTAAGGAGCTCATAAAGTTTAGGGCCTTCCCTTTCTCCCTTGATGGTGTAGCCAAAGACTAGATATACTATCTTCCTACCACAATTGTGGGATATAATGACCTAAAATGACTCTTTATATAGAATTTATTCCCTACCTCCTGAACTTCATCCATTCGGAAATAAATATGTGGCATTAGGAAATCACAAGGAGAGACCCTTCATGAATGTTGGGAAAGATTCAAAATACTTTGTTCAAGTTTCCTCCATAACCAAATTAGTGAACAATTATTAATTCCATACTTCTATGAGGTAATTGTACCCATGGATCATGGTATGATAGATTTTGTAGCTAGTGGTTCCCTAGTTGAGAAAAATCATGTCACCACTCATGAATTAATAGCCAATATGGCTTAAAATGAACAACGGTTTGGTACACGAGAAATTTCACCCACTCAAGGAGTTTATGAGGTAAGTTATATTCATCCCTAGAAAAAAAAGTTAGATAATAAACTTTATTATATGCATACCCTTCTAATGAAATTAGATCAAGAACAAGGTAATTCATACTCTCATCACTTTCCATTATATTATGGTATTTGTTCTGATAATACTCATTTTTTTTTGACCAGTGCCCCCAAATTCAGGATTCATCTGTGTCTTACACAAAAAATATTTCCAGGGTTCCCATTTCAAAAATTACCACCCTTAAAGAAAGAACCATTCAGGCCAAATCCAAACCTGGGTGGCAAGAACAACCACAATACTGAAAAGAAGAAAACTTGATCTACCCCGAATAGAACTAGATCAACAAGGACAAGGTATGAAACCTTAGTATCCTTCACCTTCTTTAAATAATCCTCCTCATCCAAAATCTAAACCAAGCCTTGAGAAAATGGTGAAACAAATGTAATTCTAGAACCTCCAATTAAAACAGACCATACAATCAACTATTCAATACCTGCAAACTCAAGTGGGACAATTGGAAAACACCATTGATAAGATAAATATAAAAGGTTCTGGAAAAATACCAAACCAACCTATTATTAATCCTAAGTAAAAAAGTTAATGTATTTTTAATCACACGTTGTAGTGTTAAGGAAGTTTCTACATCTAATTATTCTACCCAACAGGTATATCCCCCTCTGGAAAACTCTCCTTCTCTACCCTAAAAAAAATTATGTGAAGAAAAACAAGACAAAAAGGGTAAATAAGTCATTATTGAGGATTCCCATAAACAATACTTTCATCTTACTTTCCCCAAAAGACTCTATAAATCTACGAAAAATTTTGATAATGACATTGATAAAGAAATCATGGATGCATTTAAAAATTTACAAGTTAACATTCCTATTTTGGATGCAGTTTAAAAAATACCTCACTATGAAAAAATTATAAAAGAAAATTGAACCCATAGATGGTGACTTAATGGGAATTATAAATTTAACATTGGAAGGAATGTCTCGGCTTTGATATAACCATCGATTCCAAAAAAAATCAATGATCCGTTAACTTTTATGATACCTTGCACCATAGGGGGCCTTCTTTTCTAATGCAATGATATATTTAGGTGCTTCATTTAATTTAATGCCTCACTCCATGTATACATATCTACATGTTTTAGAGCTTCAAACAATGAGAATAGTCATGAAATTTCCAACCAAATCACAACACACCCTCCAGTACTGATCGAGGACGTCCTTATAAGAGTGAAGAATCTCATCTTCCCTACAGACTTCTACATTATTGAGATGGAAGATACCCAAAGACAAAGGACATTCTCCTCTCATAATTGGGAGGAAGTTCCATAAAATATCATAGGATGTCATCGATTTTTAAAATGGTACACTTTCCATGGATTTTGGTGGAGAAAAGTTAATTTATAATAACCTTGATACTATGAAACACCCCCATTGAAGAGAACTCTACTCTTCCAATCTATTTGATGGAAGTGCTCTCTAATGGAACACATATAAAATTATCACCTCAACCCACACTCTGACTCATTTTAATCTTCCTAACCCTTAGATTATTTGAGTTTTGATTAATGTTTTGAGTGTTCTGTGGGTTCAGAAAAGTGTAAAAAATTTCTTTAATTGATGAGTGTGATCATTCTGAGGTACCCATGATTGTAGATGATTATAAAAATCTAATTTACATTGATTCCCTTTCCTTAGAGAATAAACATTAGTATATAGAAAGTTTCATGGACCTTAATCCCCATAAATACCCTCCCTCGATACAAAATCTATCGGTGTTGGAATTAAAACCACTTCCATCTAATTTAAAATAGACATATCATAAGGGTATTGACCAATTTCCCATCATTATTGCCAACAACATATCTCCCCAACAATAATCAAAACTACTAGATCTTTTGAGAGATTGTAAAAATGTGATAGGATAGACATTGGATGATATTAATAGGATTAGGTTATCTATTTTTATGCACCATATACTTTTATATGATGAGGATAAGATCATAAGGAAAGATCAATTACAGTTAAATCCAACTCTCTTTGAAGTAGTAAAATTTGAAGTTAGTAAATTACTTGCTACTAGGATCATCTATCCTATATCGGATAGTAAATGGGTTGGCCTAGTGAAAATTATGCCTAAAAAATAGGGAAAACATTTGTTTCAAATGAACATAATGAATTGGTTATAACAC
This sequence comes from Viscum album, assembly GCA_963277665.1. Classification (NCBI taxonomy): domain Eukaryota; kingdom Viridiplantae; phylum Streptophyta; class Magnoliopsida; order Santalales; family Viscaceae; genus Viscum; species Viscum album. Next base: position 1,665,465,463 of record OY728127.1, read on the forward strand.
GCATGAAAAACAGTTGGTGAGTCTATATTGAATATTGTAAACTAAATCAAGACATAAAAAATGACCACTTTCCTCTACCTTTCATTGACCAAATGTTAGAAATAATTGATGTTAATTACCATTATTGTTTCCTTGATGGAAATTTGGGTTATTTTTAAATCCATATAGCCCCTGAGGATCAAGAAAAGAAAAAATTTACTTATCCATTTGGAACATTTTATTACATAAGGATTCCTTTTGGTATATGTAATGGTCCTGGTAGTTTTCAGTGATGTATGTTGAGTGTATTTTCTATGTACATTGATAATTGTATGGAAGTTTTTATGGATGATTTTACCATTTATGGATCTTTCTTTTATGATTGTTTGACACACTTAGGTTTTTTACTTCACTTTTTTATTGAAAAAGATCTCTTTTTCAATTATGATAAATTCCATTTCATATTTGAGCAGAGGAAAGTTCTTGGGAATTTTATTTAAAATTAAGGAATTTGATTGGATAAATAAAAAATTTAATTAATTTTATCCCTTCCATATCTAAATTTTTTTTGTGAGGTGATATCTTTCTTGGGTCACGTTGTTTTTATTACCAATTCATTAAAGACTTTATTAAGATCTCACTTACCCTGTCCCAATTATTAAAAAAAATATTCAGAGTTTTTGTTTGATAAAAATTGTGAGGATGAACTCAATTCACTAAAAATGATTCTCACGTCACCTCCCATAATTCAACCACCAAGTTGGGATCTCCCCTATGAACTTATGTGTGACGCCTCTAACTTTTCACTTGGGGAAGTTTTATCACAAAGGGTTGAGAAGGCTCCTCATGTCATTGTGTACGCCTCGCGTACCCTTGTCTCTGCCCAGAAAAACTACACAACCACTGAAAAAGAACCCCTTTCTATTTTTTTCATTGGAAATATTTTTTCATATCTTTTTGGTTCAAAAATAATTTTGTTTTATAATCTTGATTCCTTTGTTTTCTCCTTTGTAAACCTAAAGCTAATCCCAGCCTCATTTAGTGGATTCTCCTCCTCCAAGAGTTTGAAAATAAGATTTGAGAGAAGAGATGAGTGGAAAATGTGGTCACTAGCCACATTAATAGGATTTATCCACAATTGGACCATAATATTAACTCACCCCACCCCATTGGATAATTTTACCCTCTTGAAAAAATTTGTGAGGTTGTGGAACTTACCCCCTAGTAAGCGGAAATTGAAAATTTTCTAGCAGCATCTAGGGTCCCCACTGATTTCAGCACTTTACAATCTCATATAATTAATCATGATTCACAATGGTACATTTGGGATTACCATTACTTGTGGATAATTTTTAGTGACCAAGTTGTTTTTCAATGTGTCTATGTCCTTGATTTCACCTTTGTTTTGACATTATACCACACTTTAGATTTTGGTCCCCACTTTAGATCTCAAAGTACAGCTTGAAAGGTCCTTGACTCGGGACTTTACTAGACAACATTTTATAGAGATTCTCATTCGTTTTTTAATTCATTCTCATTATTTCAACTCATGGGGAATATATCCAAGTGGAATGAAATTCCCCAACCACCCATGTTATTTTGTAAAATCTTCAATGCATGGGGAATTCACTTCATGGGGATTTTCCAATTTCATTTGTATTTTTGTGCATATTAATAGATATTTACTAAGTCTCTAAATGGATAGAAAAAAAATTCTACGGGGACTGATGACTCTCGAGTGGTTTTTGTTGTGACGTCCCAAATTTTTAATAGTTTTGGTTTTCCAAGATTCATCATTAGTTAACAGGGTTCACATTTTTTCAATCACAACATGAAAAACTTACTCTATAAGTATGGGTTTTTTCATGAAGTCACCACTACATATCACCCCCAAACTAACAGATAATAATAAATCTCAAAATAATAAGTTAAGAGAATCTTGGAAAAAATGGTACAACCCAATATGAAAATTAGAGTTTGCATTTAGATGATGTAATTTGGGCATACTATATTGATTTTAAAATCCTAATAATAATTGCACCATATAGTATTGTTTTTGGATAGTCTTTTCACCTCCCAGTGGAGGTAGATAACCATGTATATTGGGTTGTTAAACAATGGAATATGAATATTTCAAATATAGGTGAGCATAGGAATTTTCTGATTTAGGAGTTGGAAGAAATTTGGCATGATGCATATGAGAATTCTCAAATATATAAAGAGAAGATAAAGGATATCCATAAAGATATGATTCATTATAATAAATTTCATATTGGTGAGAAGGTCCTCATGTACAATTATAGGCTAAAGCTCCAACTAGGTAAGCTTCACTTCTGATGTCTCAGTCCTTACATTGTTACTAATGTTTACCCTTTTGGTGCAATATAGGTTTTGTATGAGTATAGTGGAAAAAGTATTACTATCAATGGGAAAATACTTAAAAACTTTTATATGGATTTTTCAAAGCATCCGGTGGTGGAAATCCACCTTCAAGAAGCAACATACCACTGAAACCCACCAGGTTTTATCCTTCCTTCCCACATTCTCTTTTATTTTAGTGAGGACAATGCACACTCTAGGTGTTGGGGTGGGTAAATTCATGGGTTCATTATTATTTTCATCATATTTATTATTTCTTCTATTTTCCCCTTTTTAAATATTATTTTTACCTCCCCCCTCCCCCTTTCTCACAAGATCATGGAAATTACTAAAAAATCATGTCAATGTTCCCAATTTCATGTTGCTTTAACATTTATGAAATTTTTTCTCAATTATGGAATGTGAATTTTAGCATGAATTTAAAATTGGGGTGTGATTTTTAGTAAATTTTTTGTTTTTCTATGATATGAATGGTTGTATCTCTCTAAAACCTTTTAGCTGAATGATACCCTTTATGTGCTTAGTTTTTAGAAAAATTGTGTCACTTAATATCTCCACACATCTTTACACCAAAATATGAAGTTTGAATATTTATAACTTAATAGAAGGTAAATATAAGTTAGGTTATTTTTTCAACTTTATAAAATGATTTTTACATATGTTCATTCCTTACCCAATCTATTTCATTGTTTTACTGGATTTACCTATGCATGTGTACCTATTATCCTATTGTTTGATGGCCTCAAAAAATATATTACTAATAAATAATAATGAGGGGATTGATGAAATGTAAAAAAATATAGGTATATCTATGTTGGTAGATTATTTTTGGACTTATGAGAATTCTTAAGTGAGTGGGTCTTGAAATTTTATTGTAATGGATGTAGGGAAAGTTTGGTGGAAAGAATCAGGTAAGTGGAAAATTTTTAAAATAACCTATATTTACTAGGTATAAAATGGAAATAATAGCATGAAATGGTTTTCACATGCACACATAGAGAGTTATTATAATGGTTGACTTTTTCATTCCTTCATTAAATTGGTATCATGCATCTCTTTGAATTTTGTTCTTATATAATTTATGAGACATCTTTTTCCATGACCATTGGGAATAACTCCTTGGTGTGGTTTTTTCTTTGATCACATTGCTATAATGAATTAAAATTTCATTTAATGTTAAATATTTATTAAGTTTGGAATATCTACATGCATAATTTTTTATTGGAAATGTGACTTTTACTAGGAGTGAAAATGTTTAGGTGTGGGGGTGTGACTGCATAGCAATTCACGATTCATTTTCATCCTTACACCACTGTTTTAAATTGGTTTTCATTGAAAATTCAAAAATATTATAAAAAATTGAACTTCATGTTTGATTAAATAATTTAATTTTTATCACTGTTAAATAGGGTAATTTTAATTGTTTTAATGATTACATTGTAGGAGGAGGTGATTTGGAGAGCCCATGATGGAATTCAAGCAAAATAGGCCAAACTGCGTGAGAGCCTGAGCACACTTGTGGTCTTTAATATATAATTTGGATTATATGTGCATCCAATTTGTATTAAAATTGGAATAAAAGTGTAAAATTATGTGGTATACATTTCTCAAGAAGACCATGGATCCTAATTCGTCCATTTGGAGGCCCAAAAGTGTCCCAAAATGTGAAGCAATTCTGGGCAGGCTAGATTGGACTGTCCTTCTATATTTGGGACATAAATCAGGCCTAAAACCTCTAATTGAGCTGATACTACCTATATTAGACATATAATGAGAATTTCCACCTATCCACTGAATTTCAGGATGATCAAACGTGTTTTGATCAATAAACTAGTCGAATGAACTTTGTGTAAAATATATCATGAATATATCACCTACACCCATAGATCATTGACATTTCTTGGATCCAACTTGAAAATTTTCTCTTTAAAATTCTCCATTGATTATTTTAAATATTTTCACAGCCATGGGTAAGGTTGAGTCTAATTTGAGAGCTTCTTTCATCCATTTTATTCCTCTTTTATATCATGTACTTTTAAACCTCTTAATAATCAATTTGGGGGGTGTTCATTGTTGTAATTCAAGATCCAAGCTTGTAATATTTGTAACATAATTGAATTTATAGGTTTTTTTTCTTATTGGTATTAACTTATAACTTTTGAATTTGTTTTTATTCTGGTATGATAAAATACAAATCAAAGGAACTAGAATCCTCATGCTTTCATGCATAACCTGGATTTTGTAATGATTTGATCATGTTCATCCCTTTTCTCACCCCTTCCCTTTCATGAGTGTGCATATGGACTACATAGGTTGATAAAATATAGAATATTGAACCCATGAATATTCATGTTCTTTTCTTTTGGAAAATTTAACATCCTGAATCTGAATTCCACTCAACTGGTGCCATGTACCCAGTTGGCCACATGACCTCAAGCGCATTTCCCCAAATGCCACAGGCTTCCGACTAACAGCGAGGTACTAGGGTGGGATAGTGGGGAAACTATGCCCTCATTAGTAGAGTGTAACATGGCAGAATAATAATATACAATAGTCGAAGCGATAAACAACATATAACTGAAATAAACAGCGAAAGACTAATAAGATAAATAACCAAGCAGCATTCAATACAAAAGATGATACAGCATGTTATGTTCTAAGAAAACATACAAAATAGGTACACTGCAAAAATCCACAAAATATGTTCCAAAATAAAAAGAAACAAAGGAAACTAAGATGCATCACAAGCCTTGGCTCGGTCTTATGCTCTCCTCCTCCTAAACAGCATCTCAAGTACCTGTAGAAGGGTGATTTCCCTTATCAACACCTACAACAATATAATCTATTTGGGTCCAAAATCATATCCCAAACAGGGTGTGATAAATAAATCCTGGTAAGAAAACACAAAATATCTTTTTCTATCTATCAGTGAGTATATTCAACAAGTAGTGTACACAAAAAAAGCAGTAAACTATGAAGTAATCAAAAGTAAAATTTCTTATATGTCATGTTTTCCATTTTCATTCATTATGTTTAGTTAAACCATTCAATTACATTGAATTATATAAGTCTCAAGATCTGGACTAAGTACATCAATCTTCCATATAAAGAATACTCAATAGATACAGTAGAAGTCTATCTAAACGAATAAATTGAAGACAGAATCCAAGCTTGTGCTTTGGCTTGGTAAACGTGTCATATGTCATTCCATTTAAATAATATATTCAACATATTGTCTGTAGGCATAGAAAAACCCAACCCATAGGCATAACCAAATCCTTTCTCTTACGCCTAAGTAATCCTTGCCCATAGAAATAAAAACTCCTCACCCAGAGGCATAACAAATCCTTTCCCACATGCATAAAAGATCCTTGCCCACAAGCATAACAAATTATCACCCTCGGGCATAACAAATCAATCAAGTTCAAGCATGGTATATCACCATTTCATCATATTAAACAACACATGTAAATTATACTATTATATGGTTAACATATAACAACTCACATGGGAATCACACATATCAAGCAACAAGTGAATTAAACTATCACCAGGCCTAAACGATAATTGGCATATCATGGGGCAAAGGGGCAATCACTAATCCCGAACCCGTTAATCAAATCAATCACAATTTACCACAATTTCAATTCCCTTATAATTTAATTCTTACTTAACAACCCAATAAGGTAAAATAAGGCATGCCTCATAGGAAACCTCGGCCAAACGTCCATAAACAGTCATTTAGAGGGAATGCACCCACAAGATGGCCTGAAATCAAACCAAAAATCTCAAACATGCTTAATTTAATTTAATTCATGAAATAATCATCATTAGGAAACAAAAAGGGTCAATCTCCATTCAATGTTACACCCTAAACATGGGAGAATGGAAAAATGGCACATATTAACAACTCAAGATTGAACGAAAGGTAAAAGACCACCTGCCTCATTGTAGTACGACTCTACTTATCTAGTGTCAAGCTTTGATTCGACCATGAACGAGGTAGATCTAAAAAATGATAAAAAAATCTCAACCTTGAATAACTAGATTGAGATACAAAATCAGGAAGAAGGTCTCAAGAGGAATCGAGAACTCACCAATCAGGTTCAAATGCAACCGACGATGAAGGAATCGGGGTTCAGATGATCAATTGGGAAGGAAAACGGCTCTCTGTGCTGATGTTCGTGATCCCATATGAGACTTCTATCCATCTAAAGAAAAATGATGCTACTGTCTGATTTAATATTTAAAAAATCACAACATGTACTTAAGATTACATGTCTTGTCTATACAATTTTTTATCCCAACCTTTACGTAGTTGTGTACCGGGATTACATGGTGTGTAGCCTTCCATAAACGTTGTATATTTCCCAATCACGTCATGTAATAGGCCTACAGCTACCCCCTTGACCTTTTCCCCCCATTTTATTAAGTACAAACTGAAAAGGAAAGATCCATACCTCAAAATAAGATCTGGGTTCTTACAAAACTCCCCCCTTAAATTAATTTTCCCCCGAATTACCCTTCCAAGGGTGGTAAAGAAATATCTAAGAACAACTCTGACCATTGTGATTGTACATTGGCCTCCATCTCCCATGTCTCATCCTACACTCGATCATTCTTCCATAGCACTAGTACCAAAGGAACATACCAGCCACAAATAACCTTTGTTCTATGATCCATAATAAGAATGGGATGCTCCTCAAAATATGCTTCTTCCTACAACTCCACTTCCTCAGGCTGAAAGGTGTGAGACGGGTCCAAAAATTAATGTCACAACTAAAAACTATGGAAGAATTCGTTCATATCTTCATACCTATGGGGTAATTAAAATCAATAGACAACTGGCCCGACCCTCTCCAAAATCTCAAGCTGAACCATGTTTCATGGTGAAATCTTACCTTATGTCCTGATTCTCTTGTGTCCCAACCTCAGTGCAACATGTAAGAAAACTCAATCCCCGACCTCGAAATATAGAGGTTGTCTACAAAGATCGGTATAAGATTTATGAAAAGATTGGGCAGTATCCATCTATTTTTTGAATCAACTGGACCTTCCTAGAAGTCTCCGGCATGAGACGTGGTCCTAGTAAAGCTGCACCACCCACCACCAGCTAGCACAGGGGTGATCAGCATGTATTTCCATATAAATCCTCATAAGCTTCCATATTTATAGTCTCCTAAAAACAGTTATTGTAGAAAAATTAAACCATGGTAATATGCTTCTCCCAAGATCCCCCAAAGTCTAGGATGCATGCCCACAGCATGTCCCCCATCACCTGTATCATACGCTCTAATTGGACATCAGTTTGAGGGTGGTATGTTGTGCTCAAAAGCACCTGTGTACCCAATGCCCTCAGAAAACTTTTCCAGAAAAGAGATGTAAATTGAGCATCCCTATCTGAAATTATAGAATTATGGAACCCATGAAGTCATAAAACCTCATGAATATACAACTTCCCAAGCTCATCAACACCGAAGGTCTCCTTGATCTGTAAGAAGTGAACGACCTTCATAATTCTTTCAACCACCGCCCACACTGTACCATTACCTTAGGGAAACCTCGGTAAACCAATCACGAAATCCACCATGACATCATCCCATTTTCACTCCTATATAGGTAACTATTGTACAAGCCTGACTGGATACTGATGTTCCGCCTTTACCTACTGACAGGTGGAACATCTCGTAACAAAACTAGCCAACTCACTCTTCATGCTCGACCACTAGTACTAATGGTGTAAGTCATGATACATCTTGGTAACTCTAGGATGCACTACCCAAGATGAAGCTTGAAACCCCTACATCAACTCCTCACATATGTCCACCCGAACCCAGACACGTCCATGGTTCTGTAAGATCTTATCATCTCCCACCATCCAACCAGGAGGTGGATCCTCACCTGCTACACTTTCTCACTAGACTAAGCCCTCAAAATCTGATATTTGTCTCATCCTCACTCTGTCTAAGAGGGTAGAAGTCATATATAAAGAAGAAAGGAATGTTTTTCCCTGAATGTCATGAAACTCTAAGTGCATCTCAGAGAACAATTCCATAATCTCTCACTCGCTATTATCCTCCTACACTACCTACATCTGAGTCCTCCTGCTCGGTACATCATCCACTGCATTGTATTTTCCAAGCATGTAGGTAAGCTTTAAGTTGAGAGGGTTAACCTCTTCCACCCACCTTCTCCACCTCAGATTTAGATCACACTGAGTAAATATGTACTTGAGAGTCCAAGTACACCACAAAATACTCCCCCAATAAGTAATGTCTCGAATAGTGTAAAGCATGAAAAACTATGGCTAAATCGAGATCATGCATCAGATAGTTCTTCTCATGTAGCCTCAACTACCGAGACCCATATGTAATGGCTCGATCCCCCTACATAAGAACTACTCCTAGCCTGATACCTGATTCATCACAGTACACATTGTAACTCCTGCCCGACTCTATAAAAATCAATATCGGTGCTGACGTTATCTCCATTTCAACTCCTGAAAGGCTGTCTTGCAAGAATATGACTATAAGTACTTCACACCCTTCTTTTTCAAGCCCATAATTGGCACTACTAAGCATAAGAAGTCTTGTATGAAACACCTGTAGTAATCAGACAGCCCTAGAAAACTCCACACTTAAAATATGTTCTTAGGCTGATCTTAGGTAACTATTTCTCTCACCTTATCTAGGTCCACTAATACTCCTTTCTCTGAGATGAAGTGACCCAAGAATTGGATCTGATTCATCTAGAAGTGTCACTTTGAGAGCTTAGCATATAACTGATGCTCTCTCAGTGTATTAAAAATGAGCTCAAGATGGTTGGAATGGTCATATAGATTGTGAGAATACACTAAGATATCATCCATGAAAACTACCAAAAAATAATCCAAGTAAAGATGGAATGCTCAGTTCATCAATTCCATGAAGACCGCTAGTGCCTTTTTGAGACTGAATAGCATAACCACATACTTGTATAGACCATACCTTCTACAAAACATGGTACAAGGTATGTCTGAAGATCAAACGTGCATCTGGTGATATCATGACCTTAAGTTAATTTTTTAGAACACTCAGGCTCCTCAAAGCTAATAAAATATGTCATCTATCCATGGAAAGGGATATTAGTTTTTAACCATAAACTAGTTCATTTTTCAATATTCCATTCATAGCCTGGGGGTACCATCTGCCTTTTTTCCAAAAAGGACTGGAGAACCCCGTGGATAAGTACTTGGTCGAATAAACCCCTTTTCCTATAAATCCTCTAGCTTTTTCTTGAGCTCCTACAGCTCTGTCAAAAACATCCTATAAGGAGGAATGGATACTGGTGTAACTCCTGGTACTAGATTGATAGAGAACTCTACCTCTCTTACCAGAGGTAATCTTGAAAAGTCATCTAGGAAAACATCCCTGAAACAATCAGCCACAGGAGGGAAATATATCTGAAATGTTCCCTAGTCATCCAGATATAAACTAGAAATATGTGTTGTCATCCCACTCAACCCACAATGCTTGGGTCCAGATTGGATTGTCTGGAAATCCCACTCTCCCTTGTATATAAATGATCTGCCTCTTGGTGATGTAAAACTCACCCTACGACGATTGAATTTCAACAAAGTCTTGAAAGGAGACTAACCAGTCTATTCCAAGTATGACATCAAAGCCTATCATCTTTAAGACATACAGATCCCAAAATAAGTGACACCCACCAACCTCAAGGGGTAACTCCTTACAATGATGCACACCTACCATCCTTATCCCTAACGGAGTGTCTAGCATCATAACATCATCATAAGAGAGATCACAGTGACCAAGGCTATCTACAATGGGCACAGATATAAAACTATGTTACACCCCTATTTCAAAGAGTGCAGAAGACAAGACGGAGGTTACTAGAATAGTACCTATAACAGTAGAAGGTATGGGATCCTACTCCTACTAGGTCTGTTGCACTACAAAAGTTTGTCTTGTACCGTGGCCTTGTGACACTGCCTGACTACCCTGAGTTGATCCACTTTGTTGTCTCTAAAAACATGGAGTCTAGAAACCTCAGCCACAACCACCACCTCAGCCTGAGCAGCCTAAAGTATTCCAATTACCTAACAGGTGAGAAGCCACTAACCCAGATCCTGAATATAGATTTGGTGTAGAAACTCTCTCACTAGATGCTAGTGGAAACACCCTACAATAGCATTGTAGATGTTCCATCCCGCGACAAGATCAGCACTTTAATGGGTTAATCGGGCACTGCAGTCTCATATGCTCAGCTCTTCCACACTGATAGCACCTCGCCTGGATACTAGAAGAAAAATTATGACTGCTCGTATCCCTATGATAAAGCTCCATATGATGCTTCTTGCTCCTAGTCAAGACAATACCAAATCTTGGTGTCGAACCACCCTGGTTTGTACCTCCAGATTTCTGTAGATTATGCTCAGTAATCAGTTCCAGATTCATGATGGAATATACAGAAGGCAACCTGAAAACATTCACCTATGATCGGATGTCGTACCTAAGACCATCCTCAAGTCACCTAGCCCTCAATGTCTCTTCACCCATCAGAATAGGTGTGAATCTCTAAAGTTTAGGGAAATTGGAAGAGTAGTCCATCACTGACATAGCACCCTGCTCCAGATGCATGACCTCTTATGCTCTATCGTCCCTCAGCATCTCAAAAAAATAGTATTCATAGAAGACCATCTGAAAAACTCCCAATTCCATGTCCCAATGATGCTCTGTCTGAGTGATAACATCCCACCACTTCTTGGCTGAATCACACAGTATATAAGTTACGATCTTGACCCTCCTCTCAATAGGAATCTCCAGATGCTCGAAGATCATAAGAATGGACTTAATCCATGACTCTGCAGCCTGTGGTCCATGATCCCCTAGAAATGTAGGTGGATGATGCTTTTGGAATACTCATGTCAGTTCTTCTATAGACGTAGCAAGTTGAGGTACTCCCTGGAAGGTTTGTAAAAACCTCATAAAGCCTTCACAAAACTGTGCATTCACACTTGTGTCTGGTATAACAGTTGGTTTAATGACTGGAGCATATGGAGGATCCACTGGTAGCCCATGTCCTACCACCTCTGGGATATTCTCATTGCCACTCTCCTGGCATACAACTAGAGGTCGTCATGGTGGCATTTCTCTGTAAATCCTAGCACATACACATCATCATAATCTTATTCATCATGGTATGTAGTTCAAGAATGAAAGAACTAAATAGGAGAAGGAAAGCCTCAAAATTTCACAAAATATGAGTATAGGACATGTAGGAACCATACACGGCATGTGCACTTAATCCTTTACATGGTCATGTACTCCTACCGGTATGGGCGTGTAAGCACCCCAGGTACATGATGTGTAGGGATTATACATGATTTTCCCCCTTAAAATCTCACATGGGCATGTAACTCCACCTACCCTGGTCGTGTAAACATCCTAGATACACAGTGTGTTGGGCTGACACATGGCGTGTACTCAATTCTTCCCTCCTAGCCATGTACTTTTACATGGCCAGAGCCACACGTTTCTGTCTATGTAAAACTACATAGGGTGTACATAGGGTACTCGGCATGTTCTGATCAAAACTCAACAACTAGTTTTTTCTCTCAAACAGTTGGTGACATGGTCATCTATCACAAGACGTGTACTTAGATTACACGGCGTGTACTTGAAAAAGTTCTTTTCTTCCCAAACAGAAGAACACATAGCGTGTGTTCATAAGACCACATGCTATGTTGTCTAGGTTTCTGGACATTAAGCCTTAGAAACATCCCTAGAACACTTGTTTTTGTATAATAAAGAAGATATGTGCCAAATTCCAATTTATGGGGGCCCATACACTCCAATAATCAAAGATTTTCATCCACATATAACACATAACAACACAATTTATATCCAATGAACGAAATGTGATCCACAAAATTCCGATCCAAGAGGCATATACTCCTTAGGGATCAAAATTTGGAATCCATCCAATTCAACCCTAACACTTACCAATATACCTATCACAACATCAGACATGTCTATCATAGTATCTGTCACAACAGCATGCATATCTTGCACAACATTTATCAAAATTGCATGCAATCAGTAATGCTCTCTAAATGGCATGGAAAGAATTCATGGAATGTGATTTATAACAAGTGGATATATGATTCATGACATGGAATTCCCTCATCTCATCGAGTTGAAACAAAATATAACCACAAAAATATCAATAATAATAGCACAAAATAAGTGTGTAACCCAATGGTGAAATCAAATCAACTGTAACAGCTCAAAATCAAAAAATCACAATTAAATCAAGGTAATTTGGCTTTTACCTATACATGGAGTAGCTACTCCCAGACACAACTAATTAACAAAATCATTTTCCTTTATATCATCTCCAAACATTAAAGAAAACTAGGAAAGAAATGGTCGGATACCACTTTGTAACATCCCGGATCCGGATGCCACTCTACTGGTGCCCCGTACCCGGTTGGCCACATGGCCTCAAGCGCATTTACCCAAATTCTAGAAGCTTCCAACTAGTAGTGAGGTCCTAGGGTGTGATAGTGGGGAAACTATGCCCTCATTGGTATAATGAAACACAACGGAATAATAATATACAATAGTGGAAGCATTAAATAGAATATAACTTAAATAAACATCGAAAGACTAATAAGATAAATAACCAAGCATCATTCAATACAAAAGATGATGCAGTATGTTATGTTATAAGAAAATGGCCAAAACAGGTACACTAAAATAATCCACAATATATGTTCCAAAAGAAGAAGAAATAAAGGAAACTAAGAATCATATCAAGCCTCGGCTTAGTCTCATGCTCTCCTACTCCTAAAAAGAACCTCAAGTACCTATAGAAGGGCGCTTTCCCTTATCGAAACCTACAATAATATAATCTATTTGGGTCTAAAATCATGACCAAAATAGGGTGTGGGAAATAAATCCCAGTAGGAAACCACTAAATATCTATTCCTATCTGTCAGTGACTATATGCAACAAGTATTGTACAAAAAATAAAAGTAGTAAACTAGGAAATACTCAAAAGTAAACAATCCTACAAGCCATGTTTTCCATTTTCATTCATTATGTTCAGTGTGAACATTCAATTAAATTGAATTATACAAGTCTCAAGATCTGGCCTAATCCCATAAATCCCCCGTAAAAATAATACTCAACAGATACCTCAGAATGATATCTAAACGAATAAAGTGAAGACTGAATCCAAGTTTGTTTTTTGGCTTCGCAGACGCATCATATGTCATTCCATTTCAATAATCTATTCAACATAATACTTGTAGGCATAGAAAAACCTTTACCATAGGCATAACCAAATCCTTTCCCTCATGCCTAATTAATCCTCTCCCACAGACATAACAACTCCTTTCCCACAGGAGTAACAAATCCTTTCCCACAGGAATAATAGATCCTTGCCCACAGGCATAACAAATTCATGCCCACAGGCATGACATATCAATCGAGGTCAATCCTGGTATATCAGAATTTCAAAACATTAAAAAACACATGTAAATTATACTATTACATGGTTAAAATATAAAAACTCAAGTGGGCATCACACATATCAATCAAAAAGTGAATTAAACTATCAGCAGGCTTAAACAATAATTGGCATATCATGGGGAAAAGAGGAAATCACTAATCCCAAACCCATTAATAAAATCAATAACAATTTACAAAAATTTCAATTCCATTATAATTTAATTCATACTTCAGAAACCAATAAGGTAAAACAAGGCATGCCTCATAGGTAACCTCATCCAAACGGCCATAAACGGTCATTTCAAGGGAACGCGCCCAGGGGGTGGCCCTAAATCAAACCAACAATATCAAACATGATTAATTTAATTTAATTCATGATCTAATCATCATTAGGCATCAAAAAGGGTCAATATCCATTCAAGGTTACACCCTAAACATGGGAGAATGGAAAAATGGAACGTATTAACAACTCGATATTAAACGAAAGACACAAGACCACCTTCCTCGTTGTAGTACGACTCTCCTAATCCAGCGTCGAGCTTTTATATGACCTAGAATAGGGTTGATCTACAAAACAAGAAAACCCCTCAACCTTTAATAAGTATATAGAGAGAATAAGTCTAGAAGAAAGTCTCAAGAGGAATCGAGATCTCACTGATCGGGTTCAAACGCAACCGACGATGAAGGAATCGGGGTTCAGATGATCAAATGGGAAGGAAAGAGGCTCTCAGTGCTACTTTTCGCATCCCCAAATGAGCCTTCTTTCCATCAGATGAAAAACAATTATAATACCCGATTTAATCATTTAAAAAAAGTACACAATGTTTACTTGAGATTACACGCCTTGTCCGTATAGTTTTCTAGCCCAACCTTTGCATGGCCATGTACCAGGATTAAATGGTGTGTAGCCATCCATACACAATTTGTACCTATAAGTACACAGCATGTAGTTCCTATTCATGTCATGTATCAGGCCTGCAGCCATCCCCTTAACCTCTTTCCCCCTATTTTATTAAGTACAAAGTGAAAAGGAAAGATCCATACCTTAAAAGAAGAACCGGGTTCTTATAGAAAATTTTGTCATTGAAACAAATCTTTTCATCTCATCATGTTGTTGATGTTATGCCTTGATTGAGTTTGGTTCTTAAAACGATGTAGTTTTTTTATTTTGAGTGGTCTTAATCATCAATATCATTGATTAATCAAATCCCAGGTGTTAACATAGTAATAACTCACATACCATGCAAGATTTATTGTGTATAAATCATGGAATAAATGATCTTTCCCATTTCCCTTGAGAGAGATGATGGATTGAGCATCAAGGGACACTCACCCGAGTTGATCATGATATCTCCAACTATCTTCTCACACTTAGTAATATAGTTTCAATTTCTATTTTAAAATCATAAAATTCCCAAAAAAACTGCATCCTGTTATCTATTTCATAAAAAATAATCAAAACCCTTTTTTAAAAAATTAATGACCTAGGGATTCATCAAGATATGGAATGGGGTTCCTGTTATACTAAATAAATTATAGTAAACTAAACATCTAATTTGATGAACTTGAAAATGTAATCATATATATGTTTATATATATGTCTTATATATATATATTATGATATTTAAATATATGTTAATGTATTTGTATATCAATATAAATTTATATATATAAATATATATAATTATAATTATAAATTTTTATTTTATATATATATAAAAATTAATAGAATTATAATTATATATATATATATATAATTAGTCACATTTTAAAACACTAGAAAAAACATCACTAAAATAGCCAGGTTTTCTAAAAAATGTGGCTAAATTTAAAATATAAGGTGTTTTCTATATATAAATATATGTGTATATATATTTATATATTTATATACATGTATATATATTATATATGTTTATATATGTGTTATATATATATATATACATTGATGCGAGGAAATGGGCTACAATATAAAATCATACAACACACAAATGCAGGGAAGAACTCAACAAGGCTCGAACTCGAGACTTCACCGAGACCCAAAGGGGAAACTACCACTAAGCTTCACCTGAGGGATGTTTGTGTGTGTGTGTGTTATGATATTTAAATATATATTAATGTGTATTTGTATATAAATATAAATTTATATATATGAATATATATAAATATAAATATAAAAGTATATATATGTAAATTAATAGAATTATAATCATATATAATTATCAAATTAGTCATGTTTTCTTCAAAATTTCACTATATTAGCCACATTTTCTCCTAAACATTGCTAAGTTAGCCACATTTTCTTGAAAACATCACTAAATTATCCATGTTTTCTTAAAAATGTGGCTATTTTTAAATTTAAAGGAGTTTTTAAATAAGAGTAAAAAATGTCACTAAAATAGACATGTTTTTTGGAAAACATCAATAATTAGCAACATTTTCTTAAAAATGTGGCTAAATTTAATAATATCCACATTTTTATACATAGATAAAAAAACATCATTAAAATAGCCACATTTTTCAAGGAATTTTCTTAATTAACAATGTTTTCTTAAAAACGTGGCTAAATTTAAAATGTACCACATTTTTTAAAAAGAACGCTGAAAAAATGTTTCTAAATTCAGGTTTTTTATAGTGATTGATTAGGGATAACCTGGTAATACATATATTCAAAGGGCTATTATCATGTCTTCTCCTATATTCTATGACACAAACAGAAATAAATGATATTGTATTTCCATTAATATAAATTACATGATACAATAAGTTTCTAAGACAAAAATAGTTGAATGACTTTAGGTAACATACATTAATAGTTATAGGGATACTTTGGATGAATTTATTCACTAAAGGAACCACCATGGAATATTGGTTTAGATCACACTATAGTCTATCCTTGTGTGTACCATGGAATAGTGAAATAAACTAAGTAAAAATTTGTCACCAAAATCCATATGTGTGTGTGATATGTATATGTCCATATCATATAGTGTGACATATAGAAACCACAACATTTGGCATTTCTTAATTTTCATCATATCTTATAAAATGATGTGGTGATATCATTTAATAATTCCATTATTATATTGTATTACATTGAGGTAGTCGAATGATAAAACATTAATGTTAAAAAAATCCACATTAGCTATCATTATTATCATGTGTTTTATAAGATGAAACACATGGGAGAATCAATGATTTCATGAGATGAATACATGATCTGCTAAGGCATTAACTCATACGTTATGTACCGTATGAGTTAACGCATGCAGAAATCAAGAATGTATCAATGGATTGTATAAGGGATACACTACCATGGGATGGTTGGATGAGTTTTTTTCTATATTAGGATATTGTTGATTCTCCCTCTTCCTAAAATATCTCTCTCTCCTACTTCCTTTGCATCCTGAGACACTAACATGTTGTGGAAGGTAATCGGGCCTCTCTTGAATGTATGGTGATTCATGTTAGACCTTTGATACACCATGGAGATGGTAGTCTAATGGATAACTTTATATTGATCTTCATCAAGTATATAAATAAATACTAATATGTTAATGAACTCTGGTGTAAGGTAAATTACGGTTTTTCATTTTGGTTTATATATGATTTCTATTTCTATAAATAGTAGATCTTGGGTTTATGGGTTTCAATTCATTTCTTATACCTTGAATGATTGTTTTTTCAATCCATAAAAACCTAATAGTTGTATTAGATCAATTCCATGTGATTTTATTTTTGAAATAATGCTTAAAATGAAGAGTTCATGATACTGCAAAAATAGCATGTATTAGTGCCTTTATGATATAGGTGATATCATGGAGTTGACTTCTATGAACTAAATGGTTTAATTCTACATATTATATATCATAATTAAGTGTGAATTATTTATATATGGACACTGAACATGGGGGTTTAATCTCATATAGGCCCCACCAAGGCGGTATTATACTGCATCATATGGGTCATTCCTATGCATGTTGTTGTAGTACCAATTGATTCTTACACAAAGAAATGGAAGTGGTAATTTAATCTCATGTAATAGAATATCATATTTCATGATATTCAAGGCATGCATTATTAATCCAACAAAAGCTATATATCATGATGTTTAATATCACGTAGCACAAGTAGTTTATTCCTATGCGATTCAACATAAGGTTAATCCTACATGGTTCTATGCTTGGATGTTTCATGAGTTATTCTTAGATGAGGCACAAAGTCTTATTCTTATAGAGGGCCTATGTTTTCCCCCAATTCTAGACAATACTCTCTATCATAGTTTATGATATATAGTTCCTATCTATAACATTAAAAATGGTATGCCTACTAAAATGTTTTTTTTAATTTTCAATTATGAATTTAATTAAATTGTTTATAAATTGTTTATAAATTATGGAACAAGTTATTTTTAGATATTTATTTAATTTATCAAGGTATTTATAAATTAATTAATTATAAAATTTTTATGATTATTTATTTATTTATATTTGAAACATTTTTTAAATAAATATCCATATTATTAATTTTTAATACTAAAATAATTTTTCCAGGTTATATGACATAGCTTATAATTTAGATATAAGATTTTTATCTTTAAATTATAATGGTGGTTTTTAAATTGTTTATAAATTGCAGAATAATGAAAAAATATAAAATTTATTTATATTTAATATTATGAATTTTCTAAAATATTGGGTATTAATTTTTCAAATAAAATGTCTTATTTTAGGAAATTATTCAAATCATATCAAAAGGGATTTTTGAAAATTGATTTGATCACAGTTTAAATTATATTAAATATGTGATATCTAGATTATGTAAATTATTTACATAATATAATTGGAATATAAAATGTTCATATTTTATATAATTACATATATCTAAGTAAAATTATATATAAAAGGAGAATATTATGGAGTTTTTATTAGATTAAAAAGTGTAACTCTGATTATCAAATGTCAATAATATTTAGTTTAATTATAAAATGTTTATAATTTTTTATACATGAATTGTTAATAAATAGTTTATTTCATGTTTAAATATGCTAATTAATCATTTATTTATATTTATTAACTTTTTCATTTATATTAATGTTATATTATGAAAAATTATAATCTTTAGTTTGAAGAGTTAAACTGTTTCTATAAATTTTTATACATGCATATGAAGAGATGCATTATAGGTATGATAATGGATTTATTTTTCTTATACCTTGACTTTGTCTTATATTGGGTTGTGATCTTGAATTAAGTAGTTAATTATGATTTATACAAACTAGGTGTTGGAATTATGATGAGATTGAAATCTATCTTTCTTGTGGGGACTATTGATTTCATGTGATTCTAAACCTTTGCATGAAATGGTTCCACATTCCTTATGCATGGTATGTATTTGTATTTGTATAAATATAGTTGTATTTTAATTTGGGTTAGTAACACAATCCTTGAGTTCTGTCAAGGTTCAAACATCAATATGGTTTGAACATATAGATTTGGTGGAAATAATATGATTCCAAAACTAAATCATTATAAGAACACATATATGTAAAGAGAATATATATGATAATATAGTGAGATTTAATCCCCTTTAAAAATACTAAAGGTTATACTTCTTCCAAATAAAATACCTATCAAGACCTCGATCATTCAATCCGTTATGTTTTACCAAAGTAGGGTTCTCATGGATTATCTTGTGTAAGGCGTGGTGGAAATATCTAACCATAAGAGTTAGGTAACCAAATCCCCTTGTGATATTTAGGTTACATTTAGTTGGGAAACTCTAATAGTTAGGATACCATAAGAATGGTGTAGATTTTATCCATATATTAGATAAAAAATTTATTTTCACAACCATTCAAGATTCATATATGATATGATTGTAATAATGACCTACCTAAATAAATAATTGGTGAGAGAAATTCCAAAGAGGACCCATTACTTATTGAACTATGGATTTTGTCCCACAAATGGATATGTTTAAATTTTAAAAGGGGACATCATTTTAGTGGGAGAATATTTAATAAAATTCCTTATTAAATGATTTTAAAACATGATACTCATTTTATAAAAGCTTCTCTTGTAGATAAATAACATCCTCATCAACAAAAAACTTGACTATGAGATAAATCCTAGTAAAAATAGAATATTAATATAAAAAACTTTTTAGACTCGTATAGAACTTAATAAAACTTATTGCATAAGAAAATTTTTTATATTAAGAGAAATATATTCTAGGACAATAATTTGTTGAAATAGTTCAACAAGTGTATCTATATTCTTATGAGAATCACATAATGATTCATTTAAGGTTTCATTAAGTCTTATTATAGTTAAGTAATTCAAATTTTTTTCATTGATGAAAATGTTCCAAAAAAATGAATGAGTTCAAGAAAATTTTATGCCATGTTCTTAAAGAATTTAGGATCAATTAACCAGGAATGAGAAGTCTAGGTTCTAGTATTTATTCAACAATACAATTGGGTAAAAGTTAAAACTGGATGATGAAAATTAATTGGATATTCTAAAAAATGTTTATTCAAATGTCCATTAAAGTTCATTGAAACTTGAAGGGATAGTTAAGAAGGAAGGAAATTATTTCCATATGATAGGATTATATGGTATACCTTAAGGGGTTTTAGAAACATCATGGAAATTCTATGTTAGGTTTATGTGTTATAGAAATAAATTCTTTGATTTTGAAAATTATGTGATACCAAATGCATACTTTATAAATATTATAATTATACAGGAGCACAAAAATCAAGGAATGAATTTATAGAGCTTGTAGACTTCATTCAAATTATGAAAAAAAAGGTTTATTTTATCAAACATATTTTTTTAAAACATGAGGAATTGAGATTTCACCACCCATCAATGGTATACTTTAAAGAATAAAGTATTATTTTCAAATCATTAATCTAATCCCATAGAATACCATATAGGAGATGGATACAATAGTTTATTTTATAATATTTCCACTAAATAAAATCAATTTTATTACCTAAAATAGTGGATTTTTTGAATCTTAACATGATATTATGAATATAATATTGTTTATAATAATCTAGTGGGGATATATTTTCACTTATAAAAATCAAAATTTAATAAATAAAAGATTATCCTAGTCAATATTCAAATTGAATATCACTCAATATCCTAAATGTGTTTATAGTATATCAATAAAGATAAATGTAAAGATTTATATTATTTATTATAATGATGTGAAAGTCAATTTATATCCTAAAGGAGTTTATGATGTATTAGTAAAGATATAATGTAAAAAAGTTTCATTTTTTACCAAAAAAAATCTCCAAGGAATAATTTAATGTAATTTTTTCAAGAATGATGATGATGATGATGTGTTTAGAAAGAGTTTAAAATAGACAAAAAAAGTTATTAACATTTTAAAATTGTTTTTTGTGAACCAAAGGAGTTTAAATACTATGCTTAAGAATTTTAACCTTATGGATATGATTCCTAAGTCACAACATTATTCAAACTGGTTTACTTAATAGATGTTAATTTCTAAAAGAGTTTAATGGGAGGGTTTTTTCAGATGATCACATAGAGATGTGGTAGTAATGACATGGGGATATAATCAGTTTAACAAAACCTTTAAAGTACAACAAACACGGTGTTTATATAGTGGTATATCATATGTGATATGATTATATGGAAACTTATATATGGTTTTGTTAATAGTATTAAAAAATTAAAGATATAAAATGTATCATCTTATACAAATAGAAAACACTATAATACCATACTTTACATTAAATTCATAGATTTCTTACAGTGAAATGTTAATTAAAATCTTAAATTATGACTTTGAGTTATCATTAACCGATGTTCATCATGAATTATTATAGGTTTTTACAAAATTTTAAGGTTCTAATGAGTAGTATTTCATATACATATACTAAATATTATTATGAGGTATAAAATGAGATTTATTTACTAGATGGCCCCTAGGGTATATACCACATGGAGTTTCATATATTATGTATTTAATATACTAGGTATGAATGTTTCAAATTGTGATTTCCCTATACCTAAGGTTGGTGTGATACCTTGAATGAGAACCTTCATACTTTTATACATTTATTATGCAAGCGGGGTGTTTGGGTATGTTTCTGATCAAGTCATTGGTTAGAGTTTGACCAAGATGATATTTTTCCTCTCATATGATGAGTATGACTTCTCCCCTCAATTGAGATAAATTGAATTATTTTAGGACCATACCTAGATATTATATATTATTTGATTGTCTATTTGTATGGGGGGATGTGATGTGATCATACACAAGGATGAATGACATGTGATGTATTCATCGAACTAGTCAGCCTATACTTAGATCTTCAAGAATATATGAGTAAGATATATGGGATTGGAATACTCTGTGTCCATTTTTTACTTGATATATTAGAAAAATGGATTGTATGAAAATTCTTACTTTCATATGATGCAGTTGGTGAACATAGGTATAGACATATGTGTTTGTTGAATATCATTCCAGATACCTTTGTAGTATGAGTAGCATTGATACTTTTCTTGAGGATGGTCTTTTCTTAAAACTATGAATTTTGGATTTTATATTTATTTTCAATGCTACAGTGTCTTGTGGGGTCATACTTTTTAGTCGACTAAATTGGGATTTAGTAATACTTGGGTTTCTACTCTAAAAGTGTTTTATAATTTATCCAAAAGGATTTTTTGATGGGTATTCACAAGTTATTACATATGATGTGACACAAGGTGGTCTTGATGGTAGATTTCCAAAAAAATGAAAATATCCAAAATAAATTTTGGATATGGTTTCTTAAGTTATTGTATATTCACAATATAAGTTGAATTGGAACTAAGTCCGTGAAGCTTTAATTAAAATGGGATATTGATAGATTTATTCACTAAAGGAACCCCCATGACATAGTGGTTTACATCACATCATGGTCTATCCTTGTTTACACCATGATATAGTGTAAGACACTATGTGAATGAGTTATTCCCTAAATCCATATATATATATATATCAATTTCATATGGTATGAAATATTGAAAACATGTCATTTGGTATTTTTTAGTTTTGGGCATATCATATAAAATGATATGGTGATATAATTTAACACTATCTTTGTTATATCATATTGCATGGAGTCAGTATAAAATTAAAATATTAATGTTTGGTTTATTCTCTACGTAGTATATCATTACTATCAAGCATTTCATAAGATGAAATTCATGATAGAATCAATGAATCCGTGAGATGAATGCATGATCGGTCGAGATATTAATTCATACATTATATAATATGAGTTAATGCATAGAAGACTCAAGATTGTCTCAATGTATTGTATAAGGGATCCAATTTCAAGGGATGGTTTGATAAGTTCTATCTCGGCTTAGGATACCACTTATTCCCCCCCTTCCCAAAATCTATCTTTTATCTTTCCTTTATATCATGAGACACTAACATATCATGGAAGTTAAGAGGATCTTGCTCGAGCATTGTATGATTCATGTTGGCCCATGGATACACCATGGAGAGTGGATTATGATGGTTAACTTTAGAGTGGTCATCATAAATAATATTGATAAAGACTAATACAGAATTCAACTCCATTTTAAGGTACACAACAATTTCTTTATTTTGGTTTATACATGATTTTAGTTTCTATACAGGGTAGATCTTGGTTTAATGGATTTCTAATCACTTTTGTTTCCTTCAGTGACTATTGTTTGATCTAAATAAAGCCAATATATTTTGGTTAGTGTTTACATAGACTTTTTTATGAATGTATTTATAATTTGAGTTAGGGACCATGGTTCCATAGATTTTGAATGCCTCGTTATTTTATGGTTAGACTATCATTCACTGTTTATTATTTTTTTCATTTGTTATTATAATTATTTCCCTTTTTATTTGTGGATTTCCCACGGTGGTTATTATGTTTGGGTGATAAGACTAAAAATAAATTAGTTTGGAAGGTTTTAGGGAATTTATCTTATAGTGAAACATGATGAATTTTTCATATCAGTTGTGTGTGATTATATCTTTGTTTAGTTAAGTATTCTATTTATTCATTTATTTAGCATCTTATATTTTTAGGGATAGGTTAAGTCTCATGAAAAAATATTTTACATGAATCCATGTTTACCATAATCACTTAAAATATTTAAAGACATGTGAGAAAATATGTTAGTTATTTATACTCACTCATACTCACCTTGAATCGTTTTTGGTGCATGTGGATAGACCTTTGTTTGACATGAAAGTTCAGGTTGTGCATCCTGGATAAAGATACTAGCACATGATGATTAATTTTATAATGGTTGGTTATTTTTAAAGTGAGTTAGTGATGGTGTTGGTACAAATTCCATTATTTTATTTTGGGTTATGTATTAGTAAAGGCGTATTGTTTATATTTTTGTTTATATTGATGGAATATAGATGTTGTGTGTGATTTTTTATATTATAGATAGTTCTATTTTATTTTATATCATAATTTGAAACTATGGGTTCCTAATTTCTGTTCCTAATTTGTTTCCTTATAGGTTGTTTGTCTGATATATGAAAATTTCATGTTTTGGTTTTAATAAAATCCTGGATGGCCATTTTTTATTTGGAAATCGAGGGTGTAGTCATCCCAATATTATTATTAAATGCTCATTGTTGGTCATCAGAACCTATTATATGGGGAGGTGTGTTTTAATCCATAAATATCCAACCCATGATGTAATATATCTTAATCTAGGTTGTTACCCCTTATCTCACATCAAATTTATATGGTTCAATTAACAATTATAAGGGATATTTTTTATCAAAAGAAATATGGTAGAATGTATCCTTACTAGCAATGGTTTTTCTTATTTACTGACACTAAATAATTTTTAAATTCATGAAGAATTTTATTTAACTACACCTCAGGATCTGATTTCACTAAAATGTGTGTATAACTGGGTTAAACATAGGAAAATTTATGAAATTTATATAGAATATAGTCAAAGTAAAACTTTCAATGTGTGATAAAATTATGATGTCTCACGTGAAAATAATGTGGACTCTATCACTCATCTCAATTGTATAAAGGATCCAAAAAAACATATAGATAACATGAATTGAAATGTAGGTTATTTAATGAAATTATGAAATATAATAAAATGCTCGATGAATAGAGGAAGGTTTCTCTAGTACCTGTGTATAAAAATAAAGGATTCATTTTATGTAGTGATAATTATAAAGTCATTAAGATTATAATTTATACCATGAAAATTTGGGAGAGAGTGATTAAATAGAATGTTCTAAGTGAAACTAAAGTTTCTAATAATCAATTTGGTTTTATGATTGGGTGGTCAACCATATAATGAAATTATTTTATTAGAGTTCTAATGGAGTATTATCGACAACAACCCTAATATTTTCATATGGTTTTCATTGATTTGTAAAAGGCATATTACTAAGTTTATAGGGAGGATTTATGGAAATATATTAAAAGAAAATGGGTATAGGTGGAGTATGTTAAACTCATCCAAGACATATATAAATGGATATTTACTTGAGTTAAAACTCTAGTAAGTGACACTACTAACTTCCCTATCTTGATAAGAATTCTTCAAGGATCATCTTTAAGCTCATAACATTTTTCTTTAGTCTTAAATGAATATACAAAGAATATTCCAGATGAGATACCTGACTATATTCTTTTTTTGGATGATATAGTTATCACTACATAATATAAAGAGAGTATTAATGTAAACTTGGAACTTTTGAGTGATATTTTAGCATCTAAAGGTTCCATATTAATATGGATAACATAGAATATATGGAGTTCCATCTTATTAAATAATTTTCTAGTGATGTTCTGTGTAATACCTAACACCCTAATATTGTCATGACTAGACCCAAGTTGGGTCTTGAGCTGTAAATACCCCACAGTTTCCTCCATAGGCTAGGGGCGGTGATAAGCGTCGAAGTAATAACTAACTCAGTGATTCCTTTGCCTAAAAATCAGTACACACACACATAGACAACTCAATGAAAAAGTGTAGAGGGAAAGAATAAAATATGCAACACTGCTAAAGAGTAAATTGAGCATGCATGAACCTCGAGATAGTATAAAAGTACAGTTGTGTAAACAGAAATGTAGAGGGGAAAAATACACACCCAACCAGAAATATGTCCCAACCTGATAGAAAACTAAAAAAGTAAATAGTTGAGAGAGACCAGCTCTTGAATCCTAAGCTACGACAACTATGCGTGATCCAAACACCCAATATCCCTATGATCCTATAATTTCATGGTCAACCTATCTATTTTCTATATAAGACATGACACATGAAGGAAAATTCCATACAAAGGTGAGTATATACATACACGATAAGATGCCCTGAAAATTGAAGTGGGATCAATAAGAGATACAAGAGGAAAATAAATATAGTAGATGAAACACACAGTGAAATCGAATTTCTCTACCCAAAAATAGATTGAAAGTAAGATCGTCAATACATAAGGGGATAAAATGGTGAGTATATGAACTACCCATAGATCCTTCACCACCTATAGTAGGAGAGTAGACTCATCCAACCACAAGAAGGTAAACACGGAAAGAACATTGTATACCCCATGCATCTTCGCCTCTCCCGGAAGGAGATTAACTAGATACAAGGTGTTAATACAGAAGAAGGATATATATATATATATATATATATTCTCAGTCAAAGAAGATAAAATGAGATACTAAGGGGATATCCATCTCACAACTCAGTCTAGTAAGAAGAGTAGCTGATGGTTCCAAAATTTAATCAATGATGCCCAATATCTCACATGTCTGCCCAAAAGTAATCATCCTGAATCAAACCACACCACATAACTGTGCCACATAGTCAAGGGGTAAAAACTCTAGGTAGAGGACCCATGTCATGTTACAATAGGAGGGTTCCACTTTGATGGTGTCAAGGACCCACTGCCTATCTCTACTAGAGGGTACCAATCGAAAGATGTCAAGGACCCATTGCCCATCACTACTGGAGGATACCACTCAGAAGACATTGAGTACCCACTTCCCATATCTACTAGAGGGTACCACTTAGAGGACGTTGAGGACCCACTACCTAGCCCGACTATAGGGTACCACTCAGAAGACATAGAGGACCCATTTCCCAACTCTATTGGAGGGTAACACTAATAGGACATCAAGGACCCAATAGTTAACTCTACTAAAGGGTACCAATCAAAGAATATTGAGGACCCACTACACATCCCTACTAGAGGGTACCACTCAGAAGAAGTCTCTGGTGATCATGACTGATCACTAGTGTCATCGAGCATTGCCTCAATAATATTCATTCCTAGAATATTCCACATGGTATCTTGAAATCCACAACTAAGGAAACCATAATTTTCTATGTGAAAAAACACTCAGTATAGGATACTTGCGGACCAAAATTTGAGTTCAAACAAAGGAGATATAGATTATTGAAGATCCCTAAAAATGAACTAAGGGATACATGGCATGTGAGGGGACCCACATGGTGTGTGGTCCCGATTCACATCCTGGTCATGTCCCTGTCTAGTACACGACTCATTGTCCATGTAACAGTACATGCCATGTAGGTGGACTACATGACATGTCTTGGATAATTGGGATAGGGGTCATGTGCTTCTCGTTGTGTCCGTGTTCCAAACCCCATGTACTTCTATAGAGGTTCCCATCTATGTGACCTATCACACGGGTTCTCCAAGAAGGGAAGTGGTACATGGAATGTGAGGAGGACTAAACTTTGTGTACTTAATATTTATCAAACCCTAGCCACTGCAGAAGGGACCACACACCTTCTGTTCATCCTTGAACATGGAGTATAGTTGGGATTTCGATAGAAATACTAGATCTAGATTCCACACTTGAATCTATCCAAAATACTTCATATATGGTGCTTTCTATGGATGCAAATGGTAGATCTATCTAGAAATCATAGTTCTAGGCCACTGCCTGCTGAAAAAAGGTCATTGTTCATCCACAGGGGTTCTCTGTTGGTTCTGCACGCCACCATGGTTTCCAAATATAATTTATCACTTTCAAAACACCAAAAATAACATCTAAAACTCGAAAAAATACCAGATCTATACTTGTTTCATCATTTCATGCTTCATTCATCGATTTTTTGTGGATACAGGGGTCTGATCGAGCTCGGTATTGCCTGACAATGTCGAACCGAGACTAAGGGGTCCAATCGTTGAAGAACATGAAGAAACAAGGGATAAAAGCAAAAAACCAAAGGTTTAAGGATTTATGAAAAGCATTATTTTCCAATAGATCAATAAAGGGGAAACCTAGGTTATATAAACAATTCAAATTAATTTAGAGTTCAATATTTAAGTGCATGCAAGGTCTGCAATTGGCGAAAATACAATAACAAGGGTGGATATGCTCAATAATTTAATAAAAGGGTGTATAAACACAAAAATAAGAGTAATACCTTTATTATGAATTGATCATTGATGAAGAACATATACTCCAATTATTTTAGAGAATATGATGTGTTTATAGTGTCCTGATCTGCTCTGATCTGAAGTTTTATCGTCGTTCAATGAGATCTGCCAATAGAATAAAAGAGAGAGCTCTTGGAAAATTCCTAGGATTATGAGGCTAACCCTGGGTAGTTTTCTATAGTGATATATTTATAAAATTTTAGTTTATTTTAAAAAATAATTAATTAAATTAATTAATTAATTTAATCCACTGAACGTACCACCAATGAGTGTGGGATCTGAATGCCCCATGCTGACTCATTTAAGGTTGTGTCTAGGGTAAATTCCATATTCCAGACTCAAATTTGGTCTCATATTTCTTCTCTAAGTTACTTTTTAAGATTTATCCAATTTTATTTAAGAATATATGTGCACATAATATTAAATATTTTTAAATATTTTTATAAAAATTAATTTTGGGCACATCGGGCCTCAGAATCACATGTCGTCTGAGTGCCTAGATCTAAAAATATATATAGAAATATTTCAAAGTCTTACAAGGAAAAATTTTGGTCTCTATACTATTCCCTCCTTAAAAAAATTACTTGAAAAGAAAAACTAAGAAAACAAATCAGGATACTAAGCCTACACTTGTCTCTCCCACTCCTAGAAAATCTCTCGCACATTTCTATGGTTCCATGGGATGCGAACCAAGGGGATGGTCCATCAATGTAGGTTCCTCTTCTAACGATCTTTGATCACGACCAGGTGATCCATAAATGTGGATCTATCCTCGATGTCTAGCTCGCCCCATTTGATAACATGTGTGGCATTATACATGTATTTCCTCAATTGTGGCATGTGGAAGATGTCGTGAACCTGCTCCAACTGTGAGGGTAGGGAAAGGAGATAAGCAACCTCACTAACCCACTGCATGAACTCAAACAGCCCAATGAACTTCAGGGATAGCTTGCCTCCCTAACCGAACCTCTGCAATCCTTATTATGGGGAGACTCTCAAGAAAATTTAGTCTCCCCGCTCAAACTCCAAAGGCCTATGATGGAAATCTATTTAAGATTTATTTCTTCTATGGGTCATCCTCATTCCCTCACAAATGACCTGGACCTTCTCCATCATTGCATGCACCATCTATAGGCCCACAAGATATAACTCACCAATATCTATATAGCATAAGGGTGACCTATAGGGTCTCCCTTATAGGGTCTCAAAAATTTTCATGTCAATGGTAGAGTGATAGTTGTGGTTGTATGAAAACTCTACCAAGGGTAGGTGGTACTCCTAACTCTGGACGAAGTCTAACATGTAGGCACTCGTCATATCCTCCCATACCTAGATAGTTCACTCATTCTGACCATTGGTCTGGGGGTGTAAGGTTATACTCATCCACATCTGGGTTCCTAATTCCTCCTACAATACTCTCCATAATTATGACATAAAACACACGTCACAATTAGATATAATCATCGAGGGCACCCCATGAAGTCGAATGATCTCTCATGCTTACAACTAGCCAAAACTCTCCACCTAACTATGCTCCTTGATATCAAGGAAGTGTGCTAACTTCATGAGTTAGTCAATTATCACCCAAATGGATTCATATATTTTCATTGTTCACGGAAGCACTATGACAAATTCCATGGATATTATGTCCCATTTCCACTCCGAGATCTCAAGGGGATGCAAAAACCCTATCGGAACTTGGTGCTCAGCCTATACCAACCAATAGGTGAGGCATCAAGAGATGAAATAAGCTATGCTTCATCTCATGTAAGACCACCAAAGCTATTGATGAAGGTCTTTTTGAATCTTCCCCACATCGGGATGTACATCTAGGGGAGAATTTTGGAACTCTCACATCACCTCCACCCGTATTGTGACTAGAACCATTGTTCACCCCTGGAACAAGATAACATGATTCCCTCTTTCATAATATCCATATGGTGAGTCGTTTGTGGATACCTGATCATGTAAGACCTTGAAATCGATGTCTCCCAGCTGGGACCCTCTCACATGCTTGATAAGAGAAGGAGTCAACACCATCGACTGAATAAAATTTATACCCTCCCGCTCCACCAGGGTCAGCTTCATGGATGATAATTTCTTTGAAGCTTCCTGCACAAAGCGTGGCTAGGAATTCCTGCTAAGGGAATATAATAAAAAAAATTCCTTACTTGGAGTATATACTATCTCAAATCCATAGTCTTATAAGAACTCTAACCAGTTCAGTTGTCTCGGGTTCAGGTATCTCTATATGAAGACGTGCCTGAGACTCTAGTGGTCTGAGTAAATCACAAAGCACTCTACCAAAAGGTAGTTTCTCTACATCATCAAGACAAAGACTACTACTTCCACCTCTAAGTCATGGGTTGTGTAGTTCTTCTCATGGGATCTCAATTGCCTCGACTCTTATGTGATAACTGCCTATTACTGAATCATCACACAACTGATCCTAGCTCCTAAGGAATCTCAATACACTTTGACCACTATGCCTTCCTCTGGTAATCTCAACACTAGATCACTCATTATCCTTAACCTCGACTCTTCAATGGCCCTCTATAACTATTCTTACTAGGTAAATGGATGCCCTTTACTCATCAGGGAAGTAAAAGGGGCTTCAATTATGGAAAATTATTCCATAGACCTCTTGTAGTACCCTACCAAGACAAGAAATATATGCACCTTCAACGCACTCTTGGGTGGTTCCCAATTATGCACTGCATTGATCTTTGCTAAATCCATGGATAAACCATGATTAGAAATGACATGCCCTACAAAGTGAACCTCATGTCTCCAAAATTGGAACTTTGAGAGATTTTCGCAAGGTTGGTTCTCTTGAAGTAAGTTTAGGACCATCCTCAAGTGCTCTGCATGCTCCACCTCTGATGTTGAGTATACAAGAATTTTGTCGATGAAGACAATAAAAAATTGGTCTAAGTATAGTTGGAAGACCTAGTTCATCAAATCTATAAACATTGAAGGGTAATTCATCGTACCAAAGGGAATCACTAGGAAATCATAGTGTCTGTAGCAACATCATAATGCCAACTTTGGAATATCAGGATCACGAACCCTCAAATACTAATAGTTGGACCAGAGATCAATCTTTGAGAACCATCTTACACCTCACAACTACTTAATGAGGTTTTCAATCTTTATAAAGGGGTAATTTTTCTTTATCATGGTCTGGTTTATGTGAAGATAATTCACAAAAAGCTATAAAATCCCATTTAATTTTTTCATAAACACTAGAGCAACACATGGGGACACACTAACTTTGATGAAACCTTTTTCTTAAAGGTCCTACAACTACAATCGTAGCTCCTAAATCTCGGTAGGGTCCATATGATATGCCACAAAATATATAATAGCTATCCTTGGATGAAAGTCAATGAAAAAATCCATCTACCACCTTGGAGGTAGTCCTGGAATGTCCTCAGGGAATAAATCCATGTAATCCTTCATAATTGAAGGAATCTAGATGCTTGAAGAGTCTTCTTCACAAAGGGATATAATTTCTAACTGATGGGTGATAGGATGAATCCTCCTACTCATATAACTCACTTTACCTTCCATGTGATCTCTCTCATTGGAAAAGTATGTTCACATACCATCAGTGCATAGGTATTTGACTTGTCTGTGATGACAATCAATCTGGTCCCAGACCATGGAAATTAAATCCATTCACAAGATTACATCATAGGGTTCCATCATGATAACCAAAAGGTCCCAAATTAACCTCTCTCTACTAATTGATAGCTCGCATCACTGTCAAATAAAAGATACAGTAGAATTGTTCCCTATAGGAACCTCAAGACGAAGTTGTTTGGCTAGAACCTCAAATGGGAGCTCCATATCAAACATCAGGAGTATAAAGATAAAGGAATGCCTAGAACTTGTGGTTAATAACACTAAATAAATAGTATAAAACACATATATTATACCTATTATCATCTCACGCATAATAGGATCATAGATATCCAAAGCTTACAGTTGTCTGCGACTATGGACACCAGCTCCCTGAGCCTGATGTGGTGCACCTGGTGGTGGTGGAGGAAGGATCTTGTAATGGAATCCACCACCCATAGATCCTCTTACTCCTCTTATAGCTCTAACTCCTAGAAGACCACCCTATCCTTGCTTAGGAGATCCTTGATCAAGGTGCAGCCTCTTCTATGGTGGTCCATCAGCTATCTGCATGTGCTGCTCTACACATATGGTTGAATAGTATCTTTACATGTGACCTCACCCATAAAAAGTAAAGAACCTCCCCTATATAGGCTTCCCTAGTCCTCTACGCTACCTCTGACCAACTACGAAAGGATGATCACAAAAAGGTCTCATGTGTTGAGATCCTAGGACCTGGTATCTACTAGCTACTGCAGATAACTCAACTCTATGGTACCTACTGCCATCTATAGCTATCTGGAATCCCTATAATAAAAATATATCTATCATCGGTGCTTTCTCCAACACCCCGTTATAGGAGGGGATTCAAAAGGGAACTAAGATATCATGAATCTCTTTGTGGATTCCCTACCCAAACTTCTATTCTTGGAAGTATCCATCCAGAATCATGTCAAGGGAGTACTGCATAAGGTCTATGGACCTCATTTCACACTCATCCACCATCATCCCTCCCTATTGTAGATCTATAATCTCCTAGATATAGACTGAGAAAAAATAGTAGGGGTAGTACTCTTCATTGAAAATTTGATGGAATTGGTCCATGAGATTGTCAACTCATTGTGAATCTGTGTAAAAAGGCTCCACCAATGCCCAGATTCTCCATAAAAAAGGATATCTACCAATTCCAACTTTTGATATTTTAGGGTCCGAACAAGTCTGAAGATATGTACCACTGACTCTATCCAATCTTCTACTAGCTGAGGATTTGGATCTCCATAGAACCTCAGTGGTCTCTAATGTTGGAACTCATGGAGCATGCTAAGCTTGTGTTCATCCTTATCCCACTTTGATGGAATGATCGATTGATTTACAAGGGAGGTTCTGCT
The DNA here is from genome assembly GCA_963277665.1 of Viscum album. Classification (NCBI taxonomy): domain Eukaryota; kingdom Viridiplantae; phylum Streptophyta; class Magnoliopsida; order Santalales; family Viscaceae; genus Viscum; species Viscum album. The sequence continues at coordinate 1,665,498,833 of OY728127.1, forward strand.
ACCTTCCCACTTTGAGGAAGGGGATCTTGGGATGGACCCTGAACTAGGGCATTGTCGCTCATTGGGTCTTTGTTAGGGACCAGAGCTGGTATCCCGGATGGCTATCAACACATAAGCATTATAAAAGTTATCAAGGAGTACAATGGTCAGATGAGAATATATATATATCAAAAAAATGAGGATATGACTAAACAAGGTTATTCAAAGACTTAATCCTATATGATGCATGGACCATTTATCATGGAAAAAATGTCTCAGCATATCAAGTCTACAAGTAGGTAGTCAGGGTCCTAGTTAATGAATACATCAACCATCGCACCATCACTAGATTCCTTAGCCTGAGATCCACACTCAAGACACTTTGAAACTCTTTCCCTAAACCCAACCAAATACTCTCAAGGGGATATATCCAAATAACATCTGGAACAATGAACTTTTTCTAATACCAATCTACCATGACCCGACCCAAGCTGAGGCTCGAGCAGTAACTACCCTAAGCTTTCCTTCATAGGCTAGGGTGTTGAGATAAGTTTCAAATAAATAACTAATTTTGGGAGTCCTTTTTCAAGAAACCTATACACACACATAGCCAAATAAATGAAAATTTTCATAGGGAAAGAATAAAATATGCAACATAGCTAAAAATTAAACTAATCATGCATGAACCTCTAGAAAAAAAAGCACGATAGTGTAAACTAAAAAGTAAGGGGAAAAATACATGCCCCACTAGAAATATGTCTCAATCTGATAGAAAACTAGAAAATTAAACAAATGAGAGATTCCATCTTCTAAATCCCAACTTACAACCACTGTACACAGTCCAAACACCCAGTATCCCTAAGCTCCTCTAAATTCATGGTCGAACTATCCATTGTCTGTATAAGAAATGACATTTCTGGGAAAATCCCATGCATGGGTGAGTATATACATACCTAGTATGACACCCCAAAATCTGGAGGTGGAGAAGTAAGAGATACAACAGGAAAAGAAAGATAGTAGATGAAACACACAGTGAAAAAGAACAACTCGACCCAAAAAGATAGTGAAATTAAGCTCGTCCAAACACAAGGGGATAAACACGATGAGTAAATGAACTACCCATCAAGTCTTTAGCACCTATAGAAGGAGATTATACTCATACAACCACAAGAAGTAAAACATTTAAATCACATGGAATACCCTATGCGTCTTTACCTCTCCTGGAAGGAGAGTAACCAAATCCAAGGTGTTAATACATAAGAAGGATGTGTGTGTGTGTTTGTGTGTGTGTGAGAGAGATCAATAAAAGAATCCAAAATGAGAGAGTAAGGGGATATCTATATCATATCTCATCCTAGGAAGAAGAGTAGCCAATAGTTCTGAAAGTCCATCAATGATGTCCACTAGCTTACACATCTACCCAAAAGTAACTACCCTGAATCAAACCAAACCTCATCATTGTTATGCACAGTCGAGGGGTACAAACTCTAGGTAGAGGAACCATTCCCTATTACAATAGGAGGGTTACACTCTAATGGAGTTGAGGAGCCATTGACTAGCTCTACTGGAGGGTAATAGTTAGAATACATTAAGGACCCACTTTCTAACTCTATTGGAGAATACCACTTGGAAGACGTTGAGGACCCACCACCTAGCTCTACTGGAGGGTACCACTTGGAGGACATTGAGGATCCACTCCCCATCCCAATTGAAGGGTACCACTCAGAAGACATCGAGGACCCACTTCCCATCTCTAATGGAGGGTACCACTTGTAGGACGTTGAGGACCCACTCCATATCTCTACTGGATGGTACCACTCAGAGGATGTTGAGGGCCTACTACCTAGCCCAGCTAGAGGGTACCACTTGGAAAAAGTATTTGGTGATCCTGTCTGATCACTACTATCATTGAGCATCTCCTCAATAATTGTTGTCCAAAGAAAATTCCATGTTGTATCTCAAAATACACAACTGAGGGAACAATCATGTTCTACATGGAATAAACTTAGGATAGGTTTCTCACAGGCCAAAATCCAAGTTCAAACGAAGGAGATACAGATGATTGAAGTTCCCTAAAAAGGAACTAAGGGATACACAACATGTGAGGGGACCCACACAAAGTGTCGTCCTACTTCATAGCCTAGCTATGTCTCTGGCTAGTAAATGTCTCCTTGTCTATGTAGTAGTACATGCCTTGTAGGTGGACTACATGGCATGTCCTGGATAACTGGGACCGGGGTTGTGTGTTGCTCGCTGTGTCCATGTACTGGAGTACACGGTCATGTACCAGACCCCGTGTATTTCCACATAGATTCCCATATGTGTGATCCATCACACGGGTTTTACAACTGGGGAAGTGGTACATGGTATGTGAGGTGTACTATAAACCATGTCCTCCTTGAGATTTCTCAATCCCAAACCAATGCCACGGAAGGGGCTACACGTCATGTGTTCATCCTTGAACATGGAATGTAGTCAAGATTTCAATAGAAATCCAAGATCCGGCTTCCATGATTGGATTTGTCCAAACCGCTTTAGATATGGTGCTATCTATGGATAAAAATGGTGGATCTACCCAAAAATTGTGGTTTTGTGCCGCCACTTTCTAGAAAACAGTCATCGTTTGTCCATGGGGGTTCGTCGTTCATTTCGTACACCAATATGGTTTCCATATTTGATTTCTCAATTTCAAACCATCAAAACAAACACCTATAACTTTCAATGATCCTATATATATGATAATTTCATCATTATGTGCTTCATTCATCAATTCTTTGTGGATTCGGGGGTTCGATCAAGCTCGGTATCGCCCGGCAATGTTGAATCGGGACCAAGGGTTAAAATCGGTGAAGAACGAGAAGATATGAGGGTGAAAAGAAAAAAACTAAATGTTGAAGGATTTATTCCAATAATTCTTGTAAAATTGATCAACAAAATGGAAACCGAGGTTAGATAAACAATTCAAATTAATTTAGATTTCAATACCCTGGTGCATACAAGGTCTGTAATTGGCGCAGATCCAAGAACAAGGGAGGATCTTCCCAATCATTTAATAAGAGGGTTTAGAAACAAAAAATGATGATTCATGCCTCAATTAAGGATTGATCATTGATGAAGAATGTGTCTTCAAATGATTTTAGAGAAGCTGTTGCATTCACAGTGTCCTGATCTGCTCTGATCTAGAGTTTTTTCATCGTTCGATGAGACCTACCAATGGAAGGAAGGAGAGAGCTCTTAGAAAATTCCTAGGATTATGAGGATAACCCTATAAATTTTTCCATGGTTATATATTTATAAAATTTTATTTTAGGTTGAACAAAACAATTAATTAATTTAATTAATTAATTTAATCCACCGAACGTACCGCTAATGAATGAGGGATCTAAATGTCATGTGCCGACTCATTTTATGTCACTCCTAGGGTAAACACTGCATTATGGACTCAACCGTGGTCTCATATTTCTAATCAAATTTACCATTTAAGAGTTATCTTATTTTCTTTAAGAAACTACTTCTACGTAATATTAAATATATTTAAATATTTTTTTAAAAATTAATTTTTGGCACACCGGGCCTCAGAATCACACATTTCCCTAGAGTATAGCTCTAGAAAATATATATAGAAATATTTAAAAGTCTTAAAATTAAAAAATTGGGTCTCTACAACTATAGTAGGTAAAAAAACATATTTTGAACTATCAAGCAATGCACACTCTAAAGAGCTTGTATTCATGAGTATATTTAAAAGATTAATTTATGAATGTTAGAATTTGATTTTATAAAAATAAAATTACTATTATAACTCTACATAAAGATATTATCTTAAGATGAAATTTTGGGATTTTTCTAAAATATTTAATTTTTAAGTGAATATTGAAAAATATAGTTTTTACCAAAACTGTAACTTTTATGAAGTTATAATTATATAATAATGACCAAGAAGTTTATAGACCTTTTTAAATGTTAAAATATATGTGTAAGGATTAAAACTATATATTTTATAAATGCTATTATTAAATTATAAAACCTATGTTTAAAATTTTATGAACAAAAGAAATATTTTTTAATTAAAGAAAATGTTTCTGGTCTTTTATTTTAATTAAATGTTATTTTGGTAAAATTAGATTTTTCATTTCTTTTTGAGCCATATAAAATTTATTTTTTTATAATAAACCTATTTATGTCATGAAAATAAAAATAATTGATAATTTTATCCTAAATATAATTTTTATTCTTAAAAATTCACTTTTTCTAAAAATGGGTTTTACCCGCACTAATGTTAAAATTATTTTTCCCTAAACATATTAATTTTATTTGATAAAATATAATTTATATATATAATAAGTATCTCCAAATTATTTAATAATTCCAATATTATTTTTTGGCACTAAAATTCAATTACTTATATTAAAGATTAATTACCATGGTAGAAGTAAAATGGTCGTTTTCAAAGATTTAATTTTATAAGAGTTATATAAAATTCATCTAAAAATTAGATTAATATATTTTAAATTATGATTTTAATATGATTAAAAAATACAGACTCTTATTCAATTAATAATTAATATTAAATAATAATAAAAAACACTTAACGTATAAAAATATAGTTTTTTATAAAAACAATTTTTCCTATATTCTATGTTTTACTTTAAAAGTTGATTTTATCACATTTAGAAATTGAATTGAATTAAATTCAATCCAAATTAAGATTCATAATTTGAAAATTTGGTAATAGGGGTCATCTTTTATTTTTAGTAATAAAATAATTACCATGGTTAATTTTTAATCAAGAATAATAAGGGTAAAAATGGGTAAATGAAGTATCTATAATTTTTAATAATTAAAAGGTCACTTACACTTATAGAGAGACTTTTTTTGGTATGAAAGTCATACCTACATGTATTTCCTACCATTTTTTCACCTAAACTGCCTAACATCCATGTGATTTCATTCTTACCCCTTACCTAACTTTAATTTCCATGAAAAAACCCCTATTTTTCACTTATAAAAGGATATCACTCCCACCCATTATCTCACCCCAATTAAGACAACCCATATCTTTTATAAACTTTATTTCATGATCTATTACATTAATATACATATAAAATAATACCAAAATAATGAGCGACCTGGTGTATTTGGTTAATTAGATACATATCATAATAACTTTAAATAGGGATTCAATGACATTATCTAAAAATTCCATAACATGCCTATAAACTCTATTGATATTCTAAAATTGTATGGGATAACATGGGGATGTATAAGAAAGGGGTGAGCTATAATTTTTAGTTATGTAATAATCAAAGAATAACATAAATTAAATTAGTACATGTGGGTCAAGAGACATAACATGATGACATAGAAAGGTGAGAATCAAAATCATGAACATCAAATCATGATATAAGATAATAATATAAAGGTATTATAAGAATATGGAAACAATATAAAACATTAAAAAATAATAATAAGTCAATAGTAACCATTGAGACATCATAACTTTGTCATAAACCATCCCAATGGGGCTCAAGTTGCGACTACCCTTAGTCCACCTCCAAAAGAGCAGCGGATAGCGACCAGTACTAAGTAGGAATATCACACACATGGGAGGAATTAACCTAATGTACATGTACACATGAAGACATCTCCAAGATCATAAAATGCTGAAATATAAAACAGCTGAAACCAATGCATGCATACATCTATAATCCCACGATCAGAGTATGATAGTAAAGTACTAAAAGTGATTAAGGGGCTAAATACAAGCCCAACCAAAAACTATAGAGTTTAACCTACTCAAAAGGTGTGGACTATAATTAAATGCAACCACTCAGGAAAAACCTTGGTTTTTCTAGCTGAATATGTGCTCCACCAACTCCCTATCCTCCTAGGACACCATTAAAAGGTTCTTCTTCTGCATAAGACACAACACATGCGGGAAGATCCCTTATAGGGGTGAGTATAACAATACCTAGTATGACAACAAAAAAACACTAAATACATAAAATCAATAATATTAAAATCATAACAAGGATATAGAAATAAATTCCTAAGAAAAACCCAGATATACTTAAGAAATAAATCACACCTTCAAGTGGTCACAACCAAAATACTAGCCACATAATTCTACTTGAAGCTTCTAGGTCGTGATAATTCTAGGATTACCTAATCCACCAGCCACACTATCATTGGATAAACTCATACAAGAGTTCATGATCATTGAGACCCACCCAAGAAAACTCCCTGGTATCTAAATACCTCAATACTCAGATAGGGGATCACACCTAAGACCTTTGGAGGACACCAAAAACTCAATTTGGATCAACTTGCTATGTAGGGGATTGTATTAGAATGATACATCAAACCCTACTAATATATCCTTCTAGATGGGGGATAAATGCCCTATTTAAGGAGGTCACTCCAACTCCACAAACCCTACCTAGGGTATAATAAGGAATGATAAAGGATCACACTTCGATCTCATGGAGAGACACCAAAAACTCTATCTAATACTCATCCTCTAATATCCATAGATGAGGATGAAATGATGCACTATACCATCAAGGGGATGGACCAAGGGATCAAACTCAACTGATACTGGTCTAATCTAAAGAAATTAAGGGGCCCAAAAACCCTCAAATGGAGTACACAGTGTGTACCTGGGAGTACACGGTGTGTCTAGCCAACCCTTGGTTAGGTCATGTGGTGCTACCTCACATAGAATGTAAACCTCAATGTTCACAGTGTGTAAGTAAGTATACATGACATGTAGAGGTCTTTCTGCACCCTTATCATTCCATCTGGCCATGTACGAGTACACCACTCTACCCGTGTATTCTAACCATGTCCATGTACCCCAAACTTCTCATGCCTATGTACCCACCGAGGTACACACTGAGCCACCATCAAGTTTCTCACATCATGTGATAGGTTTCACACGGTGTGTGATAATTTATTCTCTATGGAAATCCTAAAACCACAAAAGGGGTCCCATATAGAGTGTAATTCTGGATTACACTTCATGTAATTTGGGATTTTCTAGAACCTATGGATTCTTCTCCATGTCATCATAGAAAGTATTGCTAGAAAATAAGGATCTGAGGTCAATAGACCCTCACCATCACCGATATCAAGGATACATCCTTTGAAACCACTCAAGAATCACCTGCATGTGTTATACGTAGTCTCACCATCGATCTAGGATGAATAGAAACATTCAATCCATTCTAATCCACCTCTGATCATACTTTTTCATCATCACACCTCAATCGCATCCTTGATTGTGAATCGTACCCACAATATCAATTTGTTCTGGTAGAGAATGATCATGTAATGATCGAATACCAATTATTTCTTCAAACAGTTGTCCAAAGAAAATACCAATGATTATTGAGTAAAGAAATGGGGGAGAAATCCATAATCCATAAAATTTTAGGAATGAAACTTAAACTTTATTCATTTTGGCCATGATCCTTTATTGAATAAATATAAAAACAAAGATAAAAATAAACAATGAACAAAAAAATCCACTGCAAACAAATCTACCATCGATTTGAGAATCAATTCTTGTTCATGGAATTGATCAATTATCAACTAAGATAAAATAATCATATGGAATTACAAAAAACAAACATCCTACCTGGAGTTTGGATCAATCCCTAAAGAATAATGGTCCTTAATTTCCATTGTTTGTGATATATATGAACTTTGATGGAACAATGATCCTTGATCTGATCTTAATACAATGTCATATACTAATATATCCAAAAATTCTTCTCTCCAACAGCTCCTCTCAATTTTTTGGGTTATTTTCTTAACCCATTAATTTTCAATAGAATCGTATTTATAAGGAATCATTAGGTTTATTCTTTTAATCAAATAATTGAATAAATATGATTAAATTTATTTAATTATTCACCCATGAAGGCACTCAATCCAATCGCCTGAAACCAACATAGATTATGTTTCTCTTAATGTAAAACTCATGCTCTAAACTCAATGGAAACCTCATATTTTCAATCTAAGTCTCCATTTAATAATTATTCCACTTTTATAGGAAAAATGTGCACACATGATATTAATATTTTTAATATTTTTTAAATATAAATTTAGGGATCACTGAGCCTCGGTATCACATGTCGTCTTAGCACTTGGATCTAAAAATAATCCATATAATATTCTAAAGTAATACATGAAAAAATTAGAGTTTTTATATTATGTAAGTTCCCAGTCAAGATCAAGTATCACTGAGAGGGGGAGGGGTGAATCAATGATATTTTTTTATTTTTAAGTTTCCTAATTTATAAAACAACATTCTCTTCCTTTTAAAGAGTTATCAATTTCACTGAAAAAAAAGCAATCACACATCTGTAGGAACATAAAAATTTATAAGGTTCAATACTCAACAAGAGTAGCTACATCCTTGGTATGGTTTAGAAATAATCCAACACCACAAAATCCACTAGAAAACAATTATTTGGTATGGAATATAATAAGTAGGATATTCCATTATAATCGTGTAGCACTATGTTCAATAAAACAGTGCATTTTCTTCAAGTAGAATGAAATTATGTAATGAATTTTTTTGTATAAAGTTAAGAAACATGTTATTGTGACGCCTTATCAATTTTCACAAATATGATCTTCAAAATAATTATTCATTTTCTTACCCAGTGGCAGGCAAAAACTTCTTGTATTTTTTAATGATACTCATTCTGATTTCCCAGTCCAATTCCCCATTCTAATTGCATAGTCCGATAATATAACTATGTGATAATACCACTAAAACAATACTGAAATTTTTCTATGTGATTCTAAAAATCCTAGTTTGATTTCTCGTTCTGATCTAAAAACTTTGATTAAGATCTTATCTCTTCTCCTTTATTCTTTTATCTTGAAAACTTCCTCATGAAATAATGATCTGGAAACTCTTTCTCTCAATAATTATTTAGTGCTCCTCCTTATCACTTGAACAGTATAAGTGTCAGAAGGTACAAAGTACTTCCACTATTTATAGGCGACCGAAAACAATTTTGGGCGGGATTAAGAAAAAACTTTCCCACTCAACCAAATTTCCCAAAACATAAATTATCTTTAAATTTATGGTGCATCTTGAATTCTTCAATTCTTCTAAACTCTTCTATAATATTCTCAAAACTTCTTACAACATTACCTCTCTTCAAAATTTCTTAACAATACTCAGTCTGATTCTGATTCTTCATTCTAATTGGCTCGTTATGATGAATAAATATATTTAGTCCAATTTTTTTGACCCACTTGAAAATAAATCAAAAATAACTTGGAAAATCTTTTTCACTAGATTCAAACTCTTATAACAACTTTCAGAGCCCCTTTAAAAACACCTAGACAAATCACTAAAAAAATTATTTCAAGATCCCCCTTGACAACACTTTTATAGCTGCTTGAAACAATTCTTCATTTCTTCTTTTTCTCAGAATGATGTTCCTGCATCCAATAATGTTAATCAGTGTTATCCTATGTCAGATGGATCATTCTTAACATCACTCTAATAACTGATGTCAATTCCGGTTTAATGACTCTTGACTCAAATAAAATCATATTATAGTTCTTATTTCTCTTGATCCACATGTTAAGTAAAACATCCAACAATTCATCTTTATGAAAATGGTTGACTACATTGTTGATTGATCACTGAATTTATTCTTCCCATAGGTCCCAAAAAACTCTTATTTTTTTATTAAAACATTGGTACCAACAACTCCAAATGACAATAATTCTACCTATAATTTTCATATGATGATCGGTGTCAGTATGAATCTAATTCTCAGTGGAACACAATGCCCGATGCACCAATTCCAGCTCATTCGACTTCAGAAACTTCTTTACTTCTCTAATTACAATTCACACAACTTCTTTTTTTGAAGATTTATATCTCATGGATTTTTTGTTTAACTGAAAAGTAGAATCTTCATCTTCTCACATTCTGATTAACCTTATCATCCAATAAACAAATCTATGTCTGGTGATCTCACACTAATGAACTGAGACCAAGAATCTTCATCTTTAGTAAATTTATTCTTTCACATACTTCTTCTTGTATGATGACTTCATCGTGACTTTGAATACATTTAATATTGGATTTAGCATCATCTTACTTATAATGAAAATTATTGTAACTTTTTATTCCTCTACCAACATATTTCTTTCCAACCAATCCTCAATATGATTGGAATTATTAGCTCTCCCCCTTTCCTTAATAAGGATTGCATCAAAAGTTTTTAAAAAATTATGACCATTATGAATTAATAAACATAAAATCATCATTATATTTTTATCATAGTCATGAAAACTCTGATATAACTCCCTTATTATGATCAACACTTCATTCCTTACCCAAGGTGAATCTGATGAACCTTTATTCTATAAAACATCTCTCTAATCAAATTGAATTTCTTAAGAGTTTTTAGTCTGATGTTATAAATGTGATGGTTCGTGTTATTTTCAAATTTTACAAAGTGAATTGATTTATTTTCTTCCTTATCTTCTTTGAAAAAAAATACAACACAACATCTTTAAACTTCAAAAAAAACTTCTTGACAACTTGGTCCCAATAATCTACCCCTTTTGATTTTGTTCTCAACCAAGATTCATATGTCTCTAAACTTTATAACCTCAATCTATGGATTACATATCAAAAATTATAATCCTATGTGAGCTAACGCATTATAGGAAACAATAATTATTGATAGTAAAACCATGTTGTCCAAAAGTAGTGAATCATGAAAACCTCCTCAACTACATCTTTTCTTCATGTATTTCTTCACCTATTTATTTTCTTCAACTTTCCTTTTCTTCTTCCACTTTGTTATAAACAAAAGTTTCCTACAACCACTCCAACATACATTTATAATTGTTCACACCTTTACAATGGTGGATTCATAGCTTACCCACAATTCCCCATATTTACATGCTTCCTTAAAAGGTTTAGCACATAAAAATGAATGTATTTATGAAACAATTATTCCCCTTTGACAATAATATCCAAATATTAGATGAGATAGGAGACACATACACATACCTCAAACTTGATGATAAGGAGGTTGGACACCCATGTTCAACCTCTGTTTTTAAAAAGGTTTCTTCAGTAAAGGTTTTATGAAAATGTTAGTAACTTTTTCTGATATAGAAACATAGTCTAGATTATATTAATTCTTCTACACATTACCTATGATTAAATGATATTTTATATCAATATGTTTTGAATGATAATTTTTTACTAAATTTCTAGTAATGTTGATGTCACTCTAATTAGCACAACCTAAGATAAAGGGTAACTTCACTTCAACAAGTAAATATTTCAACTTAGCCTTCATCCACATAAGTCAAGTAGAGGTTTGAGTGGTAGAAACATACTCACCTTTATCCATGCTAATATTTACTGATTTTTTTTTGTATTCCAACTAACAAAACTTTTTTCCAGAAAGAAAACTCCACCAGATGTGGATCTTCTATCATCAACATTTACTACCCAATCAGCATCTGAATACCCAAACAAGTCAATACTTTATGAGCTATCATACTTGATTCTGAAATATTTTGTGCCTTTTATATATCTGATAAATATTTTTCTATCAAATTGATTTGATTCTTTTGAAGAACTGAGTTTGATAGACTCGGAGGTCAACATTAATTCACTATGGATCTATGCAAAAACATATTTATAAAAACTAAAACTATGCTACTCAATTAATTAAAATGTAGTATTAGGAAAGTTAGAGGTCGAACCCATAGAGATAGTGATTTTTTTATTAGGTTTTCAAAATATTTAATTTTATTAAATTGAAGAAATAGGTGAGAAAATATTGATTTAATTTTGAACAATCAAAATACAAAAGAAGACTGATTGGATTGTTTGAAAATATATTTTGAAATCATGTCAGGGTTTTGTAATTTCAGGTTTCATGTGCAATTATTTTTAATAAAATATGTTTATTAATTCATGATTGGTGTTAGAGTCGAGGAAAGGAAGATACAATTTTCATGGTATCTCCTCCTCAACATGGAAATACCATATTTCCCTTGGTCTGGTAATTTAGGGTGTTATCGAATCAAGTTTGTCTTGATACCATATTTAAACCCGATTTTCCCTAAAGTTGAAAATGGTCATGCCTTTCTTAGGGTTTTCAATTATTCAATTTTAAAGTTCCTTTTTAAATCAATTATCAATGGTCATGATAAAAGTAGAATAAAGGTATTGGAATATGAAGATAGAAATCACAAAAACTGAATGCATGAATAATGGAAAAGAAATCAATCCAACACACCTTCCCCCATCTATTTAAATCACCCTAGAATAGTGAGGGTTTACCCCCTCATCCAAGTGATGATATAATAATAGGTATGAAGAAAATAAAATTAAAACATAAAGTAAATGTAGAAAAACTTGGAAAGGACCCAGAAAATTCTCTCTCCAAGCTTTTTTCGCCTGCAAATATGGATCTGAATACCCCAACAATAGTATCCTAGCCCTCCTTTTATAGGCACTAGAAGGTATCACTTAAAATTCATCCGGAAAATCTGCACAACGTTTAATGGTGTTTCATGTCATTCAATTTTGATCCGAGTTTGCCTCTATAATTTTTGAATCTGCACAAATATCACATAAATATCGTTCAAATATCTGGAACTTTGACTCCTTTCACGACGTGTAATTGGGAATCACGACATGTAACTGACTTCATAGTGTATAATATTGTCATGAATTTTTCTTGTGGAAGGAATTGAATTCAAATTTTACACGACATGTAATGGTGAATCACATCATGTAATGGCTTCACAACTTAAAATTCTTTTCGACTTCGATTTACGGTTTGAGGCATGTTGTAAAATACTACTACACATTATGTAAAGATGTTTCATGATGTGTAATCCAATTTTTATGCTCTAGAATCCTCATTTCAACTTGGTTCTTCAGTTTTCTTCCTTATAAGTGCTCTATGATCATCCTCAAAAATATGGTGTCACGCTGTGAGCGAAGACCATAGCGCAAAGTGTCCTTTAGCTCCAATATTTTCCAATTTTCATTTATTTTTCATAAATTCCTTATTTCCTTCCAAAAATCATAAAACAAGTCAATAAATTCCAAAATTGGAAATATTTATCATTTAATTACATAAATCAATACAATAAAACACTATTAAATGTATGCATGAAATACACTTAACAAGCACACTAAAATCTTTCACATAAGGTGATAGCATAAATAATGTAGGGTCTTCAGGAATTAAAATATAAAAAAATTCTTATTAGATTTCAAAACTCTTTATGATCAACTTCATTTCCTTATCCATCTTTAGACAACTTGTTTCCCACTAAAATTGGTGTGGAAACTGGTTTCTAATTTTCCATGTTGAACTTTTTAAGTTCCTTGGCATACTTTTCTTGAGAAAAAAATGCATTTATTATTTTGAAATATTTATAACCTAAGAATGTATTTCATTTCTCCTAGAATAGACATCTAAAACCACTTTTTCATATCTTCATAGAATCTTTCACATGTTATTTCATCATTTCCAGCAAAGATAATGTCACCAACATAAACAATTACAATAAGGAAAAAACTTGAATTTCATTAATGTAAAAATTAATATCAACTCTTACTTTATTAAAAATAATCTTCCTCAAGAAATTATATAATTTTTAATACCATGCCCATGGTTCTTATTTTATCCCATACAAGTATTTCTTCAATGTGCACACATAACTTTTCTTTTACAACAAAAACGTCACATGTTTGTTCGATATAAACTTCCTCATCAAGATCACCATTAAAAAATACTGATTTTACATCCATCTAAAAATTTGTGTAACTTCATTTTGTAGAAATAAAAATAAATTTTTTGATTATTTCTAACCTTTACACTAGAGAAAAAGTTTCATCAAATTCAATGCCTTCAATTTTTGAGTAACCTTAGTACACTAATATTTCTTTTTTTATTATCACTTCACCATATTCATCCATCTTGTTCAGGAAAACGCAATTTGTACTAATAAAAAAATTTCAATTGGTTTAGGCATTAGTTCCCACATATCAATCTTTTCAATTTGATCATGCTCTTCATTCGTATCCTGAACCCATTTTGGATTCTAAATAGCTTCATTCACGTCTTTCAGATCAATTTTTGAATACAAAGAAGTATGTGTAATTGTTCTTCTTATTTGAACCCTTTTGTGTTGATCACCAATAATTTTATATGGTTCCACTTGCTTCCTCATCCTAGGATGAGATTTTCAAGATTATTTCTCATCACTAGAAACAAATGAGTCTAATTATTATTATTTATAAGGATTACAATTGTTTTCATCTTTATCATAATCCTTATCAAAACTTATTTCTTCCTATTCATCTTCCTTATATGAATGAGTGTATTTATTTTCATTATATTTTTTAATAACTTTTACATAAATAGAGTCAAATGATCTTCTTCAATATTTTTTGAAACATGTATATCCTCTTCCATCTGGAGCATAGCTAAGAAAAATCCCATCTTCACCTCTCTTCTCAAACTTTTCAAAGTTTCTACTTTTATTCTTTATGATGCATGGACTCCCAAAAAATCTTAAGTGTTTTAAACTTGGATTTTTTTCATAAAACATTTCTAATGGAGTCATATATGAACTTGGTTGGTAGAAACATTGGTTTTGAATATACATAGTAGTGCTCATGGATTTCCTCCAAAAGTAATGAGAAATACCATATTCAAGTAGCATAATTCTTACCATTTCAACCAAACTTCTATTCTTTCTTTCAGTAACACCATTTTTTTGAGGAGTTTATGGTATACTAAACTCATGTTGAATTCTATTAATCTAAAGATAACTTCAAAATTATTCATTTTTTTATTCATCACCATTTTCTTTTCTCAACTTCTTCACTGAATACTTACATTCCTTCTCAGCTTTCCTTCTAAAATTTTTAAACATTTTCAGATCATCTGACTTATCTTTTATATACATAACATAAGTAATGCAAGTAAAGTCATCAATGAAAATAATTAAGTACTTATAACCATGATTTTATTGTTTACTCATTGAACTATGGATATCTGAATGAATAAGTTCCAGAGGTCTCTTTGAACAAATGTCAGCTTTCTTATGCACAGAATTAGTAATATTTCCTTTCAGAAAAATTGTGTAGAACAAATCTCTTCTTATTTAAATATCAGGAATTACACAGGCATTGTTTCTCATTGATAACTTTCTCATGTTTCTTTGACACGTGTTTCCCAACCTTCTATGCCACAACTAATTTTCTACCACCATGCCTAAGTAACAAGAGTTTTGTATCTCACCAACTTGGAATAGTTTTTCTTTTGTAATTCGGCCTCTTGTAACAATATTTATATCTTCCACTCTTTTCAAAAAAAACACATCCTTTCTAAAAACAATTTTTTTCCTTCATCACAATGTTTTGAAACACTTAGCAGGTGATGTTTTATCCCATGAAAAAACAAAAAAAAATCTTAGATTTCAACTTTTCTTCCCCAATGATGGTTGATCCAACACCTTTAATTATAAGAGATTCATCATTTCCAAATGTCGCCATTCCTTCTTTGAAATATTTCAAATTCTTTAATAATTTAAAATCTCATATCATGTGATAATAACACCCATTATCTCGAATCAAAGTTCATTCCCCTTTTTTATCTTTGAAAGTAGTTTCTACAACCATATCTTTTTCTTTCCCTTTATCTTTATTGACTTATGACTTTGGGGAAATTTTAACAAAATTTTGTTGCACTGGTAAAAAACAAGACAAAGTTTTTCAAGGTGTCTAGCTTGTTCACATCTTTCATAGATATTTTCTAGAGGTTGAAACTTATTTTCAATTTTTACACCAACCTTCTCATGTTTCTTCAGAAAATATTTCTTAGAATTATTCCTTTAAGAGGATTGACTACCCCTCAAACTTTTCCTTCTATAATTTGTGTAATAGTGGTAATGTTTCTGATTAAACCAACACATATTTGGCTTATGTACAAATACAGAAAAATACCAGTAGTATACATAGAAAGAATATTTTCCTATGAAATTTTAATATTGTTTAGAGTTGTAAGAATGTTTCTCGGAAACCTTCTTATCTTTCTTACCAGAACTTTTTTAACCACCAACCTTTATATTATCAACCAAAATCTTATTTTTCATATGGGTTTTCTTTTCATATTTATCAAAAATCAGAAGTAATAAAAACTTTTTCAGACTCAAGATTTTTATAAACATCAAACTACTCAACTTTGTTGGTCTTGTCCATATACATAACTTTCCCATCTTTCTTCTTCTCATAAACAATTTCAACTTTATTCTCAACCTTTGAAGGTAATTTTTTATCCTTCTCAGTTTTTCCCTTTCTAGATATTTATCTAACTTTAGAGATATAATTATTAAAACTTGTAACCCTATTTTCATCTTTAGAATGTTTTTTTGAACAAGTTCCAAATATTATTCTTTTGCCTTTAACTTTAATTCCAAATGTTTATTATAATTATTTTCTTTCTCAAGATATTTCTTCAAATCATCAATATCTTATAGCATCTTGAATTTCTCATTAGGAAAAAAATTTGATTGTTTTTTGAAGAGTATTCACTTTTCTACTTCCTAATTTCTTTCTCATGACTCCCAATCTTTCTCAGACATGATTTCAATTATTCTTTCAAAAGAAATTATAATTTATTTTCTTCTTATTTAGAACTTATACTTTCAAAATCTTTATTGTTAATTGTTGCAATAAACATATTCTCAATCTTCTCAATAAAATTTTTATATTCAGCTTCCTTGTCTTCTTCTTCATCATCATTAGATAAGAAAATTCACCTTTTGGATTTGTAGAATTTTCTATCCTTTCCTTTGGAATAAGATTTAGCCTTATAACCATGTTTCTTCCATGATCTTCTCTATCTTATATCATCTTCCTCACTATCTTATTCTTTATTTCTTAGAGGAAAATTATCCACAAAGTTTCCAACTGCTCCACATTCAAAACATTTCAAGTGAATTTTTCCCTTAAATTTATCTGTAACTATTTTCACATTCTTAGAAAATAAGGATAAAAATTAATCAAGACTTTTACATACCTCATTTTTAGAATTATATTCACCATATTCTTCTTCAATAATAATATTCTATGAATTTTCCTTCTTGGCAGCCTTGAAATAAATTTATCAATCAACTTTTTTTCTTTTCATAACTTTTTCCCTTCTCATTTCAGAGGTAATGATAGTGCTACACAAATCATCTTGAGATAATGTTTTTGGATCCCTATCATCCAATGAGAAAACTTTACTATCAAACTTATCAGGAAGAATTCTAAAGAACTTTTCAACAACTATAGAATATTATAAATTTTGACCAACACATCTAATAGTGCTGAAAATTTCATTCACCTTAATAAAGAATTCACCAATATATTCATATTCACCTATATTGAGATCTTTATACTTCAACCTCCATATTTATAACTTTTCCTTATTTACTTTTTTATTGACTTCATAAATGTTTTTCATCTTATCCAAGATATCTTTGGTAGTGGAAAATTCCTTCACTCTTAAAAACTCACTTTCAAAAAGTGATGATAGTAAATGATCCTTGGCCCTTAAATCATTCTCAAGATTCTTCTTGTCAATAGATGCAAGAGGAACTTTATCATAAATAGGATGAAATCCCTCTGTTATAGCTTCAAGAACATCATAATCAATAGACATAAGATAAGGAAACATTTTATCTTTCCATATATAATAGTTATTACCATCAAATACCAGAATCACCTTACTATTCACACAATTCAAATTCTTCATCAAAACTTCTTCAAAACTTCATCAAAGAGTAAACGAAGGGAACCTTCTAATCTAATACTAGTTGTAAGTGCTTAGTCAAGATCAAGTATCACTGACAGGGGGATTGGGTGAATAAATTATACATTTTTCATTTAAGTTTCCTTCTTTATGAAACAACATTCAACTCCTATTAAAGAGTTGTCACTTTCACTAAAAAACAATCACATGTCTATAGGAACACAATAATTTACAAGGTTCACTAATAAAAAAGAGTAGTTGCATCCTTGTTATGGTTTGGAAACAATATAGTACCACACAATCCACTAGAAAACAATTCTTTTTTTTGGAATAAAATTAGTAGGATATTCCGTTACACTCGTGTATCACTATATCCCATATAATAGTGAATTTTATCCAAGTAGAATGAAATGATATAATGAAATTTTGTGTGACAAGTTAAAAAACATGTTACTATGTTTCCTTGTCAAATTTCACAAATATTATCTTCAAAAAAATCTTCACTTTCTTACCTAGCAGCAGGCAAGAACTTCCTAGAATTTGAAATGATACTCAGTCTGATTTCCCAGTTAGATTCTCCAGTATGATTGCTCAGTCTGATAATATAACTATATAAGAATACTGCTAAAATGGTACTGAACTTCTTCTATATGAGTTTGGAAATCCCAGTCTAATTTCTTAGTCTAATCCAAAAACTCTGATTATGATCTTCTCTCTTCTCATTTATTCTTCTATCCAGTAAACTTCCTCAGGAAATTACGATCTAGAAACTCCTTCTCTCAATAATTCTTCAACACCTTTAACTCCTGAAAATTACAAGTGTCAGAAATTAAAAATTTCTTCTGCTATTTATAGGATACCCAAAAATGGGTTGGGAGGGATTATAAAAAACTTTCCCACTCAACAAAATTTCCAAGAACATAAATTCTTCTTGAATTTCAGGTGCATCTTTACTTCTTCAATGCTTCTCAACTATTCTTGAATATTCTCAAAACTTTTCACAAATTCATATCTCTTCATACTTTCTTAATAATATTTAATCTGATTTTGATTCTCCATTTTTATTTTCTCATTACGATGAAGACATATATTTAGTCCAAATTTATTTTCCCACTTGAAAATAAAAAAACTAACCTAGAAATTATTCAGCACAATCTTAGAAATATTCTAACAACTTTTAGACCCCCTTTTAAAACACTTTTCAAAAGTACTAAAAACAAATTATTTCAAGATCCTCCTTGAAAACACTTTTGTAGCTTCTTGAAACAATTCTTGTTTTCTTCTTTTTCTTAGACTGATGTTCCTGTGTCTGATAATGTTTATCTATGTCAGCCTGCATCAGATGTATCATTCTTAGATTTACTCTGATAAATAGTGTTAGTTATAGTTCAATAAATCTTAACTCAATTGAATTCATATCATAATTATTCTTTCTCTTGGCCCACATGTTAAGGAAAACAACCAACAATTCATCTTGATGAAAATGGTTTACTAGATTATTGATTGATCTCTGATTTTATTCTTCCCATCGGTCCCAACAAACTCTTCTTTTTTTCTTAAAAATTTAGTCCCAAAAACTCACAATTAAAAAAATTCCACCTCTGATTTTCATCCCATGATCAGTGTCAGTATGACTCTGATTCTCGGTTGCACACCGTGTCCGATGGACTGATTCCAGTAGCTTCGACTTCAAAAAATTCTTTCCTTCTCTGATTACAATTCAAAAAACTTATTTTTTTGAATATTTATATCTCATGGATTTTTGGTTTGAATGAAAACAAACATCTTCATCTTCTCACTTTCCAATCAACCTTTTCATACAATAAAAAAAATTGTGTATGGTGATCTCACTATAAAGAACGGAGACCGTAAATCTCTGATTTCATGAACTTTTTCCTTTCATAAAATTCTTCTTTTATCATGAATTCCTCATGACTTTGAATATGTTTAAGATTAGACTTAGTATCATATGAATTATAATGGAAAGTATTTTAAATTCCCATTCCTCCATAAACATTTTTCTTTACAACCAATCCTCAATACGATTAGTAGCATCAGCTCTCCCCCTTTTTTCATAAGTCTTGCATCACATGTTTCTCAAACAACTTATGAATTTTGTGAATTAAAAAATAGAAAATAATCATTATATTTTATCATAGTCATATAGACTCTGTTAAAACTCTCTTATTACGATCAACACTTCATTCCAGACTCAAGGTGAATCTAATAAACCTTTTATTCTAGAAAACATCTCTCTAAATAGATGGAATTTCCTAAGAATTGTGAGTATGATATTATAAATATGATGGTCAGTCTGATTGTTATCTTTTAAAAAGTGAATTTATATCTTTTCTTCCTTGTCTTATTTGAAAAAAATACAACACAAACATCTTCCATCTTCAAAAACAAATTATCTTCAACTTGGTCCTAACACATTCCCCCCACCTAAGGGATCTTCATCCCAAAAAATGAAAAACCTACTCAAAAAGATGATGGTAATAATTTCTCATCTGGGTATCCCACTCTCAGATGATATCTTTAAGATTCCCATGCTACCACCAGACTTGAACTAGGGGAATCAATCTCCCACAAAGGATCATCTCCTGATAATCCTCGATCTCTACTAGGTACTCAGAATATGTAGCCTCATACCTGATGTCTAGATCTCCCTAATCGATAACATGATACGGTTCATGCACATACCTCCTTAGTTGCAATGCATGAAAGACATCATGTTCCTAATCTAACTATAGTGGTAGATCTAAGAGATACACCACCTCTTAAACTCTATGCGGTATTTTAAAAGGGACAATGAATATCTGAGATAATTTTCCACCCTGGCCAAATCTCCATAATCCATGTCAAGGTGAGACCCAAAAGAACACATTATCTCCCACCTCGAGCTCTAGAGGCATTCATCTTCGGTCCTCATAGGACTTCTCATGTATCTATGTAGTTTTCATCCTCTAATGGATGATCTACACCTTCTCTATAGTATCTCATACCAACTCTAGGCCCATGAGTAATGAATCGCTAGGATTAGTCCAATAAATTTGTAACCAACATGGTCTCCCATAAAAGGCCTCAAATGGTACCATACTAATGTTTTAATGGTAGATGTTTTCATAAAAAAATACACCAAGGGTAGGTGATCCCCCCAACTATGTCCAAAATCTAACATGCAAGCCCACAGCATGTCCTCTAGGACCTGAATGGTCTGCTCAATTTGGCTGCTAGTTTGGGGGTGAAACGTTCTACTCAAACGCAACTGAGTCCCAAAGGCCTCCTTAAATCCTCTCCATAATTGTTATGTGAAGTGAGAATCAAAATCTAAAACGAAAATCAAGGTAACTCCATGGATTCAGACTATATCTTATATGTATAAGCATCCCAAGCTCTCTACTTAACTCTACTCTCAAATGGAAAGGATGTGGGATGACTTGGTGAGTCATTCTACAATTACCCAGATGGAATCGTGTCCCCAAGACATATATAGTAAACCCATAATGAATTATATTTATATCCAATCCCACTTCCACTCTATAATCTCAAGGGTTTGATCTAAACCAAAACTTACACTTCAAGATATTTCCATAAAGGTGGTGCTCTTGGAGTGTGTCTAGGACCATCCTCAAGTGTCTCACTTGATCCTCATTAGATGCCAAGTATAATAGGGTATCTTTGATGAAAAACACTACAAACAGTTATAAGAAAGGCTTAAAGATCTAGTTCATGAGCCTCATGGACACTACTGGGGAGTTTTTCATGCAGAAGGGAATCACCAAGTACTCATAGTGACCATAGTGACATTTGAATGTCATCTTCAGTATATCATCATCTCATACTCACATCTGTTAATAGCATAATATGAGGTAAATATTTTAGAACCATCACTACTCTCTCATCTGATCGAATATGTCATCGATCCTTAGTAATGGATACTTATACTTCATGGTCACCTAGTTCAAGCACCAGTAATCCACACATAACCTGGAGATCTCTTCCACCTTCTTTGCAAAAAACATTGGGGCTATCCAGGTGGGAAAATGGGTCTCATAGATTCATTCTCATACAAGTCCTCTAACTGCACACTCGGCTTATGAAGCTCTACAAAAACCATCAGATATGTTGGTGTAGATATCAAGGAAATCATGGGATGTCAATCATTACATAAGTCCAGATCTCTATGGGGAGGTAAGTCTAGAACATCCTTGAGAAAGACATCCTTATACTCTACTTCCACTACAGGGAACTGGTAGCCAATAGGATTCACTACTCCAAGAGTCATGTTATCAAACTGGTGATTAATGGGCTACAATCTACTATTCATGAGCCTATCCTACTCCACCAAGGTTTCTCTTTCACCCGCAAAGAAAAAACTCATCCCATAAATATGGAAATACCGTATCATCCACCTAAAATAGTCAATCTAGGTATGAATTGTGGATATCTAGCCCATACCTAAAATGAATTCATAAGTCCACATCACTACTACAAAGATATCTCATACAAATATCTCACTTCCAAGTGTCAAATAACATTGTTAGAAGAAGTGTGCAATTGATTAGTCACCTCCTGTTAGGGTCTCTAAGTGTAAGGGTTAAGCCAAAGGCTCAACTAGAATCTCTAAGTATCAAACCAGAGAAGTGGAAAGAAAGAAATGACTTGAAACTATACCTATAAATACTATATATAAGGTAAAAATAATAAATATTTCACCTCGTATCATTCATGTAACTTCAAGGGCATATGACTCCATAGACTACAGTTGGCCTAATCCCTAACCACTATCTTCTTGATCCTGGAGTGGACCACCTGGGGGTGGTGGTGGTAATAGGTCAAACCTATAACCGTTTCATGACCCGACCCAAGACAAGGCTCAAGACGCAACTACCCCCAAGACCATCTTCATAGGAAAGGGTATGGATACCAACATTTAAGTCACAAGTAACATAGGGATGACTTTACCTAAGTGTATGTACACAAACAGTCATATCGATGAAAAATTGTAGAGGGAGTAAAAGTAAAAGAAGTAAAAAAGCAAAGGGAACAACCATGAATGAACAACCTCTAGATAGTACAAGAGTACAGTAGTGAAAATTAAAAAGTGAAGAGGGGAAATACATGACTAGCTAGAAATATTTCCCAACCTGAAAATACTAGAAAATTAAACTATTGAGTGAGCCCATCTCCTAAACTCAAATCTACAACCACCGTATACGGTCCAAAGTAATGGGTATACCTAAGATCCTATGAAGTCATTGATGACCTATCTGTCAATTTTAGAAGACAAAACATGTGTGGGAAAATACTATATAGGGGTGAGTATATACATACCATGTAGGATGACCCATAAGATGAAGGGGGTAGTAAGAGATACAACAAGAATAGAAAAACTGTAAATAGTAAATAGGATACAGAAGAGAACAGCTCAACCCAAACCAAGAGGTAAATTAACCTCTTTTAAACATAAGGGGATAAATATGGTGTGTAGATGAAATAAATATTGAGTCTTTTCCACCTATATAAGGATAGTATACTCATCCAACCATGAGAATCTATACACATAAAGCACATGGCATACCATACAGGTTTTTGCGTCGCATGGAAAGAGAGTAACAAAATCCAAAGTTATGGATACATAAGTACATATATATTCTCATTAAAAATAATCTAAAATGAGAGAGAAATGGGATATCCATATCATAGCTAATCCTAAGAATAAGAGCCTCCAACCGTTCCAAAAGTACATTAATGATGCCTAGCATCTCATGCATCTTCCCAGAAGTAACCATCCAAGTCAAGCCACACCAAATCACTATAAATCACAGTCGATGCCACACAAAATCAAGGTAGAGGACCCATTCCATAGTACAATAGGATGTTTCCACTCTAATATTCAATGGAGGACCCATTCCCTTCCAGGAAAGAGGGTTCCACTCTAGAATCCATTAAGTACCCACAGCCTAGCTCTAGTATATGGTACCACTCAGAAGTCATCAAGGACCCACTGCCCAACTCTATTAGAGGGTACCACTCAGAAGTCATCGAGGACCCATTATCTAGCTCTAATGGTGTGTACCACTTAGAAGTCATCAAGGACCCACTGCCTAGTTCTATTGGTGGGTACCACTCGAAATTCATCAAGGACCCACTCCCATATCTACTGGAGGGTACCACTTAGAAGTCATTGATGACCCACTGCCCAGCTCTATTGGAGGGTACCACTCAGAAGTCATCAAGGACCCACTACCCAACTCTACTGGATGGAACCACTCAAAATTCATTGAGGACTCACTTCATAGATATACTGGAGGGAACCACTTTGAATTCATCTAGGACCCACTTCCCAGCTCTACTGAAGGGTACCACTCAAAATTCCTTTGGTGATCTTGTTTGATCACTGCTATCATCAAGCATCTCCTAACTAAGATTCATGACTGGAACATTCCACATCATATCCCAAAATCTACAACCAAGGTAACCATCATTTTCTATATATAAAAACACTCAGTATAGGCTACTTGCGGGCCAAAATCTGTGTTCAAATAAAGGAGATACAAAACCTTGAAGTTTCCTAAAAAGGAATCGAGGGGTACACAACATGTGAGGGGACCTACACAGCATGTGATCTTGATCCTATGCTTGGTCATTTCCCTGGCCGGTACACATCTCACTACCCATGTAGAAGTACATGTCGTGCAGGTGGACTCCACAGCATGTCCAAGCTATATGGGATCAGGTCGTGTATGTGTACATGACCCTAGGTCCATATACATGACCCCATGTTTGTGTAATTAGGTATATTGTCATGTTCCTAGCTATGTACTCCCACGTAGACTGATGCCTGTGTGATCTATCACACAACTCATCCACCCAGGGATGAGGTACACAACATGTAGGAGGGCTGCACGCCATGACATCTTTATATATTTTCAAAACCCTAGCCACCGTAGCTATGGGATACACACCATGTTTTCATTGTGATACATAGTGTGTAGTTATGTTTTTCAAATATTTTCACATCCTCTTTTTTCACCTTGATTCAATCCATTTCACCATAGATCCTACCTCATTTCCACCCGAAATCAGTGGATCTAGTCATGGTTCATCGTTTTCAGTCATCGTTTGTCTGAAATCGGATTCTATCATTCCATGGTGGGGTGTCATTCATATTGCATGACTCGAGATCTTAGGTTGTTGATGATTTGATCACCAATTATTGTAACGATCATCTTAATTCAAAAAACATCCCAGATTTCTGCGTGATTTTCTGATCCTCTACTCATGACACATGATTCTGTTGCAATTATAGGGGTATGGTCAGGCTCAGTACCACCCGATAATGTCGAACCAAGATGTGGGGTCTAACCGGTGAAGAAATAGAATAAATTAAGGGTTAAATGCACAAAAACAAAATTTTAATCAATCCTTTCCAATAATTATTGGACAACAATGAAGAACAGGGATCCTGGGTTAGAAAACAATTGAAACAAATTTAATTCGATATGTATGAATATTCCAAGGATCCAAAATTGGTGAAGATCAATAGAAAGGATTGGTCTTCTCAATAAATTTAATCAAAAAGGGTGTAAACCAAAAATTAAAGAGTTTTACCTAGATATTGGATCATTTTTCATCAAGGAACACACTCACAAATGATCAAAGGAAATCTTTTTGTTTTCTATATCCTGATCCACTCTAATCTAGCATTTTGTTGTCATATGAGATGATTCACTGATAATGGAGGAATGAGAAGATCTCGATAGATCCCATAATTATGAGGATAAAACTGGGAATATAAGCAAATAATTATTCTTATAGGATTCGTTTTTATGTTAAAATGAATTAATTAATTAATCCACTGAACGTACCACCAAAAAGTGAGGTTTCCAAACACCCTTTGTTGACCTTTTTTAGGTCACGCCTAAGGTAAAAAAATGTGTTCCAGAACCAAACATGGTCTTGTATTTTTTAATAAATATTCCCTTTAATATTTATCCCATTTTCCTTAAGAAATAATGTGTGCACAATATAAATATTTTTAATATTTTCATCAAATTAATTTTGGGAACACTGGGCCTCAGAATCGCACGTCGTCTCAGCACCTAGCTCTTGAAATATATAGATGCATATTTCAAAGTATTAAAAAAACGTCTCTACATTATTCCCTCCTTAAAAATTTTCTTCCCCAAAAAGTAAAACTAAACAAACTTAGGATACTAAGCTCTCATCAGACTCTCCTACTCCCAAGAACTCTCTTGCACATTCTCGTGCTACGACAACACATAAAACAAGAGGATGGTGTGTCACACAGGGTACTCTTTTATCGATCCTCGATCACCTCTAGGTTATCCATAAAGGTGGATCCATCATTAATGCCTATCTTTCCCCAATCAAAGACGTGTGTGGGGTCATGAGCATATCTCCTCAGCTACGACATGTGGAAGACGTTGTGAAGCCGCTCTAGCTATGGGGGTAGGGCGAGGTGGTAAGAAACATTTCCAAACCTCTTCATGATCTTAAATGGTCTGATGAACCTTGGGGATAGCTTGAATCTCTGGACGAACCTCTATAATCCTCATCATAGGGAGACACTCATAATAATGTGGTCTCCCTTCTCAAACTAAAAGGGACTATGATGGCGATTTCTGTAAGATTTCTATCTACTTTGGGCCATCTTAATCCACTCATGGATGACCTAAACCTTCTCTGTCATCACTTGAACCATATCTGGGACCACAAGATGGGTCTTGATGATCCCTATCTAACAAAAGGGTGACCTATAGGGTCTCCCGTATAGGGCCTCAAAATGTTTCATTCCTATGGTAGAGTGGTGGCTATTATTGTAAAAAGACTCTTCCAAGGAAAATTGATCCTCCCAACTCTAGAAAAAGTCTAACATTTAAGCCCTCGGTATATCCTCTAACACTTGGATAGTGCACTCAGTCTTCCCATCGTTCTAGTGGTTAAAGGTCATAATCATCCTTATTTGGGTCTTGAATTCCTCCTATAGGCCTCTCCACAATCATGATGTAAATTGTGTGTCATAATCAAAGAAAATCATTGAGGGAACCCCATGAAGGTGCATGATATCTTGTATATACAACCTCCCCAAACTCTCCACCGAACTCTACTCCCTGGTAGAAAGGAGGTGCGCCAACTTTTTGAGTCGACCAACTATCACCCAGATGGTGTAATGTCCCTTCACTGTGCATAGAAATCCTACACAAATCCAATGGATATTCCATCCCACTTACATTCTGGGATCTAAATGGGATGCAAAAAACCTTTCGGAACTTGGTTCTTAGGCTTGACCTGCTAATAGGTGAGGAATCGTGATATAAACTCTGCTAGGCTCCATCTCGTTTTGGACCATAAAAACTTCTATTGAAGGTTTCTATACATATTACCCACATAAGGATGTACAGCTAGTGAAGAAGTGTAGAACTCTCGCATCACCTTCTCCCGAATTATGAATAGAACCATAGTCCATACCTAAAATAATATGACATGATTCTCTCCTTCAAAATATCCATATGGTGATTCATGTATGGATATATGGTCATGTAAGACCTCACAGTTGATGTCTGCTATCCAGGACTCTCTCACATGCTTGACAAGTGGAGGAGTCAACACCATCGACTTTAGAAAAGATATACCCTCCTACTCTACTAGGGTTAGCTGTAAAAAGTCCAAATTCTCTAAAGCCTCCCACACTAAGAAATTATGAGACTTCCCACTAAGTGAATCTTCCACTACATTTACCTTCCCTAGAGTATAGACTATCTTGAATTCATAGTCCCGCAGGAACTCCAACCAGTACTATTGTCTCAAGTTCAAGTCTCTCTATGTGAAGATATACCTGAGATTTTGATGGTCTGAGTAAACAAAAAAGTGGTCCCTATGAGGTATTTCCTCTACATACTTGGTAAAAATACTACCACTACTAGCTCTATTTCATGAGTATCATATCTCTATTTAAAGGGTCTCAGTACCCTTGACCTCTATGCGATAATTACCTGTCATTGTATTAACACGTAGTTGTGCCTGAATCCTGACGAATTGCAATACATGTTGAGACCAAGTTGAATGATGAATTTTTTGGATGAATGAAGTATTTTCTTTTGTTTTCAACGAAGTTTTAGAGGAAAAAAATCACTTCACTTTGTATAAGTGGGTGAGGGAAGGCCGGAAAGTTACAATATTTTCACAGTAAATCTGAGGATTCTTTGTTGGTCTATATTTTACAAAGATCATAAGTTGGTTGGAGAACATATTATGAAATAATTATAAAGTAAAGGGGGAGAAAAGATGTAGCCAATCAGTAGGATTGGTCTTGTAGAAGTAGGTGTCTAAGGTGGCGCAGTTTCCCAGTGTTTGCCAAATTTTTGGGGTCCAAAATTTGGAGTTGGGCTAGCATTGAGAAAAGTGGATTTCTGTGAAGAGAACATCAAAATATGGAAAATGAATGAATTTATCAAATATGGGATTTATGAAATATATTTCGTGAAGACATGAAAAATGTTGACGGTGCTCTTCACGATTACGATGAGCTTCGCGAATGGAAGAGGTGAAGAGCTTCACAAGTAAGCATTACGACACAAAGGAAGAAGGAGCATTGCAGTGGCGCAAATGAAGAAGGAGCATCATGGTGGTGAAAAGGAAGAAGAATAATCATGGAAGAACAATGTATTTGAGGGAATGCTTCGCAATTATGATGAGCTTCACGAATCTATAAAATAGCCATGGTGCTTCGCGGAACAGATTGAATTTCGGCAGAAATTTTGGAGCTTCATGATTTGATGCTAATGTGGTGGTTAGGTGGATAAAATTTCCTAGATTTTGTGGGAAATGCCTATAAATATTCCCCCACCCCCTAGAGAGAAGTAGAAAGACTTAATGATAATTTTAGAGCTCTTGAATTGCGAAGAAGGTTTGCGGAGAAAGCGAGCTCTGCGAAGGCAGTGAGCTCCGCGAAGGAAAGGAGCTTCGCAGCGAGCCATTGGGCTTTGTGAATGAAGTGAACTTTTCAAAGACCAATTTTTATCCAAAAAATAGTGAGATCTATGATCTAATAAACTTTTCAAACTAGAGAGATTTGCAAACTAGAGTGATCTGTAAAGCTGGGAGATTCGAAAAGGAGATTCGTGAAGGAGCTCCGCGAGCTGAAGATTTGAATACCCAAATTAAGTGATAAGTACTTTCAAGTGGATCAAGATATGACTGGGGTATAGGACTATGTATTATTACAAAGTCCATGTAGTTTCTATTAGCTTCTGTATAGGAAATATAAGAGTTGTTTTTCAATGATCAGATTTGAGAATTTTTCTCAAGAAGCGCAAAGATTTTACTTTACCCTATTTGTGCTAAGAGGGTGCACACATACTTGAGGATTATCTCCCAAGTACTACACTAGTGAAAGGGAATATCCTACTTGTTTTATTCCACATAAAAGGATTGTTTTCTATTGGATTGTGTGGTACTGGATTATTTCTGTACCATACCAAGACGTAGCTACTCTTGTTGATTAGTGAACCTTGTAAATCTTGTGTTCATGTGGTTGTGTGTGTTTAGTAGGGGAAAATTCTTTAATAGGAGGTGAAGGTTGTTTCAAAAAGTAGAAACATAAAAGAAAAAGATATCACTAATTCACCCCTCCCCCTCTTAGTGATACTTGGACCTTGACTGGGTAACTTCAATACACTGCATAATCCACACCCTCCTATGGTAGTATCAACACCGGAACACTCATCAAACTCAGACTCAACTCATAAAAGGCTTTATGGCACTACTCAGACTAGGTAAATGGTTTTTGTTTCCATGTCTTCATAGTCAAAGGGGCTATAATTGTAGATAACTCTGTCATAAACCTCCTATATTACCCCCACCAAGAAAATAAATCTCTGCACCTCTAAAATTCTCTTGGGTAGATCTAAGAAATCACCACATCAATCTTCACTAGATCCATGGCTAAACCATGCTCAGAAATTACATTCCCTAGAAAGTGAACCTCGTGAATCCATAACTATCACTTTGAGATATTTATATAAATATGGTGCTCTCAGTGAAAATATAGATCCATCTTCAAGTGGTCTGAAAGCTCCTCCTCTGATGCAGATTAGATGAGTATTTCATTGATGAAGATGACCACAAACTAGTCCAAGTATGTTTGGAATACCTAGTTCATCAAATCCATAAACCTGGTGGGGGAATTCGTCACACCAAAGGGAATCATGAGGAACTCATAATGTCTATAGTGACATTGGAATGCCAACTTTGGAATATCATCCTCATGAACCCACAATTGGTGGTAGCTGGACCTGAGATCAATCTTCAAGAACCATCTTCAACCTCACAACTGGTCAAAGAGGTCTCCAATCCTTGAAAAGGGGTACTTTTTCTTTATCATGTCTTGGTTCAGTCAATGATAATCCATGAAAATCCTCAAGCTCCTGTCCACATTTTTCATGAACAACACTGGAACTACCTAGGGGCCACACTGGGACTAATGAAACCCTTCTCTAGAAGGTCCTCCAACTTAAAATGTAGCTCCCATAGCTCTGTAGGGGCCATCTAATATAACATAGTAAATATCAGAGTGGTTCTGGGATGTTAGTCGATAAAAAACTTTATCTCCCTCCTCAAAGGTAGTCCCAAAACGTACTCAGGGAAGACGTACATATAATCCTCCATGACTAAAGGAATCCAGATACTTGAAGAGAATTATACACCTTGAGATATACTCACCAACTAATGGGTGATGGGCTACATCATCCTGCTCATAGAACCCACCCATCCCGCCTTGAGATATCTCCCACCCATAAAGTTGAATCTTGTCCCATCAGTGCATAGTCATCTGACTCATCTGTAGTGATAGTCAATCTGGGATTAGAAAATAGACAAAAAATCCATAACCAAGATGATTTCATAGGGTTCCATCATGATGACCAAAAGGTCCCACGTGAACCTCTCTCTACCAAGAGATAGATCACACTATCGATAGATAAATGATATAGAAGAAGCATTCCCTGTAGAAACCTTAAGATGAAGTTGTTGGGATAGCACCTCAACTGATACCACCATCTCTCACACCAGGAGTATAGAGATGAAGGAGTGACTAAAAAATGTGTATTCTAATACTAAATCAAGAGTATAATAAACATATATTGTACCTCTTATCATCTCATGAGTTGCAGGGTCATAAGCCTCCAGAGACTATATCTTTTTGCGACCCCAACCACCAGATCCCTGATCCTAACATGGGCCTCTTAGTGGAGGTGGTGGAAGGATATCATAGTATCATCCACCACCCATATCTCCTCCTACTTCTCTTCTAGCTTTTCCTCCTTGAGTACCACCCTATCCTCACCTGGGTGATCCTTTATCATGGTGTTGTCTCTACCGTAGCAGTCCATTAGCTACCTGTTTGTGATTCTCGGTACGTCTGGTCAGGAAATCATGTATTATGTGACCTCACACATCATAAGCATAGCACTGATCCTCTATAGGATTCCATGGTGCTCTATATTTTCCCTGATCATATGACCATTCACCTAATTCTGATTGATAAAGGACCTATTGTGTCGAGATCCAACCAACTGGAACCTGCTAGATACTACAGGCTACTCAGCTCTATGACACCCACTTCCATCTCTAGCTTTCTGGAATCCCTCTGAAATAAATCTCTCTATCACTAGCACCCACTTCATTACCCCTTCATAAGTGGGGATTCATAAAATCACTACGCAGGCATAGATATCTCTGAGAAGTTTCTACTCAAACTTTCATGCTCGAAAGTAGTCATTGCGGATCATGTCAAGGGAGTAACGGGTAAGTTCTGTTAACCTTAATTCATACTCATCCACCATCATCCCTCACTAATTAATCTCCAAAATCTCCTGAATACAAATTGAGAACAAACAAAATGGTAGTAATCCTCATGGAAAAACTACTAGAAGTCAAGCCATGAGAGTGTCGACACATCATGCATCTGCTTAATAAAGCTCCACCAGTGCCTAGATGATCCATGGAAAAGGATAGCTACCAGTGTAACCACCTAATCCATCAGGGTCTGAATGAGATTAAAGATATTGATAACCGACTCTAGCCAATCCTCTACTTCCTGAGGATCTAGATCACCACAGAACCTCAGCGGTCTCTAGAACTGGAACTCATGGAGCGCACTAATTCTACGCACATCCTTATCCTTCTCTGTTGGGATAATATGCTTCTTGATAGGTGGAGGTGCTGCTAACTTTCCACCTAAAGGATGAATCTCATGGGATGGACCTTGAATTGAGACCTCATTACTCATTGGATCGTTTTCATGATCTGTAACTGGTATTCTGGCTGGCTGTCATCGTGGAAGCATCCTAAAATTTTATCAAGGTGTACCACGATCAGATGAGCTTATATATATTACAAAAATGGGGATATGGATCAATAATGATGGTCAAAGACTCAATCATATATGATTCATGTACCATTGATCCATGAAACTAATGTCTCGGTATGTCGAGTCAACAAGTAGGTAGTCAAGGTCATGTTGAATGGATATGTCGGCCGCCCGCACCATCACTAGATTCCCTGGCTTGAGAGACACACTCAAGATACATTGAAATTTTTTCCCTAATCCAAACCAAATCCTCATAAGGGGACTACTCCAAACATCATCCTAAGGATATAACCACCTCTGATACCAATCTTTCATGACCCAACCAAAGTCAGGGTTCTATCCACAAGTACCCCAAGCCCACCTCTATAGGTTTGGGGCTGATGACTAACGTTGAAGGCAAAACTGAAATAGGGAGGCCTTTACCTAAGTACCTGTATGCACACACACATCCATATTTATGAAAAAGTGTAGAGGTAGTAAAATTAAAAGAAGAAAAAATCTAAGGGAACATTCATGCATGAAAAACCTATAGACAGTACAAGAGTACGGTAGTGAAAACTAAAAATTAAAGGGAAAAAATACACTCCCAAACAAAAATATGTCCCAACCTAAAAAATGGAAAAATAAACTATTGAGAGAGACTAATTCTTGATCTCCAAGATTTGACCACTGTACACGTTCTAAAGTACTAGGTATCCCTAAACTCCTAT
This sequence comes from Viscum album, assembly GCA_963277665.1. NCBI lineage: Eukaryota > Viridiplantae > Streptophyta > Magnoliopsida > Santalales > Viscaceae > Viscum > Viscum album. Next base: position 1,665,531,748 of record OY728127.1, read on the forward strand.
GAAATTATCGATAACATGTCTTTCATCTTCAGAAGACACGACACATGCGGGAAAATCCCATATAGGTTTGGTTATATACATACCTAGTAGGATGACCTGAAACCTGAAGGGGGCAGTAAGAGATAAAATAAGAATAGAAAGACTATATATAGTAAATAGGATGTAGAATATAACAGATCAACCCAAACCAAGAGGGAAAGTAACCCCATCCAAACACAATGGGATCAACATAGTGTATAGATGAATTACATGTCATGTCTTTTCCACCTATAGAAGGATAGTAGAAACATCCAACCATGAGAAGCTAAACACATAAATCACGTGGCATACCCCACACGTCATCACATCTCATGGAAAGAGAGTAACCAAATCCAAAGGTATGGATACATAAGTATATATATATTCTTAGTCAAAAGAATCCTAGATGAGAGAGAAATGGGATATCCATCTCATGGATCATCCTAAGAAGAATATTTTCCAAGAGTTCCAAAAGTCCATCAATGATGCTCAGTATTTCACATGTATTCATAGAAGTAATAGTCCAAGTCAAGACACACCTCGTCACTGTGCCACATAGTCGACGCCCCACAAACTCTAGGTATAGGAACCATGCCCTGGTATAATAGGAGGGTTCCACTCTGATATTCTATAGAGAAACCATGCCCTACCTAGTAGGAGGGATACACTCTAGAATTCATTTATGACCCACTACCCAACTCTGCTAGATGGTACAACTCGGAATTCATCAAGGACCAACTGCCCATCTCTACTAGAGGGTACCACTCAAAAGTTGTCGAGGACCCACTTCCCAAATCTACTAAAGGGTACCACTCAGAAGTCATCGAGGACCCACTGCCCAGCTCTACCGGAGGGTACCACTCGAAATTCATTAAGGACCCACTACCCAACTCTATTAGAGAGTACCACTCATAAGTGTTCGAGGACCCTCTACCTATCTCTAATATAGTGTACCACTCGAAAGTCATCAAGGAACCACTAACCATCTCTAGTAGAGGGTAACACTCAGAATTCATCAATGACCCACTACCCAGCTCTACTAGAGGGTACCAGTTGGAAGTCATCAAGGACCTACTACCCAACTCTATTGGAGGGTAGCACCCAGAATGCCTCTAGTGATCCTATACACTCACTACCATAGTCAAGAATCACCTAACCAAGAATCTTTCCTAGAAAATTCCACATCATATCCCAAAATCCACAATCAAGGTCACAATCATGTCTTATGTGGGAAAATAATCTAGATATGCTACTTGTGGGCCAAAATTCGAGTTCAAACAAAGGATATACAGAACCTAGAAGTTTCTTAGAAAGGAACCAAGGGGTACATGGAATGTGAGGGGACCCACATAACATGTGGCCCCTCTCCTATTCTTAGTCATGACCTTGGAAAGTACATGGATCACTATCGTACACATCGTGCAAGTCGACTACACGGCATGTCCAAGCTATATGGGATCAAGTAGTTCCCTTCTAGCCATGTCCATGTATATGAACTTGTGTCTGTGTACATGACCCTGTGTCTATGTACTTAGGTACACAGCTGTGTGACTATCCATTTACTTTTGCACAGAGTCCTATCCATGTGATCTATCATACAACTAGTCCACCTAGGTACAAGGTATACTATGTGTAGAAGGTCTACACGTCGCTCCATCTTTATAGATTTCTAAAACCATAGTTGTCACAGCTAGGGGACTATAAATCATGTGTTCATCATGATACATGGAGTGTAGTTGAGATTTTCACAAATTTTTAGATCCGCTTCCTACACCTAGATTTAATCCGTTTTGCTATAGATCTTGCATCATTTCCACCTGAAATCAATGGATTTGGTCATGGTTCATCGTTTCCATCCATCATTCATCAGAAATAAAATTCTTTCATTCCTTGGTGGTGCATATTTCATACCACACACCTCAAGATCTTTGGGTGTGGATTATTTGATCACTGATCATCGAAACAATCATCTACATCCCACAAACATCCTAGATCTATGAATTATTCTGTAATCCTCTCCTCATATGCGATTCCATATTTATTCTAAGGGTATGATCGAGCTCAATACCCCCCATCATTGTTAAAAAGGGAACATGGGTTCTAACCAGTGAAGAAAGCGAATGAATCGAGTTTAAAGGCACAAAAACAAAAGTTTAATCGATCATTTCTAAGTGTTCATAGATAATGATCGAGAATAGGGATCTGGGGTTAGAAAATAATTGAAAAAAATTTAATCTGGTATGTATAAACATGCCAAGAATCTAAAATTGGATTTGATCAATAAAAGGATTAATCTGCTAAATCAATTTAATCAACAAGGGAATAAACCAAAAATTGATGAGTCTAACCTAGAGACTGGACTGTTCTTCATCAAAAAACTTACTCGCCAATGATTTAAGGAATTCATTGTGTTCAATGAATCCATATCCACTACGATTCATCATTTCATCGTCATATGAGGTGATTTTATAGTGATGGAGGAAATAGAAGATCTCAGAATATCTCAGTATTATGAGGCTAACCCTAGGAATATCTCCATGGAAGTATTCATATTGGATTAATATTTAGGTTAAAATGAATGAATGAATTAATTAATTAATCAATCCACTAAACATACCACCAAGGAGTGAGGTGTCTAAACACCCTATGCTGGCCTATTTTAGGTCATTCCTAGGGTAAAAAAACACATCCTGAACCCAACTATGGTCTCATATTTCTAATCTAGGCTTATATTTAATATTTATCTAGTTTTATTTAATAAATTGTGTATGACAATATAAATAAATTTAATATTTTTATAAAATTAATTCCATGCACATTGGGGCTTGGAATCGTACGTGATCTCGGTGCCTAACTCTGTAAATATATAGAAAAATATTTCAATGTATTAAAAGGAAAACATTGGGTCGCTACAGACCACCTCCTACAGCTCTACTGGTCCCTCTGCCATGTTTTTCACCCCAAATACCTCCCTTTTCCTACCTTTGTCTCTACCATGGTGGTCCCTCAACTATCTCATGATTAGTTGTACAACGGGTCAGACAATCGTATGCAAGATATCCCCAACCATTGTAGAAGAAAATATTCCTCTCCCTCTTATGATTCAAGCCATCTTGAGAGCCCTACACCGCTGATCCTCTATCCTAGAATCATCTTTTGAAGCATCAGACATGCTCGGATCTCTATAGTTATCATCAGCTGCCTATTGTTGAGGTCTCACCTCCTGGGTTCCCACTACCAGTACCCACTATCAGCACCTACTCTGATAGGAAGATCTCCACTACTAAGACTCACTCCAGCACTCTAGAATAAGTAGTAATGCAAAGAGATATCACTAAATCCCTGATATCTTGGAATATTCCCTACTTGAAGGTATGTTCCCTAAAGAATGTATCTCTCACCATATCCATGGAGTATCATGAGAGATCATTAAATATTGTTGAATACTCTATCATGGTCATAATACCCTAATATAGATGAACAAGATCCTGGATGTGCATTAATCATAACATGTATGGATAAAACTCCTCACTTAATATACACTCGAAGTCTAAATAGGATAGAGTTGTCTCGTCATGTGACTGAGTTTCCAAAACTCCATCATCACCCATTAAAGCCCTGGATAAGACTTATCGTGAGGGCCTCCATCTAATCTATAAGTGTCCTAATAAGGTGGAAAAATTGATTGACTGCCTCAAGCTAGTCTTAAACCACTTGGAGTTCTAGATCACCCTGAAACCTAGGAGGTCATTACCTTTGGAACTCATGCAGCACACTCAACCTATGTGCATCCTCTACCAAAACTACTAGTACTAACTGGTTCTCAGCGGGTGGTGATATAGTTAGTAAACCACTCAGAGGTGCTATCTCTAGTGTTTGACCCTATCCTGAAGGCTTATCACTCGTTGGATCATCCTCATGATCACATGGTGGAATCCTTGCTAGTTGTCTTTGCGATAGAATCCTGAAATAAACAAGATGAACCATGGAAAAAGAGTATATATGGGGAGCTGAATCAAGAGGGACATGTAAACCAAAACTCATTCCAATATGATGCATGTACCAATTTTTTCCCTGAAAACAATTTCTGCATGTACCATGTTGAGAGGTAGGTGATCAGAGTCCTGGTGTATGGATACGCTAGCTTCCTCACCAACACTAGAGTCCTTGTCCTAAAATATATACTCAAAACACTTAACACTTTTATACCACTTTTTCACGACCTAGTCCAATGGGGCCCAAGCTGTGACTACCCCAAGCCAACCTCCAATAGGCCAGGGGATGGAGACTAGTGTTAAGTAGTCATATCACACACATGGTAAGTATTAGCCTAATGTACCTATACACATGAAAACATATCCAAGCCCATAAAATGTTGAAATGTAAAACAATGGAAACCAATGCATGTATATATCTATATTCCCACAATCAGAGTATGAAATTAAAGTGTTGAAATTGATGAAAGGTCTAAATACAAACACAATGGTAAGTATTAGCCTAATGTACCTATACACATGAAAAAATATCCAAGCCCATAAAATGTTGAGGACTATAATCAAATGAAACCACCTGGATAACACCTTGGTTTTTCTATCTCAAGCTATGCTCCACCAGCTCCTTGTCCTCCTAGGACACCATCAAAAGGGTCATCATCTATATAAGGCACGACACATGCTAGCAGATCCCATATAGTGGTGATTATAATAATACCAAGTAAGACACCCTAAAAAACTAAGCACATAGAATTAGGAATAGTCAAGTTATAATAAGGATATAGAAATTGATGCATAAACAAAACCCAGATATACTTAGGAAGGACACCACACCTCCATGATATCACAACCAAACTATTAGCCACATGATTCTTCTCAAATATTATAGGACATGATTTTTCTAGTAGAAACCACTCCACAATCCATGCTATAATCAGAGACACTCATCCAAGAGTTCATGATCATTGGGCCCCACCCAAGAAAACTCACTGGTCTCTAAATACCATGATACTCAAATAGAGGATCAAACCCAAGATCATTGGGGTACACCACTAACCCAATTTGGATCAACCCGCTATGTAGGGTATCGTATGACAATCATACCATGAACCCTACTGATATGTCCTGTGAGATGGGGGATCAATGACCTGTGTAAGGAGGTCACACTGATTCCACAAACCCCACCTAGGGTAAAAGAAGGAATGATAGAGGGTCATACTTCGGTCTCATGGAGGGAAAATAAAAACTATATATGAGATTCATCCTCCATAGGAGATTACAATCTAGATATGTGGATGCAATTCTTCATTTTACCCTAGAGGGGGTGGACCAAGGGAACACACTCAACTGATACTTGTTAAAATTGAAGAAATAAAGGGTCCAAAACGCCCTCAAAGGGTTACACAGTGTTTACTATGGAGTACACAACATGTCCAACCAATCCATAGTCTTCCAGTGTGGTTTTGACTCACACAACAAGTAAAACTAAAATTACATGATGTGTAAATAAATATATATGGCTTGTATAGGTTTTTCAGCACCCTTCATGTGTTGTCTGTCCATGTTCAAGTATACATCTCTGTCATTGTACTTTGGTTGTGTCTGTGTACCCCATCCTATATGAGCCTATGTAAACTCCAAGGTACATGTTGATTTTTCCACACATTTCACATGGTATGTGTGTAATAACCTGGATCTTCTTTTCAGGTATGTTTTCCTTTTCTGGTCTTTTTTGAGAAAAAGAGGAGTTTCTGGAAATTTTTGAAGTACATGTCATGTACTCGGTTACCGCAGGTAGCCATGTGTTGGTCATGTAGCGGTTGTGCACATGGAAATGTGGTGACCTGGAGACCGCCTAAAGAAAAGTACAGAAAAGGAAAGTACACGTCGTGTACTTCTAAAGTACAATCCATGTATTTTCTTTATTTTTCATTAAATGTACCAGGGTCGCGTCTAATCGCTAGAAATCCCTACTTCTAGATCTGGTTCATCCGAGAGAACCCATATGGATGCGAATCTTCTCTGAGCCCCTGAGCGAGTGTCTGTTCTCTAAATCGATCGTTGTCAATTACGTTGGGATTGTCTCAGTAAGCTCTTCCTTCTGCTTGATCTTCATTTCCTGATTCCTTCTCTTTCTCAAGTTATCTTCCATTGAACATTTTAGATGTTTTTGTAGATCTACAATGTTCTTGGGTGATTCAAGGCTTGAGGTTCACATATAGATATCACCCAACATAGAGGTAGGTTTTTTGTGCCTTTCCGTTGAAATTCTTTGAGTTATATGTGCAAAATTACCCAATACCCTTGAACGGGGTATTGCGTGTTTACTGATTTAGCCCTGTTGTTTTCCTGCTATGATTGTATGCTTGAATAGAGGTTAATTGAATGAGAATAGGGTTGATTGATATGCTTGGTGTTTACCCATTCATATTTTGTTTATGACTATTTTTTATAGTTTGTATGTTAGGCATTTGTTTGCTTTCCATGCCTAGTATTGTAGGATGGAGTGATTTTTCTTATATGACATTCCATTATGTTGTAGAGTATTAGCCAAGTAGTTATTGAGGTTTACTTTGTCCGATATGCTTTTCCATGCTTGTTAACTTACACGGGTCCGTGAGAACCTGGTGTAGTGGACCATAGGGAGAATAGACGTAAGTGCTTCTCCAGAGTGTCTGTTATTTTAATCACACTGCGAGACCATAGGGGGAATTGACGTTGAGTGCTTCATCATAGGGTCTACAGTTATGTTACAGGGCCACATAGGGAATTAACATTGAGTGCTTCCTCAGAGTGCCTGTAGTTTCTGTTAAAAGACTATAGGGGTAATTGACGGTGAGTGTTTCCTCAGAGAGTCTTTATTCATACTTGGCTATAAGGGGAATTGACATTGAGTTCTTCCTCAGAGTGCCTTTACAAAAGCTAAACCAGAGGGGTTAGACTGTGTGTACTTCCCAGAGGGTTGTTTGTGGTTTTTAGGTAGGACCAAAGGGGATAGGCTGTGAGTACATCCCAGTGGGTTACTTGTTTGTAATTATTTATTTACTTTCTCTGTGGAATTGAATTCTTTGAACTGTAGGAATGTTTACTATTGAGAACTTCCTTGTTTACTACTTATTTTGCTTATTTCCTACCATATATATTCACGGACAATTAGGCACAGATCTCATGATGGTTTCCTACTGGGATTTAGTCTCACACCCTATTTGGGCCATGCTTTTGGGCCCAAACATATTATATTGTTGCAGGTATAGATAAGGGCAAGCGCCCTTCTACTTCTGGTACTTGATTGCTTGGAGCTGGAGAGCAGGGGACCAAGATTCGGCTTGCGATGTAGTAGAGTTGTTTACTTTTTTTCTTGTACTTTGGTTTAGTACTATATTTTCAGCATTGTGACATGTTTGGCTGCTTTACTAGACATATGTATCATGCATCATTTTTATATATGTGATCCAGTTGTTTATTTATTCAGTCTTCCATTTTTTCTTATTATTTGATATTATTACTGCTTCCTCTATTGTTATCTGTTTATCTTCCAATGTGTTACTCTGCCAATGAGGGAATAGTTTCTCCACTATCACACCCAAGTACCTCGCTGCTAGTTGGCAGCCTCTAGCATTAGGGGAAATGCGCTTGAGGCCATGTGACCAACCGGGTATGGGGCGCCTCTGGGCAGCTTCTGGAACCAGGATGTTACAAAGTGGTATCAAATGAATTCCTTTATCTTGACTTGCTATTTAGAGCCTATAGATAGGGATATAAAGGAATTGGTACTTGGTAATAAGTTGTGTCTGGGAATAGTTAACCCGTGTATAGGGAAAATCCAATCTACATCGATTATTGCAATTTTTTTGGTTTTGCAATTTTACAGTTGATTTGGTTTTCAGCTTGAGTAATTCACATGATTTGTGTTGTTATTTGTTATGGTATTGAGGTTCTATTTCTATTTCAACCCTATGAGATGAGGTTATTCCATCTCATGCATCATATAGGCACTTCCTAGAAATCACATGTCATTCATTCTTGCCATGCCATTTAGGTTGCATTAGCATTTTCATATTGTTGTGATAGATGTTGTGCTAGATATGCATGTTGTTGTGATATATGCCTTGATAAAAATATCTAATGTTTGATAGGGTTGGTTTTGTAAGGTTTTGTTTGAATGAACACCAAACTTTGGTTCTTGAGGTGTTATGGGCCCTCATGAATCAGAATTTGGTGGATCATTGATCTGTTATAATTGTTTATGACATGTATAGGATTCCAATATTTGATTCATTGGGAGTATGGGCCCTCACAGATCAAAATTTGGAACATTAATGTTCATTTCAGTGTTTTTCTAGGTTCCGGAGTAGTTTCTGAGGCTTACTGTCTGGAAAAACCCAGAATACACATCGTGTAATGTTGAATACACACCATGTGTTCTTCTGTTCAGGAAGAAACTAATTTTCTTAAGTACACATCATGTATCGTATGTACATGTTTTGTAGTCTCTAACTTTTTCTTAGACTATGTGGGTGGGGACACGGGGTTTGGAATCCTTGGTAGGACATGCCATGTACCGGATGTACATGCTGTGTTGTAGAACCGTGTAATCGGTTGTGTCACTAACAACATGGGTCGGTGGAAATCCTTTAGTGTACGTTGTGTCCATATGAAACACGCCATGTAGTGTGATCCTTGTATCCGGTCATGTCACTAACAACACAGGTCGGTGAAGATCATCTAGTACACATCGTGTCTGGTACTAACACGTTGTGTAGTCTTGTTCTAGGAGAACCGTGTGGCCTATCCATGTGAGGGAACTCGGGCAGGGGAAGAGGATTCAAGTACACACCATGTGTAAGGACAAAACACTATGTATGGGGTGTTACACGACCAGTTTTGGTAGACGTACACGCCTATGTGAAAGGCTTAAGGGAACACACCGTGTAGGCATTATACATTCCGTGTATTCATGTTTTAAAAAACTTGAATGCTTTCTTTCTCTTATTCCCTCACTACTCTTCTAGTTTTCAGTCCTTGAAAATATTGATCTAAGGTGTGCGATTGACCTTGTAGAGTCATGACACTGAGACTTCCTCCGGTTGTATGCCAGTTATAGGGAAATGATCAGACACCAGACATGACTGATCAAGGACTTCCAGCAAATCCTCCAGTTGTTCCAGTCTTGGAACCGTCCATCATTCCGAACATAGGTATTGATGCACAGTTGTGAGAGGGCTTCATGAGGTTCATGTAGACCTTCTAGGGAGTACCTCCTCCAACCCTATCGATGGTAGAATTGATGCGGGTCTTTTAGCAGCAACATCCTCCCACCTTCACAGGGGAAGGAGGAGCTTAAGCTGCAGAGTCATGGCTAGAAGCCATGCTGACAATTTTTGAGCATCTGGATATGCCTACAGAGAGTAGGGTCTAGCTCACTACATATATGCTTTGGGATTCCACCAAGAGATGGTGGTATGTGATCTCATAGTAAGGAATCCGATAGGATATGGCTTTGGAGGAGTTTTAGTGTACCTTCTACGATTACTTCTATCCGGAGACTTTGAGGGCCGATCGAGCCTGAGAGTTCATGATTTTGGATAAGGGTACTCTTTTTGTTATGGAGTACTCTTCCCGCTTCACCGAGATACAGTGCTTTACACCCTTTCTAGGGGTGATGGGTTGTTCCTGGCATAGAAGTTTGAAGATGGTCTCAGGTAGGAGATTTGAGCTCAGGTGAACATCTTCAGGTTGACTTCCATCACTTTTATCGTCAACCAGGAACTGATCACATAGTGTAATCTGAGGGATTTTGGAGCTGTGGGCCAGGGCGGTTTAGCATCCAGAGTTAGTGTTTTTCCAGATGATATCAGAAAGCGCCGTAGGGAGACTACATGTAGAGATCTGATTAGGCGATATGTACCTTCAGGTAGCCAGGTGGTATGCTACCAGTGTGGGAAGGTCGGTCATACGAGGCCACATTGCCCGAGAGACCAAGTGGAGTGTCGATCATGTGGCAAGATGGGTCACCTTCAGCATTTCTATCATATCTTTTCACCAGTAGTTAGTTACAGGGGTTCTTCTATGACTCCTTGTTCTGGAGCAGTGTCACTAGTTTCTCATCAGTCTGGGAACTAGAGTTCTTCCGGCCATTCAGGTCAAGGTGGAGGTCATGGTCATGGTAGCCAGTTGCCAGGCTTTCAGTGACAGTAGGGTGGATCATCTCAGAGTGGTCAGGAAGGGTCATAGGGCCACGGTGTAGGTCAAAATTTTGTAGTGGAATAGACCCAGTAAGAGCAGGATCTTAGACCCTCTACATTTCGAGGTACGATCTTAGTTGCCTTAGTTTTATCTTCTGCACTTTTCGATACAGGGGCTTCCTAGAGCTTTATATCTATTTATGTTGTGGAGAGTCTTGGGCTCTGCATCTTTTCTTCTACTGATATCTTGACTCTAGACACTCTGTTGGGGACTAGAATGGATAGTGTGCGACAGTGCAAGTATTTCCCTCTAGAAGTTTGTGGGTGTCACTTCTTATGGGACCTCTATGTCCTAGATATGACAGGATATGATGTCATTCTTGGAATGGACTAGTTAGTTCCCTTCCAGGAATTCATCGACTGTTATCACCGTAGGGTGAGTTTCACATCACCAGAAGGCGTATTTTTTCTTTATAAGGGAGAATGGGATGTCTAAGCGAGCAGAGTAGGACCCAATCATCATGATTTAGAAGGAGTTACTATCTAGATTGCTAGTCTATACCTGGATGACTAGGGTACATCACAGTTGTACTTTCCTCCAGTGGTGGATTATTTCAGAGATGTCTTTCCAGAGGACTTTTCAGGTTTGCCTCTGGAGCGTGAGGTAGACTTTTCCATTGATCTTGTGCCAAGAGTGGCACCGGTGTCTATTCCTCCTTATAGGATGGCTACACCAGAGTTAAATGAGCTCAAGTAGCAGTTGGAGGAGTTGCAGGAAAAGGGTTTCATCTGACCCAGTACTTCTCCATGGGGTTCGCCTGTCCTATTTGCGAAGAAGGCAGACAATACCCTCAGGCTTTGTGTGGATTATCGGAAGTTGAACTAGTTGATGGTAAAGAACCGATATCCCTTACCGAGGATTGATGATCTCTTTGATTAGCTTAGAAGAGACCGGGTGTTATCAAATATTGACTTGAGATCCTTTTATCATCAGTTGTGCGTTTGACCATCTGATATACCTTTCACAACCTTCCGGAGCAGGTATGGTCTATACGAGTATGTGGTTATACCGTTCGGTCTCATGACTGCGCCTATAGTTTTCATGGAACTGATGAACCGAGTGTTCCATCCATACTTGGATTCTTTCGTGGTTGTCTTCATGGATGATATCTTTGCGTACTCTCACACTCAACACGAACATGCTACCCATTTTGAGATTGTTTTGAGTACACTGAGAGAGCATCAGTTATATGCTAAGCTCTCAAAATGCCACTTTTGGATGGATTAGATTAACTTCTTGGGTCATGTTATCTTAGAGATAGGATTATCAGTAGACCCATAGAAAGTGAGAGTAGTAGTTATCTGGGAGTAGCCGAAGAACATCTTTGATGTGTGAAGTTTTCTAGGGCTGGCTGGATACTACAGGCATTTCATATAGGACTTTTCATGCTTAGCAGCGCCACTAATGGGCCTGACTAAGAAGGGTGAAAAGTTCTTATATTCAAATTCTTATGAGTCTGCCTTTCAGGAGATGAAAATGAGGTTGACTTCAGCACCGATGCTAGTCTTTCCAGATCCAGGAAAGATCTATACTGTTTACTGTGATGCTTCAAGTATCGTTCTAGGATTTGTGCTTATGCAAGGGGAAGGATTCATTGCGTATGAGTCTCAACAGTTGAGGCCACATGAGAGGAACTACCTGACGCATGATATTGATTTGTCTACTGTTGTTCATGCTTTATGTTGTTAGAGAGATTACCTTCTGGGAGAGAATTTTGTGGCTTTCACTGACCACAAAAGTCTCAAGTACATATTCACTCAGTGTGATCATAATTTGAGACAACAAAGGTGGGTTGAGTACCTTCAGTCCTTTGACATTGAGCTTGCCTACACACCGGGGAAAGGCAACGCAGTGGCTGATGTGTTGAGCAGGAGGACTCAAATACAGGCAATTCAGGAGGCCATCAGTGAGTGGTAGCTTATGGCTATGTTCTCTAAGATTTATTTATAGGTGCATGATAGACAAGGGTAGGATTTTCTTTCTTCTATAGCTAATACCTCTACTCTGCTTGATCGAGTGTGAATGAGGCAGCTATCAGATTCAGAAGGCATATCCCTACGGTAAATCGTGTTAAGAGAGGACCCTATTTTTGGATGGACCATAGGCGAGGATGAGATCTTGCATTTCTAGGGGCACGTATGGATACCAGCAAGAATATTCGAGGATCTTATGTGGGACTTTCATTCCTAAGTTTTGGAAGTTCATCCTAGAGTCACCAAGATGTATCGTGATCTTCACCGTCAGTATTGGTGGCCAGGTATGAAGAGGGATGTTGCTAGTTTCGTCATGAGGTGTTCCACCTGTCAGTAGGTGAAGGTGGAGCATTATTGACTAGTAGGTCTTTTATAGAAATTACCCATTCTCGAGTGGAAATGTAATGATGTCGCGATGGATTTCATGATAGTTTTACCGAGGTTTCCGCGAGGGAATGATGCAGTATGGGTTGTCGTTGACAGAATTACGAAGGTTTCTCACTTCTTGCCGATCAAGGAGACCTTCAGTGTTGATAAGCTGGGATGGTTGTACATCCGTGAGATTGTACGTTTACATGGAGTTCCACACTCCATTGTTTCATACAAGGATGCCCGTTATACTTCTTGGGTCTGGCAGGGGCTACAGAATGCTTTGGGTACACAGGTACTTTTGAGTACAGCTTACCACCCTCAGACAGATGGCATGTCCGAGCATACAATTCTGGTGCTTGAGGACATGATGCGAGCATGCATCCTTGATTTTGGAGGTTCTTGGGAGAATCACATACCTCTTGTGTAGTTTTCCTATAATAATAGTTTTCAAGCAACTATTCAGATGGCACCTTATGAGGCTTTTTATGGTAGGCCATGCCAATCACCTTTATATTGGTTGGAGGTAGGAGTGGCAGCTATGATGGGACCTTGTTTTGTCCAAGAGACCACAAAGCAGATAGAGTTGATTTGGAATAGGATGGCTACTGCACAGTCTTGATAGAAGTCTTATGCTGATCAGCGGAGGCGACCTCTGGAATTTGAGGTCAGGGATCAGGTTTTCTTACATGTCACACTGATGTTGGGACAAAGAAGGATTAAGAGACAGGGTAAGCTTTCGCTAAGGTACGTCGGGCCATTTGAGGTATTGGAGAGAGTTGGACCAGTTGACTATCGGTTGTAGTTACCTCAGAGGTATCGGGCTATACACAATGTCTTCCACATTTCTCAGCTTCAACGTTACTTCTCAGACCCGTCTCATGTTTTCCAACATGATGAGGTTGAGTTATAGGTGGATGCCTCATTCTAGGAGTATCCTATATGGATTTTTGATCGAAGTACGAAGGTTCTCCATGGCCAGTCTGTTCCTCTGGTATGAGTGTTGTGGCAGCATGGTCGAGTGCAGGAAGAGACTTGGGAGAGGGAGGCCGATGAACGATCATAGTGGCCAGAGTTATTTGGCATTTCTTCTTCTACGCCGCCTTGCTAAGGAAATTCGGGGACGAATTTCTTTAAGGGGTGAAGTTTGTAAGAACCCGGATCTTCTTTTCAGGTATATTTTCCTTTTCTAGTCATTTTTGAGAAAAAGATGAGTTTCTAGAAATTTTTGAAGTACACGTCATGTACTTTATGAGTACACACCGTGTACTCGGTTACCGCGGGTAGCTATGTGCTGGCTATGTAGCGGCCATGAACACGGCCATGTGGTGACCTAGATACCACCTAAATCGGAGTATTGAAAAGGCAATTACATGCCATGTACTTTTAAAGTACACACCGTGTATTTTATTTTTTTCATTAAATGTACCGGGGTCGCGTCTAATTGCTAGAAAGCTCTACTTCTAGGTCTGGTTTGTCTGAGAGAACCCGTACAGCCACGAATCTTCTCTGATCCCCCGAGTGAGCTCCTGTTCTCCAAATTGATCACCACTAATTGCATTGGGATCGTCTTTTTAATCTCTTTCTTCTGCTTGAGCTTCATTCCATGATTCCTCCTCTTTCTCAAGTTATCCTCTACTGTGTGTTTTAGACATTTTTATAGATCTACTGTGTTCTTGGGTGATTCAAGGCTTGAGGTTCACATATAGCGATCTCCCAACATCGAGGTAGGTGGTTTGTGTCTTTTTGTTGAAATTCTTTGAGTTATATGTTCAAAAGTTCCTAATACCCTTGAACATGGTATTGCGTGTTTATTGATTTAGCCCTATTGTTTGGCTGCTATGCTTGTATGCTTGAATAGAGGTTAATTGAATGAGAATAGGGTTAATTTCTATGTTTTGTAAGTTTTTACCCATGAATATTTTGTTTATGATTGTTTGGTATAGTTTTCTTGTTAGGCTGCTATTTCCTTTCCATGCCTAGTATTGTAGGATGGAGTGATTTTTCTTATCTGCAATGCTATTATGTTGTAGAATATTAGCCAAGTAGTTCTTGAGGATTAATTTGTTTGATATGCTTTTCCATGCTTGTTGATTTACACAGGGCTGTGATAACCTGGTGTAGTGGACCATAGGGATAATAAATGTAAAGGCTTATCCAGAGTGTCCATTATTTGAATAACGCTATGAGACCATAGGGGGAATTGATGTTGAGTGCTTCCTCAGAGGGTCTATAGTTATGTTACGAGGCCACATAGGGAATTGATGTTGAGTGCTTCCTTAGAGTTCTTGTAGTTTCTATTAAAGACTATAGGGGGAATTGACAATGAGTTATTCCTCAGAGAGTCTTTATTCATACTTGGCTATAAGGGGAATTGACGTTGAGTGCTTCCTCATAGAGCCTTTACAAAAGCTAAACCATAGGGGTTAGACTGTGTGTACTTCCTAGAGGGTTGTTTGTGGTTTCTAGGTAGGACCGGAGGGTATAGGATGTGAGTACATCCCATAGGGTTACCTGTTTGTAATTATTTGTTTACTTGCTCTGTGGAATTGAATGCTTTGAATCGTATAAATGTTTACTATTGAGCAATTCCTTTTTTAATGCTTATTTTTCTTATTGTCTGCCATATATATTCACTGACTATTAGGAAAAGATATCATGGTGGTTGCCTACTGGGATTTAGTCTCACACCCTGTTTGGGATATGCTTTTGGGCCCAAACAGATTATATTGTTGTGGGTATAGATAAGGGAAAGCGCCCTTTTACTTCTGGTACTTGACTGCTTGGAGCTGGAGAGCATAGGACCAATCTTTGGCTTGCGATGCTATGGAGATGTTTACTGTTTTTCTTGTACTTTGGTTTAGTACTATATTTTCATCATTGTGACATGTTCAGCTGCTTTCCTAGACATATGTATCATGCATCATTTTTATATATGTGCTCCAGCTGTTTATTTCTTTAGTCTTAAATTTTTTCTTATTGTTTGATATTATTACTACTTCTTATATTGTTATCTATTTATCTGATGTTGTGTTACTCTGCCAATGAGGGTATAGTTTCTCCACTATCACACCCAAGGCCCTTACTACTAGTTGGCAGACTATGGCATTAGGGGAAATGCGCTTGAGGCCATGTGGCCAACTGGGTACAGGGCGCCTCTAGGCGGCTTCCGGAACCAAGAAGTTACAATGTGATAAGGGTCACATGGTGTGTGACACTTTATTCTCCAAAGAAACCCTGGTGACATGTAGGGGGTCCTACGTAGTGTGTAATTCTAGATTACACATAGTGTTACCTGTTATTTTCCAAATCCCACAGGTTCTTCTATACATCGTCGTCTGAGTTATCATCACTGCAAGACTCACCATAAAACAAGGATCTAGGTTTATCCAACCCTCACCGTCACATATCACTGGGATCCAGCCTTCGAAACCATTCAGGAATCAACCGCATGCACCATACATATTTGTTCCATCAATCCATTTTGATCCTCCTCCAAATGCACTCGGTCATCATCGCACCTCAATCACTTCCTTGATCATGAGTAATACCTACAGTATTGATCCTTTTTTCTTAAGAATGGTCACACAAAGATCAAATACCAGGTATTTATTCAAACCATTTTCCAAAGAAAATTCCAATGATGATTGAGCAAAGAAATGGGAGAGAAATCTATAAGCCATAAAATGTGACGAACAAACCTCCATTACAAAAAAAAACTATCTTCGATGTGTGAATCAATTCTTATGCATGGAATTGATCTATTTTTGATCAAGATATAATAACGAGATGGAATTACACAAATTAAACATCCTACCTAGAGTTTGGATTGATTTTTAATGAAGAATGATCCAGAATTTTCATCATTGGTGAGATCCAAAAACTCTTATGGTTCAATGATCCTTGGTCTGATCTCGATCCAATGTCATCCTCCAGGATCTCCTTCAACACTTCTCTCCAACATCTCCTCTCAATTTTTAGGGTTATAAGACTAACCCAAAAAATTGGCTATAGAATTTCACTTATAAGGAATTATTAGGTTTGGGGTTTTTAATAAAATAATTAAATAAATATAGTTAAATTTAATTAATTATTCGATCATAAAGGTGCTCAAGCCCAACTCCTGATGCCAACATAGATTATGTCACGCCTAGGGTAAAACCCATGATATGAAGTTAATATAGGCCACATATTTCTGATCAGATCCTCTATTTAATATTTATTCCACTTTTTCTAAAAAAATGTGTGTGTGTGATATCAATATTTTTAATATTTTTCAAATATCAATTCCATGATCACTAAGCCTCTGAACCTCACATCGTCTTATCACCTGGTTCAAAAAATAATCCATATAATATTCTAAAGTAATACATGAAAAAAAACATAGTCGTTACAACATAGTGTGCTTAGTCTAACCCCCCATACACCATACAAGGTATCTCATGAGATAAAAACATTACTCAATGCATTGAAGAGATATATAATTCTAGACCCACCTATCACATTCATATTATGTACATTCATTTTTGTGCCACATAGTTCATAAAACATAAGAATATCTTTCATCACATTTAATCCCATGATTAAGGATTGTGGTTTATATGCATGGAATTCCCCAAAAAATTAAGTATAGGTATAACTAGGTAAATAACCTTGAGTGGAAATGGGTGTGGTTATTCACAACACAAAATTTTGTAAAGGAAAATCATGGGATAATTTTCAAAATATAATGGGTGTACATAAAGGTTCATGAAAGGGAATTATGAGAGTGAAAGGTGGTATCTCATTACTTGGTAATCATAAGTATATTAAATTTATGTTTAAAAACATATGTTATCATGAATAATTGGAAATTAAAAGGCTTAATACAAATAAAGTACTTGAATAAAGAGGAGATGGAAGAGAATACCTTGCCTCGAGAGGTTGCTTCTAAAAGCTTGGTAGGATCTGATTAAGAGATTAGGAACACATTTTAAGAGATTTAGAGAGGGATATGGGGAATAAATTCAATCTAAATGGGATTTTAGTGAATATAAAATGTATGTTTTATGGGTATTTATATAAAAATATAGGGTAATTCTTTATTAATTTCAAAACTTTGGGTTTGGACTCTATGTAATAAAATAATAAAAACCCCAAAATTTACCATGGTTTTTCCCCTAGTTTCAGATAAAGTAGATTGGTTTCTAATATTTTATTAGGTTAAGAACTAAAATCCTTAAAATAATATCATTCATGATGTGGAAGTGGATCATGTTCATAAATAATTGTTTTTAAAAACATAAAATGTAATATAGGTTTTGGAGGATTCATTATAGGTTTTTAAAATTAATAAAATAACTTCAAAAACATGTTATTTTAAAGATGAAATATATTTTTGGCCATGGTTTACTTTTATACTATTTATTACAACAATTTTGGTTTATTATGATGTCATAATACATACCGTATATTTAAATTGTATTTAAATTTTACTCAAAAATTCGATTGTCTTAGAAAATTATGCAAAGTTCACCATTGGATAATTTCAATGTGATGATTTAAAAAATGATATTTGTTTTACGAGAATGATTTTTATGAATATATTAATTTCAAATATGAAATAAAAATACTTATTTATTTAAAAATACTAGTTTTTACGGAACAAACAACATTCTGACCCTTATAAAAATTACATGGGACTTCATTAAATTATATTAACATTTATATTTGAATAAATATTATTTAATAAAACTATTTCATGAAAATAAAATTTATTTCAAAACTCTTGGATTTATCAGGAGTTTTCTAATTGAAACTATATATATTTCCAAAAAATACAATTTTGCTTTCTTCGTATCTAATTTTATCAAAATTGTTATATAATCATATATATAAAGTAATAATGAAAAGGGGTAATTGTAATAATTATTTTAGAAAATATAAAAATATAAAAATTCATACTACTAAGTCTACATACATAACCCCTTATTACACCAGATTATGCGCTAAGGGTAAGGTGTGTTATGGTGTTACTTTCTTGGGGTGGTTTGATGAACATGGTTTGGGCGGTGATCTCAATAAGCATTAACCTCTCCCATAAAAATTTTCAATTGAGTTTTAGTTATTTAATATTGGATTGGTCTTGGTGAAGGTAAAATCCAAGTGATGTCATCTTTCATGGAATCTCTGAAAAATGGGGTTCATAGGGTATGATCCTACTAGTCAAGGTCATTGCTTCTTTCTTCTATTTCAATTATTTTTTATAATAACCCTTAATATATACTAATATTAATGGTCACTATATAATGGCTATATTATCAATGGTTATTATGGTTAATGATATTTTAATCCTGAAAGAAAAATTATGGATATAACAAATGAAATATATTGCATCATCTTTCTATAACTACATTACTTAATAAGCATTCATTCAGAAGGTAATTTCATTTATAAAAGTTTGGTTCATTACATCCCCCCCCCCACATTCAGAAATTTCACACTCAAGATTTTATTTAATACACTAAAATAGATAAGGGTACATTTTATTTCATTACCTATTCTAGTTATCATGTTTCCTCCACAAACTTGTGATTCTTCCATAGTACTTTGACCAGGTGCGTTTTCTTGTTTCATAGAATTTTTTCTCTATAATATAATATTTTAATCATCTCCTCCTCATATGAAATATCGTTCTACAATGTTACCACCTATGGATTTAGTACATGTAAGGAGTCTGGTATATATTTCCTTAAGAGGGATACATGAAACACATCATGTATATGAGATAGGATAGCTGGGAGTGGGAGTCTATATGACACAAATATAATGTGATCAAAGATCTCAAAGGGTTTTATGTATCTAGGACTAAGTTTTCCCTTCTTCCCAAACCACGTGCCTTTATTCTATAGTGATATAAAAAGGAACACCTTATATCTAAACTAAAATTCCAGGTCTCATTAATGATTGTATATATATATTTTTTATTGGCTTTTCAAATATTTCATATGATGCTAAATGGTTTAACTTTCTCTTCCATCTCCTAGATAAGATCAGGTCTCACTATCTTTCACTCTCCAACTTAATCCCAGTATGTTTTAGTCTGAAACCTCTTCCCATAAAAAGCTTCATAAAGTTCAATTTGAATACTAGATTAAAAAATGATGTTTTATGAGAACTCCTGTAGGAGAATTTGAGGATCCCAATGTCCTTGGAAATAAATTAACCATGATCTAAGTATATCCTCTAGATTTTTAACAGTTCTCTTAGGATAAACATCTATCTAAGGGTGATATATAGTACTTAAACTCAACTCTATATCTAGTTCTTGGTGAAGAATTCTCCAAAACCTCAAGGTAAACCTAAAATATCAATAAGGTATAATTTAGAGTGACGCTCTATGAATTCATACCACTTATCTTATTTATATCTTAGTGATTTGTTTGAGAGATAAATCTTCCTTAATATCAATAAAATTCACTAAATTTGTAAGGTGATTACCTAACACCCAAATAGAACTATTTCATTTAAATGTCCTAGGGAGTCCTATGATGAAATCCATGGTCAGGTTTTCCTATTTCCATACTGGTATGGGTAATGGTTGCGTCATACCCTTAGACTTCTATCATTAATCCTTGAATTGTGGGCATACTAACAATTGGGATAAAAATTCTACAATATCTGTCTTCTTATTATCCCATCATAAGTTTTTTTAGATATCTATACATCTTAGTGATTCCTGGATGAATAGAGAAGTATGGGTTATTCTAAAATATAGAATTTACCTCCTTAGTTATAGTGTTTATAGGACACATATCTAAGTTCTAAACCTTATAACTCTACATTTAACAAATTTGAATTCTATAATATTCGTTAACTTTCTCTATAGTTCCTTATAGTCTTTTTGGTCCTCCTTGAACCTCTTAATAATGGATGGTTGATAATTTATTTGAGAAAGGTAGTATAACATTCCATTTATGATTCCCATTTCTATCATTTTCATATAAAAAAATATTAGATCCCTTTAAATACTCATTGTGGGTAGGTTTGTAGGATCCTTTCAACTCAAAGAATCTGCAACATTATTCAACTTCCTAGGATGGTAATGGATTGAATAGTTATAATCTTTTACCATCTCTAACCACCTTCATTGGACCATATTGAGCTCTTTTTATGTGAATATATAATTGAGGATTTTATTATTTTTATATATGGCACACTTCTTCCCATATAGATAATGTTGCAAAATATTCAATGTAAAAATCATTGTATACAACTCCAGATCATGCGTCAGGTAGTTCTTCTCATGGATCTTTAATTGGTGGGAGGCATAGGATATCACTTTTTAATTTTTAATGAGTACAATATGAAATAATTTTTAGGATTAATTGGTATAGATCAAAAATCCTTCCCTACTAGTGAGTAATGTGAGAACATGTGTAGTTATTAGACTCTTCATTAACTCTTTAAATCTATCCTCACATTCATTAGTCTAGACAAACTTTACTCTATTCTAAGTTATCTTAGTTAGTGGGTTTGAAAATCATGATAAGTTTCTCACAAATCAATGGTAGTGACCAATTAATATAATTAAACTATGTATATCCATTTTATATGTTGGTTTTGGTCATCCTTCAATTTCTTTTGTCTTTAAAGAATCCACAAATATTAATTTTCTAGTGATAACATGCCATAAGAATGTTACTTGATCTATCCAAAACTCATATTTAATGTAATTCACATATAAATTTTCCTTTCCTAGTGTATTTAGTATAGTATTAAAATTCTCCTCATGCTCCTCCTTGGTTTTGGAGTAAACAATAATATCATCTATAAAGACTACCATAAATTTGTCAAGGTAATCCCTAAAAGCTCTATTTATTAAGTCTGTGAAGATAGATGGAGCATTAGTGAGTCCAAATGGCATCACTATGAACTCATAGTGCTTTTCACTTGTATGAAAGGTAGTCTTAGGGATATCCTTATTCTTTACCATTACTTTATAATGTCCTAGTCAAAGATACTCCTTAGAGAAAGACTATTCTCCATGTATTTAATCGAACAAGTCATCAATCTATGGAAGAGGATACTTTTTGTTTATCCTGATCTTGTTGGGATTTTGATAATTAATGGAGTGACACATTGGCTCATCCTTATTCTTAATGAAAATTATTGATGCACAAATAGTTAAGCATGTGGGAGTATAAATCCTTTATCTATATTATCTAGTAGTTTCTTCTTATTCTATTCTAGTTCAGTAGTGGCCATTTTATATAGAGTCTTGGATATTAAAAAAGATCTGGGTATAAGTTCAATAGATAAATCAACCTATCATCTATGAGAAATACTGGGAAATTATTTAGGGAACACATCAGTATATTCTCTTATAATTGTCATGTCATCAAGGATGATAATTTCCTTAGTCTTAATCATTTGATCAAGATATACTTTCTTATAAGGAAATAATATTCATGCTTAAGATGATGATTACAAAGGAGATATATCCTCCTCTATAAACTTTTATAAAATCGTAGGGTGATTTGTGATACAGAGGGGGATTTCCTTATCCTGATAATTTATGTTGGCACTATACAAGTAATTTCAATCCGTACCCTATATAACATCAAATTCCACTAAAGGGAGTATCATAGGATTTATTAGGAAATTTATCCCACAAATATTAACATGGGAGAATTTATATACTTGGGATGCAATAATTTCCCCATTTTTCATTTTCACCAATAACTCAACTTCCATGTTTTGAGTGGGGATTGAATAATTTTATTAAATTTGAGTGATATGACATAATGTGTAGAACCTTAGTCACATAGTGTATTTTAAGTTCATAAATAGAAAATTAGTATGTATTTCACTATTTGATTCTAGTTCTAATAATTAACTTTATCCAAAATAGACTTAGGGATGAGAATTTTCAGACTGTTAAACATATAAAAGGGAAACAATTAACATTGAATAGATAACCGATAAATTACATATATTCTTTAACTAATGAATTTCTAGGTTTCAATCCAAGTTATATACATTCTATTTCTTAACATTAAATTTCATAATCATTTTCTTCCCTTTACAATGGCTCATACAGATCTTGTGAATTTACAAAAGCATATCCCCCTATAGTTTCAAACTATGTGTGTAGCCAGGAATCTTTATCATGCACCAGGTAAAGTTCAAGTTAATACTCAGTTATCCCTATTGAGGTCATTACCCCAAGGTACATCTGTGTCAGAGTCACATCAACTTATACTATCCAGATAGGGATTTTGTTTCTTGAAAACCAATCACTCTAAAATTTACCAAAATTTAGGGATGTTTTCCTATACTTAGTATTATCTCTATGGTTTTCACTAAGGTTTTATAATCTTGATACCCAAAAATAACTATTCCTTACTCTGATACCAACTATGAGAACCCATATCTTTTATACACTTTATTCCATGATCTATTATATTATGATACACATAACACAATCCCAAAAGATTTAGAGACCTAGTGTATTTGGGTAATTATATAAATATCACAATAAATTGAAATAGGAATACAATGACATTATCTAAAAATAGCATAACATTCCCTTGATTGTTATTGAAATTATAAAACTACACTGGATAACCCGGAGATGTACATAAGAAAGGGGTGAGCTATAAAGACCAGTAAGTGAATAATAAAATCATATCATAAAGTAAAGCATTAGATGTGATTCAAGAGGTATAATATTATGACATAGAAAGGTGAGAATCATAATCATGAACAATGAAGCATGATATAATATGATCACGTCAAGGAATCATAAAAATGTGAAAATAACATAAAACATAACATCATAAGCATAAGTCAAGGGTAACCATTGAGACATTATAACATAATGTGATTATGATAACTTCTCATGCACCATACATGGTATATCATGAGATAAAAACATTACCCAACGCATTGTAGGGCTATATAATTCTAGGGCCACCTGTTGCATTCATACTACGTACATGAATACGTTCCTCATAGGTTATACAAAATAAGAATGTATTTTATCACATTTAATCCCATAGTTATGGAGTGTGGGTTTTATAAATGTAAGTGCCCAAGAAATGAAGGAAAAGTAAAACTAGGTGAATATCCTTGAGTGGAAATGGGGACGGGCATTCACAACACAAAATTTTGGTAAGGAAAATCATGGGAAATTTCATTAGCATAACAAGTGTATATAAAGGTTCATGGAAGGGATGAATGAGATTGAAAGGTTGTATATCATTACTTGGGCATAATAATGGTAGTAAAGGGATGTGTAAAAGAATATGTCAACATGAGAAATTGAAAAAAAAGGCTTAATACAAAGAAATTACTTGAATAAAGAGGAGAAGGAAGAGAACCCCTTACCATGAGTAGTTTCTTCTAAAATCCTGGGAGGATCTCCTTGAGAGCTTGGGAACAACTTGTGAGAGATTTAGAGAGGGAGAGGGAGGAAAAATATGTTCTCAATAGGTTTTGAGTGAAGAGGAAAGGGAGTTTTCCTGGGTATTTATATAAAAGGTTATAGTAATTTATTATTAGTTTATAAACTTAGGTTTTGGACTCTAAGTAATAAAATAATAAAAACCACAAACCTTACTATGATTTATAATCATGGTTTCTACTAAATTTTATTGGTTTTCAATATTTTATTTGGATAATAACTAAACTCATTAAAATAATATCATTCATGATGTGTAAGTGAGTCACTTTCATAAATAATTTTTTTTAAAACCTTAAAATATAATATAGATTTTAGAGGATTAATTATAGGTTTGTAAAAGTAATAAAATGTAGAGACCCAGTTTTTTATTTGTAAGACTTTGAAATATTTTTATATATATTTCCAGAGCTAAGAACTAAGTTAGTGTATGATTCTGAGGCCCGGTGTTCCCAAAATTAATTTTATAAAGATATTAAATATATTTATATTTCTCATGAATAGTTTCTTAAAAAAATTGGATAACTCTTAAAAAGAAACCCATGTCATAAATATAAGACCATGGTTGGGTCTGGTCCATGTTTTTTACCCTAGGAGTTACATAAAATAGTTTGGCATGAGGTGTTCGAACACCTCGCTTGTTAGAGGTGCGTTCAGTGGATTCATTAATTATTTAATTCATTCATTCATTCATTTTAACCTAAATAGTAATTCTATAAGAATACTACCATAGATATATTCCTAGGTTTAACCTCAAAATCATGTGATCCACTGAGATCTTCCCATTCCTCCACCGTTTTCAAATCACCTTGAATGATAACAAAATGATGGATCAGATTGAATTAGGATGCAACAAACACAATGAATTAATTTTATTGATGGAGAGCACATTATTTGATGAAAAATGATCCAATATCCAGGAAGGACTTTTCAATTTTTGGTTTACACCCTTGTTGATTAAATTAATTGATCAGATCAATCCTTTCTATTGATATGTGCCAATTATGGATTATTGGAATGCTCATATGTACTAGATTAAATTGTTTTTCAATTTTTTTCTAACCTCAGATCCATGTTCTTGATTGTTGGCCAAGAACGCTTAGCAATGATCAATTAAACTTTTTTCTTGTGCATTTACCACTTGATTTATTTTCATTCCTCACTGGTTAGACCCCGTGGTCCTGATTTAAAATTCTTGAGCGGTATCGAGCCTGAGAAGACCTCTGGAATCATGATAGAATCACGTGCGAGGAGAGGATCAGTGAATCGGGCATATATATGGAATATTTTTGGGTTTTGGATGATTTTTTGGGTGATTAGTAGCCAAATAATTTATGGTGGAAGGGTCAAGGGTGTGAAGAACATGTGATGCATCATAGATTACCACCAGAATCAGATTTCTGACAAATAATGGTAGGAAATGATGAACCATGGCTAGATCCACCAATTTCAGGTGGAATCGAGGTGGGATCTATGGTGAAATGTCTTGAATAAAATCAAAAGAATAGGATCTGAATATTTGTTAAAATCCCAACTACACGATATGTATCACGGTGAATGCACGGAGTGTATCCCCTGGCTTTGGTGGCTAGGTTTTTGTAAATCTATAAATATGGAATGGATTGTAGCGCTCCTAAAAGCCATGTATCTCATATTTGGGTGGATGATTTGTGTGATAGATCACATTGGAAGGATTACATGTGGTAGTGCATGTCCAGACATACAACTGTGTACCAAAGTACAAGTACATGGGGTTATGTACACAGATACAAAGTCATGTGCATGGACATGAGGTCATGTACATGGACATGGCAATAAGTACACGGCCTGGTCCCAGATATCTTGGGAACTCCATGTAGTCCACATGCACGACGTGTACTCCAACATGGGTTGGGATCCATGTACTGGATAGATACACATCCAATTGGTGTAGTGGGACTACACACCATGTGGGTCAACTCACATTTCATGTACCCCTTGAGTCCTTTTTTAGAAACTTTGAGGTTTCATATCAACTTTTTTTGAACTTGTATTTTGTTCTACAAGTATCCTATCCTAGGTGTTTTTTATATAGAATGTGATGGTTCCCTTAGTTTTGTCTTCTAGGATATGATATGGAATGTTCTAGGAATGATTATTGGTTATTCGACACTCTACAACAATAATGATTGCATAGAATCACCATAGGAATTCCAAGTAGTACCCTCCAGTAGAGTTGGGCAGTGGGTCCTCAACGACTTCCGAGTGGTACCCTCCAATAGAACTAGGATGTGGGTCCTTGATATCCTTTGAGAGGTACCCCTAAGTAGAGCTAGGAAGTGGGTCCTTATTGACTTTTGAGTGGTACCTTCTAGTAATGTTGGCTAGTGGGTCCTCGATGACTTCCGAGTGGTACCCTCTAGTAGAGCTAGGTAGTGGGTCCTTGATGACTTCTGAGTGGTTCCCTATAGTAGAGCTAGGCAGTGGGTCCTCAATTACTTCTGAGTGGTACCCTCTAATAGTGATTGGCAGTGGTTCCTCAACAACTTCTAAATGGTACCCTCTATTAGAGTTGGGCAATGGGTCCTCAGCGACTTCTAAGTGGTACCCTTCAGTAGAGTTGTGCAGTGGGTCCTCAATGGCTTATGAGTGGTACCCTATAGTATAACTGAGTAGTGGGTCCTCAACAACTTCTGATTGGTAACCTCTAGTAGATGTGGGTAGTGGTTCCTCGGTGACTTCCAATTGGTACCCTCCCATAGAGTTGGGAAGTGGGTCCCTGATTACTTTTAAGTGGTACCCTTCAGTAGAGATGTGTAGTGAGTCCTCGATGACTTCTGAGTGATACCCTATAGTAGAGCTGGGAAGTGGGTCCTTGATGACTTTTGAGTGATACCCTCTAGTATAGTTGGGCATTGGGTCCTTTATGACTTCTAAGTGGTACCCTCCAGTAGAGCTAGGTAGTGGGTCTTTGACAAATTCCAAGTGGTAACCTTTATTAGAGCTAGGTAGTGGGTCCTCGATGAATTCTAGAGCGTAACCTTCCTAATGAGTAGGGAATGGGTCTTCTATCTACTATTAGAGTGTAACCCTCCTATTGTACTAGGTCATGGGTACTCTACTTAGAGATTGTGACCCCTAGACTATGTGGCACAATGAAGAGGCATGGCTAGACATGGATAGTTACTTTTGGGTAGACATGTGAGATGTTGGATATCATTGAAGGACTTTTTGAAATATTGGTGACACTTCTTCCTGGGGAGAGCTATGAGATGGGGATCCCCTTACTCTCTCATTTTTTCTTCTTTTAACTGAGCATATATATATATATATATACTTCTATATTTATGTCTTTGGATTTGGTTACTCTCTTTCCATGAGATGTAAATACGTGTAGGGTATGAAGCATGCTTTTAGTGTTTAGATTATCTTGAATGTATGATTATAATTTCCTAGTATAGGTGACAAAGACTCAATGTGTAGTTCATATACACACCATGTTGATCCCCTTATGTCTAGATGAGGTTACTTTACCTCTTGGTTTGGTTGAGCTTTTATATTTCACTTTTTTTGCATCCTGTTTATTATCTACACTATTTCTATTCTTGTTGTATCTCTTACTGCTCCCCCTTTAGCTTTTAGGGAATCCTACTATATACTCACCCCTACATGGATTTTTCCCGTATGTGTCGTGTCTTCTGCAGACGACAGATAGGTCGAAGGTGACTTCATAGGAGCTTAGGGATGTCGGGTACATTGGACCACGTATGGTGGTATTGTCTTGGAGATCATGAGCTAGGATCTCTCAGTAGTTTACTTTTCTATTTTTGTTAGGTTGGGACATATTTTTGGTTAGGAGTTTATTTTTCCTCTTTACTTTTTAGTTTTCACTACCATACTCTTGTACTTTCTAGAGATTTTTCATGAATGGTTGTTCCCTTAGTTTTTTTTCTTATTTTACTTTTACTCCCTCTGCACTTTTCCATATATATAGATATGTGTGTTCATATAGATACTTAAGAAAATTCCTCCCCATGTTAGTTGTGCCTTCAGTGCTAGTTTCTAGCCCCTAGCCTATGGAGGCGGGATTGGGGTAGTTACAGCTTGAGCCCTAGATTGGGTCGGGTCATGATATATTGGTATCAAAGGTGGTTTGATCCTTAGGATGGTGTTTGGAGTAGTCCCCTTATGAGGATTTGATAGGTATTATATAAATAGTTTCAAAGTGTCTCGAGTGTGGCTCTTAGGACAGGAAATCCAGTGATGGTGCGGGCGGCCAACATATCCATTCACATTACCTTGACTACCTACTTTTCAACTCGGCACATCAAGACATTGGTTTTAGTGATAAATAGTACATGCATCATATAGGATTGAGACTTTGATTTTCTTTCTTGATTCATATCCCAATTATTGTGATGTGTGTGTGTGTGTGCTCATCTGGTCGTGGTATGTCTTGATTAAAATTTCAAGATGCCTCTATAATGACAGCAATCCTGGATACTAGTTCTAGATCATGAAGATGATCCAATAAGTGATGAGGTCTCAGTTCATGGTCCTTAACATGAGTTTATTCCTCCATGTTGGTAGGTAGAAGCACCTACACCTATCAATTAGTATATCATCCCATCAGAGAAGGCTGAGGATGTGTGCATCCTTAGCGCGCTCTAGGAGTTCCAAATCCAGAGGCGATTGAGGTTCCGTAGCAAACTAGATCCTTATGCAGCATAGGATTGGATACAGTAGGTGGTTCATATCTTCAGGATCATTTATACCCTAATTAATTAGGTTGTCTCACTAGAAGTTAACCTTTTCCATGGAGTAGTTGGGTGCTAGTGCACCCTTGTTATGTAGATGCATGATGAGTTGACACTCTCATGGGATGAATTTCAAAATATATTCTATGAGGAGTATTACCCCTCTTGTTTACACTCAGTTTAGATTTAGGAGATTATGGAGCTACAATAGTGAGATATGATGGTGTCAAAGTATTTAATGTGGTTTTCATACCCTACCTGGTACTCCCTTAACATGATCTATGATGGCTACTTCCGAGAATGAAAATTTGAGAAGAGGATTCAGAGAAGGTGCACTCACCAGAGCAGAGCCAAATGGATTGTCATAATGAGAGGGTATGGCTATTCCATCGATACTAGCCTTTTCTTGCATGGGAATCCTAGCCAGATGGTCATGCAAAGGTGGAGAGCTACTCTGAGGATGCAGATGTTGGGGAGGGGCAGTTCGTTGTAGATAGTATGGTTGAATTCCCTAAGACCTTCGGGTCATGTAATCTCTTAAGCCTACAGGCTATGTAATCTCTGAGCCTATGGGCCTTGTAAGGGTTCCCCCTCATCCCTTGAAAGGGGGGTTATCAAAAATCAATAAAAATGAAGGCCTTCGAGCCATTCAGGCAGGATAAGGGACTCCATAGAGAGATCCATGCAAGCATGGTGCCTTTTAAATCCCCGCCTATATTGGGGTGCTAGGGTTGGTGCTAGTGATAGTGATATTTTTTTAGAGGGACTCTAGGTAGCTGGATATGGTAGTGGATGTCACAAAGCTGAGTCATTTACAGTAGCTAGCAGGCACTAGTCGGCAGGATCTCGGCATAGGAGGACCTTTTTCAATCTAACTCAGGAACATGGTCATATGGTACCGGGAAAACACAAAGAACTAGGGAATATCAGATAGGTTTAGTGCTAGGCTTGTGATATTCAAGTTCACATAGAATGTGACTACCCAACCAGACATGCTGAGGAGCGCATACAGGTAGTTGATGGACCACCATGAAAGAGGGAATGTTGTGATCAGAGATCTCCTAGGAAAGGATAGAGCGGTCCCTAGGGAGGGGATCTGGAAGGGGATAAGTAGGATCTATGGGTGGTGGAATACACTATGATATCTTTCCACCACCACCATCAGAAAGCTCATGTCAGGCTCAGGGACTTGGAGGTTGAGGTCATGGACAGCTGCAGGCTTTGGAGGCATATGACCCTGCAGTGCATGAGATGATTAGAGGTACGATCTGTGTTTAGTCTAATATTTTTTCAGTATTAGTATAAATAGGTTCCATTCATTCCTTCATCTCTATACTTATGGTGAGAGAGTTATAGCTCCCAGTTGAGGCACTACCCTAGCAGCTTTTTCTTGAGGTTCCTTCAGGGAACGCTTCTTCCATATATTTAATCTACTAGAGGTGTGTGCTATAGTTTAGTGGAGAGAGGTTCACATGGGACCTTTTGGACATCAAAATTAAACCCTATGATTTCATCTTGGGTATGGATTGGTTTTCCATGGTCTAATACTAGATTGACTGTCACCATAGACGATTCATATTCCTATGCACTGATGGGATGAGATTCGCCTTTATTGGTGAGAGAGATCTCATAGAGGGATGATTGGGTTCTATGAGAAGTAGGATATAACCCATCACCCATCATTTAGAGATTATATCCCTTGGTGTAGTAGGCTCTTCAGGAATCTAGATTCCTTCAGTCATAGATTATTATATGGGAATATTTCTCAAGATGTTCTGGGACTACCTCTAAGGCAGGAGATGGATTTTCGAATCAAATTACATCCTAGTACCACTCCAATATCTTCTGAAGCATATCGAATGTCCACTATCAAGCTTCAATAACTATGTTTGTAGTCAGAGGACCTTTTAGAGAAGGATTTCATTAGGCCCAATGTGTCCCCTGGGTAGCTCCAGTATTGTTCATAAAAAATGCGGATGGGAGCTTGCGGATTTTCATGTATTATCATCACCTAAAACAGGTCATGATAAATAAAAAGTACCCCTTACTGAGTATCAATGACCTCTCTGGCCAGTTTCAAGGTGCGAGATGGTTCTTGAAGTTTGATCTCTAGTCTGGCTACCACCAGTTGAGGGTTCACAAGGATGATATTCCAAATATGGATTTCCAATGTCGCTATAGACACTATGAGTTCCTAGTGATTCCATTTTGTGTGACTAATTCCCCTACCATGTTTATGGATTTGATGAACCAGGTCTTCCATATGTACTTGGTCCAGTTTGTGGTTATATTCATCAACAACATACCCATCTACTCTACATCAGAGGAGGGTCATGTAGAGTAATTGATTTTGGTTATATATTTTCTTCAAGAGCATCAGATTTATGGGAAACTCTCTAAGTTTCAGTTCTAGATTCATGAGGTTCACTTTCTAGGGAATTTATTTTCTGATAATGGTTTATTTGTAGACCCAAAAAAGATTTATACACTACTTTCTTAGGATCCACCCAAGAGAGTGTCAGAGGTGTGGATATTTCTTGGATTGGTGGGGTATTTTAGGAGGCTTATAGTAGATTTCTCTAGAATTAAATCCCCTTTGACCACCTTGATGTGAAAAGTTCAGTCATTTACCTGGTCTGAGCAGTGCTGAAAATACTTTGACAAGTTGAAGATGAGTCTGATGAGTACTATGATGTTGATACTTCCATAAGAGGGCATGGATTATATAGTGTATTATGATGCCTTAGGAGACAGGCTCGGCTATGTATTAATGTAGTGATAGGCAGTTATCACATATGGGTCATGGCAATTGAGACCCCATGAGCAAAACTACACAACTCATGACCTATAGATGGCATTGGTAGTCTTTACCCTAGGGGTGTGGAGCCACTAACTTCTAGAGGAGTGCTTTGTGGTTTACTCATACTATCACAGTTCCAGGTACATATTCACACATAGATACTTGAACTTGAGATAGAATAACTGGTTGGAGTTCTTGCAAGACTATGAATTCATGATAGTCTATACTCCAAGGAAGGTAAACTTAGTGGTATATGCCCTTAGCAGGAAGTCCTAGGCTCTCTTGGTGTTAGAGGATTTATTGAAGTTGTTCTCTTTGCAGGTGACCCTTGTAGAGTAGGAGAGTACAACTTTTCTACAGTTGATGGTGTTGAATCTTCTACTTCTCAAGCATGTGAGAGAGTACCAATTGGGAGACATAGAATGTGACATATTACATGACTAGATATCCAAAATGGACTCAATAGATGAATATTTATAGAGACATTTGATGGTAGTTATGGTCGTGATGCGAAAGGAGGTGATGTGAGAGTTCCACACTTATCCCATAACTATATATCCTAATGTGGGGAATATTTATAGAGACCTTTGGTGGTATTTTTGGTGGTCCCACATGAGATAGAACATAGCTGAGTTCGTCTCTTGGTGCCTCACCTATCAACAAGTCAAGGATGAGCACCAAGTTTTGGAAGGTTTGTTGTAGCCCTTTGTGATCCTATAATGAAAGTGGGATGGTATATCCATGGACTTTGTGATATGGATTCCACATGCAGTGAAGGTCTATGGTGCCATCTCGGAGATAGTTTGCCAACACAGGAATTTGGAACACTTCCTTACTATCTGAGAGTGGAGTTCAGTGGAGAGTTTCAAGTAGTTTTATGTATGGGAGATCATTCTCTTTCATGGGGTGCCCTCAATGATTTTCTCTGATCACGATGCATGGTTTATGTCATGATTTTGGAGAGTCCTAAATGAGGCATTTGGGACCCAAATGAGGATGAGTTAATCCTTTCACCACCAGAATGATGGGAAGACTAAGCACGCTATCCAGGTGTTGGAGTATATACTGAGAGCTTGCATGTTAGAATTTGTCTGGAGCTAGGAGGATCACTTCCCCTTGGTAGATTTTGCGTACAACAACAGCTACCACTCTACCATCAGCGTGTAACCTTTTGAGGCCTTGTACAGGAGACCCTACAGGTTACCCTTATGTTGGAAATAGATTGGTGAGACGTCTCTTTTAGGACCATAGATTATGTAGGTGATAATGAAGAAGGTCCAGGTTATCCGTGAATGGATGAGGATGGATCAAATTAGGCATAAACCTTATGTATATCACCATCCTAGACCCTTGGATTTTGAGCAGGGAGGCCACATTTTCTTGAGATTCTCCCTGTGATGAAGATTACAATGGTTCATTCAGTGAGTTAGTCTATCCCTAAGGTTTATAGGTCCATTCGAGATCTTGTAGAGGGTTGGAAGAGTTCCTTACCACCTCACCTGACCCCCACACCTGGAGCGGGTGCACGATGTCTTCCACATGTCACAGCTGAGGAGATACATGCATGACCTCACACATGTCCTTGACTTGGTAGATATAGACTTCAAGACTGGAGTCACCTTTTCAGAGCACCTAATAGAGATATAGGATCGATAAGAGATGACCCTGTGTGGGTGGACCATCCCCTTGGTTTGTTTTTTGTGGCAGCACAGAAATGTGCAGGAGAATTCCTCGGAGTGGGAGAGCCAAATGCAAGATCAGTATCCTAAGTTGTTTGTTTAGTTTTTCTTTTTAGGGATGAAAATATTGAAGGATGGAATGATGTAGAGACCCTGTTTTTTCCTTGTAATGATTTTAAATATTTCTATATATATTTCCCGATCTAGGAACTCAGATGGCATGCGATTCCAAGACCCGGTGTTCCTAGAATTAATTTCATAAAAATATTAAATATATTTATATCGCGTATGAATTTTTTTTTAAAGAAAATAGGATAACTCTTAAAAGGAATCCTAGATCAAAAATATAAGACCACAGTTCAGTATAGAACGTGTTTTTTACCCTAGGTGCGACCTAAAATATGTCATCATGGGGTATTTGGACACCTCTCTTATTATAAGTACATTCAGTGGATTGATTAATTCATTCATTAATTTTGACCTAAATAGGAATACTATAAGAATACTATCATGGAGACATTACTAGGGTTAGCCTTGTAATAATGGGATCTTCCAAGAACTTCTCATTCCTCAATAATTGATGAATCACCACAGATGATGATAAAATTCCAGATCAGAGAAGATCGGGATGCAACGAACACAATGACTTCCTTGAATCGTTGTCAAGCATGTTCTTCAATGGTGAACAATCCAATCTCAAGGTAGGACTCATCAATTTTTGGTTTACACCCTTTTTGATTAAATTGATTGAGAAGATCAATCTGTTCTATTTATCTGCATCAATTGTGGATCCTTGGAAGGTTTATATGTACTAGATTAAATTTTTTCAATTGTTTTCTAACCTTGGAACCCCATTATTGATTGTTATCCAAGAACACTTGGAAATGATCAATTAAACTTTTGTTCTTGTGTCTTTCCCCCTTGATTTCTTTGTGTTCTTAACTATTTGGACCCCATAGTCCTGGTTCAACATTGTTGAGTGGTTCCAAGCCTAATCCGACCCCCAGAATCATGACGAAATCACATTCAAATGGATCAAAAAATCAATTATAGATATGGGATGTTTTCTAGTTGTGGATGGTCATTTGGATTATCATTAGCTGAATCATTGATGATGGAAGGCTTAGGGGATTACATAATGATTACACATCATTGAGAACCACCGGAATATTATTCTTGATGAACGATAACAAGAAATGAATAACCATATATTTTTATGCCAATTTCGAGTGGAATCAAGACGAGATCTATAGTGAAATGACTTGAATTGAGGCATGAGAAGTGGATCTGAAAATCTGTAAAAATCCTAACTACACGCCATGTATCATGATGAATGCACAGTGTGTATCTCTTAGGTTTTTTTAGTTAGGGTTTTGAAAATTTATAAAGATGGAACAATGTGTAGTCATCCCACACGTTGTGTACCTCATCCCTGGGTGGATGAGTCGTATGATAGATCACATGGGAAAGACTCTATGGGGGAGTACATGGAGAGGAACATGGTTGTGTACCCAAGTACATGGATATAGGGTCATGTACATGGACACACGGGACACAGGGTCATGTACACAGACATGGCCAGAAGGACATGGATCGATCCCAGATATCTTGGACATGCCATGTTTTCCACATGCACAGCATGTACTCCAACATGGGTTGGGATCCATGTACCGGCTAGAGAAATAGAGAATAGGTGGAGTAGGACCACACACCATGTGGGTCCCCTCACACATCATGTACCCCTTGGTTCTTTTTTAGGAAACTTTGATATTTTTTATCTCCTTCATTTGAACTTGTATTTTGTCCTTAAAGTAGCATATCCTGAGTGTTCTTCCATGTAGAATGTATGGTTCCCTCGGTTGTGGATTTTTTGGATAAAATGTGGAATGTTTTGGGAATGATTCTTGGTTATGAAATTCTATATGATTTAAATGATCACATGGGATCACCAGAGTCATTGTAAGTGGAACCCTCTAGTAGAGCTAGGTAGTGGGTCCTCAACGACTTCTGAGTGGTACCCTCCAGTGGATCTGGGCAGTGGTTCCTTAATGACTTTTGAGTTGTATCCTCTAGTAGAGTTGGTTAGTGGTTCCTTGATGACTTCCAAGTGGTTCTATATATTATAGTTGGGTAGTGGTTCCTCGATGAATTCTAATTGGTACCCTCCAGTAGAGCTAGGAAATGGTTCCTTGATGACTTCCGAGTGTTACCCTCCAGTAGACCTGGGAAGTGGGACCTTGATGAATTTGGAGTGGTTCCCTCTAGTAGAGTCGGGTAGTGGGTTCTCGATGACTTCTAGAGTGGATACCTCTTTTCGGGTAGGGCTTGGGTCCTCTATCGACTATCATAGTGGAACCCTCCCATTGTACCAGGGCATGGGTCCTCTATTAGATATTTTGGCCCCTCGACTATGAGACATAGTGATGAGATGTGGCTAGACTTAGAAGGTTACTTATGGTAAGATGCGTGAGATATTGGGAATCATTGATGAACTTTTGGAACTATTGTAAACTCATCTTACTGGGATGAGATGTGAGATGTAGATCCCCTTACTCTCTCTTTTGGGCTTCTTTTAACTGAGAATATATATATATTTCTATATCCATACCTTTGGATTTTATTACTCTCTTTCCATGAGATGTGAAGACATGTGGGGTATGCCACTTTCTTTCTGTGTTTAGCTTCTCATGGATGGATGAGTCTACTCTCCTACTATAGGTGGAAAAGAATCAGCATGTAGTTCATCTACACTCTATGTTGATCCCCTTGTGTTTGGATAATCTTACTTTCCCTCTTGGTTTGGGTTGAGCTGTTCTATTTCACTACTTTCTACATTATTTTTACTATATATAGTCTTTATATTCCTATTTTATCTCTTACTGGTCCCCCTTCATCTTTCGGTACATCCCACTGCATATGTATATACTCAACCCTACATGGGATTTTCCCACACATGTCGTGTCTTTTGCAGATGACAGACAGGTCGGCAGTGACTTCGGAAAATCTTAGGGATACATGGTAATTTGGACCATGTATGGTGGTCGCAACTTAGAGATCAAGATATAGGATCTATCAGTAGTTTATTTTCTAGTTTTTCAGGTTGGGATGTATTTATGGTTTGTTATGTATTTTTTCCTTTTACTTTTCATTTTTCACGACCGTACTCTTGTATTGTCAGAGGTTTTACATGAATGTATATTCCCTTATCTTTATTCTTATTTTACTTTTAATCCCTCTAAATTTTTTCATCAAGATGGTTTTTTGTGTGTGTACATGTACTTAGGAAAATTCATCTTCATGTTAGTTGTGCCTTCAGCGCTGGTCGCCAACCCCTAGCCTATAGAGGTGGGCTTAGGGTAGTTGCGGCTCGAGTACCGACTTGGTTCAGGTTGTGACATAAAATAACTTCAAAAACACATTATTTTAGTGGAAATATGTTTTTAGTTATGGATTCCTCTTAGAAAATTTATTATATCACTTTTGACATATTATGATTTCATAATACATACTGTATATTTATATCGTATTTAATTTTTATCCAAAAATGGGAATGTCTCTGAAAATCATAAAAAATTCACCACAGGATAATTTTGATGTGCTTATTTCAAAAATGATATTTTTTTACTAAAATAATTTTCTAAATATAGTAATTTCTACTTTTAATTAAAAACCTTATTTATTGAAAAATACTATTTTCAGAACATAAACAACATTTTGACCCGCATAAAAATTACACAGGACTTCATTAAATTATATTATCATTTATATTTAAATAGATATTATTTAATAAAACTATTTCATAGAAATAAAATTTATTTTAAAACTCTTGGATTTATCATAAAGAGTGTTTTAATTGAAATTGTATATATTTCATAAAATATAATTTTGGTTTCTTCATATCTAATTTTATCAAACTCATTATATAATCATGTATATAAAGTAATAATAAAAATAGATAAATATATTCATAATTTTATTAAAAAGTAAAATATAAAAATTTGTACTACTAGGTTTTAGATACATACCCCCTTATTACTCCATTGTACGGGTAAAGTGTACGATGGGGGTACTTTCTTGAGGTGGTTAAACAAATATGGTTTGTGCAGAGATCTCGATAAGCTTGAAGTTATCCCATAACTAGATTTTTAAATTTTGATTTGTTGAATCTCAACTTGGGATTAGTTAATGGAAAATTATACTAATTCCATCTTCCTCAGAATCTCTAAAAAATAGCTTTATAGGGTATCATCCTACTAGTTAAGGTCAATGCTTCTTCCTTATGGGTTAATAGATTTTATCATAACTCTTAATATAAAATAAAATTAATTTTCATTGTATAATGGATATATTATTAATTTTTATGATTTTTAATGGTATTTTAATCCTAATAGACAAAATTATGGATATAAAAAATGAAATACAGTTCATGTTCTTTCTATAGCTACATTAATTGATGAGAAATGTATTTATTCATAGTAGAGTTTCATTTATAAAAGTTTGGGTCATTACACCAATTGACCCCAAATACATTGATCACAAAGTTCACTTCCCTCTCCCTCTCTAAATCCTTCCTAAGGAGTTCATAAGGTTTTAAGGAGTCTTCCTAAGCTTTAAG
Source organism: Viscum album (assembly GCA_963277665.1). NCBI lineage: Eukaryota > Viridiplantae > Streptophyta > Magnoliopsida > Santalales > Viscaceae > Viscum > Viscum album. The sequence continues at coordinate 1,665,569,619 of OY728127.1, forward strand.
AAACTAATTAGAAAGGTATGGGTCTTCAATCCTTCTCTTTCCTTTTTGATTGAAATTATTTTATTACAGTACCATTTACAAATATTTCCTTGATTTTAATTCCATATTATTTTCTCCCATTTGATATATTTTTAATGAGATTCTATATATCCCCTCTCATTATATCCTTTTTCCAATGTCGTTATTATACTAACATAAGGGTTCTCATTCCACCCCTTTCATTTTCAATTACAAACCTTTATTTTAATGTCATCATGACTGTAATTATAAGGAATTATCACCCATTTTATATATCAACAATGATATTTCCTATCATTAAATCCTTTTCCTAGGCCTTCATAATTCCCAAAAATATTAAATTTTAAAATTTTAAATAGTGTATAATTTTTTCAATAATGAAATATTTGTCGGTATACTAGCAAGTGGATACAGTGGTGGAACAAATGAACTTTGGGGTAATAACCCTGAAAAGGGTTGGTTGAAGCATTGACTTAACCATCACCCTAATGCATGACGAGTGGGCCTAAGACTGCACATCTGGCTAGAAATTGATAGGGGATATGCTTTATAATATTCACACACTTTTTATGAACCATGATGAATAATTTTTCCTACCAATGCCTTGGTCTCCTACCAATGAAAAGTATTAAACCCAATTGTTATCCTCTATAGATAACCCATCACATTAAAAGTACCCCTACTACCATATTTCTTTGATAAGGGTACCTCCTATTACTTTTATGATACCTCACAGGTTATAAGTTGATTAAGTTATGTTTTATTAGACATGCACATTTATCCATTAAATGGGGAAGTATTTTTTTCATATATTTCATCATATTGATAGTCATGTTTTTATTCAGTTAAAGATTTCTTAGGAAATAGTATGAAATATATTGTTGAGTCTTATTGAGAATACATTGGACTTAATCAAGTAAAGGGTAGGGCCTGGAATTATATATCCCCTCGATGCATTGATAGGTCTCATGAGACAAAATAGCTTGGGTTTTGGTGTATAACTCTCCTCGTATCAGTATAGTGTCTTGTCACAAGGCCTAGATAGCATGTTTTGATACCTTGAATTATGAATTATGTCAACATAATACCAATGATTATTCTTATCCATGTTTTCATTTATATACATGAATATATAATTCCCTCAATTTTAATTTATTATAGATTCATGTTGTTTATTTATTCTTATCATATCACTTACTCCATGTTTATATTATGATAGCTTATGTTGTACACTACTCCTTACTGAGCATCTGAGCTCACTCTTATTTGTTTTCCTTTCCTTAGGAAACCTATAGGAGAACGATATATAATTTTTAGGTATATGAAGGAAGTTATAATAATATCCTCACAATGTATTAATGATATAACTTATGTTTTCAAATGTAATGTATGTATGTATCTAATCTTCCAAGACTACTAAGCTTCTAAATCCTATGGGGGCTCTTGAATTATGAACCAAAATGTAATATAACTACCAGATCTAGGTTTCTAGAGTACAAGTTGTTACAGTTGGTATCAGATCAAGTTTATTAGGAATATTTGTGACTATATTTAGAGGAACCTAGTTAAATATCACTAGAACTATGAAAAATCCTCATTATTTCTAGGTAACACTCCAGAAAAAATAATAAGAATTTTATTTTACAATTAAATATCATGAGATAATTATGTGTATTTTATTGTAAATAGATGGAAACTAACAAGAGGAATGAGAAACATATTAACACCCATAGTAGATGTAGGGATATTCCCCCTGATCAAGTTAATGAATCTAGAGTTTAATCTAATCAAAGAATAACTATATTAGAAAAGTTTACCCAGGTTATGAAAAATAATATTGCCCACATAGAGCAACATGTTGATCCAAAAAATAGTGTAACTATGTTAGACCAATTCATGTGACAACAACCTCCAACATTCAATGGAACTACTAATCCATTGGTATCTAAACAAAGGATCAAGTACCTAGATAATATCTTTCTTTCCTTGGTAAGTAGTGAAAAGGGAAAAGTCATTATGGTGGTTTATTGTCTGATGGGAGATGTGGACTAATGGTGGTCTATAATCTAAAACACTAAAGAGGAATATCAGATAAATTTCATGGTATGGGGAACTTTTAAGGATATATTCTATGAAAAATACTTTCCATGTGAGAAAAGATCTGAAATAGAAAGGAAATTCTTTAATCATAGACAAAAGGAGGAGGAAAATATTACTGAGTATAAGGGTAACTTTACAAGGTTATCTAGACATGCTACAGACTATGTATGTAAACCAAAAAGAAATATTGAACATTTATTTAATGGGTTAAATTTTATCCTTCAAGGTAATTGGTATCTCATACCTTTTCATCATATGATGATATAGTCTCAAGCACCATTAAGATAGAAAATGAGTTCTCTATGACGTATGTATTCAAGGGAAATAAGGAGAAGAATAGGTCAGATGAGAATAATGGGAAGAATAATTCAAAAAATGGGAAGAAAGGAAGGATGGGATTTCTTACATATGATAATTGTGGGAAGAAATGCCACGGGGTTTGAAGAGAAGGAACAAGAGTTTGTTACAAGTGTGTAGAAAAAGTTAATTAAGCTCACAAATGAAAAGGCAAGGAATAATATTTTGATTTTAAATGTTTTAACTGTAAGGAGAATGGAAATTATAAAAAACAATGCCCCAAATATCAAGGTATTTTACCTCAAAAAAATGAAAATGAATAAAGTCAAGATTATGATATTACCACAACTATAGTTGAAGTTCCTAATGCTTTGTAGGTAGGTAATTTGTTCCTTGCCTCAAAGTTAGAAAATGTTTTTATTTGATTATGGATCTTCTCGCTTTTTTATATATTCTATGTTTTCCAAAACCTTCAAATATTTCTCTATCACCATAGTAAGGGAGTTATCAATTAATACATTCAGTGGAAATCTTATTGTAACAAATATATTTCAATCAATTCCAATTATGATGCATGGACATACCCTATTTCAAAACATGGTTATTATACTTATGGTTGAATTTGATATAATCATTAGTATGGATTGGATTTAAAATTATAATGTAAAATTTTATTTTCAAGAGAAGTATATTATGATTCATGAAGGTGAGGTAGAATATATTATCTTTAGAGGGGAGAATTCATTATCTAAATCAGGTTCAGATCATCCCCCGGTTTCTCTCCTTAATGAAATTCTGGGAAGAGGGGAAGATCAAGTGAGATATATAAATAAGAAGGATCTCATAATAATTGAGTATTTTCTTGTGTTATAAAAATTCATTGATGTTTTTATAGCATGATTACTTGGTCATACACTAGAGCATAAAGTTGAGTTCTCTATTAAACTCATTCCTTATGCAAGACCTATATCTAAAACTCCATATAGAATGGAACCAATGAAGTTGGTGGAGTTAAAGAAATGGATGAAAGAGTTGTGTAATAAAGTATTTATATGATATAGTGTTTCACCATAGGGATCTCCTATTTGATTTGTGAAAAAGAAGGATGGGTCTATGAGATTGTGCATCGATTGTTGGGAGATCAGTTTCATTACTATAAAGAATAAGTATCCTTTACCAAAAATTGATGACGTATTTGATCAACTTAAAGGAGGCCAATAATTTCAAAATATCAAACTTCACTATAGTTATAATCATCTAAGGGTGAATAATGATTATATATAGAAGATGTTATTTTGAACATGGTATGGACATCATGAGTTTACAGTAATACCCTTTAGATTGGATAATGCACCTTCTATATTTATGGATCTGATGAATACAGTATTCAAGGATTATCTTGATAAATTTTTGGTGTTGCTCATTAATGATATCTTTATATACTCTAAGATCTATGAAGAGCATGAGAGTAATCTAAAAATAATTTCATATACCCTCATAAAGAATAAATTATATGGGAAATATAGTAAGTGTGAATTTTGGATCAATGAAGTTTATTTTCTTGGACATATTGTCTCTAAGGATAGAATATATATTGATTGTTCAATGATAAAGGTAGTTAAATAATATCCTAAAATGATGAAAATAACTGATATATGAAGTTTCCTATGTTTAATAGGTTATTATTGGTAGTTTTTTCAATATTACACCTAGTTGGTCAACCTGTTAACCAAGTTAACATGTAAAGGGGTTAAATTTTCATTGTAAGGGAATGTGAGGAATTTTTTGAAGTGATGAAGAGGTTACTTGTTAATTCACTAGTATTTACTTTACCATTGTGTAAGGAAGGATTTTTAATATATATTTATTCATTGAATAAAGGAATTGGTTTTTTCCTTATGTAGAATTATAGGGTAGTTTCCTATGCATCAAGGAAATTGAAAATCCATTAACAGAACTATCCAACTCGTGACCTTGAGCTAGAAATCATAATCTTTTATTTGAAAATATGGAGGCACTACCTCTTTGGTGAAAGATTTTATATATATATGAACCGTAAGAGTTTGACGTATATATTTTCTTAGAAGTATCTCAATTTGAGGCAAAGAAGATGGTTGAAACTACTCAAGGGCTATGATTTCTGAATACACTACCACTCTGGAAAGACAAAAAAGGTGGTTGATACATTGAGTAGTAGGGACCAAGTAATTTTTATCATGATGAGGATTAATAAGGATCGTATATAAATTCATCTAGTAAAGATGGATATTGTGAATTTTAGTCAATGGGGGCCATCATTTCTTTTCTAAGAAATTATTAAACCATCCTTACTAGAAATGGTAGATAAGTACCAATAGGGTATCAAGGAATTATAAAGTAAGATTAAAGCATTAAATTATGGGAAATTGAAAAACTTCATATATATAGATGGAGTTTTTAATTTTGGAAAGAGTTTATATGTTCCATTTGTACTATAGTTGAAGAGGGAACTTCTAGATAAAGCACATTGCTCAAATTTCTTTATAAAAACTGGTAGCACAAATATGTATAGGGAGTTAAGAGAATATTTCTGGAGGGATGGTATGAAACCAAAAATTATATACTATGTCTAGATTCTTAGTATGTCAATAGGTAAAGTCTTAAATACAAGATCCAAATGGTTCCATGAAACCTCTATCAAGTCCAATATGGAAGTGGGACAATATTACAATGGGATTTTCATTAAACTTCCAAATACTCCAAGAAAGAATGATGATATGTGGTTTATTATTGATCTCCTTACTAAGAATTCTCATTTATTAGTGATAAGAAAAGATATTCCCCTTGATCACCTTTATTGGCTCTATATTAATGAAATAATATGACTTTATGGGGAACCTATATCAATTGTATTTGATTGTGACCCTTGGTTAACATCAAAATTCTAAAAAGAGTCTTCAAAGGGATATCGATACTAAAATACATTTAATAAATTTCTATCATACATAAATTTATTGTTAGTATAAAATAAATCTATAGACATTTGAAGACATGGTGAGATCATGTTCTCTTTTCCAAGGTATGTGGGATCAGTATCTACCTTTGGTGGAATTTGTATATAGTAATAGCTTCCATTAAAGAATCCATATGGAACTACACAAAATATTGTATATGAAGAGGTTTCTTACTCCAACCTGTTGGGAAGAATTTAGAGAAAGAAATCTAGTTGGACAAGAGATTGTGGAGGAGATGACTATTAAATTACAGTCTATTTAGGATCATATTAAAGCGACTTTGAGAAAAAAAGTGTTATGCTGATAATCAAATTAAAGACATGTAATTTTAAGTGGTTTCATGTATTCTTAATGGTTTCCCCCATATAATAGAGTTATAATATTTGGTAGAAAGGGGTATTTAAGCCCTAAGTATAATGGACCTTTTTAAATACTATAAAGAATTAGAGTTTTAGCTTACTAATTAGTTATGATGACCAACCTTTCTAAACTACACAATGTCTTCCATATTTCATTATTGAGGAAATATATAATAGATCCAATTAATGTGATCTAATCTATGGGAATAGAATTTTTCTATTAATTCTCTTATAATTAAGAGCTTATCTAGAATATTGACACTAGAGATCAAGTATTTTTGAATCATACTACTCGATTGGTGAAACTCCTTTGGAGAAATCCAAAACTATAAGAGAAAACCTAGGATACTGAGAATCTATAAGGAAGGAATATCCAAAAAATTCAATATATGATATATAACCCAATTTTGAGGAAGAAATTATTTAAGTGGGGAGAATATAATACTGGATACCCTACTATAGCAGGTGAACATCATATCCTGAACTATCACACAATGCACACTCTAAAGAGCCTTTATTCATGAGTATATTTAAAAGTTTAATTTATGAATGTTATAATTTTATTTTAACAAAATAAAATTATTATTTGAACACTTGATAAATATATTATCTTAAGATTAAATTTTTTAAATTTTTCTGAAATAGTTGATTTTAAGTGAAAAGTGAAAAACATAATTTTTACCAAAACTGTAACTTTTATGACTTTATCATTATATAATAAATGCCTATAAGTTTATAAAACCTTTTTAATAGTAAATTATGTGTTTAAGGATTAAAAATATACATTTTTTAAATTCTATTCAGAAATTATAAAACCTATGTTTAACATTTTATGAACATAAGTAATATTTTCCAATAAAAGAAAAAGTTTTTTGTCTTTTCTTTTAATTAAATATTATTTTGGTAAAATTAATTTTTAGATTTCTTTTGAAGCCACATAAAATTTATTTTTTTATAATAAACCAATTTATTTCATGAAAATCAAAATAATTGATAATTTTATCCTAAACATAGTTTTTATGCTAAAAAATACACTTTTTCTAAAAATGGGGTTTACATGTGTTAATGTTAAAATTAATTTTACATGAACATATTAATTTTAATTGATAAAATTTATTTTATATTTATAATATTCATTTAAAAATTATGTGACAAGTTCAATCTTATTTTTATGCATTAATAATAAATAACTTAGATTAATGATTAATTACCACTGTAGAAGTAAAATGGTTGTTTTCAAATAATTAATCTTTTAAGAGTTATATAAATTTCATATAAATAAGTTAGATTAATATATTTTAAATTATGAACATATTATATCAAAAAAACACTCACTCAAATAATAATTAATATGAAATAATAACGAAAAACACTTAAATCATAAAAAATATTTTTTATAAAAAGTGTTCTTCTTATATCTTATGTTTTAATTTAAAAGTTGAGTTTATCACATTTATAAATTGAATTGGATTAAATTGAGTCAAAATTCAGATTTATAATTTCAAAATTTAGTAAGAGATGTTATATTATATTTTTAGTAAAAAAAATAATTACCATGGTTAATTTTTAATCAAGATTAATAAGGGTAAAAATTAGAAAATGAAGTAACTCGAATTTTTAATGATTAAAAGGTCATTTAAAACTTATAGAAATAATTTTTAGGTATGAAATTCATACCCACATGTCTTGTATACCATTTTTTCACCTAACTTTCATAATCAACCTAACACCAATTTGATTCCATTCTTACCTCTTACCTTACTTTAGTTTCTATGAAAAAAACCCATCTTTTTCACCTATAAATGGAGCTCACTCCCACCCATTCTAAAATCTCACTCCACTCTAAAGTAATTGAACATGAATGTACCTTATTTATCCCACTATAAATCCCTCCCAAGGAGTTCTTAATCTCTTAAGGAGTCCTCCCAATCTTTAAGAATCTACTTAGAAAGGTAAGAGTTTCCAATCCTTCACTTTCATTTTTAATTGAAATTATCTTATTATAATACCATTTCTACATATTTCATTGATTTTAATTTCATGGTATTATCTCCCGTTTTATATTTTGTTAATGATATACTACTTATCCCCTCACATTATTTCTTTTTTCCTATGTCGTTCTTATGCTGACATAAGGGTTCTCATTCCACCCCTTCCATTTTCAATTACAAACCTTTATTGTAATATCATCATGTTTGTAATTATATGGAATTATCAAGAAAATTATATATTGAAAATTATATTTACTCTCAATAAATCTATTTCCTAAGTCATCATAATTCCCAAAAATCCTAAATTTTGGGAAAGTAAAGAGTGTATGGTTTTTCTCGCAATGACATCTCTATCTAAATACTTGAAAATGGATGTGGTTATGGCATAGATGCACCTATGGGTAATCACCTTGAAAAAGTTTGGTTGAAGCATTGAATCAACCATCACCCAAATGAAAAATAATTGGGCCTAATATTGCACATTTTTATAGACACTCTCAGGGGATATGCTTTGGAATATTCGCACACCCTTTATGAACCATGATGAAGGATTTTTCCTACCAATGCTTTGGTCTCCTACCAGTGTAAACTATTGAACTCGATTACTATATTCCATGGATATCCCAGTACAATTAAATTACACTCACCATCATATTTATTTGATAAGGTTACTTCCTGTTACTTTGATGATACCCCCATAGCTTCTACATTGATAAGGGGATGTTATCCTATACATACACATTATTCCATTGAATGGGAAAGTATTTGTTTTTTCATATTTTTCATCATATGGATAGCCATGTTTTTATTATATCATAGGTTCCTTAGGAAATAGTATGAAATGTATTTTTGACTCTTATAATTAATGCATTGGACTTAATTAGGTGAAGGGTGGGGTATGGAATTATATATCTCCTCAATTCATTGACAGGTCTCATGAGATAAAACATATTGAGTTTTGGTGTATACCTCTCCCCATGTCAGTATAGTGTCTTAGTACAAGGCATTGACAACGTGTTTTTATGTCCAAGATTATGAATTCCATCAATATGATATCAATGATTATTGTTATTCATATTTTCATTTATTTTCATGGTTATAGCTAACCTCAGTTTTAGTTGATTATGGCTTCATGTTGTTTATTTATTTATATCATATCCCATGCATCATGTTTATGTTATAATATTTTTTGTTGTATGTTACTCCTTACTATGCATCTGAGCTCACCCTTATTTATATTCTACTTCACAGGAAACCTAGAGGACAACTATTTGTAAATTTTAGAGATATGATGGAAGGGATAATAATGTTATCATGATATGTTCATGCTATATAATGTGTTTTCAAATTTAATGCATGTATGTATCTAGTCTTCTAAGACTACTAAGTTGTTGGATCCTATGGAAAATATTGTATTATATACCAATAATGTAATATAACTAATAGCTTTAGGTTCCTGGAGTCTGGGTTGTTACATTATGGATGTGATATTAGTAGACCATGTTATTTCAAAATTTGATCATTTTTTATATTTAGTCTCATTTCAGTAATGTGATAGAGATATTAATGCATGTGTCTCTCATAGGATTCAAACTAGATGGATAAAATAGAGAAAGTATTCTAGGGTACTTTTTTACTGTAAAATTCCTTTGAAATTAAAGGGTAAACTTTATAGGACTATTATTAAACCTATTATTATATATGTTTGTGATTGTTGGACTTTGATGGTACATATTGAACAAAAAAATAAGTGTGGTGGAAATGAAAATTTTATGATGGATATTTGGACATACTAAGATGGATAGGATTATAAATTGAGATTCTCAGGTGGATCGTGCAGTCACCCTATGAGGGGGTGAATTAGCAATGACCAACTTTTATAAATTATATTCAATTTAACGCTTTATAACTTTATTTTGATCAAATATCTATTATTGATTAATATGTATAGATATTTTAAAACAATTTATCACTATTTTAACCTTATGTTATGTAGACAGTGTAGGAAAAATAGAACACATGTGTTTTTACAAGGTTCGACCTCATTGTGAGAACCTACATCCTTTCCATGGAGGCTCTTTTTAGTCCAATAATTCTTACATTAATAATATTATCAACAATTACAAGTGAGGGGTATTTATACTGCATCCTACAATTGAGTTATCTCCTAAAAATATCTTCTTATCTCCTGATAGGAAATTATACTTGAGATAACTTCCATTAAACTCATTCTATCTCATGATAGGAAATATTATACTGACATTCATTAGTTACAAACTTAGCTAATACATCCAATCCAACATAAGATAAAAACATGCAAGCAGCTCACAAAAACTTCATCCAGAAAATCAATGTATGTTAACTCCATCTAGTGTACTCCATATGGTGCGCCTCTACCTTTATCTGGTATAACTCCATATGATGTGCCTTAACTTCCATTTGGTAAGCCTCTGTTTGGTGAACCTCTAAAATATGCACCTCAAAACTTTTCACCTCAACTTTCGTTCGGTATTTCTCTATCTGGTTCTCCTTGAATCAATTACCCTTTGACCAGTATCTCTGTCTAATATAACTCTATTCATTGTACCTATCACCAGTGAAACTCAATCTGATATATCTGATCAAAACCTTGGGTTGGTACACCTCTGATTAGAACATCTGTCATGTGCCTCTTCTTCAACCAATTATTTCCTTGGTTGGAACCTCACACTACACTGAAATTTTCAGCACTTCTCTTAACTTGCACATATGAATAGTGTTACTCAATTTTCTACCATTACTATACTTGAAACCCATTTTATAAGTGTGCTATAAGGAAAAATGGAGGGAACTTAAATATGATTTCCCAATCAACTCAAAATCCAATTTTGAACTACATAGTGATTTCAACTTCATTGGGTGCTTCTCAACTCTTCTATAGTATTCTTGAATCTTCTTTAAGACTTCAACATCTACAACCTTCTTCCAATATCCCTAACCCCAGTGTTAAGGAACTTCTTCAAACTTCCTTATCTCATCTAGATGAAATACTTTGAAAGATCATCTCAGCATCATCGTGTATAAGGACTTTGAAAAGTCTTGTAAATCTCCTCAGTACTTCATCCAGCATATGTTTTTCTGATGAATTCATTAAGAAAATTTCATCCAGTGTACTATTTATATGTTTGTTTCTTATGATATTTTTATGCCTGGTGATTCACCTCTCCATGATATTCTTCAACCGATTTCTTCGGTCCATTAAAATCAGTATAAATTCGACTGGTGCTCTATATAAGATCCCCCTATCTGATGGACTCATGTTTGTTCATATATCTTGATCTATTTGGAATGTCAAAATCTCTCTGTGTGATCATCATACCTCATCTCAAAACTACATATAGGACTTGGTTAACCAAACATATTCTATTTTATCTTCACAACATAATATATACAATGACATTTCATTTCTCTATTTGATTTTTGTTCATCTGATGGATCTTAGACCAATCATCCTGATCATAAAAACTCATCCTGATGTCTTCTTTGATAAATTCCTTCTTTGATTGATTCAATTTCTAGTACACTAATCAGTAAAACTTTGTGAATTGTCCAACCGATGGAACTCAAGTTCCATCTTAGTCATCATACATATTTCTTTACTATGAGGGACTTCATATTTCTCTAGCTGATGAAATTGAAAATCTCCATCTGATGTCATCAAGAAACTCCATCTAATCACTACACCTATTTGTTTGATGATCTTCATAAGGATCTATATGAACTTTCCTTTTATTGGAGGGACAAAAATTTTATCATTAAAACATGTCATGATGGATCTTATTCTGATGAACTCGATCTGGTGGCCTCTAAATAGAAATGTGATCCTTGACTTCATAGCTTCAAACTTTATACAGGTTGTGAAAAAACCTTCATCTTCTAGATAAATTCATACAACCTGTTTGTCTGAAAAATTCATAGACTTCTCATACAGTTATTTTCTTGGATTTCCTCCATTTTGATAGCTTTGATAATCTATACACCATACCTTTATATAGGTTGTGTAAATCATAGATGGCCTCTACATAGCTATAGGAATCTATCAATACCTTTATGCAGTGCCTATAATACCTTTTCTTAGATAATAAAAAGAAAGATTTGACTTTTCATAGCCTTCAAAACCCTATCATTACATACTTATCCCCATTTGATCTTGTTTTTACATAGGGTATGTCTGTCTAATAATATGCACAACTTCGTATAGCCTGCAACTCAAAATTTCTCCAAAAACCCACTTCTAATTCTTTGTACAACTTCATACAAACTATGCACTCTATAATGCATACTTCTTACAACTCTTTATCTATAACATCATTCATGTTCCATCCAATAATCATTGTACAGCTTCAAACTTGGACATCTAAAGCATCTTCGTCTGATCACATCTATCTGGTGATATGTGTTTGATGTTGTTGATCCATTAGTCCAATAACTTTGATCTCCCCCTTTGAAATTAAGCTTCAGTCGTGAATATCTTCATGATTTTAGAAACTTGATGAACGACATAGCATCATCTAAATTCATAAGAAAGTTTCAAAACATGGTTAAGGAAACATCCTTAACCTCCATCGACACTTAAATGGAAACTTTCTTAATGACCATAAGGAAAGTTTCCTCATCTTCTCCAGTAACTCACAAATTCCATTGTTATACTTTCAATGGTTTTACCTTCAGGCTAACTTCCTTCAGCATACTTATTCTATCTTCTTCACCATTGGTACTTACTTATTTATCTATAAATATCAAGGATAGTTTTCATTGTCACTATCCTACAAATTTTCCTTAGAAACCTTTACCTAAGGAACCATTGCCTTTGACTTACTCATTGGATTTATAACAAACTATTAACAACATATACAATATATCAACATCATCATATGATAGTAAATTCAATCTCCCCCATTATATTTTTTGTTAATACCAAGTTATTTTTAAATTCAAGGAGATATTTCTCCCCTTATTGACAATTAATTCAAAGTCTCCCTCTTTTTTAAGAGCTTTAAGTAAGGGAACACTTTTCTCTCCCCCTTAATGATCTAGATCTAAATCCCCCTTTTGTGGCATCTTGGGGTGATGGAATGTTGTTACCCCCTCCCGCGAAAGATAGTGCAATGATGGGAGAGAGATAATGACCTATAAGTCCTCTAGTAGGCCTTGGGTTGGCGACTAGCACCAAGGGTATAAAAATCTCATTAAATGGGAGGCATTACCCTCTATAATAATATATGATTGGGAGATAAGATGAATCATTCCCAAGAAACTCCATGGCATGATATAAAAAGAAATCAAAACCATCCCACACTGCATGTATAAATAAAATAGGAATAGATAAAATAATCCAAAAGTAAATACCTAAAAGCAAAGCTAAAGCAGTGACACAACAACTATCCAAAAAGGTCTAAGTTGGTACTGTCTAGCATGGTCCACATAATCCTCTTGGAAACCTGGAAATCAGTTTATATACATAGGGTGGGCATACAAGTATACTCAATAGGAAAATCAAAGTATCTTGTGTACATGTGAAAGAATCATATTAATGCACCCATGAGAAAACAGCAGAACCACCAGCACCAAAATAGGTCAATTATCCATCCCAGCCTCACTAAGACATGCTCACCAAATAACACAAGCTATGTATAATAATATAATAAGAATCATATTGATAAAGGTTACCCCACACTGGTTTCCCATTTATTTTCTGCTCCACACCCCAGCGTTGTACATCCTGGCATACCCATCTCCTCTGATTAACATATACCACCACCCCACAGCATGGTCACATCACATCACACCCGCAGACACCTAGGCCACTGCCCCACAGCACAGCCACATCTCATCTCACCCGAAGACTCCTGGACCATCACAACACAACCACTGTCATAACCAGAGTAGTAGGGTATCATGAACATGATAGACATAAACCTTGTTCCCTCCTCCTAACATACACGACCCCCACCATAAGTCACCCCAAAATCACAGCCAAACAAACCATCATATTATCTCCCCGAAATCATAGCCAGACAACCATCACCTTCCCACCCTAAAAGCATGATCAAACAAACCACACATCACCCCACACCGCATCGCATCCACACATCACCGCACCACAGCATAGCCACACATCACAACACATCAAAGACCATTTTACAAATTTAACAAAGGGGATTATATCACATTTCACATTATTTTAAGGGTATTATCACACAATACATAAATCTAAGGGCAACCATTTCATTATCCAAATATAATCAGTTATCCAATTACCATTTTTTGGGGTGATATCACAACAACATACAATAAGGTTTACATATCACAATAACTTCAATGCAATAAAAGGCTCCTAATGGCCATGATTTTCATTAGGTGATTCATCCCATACAAACACAACATCACAATAATATCAAAGTTGTAAAATCATGAGAATCATTCCCCTTACCTATAAATTTTCAATTAACCGATTAATTTATCTTGATTAGGATAGCACAAACCATCTCTCATAGATAAAAAATAGTAAAACCCTCCTATATGATACACAAATGTAAGGAACAAGGGATTCTCTACCTCAAAGAAGATTTTCCAACTCATCGTGCACTTTAGGGTGAAGAAGAAATGACCACAAACCACAATTGCATGAAAACCCCATGGATAAACCTACATCGCACCAAGGGTTATCAAAAACATAGCCCAACTCACAACCCAAACCAAAATCACACCACCGCAGCAGATCATCAGGAGAATAATAGAACAAAAACAACCATGAAGAAGAGAAGGTCTTACAACTGATCTCCAATAAGCATCTTTTGGAACTAACGGATTGAAGGAGGAAGGGGGGCTGAAAATACTCTGAGAGACTCCTAGGGTTTTCCAAAAAAAGAGAGAAAAGATGTTCATTATAATGAAAATAAATCAACTAAAAGGGTTATAAAATAACATGGATCCCACCAATTTCACATCGTGTATTCCATTCACAATTTGAAATCCATGGGTTTCCCAAAAAATCTAACTTCCGCCAAAATTCACATCACCGCATCCTTTATTTAATTAAACATCATGAATTAATTTCATGATGTGAATCAGTATCATGAGTCCCCCCCAGCCACATACAAGTCATGAAAATGGCCTACTACACAAGCCATGAACCACTAATTCACGTCGTGTGCCCATTTCTCAATGTGAATTTCCCATTGCAACTATGTTTCACCTCCAACCACCACAGAACCTCCTCAAGCCTCCTCTGAAACACCTCCAACACCCCAAACTAACAATGTAATAGGTTGAGAAGGCATAAATCATTACATCATATACCTATCAGATGATTATCACCCTCAGGAAACCAAAACCAAGCCCATAGGGGAAGAGGTCCAAACAACCACCCTATGTGGTACCTCTCATGGATCTCGTTATTCCTTAATGTTTCCACCATCTAAAAATGCTAACCTAAACACCCACAAAACACACTACATGGCCCCAAACCACCTCCCTTCACACAACCACGTTGTTACACAACCATTACACAACCATCTCAACCTCCATGCAACCCAACCCAACAATCACTACAACCAAAAAACTGCACCGCCCCAAACACATGAATCAGGGAATTTCATCCTCTATGTCAAGATACTATCTATTATGGGCAGCACTGACTCACCCACATGGGTTTAATTACATCATATTTAATTCATCTTGATTAGGAATCAGGTCCTCTCCTTTCCATATGTCAAAACTTTATCACGCATCATACATAAAGAAAATAGAAAAACTCATAATACAATAAGATCCAAACATCACATCATAATAAAAACATAGCAATGAAAACTCAAAAAAGCTCCATCTATTGGGAACACAACTGTGTCTCTTTCTCCCAAGTACTATCCTCTAAGCCACCATGCCTCCACAACACACAAACCAAGGGAATGGTTCATCCACGTAGTGCCTTCTTTTGGAAATCCTGGATCTCTACTGGCTACTCCATGAACATTTCATCATCTTCGATAACCAACTCTCCCTATTCAATGACATGGGAGTCATAGTGATGATACCAATGAAGCTAAGAGACTTGGAAGACATCGTGGATCCTCTCCAGCCACGATGGCAATGTCAACTAATATTCCACCTCGCTAACTCACCCCATCACCTCAAAGGTCCCAACAAACCTAGGATAAAGATTACTCTCCCTGGCAAAACTATACTACCCACATTGAGGGGATACCTTCAAGAACACGTGGTCCCCAACCTCAAACTCCATGGGCCTCCTCCTACGATCGACATAAGACTTCTTCTGTTCATGTACTGCTTCCATCCTCTCACAAACAAGTTGAAACTTCTCTGTCTTTCTCTACACCACATCAAGACTAAGAATTGTTGTCTCCCCAACCTCCATCCAACATAATGGAAAATGAAATAGCCTCCCATAAAATGCCTTAAACGAGGCCATGTTGATGGATGAGTGATATTTATTATTATAATAAAACTCAACCGATGGAAATTATCATTCCCATGATCCTCTAAAGTCCAAGATTCATGTCCATAACATATCCACCAACATTTTAATGGTCTGCTCTGTCTACCCATTTGTTTAAGGGTGGAAAGTAGTGTTAAGGCATAACTAAGTACCAAAATCATGTTGTAATACCCTATAGACTCATGAGGTAAAACTTGTTTCTTGATCCAAGATAATAGATCTCAAAAATCCATGAAACTACACCACCTCATCCACATATCTCTTAGCCAAAGCATCCACTGCACCCGACTCCTTGATCACTAAGAAGTGGACCAATTTCGTCAACTGGTCTATGATCACCCATATAGCATCATAACCTCCCTGAGCTTGGGGTAACCCTACGATGAAATCCATCGATATTTTATCTCATTTCCCCTTAGGAACATCCAAATGCTGCAATAGATCATTAGGAACATGATTCTTGTCCTTTACCTGATGGAAAACCAAACACCCCACCATGAACTCTGCCACCGCCCATTCCATCCTAGGCCAAAAAAACTGCATCGTCAAGCCACATTACATTTTGGAAATTTCAAGGTGTACCGCTAAAGGTGATCTATAAAACACGCGAAGGACTCCCTCGCACATCACAATCGAAATAAGCAACCTCCCACAAAACAAAATTTTATTCCAGCCATCATCTGACCATCCCTCCCGAGCATCACCATGGACAACATGATCGCACATCACATATTCCTCTGAGTCTCCCCACTGAGACTCCTACACCGACTACATCATAGAATACTTCACTTTAATTTGAAACAAACAGCCACTACCATCATCCACCCTTGCATATAAGTGAAAGGATTCCAACTCCTTCATCTCTCTCCAAATATCCCTAGACTCCTGAAAAACATCCTTCTACAACTTCCTACTCAAAGAATCAGCCACAACATTCCCCTTTCCTAAGGTGTAGGATATCTAAAAATCATAATCATAAATAAACTCCATCCACCTCCACTATCAAAGATTCAGATCACGCTAAGAAAAGACATACCTTAATATATTTTGATCCATGAAGACCAAAAGGTGATCCCTAATGAGGTGATATCACCAAAACTTATGTGAAAACACAACCACTGTTGGCTCTAGATCATGGATGGCATAGTTTTTCTCATGGGGACATAACTTCCTATACCTATAAGAGATCATTTCCTTCTTCTACATCAACATGCATCCCAATCCATATGGAAAGTGTCACAAAACACCTCAAACAACACACCCTCTTAGGAAATTGAAGTGTTGGAGTACTAACTAACTTTCCTTTGAGGTAACTGAATGCTGCTTAGCACCGATCAGTCCACACAAAATCTCGTTCCTTCCTATTCAACACTATCAATAGGGCTATAACTTGAGAGAAACCAGGCACAAACCTATGATAATATCCAACAATAATAAGAAAACTATGAACCTATGCCACATTCTTGGGTGTTTCCCAAGAAATAGTTGCCTCAACCTTTGACGGGCCTACTACCACACCTTGTTGAGACACCACATGCCTAGTAAATCCACCTCTTGTGGACAAAACTTATACTTGGACAACTTTCCATAGAGATGGTGGCATCAAATAACCTGTAAGATATCTCAAAGATGATCGGAATACTCCTCCTTTGAATTTGAGTAGATCAAGATATCATTGATGAATACGATGAAAATTTGGTCTAGGAACTCATAGAACACGGAGTTCATAATCCCCATTAACACAGCTGGTATGTTTGTAACACCAAACAACATGATTACAAACAGGAAGTTCCCATACCTACATATGAAGTTAGTCTTTGGGATATCTCCCTCCTTCACCCTAAACTGGTGATATCTAGACCAAAAATTGATCTTATAAAACTAACTCTCCCCTCTCAGTTGGTAGAAAATATCATCTATCCTTGGAAGAGGGGAATAGTTCTTGACCATCGCCTAATCCAACCTCCATTAGTCTATACACAACCTCATAATACAATCTACCTTCTTGACGAAAAACACTAGAGCACCCCACGATGACAAACTAGGTCAGATGAAACCCCTATGAAGCAGATCATCTACCCACAGACTCAACTCATGCAACACTATAGGTGTTATTTGATAGGGGGAATCAAAATCAGAGACATGCTCGGCTACAAGTCTATCCCAAACTCAATGTTGTGTCGAGGAGGTAGTGTCATAACCTCCTCTTGGAAAAAATCCATGAACTCCTCCATAACCCTGGGAATACCCCCAACCTGAGCTTCTACTAACAGCTCTGCCATCAAAGAAAGAAATGGATCTACACACCAACTTCCCACCTAACAACCCTGATCACCAACAAAAACCACACATTAGTCATCCACATCCGAGAACAAGACTCCTCTAGAAGCAGTCAATAACATCACATAAGGAATACAATGAATCGATGTCTAGGATGACATCTTATAGATGCATCTATAGCAAGAAAATATCCCCAAGGAACTGATGTGGACCCATTATCATTCTACACCCCCAGCACACATCAAGTAAGATGGTTTAGCCCCCGACTAGCGTAGTCAACACCAAGGGAATGGGAAGCCTCTCTAAATATAGTCTTAGAGCATGGACTAGAGTGGGTGCAACAAAGGAGTGAAAAGATCTTGAATCAAATAAGGCACAAACAAGGGTAGATGAAAAACTGAGCGTACCTCGAATGATCTATGAACCCTCTAGTGTTGCTGCCTTTATTGCATCCAAAAGACCACGCCCAACCCCTCTACCTCTCTATTGATGACCACCTCCTTAGTCATGCTTAGGTCAAGGTCCCTATACATGAGGAACATCCTAAGTTTGGCATCTACCCACTCTATCTCCCCCTTAGTGGAGAATAATCTTGTTTCCCCTGCTGCTAAAATGGTCTCACTAGAAACTATTATTAAGGATGGCATTGAACCTATATGCCTCCACCAAACTAAGCTCAAAGAACCACTGAAAACTGATTTTGGTGATGGCCACGAACCCCACAGAAAAAACACATTGGCCTAATATCTCTAGGAAAATAATGGAAACCACTATCCCTAGAAGGTCGGAAGGGAAGTTGTTGAGGTCGACTCCCCACTGGTCGAAACATAAAATTTCATGGTGCTTGAGACCCACCAATAACAAATCTAATCCTCATGGAACCCTAATGATACCCCTCTCATGGTAAACCTCATCATGATTGCATCTTCTCGATCACCTCCATCTTCTTATGAACCTCCAGATATGTTGGAAACTTAAAAGAAGTAACTACATACTAGATAGAAGGACGAATTGCCTCCTCAAGACATCTCACACGAGACTCCTCATTTGGAAAAAGATATGGGGTAAAATGTAAAAGGTATTTAAACTTGATTCCCAACTCCCACACTAACATACTCCCCTACTAAAGAGAAATAATATCATGCCTCTTCACTGCCTTCACAGTAAACGAAAGGAACTCTACCCAAAACTCTTTCTTAAAGTCAACCCATGAAACATTTATCTCCTTTTTCTCACCTAGATATAGCATAAACCACTAATGTGTAGCCTCCCACATCTGACTAACTACCAAAGGGACTCATTACTCCATCGGGACCCAGATCAAACTGAAAGTGATCTCAATATCTTCTAACCATCTCTTTGTCTCCACATTTGAAACACTACCCTCATACTTCCCCAAAGACTACCGCTAAAAAGCACACAACATCCTTAGCCAAGCCCCATCTGTATCTATTGGATCAACCCTATAGTGATCAACTAGACCATCTTGATGAAACTCTACCTACTAAACCACATGTGGATGACGTCTAAGAGCTATAGCTGAAAATAAAACAAGAATTTTCTAAGCCCAATAGTATGAAATTTTATTTAGATTCATTTTAATTCACTTTATTCATTTTAACCTTCCCAAAACAACCCAACTAAAATAGGAACAAAAGTCTTCATGATGTATGTACCTCTCCTAGGTCTATACCCTTTAAATAGTTCCACCTAAATTGGTCATTAAATAAGCTCAAAGTCTGTACACTGGATCACAGGGGGTAAAATCCTATGTCTTAATCGGTCTCCCTGGCCTATGTCATGCACCAAGGTCAATTGGTACTATTTTCATACCAACCCATGCAATCCTCATAGTGCCAAACTCAAAACTTCATCCTATATCTCAACCATATCCTATGATACCACTCTGTCATGACCCCCTCTCACCAAAGATGTCGCACTAAGGGGAGAGAGATAATGAACCCCTGAGTCCCGCCTCCAGTAGGCATTGAGTTGGTGACTGGCACCGATGGTATAAAAATCTCAAGAAATGGGAGGCATTACCCTCTATAATAATATAGAATTGGGAGAAAATATGAATCATCTACAAGTAACTCCATGGAATAATATAAAAAGAAATCAAAAGTCATCCCACAATGCATCTATAAATAAAAAAGGTACATATAAAAGTCTCTAAAAGTAAATACCCAAAATAAAATCTAAAGCAGAGACGTAGAAACTATCCAAAAAAGCTATAAGATAGTATTGTCCAGCACGGTCCACGTAATCCTCTTGAAAACATGAAAATCAGTTTATATACATAGGGTGAGCATACAAGTATACTCAGTAAGAAAACCAAAGTCTTTCATGCACACGTAAAAGAAGCATAATAATGCACCCATGAGAAAATAGCAGAACCAACAGTACCTAAACAGGTCAACTATCCATCCCAACCTCACAAAGGCGTTCTCATCAAACAACGCAAGCCAAGTCTAATAACATAATAAGAAGTATATCGATAAAGGGTACCCTGCACCACTTTCCCATTGATTTTTCACTCTCACACCCCAACTTCATGCATCTCGGCACTCTCATATCTTCCAAATAACATATATCACCATCCCACAACATGGTCACATCACATCACGCTCGCAGACACTTAGGTCATTTCCCCACAGTACGGTCACATCTCATCTCACTCAAAGACACCTAGGTCATCACAACACAACCACTTCCATAACCATAGTAGTAGGGTATCATGAACATGAAGGACATCAACCTCATGCCATCCTCCTACCATGCATGATTTCCACTATAAGTCGCCCCAAAAGCACGACCAAACAAAGCACCATCCTGCCACCCCAAAAGAATGACCAAACAACCATCACCATGCCGCCCCAAAAGTACGTCCAAACAAACCACACACCACACCACACCGCATAACAACCACACATCTCCACCCCACAACACAACCACACATCAAAGACCATTTTACAAATTTAACAAAGGGACTTATATCAAATTTCATTTTATTTTAGGGGCATTATCACACAATCCATAAATCCAAGAACAACCATTTCATTAGCCAAATATAAGTGGTTAGCCAATTTCCATTTTTTGGGGTGATATCAGTATAATATGAAACAAGGTTTCCATATCACAATAACTATAGTGTAAGTAAAGGCTCCCAACAGCCATGATTTTCAACAGGGCATTCAGCCCATACAAACACAACATCACAATAATATCAAAGATGTAAAAGCATGTGAATCATTCCCCTTTCCCATCAATTTTCAATTAAACGATTAATTTATCTTGATTAGGTCAGCGCAAACCATATCCCATAGATAAACAAGAATAAACCCCCTCCTTTATGTTACATGAAAGTGAAAAACGAGGGATTTCCTACCACAAAGAATCTTTGCCAACTCACTATGCACCGCAGGGTGAAAAAGAAACGTCTTCAAACCACAACCGCATGAAAAACCCATTGATCAACCTACACCACATTAAGGATTGTCAAAAACACATCCCAACTCACAACCCAAACCAAAACCATTCCACTACAACAGATACTTGAGAGAAGGATGGATAAAAAACAACCAAGAATAAGAGAAGGTCTTACCACCGATCACCAATAGGCATCCACTAGAACCAATGGATTGAAGCAGGAGGAAGGGGATGAAAATCCTACAAGAGCCACCTAGAATTCACCCAAAATGAGAGATAAAATAGGTGTGGCTGAATGAAAATAAATCAGCTGAAAGGACTATAAAATAACTTGGATCCCATCGGTTTCACATCTTGTATTCCATTCACGACGTGAAATCCATGGGTTTCCCAAAAAAATCCAAATTCCGTTGAAATTCACGTCACCTCAACCTTTATTCAATTACATGTCATGAATTACTTTCACAACATGAATATATTTCACAGTCCCCCCCCCCCCAACCACATACAAGTCGTGAAACTGGCCAGCTACACGAGTTGTGAACCACCAATTCACGTTGTGTTCCCCTTTCATGATGTGAATTTCCCACTGCAGCTCTATTGTACCTCCAACCACCATAGAACCTCCGCAATCCTCCTCTAAAACACATCCAACACCCAAAACCAAAAAAGTAACAGAACAAGAAGGCACAGTCTGTTATAGGGATGAACTTTCTTTACACCTTTTCTCCTTCCCTACCAAGTATAAACTATGAACTTCTTGAGAGAAGAAAAAATATCACTTTTCATAAAGCAATAGGCCTAAAATCAACCAACTTTAAGTTTATGTGATCCATGATCAGTGTAGAAAATAAGAGTGAGTCTTCCATGAAGTTTTTATAAGTGATGCCAAGTTTTCAAAAATTTCTTTTAGGGAAACATTTGTCTAATTTTCATCCAACTTACTTTCCTACATCCATATTAACTTACATATCAAAAATGTTATAGAAAGAACATGATCAGGTTTTCTCTCCCTTTTCATGATAATACATGCTTTGCCATCAACAAAACATCCCCCCTCTTTTTCATGTGTACCTCGATTTTTCTGAAATGAAAGTGGGAGTATAGAAAAATTTCCTCAAGGATGACAATAGATTTCAATATTTTGTATTTTTAGTATTCGATGTTAGAACACCTCGGTTGATTGGAATCACTTTCTACAACACCATATAAATATTCTAGAAAACCTAGCTTCATTTTTTTTACTTCAGGACTCCCCCTAAACATCAACACCTTCAACCCCCTTTCACATTGTAAGCTCATTGAAACAAATGAGGGAATAAGGTGAATCGTTCTTATCTTCCTTAGAAAGTGAAATGGGGATAAGAAAGTTTTACCAACCTAGAAACTATATTTTCTGAAGGTTTCTTCATACCTTAACCCTTTTTTTTTCAAGTAGTAATCTTCTTGGGTGGCATTTTCTTCTCCTCGTTTTTCTTTTCAACATTGTGTGGTGGAGTCTTCTTAACTTCAGCTAGCAAGGAACATGAATTTTTCTTATTTTCTTCTGCTTTCAACCACATTGTTACCTCCAACTATTTAGTCTATATAACCTTGCAAACCTTCAGAATATATTCAACATTCTTCTTGTGATCAACTTTCCTTACAACGCCAGTTTTTCCTTCCAAAGATTTTCCATTCTTATTTACAAACTTCTCCTATCCTGGTAACATTTTCATGCAATTTTCAAGAGTGTGTCCAGAAAACTTTCATCTACCACACATATTATTATTTTTTGGTAAGTTACTCTTCTTATGTAACTTCTTGTGCACTTCTACTTCTTTATTATAGTTGTCTTCCACCATTCCAGTCTTCTTATTTCATTCTTGGATTGTTTGACTTTGTTTCTTAAAATTCCTTTTGTTATCTTGAACATTCATGGAAAGTTTACAACTATCCATAAAGTGTACTTTTCTTTTATACAAGTAACATATTTTCTTGGGCATGACATCTTTCTAAACTTTCTTCTTAGGTGTATGATTCTTCTTTACTTTTTTTTCTTACACCCCAAGGTAGATTTACAATCTATCTTCCTTGCATTTTCTTTCAACTTTTTTGACATCTTTACGTTAGTAACACCTGTGTTGTTCTTGGTAGAAGTAAACTAGCACTTTTCTTCATCATGACCATTTCTTCCACAACTCTCACAAATTTTTTTAAGATATCCATATCTATTGGATGTCAGTAGATCTTTCTTCTTTTGTGAGGGTTGGGTAAACTTACTGAATTTCCTTTTCCTTTCACTTTTCTCCCTATTAATGTTGTCTTACTCTGTTCTTCATACATTGGAAAATTGTGCCCACAATCGATAGCCTTATGTTTGAACTTTCCACAGCACTAACAGTACACAATGAACCTAGGTTTCTTTCATTGTGTTACATTTTGGGTGGTGGAAACTTTATTCTTCGGGAAATGTCTGGGGGATCTCTTTCCCTTTTCTTTTTTATCTTCCACCTTCTTAAAAGAGGTGGGTTTCACAACATTCTTCAACCATTTTTGTTCTGAATTTTAACATGCACTAAGATTTTGGAAGTTATTGCAAACAGATTCATCAGAATATAGGGTTACCTTTTTCTTCATCTTATCAGAAGATGATTCTTTCGATGTTTTCACATTCTTCCTACAGTTGGATAGAGTCTTTCCTGAAGTAAGGATTTCCTTAGAAACTTTGGCAAAGATTCTTATCTCATAATTATGTGAAGATTCGATTTGAGTAGCTTCTATGTTTCTCAATCTCACCGCTTTCTCAAGAAACTTTATATTTAAAGTGTTCTTCTAATTTTTGAAACTCCTCACTTATCTTCACAAATAACTTCTAAATTTTGTATCTTTTCTTCATGAAACTTACTCACCTCTTTCAATAAATGATGAATTTCTATTACATGATTTTCCTTGATCTCCAGTTGAGAATTCTCAACCAAAACAATTGACTTGTGAGTATCTTATAGTGCATAAAGATTTTCTTTGACAAATTTTGTCAACACATCTTCTTCACACAAACTCCTTAGCAAAGCTTCTTCTATAAGAGAGAACTTTTATTCATAAGCTATTTCTGATTCATCCTTAAGATTATTGATCTTAGTGTGGGTATCACACATGTGTTTTTTCTGAAGTTTTTCTTCATGCATTCTCCTCTCCTCCTGTAGTGATTTATCAAGATCTTTAATTCTTCTAGCTTTATCAACTAACTGAGAGTTCTTGGCTCGAACAGTAGATTCAAACACATGGCATCTTTCCTTAAAAACATCATTCTCAAAAAAAACATCTATACAATATTTCCTCTACAAGGTTGAATGTTTCTTAAGAACATAACATAGTTTCTTCCTTGCCTTCAACAAGTTTAGTAAGAGATATACATTATCGGATCTTCTTTCCTAGTGTTTTCTCTATGTCGTAGAGATCTGATTTTAGCTGTGAGATTTCCTCATGTTGTCCCATGATACGTGAAAATATATATGTAGTAACTTCAACAAGAACATTTTTCATGTAAACTCTGATTTCAAAATAGAAATCTTCTTCAATTTCTACTGAGTCATAGCTTGAGCAAGATTCTTTTGGAGGAACAATTTTTTCAGATTCAAAATAATTCTTACCAGACGCCATAACTTTAGGTGGTGGTGGATCCACTTTCTATTGGTTTTGAGAGACAAACATCTGCCACTTCTATGCTTCTTTCTTCTTCAAGTTTTTCAAGGTTTTGGTTGAAACCTCCATGTTTCTACAATCAAAAATAACTTTTGTATTCTTCATCTCAGGATAAACTTTCTTAACTTTTGAAGAAAATTTGTCTTCAACTTCCAAAAATATGCACTTCATATAAAACAGTTAAATACAATTGGGAACAAAACTTGTAAATCCAAATAGAGGGAACCTATGCTCTGATACCAATTGAGATTCTCAGGTGGATCGTGAAGTCACCATGAGAGGGGGTGATTCAGTGGTGACCAAATTTTACCAATTATATTCAACTTAAAATCTTTCTAACTTTAAGTTGATCAAACCTCTATTATCGGTTAATATGTATGGGTCATTAGAAACTTTGCCTCACTATTTACCCATATGTTATGCAGATGATATAAGGAAAACAACACACGAGTATTTTTACATGGTTCGACCTCAGTGTGAGAACCTACATCCTTGTCAGGATGACTCTTGATGGCCCATGGATTCTTCCACTAATAATATTTATAATATTTCCATTAATTACAAGTGAGAGGTATTTATACTACATCCCACAATTGAGTTGTCTCCCGAAAAGATCTTCCTATCTCCTAATGAG
This sequence comes from Viscum album, assembly GCA_963277665.1. Lineage (NCBI taxonomy): Eukaryota > Viridiplantae > Streptophyta > Magnoliopsida > Santalales > Viscaceae > Viscum > Viscum album. The sequence goes on from OY728127.1 coordinate 1,665,595,901, forward strand.
AAATTATACTTGAGACAACTCTCATTAGAATCCTTATATCTCGTGATAGGAAAGATTATACTGACTCTCATCAGTTACGAACTCTACTTATGCATCCGAGCTAGTATAAGATAAAAACATGTAAGCAACTCATGAAAACTTTATCTGAAAAATTTCTGTCTATTAACTCTGTCAGGTGTGCCTCTGCCTTCGTCTGGTATAACTCCAATCGATGCACCTCACCTTCCATCTGGTAAGCCTCCGTCTGGTGCACCTTTAAACTTTGCACCTCAAAACTCTACACCTCAACTTCCATCGGGTATTGCTCCGTCTGGTGCGCCTTGAATCAATTCCCCTTTGATCGGTATCTTTGTCCGATAGAACTCTGTTTATTGTGCCTGTGACTAGTAAACCTCCATCTAATATCTCTAATCAAAACCTCTGGTTGGTACACCTCTGATCAAAACCTTTGTTCGGTGCCTCTTCTTTAACCAAGTATTTCCTTGGTTGGAACCTCACACTACTCTGAAATCTTCAGCACTTCACTTTACTCACACATATGAATAGTATTACTCAATTTTCTACTCATTTGTACTTGCACCCCCTTTTTATTGATGCGCTACAAGGGAAAATGATAGAAAGTCAAATATATTTTCCTGGTCAACTCAAATTCCAATTTTGAACTTCCCTATAGTCTCAACTTTGTTGGACACTTATCAACTCTTATGTAATATTCTTGAAGCTTCGTGAAAACTTCATCATCTGCAACCTTCTTCGAACTTCCTTAACCTCTGTGTCAAGGAACTTCTTCAAACTTCCTTATCTCAACTAAATAACATACTTTGAAAGATCAACTCAACATCGTCATGTTTATGGACTTTACAAAGTCTTGTAAATCTCCTCAGTACTCTGTCCAACATATGTTTATCCAATGTTTTCATTAAGAACATTATGTCTGGTATACTGTTTATGATATTTCTATGTTCGATGATTCACCTCTCTGTGATCTGCCCATTGAACTCAGCATAACTTCAACCACTGCGCTTTATAAGCTTCCACAATCCAATGGACTCACATTTGTTCGTTTGGCTTGATCTATTCGGAATGCCAGCATCCCTCCATCTGGTCATCCTACCTCAACTCAAAACATCATACGGGACTTGGTTCACAAAACTCGGTTTGGTTCATCTTCACAGCATTGTATGTCCAATGACATCACATTGCTCTATCCGATGTTCATTTGTCTGATAGATCTTCAACTGATCATCCTGGTCTGCAAAACTCATCCTGATGTCTTCTTTGATAAACACCTCCTTCGACCAATTCACCTTCTATTGTACTGGTCGATAGGACATTGTGAATTGTCAAACCGATAGAACTCAAGTTTCATCTCAATCTTCATATGTCTTTCTTTGCTAGGAGCGCCTTCATATTTCTCCAGCCGATGACATTGAAAATCTTCATCCGATGTCATCGTGAAACTCTATTTGATCATTGTACCTATCCATCTGATGATCTTTGTAAGGATATGTACAAACTTACCTTTTGTTAGAAGGACAACATTTCTATCATCAAAACTTGGTCCAATGGATCTTTGTCCGATGGAATCAATTTGGTAGCCTCCAAACATCAACACACTCCTTGACTTCATAACTTCAAACTTTTATGGGTTATAACAAAACCTTCATTTGCTTGACAACTTCATACAACATGTGTGTCTGACAGCTTCATAGACTTCTCGTATAGTGCTTTGCTCAGATTTCCTCTGACTGGTAGCTTTGTTAAGTTATCTATCATACCTTTACGTATGTCTTGTAAATCATAGATGTCCTTTATGTAGTTGTAGGAATATGTTACCACCTTTACGCAACGCCTATGATACCTTTACATAGGCAATACAAAGCAAAAGTTACATTTATGTAGTCTTCACAACATTATCCTTACATACCCCCCCCCCACCCACCCACCCACATTCTTTTTTTAACATAGGGTATGTTCGTTCGATAATATGCACAACTTTGTACAGCTTGCAACTCAAGCTTTCTCCGAAAACCCATATTCTCATTCTTTGTACAACTTCATACAAACTCTACACTTTGCAATGCAGGCTTCTTATAACTCTTCATCAAGGAATGTTTCATCAACTTCTCTAGCAATTTCATCAGAGCTTCTCTAGCAACTCACAAACTTCACTATTGTACTTCTGATGGTTTAACCTTCGAGCTAACTTCCTTCAGTAGACTTCTTCAATCTTCTTCTCTATTTGTACTTCTTTATCTCCAAATATCAAGGATAGTTGTCAGCAACACTATCCTACAAACTTTCCTTATGAACTTTTAACTAAGGAACCTTTAGTTGTAGCTTTGTCATTGACTTTATAACAAACAATTGACAACATATAAAATATATCAACATCATCATCCGATATAAACTTCAGATTTGAACATATTTGAGAGAAAATTAGAATGGTTCCAAAAGATGACTAAGACTAGATTAAGATAATTTGAACATATTAAAAGAAGACCAATGGATGTGTCTATTAATTGACTAAGTTTAATGACTAATTCAATTATTAAAAGAGGTATATGCAGACCTAAACGGACTGGTGTATTGGTCTTCCCCTCCACAAATTTCCATAAGTTTATTTGGATTTTCCCCGGACAGATAGAAGCCCCCCCCCCCCCAACGGTTTTCATCGGTTTAAACCCAAAACGGTCCAATAACGGTTAATAGATTTTCCGGGTGGACCAACCAGTTCGGTCCGGTTGCGAGGCCCTAATCATTTTTCAATATATGCTCATCATACTTTCTCCTTTGTTATCTTCGTTTATTCTGGCTTTTCTGGCTTTGGAAAAGAGACTATTTAATTATAGTTTAAATATTTGTTCAATATTTAGTAAGTATTAAAATAGTGAGCCATTCCATCAAACATGAAGGCGACCCCATTAGATAATGAAAATGGAATTAAAAAATAAAAGAAAATAAAAGAAAAGCCTTGCAGATATGTCTAATGTTGTCAGAAAGTCCAGTATGAACTTACCGGTAAAATGAAGTTTTTCCAAAAAATAAACTTGTTAATTAATACATACAAAAATAAACCATAACTCAAGAACAAAAAAAACAACTGAACCCAAATTCATTGGTGAAGAATGCAAGTCTCAAACTTCTCCGAGGAAAACTTTTGTGGCAATAAATGAATAATCTTCCAAATTTTTGAGAACCCAAATTCTCAACAAAAGTTTGCTATACATTCTACAGCAGGTTCATCATCAACCCTAACAAAATTCAATAAACTATGGCAAACGCCCTAAAAAAAAAATCAAAATCCCAACTTTGACAAGACCCTTTTAAAAAAGAATCAAAATCCTATTACACTAGAGCTGATGTTAAGCAAGGGCTTCAGTGTGCTTGGAGCAAACTTGCGGGCAAAGAGGAAGCAGAATGATATGTTCTCTGAATTATATGTGCAGGGAGTCCCATTATTGTTCCTCATAGCATGTAAAAAATTTGCAGTGATATTAGAACCACCAAACATTGCTGGGTGTGGACCTCCCAATGACCAATCAACCCAAGTGACACTCCTGTTAGCAATTTGGGATCCATGGAACATGTTCAAGTAAGTGGGAAGGTAATGCTCATCTGGGTAGCAAGCAGGCTTACAGTATTTCCTGAAAAGTGTATAGTACTTGGTATCGGAGACTATAGCAACCGCCAATGCACGCTGAAGTTCAAACCATTGTGATCCTTTGCGCCACTGAAAGAGCTTGATTTCAGGCAGCATGTTTCGACTGTACCGCCCACGCCCATAACGTGACGGATCATCGTATGAATTCACAAAACTGAGAGCAGAATTTACAAGATACTTGTAAGCAGCTGGAAAGTTGCTGAGCGGGATGCAACTCTCGGATAGAAGAACAAATCTCTCATTTGAGAAGTCAAGCAAGGCATTTGCAAGAAGGCGCCTCTCTGCATCGGCTAATGTTACTGTTCCCCATTTCACATTCTGTCATGCAGAAGGGGGGGGGGGGCGTGAAGAAGGGCATTAAAGGCGAAAAATATAAAAGGCATAGAAACAAACAAAAGGGGGAGATTTTTCAGGACAGAGACATAAAAGTCATTGATGATCAGTCATTTCCCCTAAGATTTGCATAAATTGTGGTCGATTCCCTAGTAATTTATTGTGAATAAACATCTGAAAAAGTCAGTCTCAAATGAAAGTGCATTGGGTAAGGTGTGAAGTGCATGCCTTCAAGTACCTTTGGCATTACTTCAATTGATTCTAAACATAAGTTGTTTAGGGTTTTGTAAATATTTTGTATGCTTACACATATTATTCTTTATTGTATGTGCAATCAGTGATCTGTTGCTACTACTAATTAAAGATGCATGACATAAAAAACAGGGAATATATTTATTTGACCATGTTTATTTTTCTTTATAATTTTATACAATGTATTTTTAACGGTTTTTCCCTTTAGCGCCACCTTAATTCACTCGAGCATGGATCATTCTAGTGTTCCTTGCCTAAGGCATTTTAGGGATTTGACACCTTAAGGGCACCTTTTGCCGGTGATTTTACTTGTAAGAGAGGATTTAACACCAATAAGTGAAATCAATATAGATTCAACAATGTGTACATTTCTCTTTTGCAAAAGAATCTGGTTTGATTGATTAAACAATGTTCTAGAATTGCTATGCTCGTTTCCGAACCCTGACCATAAATACACATTGCTAAAATCTTTCATTTGGGAACAGTTGAGAGGATACAATAATCTTAGCACAAGCTCATACCTGACTTGGGATCTGCCGCCCGTAGAAAGCAGAGCTCACAGACACGTTAAGCTTGTAACGAGGAAGAGCATGCACGTATATTGAGTATAGCTTCTCATGACCTTGAAAATACTTCTCCCACAGGAGCAGCATTGGGAGAGGTCCTCTTGTCAAGAACATAAAAGCCACTTTAGGCACCCTAGCGTAAGGGTAATCATCCTTCCTCGGGACCAATGAGGCCCTCCAAAAGAGTTGTTCATCAGACAGATTGTGCATCAAATCAGCTGGATGAAGAAATCTATCCATGTTTAAACAATCCACCTTTTCACACGATTGTATGATGGTACAGTTTCTCTGTGTAGTGGTGTTTATTTGATCTAAAACATGCTCGGTAAAGTAGTGTGTCTCGTGCTGTAAGAGAAAGCTCATATTGATGTGTGAGGCTAGTATCAAACCAATTACCGCACCAGCAACAAAAACAACCAAAACCACAGTGATGTTCAAAAGTCTGAAAGATGAATCCTTGCCCGTGAAACCCAAAATGGCATCAGCATCTTCCTTACCTCCCCTAATTCTCCGCATTGCTTTATCTTTACCACCCCAGAGAATCACTTATATGAGACGCCCTGTTCTATTCAGCACAAGTAATGCATTCAACAAGCTGTTTCCCTTCTGATTTAGACAGATGAATTCGAGCTTGGCCTCAGGGATCGTTCCATCCAAAAAACACAGACACAGCTCACGCCAAGTATTAAACAAATACAAACTTTTCCAAACCTAATCAAGATGATCCATCCGAAATTCACCAAAATCACAACGAAAAACCAGGGCAGAATCCAAATGGAACAAAGTCAAATTTGGATTCCCGGTGATCACAAGCAACAATGAAGAAAACAAAACTGCATCGCCCCGAACTCCAACTTACATCCCACCAGAAGGTACGAATCCCACGGATTTTTCAGAAAAAAAAATTCACAAATCCAGGCAGAGACGTAAAAAGGGGGAGGGATTCGTGTCGAGGATCCCTCCAGTTTACTTGCACAACCCAAGCGGAGACTTGAAGAAACACCCAGGGAATCTCCAACACGCGGGTGATCCGCAACCCAAGCTAGGGTTCCCAGATAAGACGGATCAAACCACAGTCATACGATTCGAAGGATGGCCAGAAGTCCGAAAAGTTGTTTCGCAGTATGAATGAAGGGAAGGGAGCGAGTGGAGGAGAGACAAAGACAGGAAGACCGACCCCTATGTGAAGGCCAGGTGTTACGGTGCGATTGGGAAGGCGGCGGAGGCTGCGCTCCCATGTAAGCGCCGCCGGTTGACAGCGATCGGTCGTCCGGGGCCGTCTTTGTTTTGTTCAGAGCCATCATCCCTCGTCTTTGAATTTTCTTAAAATAAAAAGGTCAATTATTTATCATCAAATCAAGTCAACAATTATATATCCATATTCCTATAAAAATAGCTCATCTATAAAATGCAAAAATAAATCCATTTTCTAAAATTTCAATTTCCCAAAAAATATCATTTGTTATAAAATTCAAAAATTACAGTGTAAAAATAATAGAATAACATATATAGGAAAATATATGAAAAGATGAAAAAGATGTATATTTCAATTTAGAAAGAAGCTTTATTCAATTCACCATTGACCGCAACCGTTGATAGTTACATAGAAGGAGAGTTGATGGTGATATTAATTTACCATCATCTTTTATTATGATAATTAGCATTCAATTTTCAATCATATTTAAAATCGGTGCATTCCAATATCATGTACAAGCTTTTAGAAAACTGTGGTTGACAATGCTCTCGTAAATAGATCTATCACATTGTAACTTGATCTAACATGTTTCACATCAATAACTTTGTTCTTATAAGATTTTGTGTAAAATGGAAGAACTTTAAAAGTTCGTGCTTTGTTCAGTCACTCTTAATGAAACCTTATATGTTGTTATTATTTGAAGATGTGGCAACAAGTGCTTATTTCTTTGATCACCAAGAAATTACAATACCTCTAATTATGAATACATATATACATAATTTGTGACATTGATTTATGTGAATCTAAGAGATTACATGCATCTACAAAACAAAACAGATCCTGTTTCAATTTGTTAGAGTAAAATGAACCTAAATTTGTTTTTCAATTAAAATAACAAAAAAATGCTTAATTTCATTTCAATGTCTTTGTGTAAGATATGAGTTGAATCATGCCAATAGATTAGCAGGAAAGAGTATATCTAGGAGAGCGCAGTTCGTATGATGCTAAAAACTTCAATTGTAGTGAGATATGATATTTGACCAACAAGTTTATCATTTTAAATTCTTTATTTAATTATCTCATTACATTGAAAAACTCATTAAGAATCACAATAACATTAAAATCACTAACATATACTACAATGATGACAAATTCAGATAAAATATTTTTTATAAAAACATTGGACAAATTGGATTGATTTTCATACCCTATTCATCAAATACTCACTAAGGTGGTTGCACTACAAATGTTCAGACTGTTTTAACTCATATAATGATTCGTTCAATTTAATAGAATAAAGGTTTTTGATGCTTTGAATTATATCATTCACACACACACAAACAACAAAGATTTGTTCAATAATGGAGATATGCCCTAAAACCATAAATATGTAAGATGTTTTTATGTTATATCATATTTGACGATATACATGTGTCGTAGTATACGACATAAGTACAACTAAGGCATATTGTATGCCTTGGTTGGGGATATCATATGGTGCGATATAAAGATATTGCACTACTACGTTTAATTGTGTCATGTTGTACAACATAATAACATCGTTGTGATATTAGTTATCGTATCATATAATTAATATGGGTAGTCAAATGTTAAATGTTAACGTTGGAGTATTCTTCCATGTCAGGCTATCATTGCAAATGATTCGTATGATGAAATGCATGAGAGATTCTAGATTGCATTTATACAATAAATGTGCATACAGTCAATTGTGATGGTTCCGAGTGCAGCGGAAGCATGCAGAAGTGAGATATATATTAAAATTTCTTATAATAATCGTTGCATGAAACCAAAAGCAAGGATCTTGCATGTCAAATTTTAATTAATTTATTTAATATTTGAAGAAATAAATACACGAGTTTATGAACTTTATTCGTTGCTGAATGTTGATCGTCCGAAAAGACCCTTTCTGATTACCTTTGTTGCGTTGTGAGTATCCAAGGACAGAATCCCTCTAACGGCGATCCACACATGCTCTTATGATCTCCGAGCATCACCACTCGATCTCCGGGTGCTAGCGCGGTGAGTCGAATGTCTTGCATTGTTCGTTCTTGATCACTCATTCTTCGGTCTTGAAGAAATCTCTCTTGCACTTCTTGTTCTTGAGAGGGAGAGAGAAGGAGGAGTTGAGAGAGAATTCATTGTGCACAACAATTCTCTATTCTCAATTTTGGATACTCTATACAATAGACACAACCATCTATTTATAGAGTTGAGATTTAAGTTAAAATATTATTTAATTCCATACTGGTCATTAAATAACATTTATTACCTTTAATAAATCTCATGTCTCATAATAATAATTATATAATTATTATTTTGTGGTGCGAGCCAACTTGCGTAATAACAAATAATATATAACGGTCTTATTAATTAATATTTGTCACCGGACTCGGTCTTGGTCTGTTCGAACTCCTCTAGCATTTATTGAATCAAATACATATTTTATTCACAATCTAGCAAATAAATATTTATTAAAATATTCAATAAATTAAACAAACATTTTATTCACAAGCCGACGAATAAATATTTATTTAATTTATCCGACCAATATAACTTGAATAAAATTATTCCTCAGACTTGAGAATAATATTTATTCCATTAATTAAAGTCAAATAGAATTTAATTGAGATCAACGAAAACACTTACCCTCTAGGATTATTTCTCGTTGGCATTAGGTGGACTTGCCTAAAGTCCAAAATTACTGTATAGCAATGGGTCAAGACACCCAAGAAAAAGAACTCAATGTCACAACGTCGATAATCACATATGAACGCTCATTGTGTAATATAATCTCTTTGTCACAATATCTTATCAAGCATGTCGCACATCCGTGTCACCAACCTATATGCTCGACATGTCTTTCTTTGACTATATCAAATAAATATGTCGTTACACCATGACCATGAAATTTAATGCGATGGTTCTATTCCAATCAAAGGGATGAGATATCAGGTTCCATAAAGATGGAAGGGACAAATCCTTTCTCGACTTATTCATTAACGACATGTCACTCGTGACGCACCCAACATATCCAACTTCACCATGAACTATTATCATCATTGTTTATGAAATACATCTAAGTACGCGGGTTGTAACATGCATTAATAATATTCTTAAAGTTTAAGGACCATCACGCACGCTCATAGATAGAAATATCTGATGACACAAAAACATGCGGAATTCCTACTAGCGGGTCTATTCTCATAATCTCTCATCTTAGAGATTATTAAGTGCGAACTTCATGAGAAGAAGTCTCATATGCTTATGAGTACTCGCAGCTGACAATCTATGTAATATGTGTCTCATCATAGTACATTATCCAACCGCAAAACATTATTTGAGAATATCGTCGTAGCACATCAAGGTTATCATCATAGTGGAGAACTGCTATGACCTTATCAACGCGACATATACTTTAGGAAATTATTACATTAGAGTCATGCAGAACAACAAACAATATGTAATATAATCAAAGTACAAATAGTTGGTCCTAAGACACCAACTCCAACAAACTCTCACTTGGACTAGAGCCAACTGTCTATGACCATCAGTCTGCTAGACCTCACTTTATAGTCATGTTTTTGCTGAGTCAAGGCTTTAGTCGAGGGGTCCGACACATTGTCTTTCATGGAAATACTGCTCATTGCAACTTCATTGCTCTGAGAAAAATCCCTAAATAGATGATACTTCCGAAGTATGTGCTTCATCTTTTGATATAACCTTGACTCTTTTGCAAGAGCCACCACTATAGTATTATCACAATAGAGTGTGATAAGATCTTTACCACTAGATACCACATCAATCTCTAAGATGAAGTTGTGCATCTATACTTCTTCTTTAACTGCCTCAAAAGACAGAATATACTTAGACTTTGCTGTAGAATTTGCAACCATAGTCTACTTTGAGCTCTTCTAGCTCACAAAACCTCCATTCAAAGTGAAGATCTATCCTGTTTGTGACTTCATGCCATCTTGATCAGTTTGGAAACTAGCATCTTCATATCCTTTGATGACTAGTTCCTCATCTCCTTCATAAACCAAGAACATATCCTCAGTATGCCCGATTTCTATCTAATGGAGGTCACCTGGATCAGCTTGATATCTTCCTACCACACTTAATGCATAAGCAACATCTAGCCTAGTACATAACATATCATACATGGCTGACCAAATCGCTGATGCATATGGAATCCTTACCATTCTATTTCTTTCCTCATGTGTATGAGGACACATTTTCCTAGAAAGATAAATTCCATGTGATATTGGAAACTATCTCCTCTTGGATTTTCCATACCGAATCACTTTAGTATCTTGTTAATGTGTGTACTTTGAATTAGGCCAAGAAATCTCTCGGATCTATCACAATGGATATTGATCCCAAGAATACATGTTGTCTCACCCAAGTCCTTAACAGAGAAGCATTTATTCAACCACGTCTCAACAGACTGTAAGACTGATATTTTATTTTCAATGAGTAATATGTCATCAATATATACTATTAAGAAAACGACTGCACTCCCACTAAACTGTTTATAGACACATAAATTGCATTCATTATTTATGAAAGAAAATTCCGTTATGGCCTCATCAAAACAAATGTTCCATGACTTGGATGCTTTCTTTAATCCATAAATGGATATTTGCAACTTGCATACCTTTTTGGCATCATTTGGAGTCGCATACCCTTCGGGCTATGTCATATAGATATCTTCTTGAAGGTTCCCATTAAGTAAGGATGTTTTGACATCCATTTTCCAAATATCATAACCATGGAAATCCATAATAGAAAGTAGAATTCTAATGGATTTTAGTATTGCAGCTAGTGAAAAGGTTTCATCGTAGTCAATTCCTTGATGTTATTTAAACCCTTTTGAAACCAGTCAGGCCTTATAGGTACTGACTTGTCCTTTCATGTCCAGTTTCTTCTTAAATACCCATTTGCAACCAATAGGCTTTACATCTATTAAAGGGTCTACCAAAATCCAGGCTTGGTTTGGTACATGGAATCCATTTCATAATTCATGGCTTCTTGCCACTTGGAAACATCTGTGACACTTACTACTTTCTTTTAGGTTAGTGGATCATTATTAATGAGTGACTATCCTCAGTGACTAGAAAACCATACCATTCTAGTTTTCCAACCTCTCTAGTACTCTTACGTAGTAATTGTGTCTTTAGAACAATTTCTTCTTCCATGGGGTTCTATGGAATTTGTTCTTATGCTAACTCTTGTGTATCTTGATCCTAGATTTCATCAAAGTCTATCTCACTCCCACTATCACTTTTAGATAAGATTGATCTCAAGAAATATAGGATGTCTATTAACCAAAACCTTTTTTTCAAAAGGATTGTATAGGTAATATCCCTTTGTTTCTTTGGGATATCCTATAAAGACACACTTTGTGCCTCAGGGTGCAATATTATTACCTGAAAAGGCCTTAACAAATGCTTCGCAACCCCACACATGTAAGTAAGACAACATAGGTTTCTTTCCATTCCATAATTGGTATGATATGCCATCTTTTTCTTTAGTTGGAACTTGATTTAGTATGTATGTTTCTATTTGTAATGCGTATCCCCAAAAGGATAATGTTGTAATGGCCCGGACCTCTCTGTTCCATTACTTTGTGAAAATGTGGTGTTGGAGGTGTTCCGGGAGGTCAGTGTGACTTATCCCCAACACTTTTCCAAATTTCCAGTTCTGTGAACAGTGTTTCCAGTTTTATGAATAGTAACGGTAGGTGCACAGTGTTTCACAGATTGGTTTCACAGATCGGTTTCACAGATCGGTTTCACAGATCGGTTTCACAGATCGGTTTCACTGATCGGTTTCACAGATCAGTTTCACAGATCGGTTTCACAAATTGGATTCACAGATCGGTTTCACAGATCAGTTTCACAGATCAGTTTCACAGATCGGTAGGTGTACAGTAATAGTAGGTGAACAGTGTTTCCAGCTTCCTACAGTTTCGCCCCTTTGGCGTTTCCTTTGACGTAAAATACATTTAAAGCCTTATTTTAAGGACTCTTAAGGCTGATTCAAAGTCCATAAATCCTATATTAATTATTCCTAAGTCTTGGGATGTTTTACTTGGTCAAAACGCGTGGTTTAATGAGATCCGCTTTTAATGGAGAATTAAACAGATCTTAAACCGTCGCCCATTAAATCTTCAAAAGGGATGATATATCTTTCTCCCGTTTTCTTCCTCTTTGTTCTCGTCTATGAGACGCTAGAACCTTTCAATCCTTCCCACAAGAGTTTCACAATCAAACTTTACTCCATAGATTGGTTCCTCTCTAATTTGGATGCCCCAGTTGTATCGGTCAATCTTCGATATAATGTATGTTTTATCGTCGTTCCTTTGGGGATAATCTTATCTTGTTTCTCATTTCCATATTATAACATGTAATCTCCATGCTTCTAATGGGTTTTTCTTGGGGTTTGTTTGGTGCTGTCGTACCGTGGAATCCTCGGGTGGATGCAGTTATCGTGAGAGGAGGATGGTGACCCTTTGTGAGGATAAAGAACGTGAGGAACTATTTGATCTAGGGGATTCGTTGCTTCTCTTTTCTTTTACGTGCAACTGTATCATTAGCATGTTTTATCCTAGTGTATCACAATGGAATTGACATAATAAATATTGAACTAGATAAATAAATTGATATTTATCGTATATTATTGCCTCTTATTTTGCTAGATAGTGTGATATTTATGAATGATTTGTTTAGCTATTTTTTCTTGATGGAAATCGGTAAAGAACATAAACCAGGATTAATTGATAAGTCTTGGCTAAAGATAAAGAGGCATGAAAATGAATCCAGTTCTTGTTGTAATTTGATGTTAATAAAATTAGTGCAGTAAGAATGATTATTTAATTGTGATAGCTTACTGATTAGGTTTCCTGAATTTTGGAACCTACGTTTAATAAATCTGTTAATTCAAGATGGATTAAAGAACTACTTGTTTGATAATTTCTAAAATGGTTCTGAGTTACCCTCTTGATTGTTAAAGGGCCAAGAGCCCATTGATGTGATGTTTTGTCCCTAATGCTTGTGCTGTGATGTGAGCCTGGATGGCTGTTGTGATATGTGAAGGCCCTTTTAGTGGTGGTAGTAGATGACGTCTAGAGTGGAGAGATGCATCGATTTATGCATGTGGGTGTCGGGGAGGACACCAGGGATGATGGAATGGGATGGATGTGGTTGTTGGATGCTTGTGGATTCTTTGGTTGTTTATCTGCTTTGATTTTCCCCACTGCTCAAGGCAGCTGGTCTTGCTTATCCTTCTTCTGAAAGGGGCACAAACACGCAGGGTATGCCACGTGCTTTCCATGTTTAGCCTCTCCAGGGAGAATGGGTCTATGCTCTTGCTATAGGCAGCAAAGATTCGACGGGTAGTACATCTACTCACCGTGTTGAGCCCCTTGTGTTAGTAGCACATGATGCTTTTCTAGAATTCTTGAGAATATGGGAAAGTAATTCTGTAATGAAGGTTTGAATAAATGGTGTTAACCCATGGGGATGGGGTTGCTGGAATATAATGATGAGGTTGTAATTTTGAAGGAACAACTGACTTTGGGTGTGATGCTAATGAAATTTAATGTCGAATTGTTCATGGTTAATTAATGTTTAAAGAATTAATTGACATACAGTGGAATTGATAAAAAGGGAAGGGAGTAATATAATATAGCTCTTTAAATGGTTGTGTGCTTATAGGATATCTAGTCTTAGAAGTAGAAGCCCGGAGTCTGAGAGACGTTAGCTACAGTCGTGTCTAAGACTAGGTAATGCCCATAGTGTGGTTGTGAGATATAATATATTCTGTACTTTTTATGTTTCTATACGCTACTCCACCCTGTCAGTAAGGGAAACTGACACCTCGAAGATTCTGGGCCCTGGGGGGTGTTTTCCCCAACATTTCGGTGGGCGGACGAATGGATGACTACCCCCTTTGGCCCCGCTCTCTTCTCTTGGTAGATACTTGTGCCAATAGGCACAATGGTTAGTTTCCCCATATATGTGTGTAGAGGGATTTAATGGCTTGTGGTTATTTCACACACATATATTCTGGATATAGTATTCTATGGACTACTATAGGTGTAATGTGTATAGGCTGTGATGGCTTGGGGATCCTTACTCGGTGTATGGGCTATAATGGCTTGAGGTATAATACCCGACGTATGATACACGTTATACGAGCTGTGGTGGCTCATGGAACTTACCTGGTTACTTTGGGTTGGGAGGATGGTGTGGTGTTTCACCCAGGTGTCTACGAGCAAGCCTTTGTGGTGCACGAGGTACAGATTGTGGTGCTTCGCCCAGGTGTCTGCGGGCAAGCCTTTTTGGAGAGAGATGTTTAGGACGTGCGACGTTGGGGAAAAGCGGAAAACCAATGGGGAAGTAGTAGCAGGGTACCCTTGATATTCTTTATTATATGATATATTCTTGTATGCATTACTTGGCGAGGGTAGCCATGGTGAGGTTGGGAACCTAGTATACCTGTTTAGATGACGAGTTAGTTTTACTTGTTGTTCACTGTGATTTAGTATGATTTCTTTAACTTTGCATGAGAGGATTTAGGGAGGATCCTACTGAGTATACTGTTATATTCACCCTATGTATATATAAACTGTTTTTCAGGTCACTTGGAGCAGGTTGGAGATCAAGTGGGTTTCTACTAGCTTGGGGTTGCGGGAGCTGTTCGGGCTTGTGGTTGCAGCTTTTTTTACTTTCTTTTGGGTACTTGCAGTTTTCCCTTTCAGTTGTAGTACTTTTGCATGGCATTTCATATATTCACTTGGGTTTCTTTTATATTCCAGTTCTAAGTTGGAGTTGATTGGTGTCTATCTTATCTCTCTCTTCTGTATGTGTTCTCTTAGAGGGTAATGCCTCCCATTTTTTGTGTGTTTACTATACCCTCGGTGCTATTCGCCAACCCGGGGCCTACTGAAGGTGGGACTTGGGGGTCATTATCTCCCTTCTCACATTGCTGACCCAGGAGGGGTACAATTTGTGGGGAGGGGGTCGTGATAGAGTGGTATCAGAGGTCTGGTTGAGGGATAAGATGAAGTTTGGAGATAGGCACAGGTGAGGTTGCATGAGTTGGTAGGGAAACAGTGTCGTTCATGTTTAGCAAGTGAGGTAAACACTGGAGAATGGATGAGACATAGGCGTTTAGGGCCTCCTATGATCTGATGTACAGACCTTTAAGTTTACAATGGCTACTAAACAAGGTGATACTAGTTGCAGGGTAGAAACCTAGGAAAGGATCACACATCATTTTATTTGTTCCTGTGTTTGAATGGGTATACCTTGGGATAGGTTAACCTAAAATGATCAAAAGAAAACAATAAATTAATAAATGATGAGTCTTCCATATTCCAGGTTTAGAGTCGAGTTTCTTTCTTCAACTGCGAAGGCGTCTAGTCACCAGGAGCTTCTTACCCTTCGACATGGGAGCTCTAGTGTTCGAGAGTTTGGAATCCATTTCAGGAACCTCTTATGATATGCTTCATACCTACTGCCAGATGAGGAGGCTAGGGTGAGGCATTTTGAGGAGGCTTTGCGTCCAGAGATCCAGTGCCAGGTCACCCCATTTATGATGAAAAAATATCTTGAGGTACTGGTGAGGGCAGAGATTTTCGAGATGACTTTGGATAGGACCGGATCATCACGAGAGGGGAATTGACACGATTCCTCATGAAGCAGAGATGTGGTACAGGGTTCCCAGTTTTCAGGGTAGAAGAGTTTCTGTTCACTTGGAGGTAGGTCCCAGCCCTTCACATCTCGTTTCTCTGGAGGCAGAAACTCTTAGGCCTATGCGAAGGGATCAGGTGCTTGTTTTTCTTGTAGTGGTCGTGGTCATCAGTAGCGAGAGTGCCCAACCTTTTAGAGCAGTCATCGTGTGCCGGGCACTACGCTCCAGGTTCCTCCGTTGAGGCAGTTCCATCTGAGGCAGTAGTATCCAGTTGCACCAGCTTTAGATCAGCAAAGGGCAGATGGGGAAGGCATAGGACAACCCCATGACGCTCCCCGTCCATAGAGAGCAGAGTGTAGCCATGGTGGTGGTTTTCATCATGGTCAGAGAGGCTGTGGAGGAGGTCATGGTCAGCTTCATGCTCCAACATTGCCAGCTCCAGGCGAGCTAGACGTTGTTCGAGGCACCCTTTTCTTTTTTTTCTACCTTGGTGTATGCCTTGTTTGATTCAGGAGCGACACAATCCTTTATATAACCTACCCTTGTCCATGCTTTGGGACTTGAGGTAGAGAGGCTTCCAGTGCCCTTGGCATTGACTACGCCAATTGGAGGTCGAGCTGACTTGTTTGAAGTATGTAGAGACCGTGAGCTAGTGTTGGGGTAACACTGGTCTTGGGGAGATTTCCTATGTTTATGAATACAACCATATGATGTCATCCTCGACATGGATTGGTTGTATTCAATGCAGGATATCATGGATTGCTTCAGGAAGAAGGTCATTTTCATTGGTGCAGATGGAGAGAAAGTGGTGTTTGTTGGTGAGCGAGATCCTCAGATGGGTCACAGGCGCATTCCATCCTTATCATCCATGATGGATGAGATGATTCTGAGTTCTTCAGAGGTTCAGTAGTTGGCGTTTCCTAGGGTCGTAGAGAAGTACCCTGATGTCTTTCCAGAAGAGGTTGTAACATTACCCCCTTGATGAGAGATTGAGTTTGGGATCAAGCTACAACCAGGAGTGTCTCCTATCTCTATGTATACATATAGGATGGAACCTTCTGTGTTACGAGAGCTACGTATACATCTTGATGGTCTGTTACAGTGTGGTTCTTTTCAGCCAAGTGTGTCACCATGGGGTGCACCGATTTTGTTTGTGAAGAAGTTCGACAGTAGTTTGCGGTTGTGTGTAAATTATTACCGCTTAAACAAAGTGACAATAAAGAATATCTATACCCTTCCGTGAATTGATGATTTATTCAATCAATTGAAGGGTGCAATTTGGTTCTCAAATATCGACTTACGGTCAGGATATCATCAAATGCGTGTGAAGGATGAGGATATCCCGAAGACTACTTTCCGTTGTCGTCATGGGCATTATGAGTTCGTTGTAATGCCATTCGATGTGACCAATGATCTAGCTGTGTTCATGGGATTAATGAATGCTGTGTTCCATGATTTGTTGGACAAGTTTGTGGTGGTTTTCATCGACGACATCCTTGTATACTCCACATCTGAAGAGGAGCATGCAGAGCATCTACATGTTGTTTTGGGAGTTCTTTGTAAACATCATCTATTTGGGAAGTTGTCAAAGTGTGAGTTTTGGGCTCGAGAAGTCCGTTTCTTGGGCCATGTTGTGTCCCAATAGAGAGTAGTTGTGGATCCATTGAAGATAGAAGTTGTCGTGTCTTGGGAATCCCCCAAGATAGTGTTAGAGGTGCGAAGTTCCCTTGGTCTTGAAGGCTACTACAGGAGTTTTGTGGCCAATTTCTCCCAAGTTGCGACTCCTCTGAAATATTTGACCAGAAAGGATCAGGAATTCATATTAACTGACTAGTGTCAGGTAGCTTTCAAGTATCTAAAGGAGAAGTTAGTAAGTGCTCTAGTCCTTTGTCTTCCCTCTGAGGGAGTTCAGTTTGATGTTTTCTGCGATGCTTCACAACTGGGGTTAGGCTGTGTTCTCATGCAGCAGAGGTTAGTTGTTTCTTATGGTTCTCGGCAGTTGCGTCCCCATGAATGTAACTATGCCACTCACGATCTTGATTTGACATCCGTGGTGTTTTCTCTGAAGTTGTGGAGACATTACCTCATTGGTGAGTACTTTGTGGTTTTCACCGATCATAAGAGTTTGAGGTATGTTTTCTCTCAGCGTGACTTGAACTTACGAAAACATTAGTGGATGGAGTTATTACAGGAATATAACTTTGAAATATTGTATACACTTGGAAAATGGAATGTTGTAGCTGATGCACTGATCCGAAAGTCACGTAGTGATGATGTGCGTGAATCTGGTGATTCCTGGAGAGTAATGGAAGAACTGTCAGCATTGTATCTTGATATGGGAGAAGTTGGGGGTAGAGGTTGTCTTTTTCCAGATGACAATATAGTCATCCCTAGTGCAGAAGGTGGAAGAGTCCCAATTGGGGTATCTTGAGGTGGAGGTCTGGAGAGACCGAGTTGTTTGTGGTGAGGTCCCTGATGGTTGGAATGAGGACGAACAACACTAAGAGTTGTATCATGGAAGGATTTTTGTTCCCTTGGAGATGCGCGAGATGGTTCTCAGAGAGTTTCATAGTTCACCTTTAGCAGTACATCCTGGTGTGACAAAGATGTACCGATCCTTGAGGAGTCGGTTTTGGTGTCCTAGGTTGAAGTGTGCGGTTGCGGAGTTTGTGTCTCAATGTTTAGTCTGCCAGAAGGTGAAGGCCGAACACCGTGTTCCTGGTGGTCTTATCCATCAATTAGAGATTCCTCAGTGGAAGTGGGAGAACATCTCAATGGACTTTGTTACAGGTTTACCTCAAGCTCCGGGAGGACATGATGCTATTTGGGTGGTAGTGGATCGTTTAACAAAATCGGGCCACTTCATAGCGATCAAGGAGTCGAGCTCAGTGGAAGTTTTGTTGAGGAAGTATCTAGAGGAGGTGGTGAGACTTCATGGAGTCCCTAGGATGATCATTTCTAATAGAGATCCTCGTTTTACCTCCAGGGTGTGGAGAGGTCTCCAACATGATTTTGGTTCTCAGCTATGCCTTAACACTGCTTTTCATCCCCAAACGGATGGTCAAACTGAGCGAACCATCCAAACTCTTGAAGACATGTTACGATATTGTGTTATTGATTTTGGAGGTTCATGTATGAGTCACTTACCCTTGGCGGAGTTTTCTTACAATAATAGTTTTCACTCCACCATCTGTATGGCACCGTTTGAAGCCTTGTATGGCCAACCTTGCCGTTCTCCGTTGTGATGGACTGGGGTCAGAGAGTCAGTAATTCTCGGACCAGAACTAATGTAGAATACAACAGAGATAGTTCAGGTGATTCGTGAGAGGATGAATACAGTGCAAGATCGTCAGAAGTCATATGTTGATCAAAGGAGGAGACCCTCAGAGTTTAATGTTGGGGATCATGTGTTTCTGAAGGTGACTCCCCGTCATGGGCAGCGAAGGTTTGGTCGTGGAAGTAAGATATCTCCCCGGTTTTTTGGGCCTTTCAAGGTGTTAGCTTGTGTTGGAGCTATGGCGTATCGAGTAGCACTTCCCCCACAGATGAGTCAGATACATGATGTTTTCCATGTATCACAGCTCTGTCATTATCTTCATGATGACTCTCGCATCATTAATTGGGGAGGGATCAATGTTGATGATGATTCAACCTTCGAGGAGCGACCTGTGGAGATCCAAGATTGCAAGGATAAGTTGTTTCATGGGCATTATATTCCCTTGGTTCGTGTCTTGTGGTGACACGGTGGTATGAAGGAGAGTACCTGGGAACGTGAGTCACATATTCATGTCCAGTACCCAGAGTTGTTTTAAGTTGTTGTGCTATGTTTTCTTTCATCATTTCTTTTGTGTAACTTTGATGTGATGTTATGCTTGATTTTTTTGGATATGGATTGTTTGTTACCTTGCTCTCAGATGTCGTGGTTTTTTCCCAGCTTTAGAACAACTCATGGTGATTTTCCCCTGAGAGGTATCTTATGAGGTGGTTGTTTGGACCCCTCTTTTCTTTAGGTTGGTTTTAAATTCTCGAGGACGAGAATATTTTGAGAGGTATCTGATGTAATGTCCCGGACCTATCTGGTCCATTACTTGTGAAAATGTGGTGTTGGAGGTGTTTCGGGAGGTCAAGGTGATTTATCCCCAACACTTTGCCAAATTTCTAGTCCTGTGAACAGTGTTTCCAGTTTTATGAATAGTAATAGTAGGTGTACAGTGTTTCACAGATCGGTTTCACAGATCAGTTTCACAGATCGGTTTCACAGATCGGTTTCACAGATCGGTAGGTGTATAGTAACAGTAGGTGAACAATGTTTCCAACTTCCTACAGTTTCTCCCCTTTGACATTTACTTTGACGTAAAATACATTTAAAGCCTTATTTTAAGGCCGATTGAAAGTCCATAAATCCTATATTAATTATTCCTAAGGCTTGGGATGTTTTACTTGGTCAAAACGCGTGGGTTAATGCGATCCACTTTTAATGGAGAATTAAACGGATCTTAAACCATCACCCCATTAAATCTTCAAAAGGGACGATATATATTTCTCCATTTTTCTTCCTCTTTGTTCTCGTCTATGAGACGCTATAACCTTTCAATCCTTCCCATAAGAGTTTCACAATCAAAATTTACTCCTCGGATTGGTTCTGCTCTAATTTGGATGCCCCAACTGTATCAGTCAATCTTCGATATAAGGTATGTTTTATCGTCATTCTTTTGGGGATCATCTTATCCTATTTCTACTTTCCATATTTTAGCATGTAATCTCCATGCTTCTAATGGGGTTTTCTTGGGGTTTGTTTGGTGCTGTCATACTGTGGCAACCTTGGGTGGATGCAGTTATCACAAGAGGCGGATTGTGACCCGTTGTGAGGATAAAGAACATGAGGAACTGTTTGAGGTAGGGGATTCATTGCTTCTCTTTTCTTTTACGTGCAATTGTATCGTTAGCATGTTTTATCCTAGTGGATCACAATGGAATTGACATAATAAATATTGAACTGGATAAATAAATTGATGTCTATCATATGTTATTGCCTCTTATTTTGCTAGATAGTGTGATATCTATACATGCTTTGTTTAGCTATTTTTTCTTGATGGAAATCGGTAAAGAACATAAACCGGGATTAATTGATAAGTCTTGCCTAAAGATAAAGAGGAATGAAAATGAATCCGGTTCTTGTTGTAATTTGATTTTAATCAAATTAGTGTAGTAAGCATGGTTATTTAATTGTGATAGCTTACTGATTAGGATTCCCAAATTTTGGAACCTACGTTTA
This sequence comes from Viscum album, assembly GCA_963277665.1. Classification (NCBI taxonomy): domain Eukaryota; kingdom Viridiplantae; phylum Streptophyta; class Magnoliopsida; order Santalales; family Viscaceae; genus Viscum; species Viscum album. The sequence goes on from OY728127.1 coordinate 1,665,616,903, forward strand.
ATAAATTTGTTAATTCAATATGGATTAAAGAACTGCTTGTTTGATAATTTCTAAAAGGGTTCTGAGTTACCCTCTTGATTGTTAAAGGGACAAGAGCCCATTGATGTGATGTTTTGTCCCTACTGCTTGTGCTGTGATGTGAGCCTAGAGGGCTGTTGTGATATGTGAAGGCCCTTTTAGTGGTGGAAGCAGATGATGCCTAGAGTGGCGAGATGCATCGGTTTATGCTTGTGGGTGTCGGGGAGGACACCAGGGATGATAGAATGGGATGGATGTGGTTGTTGGATGCTTGTGGATTCTTTGGTTGTTTATCTTCTTTGATTTTCCCCACTGCTCAAGGCAGCTGGTCTTGCTTACCCTTCTTCCAAAAGGGGCGAAGACACGCGGGGTATGCCACGTGCTTTCCGTGTTTAGCCTCTCCAGGGAGAATGGGTCTACGCTCTTGCTATAGGAGGAAAAGATTTGACAGGTATTACATCTACTCACCGTGTTGAACCCCTTGTGTTAGTAGCATAGGATGATTTTCTAGAATGCCTTAAAATATGAGAAATTAATTCTGTAATGAAGGTTTGAATAAATGGTGTTAACCCATGGGGATGGGGTTGCTGGAACATAATGATGAGGTTGTAATTTTGAAGGATAAACTAACTTTGGGTGTGATGCTAATGGAATTTAATGTGGAATTGTTCATGGTAAATTAATGTTTAAATAATTAATTGAAATATAGTGGAATTGATAAAAATGGAAGGGAGTAATCTAATAAATCTCTTTAAATGGTTGCGTGCTTATAGGATACCTAGTCTTAGAAGTAGAAACCCAGAGTCTGAGAGACGTTAGCTGCAGTCGTGTCTAAGACTAGGTAATTCCCATAGTGTGGTTGTGAGATATAATATATTCTGTACTTTTTATGTTTCTATATGCTACTCCACCCTTTCAGTAAGGGAAACTGACACCCCGAGGATTCTGAGCCCTGGGGGTGTTTTCCCCAACATTCCGGTGGGAGGATGAATGGCTGACTGCCCCCTTTGGCCCCGCTCTCTTCTCTTGGTAGATACTTGTGCCAACAGGCACAACGGTTAGTTTCCCCATATATGTGTGTCGAGGGTTGTAATGGCTTGTGGTTATTTCACACACATATATTCTGGATATAGTATCCTATGGACTACTATAGGTGTAACGTGTATAGGCTGTGATGGCTTGAGGATCCTTACTGGGTGTATGGGCTATAATGGCTTGAGGTATAATACCTGACGTATGATACACATTATGTGGACTGTGGTGGATCCTAGAACTTACTTGGTTACTTTGGATTGGGAGGATGGTGTGGTGCTTTGCCCAGGTGTTTGCGGGCAAGCCTTTGTGGTGCACGAGGTTCAGATTGTGGTGCTTCGCCCAGGTGCTTGCGGGAAAGCCTTTTTAGAGAGAGATGCTTAGAACGTGTGACGTTGGGGAAAAGCAGCAAACCAGTGGGTAAGTAGTAGCAAGGTACCCTTGATATTCTTTATTATATGATATATTCTTGTATGCGTTACTTGGAGAGGGTAGCTATGGTGATTTTGGGAACCTAGTATACCTGTTTAGGTGACGAGTTAGTTTCACTTATTGTTCAATGTGCTTTAGCATGCTTTCTTTACCTTTGCACAAGAGGCTTCAGGGAGGATCCTACTGAGTATACTTTTATACTCACCCTAAGTATATATAAACTTTTATTTAGGTCACTTGAAGCAGGTTGGAGATCAAGTTGGTTTCTAATAGCTTGGGGTTGCAGGAGCTGTTCGGGCTTGTGGTTGCAACTTTTTTTACTTTCTTTTGGGTACTTGCAGTTTTCCCTTTCAGTTGTAGTAATTTTTCATGACATTTCATATATGTACTTGGGTTTCTTTTATATTCCAGTTTTGAGTTGGAGTTTATTGGTGTCTATCTTATCTCTCTCTTCTGCATGTGTTCTCTTAGAGGGTAATGCCTCTCATTTTTTGTGTGTTTACTATACCCTCGGTGCTAGTTGCCTACCCGGGGCCTACTGGAGGCGGGACTCGGGGGTCATTATCTCCCTTCTCACATTACCGACCCAGGAGGGGTACACTTTGTGGGGAGGGGTTCATGAAAAATATAATACTCGCATGACTCATCATTGATTTCACTATGTCCAAAAGGTGAGGTTCCTCATTTCTCTTACACCATTCCATTGAGGCGTATAAGGAGGAGTGAGTTGAGATAAAATCCAAAACTCCCATAAATAATCAATGAAGTCTTGATTAAGATATTATCCACCATGGTCTAAGTGAAGTTTCTTAATCTTCTTACCAAGATAGTTCTCAACTTCATTCTTATATTCCTTGAATTTATCAAAAGATTCTAACTTATTCCTCATTAAGTAGACATATCCATATCTACTAAATTCATTAGTAAAAGTTTTGAAGTATGAGTACCCACCCCTTGCTTCAATATGAAATGGTCCATACACATCAGTATGAACTAATTCAAGAAGATCTGTAGCCCTTTCACATTTCCCATTAAACGGGGTTTGTTCATTTTTCCTTGTAAACACATGTGACATAAACCAAGTGGTTTTAGTTCAAAAGAATCTAAATATCCATCTTGATGTAATTTAGTCAATCAATTTTCATTTATATGCCCTAGCCGGTGATTCCAAAGTTGGATGTGGTATGATTCATGTGAAGTAACTTCGTTATCGATTTACATTATTTGTTTCATGTAATCCAACACATAAAGATCATTATTTAAATGTTCCTTACCATAAAAATGATATCATTATAAAAGAAGCAACATTTATTCCCAAATTTGAAAATTGTTGGACTCATCATTTGTTAATCATGTTTTAATGATCACAAATCCTATACATTTTGTAAAGCTTTTTAATCCTGTATAATCTGTCTCAAATCATGTGTACAGATGATTGGTTTCTTTATGATTTAAATAAACCTATCCAAGATCTTAAGTGCTATATTTAATTATTGTAAACTATTTTTAATTCATGTTATAATTAATTTACTTGATAAATGATTGATTCAAATCCATTCTATGAATATCATAGTTTAAGTCTGTATATAGATATTTGGATAAGTTTGAGAAACCATGAGTCTACCATCGGTTATGTTTTTTTGGAAAAGGAATAGACACTTTGACCCAGACCCCGTGACCAGACACTGTGACCAGACACCATGACCCAAACACTGTGACCAAACACCGTGACCAGACATCGTGACCAGACACCGTAACCCAGACATTGTGACCCAGACACCATGACCCAGACACCATGACCAGACACTGTGACCAAACACTGTGAATCAAATACCATGACCAGACACCGTGATCCTAACACCACATCTGTGTTACCGGTTCCTGATCTCTATACAACTGTGCCATCATAGTTGTCTCACCGCTCATAGACAAACAAGGAGACACCATTTCAAGGAGACACCGTTTCAAGGAGACACCATTTCAAGGAGACACCATTTCAAAGAGACACTGTTTCTAGACAAACTTTGACACCGTTTCTTAATCTATTTTTTTGTTTTTCAATTTAATATCTAATGGTTATATTTGAAGCTTTTAAATGCACTAACATAATTAATTTTTCTTTATAGACATGTCACTGGACAGTACGAGGTACGAGGTGCAGAATACATGCATCCTGTCGGTTCCAACACATGCATTCTAAGAATAAAAAGAACAGCGTGGATGGAAGAAAAGTGTGACAATAGTGAGAATAATGACAATAGTGACAACAGAGAAACAAGTGTGTGTGTGTGTGATAACTAAGAAGAAAGATCATTATTGAAAGAAGAACCGACACATGCCACCCGACACTGCTGAAGAACACACGAAGCATACTCAAATCCTAGAGTCAAGAAAATTTTCACACTATCAACTCCACAAAGAACACGAGAAAGATCTAGCTAACTTGCGATACTCTATTTTCCGTAAAAGGACTCGATTTCTACATCTACTTCATCCTATAAGTCCAAAGCTGCATAGACTAACACTTAGATCACTTCTAACCTTATCTCATCATTTTTTCTATGTTGTGTATTATTTTTATCTTTCGATCGATGTGTGTGTGTCTGTATAAAAACACGCACTGTCTCCATCATTAAACTAGAGAATACAAGATATCATTCCTCTCACATCTTTTTACACATGTGTATTCCCACAGATAAGTGTGGAAGAGGTACCTGTGTGATCTGGTAGTTCTTACCCACAAAGAACTGTGGAAGAGGTCGTGTGACCTGGACAGTCTTGTGTACTGTTGTTAACCCCAATCCAGGGTGTGGATCAAGTTTATTTATATAAACTACTTAGTGGCAGGTGATCACCAAGTGGAGTGTGTTAGGTCTCGTCTTGAGACTGAACCACTTGTTTTATATCTATTGTGCTGTTTAATTTAGTTTTCTCTATTTTACTGTATAATTTAGAAATCACTAAATTAACTTTGATAGTTAATCTTGGAAAGAAGTTATAATTGTTTTTCCTTATTATAATAGATTCAAAATTAATTTTAATAACTGATATTAAGATTACTGAGAATTAATCAATCTTCTGAGAAGTTATTTAAATAGTCAAACTTTCATAACTTTATTATTTTGATTAACTGGGCTGTATTGAAATTTATTGGGGAACCTTTTTAAGAATACTTTTTAAATAGAAATTTTTATAGATACTCAATTCACCCCCTCTTGAGTACTCTACTACGACCAACATTTGGTATCAGAGGTTTTTTTTATTCCTATTAAGACTCTGTTTTTGACCCTATTCAACTGTGATTTTAGTTGTACTTTAAAGATCTGTAAATTTATGTTAATTCTAAATTTATATCTCTTTAAAAGTATTTATTTATTATGGATAATATATTGGAAGGTGATGCAACAAACAGACCACCATTCTTTAATGGAACCAATTATGCTCAATGGAAAATCAAAATGAAAATTCATTTAGAATGTATGAGTTTTGAAATCTAATCTTAAATTATAGAATAATATAAGATTACTACTACTGATATAATCACTTGGGATGACCCTACTAAGACTACATAAAATAAAAATTGTAAAGATATTAATGATTTATATTTCTCTTTAGGAGATGAGGAATTTAATAGAATTTTTGCATGTAAAATTGGCCATGAAATTTGGGATACTTTGTCTGTTTCACATGAAGGAACTTATAGTGTGACAGAAATAAGACCTAATACTTATACGATTAAATATGATAAATCTAAAATGAAACCTGATGAGCCTATTTCTGACATGTATCTCAGGTTCAACGAAATTGTCAACACAATTATTTCTCTGGGAAGAGAAGTCACTGCCAAAGAAAAAATCATGAGGATTCTCATATGACTACCTGACAAATAGAGAGGAACCTCTATCTATATTAGAGAATCATGAAACATCATAAAGTTACTTGTAAAATAACTCATTGGGAAACCAATGATGTATGAGGAGGAGCTGAAAGTCAACAAGGAAGAGGAGGATGAACCCAAAAGAAAATCAGTTGTGTTCAAAACCACCACCTCTAAACACAAGGAGAAAGGAAAATTGGAAGTCTCTATAGAATGTTCCAGCAGTGAAAAATCATCACCTAATAGTGATGAGGATATGGATCAATTAGCTAGAAGGTTTAAGAGATTTTACAAGAAGAAGAATTTTTTTAGAAATCCTAACTTCAAGGGAAGATATGATCAAAAAGGAAGTTGGAAGAAATATTGGAAACGAAGTGACAAGTCTGATGAGATAGTCTGCTATGAATGTAAGTGAAAGGAACATATCAAGTTTGATTGTCCCAATCTTAATTATAAAAAGAAATACGAGGACAAAGATAAAAAGTATAAAAAGGCAATGAAATCAACATGAAGTGCTTCTGAGGATAGCTCAAGAAACTCAGAATCTTCACATGATGAATAGGCTAACAAAGCCAATATGTGTTTTATGAAAAACACATCTGAGGCAACAATGGAATCTCATGTACAAAATTCTTATTATTCTGGATATGAGAGTGACTTTGAAAATATATCTAATGAATAAATGTTTGAGTACTATAATATTCTTTAAGATACATGCAATGAATTAAAAGAAAAATAAAAGTCTTTAAAGAAACAACATTCTCTTACCTCAACTATTAAAACTGAACTTAGTGTAGAAAGGGAGAAAAATGATCAATTACTCAAAGAAAACAATTAATTAAAACTATCTAATGAGAAATTGAAAAAAGATATTGAAAGGTTTACTAATGGTAAAGATACCTTGCTACAAATTCTAGGTAAACAGATTGATACTAAGTATACTACTGGCATTGACTATAAACATGGTAAAAGAAATTTTGGAAGAACTAATTTTGTTTCTAAGTCTAAGACATACAACTTTACTCCTAGTTCTGGAAAACATTTAGCTAGTTCAAATTATGATACACTCTCTACTGTTTCAATATTTTCTGGACCAAATAGAGTCTATTTTTCAAGTACTTTACATAATTCTTATATAAAAACTATGAGGCAGATATGGGTTTCTAAATCACTAGTCACTAATATTACTGGACCCAAACAAGTATGGGTACCAAAATATGTTTTTATCTGACCATTTTGTAGGAAAGTTTCTTAAAGAGTTCATGTAAAATCATATGGTACTTGGATAGTGGGTGTTCAAAACACATGACAGGGGACTATTCATGATTCAAGAACTTAATAAAAATTGATGGTGGACATGTCATATTTGGTGACAATGCCAAAGGAAAGATTATTGGCCTTGGCCAAATCGGTAACTCTAACTCAGTTTTAATTTCCAAAGTACTTTTTGTTGATGGATTGAAATATAATCTGCTTAGTATTTCACAACTATGTGATGATGGATTTCATGTTAAATTTGAAAATTATGCTTGAAATGTTTTCAATTCTAAAAATTATTTAGTGTTTTCTGCATTAAGAAATGAAAATGTATATTCTGTTAACTTAGATTCTTTAGTTTCTCAAAAAAATTTCATGTTTAAGTGTATTTCACAAAGAATCTTGTCTTTGGAATATGAGACTAGGATACTGTAATACTCACCCCCTTAGAAAGTTAACTAGAAAAAGCTTTGTCAAAGACCTACCCAAACTCGAGTTTCCAAATGATAAAGTGTGTAATCCTTGTCAAAAGGTAAAGCAACACAAAATTTCCTTCAAACCAAAGAAATAAGTGTCAACTTCTCAACCTCTTGAATTGGTTCACATGGATTTGTTTAGACCATCTAGAGTTTCTAGATTAAATGGGAAGTACTATGTTTATGTTCTTGTAGATGACTTTTATAGATATACTTGGAATTTATTTTTATCTCACAAAAGTGAATCCTGATCTCACTTTACCAAATATTCCAAAAACTGTAGAAAATATTAGTGGACTTAGAATTCAATCCTTAAGAAGTGATCATGACCATGAGTTTGAAAATCAAGAGTTTGAATCATTTTTCTCACAAAATGGATATAGTCATAATTTCTCTTCCCCTAGAACACCTCAACATAATGGAGTTGTGGAAAGAAGAAATAGAACCTTGCAAGAGATTGCTTGAACCATGCTCAGTGAATATGACTTACCTATTTATTTTTGGGATGAAGCTGTAAATAAAACATTCTATATTATCAATAGAGTATTGATTATACCTATTCTTAAAAGGACTCCATATGAGTTGTGGAATAATAGAAAAACCAGCGTAAGCTACTTCAAAGTTTTTGGTTGCAAATTCTATATCCTTAATACTAAGGAAAATCTTGACAAATTTTCATCCAAGAGTGATGAAGGAATCTTTTTATGATATTAAATCTCTAGTAAATACTATAGAGTGTTTAAAAAAATAACTAAATATGTGGAAGAATTTGTCTATGTCAAATTTGATGAAACAAATCCACATGAGCCTAAGACCACTCTAGAGAACCTAGAGGATGATGTATCAAATCTAGTCATTAATTCAAAATTCCCTAACCATCCTGTAAAGGAATCTGTGAAAACTTCTAGTTCTGGAAATTCTTTAGATTTAGGTCACAATGAACTTGAACCTATTGAAGAACCTAAAATCACTAGTCCTTATTTTTCTAGAGCTATTAGAACTCTTAAGAACCATCCTTTAGATACTGTTGTAGGAGACTTAGATAAAGGAACTCAAACTATAGATTCTATTAGAAATAAGGTTGAACATCAAGTCTTCTTGTCACAACTTGAACCTAAAAACATTAATGATGCTATCAATGATGAATTTTGGGTGATGGCTATGTAATAAGAGCTTAATCAGTTTGAAATAAACAAAGTTTGGAAACTTATCGATATACCCAAAGACATATTTACCATAGGAACTAAATGGGTGTTTATAAATAAGGTAGATGAATCTGGTAATATAGTTAGAAACAAGGCTAGATTGGTTGCACAATGATATAGTCAAGAAGAAGGAATTGACTATGAAGATACCTTTTCACCAGTATCTAGACTTGAAGCCATCAGAATTCTACTTTCTTATGCTGTATATCTGAATTTCAAACTATATCAAATGAATGTTAAAAGTGTATTACTAAATGGGTATGTAGACGAGGATTTCTTTGTTGAGAAACCCCCTAGTTTTACAAATCCTCATTTTCCAAATCATATTTTTAAATTATCAAAAGATTTATATGGTTTAAAACAAGATCTAAGAGCTTGGTATGATAGACTGAGTACTTTTCTTATTTCCAAAGGTTTTACAAAAGGAATAGCTGATCCTACCCTCTTTATAAAATGAATTTCCAATGATGTTTTATTAGTTAAAATTTATGTAGATGACATTATCTTTGGATCTTCAAAAAATTATTTATGTATTGAATTTTCTAAAATGATGCAAAACGAATTTGAAATGAGTTTAATGGGTGAACTCAAATTCTTTCTTGGATATCAAATATTACAAAATAATGATCGTATTATTTTAAATCAAATAAAATATACTAGAGATCTTCTAAAACGTTTTGGTTTGGATAATACTAAAAGTAGTGACACTCCAATGAGTACTACTTATAAGTTGGATCTTGATAAAGATGGAAAATCTATTGATCAAACCATTTACAGAGGAATGATTGGAATTCTGCTCTACCTAACTGATAGCCGACCCGGCATTATGTTTAGTGTGTGTATGTGTGCCCGTTTTCAAGAAAATCCTAAGGAATCTCATTTAAATAATTTTAAAATTATTTTCAAATACCTCAAGAATACACCTAATCTAGGACTATTATATCCCAGAGGAAAATCATTTGAGTTAGTTAGTTATTCTAATGCTGTCTTCGGTGGTTGCAAGTTAGATAGAAAAAGAACCTCTAGAACATGTTACTTTTTAGGAAAGTCACTAGTATCATGGTGTAGTAAGAAACAAAACTCTGTTGCATTATCTACTGAATAAGCTGAATACATGAATTGGGAATGATAAATCTTAATTAGTAAGTATACCATTTCACAGTTTATAGTTTCACAAGTCACTATCTAATAGTTTTATAATTTTACTGTGTTAAGAATTTTCGTTTCATGTTTACGGTCTCACTGTTACTATCTGGAACTTACTTTCTCAAACAACACATTCACACAGTTTAGAAATCACACAGTCACAGTCTCACCGTGTAAGTTGATTATGGTCTCACCATAAAGATTCTTTATTATTTTATTTATACATTATAACCCGTATTGCGGTAATTAATTATTTCACCCTTTTACTTTCCCACGTTTTTGATCCCGCGACGCTTGATATCCCTAAATGATAAAATAAAAGAAGTTTCACTCCTTTCTTCACTCAAGCTCTCTTCTCTCAAACCTTAACCCCTCTCTCAACCCTTCAGTTTTCTATCTCTCTCTCTCAAATCTTCATTGAATTACCAGGATGAAATGCTCATTTTCGTCAACTCTTGAGAAGCGCAGTTCAAATAAGAAGTTGAAAATAGCGCCGAAGTCAGCACCTAAAGGTCCTCTGAATCCGAATATGGAAGAAATAATAGTGGTACTCAAAAATGAGATATTCCCTAAGTGGCTTCTATCGATTAAGTCTTTGGTATTGAAAGTGCTAAAAGATAAAGGATGGATGGATTGGTTCACAAAGGAGGATAGACCTATTTATCTAAAGTTAGTTGCACAGTTTTATCAATATGTTCAATTCTATTTTGATACAGAAGATGGATATGTTGTGAGAAGCTGGATAAATGGACAGAGATGTACCTTTTATTTGAGGTTATGGGTTTCATGACTTAGGACACCTCATGAGGGTATTTTTGAGGACTATCAGAGAGGTCCTCCACATCCAAGTGAGTTATTTATTTTGGAAGAAGCATTGGGAAGCTTAACTGGGAATGAAACAAAGATAAGATCCATAGCTACTGAGCTAGATAGTGAAACCAGACTTCTATTTAAATTTTTCCAGAATCTGATTAGCCCAAAAAAGGTGATTTTTCCACACTTAAGTATCATGATGTATTTTTGATACATATCATGAAAAATGGACATAAGATCAACCAATGAAAATATGTTATACTCTATATGTGTGAGTTGATCAAAACAACCTCCAAGTCAACCTCCATGTTCCATTCAAGGCTTATCTCAGCTATGCTTCATGGAAAAGGGTTGGTTGTACCAGATGAAGAATCTATTAAGGATTATGAGTTTTGTCTTTCAAAAGTTACAGTAAATAGAATAAAAATCAGTTGGAATTCATGGAGAAAAGCATGGGTGGAAGATAATGACAAAGTTTATGAAAAGTTAAATCCCATAGAACACTCTTCAAGACCTAGGGATATTTCTGATCCTGGTTTGGAACCAGATGATATTGTTGAGTATTCTGATAAAGAATACGATGAAGAGTCTATTGTACCTTCAATAGAAACTGTTCTAGTTGAGAAAGACAGTGAACTTATTCTCCAAGACATAACTGAGAAGGAAATACTTGTTCGTGAAGAAGTTGTTGATTTGGAAGAACAACCTACTGCTAAAGAAGAATATTTTGTTAAGGTAAATGAAAAGGATTTTGTAGAAGAGAATATAGAATAAGATCTTTTTGTTGTGCAAGAAGCTGCTCTTAAGGAACACCTGGAGGAACAATCTGTTCCTGAAATTATTCCATCTACTGAAGAGAGAATGGAGAAAGCATTTTAATTGGCTAGAAAGGAAATGGGTGAGGATATCAGGGATGAAATCTTGGAAATAGATCAAGGATATAAATCTCTCAGTCCTGATAAATATGCACCTGTTGAGGGGGAGAGACCCCCTAGTTTGGAAAATGTTGAAATGCCAAATACGTTTTATCCAAGATCAGTGGATACATGGTATAAATTCCATAGTTATTTTGATGTAAATGACTCCCAGGATGCCTCAATGAAAGATATATATATGTCTACTGTGTTTCAATTGAAACCAATATCTTCTCTTGATGTTATAGCTACAAAGGATCTCAAGCTTGTCTCAACCCCTATTTTTGAGACTTCACAAGAACCTCCAAACTTGGTGAATAAGGATGATTTGAAAGTTTTTGAAGCTACCCTATTAGCTGGAGTTGAAAAAATCATGAATACCCAACCAGCTCTTGTAACCAATTTGAGTGAAAGAGATACTGTCCTATTGTTGGAAAAGACCATATGGAAGATTCAACCCAATATTCTTCATGAGATTCAAGAAGTCAGAGTTGATAACAAAAAGTTGAGTGATGAAGTAAATAATCTCAGAGGTATGGCTGAAGAAATGCAGAGAGTGATGAACTTAACAGAAGAACCTATTTCTCATACTGTTGAGGATGTTGTTAGTCAGATTCCACAGGAAGTAGCCTCCCTAATTCAACCTAATATCATTTCCTTAGCTAACAAGGTATCTGAAAGAAACAAGAAGATTGTTCAAGAGATGTGTGAGCTTGTTATTAGTCTTAACAAGTTGAGTGATGAGTATAAGGTCTGTCTTTAGGAAGTTCTAAATCAACTGAAGTCCCTTAATTCAGTTGTTACTGCTTCTCATACTTTTGGAAACTCATCTCAACCCTCTTTAGATAGTGATCTACTTAGAATAGTTGTCAAAGAAGAACTTCAGGCTATGCTCATTGGTTTTGACAGAGAATCTCTATCTGAAGTTGTCAAGAACAGTGACAGAGTTCTTGATTTGGTGGGAATTCATTCCAATATTGCTAATTATTCTTAGAAATAAATTTCTAAGAAGGTGGATTTATACTTCAATTGGATATTATCTAATTATAACATGACCAACCATTTCAAGTACCTTGTAGATAATCTAAGAATCCCTCCTATCACTCAATATTTCAAAACTCAAGTCCAAAAGATCAAAGATTTCACTCCTTTGTTGGATAAGTTTATGGAGAACAAGGATCACTTTGAGAAATCCATACAGTATGGTGGTGATATCATTGTTGACTTCATTAAGCTTTTGAGGCCTTATCTTCATGTCCAGAGTACTACCATTGTCTCTCTTGCAGCTGCACCCCTGAGAAATGGTTTTCCTACCTTCTCATCCTCTGCCCTTGCCTCTACATCTATTTCTGTCTCTCAGGATCTGAGTCAGATCAAGCCTGTTATCCTTGATCAACAGTTGCCTCAGTCTTCCACTACACCTACCTGGGACCCTTCTATTTTTTAAGGACTTCCTTTACCTTCACTGTCAACTGGTTCACTCCCTTCTTCCACTTCTACCTCTATTCCTATGGCTTCCTCTTCTGATGCTGCTTCCAAGGGAAAAGAAAAGAAAAGATAGTACTGGAGAAAAGTGACTACTATCTTTTGATAGGGATGATTTCTATATTCTTGTTACTTACTGTTTGTCATGACACTTTTTATCCATCTAATGCATTGTTAACTTTTATTGTCTATTTCTTATTTACTCTTTTTTATAATCCCAAAAGGGGGAGAAATATGTATTCTATATGCACACTAATGAAGATACACATTAACTAAGAATAAATCTCTCACTCACATGATTTGTGATCATCAAAAATGGGGATATTGTTGGACTCATAATGTTTTAATTATGTTTTAATGATCAAAAATCCTATACATTTTGTAAATCTTGTTAATTCTGTTTAATCTGTCTCAAATCATGTGTATAGATGATTGGTTTCTTTATGATTTAAATAAACCTATCCAAGATCTTAAGTGCTATATTTAATTATTATAAACTATTTTTAATTTTTTTATAATGAATTTCCTTGATAAATGATTGATTCAAATCCATTCTATGAATATCACTGTTTAAGTCTATACAGATATTTGTCTAAGTCTGAGAAACCATGAGTCTTCCACTGGTTATGTTTTTCTGGTAAAGGACCAGACATCGTGAGCCAAACACCATGACCAGACACTGTGACCAGACACCGTGACCCAGAAATCCTAACCAGACACCGTGACCAGAAACCGTGACCAGAAACCATGACCCAGATACCGTGACCTAGACACCGTGACCCAGAAACTGTTACGAGACACCGTGACTAGACACTGTGAATCAGATACTGTGACTAGACACCGTGATCCTAACACTGCATCTGTGCTACCGGTTCCTGATCTCTATACAACTGTGCCATCATAGCTGTCTCACCACTCAAAGAAAATCAAGGAGACACCATTTCAAGGAGACACTATTTCAAGGAGACACTGTTTCAAGGAGACACCGTTTCAAGGAGACACCGTTTCAAGGAGACACTGTTTCAAGGAGACACTATTTCCCGACAGACTATGACACTGTTTCTTAATCTTTTTTGTAATTTTTCAATTTAATCTCTAACGATCATATTTGAAGCTTTTAAATGAGCTGACATAATTAATGTTTCTTTTTAGACATGTCACCTAATAGTATGAGGTACGAGGTGCATAATACATGCATCCTGTCAGCTCCAACACATGCATTCTAAGAATAAAAAGAACAGCGTGGCCAGAAGAAAATCATGACAATAGTGAGAATAGTGACAATAGTGAAAAAAGAGAAACAAGTGTGTGCATGATAACAAAGAAGAATGAGCATTCTTGAAAGAAGAATCGAAAAATGCCACTCGACACTGCTGAAGAACACATGAAGCATACTCGAATCCTAGAGTCGAGAACATTTTCACACTATCAACTCCACGAAGAACACAAGCCAGATCTAGTTGACTTACGATACTCTGTTTTCCACAAGCAGACTCGATTTCTACATTTGTTTCATCCTAGAAGTCCATAGATGCATAGACTAACACTTAGAGCACTTATAACCTTATCTCATCATTTTTTATCTATTGTGTATTATTTTTATCTTTCGAGTAGTGTGTGTGTGTCTGTATAAAAACATGAACTATATCCTACATTAAACTAAAGGATACAAGATATACTTCTTCTCGCATCTTTTTACACCTGTGTATTCCCATGGATAAGTGTGGAAGAGGTCCCTGTGTGACCTGGTAGTTCTTACCCACGAAGAACTATGGAAGAGGTCGTGTGACCTAGACAGTCCTGTGTACTGTTGTTAACCTCGATCCAGGGTGTGGATCAAGTTTATTTATATAAACTTCTTGGTGGAAGGTGATCACCAAGTGGAGTGTATTAGGTCTTGGATTGAGACTGAACCACTTGTTTTATATCCGCTATGCTGTTTAATTTAGTTTTCTCTATTTTACTGTATAATTTAGAAATTTCTAAATTAACTTTGATAGTTAATATTGGAAAGAAGTTATAATTACTTTTCCTTATTATAATAGCTTCAAAAGTAATGTTAATAACTGATATTAAGATTACTGAGAATTAATCAATCTTATGAGAAGTTATTTAAAAATTCAAACTTTCATAACTGTATTACTTTGATTAACTGTAATGTATTTAAATTTATTAGGGAACCTTTTTAAGAATACTTTTTAAATAGAAATTTTTATAGATACTCAATTAACCCTCCTCTTGAGTAATCTACTCCAACCAAAAAAAAAATAAATCCATCTGTATCAAATTTGGATACATAAATAATGTTTTTGGTAACTAAAGGGACATAATAAAAACCCTTTAAAAACAATATCATTTTGATCAACAACATGAGGTGTTAGTCCCTGATAGCTAAAAAAATAATTTTAGATCCATTGGATACTCAAAGATCTACCTCTCCTCGATCAATCTTTCTGAATCTACTTAGTTCTTATATTTGAATACATATGTGAGCTCCAAAAGTTGTATCTAATAACCAATTTGTAGAAACAAATAAATTTCATTCGATAAAAAATGCACTTGAAACTTCCCCTTTCATCTTTGGTTGGGTGTAGTTTTTCTTCCAGTGTCCCTTCTTGCCACATGTGAAATAGACAATGTCCGATTCACTTTCTTTCCCCCCTCATCTTCCTCTTTTTGGAAGGGTGTGAAGAATATTTGGGCTTAAATATCTTTTCTTTCCCTTTTAATTTTCTTACCATAAGTACATAAGTTTTTTCATACTTTTCATCCTTATCTACTTTTAAAAGAAGAGTAAGATGATCTGGAAAATACTTCTCAATGTTGTTCATATTAAAATTCCCAACAAAGTCGGAGAAGCTCCAAGAGAGTGATTCCAGAATGAGATCAGTTCCCAGTTCTTTGGGGAGTTTAAACCCTAGAACCTCTAATCAATCAATATAGATAATGATATTAACTAGGTGAGGCCCAGATGGGGAACCATATCCAAGATTTCTCTAAAATATCACCTTGTAAATCTCAAACCATTTCTATCTAGCTCTTTCCTGGTAAAGACCACATAGTTACTCAAGCATGCTATACACATCCATGTTTTCATGAGACTTCATTAGTTCACTAGACATTGATGAAATCATAAAACATTGAACATCGACCACATCACTCAAATGTTTTTCATAGAAAAATAGCTCTTCATCAATCACCTATTTAGCAGGCAGATCAGGTATTGAGGATTCTAGCATGTAAGATTTCCATTCATGGCATAGCACAACCTGAAGGCATCTAAACCACTCTTGGAAGTTACTGCCAGTTAAGAGGTTATATTTCTCTAATATTGATTGTAGGGATAGAGTAGATGATGAACATTTCATTTTATTATATAATTAAAAAGAGAATATTATTAGTAATTTTCTTGATTACAAAATAAGTGAGATATATTAAATTAAATATTTATTTATTTATTTATTAAATCTCCCACTATTTTATCAAGTCGCAATATCCCTCACCATTGAACTCAGAATGTATACTTTCTTTAACATTATAGTAGAAAATATTACCATTACTTTTCTTAATGATCCAAACTATGGATATGAAAACAATAATAAATTAATTAGGTATGCAGTCTTTCCAACTAAATACTTGCAGCTCCTTGATTCGTTGAGTGGATTCCCCTATCCTGAAATCCTGACTTGGATTTCCTCAATACTTGCCTCCAAATTTATATTGAACGGACTTTGGTCGTTAAACTCAATACAATTTCAGTTAAGTAAACCCAAAACTCTCATGATAACTCCATAATAAAAGTAAGTTTTAGACTTTTTCCATGTACTACACTTAGTTCTATGGTTTCATTCCCAATCGAGTAATGTAAGGCTTAGTCTGATTTAATATTTAATCGGGGGATTTTAATTTATTATGCCTAAATTTTATCTTGTTTTTATATTTTACACGTCTTGTTAATATTTAGTGGATGTTACTTAATTAATTAACCATATTGGATAAAACATTTACACATAATTCATTTATTTAATTTCCATATTTTCACATTAATTCATTTATTTATGTGATCATTCCCTTGCATCCATAAAATAAATAATTACATAGATAGAAATAAATAATTAATTAAATGAACCATTTATGAGTTTTATCTAACAGTTGATTTAATGAGTGAATAATAAATAAACCTTTGATCTAGGGGAAATAAGTATTATTACCGGTCTTGGCACAAGTTACAACATTCCAACTATCCACCTATGTATCACCTGGTCTGACATCATTATGGTTCCGTCTTGAATCGCCTCCATGTGCCTTGTGATGTTCTGTTAATTACAAATATTTATTACTAACACATAGGTGAGGAGAAACAAAGGATTTTTTTAAAGGGAATTACATAAATATCCTTGGTCACATAGGTCCTACATAATAATGGATGGAGGGATGACTCACAATCCATCATTTAATTTAATATTAAATAATTGAAAACTCATGTAAAAAATTAAATTAAAACATCCAACACATACATAGGTCTTGTTCAAACTCATGAATGGTCATACATGCAACGAATACATAAAAGTAAATGGATAAAATTCATTTCTTTATTCAATATTTTATTATTTAAGATAAACGTACTTGCATTAATTAATTAATAAATTAATTCCATTTTATCTTTAATGATCATCTGATCTTATTTTAAGATACTCATCATTAATGAAATTCATAGAAAATAAATGACAGAACCAATAATGAAATATTAATTTGAATAAATTAATTTATCATTTAAAATTATTTAAAACCATTATTAAATTATCAAACACACAATGGTTTTCCAATCAATAAAATAAGGTTTTAATGCTGTAATTTTAAAATTTAATGTAATTTTAATTTTTTTCCATTAATGGGAGACTACACAGCATGTACATGCAGCTACATGTCATGCACCTTAGTTACCATATATCCAAGTCACACTCCTGGGGATTTGGTGTGTTAACTTATCTAGACTACATGGTGTGTACATGCCAGCTACACACCCAGTATCCGCTTGTCATGTTCCAGTGTAAGATCCTAGATCTTGTAAAGGTATTTTCACGTTTAATTTTTGGTTTGAATCCCTTGTTTTAGTTAATTAAGTGCATAACCAAGTCCTAGAGGAGGCCCGGGGGTGTTCTAGTGGTTCAGAACACAAAAAGTGGAGAAAAGGGGGCTTTTTCAGTAGGTTGCACAGTCTGCGCATGATTAGTACTAACCGTGCAGACAACCCAGGAAACCATGCAAAGAATTGTGTTTTTGGATAGTGTCCTCCACACAGTTTGTGAACGGTTTGGAAAACCGTGCTGGTAAACCATGTGAGGGGGTCTTTTGAGACAGAAGCCTCCACACGGGTTGTGCATGGTTTGGCAAACTGTGCAGGTAAACCTTGCGGCCAAAAAATCTTTTAAAAATTACAATTTTTCCACCTGGCATTTTTAAACACAACTCGAGATTTCCTCCCATTTCACCCATCATTACCCTAGGGACGAACCAAATCTCCCAATATCTCTAATAGATCAATCTCCCTTGTTCCTAATGTGTTTCTGGTGTTGTTGGTTGCATATCGAAGCTCCGAGAAAGGCTAATCCCATCCTTGCTTCTCTTTTGAGTTTAGGGTTTGTATCTTCTTCTCATCTCCTTCAAAAGCTCTAAAACCCTACTCTTTGGGTGATATTTAGGTTTAATCAACAAAGTTTGGTTGAAGTGGAATCTAAGGGCTCTATTCAGACTGCGTTCACTCATAGAATCGAGGTATGTGGTCTACATGTTATATCCCATGGTTTATTTGTGGATTTGAGCATGTGTGGTTTTGTTCTTGGGCGTCTCTTGGTGTGTTTTGACTAACCATGACATTTTTTGGTAAAATGGTTATAAAAAGGGTAAATGGGTACCCTCATGATCCCCATGGGATGAATTGAGGGTGATGAGACTAAACTAGGGCCACCTATGGGGTCATCCGACTTTTCCAGACCTAGGGATTGTGAAGAACAAGTAGGATTATTGTGTGTTTATGATGATCCCTTGATAAACATGTTGATTAGATTGATGGTGTTGGGGTAGAAGCTAGGTTATTCACCTAGGCTTAATAATAATAACCTAATGGATGTTGGGTTAACATGAAAGTGGTTTATATGGGTGAACATGGATGTGTTAAATGAATTGTGAATAGTGTTGGAACATGTAATGGGTTAGTATGTGGAAATGATGAAAGACCATAATGGAATGGATTATGAGTCAAGTAATGAATCCTAGTGAGATAGGCATAATGAACAATGCTTAGTGAGATAATCATAACAAAAGGTAATTGGGCCAAATGACTGATGATGTGAAATGTGGTAAAGGTGTTAATGGGTTAAAGCATGGTATTAACTCATATGTGTTGTTATGATTTGTGTTTTACTTGGGAAATCATTGTGATGTGTTGTGAATGGTTAATGGATACATATATATATATATCATGTGCACATTTCTTGGTAGTTTGGGGTATTGACTGAGGTTTTATTCCCATGGGTCGAGTTGGACTGATGCTCTAAATTCCACCCTAATGTATGGGTTAGGGATGAGGAATAATGCTCTATTCCCCTAATGGTTGAATCCACCCGGACTGATTCTTTGAGGTGAGGATATGGTTGATGCCAAGTTGGACTGACGCTCCAAACTCCACTGTGTGTTTTCCCTCAGGTATGGTATTGTGTACTTGAGCCCGTGTAATTTTTTTTGTTTGATGAACCCATGTTAAATGTGTTGGAAAAGGTAAGTAATGGGGAATGGGATGAAATGTTAAGTTATGGAAATGGTAATAAATGTTGGTAATGGACCTAAACTGGCTAATGTAACTTAATCTTTACCTTGTCATTTATTATTCATTTCCCTATTTTCATGCACATCTGTTTATACCGGATATTTTGTAGACACCATTGGTGGTGGCCTACTAGGTTGTACTCACACCCTGCTCAGGCCGCCATTGGGTACCTGAGTAGACTTCATGTTTTCAAGTTAGGAGAAGGGAAAAAGTCCTTGCTAGCCAGTTGGGTTGGCATGAGTGTGCGTGGAGGAGGACCTAGACTTGGTGTTGGGACCCTTTTGGGGATTTTGCAGTTGTCTTCATTTTTGGGTTTTGTTCACTTTTTCACTTGTAGCGTGGCATGAAATATTTAATATTGGATATGGTTATACCCCATTTGGGAAATGGTTGTTTATTAATACTCTCATATTATTGATTATTATTCTACTATTTTTTTATCTTATGTTGTGGATTAATCTGATAAAAAGGGGGCATAGTCTCTCTAAATGACTATTCAGACCCTTGCTGCTAGTCGGTAACCTTTGGTGTATGGGGAGGCATGCTTTAGGTCATGTAACCACCCGAATTGGAGCACCAGTTTAGTGGCTTCCGGTTCGGGGATGTTACAAAGTGGTATCAAAGGGGGTATTTCTTCTCCTTCTCTGAAATCTTGTTATTTGGGATGGTAGACGAGAGTTAGGATGTGTTGGGACTTGGTAATGAGCTCGTGCTTGGGAGTAGATAACCCATGTATGAGGGAAAAACCAAGTCACCCAGGGTGGGAATTATTTTTCTTGATTGTGCGATGTTACATTTGATGATATTTCACCATCAGACGATGCACATGTTTTGTGATGTGATGGTTTAATGATATTTGGATCGTGGACTCAATGGAACAAGGTTGTGTATTCATGCATCATTGTAGGAACCTAGGGAGGTAGGTGACATTCATCATGGTAGGAACACATGAGTTGGGTGTGTGAGGCATGAAAGATAGAATGAACCTTGCATTTGATTATTAAAAATGGAAAATGTGGTAAAAGAAACAATGTAAATGGGTGAAGATAAAAGAATGATAAGTGTTTATTAATGAAATATGTGTAATTAAGGTTTTGTAATGAATTAAAAATGTTGTTTGTAACATATTGTGTGAGCCTTGTAGTGGTGTACGGTTGTTTACCCCTTGTGGACCATGGACCAAGGTAGGGAAGGTCGGGGTAATGTTTTGGGAATTATAAGGTTGTTGGGATGGTGCATGTATAATGGGTTGATGTGGCTGGTGAAGAGACTTCATGTTATGAATTGTGAAAGTTCTATGGTATGTGTTCTGAATCTCGTGTTTGGAAATGTAGAGAAATTCCACCATGACATCGAGAACTAGCTGGGAAATAAGAGGATGTTGCTGAGAACACTCCTCCAATAGAGGAGAAAGATAATGTGGTGATCGAGGAAGGTAGGGAGGAGCAGTTCTAAGATAACTTGGGTCGTTTTATGCAGATGATGGATCGGGACCCAGGGCGGGTTGCACCGAGTATGTTTGAGAAGACCAGAAAGTTTTAGCTACAGCACCCTCCGACCTTTACCGGAGAGGGTGGGATAGAGGTATCAGAGTTCTGGATAGAGTCTGTCCAGACGATACTTGATCATATGAAGACTCCTGATGGGAAGCGGGTCAAGTTGGAAGCTTATATGTCGTGGGTCCAGGAAAAACGTTGGTGGGATATCCTGGATCAGACTGAGTAGGCTGAGGGGATATTGTGGAAGGATTTCCATAAAAAGTTTCTACATCACTTTTACCCAGAGACTTTGAGGAAAGAGTGGGCTATAGAGTTCATGGGCCTGACTCAGGGGTCTATGTCAGTGATGGAGTATGCTAGCCGCTTCAGCGACCTGTGACATTTTATTCCAGCATTGGTAGGGGATGAAGTAGTAGTGGTGAGACGTTTCCAGGATGGGCTAAGACACGTGATCAGGCCTCAGGTGAATATCTTTCACCGGAATAAGTTTATAGAGGTAGTGGACCAAGAATTGATATCATAAGGGAACCTGAAGGGAGTTTCAGGTAGCGGGCTTGTCGTGCCAACTAGGCGGACAAGTGGTGCAGCTTCCGAGGGTTGGAAGCATCGTTTTGGAATTTTTCAGTAGGGTGTAAGTGTGAAAGGTGATCATAAGAGAGGGTCATCCTCTCAGGATGGTGATCGGGTGTTCTACTATCAATGTGGTAGGCCAGGGTACATGCGTGGCCAATGCCCTCAACCTCCAGTTGAGTGCCGATCGTGCAGAAGATTGGGACAAGTGTAGAGGTTCTGCAGGAACCCTCAGCAAGTGATCATGAATGTTGGTGACAGGTAGATGCCAAGTGGAGGTAAGGGATCAGTTTCTCTTTATCAAGTAGGTAGTTGGAGCTCCACGATTCGTATTGGAAGGGGCGGTGGACATGGAACTCTGGGGCAGGATCACCCATGTCAACAGGGCAGTGCAGTGCAGAGCACACAGGTTGGAGCCTAGGGTAGAGGGGCAGGTCAGTTTTACGTAGTTCATTTTGCACCTAGTGATGGAGAGGCTAGGACATCGACTGTTTGAGGTACGATCCCTGTAGATTCTATGCTTTCTAGTGCCTTGTTTGACACTGGTGCCATACACTCTTTTATTTATTCTCAACTTGTGTTAGTGTTGGGTTTGCCTATGGAGAGTGTGTGTGGGGTTATGTCGATTGACACTCCATTGGGGGTACAAAATGAAGATATCAGGTAGTGTAAGGGATGTGCTATGGAGGTCGGTGGGTATCATTTACTGTGGGACTTGTTCATTTTCGAGATGTTGGGGTTTGACCTGATCTTGGGTATAGATTGGTCAGTTTTGTATTAGGAACACATATACTGTTACCCTCATAGGGTATCGTTCAGGTCACTTGAGGGTGATGCTTATGTCCATCATGGAGAGTGGGATGTTCGAGCAGGTTGTGCGGGACCATTCTGTTAGCAATTGGATAGGCTCACGGCTCAAGTAGCTTGGATTGTGATTAATGATTAAATAGGGGAACAATTTTTATTCCCTCCAATATTGGATTGGTTTTAGGATGTGTTTCTTGAGGATTTATCAAGGTTGACACCCAAGAGGGATGTTGAGTTCACGATTGAGTTGCTGCCGGGAGCGGAGCCAGTTCCTATTCCACCATACCAAATGGCACCGACAAAAATCTAGGAGTTAAAGGTTTAGCTTGAAGAGTTGGAATGTAAGGGGTTCATACATCCTAGTACATCTTCTTGGGGATCTTATGTGCTTTTTTCAAAGAAGGCTAATGAGTCATTAAGGCTGTGTGTTGATTATAGGAAGTTAAATCAGATGATGGTGAAAAATCGGTACCCTCTTCCTAGAATTGATGACCTATTTGACCATTTGAGGGTTACATCGGTGTTCTCTAAGATTGATATAAGATCAGGTTATCACCAGTTGAGGGTGAGACCTTCTGACGTACCACTGACAACTTTCACGAGTCGGTATAGGTTGTTTAAGTTTATGGTGATGCCTCTCGGCTTGAAAAATGCACCAGTGGTGTTCATGGATTTGATGAACCAAATCATTCATCCTTATCTAGATCAATTTGTGGTTGTCTTTGTTGATGACATCTTAGAGTACTCGAAAACTCATAACGATCATGCCCAACATCTTGACATCGTTCTAAGTACACTAGAGATAATTGGATATACACCAAGCTATAAAAGTGTCAATTATGGATTGAAGAAGTTAATTTTCTAGGTCACATCATCTTTGAGGCATGTGTGTTTGTGGATCCAGAGAAATTACATGTCGTTGTTTCTTAGGAGTATCCCAAGAGTGTTTCAGATGTTCAGAGTTTTCTGGGTTTGGACAGGTATTACCAGAGGTTCATTCAGTATTTCTCTCATTTGGTAGCACCACTGTTGGGCTTTACCAAGAAGGGAATCAGGTTTGAGTGGTTAGAGGCTTGTGAGAGCACATTTCAAGAGTTTAAAAAGTGATTGATGACCGCACCAATCTTGATGTTACTAGAGCCAGGTAGGAAGTATGTTCTATTTTGTGATGCATCTGGTATCGGGCTTGGGGATGTGTTGATGAAAGATGAGAGGGTTTTGGATTATGGGTTGAGGAAATTGAGACCCCATGAGTGGAATTATTACACTCATGATCTTGAGTTGGCTGTATTAGTGTATTCCTTAAAGTGCTGGAGGCACTACTTGTTGGGGGAATAATTCATGGTGTATAATGATCATAAGAGTTTAAAGTATATCTTTTCGCAACAGGATTTGAATCTTTGGCAATGAAGATAGGTCGAGTATATCCAGTATTTTTACTTTGAGATGGTATATACACTGGGGAAAGGGAATTGTGTTGATGATTCTTTGAGTAGGAAGGCTTAGAACTAAGTGGTTCTGGAATCCAACACCGAGTGGAAGGTGATGGCTTTGTTCATAGAGATGCACATGGAGGTGCAGGAGGAAAACGGTCAGGTGACTCTTGCTTCTATGGTGGTTGAGTAGATGATTCTGAGTCATGTTAGGGAAATTCAGCTCGACGATCCTAAAAGTTTGGCCATGAAGGAAAGAATTAATGGCGGGGAGCCACCTTCAGGTTGGGACATCGGTGTGGATGGGGTTGTTTGTGTTCACGATTGTGTGGTTCTACTGGTGTGCATACATGAAGAGTTGATACATGAGTTACATGAATAAAAATGGGAAGTGAATCCTAGTTTGACCAATATGTATTGTGATCTTCACAGATAGTTTTGGTGGCCAGGAATGAAAAAGGAAGTTACGGGATTGTGGCATGGTGCCTTACCTGTCAGCAGGTGAAGGCCTAACAACAATGCCCAGGTGGCCTGTTACATCCATTACCCATTTCAGAATGAAATTGTGATGATGTGATGACATATTTTGTGGTGGGTCTTCCGAGGACACCTTATAAGAATGATGTAATATGGGTGGTTGTGGATCAACTAACAAAAGTGTCCCATTTATTACTGATTCAAGATACTTATACAGGTGATCAGTTGGGTGAGTTGTATGTTCGAGAAATAGTATGGTTTCATGTTGTACTGCAGACTATAGTTTCAGACCATGATCCTCATTTCACATTGCATTTCTAGAAAGGGTTGAAGAAGGTTCTAGGTACACAGGTACTTTTGAGTATGACTGTCCACCTGCATATGGACGGGAAGTCAGATCATACAATCTAAGTGTTGGAAGACATGTTGAGGGATTGTGTCTTGGATTTCGGTGGTTCCTGGGATAAAAACCGGTCGTTTGTTGAATTTTCCTACAACAATAGTTTTCAGGCTACGGTTTAGATGGAACCATTTGAGGCTCTCTATGGGAGGCCGTGTAGATCTCCACTGTGTTGGTTGGAGGCCAGTGAATCCGAGATGTTGGGACTGAGTCTCGTGCAGGAGACTTCGGAAAAAGTTGAGTTGATTCGGAAGCAGATGGTAATGGCTCAGAGAAGGAAAAATTCATATGCGGATTAGAGGTGTAGACCTCTTGAGTTTGGGGTGGGTGATAGTGTGTTCCTTTGGGTGTCTCCATGGTTGGGTTACCTATGGATTTAGAAGCAGGGAAAGCTGGCACCCATGTATGTGGGGCCGTTTGAGATTTTGGAGAGGATCGGGCCCGTGGCATACCGATTGGCTCTTCCACAGTGGTATAGCAGGATGTATGATGTCTTTCATGTGTTGCAGCTTCGGCAGTATCACCCTGACCCAACTCACGTGGTGGATGTTAAGAATATTGAGCTTGAGGCTGATGCGTCCTTTGAGGAGAATCTGGTTCATGTCATGGATCATAGTGAGAAATTCTTGTGGGGAAAGGTTGTGCCATTGGTGTGAGTACTATGGCATCATGGAAATGTTTAGGAAGAAATTTAGGAGTGGGAATTAGATATGTGGGTTTAGTGGCCCTATCTCTTTTCCTTGGAAGTGTAGTGAAGCTTGGGAGCTCGGCTCGAGGATGAGTTGTTATAAGGTGGGGAGGTTGTAAGATCCTGGATCTTGTAAAGGTATGTTATCATTTAAGTTTTGGTTTTAATATATTATTTTGGTTAATTAAGTGCGTACCCAAGTCCTAGAGTAGGATTGGGGGTGGTCCGGGGGTTTGGGACATAAAAAGTATAGAAAAGGGGGTTTTCTGGGTAGGTTGCACGGTCTGCGAACAGTTAGTACTAATCGTGCGGAAATCCCAGGAAACCATGCAAGAGTTGTGTTTTTGGACAGTGGCCTCCACACAGTTTGTGCATGATTTAGAAAATTTTGTGGGTAAACCATGTGAGGGGGGTCTTTTGGGACAGAATCCTCTGCACGTTTTGCGCACGGTTTGGAAAACCGTGCAGGTAAACCGTGCGACCCCAAAATCTTTTAAAAATTACAATTTTTCCACCCAAGGATTTTTAAAACCAACTCGGGATTTCCTCCCATTTCAACCCTCTTCACCCTAGGGATGAACCACATATCCCAAGATCTCCAAGTGATCAATATCCCTAATTCCTAAGGTGTTTTTGGTGCCATTGGTTACAGATATAAGCTCTAGGTAAGGCTAATCCCATCCTTGCTTCTCTTTTGAGTTTAGGGTTTGTATCTTCTTATCCTCTCCTTCTGAATATCTAAAACCCTACTCTTTGGGTGAGATTTAGGTTGAAGCTTCAAAGGTTGGTTGAAGTGGAATCTAAGGGATTGATTAAGAGTGCGTTCACCTGCGGAATTGAGGTAGGTGGTCTATATGTTATATCCCATGGTTTATTTGTGGATTTGAGAATGTGTGGTTTTGTTCTTGGGTGTCTCTTGGTGTATTTTGACTACCCATGGCATGTTTTGGTAAAATGGTTATAAAAAGGGTAAATGGGAACCCTCATGATCCTTATGTAATGTTTCGAGGGTGATGAGACTAAACTAGGGCCACCTATGGGGTGAGCCGACTTTTCCGGACCTAGGGATTGTGAAGAACAAGTAGGATTGTTGTGTGTTTATGACGATCCCTTAATAAAAATGTTGATGAGATTGATAGTGTTGGGGGTAGAAGCTAGGTGATGCACCTAGGATTAATAATAATAACCTAATAGATTTTGGGTTAACATGAAAGTGGTTTATATGGGTGAACATGGCTACGTTAAATGAATTGTGAATAGTTTTGGAACATGTAATGGGTTAGTATGTGGAAGTGATGAAAGAACATAATGGAATGGATTATGAGTCTAGTAATTAAGCCTAGTGAGATAGGAATAATGAAAAATTATTAGTGATATAAGAATAAAAAAAGGGAATTGGGCTAAATGGATAATGATGTGAAATGTGGTAAAGGGGTTAATGGGTTAAAGCATGGTATTAACTCATATGTGTTGTTATGATTTGTGTTTTCCTTGGGTTATCATTGTGATGTGGTGTGAACGGTTAATGGATACATATATATATATAGCATGTTCACATTTCTTAGTAGTGTGGGGTATTGACTGTGGTTCTACACCCACAAGTCGAGTTGGACTGATGCTCTAAACTCCACCCTAATGCATGTGTTAGGGATGTGGAATGATGCTCTATTCCCCTAACGGTTACATCCACCCAGACTGATGCTTCGAGGTGAGGATATAGTTGATGGCGAGTTGGACTGACACTCTAAACTCCACCGTGTGTTTTTCCTCGTGTATGGGATTGCGTACTTAATCCCATGTAATTTATTATGTTTGATGAACCCATGTTAAATGTGTTGGAAAAGGTAAGTAATAGGGAATGGGATGAAATGGTAAGTTATGGAAATGGTAATAAATGTTGGCAATGGACCTAAACTGGCTAATGGCACTTAATATTTACCTTTTCATTTATTATTCATTTCTCTATTTGCATGAACATATATTTATACTGGATATTTTGTAGACACTGTTGGTGGTGACCTACAGAGTTGTACTCAAACCCTACTCGGGCCGCCGTTGGGTACCCAAGCATACTTCATGTTTGCAGGCCAGGAGAAGGGTAAAGGTCCTTGCTAGGCAGTTGGGTTGGCACGAGTGTGCGTGGAGGAGGACCTAGACTTGGTGTCGAGACCCTTTTGAGGATTTTGCAGCTGCCTTCATTTTTGGGTTTTGTTCACTTTTTCACTTGTAGCATGGCATGACATATTTACTGTTGGATTTGGTTGTACCCCATTTGGGAAATGGTTGTTTATGAATAATCTCATATTATTGATTATTATTCTGCTATTTTGTTTATCTTATGTTGTGAATTACTCTGATAAAAAGGGGGTATAGTCTCCCCAATTTACTATTCAGACCCCCATTGCTAGTTGGAAAACTTTGGCGTACGAGGAGGCATGCTTAAGGTCATGTAACCACCCATCTCGGAGCACTAGTTTGGTGGATTTCAGGTCGGGGATTTTGTATCTAGGTTGGCTCGGTCAACACATTGTGTGCAATAAAAGCACAACGTGTAATTAATTTCTCACCACACCTATATTAAATGCACATGGGTATGTGGCGTGTGCTTTGGTTGTATTCTATTTAAACTAGTTTTACCGATTAAAGATCTTGAAATTCCTAATGGAATCTCTGGTCATTCTTTATTTTTTTTAAAACTTTAAGAAAATAAATCACTGTATGAACATGATTAATATGATAATGACATGTTAATTCAAATCATATTAAAGAATGAATAAATTGAAATAAAAATCTAACCACAATTGTGCATATATAAAAAATTAAATAAATAATTATAAATTTAAATGTAACCTCCATTTGATACCACTTGATGGTTATGGGCGCAGTGAAAGCATGCAGAGGTGGGCGATATATGAAAATTTATTTTAGTAATCATTATCTGAAACCAATAATGAGGAACTTTCATGTCAAAATTATTATTAATTTATTTAATATTTGAATAAATAAATACTTTGAATTAGTAAATTTCTTTGTTGGTGAATGTTTATTTCCCAAAAAGACCCTTTTAGATTACCTTCATTATACTGTGAGGATCCAAGGATAGAATCCCTCTAGCGGTGATCCACATGTGCTCCTATGATCTCTAAGAAACACCACTTGATCTCTGGGTGTTATCTTGGTGATTTGAATGTATTTTATTGTTCATTCTTGATTGCTCGTTCTTCGGTCTTGAAGAAATATCTCTTTCACTTCTCATTCTTGAGAGGGATAAAGAAGGACTTGAGAGATAATTTGTTGTGTACAACAATTCTCTATTCTCAATTTTGGATACTCTACAGAATATACATAGACACCTATTTATAGAGTTGATTTTAAGTTACAATATTATTTAATTACATACCAGCCATTAAATAACATCTATTACCTTTAATAAATCTCATGCCACATAATAATAATTATATAATTATTATTTTGTGGAGCACGCCAACTTACAAAATAACAAATATTATATAACAGTCTTGTTAATTAATATTTTTCACTGAACTTGGTCTTGGTCCATTCGAACTCCTCTAGAATTTATTTAACAACCAAATAAATATTTTATTCATAAATAAATATTTTATTCACAATATAGTTAATAAATATTTATTAAAATAGTCAATAAATAAAATAAATATTTTATTCACAATCCATTGAATAAATATTTATTGAATTTATGCGATCAATATAAATTGAATAAAATTATTCCTCAGACTCGACAATAATATTTATTCTTTTAATTAAACTCAAATAAAATTTAATTGAGATCAACAGAAACACTTAGTGTGTCAACCTTTAGGATTATTTCTTATTGGAATTAGGTGGGCTTGTCTAAAGTCTAATATTACTATCTAGAAACAGGTCAAGGCACACAAGAGAAAGAACTTAATGTCATAATGTCGACAACCACATATGAACAATCACTGTGTAATATAACCCCTTTGTCATAATATCTCATCAAGAAGGTTTCAAATCCTTGTCACCAAAATATATGCTTGATATGTCTTTCTTTGACTATCCAAAATAAACACATCATTACACCATGGACATAAAATTTAATGCGATGATTCTATTCCAATAAATGGTTTGAGATATTAGCTTCAATAAAGATGGAAAGGAAACATCATTCCTTGACTTATTCATTAATTAAATGTCATTCGGGACACGCCTAACTTATCCAGCTTCTCTATGAACTATTATCATTATGGTTTATGAAATACATCTAAGTTCACGAGTTGTAACATGCATTAATAATAATCTTAAAGTATAATAACCACCACACATTCTCATAGATAGGAATATCCGATGACACCAAAACATGGATAATTCCTACTGGCAGTTTTGTTCTCATAATCTCCCATCTTGAGGATTACCAATTGCGAATTTTATGAGAAGAAGTCTCATCTGCTTATGAGTACTCACACCTGATAGTCTATGTACTATGTGTCTTATCACTGTACCACTACTGAAAAAATATCCTATACTAACAGTTTTTACTTGTTGGTATAGGCCCCAAAACTATTGGTATATCCTATACCAATGGTTTAGAGGGCCATTATATACTATTCTATTGATATAAATCTATACCAATGGTTTTGGGAAAACTTTTAATATAGGTAATGTAAAAATAAATAGATAACTCAGGTTTGAACCCATAACCTATCACTTATATATCATTGATGTAACCACTAAGATATAACTATATTTTTGGATATAATCTGATATATATATATATATATATATATATATATATATATATTTACAAATAATTTATATTTTTATGTATATAATGATATTTGAAAAAATAATTCATAAAAAATCTGGATAACTATACCAATGGTTCTCAAAACCATTGGTATAGTTCTCTAAATTTTTGGGACCTATACCAATGGTTTTCCAAAACCGTTGGTATAGGTTTTGTATAAGTAACATATAACAATTATTCTTAAATAACCCTTGGTATAGAGGGATCCTATACCAACAGTTTTGAAAAAACCATGGGTATGGGGTTTGTTGTGAGGCACCTATGCTCACGATTTTTATAAAACTATGGGTATAGGGTTTTTTTTGAAGCAATTATGCCCAAAGTTTTTCCAAAACCGTGGGTATAGGGTTTGTGTGAGGCACCTATACCCAAGGTTTTTCCAAAATCATGGGTATAGGTTTTGTGTGAGGCACCTATCCCCACAGTTTTACTAAAACCGTGGGTATAAGGTTTTGTGTGAGGCACATATCCCCACAGTTTTTCTAAAATCGTGGGTATAAAGTTTGAACAAGGTGCCTATACCAATGGTTTTTGAAAACCATTGGTATCGTTCTGTTGGTATAACTTAAATTTTCAGTAGTGTATGTTATCCAACCGAATAACATTATTTGAGAATATCGTCACAACACATCAAGGTTCTCATCATAGTGGGGAACTGTTATGACCTTATCAAAGTGACCTATACTCTAGGATGTTATTACATTAGAGTCAAGCAGAGAAAAAACAATATGTAATATTAATGTAAAACATGGGGCATTGTAAAACATAACAGCATTGATATGAAATGTTCATGTGGCTGAAAATAGAGCATTTCATCATAGTTATGATACACCAGATATCATAAAATATGACTCCAAGGCCACCAAAGGGAATATCATAGGTCAATAGTAATCCATTATAGGATAGCTACTAAATATGATATAAGGATATCATTAAATACAACTGATTATGGAAAAATTATCTATCGTGGGATGCAGTGTATCAATCATAATAAGAGATATAAGTTTTTAATATATCTCTACTTATGAAATTAATATATCGTAAAACACTATATAAGTAATTTTTCCCAAATTTTCAATTATGAATTGTTTTTTTATAATTTTTAAAATGTTTATAAATCATGAAAATGGTATTTTTGTATATTTATTTAATTTAAAAAGTTTTTATAAATTAGTTAATTATAAAATATTTATGTTTAATTTTTAAATGTTTATGAAACATTTAATAAATAAATACCCATAATATTAAATTTTAATATTAAAATGTATTTTGTGAACTTATATGGAATGACTTATAATTTTAATAAAAAGTGTTTATATAAAAATTATAAGTGTAATTTATAAAGTGTTTATAAATTACAAAAAATATGAAAAAATATAAAGGTGTTTATATTGAAAATTTGGAATTGTTAATAATATTTAATTTGAAAATTTGAAATTAAAATGATTTATTTTATAAAATTATTTAAACCATATAAGAAGAAGTTTTGATAATTTATTTGATCAAGTTTTAAATAATAATAAATATTTAATAATGAGATTATGTAAATTGTTCACATAATAGAATTGGAATACAAAGTGATTATATTTCATTTAATATCATATACTTAAGTAAAATGTCATATAATGGATAATATGAAGAGTTTATATTGGGAATAAATACAATTTTATCATATTTATTTAATTATGAAATGTCTACAATGTATGGATAAAATATAAAGTGTTTACAATTAGTTTGTTAATGAATTGTTCATAAATTTTTATCTCACGTTTTAAATTTTAAATTTTTCATTTATATAGTTTACACCCTTCTCTATTCATGAATATAAATTATTTATATTATTAATGACTATGTGATTTAGTTTGAAGAGTTAAACTAATTCTATAAATTTCCATGCATTTATCTAATTTGTTACATGTATAGTATGATAATTGATTTAGTTTTATTTTACCTTGTATTTAGATTGTGCTAAGTTATGATCTTGAATTAAAAAGTTAATTATGATTTATAAATATTAGTTGTTATAATTATGATGGAATCGATGTATTTATTAAATAAATATCTGTGGATAGAGTGACTTTGTTTATCTTTCATTTTATGCTCACTCTTATAAGGATTATTGATTTCATTGATTCTAATCCTTTACATGAAATAGTTTCATGTATCATATGCATGAGATGCATTTGAATATGTATAAAAACATTTTTCTTTGGGTTATTAACTAAAGATATGATTTTTGTAAAGAGTTACACATCAATATGGTTTAAACGTATTGATTTGGTGAAAGGAATAAATATTCCAAAATAAATCATTAGAAGTATGCATACATGTAGGGGGATACATGAGATAAGATGATCAGATAATAAATCCTATTTGACAATACCAAGTGTTATATTCCTTCTAAAAAACACTTTTTAATTCCTCAATCATCCAACTGAGTAGGTCATGTCAAAGGTAGGTGCCCTTGAATTATCTTGTGCAATAAAAGAAAGTAATGGGTGATCTTAATAGGATTAAATTCTCATTTTTATACTTTATTTGGGTTACACTTAATTGGTAAAACCTAATAGGATTAGGATACTAGAGGAATAGAGTTGGGTTTATCTGTATGATAGAAATGATAAGGAGTTGTCCGCTTAACTATCTAAGAGTCATATATGACATTATTGGCATAATTTTATACCTAAATAGCTAAGTAATGGGAGAAAATATAATATCCCAAATATTAGTGAAATATGGATCTTGTACTACTAATGGATATAATGTAATAAAAAAGGTTCATCATTTTAGTGGGTGCACATTTAATAAGAGACCTTATTAAATGAATGTAAAACATGATTCATATTTAATAAAAAAATCTGTTATAGATAAATGGAAACATAATAATTGAATTTGAATTTGAGATAAATTATAGAGAAGAAATGATTAATGGATTAAATATTCTTAACTAACATAGAAACTTGATAATTGTTCTCAAATAAGAAGAAAAGTTTTATGTATTGGAGAAAAAACTTCATGGGAAATCTCTTACTGATAAATTTAACCAAGATAATAAATATGATCATAGTAAGCATAGTAAATATTATATTTATGTCTATACACTGATTCTTCTTTTGATGGATCCTAATATACAATAGAAATATGTGAATATGAATACTTTTTAGATAATAGATAACATAAAAAGGTAATACTAAGAACAAACTAGACATGAGATGCGTGGAGTTTCAAAAGAACTATTTCATTGTAAGATAACTAAGGGTAATTCTATCTCAACTCATGTACTCAATAATATTGTCTACATAAATGATTTATAGAGACTGAGTTCATTACTTAGTCTTTATCTAGACACAAATATTATTTTTCAATCACCTCTAGAAAGGTTATGACAGTTTGTAACGCCCCGACCCCAGCTACCCAGAGTCGGTGCATTACTTCGTAACATTGGCATGATCACAAAAGATCAAGTCTCGAAAGACTGATTAGTTTAGTAGCCTTGGAAACACTAAATACATTCATAAATGTTACATTACATCACAAAGTGAAAAACTATAATAACATAGTCTCCATAGTCCACACTTCTATCCTCTTCGGACTATCCCTGTAGGTCATTCATAAAATACTTCTTCACATCCTGGAAAATATTAAAACATTGAAAGGGGTGAGCTCAGATGCTCAGTAAGGATAACAATATTGCGGAAGCTTTCATAAATAAGAATAAACATTTAAGGCAATGTATAACCAAAACAAAAGCCTTTCAAACTTTAACTTTCAACATTGTATGGCATAAATAAAATGAAATAATGTCATTTACTCATTCACATGGATATTCTACTGGTCGAATAATCACATGCAATATCAATAACCACTTTCATAATGATGTAATGCATAATGCCAGACTATCATAACCACGTAGCCAAGGCCTCGTGCCAAGACCACAAATAATATTTTGTCAAGGCCTCGTGC
This sequence comes from Viscum album, assembly GCA_963277665.1. NCBI lineage: Eukaryota > Viridiplantae > Streptophyta > Magnoliopsida > Santalales > Viscaceae > Viscum > Viscum album. The sequence goes on from OY728127.1 coordinate 1,665,651,025, forward strand.
CAAGACACTAGTTTGTCTCATGAGACCTGCCGATGCATCGAGGAGCTATAGCGGGCTCCACCCGTCACTTATTAAGTCCAATGCATTCCTCATATGAATAGGTTTAAACATATCATAAACCATAGCATAATCGTATCACATAAAACATGCATAAAGGAAACATAACATTTCCACATTTCAATCACAAGGTATCAATACAACACATTGATATAATAAAAAAGCTTTCAAAACCATTTTCAATACCAAAATAAATGAAAGTTAAAACTTTGTATTTATTTTTCATTAAAAAAAATGATGGCTTGTAGAGGAAGCCAAAACTCAAATAATGGTCACGGCGGCGGAGAAGTCGTTGTCACTGCATAAGTACGGAAAGAAAAACATTCCCTTTTTGTCTTTTAGTAAAACGCTTCGTATAAAAAAGATTCCTTTTGAATAAATGTAAAAGTCAAAGGGGTTTATACACCGTATAAAGAAAAGTTGTGTATAAAACCAAATATGCCTCAATGAAAGGAGATTGAGACGAAGTCCTTAAAAAGATCATTTTTAGAATAAAATAGATCTATTATGTGTATTCACTATAGGTACATATAAAGAAAGTAAAAATACAAAATAGGACATAATAACATCATGACATAATTTGAAAGTAGGAGATTAACCCAATGAATGGATGTTGGGTTAAGAAATTCCCTTACCTCATGTCTGACTTGACTCAACCGTTCTTTAACCTCCTGAATAATAAACTAGAGTTAATATATACCTTATTAAGAACCATTTTCAATTTCATTATCCTTTTTATATCACTTATTACAATGATATGAACATTATGTAATTATTTAAGTTAATAACAGTCGTTTTGTCGATCTTTGGTACTTGAATCAACAATAAAATTCTTATAATTACAAGTTGTTTATGTGGTAGAATATCCATTATCTCCAGAATTATATTCATGATTTAGATGTCATATATATCTTATATATCCAATATATACATTCATTTACAATGTCACGTAACATTTAGAGGTAAGAAATGAAATGCACCGTTCATGGAGACGGTAAGCCGTACGTACGCATGAACGCTACTTTCATTTCTATTTCGTATTTAATAGAACGGAATCATAATGATATAAATTTATAATATAATTACAGTATAATATAGTGTATAATACCATTTAATCCATCCTTTATACATCCCACATGTGGCATTAATGATTCAAATCACTTTGAGGGGGCGGTAGTCCGCACTTCCTAAAATGAAATTATCGCGTTTTACCCATAATGAAAATCATAAAGTATGCCATAAATGAGAAATACAGAAGCATAAGTAAAACATAAACACATTATATATCATATATAAATATAGTGACATCTTAATGGCCACCTTTTAAGGTGTTATATGAGTGTTGAACAATCATCGTTTCGTGAGGCAGAAATTCGCCATCCACAGAAACCGTATGTTCTTTAACCATTAGATGTAGGTGTGTGTAAGTGTAGCTATAATCCTTCTTATAACAACATCCTAGTATATTTAGTATACTGGTGTTGTTACAAAAGAAATGAATAAAAAGATTTTAGGGGGTTGGAGAAGAAAAATAAAACAAAACAACATTAGAGAAGACATTACCTCAAAATCGGGTAACTCTTTTTGATTTGAGCCAAAGGCTTCCTTGGGAAGAGTTCTGCCCAAAGTGAGGCTTCTAGGAGTAATAGGGGGAAGTTGGGAGAGTATTTGGGCAGAGTTTGGCCGATCCAAATGGCTTGAAGGTGTGAATAAGGTGGGAGTGGTGGGGGCCTTTTATAAGTGGAGAGGAGGGGCACTTTTGGAAAGATTGAAATATTACATTATTACACAATGATTTTCAGATTCTAAAGGTCCCACACTTATATAATTCGAGGCTAAGTTGATAAGGTTTCTAAATCTCCTCATCCAATAGGCTTTTGACAAGTGTAAGCATTGGATTTTACATTATCTTCTCATTTTATTTAAATCGTTAAATAATGAGGTCATCGCTTCATCATCATGATGTCATAAATAATTTAATTTATTTAATGTCTAAAAATTATAAAAAAAATACTATGATGTAGGAAATATTTTTATCTTTCCAATGAATATTTATAGTCAAAATTTGGACTTGTGTAACCCCACTTAAAATCTGTTTTAGTAAAACAACTCATGTTTGTGTCAATTTAATTTTAACATTAAATAAATATATATTAATGTCATTTTCCAACCAAAGTGACTCCATGGGGTCCCCAAGTTGACCCATGGGTTTTATTGGTCGGACATGACTCATCCAATAGGAGTAGGACAAGTGTCAAGCTCATATCATATTATTAAAACATTGTTTTTACCTTAAACTACACTAATTACCTCTAATCGCGATTAAGAACTTAAAAGTTACTATTCACCAAAAAATTATTTTAATCTCATTGAACCACATTTTACTTCTTAATGACAACCATGTATGTCGGATTTTTGAAAATCAAATCACAGAAGTGGTAATATTTCATTTTAACGAAAAAATCAGTTTTTAACAACCACTTAGTGGTTTCACTATTCATCAAAAATTGAAGTTTTTCAGAATAAGGCCAAAATTTCACCCTAAGCTATAATTGATATTCTGACTTCAAAAATGATGTCTATTTTAAAAAATTCCAAACATATAAGTTGCATTAATTAATTTTATAATTAATTCCCGCTGTCACAACAAATAGAGTGTTTTTAAGAAACAATTTATATCAAAAGATTGGCAATTGTTTATGTCCAATTTCAATGTTAAATTAATTATAATGACCACCATTGGATAAAATGGTAAAAATATATTCTAATTATACTTTAAAACCACTAAATAGTATAATTTATCACTATAAATTATTTTTATTAAAAAAGTTGTTTTAAGTATTTTTCACTATTCATAAAAAATAGAAGTTCTCAGAAATATACCAAAAATTCAACATAGGCTAATTTTGATATTCCGAATCCAAAAATGAAGTCCATTTTGATAAATAAAATTTATAAAATTTCAAAAAGTAGGTATTACTATTTACAACGGCTAGTTTAATTCGTTGTGGTGTGTGTTAGAGCTCGAGGTTGCGTACAACACACGCTATTGCATTATTCGAAGTGAAACATACCGTGGAAGATTGGGGTGTTACACAGTTTATTATGAATTACTATATAAATGATTTCAATAAATGTTTACCCAATATCCTCAATATTTTGGGTATTGAAGATTAATACATGGGAGGTCCATGATCTAGGTACATGATGTTGGTATAGAAAGTAAATGGTAAAATTTATCACTAGAAGGGAAATAAATGAGGTTGTGGAGAGTTCACACTAACTTCTACACTAAAGAAAATAATTTATAAGGAAGGGAGGTGTTTTCACTATGAAAAAATAGAACATTTGAGGAGAAATTATCTAGAATACCTAGATTCGTGTAAGAAACTCTTTGGAGATTCCATATTATATATAATGCTAAAAAAATAAATTATTATATTTTAAGGGTATATGATACCAACAGTATGCTTCACAATTGTTATAAATATACAAGAGTTCAAAATTGATGGAAAATTAAAGGATAATTCTTAGAATATGCATTCAAGTGATATATAAAGGGGTTTCTACATGATGTAGGTTTATTTTTTTAGTTACTTTAAATATTTGAAGGATCAAAAAAAATATTGTGTATCATCATCTTGTTTTTTCTCGTGTAAGAAGAGATATTTGTAAACAACAGTTATTTAATGGATAATATAAAATGATTAGTTTGATACACATGGTTATATTTTATCTAATTCTATAACATGTCATGAAATATAATACATAGATAAAAGGATTTTATCTAGGATAAATTATTTTATCTAATATATTTGTTAAAATGTGACGGAAGTAGTCCCCACCACCTTCAGTGGAATATTTTAAAGTATAAAGCTTTCTTTTCAGAATAATGATCCAAACCCATAGAATACCATATTTTATTTATTAAGTTTTCCCACTAAATTAATTAAGTATTATTTCATAACACAAAGGAGTTTGTGTATCTTAATATGTTATTATATAGAGAAGACAATTTCTAAGAGACTAGTGGGAGTATGTTTTGATTTAGAGAAGTTAAAAAGTTAATAGATAAAAAATCATAGTTGTAAAAACTTAAAGTAAATATCACTTAATATCCTAAAATATTTTAGGTTATGTTGGTAACGATAAATTTAAATAGTTACATATATTTACTATAATGAAGTGAAAGTAACTTTATATCCTAAAGGAGTTTAGGACTTGTTGGTAAATAAATAATGTAACGAATTTCATTCTATTACCAAAATGATATAGAGGAAAATTTTGATGGAAACGTTCTAATAATGATGATTATAATGAACATAAAAGTAGTTCCAAGTAGATAATAAAATTTATTAACATCTTAGCATTGAATGTTTTGAAGTAAAGGAGTTTGAATACAATGTTTAAAGAGTTGAACATTAAGAATATGATTCCTATATATTACTATTATTTAAAATAGATTTATTTATATATGTTACTCACTAAAAGAGTTTAGTGGGATGTTTTTATAATATGGACACATAGAGATGTTTTAGGAATTACCTAGAGATTCAATGAGTTTAACAAAAAACAAAAAATGTAAAAAACATAAGGTTTTTCTTATGGTATATAATATGGTATTTGATTATATGAGAACTTATATATGGTTTTTATAATATTCTTACGGTGTTTAAAAATATGAAATTCATCTTGTTATACAAAAATGTAGTCTCCATTCTATCATTCTCTTACATTGACAACATACACTCATGAAGTTGAATAATAAGTAACCTTTGTAAGTTTGAATTTGAGTTATCACTAACTGAGTTTCATCATGAAGTATTATAGGTTTGAAGAAATATTAAGGTTGGAGTGAGTAGGAATTTTTATAGATATACAAAATATGACCATGATATAAAAAAGGATTTTTATGTGTTAGATTACCCTCTAAGTATACAACATGGAGTGTCATAAAATATGTATTTGGAATAATAGGGGTGAATGTTTCATATTGAATCCCCATACCCAAGCTTAGAAAGATACATATTATTAGAAAATTTATACTTTTAGACCTATCTTATGAAATCCCTGAGGCTTAACAGAATAGAGGGTAGTTGGATATGTTGATGATCATGTCATTGGTCGAGGATTAAACAAGATGGGATTTGTTGTATCATGTTATAAGTATGATATATAGGCCCTCGATTGAGATATAACGAGAAAGTGTATGTCTATACCTAGATAAGGTACATGTGATATGATTATCTATTTGGATGAGGGGCATGTTATGTTCTCATTTGTTTAGATAAATGACATGCGATGTATTCATCAACCCAGCTAGTCTATACTCAAAGAATCAATAACGAATGAGTAGGATATACAATATTGGAATACTCCACATCCCATGGTCACTCGATGTATTGGAAAAAGGGATTATATGGTTATGTGTGCTTGTATATGATAGCGATGGTGGACATAGATATAGAGATACATGTCTTTGATAAAGATCATGCTAAATACATTTGTATCTTGAGTAGTATTAATGCTTTGGTAGAGGCTGCTCTTGACTTAAATTTATGAATTTGAGAATTCATATTTTTTTCAACACTATAAAGTCTTGTGGGGTTACACTTTATGGTTGAATAAATGAGGATTGAGTTTTACAAAACTCAGAGACCTACTTAAAAGGTATTTAAAATTTATTCAAAAGGTATTTTGGATATTCAAAAGGTATTAAATATGATGTCTTACAAGGTGAAGTTGACTATAGATTTCCAAAAGTGTTTTAGAAGATATCAAAAAGGATATTTGAATATAATTTTATGAGTTATTATATATGATATAGTATAAGGTGGAATAACACAAAGTCTATATGGATTTAGTGAAAATGGGCGATCGATAGAGATATGCCCTAAAGAAATAAATACATAAGTTGTGATTACATTATATCATATGTGATGATATAAATGTATTGTATTATAAAATATAAGTAGAAATAACTCATATCATATTCCTTGGTTGGAAATATCATATGGCTCAATATAGAGAAATTACACCACTACCATTAGCTACGTCATAGTGTATGAAATAACAATATCATTATGATATTACTTAATTATATCATATGATTAATATGGGAATTTAAATGTTAAATTTTAAGGTTTGAGTATTCTTTCCCATAAGTATATCATTGTAGAGACCCGAAGCTTATCGTACATGGACATTACATTACTTTTGCGGAATACTTAGTACATAACAAAAACACACACACAAGGATCGTAATAGTTTAGTGTCTTTGGAAACTCGGAACGTAATCTTCTAATCGTGGTGAAAGATCTTCAATATCTCCCATAAAGATCTTCCCTTTTTTTTTACCTATAAAACTTTCTTTATATCCTGGGGAAAAGAAAACATAAAAGGGTGAGCTCAAATGCTCAGTAAGGGTAAACAAAAGAAATATCAATCACATCATATACAAAAGAACATAGCTTTTTTTGGAAATCTTAACCTGCAAAAGAGCTCATAATATCATAACATGGAATAAATCATAGAAGTGAAAATGAGATCCCCATAATCATAACATAAAACTTGAATCTTTGTGGCATGCACACATAATCATGGAAAATCATTTCTTGTTAGTCATGACTCATTGCCAAGACTATCTTAGTGGACAAAGTCCCTTTCTGAACCGAGTTCACTCCTCGTTTCAGTCCTGTATTACTGAACCGAAATAACCTTCCGTTCCAGCCATGTCTATCTCATGAGATATAAAATCATTACCCAATGCATTTGAGGGAGATATAGGTCCCACCCATCTTATAATGAATCCTTTCTTATGTGTGCCACATAATCATAAAACATACATCATCGCATAACACATGTAACAAAAATGGGATTCTTGAAACATCATGCCATCATAAATCAATTCATATATGATAAAGGAATTCATAAACATAATTCCATCACAACATAGTCAAACCAATGTAAAAATATGGATATAAACATAACCCTTTATTATCTTAGATGGAAAATAATTTTGATAAAACACTTGAATTGAATTCTTGAGGAAAATATCCTTTCTTCTTCAAAAACATTTTTCCTTTCATAACATGTCATACAACTTTAAAATAAAAGATGTTGATTAAAAATAAACTTGAAAACTTGTAAAGGAAGCTTCTTTGAAGTAATGTTTTAAAAATCCATTCATGCCGTATAAGTTAAAAAAAACATTCTTCGTACTTTTGTCGGAAAAGTCAAAAAGTACCTCGTACGGAAAAACGACAAAAGATTCCTTTCATATTCTTTACTAAAAACTCACCTAAGGGTAAAATTGGATTTAAACTATTTCAAGTGGATGGAAACAATATTACATATTGAGGGAACATGGATGTGGATGATAAAATACACCCCAGTAAATACTTACGAATAAACAATCTCGGATAAAAATGAGATTGTGATATTTCCCTTACCTTAGGTACGATTTGCTTTGTTCGTGTCCGAAGCTCCTGTATAATGGTTTAAATAATGTTATTGACTTATTCCAGAATCATACATATTGATATGAGATCATATATGGTCATATTATTAGCTTCTTGTTAGTAATATTTCATTGTTACTTGTTACTCGGGTCTTTATAACTTTTTGTTCTTAAGCGTGTTTTGTCGAATAAATTCTTATTCTTATCTTTAGGTTATAGATAATTCATTTCCAGAATGGTATTAGTGTAGTATATACCATATTCATTCATTCAATTCATTTATATAATCATTATGAAATGAAGATCATGTAGAACGAGTCGCATCACATCATGGAGACGGTATTCCGTACGTACGCACGAGTGATGATATCGTTCCTATGATCGTGGAATTGTATTGGAGTATATATATATATTATTTCAGTATCAATATTACTTAATAATAATCATATATAGTTACTGATTACACCATTATACCCATCCTTGTAAGGTGATGGTGGAAAATAGATTACACCACGGCGTGGAGACGGTATTCCGTACGTACGCACGCGCGGTGATTTCATTTTTCCGTAGGATGGATAGAAGGTGAATTAGGGTTGTTTCATATTTATAATAACATATCAGTATTTAAGTAATACTGATGTTATTACTTTATCATGAAACAACTAAAGAAGAAGAAGTTTAAGAAGAAAGAAATTGAAAAGATCGGTAATGGATATTACCTCTTCTTTGGAACGCCTTTTTGAATCCTCCACTTAAGGAACTAAGATTGGTCTTTGGAGAAGACCAGGACCTCTAGGATTATTCTAGGGAAGTGGAGAAAGGAAAATGGCAGGGGTTGGCCGAGCTTGAGTGCTCAAATTGGTGTGAGGAGGAGGGGGAGGAGGTGCCCTTTTATAAGGGAGGAGAGGGGCACCTTAGGAATATCTCAAAATATTATTTTATATTAAAGTCAAAATCGGTTTATAATGGTTCCAAAGGGTCTTATTTCGAAGCTAAAGTGGGGATGAGTCGAAATCCTATCAACCAATAGAATTTAGACAAGTTTAGGATATTATTTTAACCTTATCAATTAAATTTAACTCTAAGTTAAATAATTTAACTTTTACCATGTCTTTTTGTTTTCTTTCACTATATGGTTAATACACTTACTATAACATGCCAAAAGAACCCCAAATTGTTTATTATTAATATATATATCCTTATCTAAGTCATTTGGCCGAACTTTAGATTTTTAGGAATAAAATAACAATTAATAATATAATATTTTATTTAAAAACTATTTTGTGTCAATTTTGACACTATTTGATATATGATTTTTGTCAAAGTCATAACAGAATTATATGTTCGAACCAAGTTGATTAAATCAATACTAATATATCATAGTAACCTAGAAAATTAGTGGAATTCATAAAAAGTCTCAAATTACATTTATTTTGGTATTTATATTATCAATTTTGTCAATATTTCATTAATAAGATAATTACTGCATCATCTTTGTGTCATAAATAAATTAAATTATTTGATGTCTAAAAATTACAAATAAAATACCATCATGTAGGAAATCGTTTTATCTTTCTAATGAATATTTATAGTTGAATTTATCTTATGTATAACCCCATATTAAAAATGATTTACTTATTAAACTTTGATTTTAACTATTTTAACCCTTCTTTAAATAAATTAATAATAAATATCCTAATCTAATCCAAGTGGGCCTAAATGGTCATATTTTATTCCTAAGTTTGTTTTTGGTCGAATTACACTTGTCCAATAGAATCAGGACATGTTTTAGGGTAATATTAATATCATATTTACCCTTAGTTACCCTATTTACTATTTACCGTGGTAAAAAAAAGTAAAAAGTTATTATTCACCAAAAAATTATTTTCATCTCATTGAATCACATTTTAGTCCTTGATATTAACCGTGTCTCTCGGATTTTCGAAATTCCATTCACAGAAGCGGTAAAATTAAGTTTTATGCAAAATTCAGTTTTTAACCTACCACTTAGTAGTTTCACTATTCATCAAAAATTGATGTTTTTCAGAACAATGCCAAAATTTCATCCCAAGCTATATTTCATATTCCGAATTCAAAAATGAAGTCTATTTTACCAAATTCATAACATAAAAGTTGCATTAATTAATTTTATAATTAAATCCCGCTGTTAAAACAAATAGCGTGTTTTTAAGAAACAATATCTATCAAAAGATTGACACTTGTTTATGTCTAGTTTAAATGTGAAATTACATCCAATGACCAACATTGTATTAAATTGTAAAAATATATTCTAAATATACTTTAAAACCACTCAAATTAATAATTTATGACTATTAATTATTTCGATTAAAAAAGTTGTTTTTAATTATAATTTAGTAATTTTCACTATTCATCAGAATATGAAAGTTATCCGAAAAGTACCAAAATTTCACCTTAGGCTAAATTCAATACTCCGAATCCAAAAATGAAGTTCATTTTGAAATATAAGATTTACAGAATTTTAAAAAGTGGTTATTACTATTCATAACGGCTAGTTTTAATAATATTTTAATAGCACATCGTTGTTTAGTGAAACTCGGTATTGCGTATTACACACGCTATTGAGGAAGGTCGCGATTGCGTGTAATGCAAGGCAAGACAAGGATGCATGTTGTGAAAGCTCCTTTTGGTGTAGCGTACAACACAAGACATTAATAAAATTAAAAAGAATATTTCTTTATAAAATCTTGGGCTGTTACAATCATCATGAATGTTTCATGTGATAACATATGGGAGACTCTATATTGAATTTTTATGATAAATTTTTATACACTTGATCGAACATTTAAAAAGTGTTTGTGAATGGATAGAGTTAGTCGAATGTTATGTAATGTTTGATTAAATTCCAGAAAATATTGGGGAGCATCCCCGATGACTATATAAATAAACTGAAATATTTGAAAATGGTGTGTGTGGATCATGTCAATTCTCCCTTCCTAAGCTATCCCTTTCCACCCGAGATGTAATAATATACCATGGTTGTGAGGAGGGTATTAACCATTTCTTGGGAGATTCAGTTTTCCCATAGATACACCCTAGAGGAATGAGTCCTTTAGATGCTTCTGAGGGATCTTTATAAAACCATGTGATTGAAGATAATAGTTGTGGACAACTCTAGTGAAAGGTACATGTTCTTCATTATATTATACATGGCTTCAGTTCCAAAGCATGAATAATATTGGTTTGTGGTTTTCTTTTTCTTTTTCTTGAATAAGTGTTTTTTGATACTTAGAATCCAAACATTTTCACTAAAATATCATTATTGAGTGACCTGTATAAATATACAATGAAAATTTCATTAAGGAATATGTCAAAACATTTATGAGTAGTCATGGAAATCAATAATTTGAATGTAATTTCATCCATTATGAGTGAGTATGTATTTATATAACCAATACTATGTATTTTTGAGACACTTTGACCAACTAATAGTTCCTTAAATATAAAGATTTCATCTTTTTAATTTCTTTTATGAATGAATATCCATTTTTGACCATTTTTTTATAATTTCCATTGTTGGAACTATGGATGTAAACACTTCATGTTTTTTTAATGAATTTAGTTGTGTATGAATTAAAACTTTCCATGCTGTCTAATTATCTTTATATTAACATTCATCAATTGATTATGCATTTGATACTTATAATTATAGTCCATAATATCTAAATCCATTTTATATAAATGTGATGACCTCAACCTAGTTCACCGATAAGAAACTGGCCTAAAGGGCCACAAAGACTCAAGCATGCCTCCCCATATTCTAGAGGCTTCCAACCAGTAATGAGGGTGTATGGTGGTGTGATTGAGAAACCATAACCTCTTTATCAAAACAAAAAATATTGGAAATAAATACAATAAAACCAATCAATATAATAAATAAAATAAACATAATTCATTAAAGAAGCACTATATATGAATGATGCCATAGTGGTGGAAAACATAAGTCAAGAATATCATGGAAATAGTCATGAAAGAAATACTATTTTTGAAAAAGAAAAAAGACCCAAAAATTGCTAATCTCCATGATCATCCCAAGTACCAGATCGATTCTCTACTCCCATGCACCAACCTAAGATAGAAGTCAATAATCCACAACAACAAACTTCCATTTTTTTCCTTTCATGCATCTATGAAATATTCCCAAGTACCAAGCAGCATCCTAAACAGGGTGTGAGTACAACTCAATAGGCCACCACTAATGGTGTATAATGAAAATACATCCTATTAATATAAAATTTAATGGTGTGTAGATATAATAATTTAAATTATTAAAGTAAAATAACACTTGTTGATATTGGATTCCTTATGGGATACCTGACCGAACCTATTTTATTTGACCTCATATAGATTTATTTGATCATGTGATCTATTAATTGGTTAGGGGAATCAATTCATATATCCAAGGAATCCAATAATGAATAATATCAAGAATCCTTGGAACTGGTCTAAGAACTCCCACACAACACACCCATGTCAAATCCATGAGTACCTATGGCATTATTTAATCTTGGTTTTCAAGCCAACTTACAGTGATCAATCTGTGATATTTAGCTAGAATCCATGAAATGAACCATTGGTATTATAATCCTAAGAGTTTCTAAACTAATCAAGGAAATCTATCCTTGTATTTCAAGATAGGTCTCAATTGGAATCCAAGGGGATGACATAAGGCACTCCTTAACTAAAGACATCAAGCTAAACCTGTGAAATTATCTAGAGTGTACTAATATTTCCATAGTTCTAAATGAATCTGTAATGACTTACCCTAGAATTCATGAGAGTAAGGCACTGACCAAATCCAAGGTGGGTTTACCATTTGAAATTCACATCAATGAATTGAGTTTCATCCTATAAGTTCACTCATGAAATTTCATAGAGGGAATACAAGGCTTCATTGAGGAATGACACACCTTTGACGGTGTGAGAAAGTTCCATAATTAGTAACCAGGGTATCCATGGTAATAAATCATAATTACCACATAAAGTGTTCATGTTAAGATTTTATTAAAATTAAATCACAAACTTTTAGGTCTCTCTAAAAGTTATCTATGAGATTTCCAAACCATTTCATAATTCAATCAATATATTCCTCTTGGAATTAGAAAAAAATAATGGTGTTTGGGCTCTAGCATTTATACAAGGCACACAATTTTATTAACCATGTTTAAGCTACCTAAGACATACCCAAATGACCATATTTAATATTCCCTATTTAAGTTATATTCCAAACTCACCCTAAGGGGGGATATTTTATTACATAATCTATATATTTTGGTTTTTTTAAAGGCCCAACCAAACACACCCCAGCCTAGGCAACACCCGAATAAAAACATGATGACCAAATGAAAACTCCAAAGGTCATCTATGATGGACATAGTAAGATTTATGCTATATATTCATGGTTACCAACTACTTATTGATCAATTGAACCTATTTAGGAACCTCCCGCATGAGACTAGGACAAATAAGAAATGACTAGCCTACCACTAACCAACAAAGAGGTGAATGGAATGGATTTACATACAAGGCCACAAAAGGATCCATTTGGATAGATACTTGGAAGCTGTTATTATAGGAACAATCTATGAGTGCCATATTCTTCTCCAATGAACTACCAAAATCCAAAACATAGGATCATAATATATCCTATATAATCTAGACCATCTATTTAGATTGCTCATAAGTATGAGGATGACAGACTATAATCAGAATAATCAATAATCCCAGTTCCTTTTTAAGACCTTTCCAAAACTATAATGTGAAAATAGGATCTCATTCAGAAACGATGCTCCTAGGAAAATCATACAATATAACTATCTCTCACACATAAATACCACCCAGATCATTAACGATGAAGGTCTCCCTAATAGGAAAGAAGTAGGCTACCTTCATTAGTCAATCCATGATCTCCCATACTATATCATTATTGTGAGGTTTCCTAGGTAATATTGTCAAAAAACCCATAGTTACACCATCCAAATTATATTTCAGAATGGTTAGAGGCTATAACAACCCAATAGGCCTATTATACTCAGATTTAAACTACTAACAGATGAAACATCTTACCATGAAGACTGCTATTTCTTTATTTATCCCCAACCACCGGTATTGTCTACAGAGATCAAAATACATATTTTTCAAACCGAGATGTACCACTAATTTGAATGAATGAAACTCCCTCATAATATACTCATTTAATACCATAGGAACACATAAAAAAACATGGATTATAGAATCCCACCTATTTATTACATAACTTTTCATTACATTTTACAAACAGAGGATCTTTAAAGTCTAGCGTCTTGGAAATCAGGAACAATATACATGAAAAAAAAATAAAAAATTATTATAATCCACTTTTAAGGCTTCATAATAAGTTCATACTAAGTAAAATTATTGAATCTCATAACCTGGAGTCATACATCAAAGGAAAGGGTGAGAAAAAAGCCCAATAAGGAAAACAAGTGAAATAGTTTACTTGTGATCTTGAGTGATATCAATAAGGACATGAGGGATATCATAAATGAATGATAAAGATGCATATAATAGTAATAATAACATTAATAAAAACTTGAAAATGTGGCTAAAACATTTAATTTAGACGTTCATGAACATATCACCAAGGTTCATCCCCAAGGTGTCATAAAAATTACCAGGGTTATTCACCAAGGTATCATGAAACTTGTCATCTCTAGAGATTAAATTATTTACCCAATGAATTGGAGAGATATCAGGGAGTACCATTAATATGTATTTATTTTCATTTTATCCACATATATCATAATAAAACATTTCATAAATAACCCAAAGAGAATAAACGAAATGGGTTTCATGTCAAAATCGTGATGTTTAAAAAGTGCTTAAAAATAAGATTATTATGTCATTTATAACCCATGTAAATAAAGTGAGAATTATATGTATTTAAATTTAAGAATAAAATATATCAATTTTATGTATTTATTAATACCTCTGGAAATTAAAATATATTGGGTATTCACATAAATAAAACAAGAGATTTTTTTGAGAAAAAGAGAGAGATTTTGAGACGAAAATTATGCAGCATAACGGCTACGTAACATGATTTTAGAAAACATAAAAAAGAGAGAGGAAAAGGGTCACCCACTTAGAAATAACTCATAATACAGTATATGGACATAATAAAATATAAATAAGTTCACGGTATGGATATTTTAATGAAATACCATATGAAAAGGAAACTTGAAAGAAAATAGAAGATGTGATTTATTTTACAAAAATTCAGAAGCCTAACGACGTCACTTAAAATTTTAAAAAATCAATTGATGATAGCAGAAAGGTCTTATCATCAATTGTAAATGAAATTTAAAGTATTAAGGATATATAAGCACATATCCCAACATAATAAAATGGAAACTAGAAGATATAACATAAAAGAAGTCATGACTAATAGAGGAGGGTGGAAGGTTCCCTTACCTTGAAGAGTAACTTAAAAAACTCGAAGGTTAGGACCTTGGGGGGCTTTATGGAACCTTGGGAGGACTCCTTGGGAGGTAAAAATTCTATATATTCGTTGAGGAGGAATTTGGAATGAAATGAATGAAGGAATGTCTTGGTATTTATAGTAAAAGTGAGGGAATATTTTATTAATTTCTAAGGGACACCTCATTAGTGGTATTTGAAAAACCACAGGCTTGACCATGGTATTTGCCCATGGTATTGACCACTTGGGACACCTAATAAAATATATAACTATTCACAAGTCGACCAAAATTATTACATCATGATTACATCATTAATGATGTCATTAATCACACTAAAACTCAAAACTGTATTTTTACTATTCACCAAAAAACAAAACATTTTATAAAAATCTCATAAATTCACCTTAACCTAATATCGATGCTATGAATTCAAAAATGAACTCCATTTTATGAAAATAATTTTATAATTATGAGATATTTAATTTTTAAGTAAAAACACTATTTAACTGAAAAAATATTAATACTTAACTAATAATTTCTGAAACAATTATTTACTTATGCTATTATATCACATTACCAAAAAATATGCCTAAATTATATTTATAATTTATTAAGTGAGGTTACTATTCCATTGGTCACATTACTATTCATAAGGGTAATATTACTATTCATACTATATTATTCACTAAAAAATAAATTGATCTTATTAGACTCTAAATTTCTTACTGATCATAACTATAGAAGACAATTTTTTGAAAATCATTTCACATTATTAATTATTTAATGTATACAAAAATATTTTAAAATACCCTTTTTCCAAAATTCACTAATAATATGGAACTTCTATAAATTCATCCTATATTTATTTTAACATTTGAAATCCACAAATTTAACATATTAAGAAATAATAATTTTATTTATACAAAATGATTACACAACGTAACTAAGGTCTCCTTACATAGCCCCTTATAACACCTGCATAGGACCTAAGTATGGAAACCCTTCTTTTTATTACAACTTAAACATGATTTATTACATAAAACTTCACTTGATACAACAAAGAAGATCGATAGGTTTAGTGTCTTTGGGGCTTAGGATCATTACATAAAAACTTAAAACATGAAATACAACATCTTTATTGAAAACTTCCTTTACATGACCACTACATTCCTTCGTACTTAGCATTGCATGGGATAACCTGAGAACGTGCATAAGAAAAGGGTGAGTTATAAAGCCCAGTAAGGGAGTACACATGGAATAACACGAGGAGTACAATACATGTTAGAAAATAGGAATATCAATAGAGAATAAGGAAAACATGAACATAAAGGCATGATAAAGCATGATAATCATAACATGGAAATGTGGCAACAACACTTAACATGGAATTAGCATGAGCCAAGGCTCATTGCACATGGAGAATGAGTAAATCCTCATTGAACATAAAGCACGAGTAAACCCTCATTGAAATTAAATTAGAATGATTCAACACTCATTGCACATGACGTATCATGATACTATACTTTACCCAATGAATTGGAGCGCTATAAGGGCACACCCTTCTTAAACATTTCATTTCATGCATAAGTGTGCCACATGGATTATAAAACATGGATTCATAAAACATAATCATTTATTCCACGATAAAGGAATGTGGAATTCATACATGAAACATTATAATCAATAAGTAAATGTTCATAAAGGTGAATACCCTTGATGGAGAAATGTGCATGGTATTCACTACACAATGACATTGGCTTAGAAAATCGGTGCGATTTCGGCAGCATAACGGCGTGACATAAGAATTCATAAAAAATGGTTGATGAGAGATAAAGGGGTTACTCATCATATTTAAATGTAATGGACAGTAATGAGTTCATATAGATACATGTCCCAACAATTGTAATGGAATTTAGATTCATGATACAAAAGTATTGCTTGAATGCAAAAGAGGAGAGAGAAGTTCCTTTCGAAATTTCGGCATAGTAACGGTTGTACATGGGAGGTATTTAATGAGAGATAAAGGGGTCTCACATCATTCAAACATAAAGAGGTCAGTATGAGGGAGGTGCGAAACCATAACCCAACATTCATAATTGAAATTAAAAGGGAAAAACAACTTAAAGAAAATTGGACAAAAATGAGAAAGGAAGAAAAAAAACCCTTACTTGGAAGTGTGCTTCCAAAGGCTAGATAGAGGCTTGTGAGAGGCTTCTTGGGAGCTTGGGGAACCTTGGAAGGATTCTAGAGAGAGTAGGGAAGAGGTTGGATGAACTCCAAAGGATTTGAGTGAGGAGGAAGTGGGATCTTGGGTGGGTTTATATAGGAAAGGTGAGGGAATTCTTTATTATTTAGGTTTGAGACCCCTTATATTAAATTAATCCAAAACAAAAACCATCCCATGGTCTTTGCCCATGGTTTTTGGAAAATGGAAGAGGAAAATAATATTTTATAAGGCCAAGGTCCGAAATTCTTAAAATATTAGGGTTGCTTATGTGGAGGTGAGTCACACTCCCATGGAAATTAATTTAAAAAGACAAGGTGTTTAATAAGTCTTGAGGGGTCCATTAATGCTTTTAAAAGTAATCCAAACGAACCAAAAATCACATTATTTTAATGGTAAAAAATATATTGGACGAAAATAAAGATTATAGTATTTTATTACATCACTATTGGGTCATTATGATGTCATAAAACACATTATATATTCAAACGGTATTTATTTTTTACTCAAAAATTTGACTGTCTTAGAAAATTATGAAAAATTCACTGTTGGATAATTTCGACGTCCTTATTCCAAAAATAAAATTTATTTTATCTAAATAATTTTCTAAATATTTTAATTTTCACTTTTAAAATAAAAACTGACATTTATAAAAAATTCACGGGTTTTGACAAAAATGGCTTTCAAACCTTAATAAAAATTATAATTGCATTCATACAATTACATGATCATTTATATATAATAAAATTAATCTAATAATAATTAAAACAATATTTTATTAAAATATTATTTAATTCAAAAATCCATTAATTTAATAAAATAGATTTCTTAATTAAATAATAACTAAAAAACACCATTTGTACTTTAAAAACTATTTACAATGTAACAATAATGACAAGAAATTATATTCATTATTATATATATAAAAATAATTTACATGAACATAGTACTATAGATTAGTTACATAACCCCTTAAAATAGCCGCATATGACCTAAGGGTAAGGTGTGCGATGGTGACAGACTCTTGGGGTGGCTCGGATAATATCGCTCAAGTGGAAATTTCTATAAACTTCTACTTCTCCCATAGACGGTCCCGTTCGAGCTTGACATGGTGAAGCTCAGCTTGGGCTTTGTCACGACCCATCCTTGGGGCCCGTGCCATGACTACCCCAAGCCTTCCTCCCATAGGCCAGGGGCTGGCGACTAGCACCAAGGCGTAAATCCCGACAAAAAAGGGAAGACATTGCCTTTATAAAGTAAACAAAAACCACAGAGTAAGCCAGCAGAAGTAAACACTAAGTAAAACTGGGTACAAAAGTAAGTGAGGAAAGGTAAATAGGCCAGAATACAAACCCAAACTGAAAGTAAAGTACAATTGGAAATAAAGTACAACAACTAAAAGAAAAGCAGTAACGTCGAGCCGTCCACTAGAAGTCCCATCTGAAGGGTGGGTACAGATAGCCTCCTCAGCTCCTCAGGTCCAACCGTCAGCTCCGTGTACAACCTGCCCAGTGGTCCACCTCCAGGTACCGAATGCTCCACAAGCCTCAACCACGATCAGCGTTGTCCGTTGTCTGCATCCAACACAATATAGTGCGGGCATAACCCGTGCAGGGGTGAGTATACGCTACTCAGTAGGGACCCCGAGACCCCCGAAGGTCTCCCAGAATCCACAAAAAATAATCCACAAAGGAAAGATAGAATCACGAAGTAACAAACAACACTACTTAGGTATATGCCCATACATATACCTAAGTCATCATTTCCAGTTCGGCTCCAACATCCGAGCCCAAGTTCAATCACGTCCACACAGGATAGTACAACCCAATCCACACAGAAAAGCACAACACAATTCACATAGGAAAGCAAGTCAATCATATCGAAGATAATGATTGAAAGTCAAGACTCATCTCACATAGGTATACTTATTCGTAAGGTGACAGAGATGATCAGATATAGCCACTAATTCATCTAAGATGGGACCCACATAGGATACTAAACCAGCTAAGCTGTCAGACCCACATAGGATACAGACCAGCTACTCTGCCAGACCCACGTAGGATAGCAAGAACAGAGTCAGACATTTCCAGACCCACGTAGGATACAAGAACAATAGTCATTGCCGTCGAACCCACAGAGGATTTCAGTACGGTCTTCATCGCTGCCGAACCCATGGAGGATTTCAGTGCAGTCTTTATCGCCGTCGAACCCACGAAGGATTTCAGTACGGTCTTCATCACTGCCGAACCGACGGAGGATTTTAGTGTAGTCTTAATCGCCGTCGAACCCACGAAGGATTTTAGTACGGTCTTCATCACTGCCGAACCCACATAGGATTTCAGTGCAGTCTTCATCGTCGCAGTCGCAGTCAGCTCTAGGGTTCCCGCACACAGCATGCTCGATTCCGGGAGAGTCCACTCCACGAGCCAAAGGGGTTCGATACATCAACTGACATGTAGTCCGAAGTTGATGTATCTCAAAGTTCCGTCTCGACAAGAGGAACTCAACCTGACAGACGGCGCGTCAATCGGACGCCCGGTCTGAGAGTTATTGGCTTTTTCGTTCTAGGGGCCCGGTTAGTTTTTAAGTAAAAACCAACTTTACCGCACTCCAACTACGTCCAAAACTCGAGTGGAGTAATCCAGAAGGTCCGTCTCACTAAGAGTAATCCAACAAAGTCGACGGCACATCAATCGGACGCCCGGAGCTCAAGTTATAAGCGTTTCCGCTCCGAGGCCCCGATTGGTTTTGAGTTCGAACCAACCTGGCCATACCCAAAGTTCTCCTAAACCTTGAGTGTAATATACCAAAACGACCGGATAGATCTAAGGATCGTATCTCAACTGACGGTGCATTGATCGGAGGTCTGTAGCCCAAGATACGGGTGTTTGAACAGAACTATCCGGAAATAGGGGGTTTTGGGCCCGGACCGACCCGGCCCAAGACCCCCCCTGGGTCGGCCCGAACTGGGTCCGGGTCCGACCCATTAGGGAGTGGCCCGGCCTGGGGGGCGCGGCCCGGCCCAGCCTGGGCGGCCCATCCCGGTGCGGCCGGTCCGGCCTGGGGTGGCTCGGCGCTGGCCGAGCGGACGCGCAAAGAGGGGCGACTGCCCCTTGATTAAAGCCGCAGCCCTGCGTGGGGGCTGTTCCCTTCTGCCAATGGACGCGGCGCTGGGCGCCGCGTCTCCCCCAGGTCCCGCGCGTCCGCGGGACCCGTCGCCTGCCGCCGCGGCTGAAGCCGTGGTGCTCCCTCCTGGCGGCGCGCCGGGACGCCGCCACCTCCGGGCGGCTGGCCGGTGCCGGATGCCGCCTCCGACCGCCGGCGCCGCCGCGCCGGCGACCCATGCCGCTGGTGTAGTCCACGGGCCACTGGAGCCGCTCTGGTGGTCCATTCTTGTTCCCGTCTACGCCTGGGGTCATCTCGGCACCCGTAGAATACTGCGACGGCCTCCAATCTCTCAACGATACCGTTTCATCGTCACCCAATGTTTCGCGCGTCAAGAACAGAGAATCAGTGGGTTCAGACTTGTTCATTGGTCCGCACCCACCGCGTTAGTGGTTCAAATGACTTTCAAAAATTTAATCCTATGCCGAGGATATAATCCACATAAATTAAATTAAACCAAACCCCCTACCTCAAGGCTTCGTCGAATGAAGGTTCGTCGCGGGAAATAATCATCGCGGAAGACGGCGTCATGGAACAAGGTTCCATAAGCGTCGTCGACGTCTCAGAGAAGAGAATCATTGGCATCACGGTACATGAAGTCGTGTCTTCGATCTCCGAGGATTCGGCATCCTTCATCGTCCTTCGTCGGAGGCTGGCGTTCTTCGTCAGCGATGGTGCGTTCTTCGCGTTCTTCAAGGAGGAAGATGAGGATTCCAAGACTTGAGCTCTCCTCTTCAAATCCTTCTCGCACAACGAAACAACATAATAAAATAAGGCTTTTCCTTATTTTATTTCTCATGCCAACTATTTTGAAATTCAAAAAAATTAAATCAAGATTTAATTATCGAGCGTTGACCAATTAATGAGGTGTTTAATAATCCAATTAAACGCGAGAGTTGACTTGGCATTTAAGAGGGGGTGCGGGTGAGTTTCCATATTAAATGCACGTGGAAGGTAAAAAGGAAATAAAGGGGTGGGGCTCGTGTGGGCCCCACTTCACTAATATCCTACCTAGGGAAGTTAGGAACTAGTGGGTCCCACCCCAACCTCCAAGAATAGGTTTAAGCTACCTTAAATAAAAATAAAATTTGTTGTAAAAATTTTATTTTTATTATTTAGTTAACCCAATTAATTAATAACCTCACCCGAGAAAATGCAACTCCGGAAAAGGTGTTCTTAAGCAATTACCGGTGCTGCGGTTCCATCGGTGCCCTTAGATTTTGATTCCAAGCACCGGTTCAAAAGTTAGGAAAACCCCCTCGTTCGTTTACCGAATATACCCGAGCTAAACTTCGGAAATTGATTCCGGGCACACCGGGCCTCAAAATCAGGTTCCGTCAGAAACTTCGTTCTTGTAAAATACCAAAGAAAATTTTAAAAAAAAATTCTCTTGAATTTTACGGGTCTTTACATTACTCCCACCTTAGAGATTTACGTCCCCATAAAGATACATCATAAACTAGAGGAACAAATGTGGGTACTGTGAACGCATCTGAGCCTCCCGCTCCCAAGTGCTCTCTTGGAGGTTCCCGTGCCGCCATATGATGCGCACTAAAAGAATCGACCACCCACGTAGGACCCAATCCTATCTATCCTCGATCTCCACCAGGACCTCTGCAAAAGTCGCCCCATCGTCAATGTCTATCTCCCCATGGTCGATGATATGCGTCGAGTCGTGCACGTATCTCCTCAGCTGAGATACGTGGAAGACGTCGTGCACCCGGTGCAACTGAGGTGGTAGAGTCAGGCGGTAAGCCACCTTGCCTACCTTGCTGAGGACCTGGAATGGTCCGATGATGCGTGGAGATAAATTTTCGCCTCGAACAAATCTCCATAATCCACGTCGGGGTGAGACCCGCAAGAAAACGTGGTCGCCATCCTCGAACTCTAGTGGCCTCCGCCTCCTGTCAGCATAAGACTTCTGCCGGCTCTGAGCTGTCCTCATCCGCTCCTGGATGACCTGGACCTTCTATGTCATGGCCTGGACCATCTCTGGTCCCACAAGTGCTGACTCCCCAGGGTCTGTCCAACAAAGAGGTGATCTGCAAGGTCGGCCGTACAATGCCTCATATGGTGCCATCCCGATGGTGGAGTGGTAGCTGTTTGTTGTACGCAAACTCCACCAAGGGTAGATGGTCCTCCCAACTGCGACCAAAGTCGAGGAAACATGCACGGAGCATGTTCTCGAGAGTCTGAATGGCCCTCTCCATCTAACCATCCATCTGAGGGTGAAAGGCGGTGCTCAGACGTAGCTGCATCCCGAATGCCTCCTGCAACACCTTCCAAAGCTAGGAAGTAAAGCGAGCATCCCGATCGGAGACGATAGATGATGGAACACCATGAAGCCGTACAATCTCCCGAACGTAGAGACGTCCCAATATCTCTACTGAGCCCTGCTCTCTAATGGGTAAGAAGTGAGACGACTTGGTGAGTCAGTCGACAATCAACCAAATGGTGTCGTGACCTCTAGAAGTGCGTAGAAGTCCAGTCATGAAATCCATAAATATCCCTTCCCACTTCCACTCTGGGACCTCCAAGGGCTGTACCAAGCCTGCTGGTACCTGGTGCTCTGCCTTCACCTGCTAGCAGGTGAGGCATCAAGAAACAAACTCTGCCACAACCTTCTTCATACCCGACCACCAGTGCTGTCGTCTGAGATCCTGGTACATCTTCGCCACTCCTGGATGTACCGCTAAAGGGGAAGTGTGAAACTCTCTCAACACCTCCTTCTGTAAAGAAACTAGTACCATGTTACGTCCTCTGAAAAGGACGTCGTGCTCTCCTCCTATAGAGAATCCATCAGGTGCCTGTCTTGAGGATATCTGTGCACACTGCGTCTCACAGTCAGCATCCTCACGCTGTGCCTCTCTGACCCACTGTAGTAGTGGAGGAGTGACTGTGAGTGACTAAATAAAGGATTCTCCATCTCTATCCATGAAGGATATCTAAAAAGTGGCTAGCTTCTCTGTCACCTCCCCGAGTAGCTGAATGCCCGTCCTCCTGCTGAGAGAATTGGCTACTACGTTCCCCTTTCCAGGAGTATAGACTATCTCAAAGTCATAGTTCTGGAGGAACTCGAGCCATCACCGCTGTCTCAGATTCAGGTCCTTTTGCGAGAAGATGTACCTGAGACTCTGGTGGTTAGATTAGACTGTAAAGCGCTCGCCCATCAGATAGTGTCGCCACATCTTCAGAGTGAAAACCACTACTGCTAACTCCAGGTCATGGGTAGCGTAGTTCTGCTCATGCTTCCTCAACTGATGTGATCCATAGGTGATCACGGCCTGATCCTGCATCAAGACACATTAGAGTCTAGTACCTAATGCATCGTAGTAGACTACGTACCCTAATCCCTCCTCTGGTATCCTCAAGATAGGCGCGCTGGTCAATCCCTGTCTCAGCTCCTGGAAGCTCTGCTGACATCTGTCTAACCACACGAAGGGTTTCCCCTTCTTTTTCAAAGCTGAGAGTGGTGCCGCAACTCTGGAGAAGTCTGGCACAAACCTCCGGTAGTACCCAGCTAGACCCAAGAAACTCCGCACCTCCTTCACGCTCCTGGGTGGCTCCCAAGCTAGCACTGCCTCGATCTTCATAGGATCCACTGCAACTCCCGCATCAGAGATGACGTGTCCTAAGAAGTGGACCTCACGTAACCAGAACTGACACTTCGAGAGCTTTCCATAAATATGGTGCTCTCGGAGTGTGTCTAGTACAACCCGCAAGTGGTAGGCGTGCTCCTCCTCAGTGGTCAAGTATATCAATATGTTGTCGATGAAGACCACGACAAATCGATCGAGGTATGTCTGAAAGATCCTGTTCATGAGACCCATGAACACTGCTGGAGCATTGGTTATGCCAAAAGGCATAACCAAGAACTCATAGTGGCCATACCGACATCTTAAGGCCGTCTTCTACATGTCCTTGTCTCAAACTCTGAGCTGATGATAGCCTGATCTAAGGTCTATCTTCGAGAACCACCGTGCCCCCTTGAGATGATCGAAGAGGTATTCAATCCTCGGTAGCGGATACTTGTTCCTCATGGTCACCTAGTTCAGGCGACGATAGTCGACACAAAGTCGCAAGCTCCCGTCCGCCTTCTTGGAGAACAATATCAGGGAAGCCCAGGGTGAAACACTAGGTCGGATGAATCCCTTGCTCTGCAAGTCCTCCAGCTGTACCCGTAGCTCTCGAATCTTAGTGGGGGCCATCCGATATGCTGGAGTGGATATCGGGGCTATCCCGGGGTACATGTCAATATAGAAGTTTACCTCTCTGCGAGGAGGTAGTCCTGGGACGTCATTGGGGAAAACGTTTGCATACTGATCCACCACTATAGGAAAACTCGGACTCCGCACGTCAACTGCTCCAAGGATGAGGCTAGGCAACTGATAAGTTATGAGCTGTCCTCTCCTCTGCATGAGTCCATCCTGTGCTGCAAAGGCTCCCTTCTCGCTGGTGAAGGTGAACCTGCTTCCGTCGATGCGTACACACCGCACCTTACGCCTAATACAGTCAATATGATCATGGACTGTAGATAACCAATCCATTACCAAGATGATGTCGTAAGGCCTCGACACCGCTACAAGAAGATCGCAGCTGAAGCTCTCGCCTCCTAGAGTAAGCTCACACTGCCGGCAACAGTGCGTAATCGTCGAGTCTACTCCCGTAGGAGTCTCTAGATGTAAGGATCGAGCCAACGGCTCTGTCGGAATCTCCGAGCTCTGAACAAGGGAAACGTCAATAAAATAATGACTCGTTTTTGTGTCTATAAGAACTGAAACAAGGGTGGAGTAGAAAAAAATAGTACCTCGAATCATCTCTGGAGCACAGTGGTCGTAGGCCTCCGCTGCCTGAAGCTGAGCCTGTCTCTGCCCGCCAGCTCCCTGTAGCCGGGGTGGACCTCCTGGTGGTGGTGGTGGTAAAGCCTCAAAGCGTCTCCCACCACCTGCTGCTTGGCCAGCTCCACTGCCTCGTCTGCCTACTCTCGGCGGACCACCACGGTCGACCCTCTGCCTATGCCTGGGTGGCCCCTCAACCGTCTGCTGCTCCTCTGCATGGCGGGTCGGGTAGTCACGAGCCATGTGGCCCTGCCCGCCGCATGCGTAGAACTGCCTGCTCCTCGGAAGGCTGGCTCTGCGCCCTATGCCCCGCACCTCTGAGCCAGTGTCCTGAGGTCGTTTTCCTGATAGCCCGGTCCTCCTGGACCCCTGTGACATCCGTTGACTGCCAGCTGCAGACGACTCTGCTACATGCCGCCCTACGGTAGGTCTCGCTACTGGTGTAGGCCCAGCAAGAAAGCTCTCAACGAGGAGGTATCGCTCCAGTACTCCTTCCTGCGTCGGAATGCTGAGGGAGATCACTGATGCTCTGATCTCATGCCTCAGTCCCTACTCGAAGGTCCGGGCCAGGAAGAATGGGTCCCGTAACATGTCCGTCGAATAGCGTGAGAGATCGGTAAATCTCGCCGAGTACTGGGCGACCATCATGCTGCCCTGCCGCAGCTGTAGTAGCTCCTGAATGCACACCGCACGGAGGGTGACTGGGACGGACTCCGAGCAGAAGAGGATCTCAAAGTTTGTCTAGAGGAGAGATGCCTCATTGTGTACCTAGAGCATCAAGCTCCACCATCTACCTGCTGCCGCGTGCAGGAGGCTCGCTGTGAGGATCACCATGAGGTCGGATGGTGTCACCACTAACCTGAAAACTCATACAACCGCCTCCATCCAATCCTCGGCTGCCTGAGGGTCCGTCTCCCCGCGGAACCTGGGCGGTCTCTAACGCTAAAACTCGTGCAGTGCACTAAGGCGACGTGCACTATCAGCAGCTGGGTCTGGTAGCATCGGTGGCTCGGTGGGTAGAGGTACCACCGGTGCCTCCACTGTTAAAGGGCCCTGCACCGAGGCCTCGTCGCTCAGTGGGCTGTCGTCTCGCTCAAAACTCAGAACCCTAGCTGGCTGCCATCGTGGGGACATCCTGAAAAGAAACAGGTGCGCCACGGTCAAAACAGTATACCTGGTGAGATAGCACAAAGTAATCACAAATAAAATTTTTGAAACACACATGAAATCAATGTTTTCGTGCATTGAGTTGGAAATCAGAAGTCAGGGTCCTGGTGTACGGATACGTCGGCCGCCGCACCAACACTGTACTCCCTGGACTGATAACCACACTCAATACCCTTAACACTATTGCTTCACATAGAAGTAAGATCAGAGTCCTGAGTTCTGCGGTAGAACCGAACTCCTCTGATACCAATTTGTCACGACCCGTCCTCGGGGTCCGTGCCGTGACTACCCCAAGCCCGCCTCCCATAGGCCAGGGGCTGGTGACTAGCACCAAGGTGTAAATCCCGACAAAAAGGGGAAGGCATTGCCTTTATAAAGTAAACAAACACCACAGAGTAAGCCAACAAAAGTAAACACTAAGTAAAACTGGGTACAAAAGTAAGTGCGGAAAGGTAAATGGGCCAGAATACAAACCCAAACTGAAAGTAAAGTACAACTGGAAAGAAAGTACAACAACTGAAAGAAAAGCAGCAACGTCAAGCCATCCACTGGAAGTCCCACCTGAAGGGTGGGTACAGATAGCCTCCTCAGCTCCTCGGGTCCAGCCGTCCGCTCCGTGTACGACACGCCCAGTGGTCCACCTCCATGTACCAACTGCTCCAAAAGCCTCAACCACGATCAGCGCTGTCCTTCATCTGCATCCAACAAAACATAGTGCGGGCATAGCCCATGCAGGGGTGAGTATACGCTACTCAGTAGGGACCCCGAGACCCCCAAAGGTCTCCCATAACCCACAAAGGACAATCCACAAAGGAAATATACAATCACGAAGTAACAAACAACACTACTTAGGTATATGCCCATACATATACCCAAGTCATCATTTCCAGTTCGGCTCCAACATCCGAGCCCAAGTTCGATCACGTCCACACAGGATAGTACAACCCAATCCACACAAGAAAGCACAACACAATCCACATAGGAAAGCAAGTCAATCATATCAAAGATAACGATTGAAAATCAAGACTCAGCTCACACAGGTATACTTCTTCGTAAGGTGATAGAGATGATCAGATATAGCCACTAATTCATCTAAGTTGGGACCCACGTAGGATACTAAACCAGCTAATCTGTCGGACCCACATAGGATACAGACCAGCTACTCTGCCAGACCCACGTAGGATAGAAAGAACAGAGTCAAACACTTCCAGAACCACGTAGGATACAAGAACAGTAGTCATTGACGTTGAACCCACAGAGGATTTCAGTACGGTCTTTATCGCTGCCAAACCCATGGAGGATTTCAGTGTAGTCTTCATCACCATTGAACCCACGAAGGATTTCAGTACGGTCTTTATCACTGCCGAACCCACGGAGGATTTCAATGTAGTTTTCATCACTGTTGAACCCACGGAGGATTTCTGTACGGTCTTCATCACTGCCGAACCCACATAGGATTTCAGTGCAGTCTTCATCGTCGCAGTTGCAGTCAGCTCTAGGGTTCCCGCACACAGCATGCTCGATTCTAGGAGGGTCTGCTCCACGAGCCAAAGGGGGTCGATACATCAAATTACACGTATTATGGGTTTGATGTATCTCAAAGTTCCGTCTTGACAAGAGGAACTCAATGTGATAGACGACGCGTCAATCAGACGTCCGGTCTGAGAGTTATTGGCTTTTTCGTTCCAGGTGCCCGGTTGGTTTTTAAGTCAAAAACAACCGTACCACACTCCAAATGCATCCAAACCTCGAGAGGAGTAATCCAAAAGGTCCGTCTAACTAAGAGGAATCCAACAAAGTCGACGGTACGTCAATCGGACGTCCGAAGCTCAAGTTATAAGTGTTTCTGCTCCGAGGGCCCGGTTGGTTTCGTGTTCGAACCAACCCGGCCATACAAAAAGTTCTTCGAAACCTTGAGTGTAATATACCAAAACGACCTTATCTATCCAAGGATCGCATCTCAACTGACGGTGCATCGATCAAAGGTCCGTAGCCCAAGATACGGGCGTTTGAACGGAACTATACGGAAATAGGGGGTTTTGGGCCCGGACCGACCCGGCCCAAGACCCCCCCTGGGTCGGCCCGAACCAGGTCGACCCGAACCAGGTCCGGGTCCGGACCATTATGGAGCGGCCCGGCCTGGTGGGCGTGGCCCGGCCCAGACAGCGCGGCCCAGCCCGGCCTGGGCGGCCCGGCCCGATGCGGCCGGTCTGGCCCGGGGTGGCTCGCTGTTGGCCGAGCGGGGTCGGCTCGGCGCTGGCTAAGCAGACGCGCAAAGGGGGGCGGCTTCCCCCTTGATTGAAGTCATGGCCCCGTGTGGGGGCCACTCCCTTCTGTCAACGGAGGCGGCGTTGGGCACCGCGTCTCCCTCGGGTCCCGCGCGGCCGCAAGACCGGTCGCCTGCCGCCGCGGCTTCAACCGGGGCGGTCCCTCCTAGAAGCGCGCCGGGACGCCGCCGCCTTCGGGAGGCCGGATGGTGCCGGCCCCCGGCACCGCTGTTGTAGTCTGTGGGCCACCGGAGCCGCTTCGATGGTCCGTTCTTGCTCCCATCTGCGCCTGGGGTCGTCTCGGGACCCGTAGAATACTACGACGGCCTCCAATCGCTCAATGGTCCTGCTTCATCGTCGCCCAACATTCCGTGCATCAAGAACAGAGAATCGATGGGTTCAGACTTGTTCGTTGGTCTGCACCCACCGTGTTAGTGGTTCAAACTACTTTCAACAATTTAATCATATGCCAAGGATATAATCCACATAAATTAAATTAAACCAAACCCCCAACCTCAAGGCGTCGTCGAACGAAGGTTCGTCGCGAGAAATAATCGTCGCGGAAGACGACATCAGAGAACAAGGTTCCGTAAGCGTCGTCGACGTCTCGAAGAAGAGAATCGTTGGCGTCGCGGTACATGGCGCCGCGTCATCGATCTCTGAGGATTCATCATCCTTCATCGTCCTTCATCGAAGGCTGGTGTTCTTCTTCGGCGACAGTGCGTTCTTCGCGTTCTTCGAGGAAGAAGATGAGTATTCCAAGACTTGATCTCTCCTCTTCAAAGCCTTCTCGCCCAATGAAAAAATATAATAAAATAAGGCTTTGCCTTATTTTATTTCTCATGCCAACTATTTTGAAATTCAAAAAAATTAAATCACGATTTAATTATCGAGCGTTGACCAATTAATGAGGCGTTTAATAATCCAATTAAACGCGAGAGTTGACTTGGCATTTAAGAGGGGGTGTGGGTGAGTTACCATATTAAATGCACCTGGGAGGTAAAAAGGAAATAAAGGGGTGGGGCTCGTGTGGGCCCCACTTCACTAATATCCTACCTAGGGTAGTTAGGAACTAGTGGGTCCCACCCCAAACTCCAAGCGTAGGTTTAAGCTACCTTAAATGAAAATAAAATTGGTTGTACAAATTTTATTTTTATTCTTTAGTTAACCCAATTAATTAATAACCTCACCCGAGCAAACACAACTCTGGAAAAGGTGTTCTTAAGAAATTACCGGTGCTGCGGTTCCATCGGTGCCCTCAGATTTCGATTCCGAGCACCGGTTCAAAAGTTAGGAAAACCCACTCGTTCGTTTACCGAACGTACCTGAGCTAAACTTCAGAAATTGATTCCGGGCACACCGGGCCTCGGAATCAGGTGCTGTCAGAAACTGAGTTCTTGTAAAATCCCAAAGAAAATTAAAAAAAAATTCCCTTGAATTTTACAGGTCTTTACAGGCTTGGTCCAGAGTGAAGCCCAAGGACGCCACCTCTTTTCCGAGCTCCGATAAATGGGCTTCGTATGGGGAAATTCTACTGGATGATTCCATCGCTTCCTTTGTCTAAGTAAAATTGGATGTGTTAAAGCCCTATATTTATACTAATCATGTGGTCACTGTTCAACGGATATAAAAGTAACGGTCACAATTCTTATCATAAAACCAATGAAGTTGACATTTTATAAAAACATTTTATATAAAGAGACATTTAATAAGATCAAGAGGGATTTTCCATTAATGAAACTTTGGGTCATTACACTAAGTGTAAGATGTGATATGGTGATAGAATCATGGGTCAGCTCAGACAAAATTTCCCAAGTGGTGATTTCTATCATCTTGAACTTATCCCATAGGTGATTCTATTCAAGCTTCACATCTTGAAGATCATCTTGGGCTTGGTCCAGTGCAAAGCCCAGAGATGCTACCTTCTTCCCAAGCTCTGAAAAATGAGCTTCATACGACCCGAGTCTACTGGATGAGGCCATCAACTCCTCTTTCTGTATTTATTAACCAAAATCACTTGTATTTATAAACAATAATCATAACATTAAGAGTTTAGTTTCCAATAGTCATATTTACCAATGGTCATATAACAGTCAAAACCCAACAATATTATTTTAATTATACTCACTTAATTAATTAAAGGATATAGTTTTGTTGAGTATAAAATAAAATAACAAAAAAATTTTGGAAAAAAATATTATTCAAAAGTTTGGGTCGTTACATTCTTACTCCCTTAAGAAATTTCGTCCTCAAAATTTTAACTTTTACCCTCATTAGAGAAAATGTGTGGATACTTCTACCTCATAGACTCCTCTAGTTCCCATGTGCTTCTTCACAGTTATGGTTTCTCCATAACACCTTAATAAGGTGGGTAGTCTTGTTGTGTAGAACCTTGTACCTACGATCCAAGATCTCCATCGGCTGCTCCTCATAAGAGAGGTCATGTTCCAATTGCACCACATCTAGGTTTAGTACATGTGAAGGGTCAGGTATGTACTTCATCAAGAGGGATACGTGGAAGACATCATGAACTTGTTCTATATTTGGAAGAAGTGCAAGCCGATAGGCCACTGATCCTATGCGATCAAGGATTTCATAGGGGTCAATGTACCTAGGGATGAGATTCTATTTCTTCCCAAACCTCATGACTATATTCCAAGGTGAAATTATAAGAAATATTTTGTCACCAATATGAAACTCCAAGTCCCCTTGACAGTTGTCGGCATATCTCTTTTACCGACTCTAAGCAGCCTTAATGTGTTTTTGGATGACATGGACTTTTTCAGTCATCTCTTGCACAAGATCAGGCCCAAAAAGCTTTCTCTCACCAACTTCATCCCAAATAGTAGGAGTTCTACATCAATTCCCATATAGAGCTTCATAGGGTGCCATTTGAATGCTTGAGTGTAAG
Organism: Viscum album; assembly: GCA_963277665.1. Classification (NCBI taxonomy): domain Eukaryota; kingdom Viridiplantae; phylum Streptophyta; class Magnoliopsida; order Santalales; family Viscaceae; genus Viscum; species Viscum album. The sequence goes on from OY728127.1 coordinate 1,665,682,612, forward strand.
ATGTTATTGTAAGAGAACTCAAATAATGGGATATGTTGATCCTATCCTCATTTAAATTCCATTGAGCATGTTCTTAGCATGTCCTTGAGTGTTTGAATAGTCCTTTCAGATTGGACATCAGTTTGGGGGTGATAGGCCATACTAAAATTCAATTCAATGCTCAGAGCATGTTGATGACTTCTCTAGAATTTTGATGTGAACCTTGGATCATGATCAAATATGATAGAAAGTGGAACTCCATGTATCCTTACCACTTCCTTAACATAAATCCTGGTAAGTTGATAAAGAGAGAAATCTTCCCGAATAAAGATAAAATGGTCAGTCTTGGTGAGACAGTCCACAATAACCCATATCACATTTTTTCCTTTTGAAGTTATCAGGAGACCAATGATGAATTCCAAAGTTATATTGTCCCACTTCCATGCTAGTATGGGTAGTGGTTTCAATACCCCTTTAGGAAGTTGTATCTATGCCTTCACTTGCTGACATACTAGGCACCTTGAAGTGTAGTCAACAATCTCCATTTTCATATTATCCCACCAATAATGATCATGATGGTCTCTATACATTTTTTTTACTTCCAGGATGTATATAGAACATAGAGCTATGAGCTTCATCCATCAACTCCTTCTTTATTTCCGGAATATATGGAACACATAGTCTTGTACGAAATTTCAGTACACCTTCTTAAACAATATTGAACTCAGGAAATTTTTTCATCCTTCACAACCTCAAACTTTTTCTGTAACGAAAGATCTTATTTTTAATCTTTCTTGATTTTCTCTAGTAATTACGACTGAGAAATCATTTGGGATAGAGTTCATGATGTCCCTTCCCTTATAATTCTCATGTTCATCTTTACTAGGTTATTGATCAAAGGATCTCTTTGAATCCTCATAATGGAAATAACAACTGGGTCTTTCTTGCTTAATGCATCAACGACTTTTTTTATCTTTAGGGATGATAATTAATTGAACAATAATATTCTTTAAGAACTTCCAACCATCTCCTTTGTCTCATGTTCAATTCCTTTTTTGTGAAAATATACTTAAAACTTTGATGGTCTATGTATATATCACATTTATCCCCATAAAGATAGTGCCTCCATATCTTTAGAGAAAAAATGACCACAGTCAGCTCTAGATCATGCGTAGGATAGTTCTTCTCATGATTCTTCAACTGTCGAGATGAATAAGCAATGACTTTTTCATTTTTCATGAGGACGCACCCAAGCCATTTCAGAGATGAATCTCTAAAAATAATGAATCCTTCTCCACTTGATGGTAGAGTTAACACGGGTGTAGTAACCAATCTCTTCTTCAGCTCTTGGAAACTTTCCTCACACTCCTTTGTCCAGATGAACTTGACCACTTTTTGAGTTAACTTGATTAATGGATTAGAAAGTTGTGAATTTTTTTTCAAAAACCTCATATAATATCCCAATAATCCAAGGAAACTACGAATCTCAATTATTTTTGTAGGATGAGGCCACTCCTTTATGAATTTTTTCTTTGCAGGGTCAACTGTGATTCCTTCATTGGTAACAACGTTCCCCAAGAAAGCAACTTGTTGTAACCATAATTCACATTTTCTGAACATTCCAAAAATCCTCTCATTCCGTAGAGTTTTCAAAATAACCCTTAGATGATCCTCATTCTCCTTGAGACTTTTGGAATATATCATAATATCATCAATACAAACTACCACAAAGTTATCAAGGCAGTCCTTAAAGACTCTATTAATTAAATCCATAAAAATAACAGGTGCATTAGTCAGTATGAAGGGAATAACAACAAGCTCATAATGCCCATATCTTGATTGGAAGGCAGTTTTTGGAATATCTTCTTTCTTCACCCCCAATTGATGATAACTAGATTGAAGATGAATCTTAGAGAAGAATTGAGCCCCACAAAGTTGGTCAAATAAGTCATCAATTCTTGGAAGATGGTATTTGTTCTTCACTGTGATCCCGTTCAGTTCTCTATAATCAATGCATAACCGCATTGATCCATCCTTCTTCTTTACAAAGAGAACTGGTGCTCCCCAAGGAGACACACTCGATTGGATAAACCCCTTCTCTAAAAGACATTTTAGTTGTTTCTTTAATTCCTCTAACTCCAAATTTTCCATCCTATACGGGGTCTTTGATATCAGATGAGATCCAGGTATGAGTTCAACGGATAACTCTACCTCTCTTTCTGGGGGAGGTCTGGGTAACTCCTCCGGAAATAAATCAATGTATGACTAGATGATGGGGATATTTTCTATCCTTATACTCTCATTTATTTTTTATTATTCACCGATAAACTCTATAAATATGGATATAGGAGGTTCTTGTAGAAAAAGATCTGGTTGAGATATCTCTCCTTGGAAGATAGTTGTAGGTTTTCCATTCAAGACTACTAAGATTTCCTTACTTCTACATTTGATCTTAGCATTATACTTTTAGATCTAGTTCATCCCTAGTATAATATTGAATTCCATAATGGGAATGACTACTATATTTGAGATAAGATTGTGCTCACTAAAGTAAATACTAGAGTTTCTAAACACTGACAATTCTTGGATAATCCCACCAGGAGTCTTGACCGACAAATCTACTTTTAGAAAATCGGGGGTTGATTCTAAATTCTTTACAAACTTGGAGGAAATAAAGGAATGCGTATAACCATAATAAAACAAATTACTTTCTAACTTTGAGAGAACAACAAGAGTACCTTCCACCACATCATTTTGTGCTTCAACTTCATATGTAGTGATTGCAAAAGTATGACCTTGTTCCCTTGACCGTTGTTGAGGCTGATGGTGATTCCCCTCCACTGCCCTCAGATTTGGACAGTGATTGGAAAAGTTCCCAAGTTGTCCACACTTATAGCATTGGACATCAGGTAGGTCCTGCACCATCTTCCCTTTGTCTTTAGTTTTTGGGAGTTGAGGATTCACCTCACAACTACAATTCTGTGTGATATGGCCATCTCTCCCACACTTGTAGCACTTCCCGCTCCCGAGCAGACAGTTCCCCGAATTCTTCTTCCCACATTTATTACACATGTGATGTTTCACTTGCTTTCCTCCTCTTTCCTAATCAAAGTTCCTCCCTAAGATGGGCTCCATTGATCTCTTCTTGTCATTGGAATTATGAGACCACTATGTCTCACTAAACCCTAGTTCAACTTTCATTTCACTTCGTATGATCTCCTCATAGATTTCATAGTCTCGGTTGGCTAGATTCTTCTATAGATAAGGTCTTATCCCACTGAAGAATCTATCAACCTTACCATTTGGATCCATGAAAAATATTGAGGTATAATGGGAAAGTCTTGTGAAGTTCATCTCATAGATTCCAATAGATTCATTCTCCTTCTACTTCAGCTCGAGAAAATCCTTCTCCATTATCATTCTCATCGATCGAGGGAAATACTTATTGAAGAAAATCCCTCTAAACTCTTCCCACTCCATATCTTAAACCTCCACTCTCTGACTCATGTTTTTAATCATATCCCACCACTAATCAGCTTCTCCCTCTAAGCGGTAAACAACCAGAGTGACCTTCTCTTGTTCTGAATAGTGAAGCACATAAGAGATCTTCTCGATAGAGCTGATCCACTATTCAGCAATCAATGGGTTGGTAGATCCACTAAAGGTTAGTGGTAATTGAAACATAAAGGACTCAACATAATTTTGTTCCCTTCATGGTGAGATCATTCTCTCAGCTTGATTCAAGTTATTTCCCATAACTTGAGTCAGTTGGTTCATCATTCTCATGAAAGTTTCCATTCCAGCTTCCATCAGAGGGCCGTTAGCATATGGTCTATTGTGGTCACCATTTTCATGGTTCATCCTATTGCCCGACATTTTATAAAATAATAAAACCTTAGTTATAATCTTATTTCATTTACTAATCTTTTAACTATAAAGGATTTTATGTCTTAAAACTTCATGCTTAAACAATTACATTTCTCTATAAATCCTTTACAATGATTCATAAAAACCTTATTATTAACCAAATATATCCCCTAGGAATGTCAAACCAGGAGTGTAGTAAGTCCCGTTGTCATGTACCAGGATACCCCGACTCAAGCCTGAAACTTCTTGTCATATTTTTCACTCCTAGGTACATCTATGCTAGAGCCACATCCACTTGTTCATATCCAGACAAAGATTTATTTGTTTGGAAAACACTTACTTAATATTTCACCAAAATAACAGGAAGTTTTCCTATATTTAAACTTTTATATAGGGTTCTTCCTAAATTTTTCATCACCTAATTTTCACAAATAAATAAACTATCCTTTGATACCAACTATGGCATCCCGCCTTTTTATTACATAACTTTTCATTACATTTTACAAACAGAGGATCTTTAAAGTCTAGTGTCTTGGAAATCAGGAACAATATACATGAAAACAACATAAAAAATTCTTTGAATCCAATTTTAAGGATTCATCATAAGTTCATCCTAAGTACAATCAATGCATCTCATAACCTGGAGACATACATCGAAGGAAAGATTTAGCAGAAGGCTTAGTAAGGAAAACAAGTGAAATAGTTTACATGTGATTTTGAGCGATATCAATAAGAACACGAGGGATATCATAAATGAATGATAAAGAGGAATATAATAGAAATAATAACATGAATAATAACTTGAAAATATTTCTATAATAATTAATTTATTCATTCATGAACATATCACCAAGGTTCATCCCCAAGGTGTCATAAAAATTACCAGGGTTATTCACCAAGGTATCATGAAACTTGTCATCTCTAGAGATTAAATTCTTTACCCAATGCATTAGAGTGATATCAGGGTTCACCCTTAATATTTCTTTATTTTCATGTGATACACATAGATCATAATCAAACATTTCATAAATAACCCAAAGAGAATTAATGAAATGGGTTTCATGTCAAAATTGCGACGTTTAAAAAGTGCTTAAAAATAAGATCATTATGTCATTTATAACCCATGGAAAGGAAGTGAGGGTTATATATAATTAAATTCCAAAATAAAATAGATAAATTTTATGTCTCTATGAATACCTATGGAAATGAAAATATATCGTGTATTCATATAAATAAAACAAGAGAACTTATTTAGAAAAAGAGATATATTTTGAGACGAAACTTCTGCAGTATAATGGCTACGTAACATGGTTTTAGAAAACATTAAAAAGAGAGGGGAAAAGGGTCACCCAATCAGAAATAACTCATAATAAAGTATAGGGATAGAATAAAATAGAGATAATTTCATGGTATGGATATTTTAATGACATACCATATGAAAAGGAAACTTGAAAGAAAATAGAAGATGTGATCTCTTTTACGAAAATTCGGCCGCCTAACGACGCCACTTAAAATTTCAGATAATTAGTTGATGATAGAGAAAAGGGATTCTCATAAATTGGACATGAAATTTAAATTATTAAGGATATATAATTACATACCCCCACATAATAAAATTGAAACTAGAAGACATAACATAAATGAAGTTATGACTAAAAGAGGATGGTGGAAGGTTCCCTTACCTTGAAGAGTAACTTCAAAAAATCAAAGGTTAGGACCTTGGGGGGCTCGAGAGAACCTTGGAAGGACTAATTTTGAGGTAAAAAGACCATAGATTAATTGAGGAGTATTTTTTAATGAAATGAATGAAGGAATGACTTGGTATTTATAGCAAAAGTGAGAGAATATTTTATTAATTTCCAAGGGACACCTCATTAGTGGTATTTGAAAAACCATGGGCTTTACCATGGTATTTTACCATGGTATTGGACACTTGGGAAACCTCATAACATATATTACTATTCAAAATTTGACCAAAATTATTACATCATGATTAAATCATTAATGATGTCATTAATCACACAAAAACTCAAAACTGTATTTTTACTATTCACCGAAAAAAAACATTTTATAAAAATATCATAAATTCACCCTAACCTAATATAGATGCTCTGAATTCAAAAATTAACTCCATTTTATGAAAATAATTTTATAATTATGAGATATTTAATTTTTAAGTAAAAACACTATTTACCTAAAAAAATACTAATACTTAACTAATAATTTCTGAAACAGTTATTTACTTATGGTATTATATCACATTACCAAACAAGATGCCTAAATTATATTTATAATTTCTTAAGTGAGGTTACTATTACATTGGTCACATTACTATTCATAAGGGTAATATTACTATTCATACTTTACTATTCACTAAAAATTAAATTGATCTTATTAGACTCTAAATTTCTTATTGATCACAACTATAGAAGACCATTTTTTTGAAAAAAATTTAACATTATTAATTATTTAATGTTTATAAAAAAATATTTTAAAATACCCCTTTTACAAAATTCACCAATAATATGGAACTTCTATAAATTCATCCTATATTTATTTTAACATTTTAAATCCAAAAATTTAACATAATAAGAAATAAAAATTTTATTTATACAAAAGGATTACACAAAGTAACTAAGGTATCGTTACATAGCCCCTTATAACACCTACATAGGACTTAAGTGTAAGATATGCTATGGTCATAGAATCTTGGGATGGATCAGACAACATTTCCTGAGTGGTGATTTCTATCAGCTTAAACTTCTCCTATAGGTGATTCCGTTCAAGCTTCAAATGTTGAAGCTCTTCTTGGGCTTGGTCCAGAGAAAATCCTAGAGATGCTACCTCATTCCCAAGCTCTGACAAATGGGCTTCATAGGACCCGAGTCTACTGGATGAGTCCATCAACTCCTCTTTCTATATTAATTAACCAAGATCACTTGTATTTATAAACAATAATCATAAAGTTAAGAGTTTAGTTTCCAATAATCATATTGACCAACGATCATATAACAATAGAAACTCAATGGTCTCATTTTAATTATACTCACTTCATTAATTAAAGGATATAGTTTTATTGAGTATAAAATAAAATAACACACAAATTTAAGGAAAAAATTATTCTAAAGTTTGGATCGTTACATGGATGAGATGAATATAACCATTCACAAGATACCATCCTGATGGTGGATCCACACTATATAAGCTATCCCTTAGATCTAAGACCTCTGGATTAGATATCTTCTCTCTTTCTCTGATCTAAAAGAACTGGTATAACTAATTCTGAAATCCTAGATACTTATCCCTAGAACTCTTGGACATTTGGATACATTTCCACAAAGATTTCCATCAATTACCACTCATTACAAGACCCCTACACTGCCTATATCTATATCTATTAGATTAAAGCATCAAAAACAATGTTTCCCAATCCTATATTGTAAGCCAACTTGAACATGAAGGACTGTAGATACTTAACCCACATTCTCTACTGAAGGTTTAGATCTCACTAAGAAAATATATTCTTGAGTCCTTTATGGTCCATGTATACCACAAACCTTTCACTCAATAGATAGTGTCTCCAATATCTCAAGGAATGTACCAATGAATCTAACTCAAGATCATGAGTAGGGTAATTCCTGTCATGCAGTCTCAATTGTTTAGAGCCATAAGAAACCACTTGATCCTCCTACATCAGAATTATTTTGAGTTTGACCCTAGAAGAATATCAGTACATGGTATATTCCATGGACAACACAACTATTGCGAGGATCTATGTTGAGGTCATCCTGCTCTTCAACTCATAGAAATCCATCTCATAAAAATTTAACCAAACAAACTTCACCCATTTCTTGTTCTGCTCAAACATTAGTGCTTCCAGGTGGGAGAAGTCCTAGATAAAATGCTAATACTATACCAATAGACCCAGAAATATATTAATATCAAAGAATTTTTTGGTTTTTTACCATGATACCATGGCTATAACCTTATTTGGGTCTATTAACACTCCAACCTCTAAGATAACATAGTCCAAGAAGTGAACTATATTAATCTAGAAGTTGTATTTGGATAGATTGGTGTAAATATGATGCTCTTTCAGTGTACTTAGGATAATGTCATGATATTGGGCATGTTCGTCTGTAGACTGGGAGTAAACTAATATGTCATTAATGAAAAACACCTGAAAATGATCTAGAAATAGGTGGAATATACGATTCATCATGGTTATAAATACCACTGGTTCATTTTTCAGAATGAACCTCATCACCAAAAATTCATATAAGCTATACCTACTACTAAAAGTAGTCTTGTGCATATCATATGATCTCACACTCATCTAATGGAACCCTGACCTTAATTAAATATTGGAAAATATCCTAACACCTCTCAGATGATTGAATAAATTACCGATACATATAAGGGGGTGCTGATTCTTGACCATCATTTGGTTCAGTATTTGATAATCCACACATAAGGATAAAGTCCCATAAACATTCTTGGTGAAAGGAATGGGAGAACCCCATGGTGCTAAACTAGTTCATATGAATCCATTAGATTCTAGATCTTTTAACTAAACTTTCAACTCATCGATCTTTACTGGAACCATCCTATAAGGTGGAATAGAAACTGGATTATCTCCCCAAACCAACTCAATTATGAACTTGATATCTCCTTGAGTATTAAGATGAATAAATATTCATGAAAGACATACTAAAAATGGTCTACTACTTGAGGAAAAGTATCTTGATGCATTCCACCATAATCTAGAATAAGGCCTACTATATGAGTTGTGAGATAATCCAATCTACACTTAATTCATATTTCACGACCATCCTAAAGATTCCATTCACCCTGGTGATAATAGATCCCCCCTTATGAATATAGAAAGGAAAATCTCCTAAGATAAAAGTTGATATAATCATGGTGTATAACTATCCAATCGTTATCCAGAATCAAATCAAAGACTGCCATTTTTATAATAAATAGATCCCAAAGGAAATAATAACCTCTAATTTCAAGATAACACTCCTTGAAAAATTTTATATTATTTGATCATACTCTTAGAGGTGCGTCGATGGTCATAATTCTATAAAATCACTCCACAACCAAACCCAAACTATTTTCAAATTAATAAGATAAAAAGTAATGTGATTCCCCTATATCAAACAAAATATAGGCAAGAGTATATGATATAAGAATCACACCTCTGATGGTAGAAGGTCCTACATCTAGATTGGTTAGAGTAAACTGTATAGCATGAAGCTGAATCACCCATATACCTTGGAATCTAGTTTTAATCCCTTGTACTACTCACTATAGTTGGTAATTATACTCCTGCACTAGGGGACCACATCCCCTACCTCATCATGAACATATGATGAAACTCTAGATACCTATGTGTTGAGGGGTAGTTGAGTCCCTACAAGACTCTAGTGCATATCCTGATCCCCTACCATAGATCTATTATTGTGGGCACCTATATAATATTTAGAGATGACCCATCCTACTGGAATCATGACACTCCATAGCAGTTTAAGAAAATTGGAGGTGCCTGTGGCCAACCATGTCACACTAAAATCACTCCAGTGGTCCATGATCTTGAGATGAATTTACACTCCCCTGGTTATACAACCCACAACTTCCTTTATGGTAACCATCATGGTAAAACTTCTTACTACTTGAATAAGATCTCTCTGATTTCCTATTTGAGACTTCCTACCCACCACTCAGGGCCTGCCTTAGCTACATCATCTTCTACCAAAGATGAAGCAAAATGTTATAGTTCATTGAAACATCTAGTTTAATCCATCACTGACTTTCTCACCTATATCAGGTTCATGAAATACCAAGCTCTCTCATCCCTCAACCTCTATGGATAGAAATATCGTAGGAACGTCACCTATAAGTCCTTCCATTTTATATTTTCTTTCTTATTGGATTTATCCATAATTTCCCACCAACACTTAGCTGGTCCTCATAACATATAGGCACCAAGATTCACCCTCCAGTATGTGGGTGTTCTGAGGTTCTTTAAGATCATTTGGACTAACATAACCCAAAATTCATCTTCCCGGTGTCCTCCCTCCTTAGTAAACATAGGTTTGTGCTACATATGGAATTCTATATTCATATCAAACATCGATGGTATGGTGTGAATAATATCCTTATCCATGGATCACATGACCTATAGGAATCTATCACGAAGTTGATCATCCATATGGTTCCCTAGATCCATAGGAAGTTCTAGTTCAGCTATATTAGGATTTTACTGATTACCACTCTCATATCACACAACTCAAAGAAGAAAAGGATACATTTTCTTTACAAGGGTTAACACACTCCTTAGAACATATGATACACAAAATGATCAGCCTAAACAAGTGAAAACAATAGAGAACCTCCAACTCAAGGTTCCTTTATATTTTTTTTAACAAGAGAATTTTCATAACATAACTTTTTCTTTAATTTATTTTCTTTAGATAAAATAAGGGATTTCTTTTCACAAATTAGATAGGTAGATATATCACATGTAATAAATGCATCCCTATCATGAATAATTCATGTCAAAATATATTCCTATGTGTTTACCATGATGCATGTATACTCATCTCGTTCCATTTCATCCCATAAGTAAAATCTCATAAAATAGGAACATCACACAAAAAGTGAACCACCCAAGGTGAAGTAACATAAAAATCATAACAAGTGAATAATATGAAAGATAATCCCATCCCTAGGAACTATATTTTCCCACAAACATTGGTTAGAAACTTCCATGAACAAGCTCATTACCAAGACACAACACATAATAGTTTCCCATCTACTTTTACTAAATAGTAAAGAAATAGAAATAACCCAACCTCTAATACCACTTTGTAACACCCCTGTCCCAATACCCCCCTCATGTGAATGGGTTGAGTCACTACTTGACCTTAGGCATGCCTCCCCAAATTCTTAGGTTTATGATGAGCTATGAGGGTGTAAGGAATATAGTGGGGAGACTATAATCTATAGTACAGAGTATCAATCACAGTGGAAATAATTTAAATAATCAAGCATGAACCCAAGAAGAATAAAAGAGACCAAACAATCCAAATAATAATAAATACCACATAATGTCTGGATTAATGTAAATAAATGAAATTATGAAATCCATACAAATAATGGAATAAATAGACTCAATAAAAAAATCCAAATAACTCAGTCATAAACCCCATACCGGTTCCATATCCAAGATATAACCCATACAACAAGAATACAATCAAGAATATGGTCCTTTTCCCTTATCCATACCTGTATCCATGAATTTTTTTCAAGTATCAAATGATGACCGAATAGGGTGTGAGTACAACTTAGTAGGTTGAAACCCATAAATTCTAAACAATTTAGTCTGAATATATAGTACATGAAATAGTATAATAAACAAGTGTACTAATTCATAAATTAATACAAAACATAAAATAAAACTTCCAATAATCATGATCCAAGTTGACACCCGGGCCAGCCAAACCTACTTTGGTATGATGCTATATGTCTCTATCAAGTGGTGGATACTCCTTCTCAGGATGAATCAACCATTCCATTAGTGTATTCTCCCATCTAGGATGAATCTCCCATACTATGTCGTAAGTATCCAAACAATATTGGGATCTATGTTAATTACCCATGTTGGAGTCGATTACATGTTCCCATGGTACAATACTATACTAGGGAAAAAGTAACTATATCATAATGGGATCCATGCGAATTACCCATGTTGGAGTTTCTTACGTGTTCCCATGGTACACTACTATAGTAGGAAAAAATTAACTATATCATAACATGATCCATGTGAATTACCCATGTTGGAGTCTCTTATATAATCCTAGGGTGCAAGACCATGCCAAGTGGAAAAGTAAATGTATCATACTGGGATCCATGTGAATTACCCATGCTGGAGTCTTTTATGTGTTCCCATGGAGTAATACCATACTAGGGAAAAAGTGACCATATCATACTGAGCTCGATATGAATTTTACATATGGGAGTTACTTACATGTTCCCATGCTGCAATACCATACTAGGGAAAAAGTAACCATATATATTAGTGGAGTCTCCTACCTAGGATAAATCACTGGTATCACGGCTAATGAGATAGTGAAATACACCCTCAGGTACTATATCAGTAAACATAAAGTATAAGCAAACCAAAACATCCAATGACTCAATAATGTCAAACATTTTATTATAATCCAATTTTTTCAACTCATCCAATTACTAATTAACAATCTATTTATTATCAATTGGTGTATTATTCTGCCTTGGAAGAATCACCAAATTCACATCATGCAAGTTATCAATTATCACAATTCAGATTTTATGAAAAGTTCATAAGTTTAATCCAATTACTAATAATTTACTTTCATCAAAGGGGCCTTAGCTTTATATAATACAAGTTCCATCCTAGGTTCAATTTTTGGAATACCTCTCAGCTGGCCACTGTGTAAAGACCTGTAAATTTCAAGGAATTTTTTTTCTTAATTTCTTTGGGATTTTACGAGTACGCAGTTTCTGACGGCACCTGATTCTGAGGCCCGGTGTGCCTGGAATCAATTTCCAAAGTTTATCTTGGGTACGTTCAGTGAACGAGTGAGCGGGTTTTTCTAACTTTTGAACCCATGCTCGGAATCGAAATCCGAGGACACCGATGAAACCGCAGCGCTGGTAATTGCTTAGGAAGACTTTTTTTGGAGTTGTGTTTTCTCGGGAGAAGATGTTAGAAATGTGAGGAGTAAAAATATAATTATTTTACAATTTTATTTTTATTTCTTTACAGATAGTTTAAGTGTTGTGGGAAAGGAAGATGTGAGGAAGTTGGGGTGGGTCCCACACGAGCCCCCACCTCCTTTAATTTCCCTAACATCCCATTAAACCCCGAACCTATGATACTAATTTGTCACGACCCATCCTCGGGGCCCGTGCCGTGACTACCTCAAGCCTGCCTTCCATAGGCCAGGGGCTGAAGACTAGCACCAAAGGCGTAAATACCGATAAAAAAAGGGAAGGCATTGTCTTTAAAAAGTAAAAAAACACTACAGAGTAAGCAATAAGAAGTAAACACTAAGTAAACTGAGTATAACAGTAAGTGATGGAAAGTAAATGGTCCAGAATACAAACCCAACTGAAGTAAAGTACAACTGAAAGAAAGTACAGAAACTGAAAAATAAAGCAGCAACACCAAGCCATCCACTGGAAATCCCACCTGAAAGGTGGGTACAGATAGTCTCCTCGGATCCTCGTGTCCAGCCGTCCACTCCATGTACATCTCGTCCAGTGATCCACCTCCAGGTACCGTCCAGCTCCACGAGCTCCTACCTCGATCAGCGATGTCCGTCGTTTGCATCCAACACAACGTAGTGCGGGCATAGCCCATGTAGGGGTGAGTATACACTACTCAGTAGGGACCCCGAGACCCATGGAGGTCTCCCAGAATCCACGAAGGATAATCCACAAAGGAAAGATACAATCATGAAGTAACAACCAACTCTACTTAGGTATATTCCCATACATATACCTACGTCATCAATTCCAGTTCGGCTCCAACATCTGAGCCCAAGTTCGATCTAGTCCACACAGGATAACACAATCCAATCCACACAGGATAACACAACCCAATCTACACAGGATAGCAAAACAATCATATCAAAGATAATGATTTAAAGTCAAGACTCATCTCACACAGGTATACTTCTTCATAAGACGATAGTGATGATCAGATGTAGCTACTGATTCATCTAAGCTGTCGGACCCACGCAGGATACAAGACCAGCTAAGCTGTCGGACCCACAAAGGATACAAGACTAGCCACTCTGCTGAACCCATGTAGAATACAAGTACAGAGTCAAATACTACCGGACCCACGTAGGATACAAGAATATTAGTCACATAATGCCGGACCCACATAGGATACAAGAATAGTATTCATCACCGTCGAACCCACGGAGGATTCTAGTATAGTCATCGTCACTGCCGAACCCATGGAGGATCCCAGTACAGTCATCATCATCGTTGCAGTCGCAACCAGCTCTAGGGTTCCCGCACACAGCACGCTCGATTCCAGGAGGGTCCGCTCCACGATCCAAGGGGGTTCGATACATAAACTGACACTTAGTCTGGAGTTGATGTATCCCAAAGTTCCTTCTCGTCAAAAGGAACTCAACGCGACAAACGGCGCGTCAATCGGATGCCTGATCTGAAAGTTATTGGCTTTTTCGTCCCAGGGGCCCAGTTGGTTTTTAAGTCAAACCAACCCGACCGTACTCAAACTTCATCCAAAACTCAAGAGGAGTAAACCAAAATAACCGTCTCACTAAGAGGAATCCAAAAAAGTTGACGACATGTTAATCGGATTTCCAGAGCTCAAGTTATAAGCGTTTACGCTCTGAGGGCCCGGTTGGTTTCATGTTCGAACCAACCCGGATCTACCCAAAGTTCTCCGAAACCTTGAGGGTAATATACCGAAACGACTGTGTCGATCCAAGGATCGCATCTCAACTAACGGTGCGTTGATCGGAGGTCCGTAGCCCAAGTTATGGGCCTTTGCACGAAGCTGTCCGATTTTAGGGGGTTTTGGGCCCGGACCGACCCGGACCGGGGTCGGGTCGCCCGGCCCATAACTTGGGATACAGACCTCCGATCGAAACACCGTTAGTTGAAATGCGATCCTTGGATCGAGAAGGTCATTTAGGTATATTACACTCAAGGTTTCGGAGAACTTTGGGTATGGCCGGGTTGGTTCGAACATGAAACCAACCGGGCCCTCGGAGCGAAAATGCTTATAACTTGAGCTCTGGACGTTCGATTGACGCGACATCAACTTTGTTGGATTCCACTTAGTGAGACAGTTATTTTGGTTTACTACGCTCGAGGTTTGGACGTAGTTGGTGTACGTTTAGGTTGGTTTGACTTAAAAACCAACCGGGCCCCTAGTATGAAAAAACCAATAACTTTCAGACCGGGCGTCCGATTGACGCGCCGTCTGTCGCGTTGAGTTCCTTTTGACGAGATGGAACTTTGGGATACATAAACTCCGGACTACGTGTCATTTGATGTATCGAACCACCTTGGCTCGTGGAGAGGACCCTCCCGGAATCGAGCATGCTGTGTGCGGGAACCCTAGAGCTGGCTGCGACTGTGACGACGATGATGATTGTACTGGGATCCTCCGTGGGTTCGGAAGCGATGACTACCGTACTGGAATCCTCCGTGGTTTCGACAGCGATGACTAATGTTCTTGTATCCTATGTGGGTCCAGTAGTACGTGACTACTGTTCTTGTATCCTACGTGGGTTCGACAGTATTTGACTTTGTACTTGTATCCTACGTGGGTCCGGTAGAGTGGCTGGTCTTGTATCCTTTGTGGGTCCGAAAGCTTAGATGGTCTTGTATCCTATGTGGGTAAGACAGCTTAGATGAATCAGTAGCTACATCTGATCATCACTATCATCTTATGAAGAATTATACCTGTGTGAGCTGAGTCTTGACTTCCAATCATTATCTTCGATATGATTGTTTTGCTATCATGTGTAGATTGGGTTATGTTATCCTGTGTGGATTGGACTGTGTTATCCAGTGTGGACTAGATCGAACTTGGGCTCGGATGTTGGAGCCGAACTGGAATTGATGACTTAGGTATATGTATGGGCATATACCTAAGTAGAGTTGGTTGTTAATTCGTGATTTCATCTTTCCTTTGTGGATTATCCTTCATGGATTCTGGGAGACCTTCGGGGGTCTCGGGGTCCCTACTGAGTAGCGTATACTCAACCCTGCACGGGCTATGCCCGCACTAAGTTTTGTTGGATGTAGACGACGGACAGCGCTGATCGAGGTTGGAGATCGTGGAGCTGGATGGTACCTGGAGGTGGATCACTGGATGAGACGTAAACAGAGTGGATGGCTGGACCCAAGTAGCTGAGGAGACTATCTGTACCCATACTTCAGGTGGGATTTCCAGTGTATGGCTTGGTGTTGCTTCTTTATTTTTTAGTTGCTGTACTTTCTTTCAGTTGTACTTTACTTCAGTTGGGTTTGTATTCTGGCCCATTTACTTTCCAACACTTACTGTTGTACTCTGTTTACTTAGTGTTTACTTCTTCTTGCTTAATCTGTAGTGTTTGTTTACTTTTTAAAGGAAATGCCTTCCCTTTTTTTTATTGGGATTTATGCATTTGGTGCTAGTCGGCAGCCCCTGGCCTATGGAAGGCGGGCTTGGGGTAGTCACAGCATGGGCCCCGAGGACGGGTCGTGACACACCGGGCCCAGTCTCACCACCAATAGACCCAACCAGATCCATGGGAAGTCTAAGCATATGAATTTAATCAATAGTGAATTACCCATTTGGTTAGGCCACATGCATGGAATGTCTACATGATCACACTTATTTCACATACTAGAGGAAACAAAATAGACATTGGGGTGGTTTTCTAGACCACCCACCTCAAAATTAGAGTTGATATATAAATTCCTCAATGTCTTAGGTATAGTCAGGTCCCTCCTTCATTCCCTTCAATGAATACCAAGAGTTCTATCAACATAATACCACATATCTAGGTATGGTTTGGTTGATCCCAACTAGGGTTACATAAGGTAAAACAAACAGATCAAGATGGATAAGAAGAATAAAAAATCTTACCTCTGATCTCTAGGTCCAAAACACCATGATCGAACGAGTCTTGATTTTAGTTTGAAGATGATTCCAAAAGGTCATTGATGGAAGGGATAAAATTCGAGAGGAGTGAACAATCTCATAAAAATAGGGCACTGGAGTTTAAAATTTTCACTCGGCATACCACATTCATGACATAAATAGGGGATTTACATTGTGAATGCCTCATATACACTAAGAAAACCATCACCTCTGATTTAAAAAACTAGAAAATGCATTTCACATCATAAACCCACATTACACCATGATTTTATGTTTCACGAGTCACACTATATTCATTTAGTCCATGAATAAGGTTCATGTGGTCTACCTAGAACCATTCATGCCTTTTGTGGGTTTCATGTGGTCTTCCTAGATTAATTCACGTCATGAGTTAAAAATTCATGGTTTGAATTAATTTTGTAGCCAAACTTTATCTCCCTTTTTTGGATTCCTCCCAGAACTAACCAATCCAGCACAAATGATCGATTACCAAGGAATAAACCCAAAGTTAATAAAGTTAAGTAATTCTAAACAAAGGATTAAAGAGTTATCTAATTAAAAAAGACAGGATCTTACATCGGTGCTCTGATCAACATGTGTAGTCTATATTGCATTTAACTAGCCATATCCACTCCCCGAGCTACAACCTGACCTCCCTGAGTTTCTCTGCTCTACTAACACTATACATCCTTTTCATCGCTTTATCAACCATGAACACCCACTTAGCCTAATAGCTGGTTTTACTATAGATTCCTAACTAGCATGGGGATATAGATTTCACTTCATAACTCTGAATTGGTAAAGTTACCCTATCACTAGGCTTCTATGGAAAGGTCCTAAAGAATCTCTATAGATGAAACATTTTTCTGAAAGATAGATACTCTACTAGGTCCCTATAACACTAAGGATTCATGTAACCCTACCCACCACACTGATGACATACCATAAAACTAATAGTGTGAACACATTGGATACCACTTCCCTAGTGAGAAGTCTCATGGTGACGCTTCCTACCACTGAATGATCCACTCCCTAGCCTAACTGCTAAACCACCCTAACATGTACCTTTATATTCCATTATATTTTTATTATAGATAAAGGAAAAATTTACTATATCAGATAAATTAGTCAATTTAAAGGTGTTAACCTAAGATTGAATTTCATACCTGATCCCATCCTTAGAACTTCCATCCCTAGATAGCTTATCACCCAAAAGAGTGGGTGGAAAGTGCTGGTGCTTAGTGAAATGAGTTGAGTAATCCATGAAAGACATATTACCTTACTTCAAATGAATTAATTACCTAGATCGATTAGTCCTTAGAGTCTCTGGGAAAAATTAATTGAAGAATATAGTTTATAAGTCCCTCCAGACCGCACCTTTATGCAAATATACCTGAGTAAGAACATCCCACCATCACTTGATAGATCCACAAAGAATATAGGTTTTAAGCTTCATCCTCCTATTATAGGAATATCTAAATGCTTAAATATCATATGCACAACCTTTAACCAAGACTCTTCAACCCAAGGGTCACCTCCCCATAATAAATTAGGTGGGTGTTGCTGTTGTAATTCCCTAGTCAACCTAGACTTGGTCAGTACATCCTGTAAAGCTCCCTCCATGGACTGTACTAGGAGGAGGATAAAACCCTCTCTAAAATGAGCATTAGTTCCCAGTCTAGGCATGATAAGTGGTATAATCAGGGGTTCCACAAGTGGTGATATAGGCAGTACCACTAGTGGTTTACGTCTCACAACCTTGAGAGAATGGCCATCCCCGCCTTACAGGTTCTTGACTTGAGACAATCGCAGAGGCATGTATATACCATGCTAAGAACATACCACAAAAATACTATAGAAGAAGAAATTACAGATAGGTAAAGAAATAACTGGATCAAATCCTCTCTACACAAGATACCCCAAATTCATTAAAATATTTAATTCATATGATTAAACATTCCCCAAATACCCATTCCTAGGGTTAGGTTATATGTTAATGTTTAAAGTATTTATAATAATGGTTTAGTTTTATGGGTTTTAAATCCCAATTTATAGAGGTAAAAAATATTTATGTTGTAATTGGAATCCCATTTAACTGTAACCATTTTTTTTCAACTCCAGAAGTTATAATTTTAGAAATTCTACACATAATAGTTTAGTTATACAGGTTTCCATTACCAAGTTATTAAAGTATACACCATATAAGTTACAATTTGAACTCCATTTAACTACTATTAGTTTAAATTTCAAACTATATTAACCAAGGTTCCATGAATTTTATTATATTAAAGTTGGTTAAATAAAATTACATCATCTAGATATGTGGAAAAGCACCATTTAAGTAGATATAGACACTTTAAATAACCTATTTTTTCCAAGTAATGTCAAAGATTACACGCATATAAAGCAACATATGTAAAATAAGAAATATGTAGTATAAGAAATAATATATTAATGGAATGGAATATGAATGAAATATAAATACCTACATTCCTACAATAATACATGAGCTAATGCTTCCTTTTCATACTAGTCCAAGGGTGTAAATACCATAAAACATAACATTAAAAAACATGTGTGCCACCCAAAGGTAAAAATAGTACAACTATAATAAGTGAATTAAAAATAATAAGTCCATTACCAAGAAACTTGACCTTTCCCCCATATGCAGGTAAACTACTCCCAGACACATGCTTATCACCTAGTTCCAACACTTCCTAGTCTCCCATCTACCAACCCAAATAGTAATAAAAATTAAAAATTAATGGATCTGAAACCACTTTGTGATGTCCTCGACTTAGTTCACTGATGAGAAACTAGTCTAGAGTTCCACAAGGACTCAAGAAAACCTCCCTATATTCCAGAGGTCACTGATTAGTAGTGTGGGTGTATAATGGTACAATTAGGATTATTCACCCTCCTTATCAAATTAAAAAAAGTAGAAGTAAATAAAATAAAATCAATATAGAAAATAAATAAAATAGACATAAATTAGTAAAGAAACACTATATTCAAATGATGTCATGGTAGTGAAAAACACAAGTCAGGCATATTATGTAAGTAGTCATACAAGAAGTACTAGGCTAGAAAAAGAAAAAAAAGACCCAAAAAACTAATAAGCTCCATGAGAATCCTAATTCCTAGATCGGTCCTCTACTCCCATACCCCAACCTAATATATAAGTCAAGAATCCAAAACATTGTTCTTCCCTCTATCCTTTCCTACATCCATGAAATCTAACTGGGTACCAAGTAGTGACCCAAACTGACTATGAGTACAACTCAGTAGTCTACCACCAATGGTGTATAATGAAAATACAGTATGTGAATATAAAATATAATTGTGTGTATATATAATAATTTAATTTGGTAAAGTAAAATAACCCTTTTAGATATCAAGATCCTTGTGGTATATCCAACTGACCCTAACTTCTTTGGCCTAAGTCAGATGTCTCTGATCTTGTGAACTATTAATTGGTTATATATTAAAGTAATCCAATAATGAATAATGTAAAGGAATCCTTGTAATTAGTTCAGGAACTCTTACACAACTCACCTATGTTGAATCTATGGGAACACACAACATTCTTTAATCTTGGTATTTGAGAAAACTTACAGTGATCACTTCGTGACGTCTATCTCTTGGGTCTTGAGTGGAATCAAATGGATTAACCCTTAGTATTCTACCCCTAAGAGTTTTTAACTGATAAAAGGAAAACTATCCTTTCATTTTAAGATAGGTATTGATTAGAATCCAAGGGAATGACCCGATACGTTCCTTTCTCGAGGATATCAAGTCAAACCTGGGAAATTATCCTAAGTATTCTAATCGTTCTAGAGTTCTAAATGAATCCATAATGACTATCCATGTAATTCATGAGAGCAAGAAACTAACCAAATATAATATGGATCTATCAATTTTAATTCATATCAATGAATTAGTTGTCATCCTATGAGTTCACTCAAGGAATTCTAAATAGATAATCCAAGGATTTCTTGAGGAATTCCACACCTTTGATGGTGTGAGAAACTTTTATAATTAGTAACCAAGGTGTTCATGGTAATAAGAAATAAGTTCCAAAAAAATTATTCATGTAAATATTTTATTAAAATTAAATCAAAACCTTAGAGGTGTATACCAAGGTTTTCTATGAGATTTCGAAACCATTTCATAATTTAATTAATCCATTACTCTTGGAATTAAAAAACAATAAAGGTGTTTGGGGTATAGAATTTATCCAAGACACCCAAATTTCTTAACTATTTTTAAGCTACTCAAGACAAAACCAAAGGATTATCTTTAATATTTTCTATTTAAGTAACACATTAGACACATTCTAATGGGGGTATATTAATTACATAATATATACATTTGGGTTTTTCCTAAAGGACCAACCAAACACACCCTAAGTGGTGTTTTGGTTATAATTAAAGTGGGGTTGTCATGGGTGTTAGGAAAAACACACCCTAAGGGGTTTTTTAGGTTGAGGTTATCAACCATAAATGGTATTCAAGAGTCCCATAGTAATACTAGGTCATTACTTATGTGAACAATTAAAAGAATATAAATTTTAGGGTCAATTATTGAAAATATAAGGGTGTGGAATAATGAAAAATTTTATATATGATGATACTTTTAGGGAAAATCATATAGACCTCCTACTCAGGATTATACAAGAATCATTATCTAGTATCAACCTCATATTTGAGTTGGAATGAGAGAAAATGAATAAGAGGGTATGACAACCGCCATCAGGTCACGGAGACCATGTAGTAGCCTAGTTCACATAGAACATTCCCTAGAAGAGGATTGGAGAAACATGAGTAGTATACACAAGAATAAGAGATAACCGGATTAGAATAATGAGAGGGTATGGTAGCCGCCATTGGGACCAGGCACCGTGCAGCTTTTTACGGGACAATGCTATCCGATCAGCAATGCAAGGTGGGGAGATAGGTGATCAATGAAACAGAAGATGGGTAGGGGCAGTTCAAGTGGGATGGGTCTATGGGTCATGTATTGGGCATGGTATGCCTCTAGGCCTTTGGGTCATGTATTGTGGGCCAATCAGGCATTGTGACTTGGGGCCACGGGTCATGTACGGGTTCCCCTTCAACCCTTAAAAGGGGGATTATCCATAATAAAAATAAAAGTAAGTCCTTTGGGCCATTCGGATGAATAACCCAGAAAAATATTTGAAAATAGGGTATATTATCTCACATGGATATAACCCTAAAGACAATGAATAAATCATAGAAAGGAGGTAAAATGTGTGATAGAATTACTAAGATCCTTCCAACATGATAGAAGATGATGAAATCGAAGGTTGAAAGAGGGATATCCACTCAAGATCTCCAAGGGGGATGATACGAGCTTATCATGCTGTAGTTTTTACCCAAATGAGGGAAAAAATCAAGTTAAAGAGGATAATGGGTGGAAGGATAAAAAGACCATTTCCACAATTTTTAAAAAAAATGCCCAGTGCCCACTGATTAACTAATGGGTATCACTAGATAGCTGATGGGGCTTTCAGGGCCTTACCCAGCCTATAGGAAGACTACCGGCTAGCCAATGGACTTCTATCAGTTAGCCAGTGGAACTCTAATCCTTTTAATACATGCCTCGACCTCCTCCTACTCTTCATGAACACACACGTAACCACTCAAACCCCTTTGGCCACTTCACAAAAAAAAAAGGGTTTTTGGAAGAAAATAAAAGGTCATATACCTCATTTAAGAACCAAGATCTTATAGGAAAGTATTTCATCAACCGTGATTATGGATTAATTCATTTCTTCAGTGTGTGAATAATTAATGAAAATATATTTATTTTCATAAAAACAATCATTAAATTCTAAAGTTAGGTCTATTTTATCGATAACAATATTCATCCTTTCATTAATGTTCCTTGTTATAGGTGTGCTCTCATTGGAACTAATAGGGATATAATGATTAAAGAATTCATTCTCTTCTTCTAATACTTTTCAAGTATAGAAATTGGATAATTTAGCCCTTGCGATAGGTATTCATAGTTTTATAAATTTCTTTTCATTCATGAATGAACCTAGAAACAAGTTTTTTATATTTTTTAAATGATATAAATTTTTAACCTAAAATTCTTATTATCTAGTAAGATGATAAAAACATTAAAATATGATTCTCTTCAATTGATAATTTTTTTTTCTATAGATCAAATATTTTCTTCCCTATTCAAGGGAAGATATTTTGATCAAAAAGAAAATTTGAAATCATGTAGTGAATGAATCACAAGTTTATGGTTCTCAATATATAATAATAGATAAATAATAAAACCCAATGTAAATGCATGATCTATATTGTCAACCTAATTTTGTGTGTTGTGGAGGTATTATTAAAGCATATAAAAAACACCCAAAAACCTATAATTTAATAAAATTAGGTTCTTAACCAATTATAAACTTCATTTTTGGGTGTTTTTTTTATAAAAAATAAATCATATGTGAATAATCACAATAATATTTAAAATCATATTTTTCCAAGAAGAAGTAGAAAATTTATATTTCAATAATAATGGTTGAGAAATTAGCTGATTTTTTGACCAATGGTGTAATTAACCCATTTTGAGTATGCACATGGGAAATAAAGTTCTCAATCATAATTATAACTATAATAAAATATTGATCAAATATTTTTTATGTAAACTTGATAACATTATTTAGTCAAATTTATTCAATGGGATTGTCTAAAAATTATTTCTTTAACTTTATGATTTGAGTAATAAGTCCTAAAAATATGATATGTTTTGTTGAAAACAAATAAACATGAGACCATATTATTGATGCATCTATCAAGATCATAAATTAACAAAATGGTATATATAGTGGGTTAATGATCCTATATATGTCTATTTAAATCCTTTTTGATAAAGGAAATATATTTAAAGCTAATTTTTATAGGGGAAGGTATTATAATTAATTTCCTCACTATGCATGTTGTATATACATAATAATTACTTAAAATAATATTTTTATTCCTTAGAAGATCATCATTTTAATATTCAATTATTTGATTCATCCTTATTTATTTTGATTTTCCAATTCACCCATTCCAATGAATAAAATTATTTAGATTAGTAAATTTTGAATTTATTATTCTATGTTACTTTATGGATTTATAGCCAAACCATTATCCATAATAAAAGTATGAGTTTTTTGGTTATGTTTATTGTCAAGCATGAAAAAACAATTAAGAAACATCTCATATTAACATGGAAGAATCTTTTGTTATAAAACTCAAAAATTGTAATGTAAAAATAATAGAATAATATAAATAGAAAAATATATGAAAAGATGAAAAAGATATATATATTTCAATTTATAAAGAAGCTTTATTCAATTCACCATTAGGATCATACACCTATTTATATTTATATATAAGGATATTTAATGGTGATATTAATTTCTTATCATCTTTGATTATGATAATTAACATTCAATTTTCAATCATATTTAAAATCAGCGCATTCCAATATCTTGTACAAGATTTTAGAAAATTGTAGTTGGAAATGATTTTGTAAATAGATCTACCACATTGTAACTTGATCTAACATGTTGAACATCAATAAATCAGTTATTCATAATATTTTTTATAAATGGGAATAACTTTAAAAGTATGTGATTTGTCCAGTCACTCTCAATGAAACATTTTATATTGTTATTATTTTAAGATGTTGCAATAAGTGTCTATTTATTTTATCATAAAGAAATTACAATACCTCTAATTATGAAGAAATACATAATATATGATGTTAATTTATGTTAATCTAATAAATAACATGCATATGAAAAACTAAACATATCTTGTTTCAATTTATTAGATTAAAAATAACATAAAAGTTTCATTCAATGAAAATAACAAAAAATATACTTAATTTAATTTCAGTGTCTTCTTGTAAGATATTAGTTGAATCATTCCAATAGATTAGTAGTAAAAAGCATATATATTAGATCACATTTTGTATAATACATAAAAACTTCAATTTCATTGAGATATGATGTTTGAAAAACAATTTTATCATTTTTAATTCTTTATTTAAATATTTCATTACATTAAAAAACTCATTAAGAGTCACAATAACATTAAAATCACTAAAATATACTAAAATGATGAAAAATTAAAATAAAATATTTTTTATAAAAACATTGAACAAATTGGATTGTTTTTAGTACCCTATTTCATCAAATACTCACTAAGGCGATAGTACTACAAATGTTAAAACTATTTTAACTCATATAATGATTTGTTCAATTTAATAGAATAAAGGTTTTGATTATTTGAATTAATAATGGATATATTCCCTTAAATCATAAATACATACAATGTGTTTATGCTACATCATATTTTATGAAATACATGTGTTTAAGTATACTAAATAAGTAGAACTAAGGAATATCATATGCCTTGGTTGGGGATATCATATGGTGACATATAAAGATATTGCACTACCTCCTTTAGTTGTGTTGTGGTGTACAACATAAAAATATAATTGTGATATTAGTTATCATATCATATAATTAATATAGAAATACAAATGTTAAATGTTAATGTTTTATAATTCTTCTATATAAGGCTATCATTGTAAATGTTTCATATGATGAAATGCATGGGATATTCTAGATTTCATTTATACAATAAATGTGTATACACTCAGTTTAACATTTATAAAGTGTTTGTGAATAGATGGATTTAATTGAACTTTATTTAATGTTCAAGTAAATTCCATGAAAGCTTAAGGAAAATCCCCAAGGACTATAAAAAATGCTAAAGGCTATATAAATGGTGTTTTTCAATTCTGTCGATTCTCACTGTCGAAGCTCTCTCCTTATCCTCACTTTTCCACCTAAGAGGAACTATCAAAATATAGTTGTGAGGATAATCCTACCCATTTATTAGGTGATTCAATAAAACTTTGAATACACATTGGATAAATGAGTCCTTTAATTGATTCTTAGGGGAATTCATCAAATCAAATGATTAAAGATAGAATCTATGGGAAAATCTGAGGAAAGGTACACGTTCTTCATTATGTTATACACAATTTTAGTTTTAAATAATGAGTGATCTTAGTTTATGGTTTCCTATTGTATTTTCTAGTTTAATAAGTGTTATTCGATCCTTAGAAACCCAAATGGTGGTATGAGAGAAATTCCATGTGATTTGATTATTGAAATCATGTTTGAAAATGAAGAAACTTGGATGTTATATTGATTTCATGAAGAAAATTGGATGTTATTGAAATCATGTTTGATTATTGAAATAATTTTTGACTTTTCCTTATGATATGGTCATCCCTTATAATATGTGATATCTTAAAATATGAAATGGTGTAATTCCTTCAGTTTTTAAATGTCACAACCCGACCCAATGGGGATCGAGCCGTGACTCCCCAAGCCCGCCTCCAATAGGCCAGGGGTTGACGACTAGTGCCAAGTAGGATATCACACACATGGGAGGCATTAGCCTAAGGTACCTATACACACACAAACCCACATACATCTCCATGAAACAGTTTAGAGAGATATATATATAAATACTGAAAAGAAATTCATGCATACATATAACACACAACCAGAGTGCAACAGAAGTAAAATAGTAAAAAACATGGCCCACCAAAAGAAAACTACAAAAGCGTCCAACCTACTCAGGAGGGAAAACACTACCAAAAACACCCGCCCGTATGCTCCTCGGCACAACTCCAGTAAACACCCGGGTCAGTCTCTCTCTCTAAGCTCCACCTACTCTGGGTCCTCCTAGAACAATGTCGAAAGGCCTGTGGTCTGCACAAGACACGAACATGTGCGGGCAAAGCCCGTGAAAGGGTGAGTATATAAAATACCCAGTAGGCACCCCAAAAAACCCAAACTAAAAGGGATCAACTGAAATACAACAGTCATCTCATCCCAGCTAGAGGGAACCCAAACGAGAGGAAAACTCCATCTTGAGACCATCCTCGGCTAAACACTAGTCAACTCAGCTCAGGTGTATTCCCATATATACACCATGAACATCTGCTCAGGTCTATGCCCATACATATTGTAACATCCCAAGAAACTGTGTTTTATGTAATGATATGTTTTATATTACTATGTATTCCTTTAGTCAAACAAACTGTTTTTTTTAAAATATAACAATGAAATAGAGTAAACGCACCAAAATGAACGAAAGACTCTTTTATTCAAATAAGGAACACCATAGTAACTAAAAAGCACTATGAACAAACGGGAAGCTTAGATAACCAAAGATACCAATTTAAAACCCTATTAAAATTATAGGGGGACCGCCTAAAACAATGAGAACCCCGAGAAGGCGATAGGGGTCTTTGGCATCCATCGAAACAAACATAAGGATGGCCGAAGACACCACAACCATACTGAGCACCAAAGGAATGACTTGAACCATCTCCTCCTCTTTCTTCTTCAATCTCCTTGAGTTTAGGATACCCCGAGACCAGGTTTTTATAGAACACCTATCCGACCGTTAGACACCAACGACTATAATTATAGCCATTGGCTCCCCGTTGATCCAATATCTTCTAATGTTTTAGTTTCAAATAGAACCATTGAAGCTAAGAGTTGAATACCCAAAAAAGGTCTAAAATGGTTAATTATGTTATTTTCTTTAATGTTTAAATAATTACAACAATAATAATGATAATATAACTAATTTATTTGTTTGTTTTCCCAAAATGAGAATTATATGAGAATGATACTTTTATGAAAAATAGTGGGAATTAATATTGTTATTTTCCATTATTAATTATACATGTTTTTAACTTAAGAAAATAAATATTTATTTTATTTAAAACATGAATGACTATATTGAATCTGGTTGGGATTTACTTTTTTTTAGTTTACGAAAATATATGTGTAAACTCATGGGTCATATATATATATATATATATGTTACGTTAAACTTTAAGTTAAATATATTATACTTACCTCTAAATTAAATATAATCAATAAAAATAATAAAAATATTTTATAATTTGATCTTATTATAATTAACAGTTTTGAAATTATGGAAAATTATGGTTTTATTTATATTAAAAATTTTGTTTCATAATGTTAATGTTTACATAAATACTCTCTTAATTTTGAAATTTGAAAATAATTAGTAATGTTATTATGTTAAATATCTAATTTTATTAACAACCTTAATGTATATAGATCTTTACTTGTAAATAGAGATTAAGATAATTAGTATATATAAGTCAATAAAGAAAAAAATGATAATATAATTTATGAAATAGATAGGGGTAAATAGATTAATTCATATGTGTATTAAATGACTATTGACTTATCTTAAAATAATAAAATTTGATTAATAATTGTATGTTAATAATAATAGCATTTTTATAACAAGTGTAATAAATAAATAAAAATTATTAAAGATAAAAAAATGATGAAACGATGAGGCCGCATTTTTTTTAAGGCACCGCATCAATATGGACCATTCGATCCAGCGCCCCCCCTTCGCGGCTATCCGTTTTTTTATGCCGCATCGCATCGGGCCGTCCATTATTTCTCCCATTCAATCTTGTCCGTCCCTCATTTTTTCGGATCCCTGTTTCTCCCGCGTTTCGTTTCTTCTTCCTTGTGCACGCCAAACCAGTAGGAAGCGTTTTCTTTCTTCATCTAGGCCGGTGGTAGACCTGACGTCGCCCCTCCTTTCCACGGGTTTGGCACCACCTCGGTCCTCAGATACCCGGTCGACATCTCCACGCAAGGAGAGTTTCCTACTTTTAATCCCCGGTTTGAACCGAAGAAGAAGAGGGTTTGCTTCAGGTTCTTGGATCTTCGACCACCTTGACGTCACCACCTGCTTCTTCCTCTTCTCCTCTCCAAGCGAAGGTAAGGGAAAATTTTCTTGTCTTATTTTCTTCAGTTTTGGTGAACATACATATTTGATATACACTCTACGTATATATATATATATACATATATATTCAAGGCCATAAGAACGGTATTATACATGTTTCCCTCTTCCTGCATGGAGAATCAAACTAGGGTAAGGGAAACTCTTGGGTCTTGTTTTACTTCGGTTCCAGTGTTTACACATACCTATATACACTTTATGTGTATATATATATATATAAGATGATATATGCATGTATACACATTTCTGTTATATGTATATAACCCTTGTTTTACTCTGCCTTATGAAAGATGGAGGTTTCGGGTAATGTTATAAACATATAAAAATTATACAAGAATGTGTATTATATATGAGCATGTGAATACATAATTATATGTGTACATCTATGTGAGAATGTAAGGTACGAGTAGGATTATTTTTTTTAAAATTTATCATGATATAACCTGATGATTTGACTAAGTTACAATCTACCCTTAAAAATTGTTATTTTAAGTATGATATTAAAATTATATAAGTATAAATAATAGGTGAGGTTTAAAATGTGTTTCTGTTTACAAAATAGTTTCCCAATGGAAAATTATCATTTATAAGAATTCTTTTGTCAATTATTTTGTTTTTGTGAAAACTGGAGCGTGATCCCCTTAAACATTTATACATGTATAAACATATATACTCATGCTATTGAATTAATTTTGTTGTAAGAAAAAGTAATTTTATAAGGGTATTGTGAAAAATCAGGTTTACATTCATATTCCATGTATAATAACTCCTTTCGGTCTTATCAAACTTTAATTATGTATAACTTGAGAAGTATAATTGAGTATAGTTTAGTTTGGTAAACCCTTACATATGTGTATATACACTTAAATTTATATATAGGTGTATACAACCATGTATCAATATATTTTCTTCGAATTCAAAATTCTTTGAAGAGAGGTCTTAAGATGTTTTCAAACTTTTCAAAGGAAAAATATTACTATTTAGAGTGAATTTTTTTTACATAGTTAAATATATATTCATACAGTTTGTATAAATATATTCATGACTTCCCAAACCTAAACCTATTCGCACATCATGTATTCTCAACTATAAAAAAATACATATATTCACACCGTTTAAGTAGACATCCACAACGCCCGTTTATTAGCATGTATTTTAAGTATAAATGACCTTGTTTCTAACTCTAGATTGTGATGTTTAAAGTGCTGAAGCGTTTATGTTCATTTTAAGGTTTCCATTAAGTCCATGTTTTCGATTGTTAAGTTAATATCTAATGTGTACGGATTTTTATTACCTATGTTTTAGTTCTTATTAATGTTTGTACTGTTCTTCCTTGACTACGAAAAATGAATTTGAAAAGAGATGATATGTAATGAATGTAAGAATGAGACCCTATGAATGTAAGACCATATCAAATATGTGAGGGATGTATTAGACTTAAATGATTATGGACGGGTGTGCCCGGAATTATACAGCGCCCTAATGCATTGGGTAAAGGATGAGTCTCATGAGACGTTATGTGCGACGGTCTTGGCAGTTGGCCTTGGCTTATGCTACTATGGAAATGGGGTAGGCGGTTTGCCTTGACCCGTATTACGTTATGTTTTATGGTCATGACACAAGGTCTTGACAAAGTCTAGCATTATAATTTCCCTCCGCATGTGATGATAAATGGTCAACCAGGGGATAGTTAAACTAACAGGATATCCCCCAGTTGGAAATTTCCTCTGAATATGAGAATGAGATTATGAGTTATGAACCTTGATACATGTGGTATGCTGTATAGGAACTTTATGTGCAGATAAATCAAGATATGAATGTTTTCCCTGTTTACACACAGACTTTTAGAGCTAAAGAAATTTTGTCGTTAATTATGCATCATCTATTATTCACATGCTTGCGCTCTCTGATTTATGTCTTCTTTGAAGTTTATATTAAGAAAGTACATATTTTTTTTGTGTAAGTGGTTTTCAGGAATGTAGGATTTACATGTTTTAAGAAAAAGATAATTCCTTGTTTTAATGAAGTGTTTTATCATTTTCAAAATGACTGCCTTGAGAAAGAATTTTCTTTAAACGTTTTAAAACCCCTTAATGGGCATATTTTTCTCACCCTACATTTTTGTTTTAAATTTTTTCAGGTATGGGTTTTTCCTAAAGAAGTTTTTTTTCCAGAAGTTGCTGGTTTCCCAGAATCCTGAGCCTCGCGATCTTCTGTAGTAATGGGACATGATGTATTATTGTAAATATTTGTAATAATTTTTAGTACATCATGCCCCATGGGCACCCGGGAACCGGGGTCCTTACACATATACCATGATCAACCCAATATAGTCAAAACACGCACCAAGACTCATGAGGTTCCGACCTCGTAACCTACGATAGGTACATAACTAGGAGAACACACTCTATGAGCTCTGTCATCCCAGATGACACTCATCCAAGAGATATATGCTCATTGAATATCGTCACTGAGAACCTCACGCTGAAATAGTGGAAATACCAAACTCCTCGGATAGGGGACAAAAAGCCACTTCGGTAACTCGTAGATCTCACAGATAGGGGATCACTCCCAGGATCCGCTGGGGGACACCACAACCCGATCTGGTGCTCCAAAGATCACGTCACTCAGATAGAGTATTGTTTCCCGTGTAAATGTGGTCACGACAATACCAGAACCTTATATGGTATAACTTGCAATGTAGGGGATCGAACTGACGATGAAAAAACCCTACCGAAACCATAAGCTAAGTAGGGGATCGTATAACAAACGATGCTGTAACCCTACTGTAAACCACAAGATGAGTAGAGGATCATATAACCAACGATGCCACAACCCTACTATGAATGGCCCAAAATGTAGGGGATCATATTCCTGATGATACCTCAAATCCTACGAGATTAACCTACTAGATAGGGGATCTCTGCCTGTGGATAAGTGATCACAACGATACCAAGAACCCGATCTAGGGAAGCGAAGCTAGTGGATCCCGATCCGAACCCGCCAGAGGGATGCCACAACTCTAACAGAAATTCATCCTATCGAGGGGATCACAAACCTATACTGAGGTGGTAATGCCACACGAACCCTCATAGGAACGAACCATGGGAGTACACTCAACCAATGATGGTCCAAACGTCGCTAACCCGAGAAACCTGCATCATCACTACATTTCTCACCTCCTAGGCCTATACCAAGGCCACCATCGCGATCTATGCAGAAAAAGATGCAAGGTAGGCTATTAATTTTCCCCGAATGAACCTTCAAATAATAAGTCTTTAAAACACAGCATACGCCTAGTATCCACCTTATGGGGACCATTCCTCGACCCCAAATTTAGGTAGGCATATGGAACCATTGTAATCCCCTCAGAAAAACAAACAGAAACAAGTGTTCAAACACTCCGAACGGATGTCGGGTGAAAAAGAGACATTTCATCGTAAAACGTACAAAACGGGCCTTGTGGGGACTGCACCCCATCTTTATCCCGAACATTGAAAGGAGAATCTCAAAAAGTCTACACGAGAACTAGTATCATGCTGTTGCTGATGTCACGTCCATCGGACATCCGGTTCGCGAGGTACGTCCATTGCAAGTTTCAATAATAATTTAATATTATTAAACTAAAGCATTTTGGGTCACCCTCCTTCAGGCACATAACCCAAAAAACCCGAAACTCATTTAAAAAATTCCATCTCGAATAGAAGAACCCATATCCATAGACAGTACATCAAATGGATGCGCCGTTTAGGAGTTGCGTCCCTTTGAACACAAGGGGCCCAACCAGGCCGATCCACCCCGGCCGGCCCGGTCTAGACTACCAGCCTGCGGTCCAGCTGCGGGTCCGGTCCATCTCACTGTGGCCTGCTGGATGTGGCCCATCCGAACACCACCGGGCCCCTTGGGTCTGGTTCCTCCAAACAGACTGGCCAAGTGGTCAGTCTTTGTTCGCGCGCCGCACCAGGAGGACCCGCGACATGCGGGTCCTTGTCCGCAACACCCCCCGAGGCGCTGACCTCGGGGTTTCCCCCTGACCACGACGGGCCGACGCCGTCTCCCCCCTCCTGTGGAGTGCACCAACGCGACACCTCCACCCGCACCACCTCTCCACCGCTCTGCCACCTGGACTCACCGGCGCTGCACCGCCCGACGTCGCCGGCCCTCTTGACTCCTCCCGGCCGCACTTGAGCTCACCGCACCGGCAACAACAACAACGCCGTCGTCCGCTTCCGAAGCCCCGACCACTCCTCACCTGAGCGCTGTGCTCTGGCCACTCTGCCAAATGACCGAACCCCTCCAGACTCCGCTCGTCCTCTGGACGTCGCACACCAGCCGAGTGCCGCCTCGCCAAGGCCTCGTGCTACCGGTGCAACCTCTGGCTGGTTCCACCACTACGCCACCCCGACCTCAGGCCACCACCCCTTGCCAGAGCTGGGACTTCCGTTGGCTGCTAAAACCACTCTAGCAGCCTGATTTCAAAACCTGAGGAGGATTTGGTATCCTCAGGACGAGGCCTTCTCAGCACCTCCCCCGATCGACGATCCAAAGGAGTTTTGGTGCATCCAAAAATTCAGATGAAGAACGACGAAGAACGCACCGAACACAGAATTTAGAACAGGACTCAGATGGTGGCCATGTTCATTTTTCCATCGTCTTAATTCTAAAATTATAGAATTTAAACAATCGAATTGTCAAAAACTCAAGAAATCTATAAAGGAGCAGAAAAAACAATAGAAATCCTACCTCGATCCGGTCATTTGTTGTTTGCGACGCACCTGATGTGATCCCACTTCAATTCGCTGAAGTTCGCTCCTCAATCCGGCGAAGAACGACAATGAATTCTGAATAACTCTGAAGAAAATTGGAGAGAGAGAGAGGGAGAAGGGAAAAATGGGTTCTCCCCTTAATTCCACACTTAAGTGGAATTTATAAACTCTCTGAGACTCTGCCGACGGGCGCGGATTACGAAACCTCCGCGCCCGCCTATTTTATATCACACCTAGGCCAAACACCCCATTTAGAACTCAAAAAAGTCTCAGATTTCCATTCCGAGACTTCGTTCAAAAGTTATTCGAAAATAACACTAGTGATAAAAATCACTAAGTCATTATTTCAAATTGACTATTTTCCCCCTGGGTGACATCTCTCACAGTAGGCCCATGCCTGCAACTTTTACACCCTGCCTAAGGTAAACGGAATGCTCCAGACACAAACGTGCCCTTAGATTTCCGATCCAAGCTACTGTTTAAGAGATAAATCATCCTCTCCATGCGCATAGTATAAAAATATTTAATATTTTTATAAAATTTATTTCGGGAACACTGGGCCTTGTAATTTCACGCCGTCTTCGCGCCTAGCTCTGGAAATATTCGTAGGAATATTCCAAAGTTTGACAAGGCCAAAACCCAAGTCGCTACATCCTCCCCTCCTTAGAGATTTTCGTCCCCAAAAAGCCATAAGCACAAGGAAATAAACTGGACTCTCAACTGGGTCTCCCATGCTAGAAAGCTCACCAACACACACCCTTTCCCGAATGCCTAAGTCAGAGGAACTCGTCCACCATACCTCAACACTATCCGCTTTGGGCGGCACTGACTCTCTCACACGGTTTTAATCACATCACAAAAAAAAAGAATCTCAGTGGGGGAGGGATCACTCTTCCTCACACATTCAAAGCACGCCGAACAATACCCACACAGGGTCTTACCAATGCCCGGAACAAAACTCAAGCAAGCAATGGAAAGGGAAAAGTACCGCTAAGCAATGTCTATCAAACTACTGCAGAAAGTAGAAAGGACACAAGGTGTACCTCTATCCATCTACGGAGCCTCTAGGTCAACAGCCTCTAGGGCATGCAGCTATCCTCACCCTCGCCCTCCAGCTCCCTGAGCTTGATGTGGACCACCTGTGGGTGGTGGTGGTGACACCTGATACCGCCTACCACCTCCCGCTGCTGCACCTGCTCCGTCACCTCATCCGCCGCCCTGTAGACCGCCATACTCGAGACGCTGCCTCTGCCAAGGTGGTCTATCAATCGACTCCCTCTCAACAACATGATAGGTCGGACAATATCTAGCAAGATGTCCCTAACCATTGTAATCATAACACCTCCTCTCCTATAGTTGACCAAAACTAGCCTGTGGGCCCTGTGAGCCCTGAGCCTCAGATCCTCCATCCTGGGGACATTTCCTGAAACGTCGGCCATTCCCAGACCCCTATGTCTGCCTCCGGCTACCAGCTTCCGACGTCCTAGCTTCCATAAGCCCAACACTGATGGGCTGAATCTACTCAGCCAGAAAGATCTCCACCACCAAGGATCACTCCAACACTCCAGCATAGGTGGGAAGACACAAGGAAACCACACCTTCCTGGATGTCTCTGCATAGGCCATGATCAAGGGTCCAATCCCTAAAGAATGGGTCTCTAACCATATCTAGGGAGTAGTGAGACAGGTCTGTAAACCTCACTGAGTACTACGACACAGTCATGCCCGCCTACCGAAGCTGCAGAAGCTCCTGAATCCACACTGACCTCCACGTCACTGGATAGAACTCTTCCCTAAAGAGCCTCTCAAACTATAACCATGTGAGCATATCCTCATAATGGGACCGCATCAACAAAATCCACCATCACTTGACTGAACCATGAATAAGGCTCACTGCTAGGACCACCATCTGATATGGGGGTGTCCTCACCAGGCGGAAAACTCGGGTGACTGCTTCGAGCCAATCATCAGCTGCCTGAGGGTCTGGATTACCCCAGAACCTCAGAGGTCACTGCCTCTGGAACTCGTGTAGTGCACTCATCCTGCACGCAACCTCATCCTGCACTACTAGCACAACCAGCTGCTTAATAGGTGGTGGCTCAACTGGTGGACCACCTGGAGGTGTATCCTCATAACCTACGCCCTGGTATAAAACCTATACACAAAGAGGATCATCAACACAATACCAATACGAAACCCTCACTGGCTGTCGTCATGGAGGCATACTGAAATACCATCAAGATGCACCATAGTCAAAGAGTATTTCTAGAGAACTGACTCAAGAAGAACAAGGGAAACCCAAAAACCCAGTCCTATATGATTCATGTACCATTATGTCCCTACCGCTAGTACCCTAATGTCGCGAGTTGAAATGAAGGTTATCAGAGTCCCGGTGAATGGATACGTTGGCCGCTGCACCAACACTAGAGTCCTTGTCCTAAAAGTTGAACTCAAAACATCCTAACACTACCGCGATGCAACCCAAACCAAACTCACAGCTAGAACACCTACACTAAGAGATCCTAAAGGTGGAACCTCCTCTGATACTACTCTATCACGAACCAACCCAACGAGGCTTGATACACGACTCCCCAAGCCCACCTCCAATAGGACAGGGGCTGGCGACTAGTGCCAAGTAGGATATCACACACATCAGAGGCATTAGCCTAAGGTACCTGTACACACACACCCACATACACCTCCATGCAATAGTACAAATATATATATATATATATATAAATATTGAAAAGAAATGCATGCATACATCTAACCCACAACCAGAGTGAAATAGAAGTACAAAAGGGAAAAATAGGGCCCACTAAAAGAAAACTAAAAAAGCATCCAACCTACTCAGAAGGAGGGAAAACAATTCCAAAGACACCCGCCGATAAGATCCTCGACACAGCTCTGGTAAACAACCGGGTCAGTCTCACTCTTTAAGCTCCACCTACTCCGGGTCCTCTTGGAACTTCGTCGAAAGGCCTGTGGTCTATACAAGACACGAACATGTGTAGGAAAATCCCGTGCATGGGTGATTATATAAAATAACCAGTAGGCACCCAAAAAACCCCAAAATAAAAGGGAGCAACTAAAAGGAATCAATCAGCTCATCCTAGCCAGAGGGAACCCAAACGAGAGGGAAAATCCATCTCAAGACTATCCTCGACTCTACACTAGTCAGATCAGCTCAGGTGTATGCCCATACATACACCATGAACATCCGCTCATGTATATGCCCATACATATACCATGAGGAACCCGATATACTCAAAACACGCACCAAGCCTCATGAGGTTCCGACCTCGTAACCTATGATAGGTACATAACCAGTAGAACACACTCCATAAGCTCTGTCATCCCAAATGAAATTGGTCCAAGAGATATATTCTCATCAAATATCATCACTGAGAACCTCACGTAGAAACAACGGAAATACCAAACTCCTCAGACAAAGTATCACTCCTAGGGTCCGCTAGGGGATAGAAAAACCCACTCCATTAACTTGTAGATCTCACAGATAGGGGATCACTCCCAGGATCCGCTGGGGGACACCACAACCTGATCTGGTGCTCCACAGATCACGTCACTCAAATAGAGGATCGTCACCCGTGTGAAGGTGGTCACGACGATACCAGAACCCTATCTGGTATAACTCATGGTGTAGGGATCGAACCGACTATGCACCAACCCTACTAAAACCATAAGCTAAGTAGGGGATCGTATAACCAACGATGCCAAAACTCTACTATAAACCACATGCTGAGTAGGGGATCGTATAACCAATGATGCCACAACCCTACTATGCATGGTCCACAATGTAGGGGATCATATTCCCGATGATGCCTCAAACCCTACGGGATTAACCTGCTAGATAGGGGATCACCTCCCGTGGATAAGCGATCATAGTGGTACCAAGAACCCAATCTAGGAAAGCAAATCTAGAGGATCCCACTCCGAACCCACCAGAGGGATGCCACAACTCTAATAGAAATTCATCCTATCGAGGGGATCACAAAACTATACTGAGGTGGTAATGCCACATGAACCCTCATAGGAACTAACCAAGGGAGTACACTCAACCACTTCTGGTCCAAATGTCACTAACCCGAGCGACCCACATCATTGTCACATTGCGCACCTCCTAGGCCTATACCAAGGCCACCATTGCGATCTACATGGAAAAAGATGCAAGATAGGCGATTCATTTTCCCCGAACGGACCTTCAAAGCATAAGTCGTTAAAACAAAGCATACGCCTGGTAGCTGCCTCATGGGGCCCATGCCTCAATCCCAAATTTAGGTGGGTAGAGTACATCATTACAATCCCCTTGGAAAAACACACATAAACGAGTGTTCAAACACTCCAAATGGATGTCGGGTGAAAAAGAGACATTTCATTGTAAAATGTGAAAACCAGGCCCTATGGGGCCCGCACCTCATATTTAGACCTAAAAATGAAAGGATCATATTAAAAAGTCTGCATGAGAACTAGTATCATGCTACCGCTGACGGCACATCCATCGGACGTTTGATTCGCGAGGTACGTCCGTTGCAAGTTTTAATAATAATTTATTATTATTAAACTAGAGAATTTCGGGTCACCTTCCTTCGGGCGCAGAACCCAAAAACCCCTAAAACAATTTCAAAATGACTGTCTCGAAGAGAAAAACCCATAGTCACAGACGACGCATCAAACAGACACGCTGTTTAGGAGTTGCGTCCCTTTGAACACAAGGGGCCCAACCGGGCCGATCCACCCCGTCTGGCCCGGTCCAGACCGCCGGCCCGCGGTCCAGCCACGGGTTCAGTCCAACTCGCCACGACCCACTGGCCATGGCCCATCTAAACACCACTGGACCCCTCGGGTCCGGTTCCTCCAAACAGACCGGCCAAGTGGCTGGTCTTTGTCCGCGCGCCGCACTAGTAGGACCCGCAACACGCGAGTCCTTGTCCGCAGCACCCCCCGAGGTGATGACCTCGAGGTTTCCCCCAGACCATGATGGGCCGAAGCCGTCACCCCCCTCCTTCATAGCGCACCGCCATGACACCACCACCCGCGCCGCCTCTCCGCCGCTCCGCCACCTAGACTCACCGGCAT
Organism: Viscum album; assembly: GCA_963277665.1. Lineage (NCBI taxonomy): Eukaryota > Viridiplantae > Streptophyta > Magnoliopsida > Santalales > Viscaceae > Viscum > Viscum album. Next base: position 1,665,720,920 of record OY728127.1, read on the forward strand.
TGCACCGCCCGACACCACCGACCCTCTCAAATCCTCCTGGCCACACCTGAGCTCGTCGCACCGGCCACGAAAACGACGCCACCATCCGCCTCCAAAGCCCTGACCGCTCCTCACCTGAGTACCATGCTCCGGACACTCTGCCTAACGCCCGAACCCCTCCGGACTCCACTCATCCGCTGGCCACCGCACACCGGCCGAGTGTCGCCTCACCAAGGCCTCGCACTGCCGGTGCAACCTCCAGCTGGTTCCACTACTAGCCACCCCGACCTCCGACCACCGCCCCTTTATAGATACGGGACTTCCGTTGGTTTCCATAACCACTCTGATAGCCCGATTTCAAAACCAAAGGAGGATTTGGGATCCTTGGGATGAGGCCTTCTCAGCGCCTTCCCCCTGATCGACCATCCAAAGGAGTTTTGGTGCATCCAAAAATTCGGACGAAGAATGAAGAATAATGCGTCGAACATAGAATTTATATTGGGACTCGGACAGTGGCCGTGTTCATTTGGCCATCTTCCTAATTCTAAAATTATAGAATTTAAAAAATCAACTTGATGAAAACTCAAGAAATCGACGAAGGAGCATAAAAAAATAATAGAAATCCTACCTCAATTCAGTCATTCGTCATTTGCGAAGCACTTGCTGCGATCCCACTTCGATCCGCCGAAGTTAGCTCCTCAATCTGGAGAAGAATGGTGAAGTACGCCGAAGAACGCTGAAGAACGTTCGAGAGAGAGAGATAGAGAGATAGAGAGAGAAGGAAAAATGGATTCTCCCCTTAATTCCATACTTAAGTGGAATTTATAAACTCTCTAAGACTCGGCCGACGGGCACAGATTCCGAAACCTCCGCACCCACCTATTTTATATCACGCCTAGGCAAAACACCCCATTTCGAACTCAATGGAAGTATTATATTTCCTTTCCGAGACTTCGTTCTAAAGTTATTCGAAAATAACATCAGTTATAAAAATCACTAAGTCATTATTTCAAAATGTCTATTTTTCCCCGGGGTGACATCTCTCACAGCAGGCCCACGCCCGCAACTTTTACTCCCCTCCTATGGTAAAAGGCATGCTCTGGACACAACAGTTCCCTCAGATTTCTGATCTGAGATACTGTTTAAGAGATAAATCATTCTTGCCTCACGCATAGTATAAAAATACTTAATATTTTTATAAAATTTATTCCAGGCACACCGAGCCTTGGAATCTCACACCATCTTCGTTCCTAGCTCAGGATATATTTGTAGGAATATTCCAAAGTCGGATAGGGCCAAAACCCAAGTCACTACATTAAAATATCATAAGGTACAACATAAGGAATTTTAAAATACAATAGCATTGATATGAACTATTCATGTGGCCAAAAACATATCATTGCATCATAGTTAAGATATAAAATATATAGTAAAATATGATTCCAAGTCCACAAAAAGGACCATCGTAGGATAATAGTAATCCAAAATAGGCTAGCTGCTAAATTTGATATATGGATATTTCTAAATACAATTGATAGTGGTAGAATTATCTATCATGGGCAATAGTGTATCAATCATAAAAGGAGATATAATTTTGTACTATATCATTATTTATAACATTAATATATCATAAAATACAATATAAGTAAAAAAATATATTTTTTCCATATTTTCAATTATGAATTATTTTTTATAATTTCTAAAATATTTATAAATCATGAAAAATGGTATTTTTTATATTTATTTAATTTAAAAAGTTTTAATAAATTAGTTAATTATAAAATATTTATGACTAATTATTAAATTTTTACGAAACATTTAATAAGTAAATATCAATAATATTAAATTTTAATATTAAAATGTCTTTTATGAACTTATATGGAATGACTTATAATTTTGATATAAAATTTTTATATAAAAATTATAAGTGTAATTTATAAAGTGTTTATAAATTACAAAAAAATAAGGAAAAAAATAAAGAAGTTTATATTAAAAATTATGAAGTGTTAATAATATTTAATTTGAAATATTCAAAATTAAATGTCTTATTTGATAAAATTATGTAAACCATATAAGGAGTTTTGATAATTGATTTGATCATGGTTTAAATAATATTAAATATTTGATAATGAGATTATGTAAATTGTTTATAGAATAGAATCGGAATAAAAAGTGTTTATATTTTATCTAATATCATATATTAAAGTAAAATGTCATATAAAGGATAATATGAAGAGTTCATACTGGGAATAAATTGTGATGTTCTGACCCAGGTTCCACACAACGGTGCCTCGAGTAGGTGGGCCACGTGACCTTAGGTGCGCCTCCCCATACGCCAGAGGCAGCTGGCTAATAGTGAGGGTATGGTAAGTCATTCATGGGGAGACTATACCCTCTTTTATCAGAGTAAAACACCAGTGGAAGTAAACTATAAATAGTGGAAGCATAACTAATCATAACAATACCAATGTCACAAGAATAACAAAGAAAAGAAATACAATACTCAATTGAAAACAAAACATGCAATGCCAATATAAGTTTAAAAAAGGAAAGACTGAAAAATAAAGACACCAATGACTCCCAAGAAGGTCTCGAACCACATATGGTTCCCTCAACCAAGATCTATCCCCAATCAACAATCTAATCCATGGATTTCCCTCAACTTGTCCTGTAACAATAAATCCTATTCAGGTACCAATCAGATGGACCAAGTAGGGTGTGAGTACAACTCAGTAGGCCACCACCAATAGTGTCTAAAACCAAACTAGTCAACAATAGTGTATGTATTTCTATAAGGAATTAAATATAATGTATAAATAAATAGTTTATCATGTTAATAAATATTCTTTATTCAACCACACAACTGAATGAGCGAGTTACCATTCTTTAACTCACACATTTGAATGACCATGTTACCATTCCGTAACTCACACATTTGAATGACCATGTTACCATTCCTTAACTCACACATTTTAATGACAATGTTACCATTCCTTAACTCTCACATTTTAATGACCATGTTACTATTCCTTAACTCACACATTTGAATGATCATGTTAACCAACACATCAATTAATTAACCATGTATATCCAATTAATTAATTCATAAATTAATTAATCAATATTCACAAACTCAAAATCCCATAATTAATTACAAAATTAATTTCCTCATTCACAATTTCAACATATTAATAATTAATTCTTTAATTAATTATTCAAATCACAATTTCATAATCCAAACCATCCACATTAATTAATGATAAAATTAATTAATCAAGTTCAACAATATTAATAAATCTATAATTAATTTAACAATTAATTATTCATGTTTTAAAATCCCAACATCCCAATTAAAAATTTCCTTTAATTAATTTATTCACCAAATTGAATTAATTTAATCAAGGATGAAAATTTTAAATATCTAATAACAATTCTACAATTACATACACATAATGATATTCAAGACTATGGGATTTGAATTTTAGACCACCTATCTCAAGATTGGTGATGAATAATGCTCACCAACAAATATCCCCAAATTGAGAATAATCAATCAAGAACACATCGTAGAATAGGAATTAGATTAGACTCCTTGAAAGTGAAGGAAACAGTGACAAATGCCCTATATTTGTGATAGAAATCGGCTATTGGACACCTATCAACAAGAACTAGGTAATATGTTAGTAGCAGATCTATATGTAGATTAATTATTGGAAAACATTACTTAGAAATATAGGTCCGTATACATCCAAGATACAATGGGAGATCACTTTCAGATCGAAGCGGACTATTGGAAATCAATGGTAGAAGACCCGCAATAAGGGGGGAGGTGCATGAAGGGTCTTCGATCAAATGTGGAGGTGTGTGTAGGAATTTAGGTCTAAGAAAATGGTGTGTGGAGAACCTGCAGTTGAATACTATGATGTACATAGTGTCTGGAGTGATTAATTTTTTTTTCAAAGGGTTACACGTTGCAGGATATGAATTTTTAATTCATTATGTGTCAAAATTACATGTCGTGAACTCCCATTTCATGTCATGTAACACATTTCCCTTATTTTAAAGTGAAATCCTATCAATCCCTTTAAAAAAACAATTCATATAGATTACATATGGTGAAATCTGATTACACGTGGTGAAATCTGATTACACGTGGTGAAATCTGATTACACGTGGTGTAATATTACACACGGTGAAATCTAATTACATGTGGTGTAATATTACACATGGTGAAATTTAATTTCGTGACATGCTGACATGTGGTGAAAGACAATTACAAGGGGTGTAAATTTTTGAGGTTTCTAATTTATTATATATATGGATTAAATTAAAAAAAACCCATTTTAACCAAAATTTCTAAAAGAGTCATACCTGAAAAAATATGGGATCTTACATAAATATAATGTGTTCATATTTATTTAATTATGAAATGTATACAATGCGTGGATAAACTATAAATTTTTTACAGTTGGTTTTTTAGGAATTGTTCATAAGATTTTATCTAATATTTAAATTTATAAATTGTTCATTTATTTAGTTTACTTCATTATTTATTCATGAATATAAATGATTTATATTATGAATGGTTGTGTGCTTTAGTTTGAAGAGTTAAACTGCTTTTATAAATTTTCATGCATGCATTTAATGTGTTACATGAACACAATGATAATTTATTTAGTTTCATTTTACCTTGGATTTTCCTTACAATAGGTTATGAGATTGAATTAAGAAGTTAATTATGATTTATGAATATTATGCATTATTATTATAATGAAATCAATGTATTTATTGAGTAAAGATCCATGGGTAGAGGGAATTTGGTTACCTGTCACTACATGATCAATATAATGGGGGTTATTAATTTCATATGATTCTAATAATTTACATGAAAGAGTTTCATGCATCTTATGCATGGGATACATTTGAATATGTATAAAAATAGTTGTCTTTGGGTTATCAACAGAATATATGAGTTGTATAAAGAGTTACACATCAATATGGATTGAACATATTGATTTGGTGAAAGGAATATTTATTCCAAAATAAATAATTAGAAGCATTCATACATGTAGGGGGAATAAATGAGATAAGATGATGAGATAATTAATCCTATTTGACAATACTAAGTGTTATATTCCTTCTAAAAAACACATTTTAAGACCTCAGTCATCCAACTGAGTAGGTCATGTCAAATCTTGGTTCCCTTGGATTATCTTGTGCAAGAAAAACAAGTAATGGGTTACCTTAATAGAATCAAGTGCTCATTTTTTGTGCTTTATTTGGGTTAAACTTAGTAGTGAAAACATAATAGGATTATGTAGTAATAGAGTCTAGTTTATCCATGTGATAGATATGAAAAGTATTTGTTCACTTAACTATCTAAGAGTCATATATGATATGATTGACATGATTTTCTACCTAAATAGCTAAGTGATAGGAGAAACTCCAGTGCCCCAGATCATAGTGAAATGTGGATCTTGTACTAACATTGGATATAATGTAACAGAAATGTGTTATCATTTTAGTGGGATCAAATTTAATAAAATACCTTATTAAATGAATGCAAAACATGATTCTGATTTGATAAAAGCTTATACTATTGATAAATGGAATCAAAATCATAAAATTTGAATTTGAGATCAATTCTAGAGTAAAATTATTAATGGAAGAAAAATTATTGAATAATATAGAAACTTGATAATGGTTCTCAAATAAGAATGATAGTTTTATGCATTGGAGATGAATATTCATGGGAACCCACTTACTAATAAAGTTAACTAAGATGATAAATATTCTTATAGAATGCATTAAAAATATTATCTTGATTTATCTACATTGATTATTCTTTTGATGAATCCCAAGATAAAATAGAAATTATTGAATATAGATACATTTGGGATAATATATTACATAATAAGGCATTACTAAGAACAATCTAGACATGAGAGGTGTGGAGTGTCAAAAGCACTCTATCAGTATAAGATAGCTAAGGTTACTTCTGTCTCAACTCATGTACTAAATAATAATGGTTACATAAATTATTTAGAGATACTGAGGTCACCAATTAGGCTTTATCAGGACAAAAAAATCATTTTTCAATCACTACCAGAAATGTTATAACAGTTTATTTTCAATTACTATATGAATGAATTCAATAAAAGTTTACCCAATCTCCTAACTGTTTTTGGGATTGTATATTAATACATGACAGGTCCACGTTTCCATTACATGATGATGGTATAGAAATTAAATGGTAAAATTTATAGCCAAAAGTTAATGTAATGAGGTTGTGCAGAGTTCACACTAACTTCTACATTGAGTAAAATATTTTCTAAAGAAGGAAGTTTTTTCACTGTGGAAGAAACTGAACATTTTTGGAGAAATTGTCCAGAATACTTGGAGTAATGTAAGAAAATATATGGAGATTCCAAATTAGATATAATGTTATAGAAATAAATTATTTTATTTTTAAGGGTATATGATACCAAATGTATGATTCATAAGTTTTGTAAATATACAAGAGTTCAAAATTTATGGAAAATTGGAGGATAACTCTTAGAATATGAATTAAAGTGATGGATAAAGCAGTTGCTACATCATGGAGGTGGATATGGTTATATAATTTAAAGCTTTACAAGATCACAAAAAAAACTGTATGTCATCATCTTTTTTTTCTTGTATAAGAAGAGATATTTTCAAACAGTAGTTTTTTAATGGATAATATAATATGATTGGTTTGATACACATGTTTATATTTTATCTAATTCTATAACATTTCAAGAAATATGAGACATGGATAAAAGGATTTTAACCAAGATAAATGAGTTTATATAAGATATTTGTTAAAATATGAGGAAAGTAATCCCCACCAACTTCAATGACATATTTTAAATAATAAAGTTTTCTTTTCAAAATAATGATCCAAACACATAAAATACCATAATTTATTTGTTAAGTATTCCCAATAAAAGAAATTAAGTGTTATTTCCTAATACAAAGTATTTTTTTGTATCTTAACATGATATTATGGAGATAATATAATTTTTAATTGGCCATTGGGAGTATTTATTGACTTAGATAAGTTCAAAAGTAAATAGATAAAAATCATAGTAGTCAAAAATTAAAGTAAATATCACTAGATATCCTAAAAGAGTTTTGTTTATGTTAGTAAAGAGAAATTTAAAGAGTTTTATTTATTTACTATAGTAAAGTGAAGGTCACTTTATATCCTAAACAAGTTTAGGATGTGTTGGTAAATAAATAATTTAAATAGTTACATTTTATTACCAAAATGATATCAATTTAAATTTTGATGTAAATATTCTAAGAAAGATGATTTTTTTAAAAGGTTGGGGCTGGAGCCTCATTTATGATTAAAGTAAAGAAAATACATCTTTAATTGGGTAGAGGGAGATCCATTACATAGTCCGAAGGCCCAGTGGGCATTTATCCCATTACATGGCCCATAGGCCCAAATTTTTTACCCAAGGCCTATTCTATGAATAGTACTGCTACAATACCCACTTGCTACAGTACCACACAGTGCCCCTGCTGCCACTACAGTGACCTGCCGTTGCTATAGTGACCTACCGCCACTACAGTGCCCATTGTTGCTACAATGCTGCCACTGCTATAGCCGCTACAGTACTACTACAGTACCTGCGCCCAATGGGTTTTAAACCCCTATTTTTCATGTAGGATTACAAGGTGCTTACCATTAATCCAAAAACCAACTACACTAAGAACGATGATTATAATTAACATAAATAGATTTTTAAATAGATAATAAAGGTTATTATCATCTTAACATTGAATGTTGTGAAGTAAAGAAGTTTGAATAAAAATTTTAAATAGTCAAACATAAGGAATATGATTCCTAAATATTACCATTATTTAAACTATCTTTATTTAAAGATTTTAATCACTAAAAGTGTTTAGTGGGTGGGTTTTATAAGATGGTCATATAGATATGTGGTGGGAAATACCTAGAGATGAAATTATTTTAACAAAACCCAAAAAATGTAGAAAACATAAGGTTTTTCTTATTGTATATCATATGGTATTTGATTATAAGAGAAATTATGTATGGTTTTTATAGTATTCTTATGAAATTTAAGAATATAAAATGCATCATTTTATACAAAAAGGGTGTCTCTACTTTATCATTCTTTCCTGTTGGTAGTATACACTCATGAAGTGAAATTATAGGTAACTACTCAAAGTATGAATTTGATTTATCACTAACCGTGTTTCATTATGAAGTACTATAGGTATGAAGAAATATTAATGTTGAAGTGAGTAGGATTATTTATAGAGATATAGAATATGATCATGAGATAAAAAAGGTTTTTTACTTGTTAGGTGACCATCTAAGTATACAACATGGTGTTTCATACACTACATATTTGGTATATTAGGGGTGTATGTTTCATATTGAATCCCCATACCCAGGGTTAGAAATATACCTATTATGAGAACCTTTATACTTTGATACCTATCTTATGAAATATATGAGGCTTAACTGAACAGGGGTATTTGGATATGTTACTGATTATGTCATTGGTCGAGTCTTAACCAAGATGGGACTTTTTGTATCATATTATAAGTATGGTATCTAGGCCCTCAATTGATATAGACTAAGGAAGTGTGTGTCTATAAATAAATATTATTATAAATCTAGATAAAGGGTATGTGATATTCTCATCTATTTAGATGAATGACATGTGATGTATTCATCAACCTAGCTAGTCTATAGTCATAGAATCATGAATGACTGATTAGGTTATACAAGATTGAAATACTCCATCTCCCATGGTCACTAGATGTATTGGAAAAAGGGATTATATGGTTATGTATTCCTGTAAATGATAAAGTTGGTGGAAACATATATAGGGATACATATCTTTAATAAAGATCATTCCAAATACCTTTACATATTGAGTAATACTAATGCTTTGGTAGAGTATTATCATGAATTACATTTATGAATTTTAGAGTTCATATTTTTTTCAATTCTATAAAGTCTTTTGGGGCTCCACTTTGAAGTTTACTGAGTGAGGATTGAGTTTTAAAAAACTAAGAGATCTACTTAAAAGGTATTTAATGGTTATTCAAAAGGTGATTTGGATATTCAAAAGGTATTGCATATGACATCTTACAAGGAGAATCTGATGGTAGCTTTAGAAAAGTGTTTTGTAAAGTATCCAAAAGGGGATTTGAATATTATTTGATGAGTTATTATATATGATACAATATAAGGTGGAATAACACAAAGTTTACATGGCTTTAGTGCAAAAGGGTTATCAATGGAGATTTTCCCTAAATCTATAAATACATAAGATGTGTTTATGGTATATCATATGGGATGATATACATGTGTTTTCATATACAACATAAGTATAAATAATTAATATCAAATGCAGTGGTTGTGGATATCATATGACACGATATAGAGATATTACATCATTACCATTAGCTTTTTCATAGTTTACAACATAACAATATCACTATGATATTATTTAATCATATCATATGATTAATATGGGAATTTTAATATTAAATTTTATGGTTTGAGTATTATTTACCATAAGTTTATCACCATGAATGTTTCATATGATAACATATGGGAGATTCTATATTGAATTTGTATGATAAATGTGTATACTCTTGATCGAACATTTTAAAAGTGTTTGTGAATAGATATATTTAATCGAATGTTATGTAATTTTTGATAAAATTCCATAAAATCTTGGATATCATCTCATAGGCCTATATAAATAACTCAAAATATTCAAAAAAGGTGTGTGTGGATCATGTTGATTCTCACTGCATAATATCTCCCTTGCCACCCATGAGGTAATAATACACCATGGTTGTGAGGAGGGTCTTACCCATTTTTTGGGAGATTTAGTTGACTCGTAGATAAACCCTAGAGGAAGGATTATTTTTTATGCTTCTCAGGGATCTTCATAAAACAATGTGATTGAAGACAATATTTGTGGACCACTCTAGTGAAAGGTACATGTTCTTCATTATAGTATACATGTTTTCAGTTCAAAATCATGAATGATTTTGTTTTTTGGTATCTTTGTTTCTTATTTTTCTTGAATAAGTGTTTTTAGATCCTTAGAATCAAAAAATATACACACACATATCATTATCGAGTGTTATTTATTAATATATAGTGAAAATTTCATTAATGAATATGTCAAAATATAGTCATGGAAATCAAGAATCTGAATGTAATTTAATCCAATATGAGTGAGTATATATTTATATAACCAATACTATATATTTTTGAGATAATTGGACCAACTAATAGTTCCTTAACTATCATTATTTCATCCTTTTAAATTATTTTATGAATTAATATCCATTTTGACCAATTTTTTTATAATTTTAACTATTGGAACTATGGATGGAAATAAATCACATTTTTCTAATGAATTTAGTTATGCCTAAATTAAAAATTTACATGTTTTCTAATCATCTTGATGTTAAAATTCATCAATTGATTATGGATTTGGATCCTTATAACTATTTTCCAAAATATCTAAATCCTATTTATAGGAATGTGATGTCCCTGACCCAGTTCACTAATAAGAAACTGATCCAAAGGTCCAAAAGGCCTCAAGCATGCCTTCCCATATGCCAGAGGCTACCTACAAGCAATGATGGTGTATAGTGGTATGATTGGGAGACTATAACCACTTTATAAAACCAAAACATAGTTGAAATAAAGATAACACAATCAATCAAGATAATAAATATGACAGACATAATGCACTAAAGTAGGACTATATACAAATGATGTCATGGTGGTGAAAAAAACATGTCTGAAATATCATGGAAGTAGTTATACAAATAATACTAGGCTAGAAAAAGAAAACAAAAGACCCAAAAATTACTAAGCTCAATGAGCATCCTAAGTCATAACTCGGACCTATGTTCCCATGTTCTAACCTCTAATAGACTTCAAGCATCCGAAGTAGCACAATTCCCTTTTCCATTCATACATCCATGAAATATTCCCAAGTACCAAGAAACATCCCAAACAGGGTGTAAGTACAACTCAATAGGCCACCACTAATGGTGTATAATGAAAATCTATCTGATGAGTATAAAATGTAATAGTGTATGGACATAATAATTTAAAGTTCTAAAGTAAAATAACCCTTGTTGAGATCAGGTTCCATATGGGATACCTTAATGACCCTATCTACTTTTACCTAAGCCAAATGTATTTGATCACATGATTTATTAATTTTCTAGGTCATTCAATGAATATATCCAAGGAATCCAAGAATGAATAATGTCAAGGAATCATTGTAAATTATTTAAGAACACCAACACAATGCACCCATGTCAAATCTATGAGAACCCATAGAATTATTTAATCTTGGTTTTCAATCCAAATTATGGTGATCAATCTATGATGTTTTTCTAGAATCCATGGGATGAACCATTGGTATTCTATTCCTAATAGTTTTTGACCAAACCAAGGAAATCTATCCTTGTATTTTAGGATAGGTCTCAATTGGAATCCAAGGGGATGACCCAAGGTGTTCCTTGTCTGAGGATATCAAGATAAACCTAGGAAATTACCTTGAGTATTATAATATTCCCAGAGTTCCAAATAAATCTATGAAGAATTAACATGGAATTCATGAGAGTAAGGCACTGACCAAATCCAAGGTGGGTTTACCACTTGGAATTAACATAAATAAATTAGGTGTCATCCTATAAGTTTTCTCAATGCATTCTAAAGAGGGAATCCAAGGCTTTCTTGAGGCATGCCACACCTTTGATGGTGTGATAATGTTCTATAATTAGTAACCAAGGTGTCTATGGTAATAATTAATAAGTTCCACATAATTTATTCATGTCATTATTTTATTAAAATTTAGTCACAACCTTGAAGGTGTCTCCCAAGGCTATCTATGAGATTTCCAAACCATTCCATAATTAAATTAATCCATTAGAATTAGTAAAAAATAAAGGTGTTTAGGATATATCTTCTATATAAGACACACAATTTTCATAATCATGTTTAAGATATGAATGACATACCCAAAGTACCATATTTAATATCCCATCTTTAAGTAACATTCCAAAATCACCCTAAGGGGGTAGTTTTATTAGATAATAGATGCATTTGGGTTTTTTAAAGGCCCAACCAAACACATCCTAAGATGTTTTTTTGGTTATAATTAATGTAAGGTTATCTTGGGAATTAGTCCTAAAAAACCCTAAGGTGTCATTTGGTTTGATACTATTAACCATTCATGGTATTTGGGAGGCCTGTAGTAAGTCTAGGTTGTTCCTTAGGCAAAAAATTTAAAAAATATAAATTTTAGGGTCAATTCCCATAAATAACGGCATGTGGAACAATGAAAAATTTTATAAATATAATTTTCAGGGGAAATCATATATAACACCTACCTAGGGCTCGTGGAAGAATCCTCATCTAGTATCATGCTCAGATTTGAGCTAGAATGATAGAAAATGAAGAAATAGAAAAAAGACCTAAAAACAGGGTATATTAGCTAACATGGAGATAACCCTAAAGACAATAAATAAATTGGATAAGGGAGTGAATAGGAGTGATATCCTCACCAAAATCCTTTCTACATGACTGAAAATGATGATATCAGAGGTTGGAAGACATAGATTGACTCAAGAGTTCTAAGGGAGAAGAGAAGTGCTGCTCACATTATATGTTATTCCCAAATGAGGGAAAAAATTGATTTAAAGAGGATAAGGGGTGGATGGGTAAAAATATAATTTTTACCATTAAAAAACACTCAGAGCCCACCAGTTGGTAGATGGGGATTCCCGTGGATTACCCATCTTACATGAAGCCCACCGACTAGATGGTGGAATTCTACCAGCTAGATGGTGGAACTATAGTCTTTATAATACATGTCCTGACATCTTAACACTCTTCCTGAACACCCCTGTGACCACATGAACCCCCTTGGTCACTTCATAAAAACAAAAAAATGGGTTTTGGTAGAAAATAAAAGGTTTCATACCTCGTTAAAGAATCAAGATCTTATAACCTCCCCTCCCTAAGACAACTCATCCCTTAGTTGAACCTTTGAGGGGTTTTGAGCTACATCAGAGAATAATTTAGGCCATTGAGGACATATATCAGACTCCCATTCATAGGTATCCCCCTAGATATGGTCATGTTTCCATAAAACCCAAATAATAAGAACCATTATGCCTTAAAGAATCTTCATTCTATGATCAAAAATACAAACTAAAAATTACTCAAATGAATCATTAGTCACTAAAATACAGTATGAATGAAATAATAATTTCCTCTATTACCTATATAGTCCACTCAGACTAGCCATCAGTTTGGGGGTGATATAGTGTACTTAAGAGTACTTGCGAACTAAGATAATTCTATAACCCTCACCAAAACTATGAAGTAAACTGAGTGTAACTATTCAAAAAAATAGTACATGGAATCCTATAAATATGTATGATATATCAGATATATAATCACCCAATATCACCTACTGAGAAGGTCCCTTATATAGGAGAGAAATGGGAAACCTTTTTCAACTCATCCATAATCACCCATACAACGTCATTGCCTCAGGGTGACCTTGATACCCCATCATGAAATCCATAGTGATTCCATTCCATTTTCATTATAGGATGGTTAAAGGATGAAATAGGTTATAAAAATACTTGTATTCCTATTTCACCCACTGATAGGTGGAACACCCTATTAAGAATCCCATTATTTCATTTTTCATCCCTGACCACTGTATCAGTGGTGAAAATAAAAATACATCTTCATTAGTCTGGTATGAAATTCCCACTTAGAAGCATGAGATTATTTCATTAGTTCTTCTCACATTCATGTAAGAACCTATAAACTCCCATGGATATGAATAATATCATCATCATCTAGAACCCAAATAGGTAGTGTCACTTCACCATAAAAACTATCACTCAAGACCAAGCCTTCAATATTAGAAAGTTTTCTCCCCTTTATTTGATTAAAAAGTGATGTAAATTATTATAAATACATGATAATATGTTTCCCCTAGCACTCCTATATGTTAAGATGCATTTTAGAAAATAGATCCATCATTTTCCACTCACTCTTAACTTCCCAAACCATTTGTGGCTGAGTATTTCAGCTCAAATAATTAGCAAAAACATCACCTTTCCCTAGAATATATGCGAGTTCAATATCAAAGTAATGAAGATATTTAACCCACATACATTGATGAAGGTTTAGGTCCCACTGAGAAAATATACATTTGAGTCTCTTATAGTCTATATATACCATGATACACTCACCCAGGAGGTAATATCTCTAGAAATAAAAAGCATGAAATAGGTCCTATCCTGACACCTAATGTGTCATAATAAACTATGAACCCTGTACTAGATTCCAGAAAATATAGGATTAATATTGATTCCAATCTATCTTTCAACTCCTAAAAACTAGTTATATAAGTTTCAGACCATATAAACTTGACACCCTTCTTATTCAAACCTATAATATTTTCTATAAGGTGAGAATTTTTTTGAAAGAATCACTAGAAGTGACCAGATAATCCTAAGAATCTTTGAATGTCAAAAATATTCTTGGGATGATCTCAATAAATAACCAATATCTCTTTCTATAGATCCACCAATACCCCTATTTATGATATAATGTGACCCACAAAGTGAAATGTATAGATCAAAACGATACACTTCAAGAGTTTGGAATAAAACTAATTCTCTCAAAGAGTAGTTAGAACAACCTCAAGATGTCACACGTGCTCCTCCCATGATCAGGAGTACACCATGATATCATTGATAAAAATGACCATGAAGGCATCTGGATATGGGTGGAGGAACTGATTCATTAAGTCCACAAATATTGAAGGTTCATTCTTTAGGCCTAACAATATTAAAAAATACTCATATAAGATATATCTACTTCAAAATGTAGTACACAATATATCTGAGGGCCTAACTCTCACATGATGATAGCCCGATCTCAAATCAATCTTTGAGAAGACCTTATTTACCTAGAGTTGATTGTAGAGATCATCTATACAAGGAATTGGGTACTGATTTTTAACTATAAGCTAATTAAATAATTGATGATCAACACATTAACACAAATTACCATCCACCTTCTTGGGGAAAAGAATCAATGAATCCCAAGTATAAGTACTCAGTTGTATAAATACCTTATCTTCCATATCTTGTAACTACCCCTTGAGTTCTTGGATCTCAGTAGGATCCATCCTATATGGAGGAATGGATACTAGTTTTTTTATTGGTAAAATGTCAATAGAAAATTCAACCTCTCTTTTAGGAGGCATCCTAGGAAAGTAAACTAGGAATATGTCCTTGAAATGGTCCACAAATAGAGGAAAGATAACCATCGTATTCCCTAGTCATTTTGTAAGTGGCTAGAAATATAGGCCAAAACATCACCCATACCATGATATAAAAGTCCAACACATCCTAATTGAACATCCCATTATACCTTGTGAACATAGCTACCACCCTCAGGTGAGAAGAAATACACCCATCAATGTTAATAATAAATGTAAGATTAAAAGGGTACAAACTAGTCCACACCAAGAACTAGTTCAAAGCCTAAAATTTCTAGGAACAAAAGGTACCATATAAAATAATAATCGACTATCTCAAGGGGAAACTCTATGAAATGGGAAGTGCCATATAATCATATTCCTAGGGGTGTGTTAAGGGACATCACCCCTATAGGTATTCAATCTCTAAACCTGTAATTATCATCAAAGAAGAAGATATAAACAACTGTGATGAACCTATATAAAAAAAGGTAGAAACTAAATTCTAGGCCACCAAGATCATACCTCACACTATAGTAGGTTCAACTATATGTCCTCAGCCTAGTAATCCCTTATGTGACCGAGTCTAGTAATTATGTGACCTTAGTTGCACATCCTGTATGCCAAAGGTTGCTGATTAGTAGTGAGGGTGTAAGGAATATTTTGGGGATAATTTACCCTTAGGTAAAAAGTAGAATTAAGAATGGAAATATTATAAATAATCAATCATGAACCCAAGGAGTATAAAAGGGTGAAAACAAAAAATCTAAACAATAATAAATACCATGCAATGATTAGATTAATATAACTAAATGATGTGATGAAATCTATGAAAGTAATGGAATAAATATACTTGATAAAAAAACTCCAAAGGCCCCAGTCCCTAACCCCATGTTAGTCTTTTCTTTAAGATCCAACCCATCTAGAAAGAAAATAATCAATAATATGATCCCTTTACATTGTACATAACTGTATCCATGAAACCTACCTAGGTATCGAATGTCACCTAAGTAGGGTGTGAGTGAAACTCAGTAGATTAATAATCTAGTTTGAATATACATTTCATGAAATAGTATAAAAAATAGGGGTTTTAATTCATAAATTAATATAAAACATCAAATAAACATACCAATCCTCAGGCTCCATGTTGAAACTTGGGTCAGCAAAATTTAATTTGACATGATTATAAGATATCTTTTTCAAGTGGTGGATCCTCCTACTTAGGATGGATCACCCATGCCATTTGTGGACTCTTTTTTTCTAGTATTAATCACCCATATAATGTTTTAAGTAACAAAAAAATACTAGGATCCATATGAATTACCCATGTTGAATTCTCTTATGTGTTCCCATAGTGAAATACCATATTAGGGAAAAAGTAACCATATCATACCGAGCTCTATATGAATTACCCATACTGATGTCGCTTACGTCTTCCTATGGTGTAATACCGTGCCAAGGGGTAAAGTAACCATATCATACTAGACTCCATGATAATTTCCCATGTTGTAATCTCTTACATGTTCCCATGGAACAATACCATATGGGAAAAAATTAACCATATCACACCAGGCTCCATGTTAATTACTCATACTAGAGTCTCTTAAGTGTTTCTATGCCACAATACCATACAAGGGAAAAAGTGACCATATAGATTGGTTGATTATCCTATCTAGGAAAAATCACCAGTATCATACCTCATGAGATAGTGAAATACACCCTCAATCACCATGTCAACACACTTCAAGTATAATAAAGATGAAACATCCAATTCATCAACCATTTCAAACATGTTATTATAATCCGATTTGGTCAATTAATCCAATTAATAATTAAAAAGACATTTATTTTCAATTGGTGGATTCTCCTTATTTTGATGAATCACCAAAGTCACATCATGATAAGTCAAAAATTATCACAATTCATATATTATTACAAGTTTAAAAGATTAAGACAATTATCAACAATTTTCTTCCATAAAAGGGGCCCTAGGTTCATCCAAGCCAAGTTACATCCTAGAGTCAAAGGTTGACACACCTCTCAGGTGGTTTCCAGTCCCAAAATCATCACCAATGGACCCAACAAGATATATAGGAAGTCTAAACCTGTGAATTTCATCAATAGTAAATTACCCATTTGGTTATTTCTTGCACATGGTGTGTTAGTGATATCACACTTATTGGAGATTCTAAAGGAAATTAAACAAACCTTAGGGAGTTTTTATATACCACCCACCTAAAAAGAAAAGTAGATGTAGAAATTAATCAATGTACAAGGTGTAGCTGATCTCCTCCTTCCTTCCCATCAACAAAGGACAAGATTTTTCTCAACACAATACATAAGATCTATGTATGGTTTGGTTGAACCTAACCAGGGTTCCCTAAGGTAAAACCAACAGATCAGGATGTAGAAAAAGAACTGAATGGATTACCTCTAATATCTCAGTATAGAACACCAATATCTAATGAGTCTTGATTATTTTTTAAATAGGATTATCAGATGTCATTAATGGAAGGGATATAGTTTGAGAGAGAGGAGTTCAAAATCTCAGAATCATGATTCACTAGAGTTTAAGAGGCGCACTGAGTTCACCACATTCATAACATGAATATGATTTTCACATTGTGATTAACTCAATTTACCACATACATTGAAAAAAACATAACCTCCAATTTAAAAACCCAGAAAAAACATTTCATTTTATGAACTCACTTCACACCATGAGATTACATTTCAAGGGTTTTCCTATATCCATTCAGGGAATGAAAGAGGTTCATGGGGTCTACCTAGAACTATTCATTCCTTGTGTGGATTTCATGGGTTCTTCTTAGATTAATTTATATTGTGAATTAATTATATAGCAAAACTTCATATGCATTTTCCACTTCCTCCCAAAATAAGCCCATTTAGCACAAAGTCTGGATTACTAAGGAATAAAGAATAAGATAATGAACTCAAGGAAGTTTGAAAAAAAAAATTAAAGAGGGACATACTTGGAAAATACATGATCTTACAACCTCCCCACCATATAACATCTTGTCCCTAAATTGTTCTACAAATAATCTCAGGGAGTATCAGAAAATAAGTCTTTCCATTGTGTTTTCATATCATATTCCCTCTCCATGTTCTTCTATTACACACACCCAATCTACCACTATAATTGCACTAGAATCATAGTCTTCCACTGGGTATTCTTCTCACTACGATCCATGATTCGAATCAGATGATCCTCAGAGGATGCATAAACATATATATTGATTTCATCAATTTTTATCATGTGATATGGTCTAGGATAATATCTTTGAAGTTGTGAAACATGAAATATGTCATGCATGTCACTATATATTTTTGGAAGGTTCAAACTTTATGCCAATGGAATGACCCTCTCCACTATCTCAAATGGCCCAACAAAACTAGAATCTAACTTCCCTTGCTTCCTGATTTGTAATTTTCCTAGACTAGGTGACACCTAACAAAAAACATGATGTCCAATCACAAAATAAAAAGTTCATCTTTGATGGTAATAATATGATTTCCTCTAGATCTATAGGGTTACTAATTGATTCTAGATCAACTAAACCTGCTTAGATGCCTCCTGCACAAGAATAGGTCCAACACGCACTGATTATCCTACCACTAACCGAGAAAGAGGTGAATGACATGGACTTCCATGGAAATACTTGAAAGGATCCATTTGGATCAATTCCTAGAAGCTATTGTTATAGGTGAAATCTGTGAGTGCCATATGACACTCCAAAGAACTGCCGAAATCCAAAACATAGGCTCATAACATATCCTACAAAATATGAATCATCCATTTAGATTAGTTGTTAGTTTGAGGATAATGGGATATAATCAGAAGAACCTATGATCCCATATCCTTTTTAAGTCCTTTCCAAAACTGTGATGTGAAACGAGGATCTCGATCTGAAATGATGCTCCTCAAAACACCGTGTAATCTAACTACCTCTTTCATTTAAAGACTACCTAGATCATCAATGATGAAGGTGTCAGTTTCCGAAGCTGTCAAATATAGGGTGAACATCATCATGGAGACATTTACTTTTTTCCCCACATTCCCAATTTCCATAGGTGGGTGAACACTTCTACCATGGATAGAGATGTTGTCTCTTTGATCAAAACAGGATGATAAAACGTTGGTTCCTACTTATATGGATTCAACCTCAGATATTGTTTCATAGTCCAGGTATCCCTCATCGATTTGAGTCATTTTCATGAAAATAATTTCTAATTCCATCTCTTCATAGACACTAGTTAGTTGTGATACTAATTTCTGACAGGGAAAAAACCATTCGTTAGAGTTTATAGTAACATTAGGCATGTCTAGGAATCTATAGATACTAGTTGTGTTGGGAACCTATATTCTTCCTCATAAGATGACATCTTATGGTGGTATCTTAGGCATGAAACCCACAGAATCCTATGCCAATCACGAGGTAGTTGACTCCATAGGTTCATATCTTCTAAGGCTTTCACCTCATGTATCCCATGTTTAGCATGAGGTATCCAATGCCATAGGTGCATATATTCTAAGGATTTCACCTTAAGCATCCCATGTTTTTCATGAGGTATGTGTTTGGGGTTAAAATTTTAACATCTTGTGGAGATGGAGTTGATTGATCAGAACACCCCATGGAGGTGGATTAGAGAGGTACGCCCCTAGGAGGGAAGATGTCACACCTATAGGTTTAGTGATGGATAGATCAGAACACCCCATGGAGGTGGATTTGATAGGTGTACCCCTAGGAGGAGGGATCCTAGGTTTACCATTGGTAGATATTGAACCTTATTAAGGTGTTCTATGTACCCTTTTTAGGTGATAGGGATCAAAACCCACGTAGTTTGATGCTGCAGTTTAAGGTTGTTTGATAAGAACGATTCATGTAGTTTAACATTGTGCGGTAATGAAGATATCAACATGAAAGAGCATCAATTAGGGATGGTGTAGGGATTATGCATGGAATCCACCCCTTCGCAAGAGTATGTCTCTTAGTTTTATTTGTGTGGGGCTTACACATTGAGCTACTCAAGTGTTTCTAGGAGCAGTGATGAAGTGAATGAGGCTTACGCGTGGAAGCTACTTAGGTGGGTGGAATGATATCATTGATATGTGGTGGCCTGGGTAAAATTAGTATGGATGTGGATAGAGTGGATAGAGTGGAAATAGTGGATTGAGTGTTTTTAGTGTTGGTTTTGGACATTAGGGAGGCTTCCTATGTATCCCAGTTGGTTGGGAATTAAAGACCACATGGTTTAGAAAGGTTGGGTATTATACCAAAGGAGGATTCCCATAGGAGCATATGGTTGGGTCTTATGAATAGTAACATACCATTCACTACTAGGAGTAGTGAGTATGTGGTTGGTGCTTACACGTGGGAGTCACCAAGGTGCTTCTATGGAGAGACAATGATGTGAATGGGGATTACATATAGAAGCTACCTAGATGATACTATATAGCAACAATGATGTGGATGGGGATTACATATTGGAGTTTACCTTAAATATTCCTCATGTTAGGTCATGAGAGAATCCAATTTAAATTTCATAAGGTAAGATTATAGTTTAACATCATGTGAAAGGACGTAGTGTGCAAGGCTTATGGATTGAGTTGCATGTTGTTTCTTCCTCATGCCAGGTCACAAGGGAATCTTGACTTGCTGATGGTTTGAGGAGTATTTTTAGGGATTACAACTAAGATGGAGTCCCATGGGGACTACTTTGGAGTATTAAGTATACATTTGGGGCCCGTACTCAAGGGTTTCCCATTCACCTTCCTCATGTCGAGTCATGTGGGCATCTCAACTCATTAGTGGGTTGAGGTATATGGTTGGGGATTACACCTGATGAGGAGGCCCATGGTTGTTGTTTGATGGTCATCTCATGGTAATGTCATGATGCATCTTATGTTTGAAACATAATCCATCTTTTTTTATGTCATAGGAGGCATCCTATGTTTGTCATATAGGGTATGATATAGTTTAGAGTCATGTAGTGAGAACTATAGAATGTCTTCTCATGATCATGACATGAGGCATATTATGCTTGACGCATAAGGCATCTTATTCACGAGTGATAGGCTATTATGAATTTCAATGTCATGTAGTGAGTACTCTGGAAAGTCTTCTCATTATCACAAGACGAGGCATCTTATACTTGATGCATAAGGAATCCTATTCATGAGTGATAGGGTATGATACAATTTAAAGACATGTAGTGAGGACTATAGAATATATTCTTATGATCACGACATGAGGAATATTATGATTGATGCACAAGGAATACCATTCATGAGTGATAGGGTATGATACAGTTTAAAGTCATGTAGAGAGAACTACTTGGAAGAATATGCCTAGAAATGGCTGGTGTGATACTTACACAAGAACAGCCCTTTCTAGTTCAACCTAGCATAGAAGTTAGGTGATGGGGGTTTGAGGTGTTTTTTGAGGAATGGTTTGACTCAAGGTACTTGGGGAACCCTAGGATAGGATTTGAACCCATGAAATGATAAATGGAACAAGAGGAGTAGGTTGACTCAAGGTATTTAAGGGGGTGTAGAGGAGAATCTCGAATCATAGTATTGTAGGGGTGGACTTGGGGCCGTATAAGGGAGCAACCCGAAATTTCCTCAACCCGTCCCAAAAATTTTATGGAGATAATATCCATTTTCATGGGAGTCAGTGATGGTAGTGAAGGGACTGAACCATAGGCTTAGAACCCTAGCCGAAAGCTAATCCTGAGCGGGGGTGCGGGGATGCGACCCCTGCGGTATGGACCAATGGGCATGTGTCTAAACACTATTACATGCAAGATGGGATACTCAGAAGATCAGGGGTGTGTGTAAGAGTATTATTTATGCACACTCGAATTGGTTTGAAATAAGTTGTGTTAGGATTACACAACTTTGGGCCCACTCGAGGGAGGACCCATAAAGAACCTGTCGCCCAAGATCTCTACCTTGAGGGTTCCATGCTTTCACAATGTCGTAGGAGATTAGTCTTGCACACATTAGAGCAACAGTTCGAATTTTGGAGGATCAACTTAAGAAAGGTATGTGACCTTATAATTATAATCAAAATATTTAATGATGATGCGGAAGATTTAAATCATAGAATAGGTCTTCCATGCATCCTCATACTTAGCTGTGATGGTCAAGCATGCAAGGTTCAATGGGCATGCAGGTCTTGACGGGTGTGTAGGGGTTGATGGGTGTGTAGGATTTGGTGGGCATGCAGGATGTCTTCCACAAATCCTCATCCTTATATACAATGGGTGTACATTCAAGGGATAGTTTGATGTCATATATGGCATGCAAGAGGATTGCGCATGGATCTGGTTTCTTTCATGCAATGTGGACATCTTGCATGTGGATGCCTTATCAGTTTTATTGGACTTTGTGGAAGGGAAAAAAATTGGTGTCATATTTGGTGGGAAAGATGCTTGTGTGATGGGTTGTGTACAAGATTCCATTCTTTCACACATGATTTCATTATTATGTGCAAGATTTCATTCTTACACATGAGAATGCCTTTTTGTGCACATGGGACTTGGAAGAACATTTAGAATGAGGGGAATCCGATGAAATTATCATCTAATTTTTCATGTAACTCACTTGCATGAGCATGAAGGTCCTGTAATCACTTTTTTGAATCTTACACACACTTCCATACTTTTCCCTAGAATCTCCCCAACTTGCCATTTTCTCTAGTATAAATTCAAACATCCATAAATTCTGATACATAACTCCATTCGGGCTCCAAATCTAGTTGAATTTAATTCTAAAGAACGAGATATTCTTTTGTGTCTAGTTATCTGGAATTTGGATCATTTTTTTATGTGTTGTTTAAATTTCCAACAGTCTCCTTGATGGACAAGAAGTGGGATACTTTCATTAGTCAATCCATGATCACCCATACTATATCATTCTTATGAGGTGTCCCAAGTAATATTTTCAAAAAATACATAGTAAAATCATCCTAATTATATCCCAAAATGGGTAGATGATATAATAACCTGGTAGACTGCTTGTACTCGACCTTCACCTTCTGATAGGTGAATGATCTTCCATGATTCCCACATTTTCCTTCTTTATCCCCAGACACTAGTACTATCTATAGAGATCATGATACATATTTTTCAAACCTGGATGTACCACCCATCTAGATGCATGAAACTCCCTCATCATCTCCTCACATAAGCCTATAGGAACCCATACAAAGTCATAAATGATAAGAAAATCACTTCCATCAGGAGACCATATTGATGGTGGATCCACACCCTATAAGATGTACCTTATATCTAAGTCCTTTGGACTAGATATATTCTATCTCTTGATATGATCAAAAAGAACTTGTATAAATGATGTTAAAGTCATAGTTACTTATCTCTAGGAATCCTAAACATCTGGATGCATGTCTACAAAGAGTTCCATCAACTACAACTCATTGAAAGACTCTCGAACTGCCTCTATCTATATCTTCTGGATAAAATCATCAACAACAATTTTTACATTCCCTAGAGTGTAAGATATCTCAAATTTAAAGTAATGAAGATATTTGACCCACCTTCTCTACTGAAGGTCCAAGTATCACTAATAAAATATGTACTTATGGCCCTTGTTGTCCATGTATACCACAAAACTATCACCTAACAAAAAGAGTTACAAATATATCAGGGATGTACCACCACAAATAAATCGAGATCATGAGTAGGATAATTCCTCTCATTTGGTCTCAGCTATCTAGATACATAATCAACCACCATATCCCCCTACATCATAACTGATCTAAGTTTGACACCAGAAGAGTCTTAGTATATGTTATATTCCTTACTCGACGCATTCAAGGTGAGGATCAGGGCTGATGTTATCCTTTTATTCATCTTCTATAAATATATATCATAAGAATCTGACCAAACAAACTTCACCCCTTTCTTGATCATCCAAAACATTATTAATTCTATACAGGAGAAGTACTAAATGAAATACCTATAATAGCTTACTAGACCCAGAATGATCTGAATCCTAAATAAATTCCTAGTCCATTACCAAGATACCATGGTTACAACATTGTCTGGGTCCATTTACATTCCATCCTTTGAGAAAAATATGTCCCAATAAGTTCACTCTATCAATCCATAAGTTGTATTTGGATATATCGATGTAAAGCTGATGCTCTCTCAGTGTACTAAAGATAATGTCAAGATATTGAGACTTATTTTATGAAGACTTGGAGTACACTTTTAAAGACCCGGAAATTTTAAGGAATTTTTTTTCTTAATTTCCTTGGAATTTTGCGAGTCTGCAGTTTCTGACAGCACTTGATTCCGAGGCCCGGTGTGCCCAGAATCAATTTCTGAAATTTAGGTCGGGTACGTTCAGTGAATGAATGAGCGGGTTTTTCTATCTTTTGAAATGGTTCTCAGAATCGAAATCTAAGAGCACCTATGAAACCGTAGCACTGATAATTTCTTAAGAAGACCTTTTCCGAAGGTGCGTTTTCTCGGGAGGAGTTGCTTAAATTTGAGGTTTAATTGAAGAATAAAATAAAATTGTATTCCAATTTTATTTCTCTTCTAGTAGTTTTAACCATTGTGTGGAAGTTAGGGAAACTAACCTAGTGAGGATAAAGGTAAGGTGGGGCCCACACTAACCCCACCCCTTCATATTCCCTAACCCCCATAACTCATCCCCTTTAAACACCATGCCTTTATTAAGTAACTCACCCCTCTCTCCTCTTAATTAAATTCCAACACACATTATTTAATTAATAAAACCTATTCAATTAATTGGTTTAAGTTGAATTTTGAAGTTGGAAACCCTTGGCCTATTGAAATAAAATAAGGAGTTTATTTTATTTTGGGGGGGGGGGGTTAGTTTTGTTGTGTGGAGGAAAAGGGAAGAGAGAGAGCTCTATCTTTGGAAGATCTTCATCCTCCCTTGAAGAACTTCATATTCTTCGTTGAAGAATGCTACATCTCCAAAGAAGGATGTCGACTTGGCAGTCCCGAAATTCCCCATCCACTTCCTCTTCCGCGACAAGGAAGGAGACACCGACGACGTGAATGACGCCATCAACCGCGGTGCTTGACAACCGCGAGCTTTCTTCGAGGTAGGGGTTAAGTTTTTTGGTGAATATTCCTTGCCGTTCATTGTATTTTATTTGGGGCCACCTGTTATCATTATAACGGGAGGAGGTCGGACCGCACGAACACGACCGACCCTCCTCCCCCTCTATTGTTGAATCTGTTGCGGCTCGAACGAAGGCGGTACGGTGCAATGACACCGCACAGAAATAAGGTGAAATGTGGTGAAGAAGCGCGGCACCGTCGCGTCGTGCCGTTGAGGCCGAACGAAGCCGCGGCCGGAGTTAGGCCATGGAGAAGGGGCGCGACACCGTCGCGCCACACCGGTCGGACCAAGGCCGCGATGGAGCAGGGAGCAGCGGCCGAAACCTCCGGCCGCCGGCGCGTCGGAGGGGCGGGACCGCGGGGTCCCGCGGCGGCGGCACCGGCCAGTTTCTGAGAAAGCCGGGGGTCGTAACCCCTGTATGGCAATGGGCGGGCCCCCCATGTGGGGGGGGGGGGTGTTTCTCAATCAGGGGGGCAGCACGCCCCCCTTTCAGCGACAGCTCGGCCGAGCCGAGCTGTCTGGCCACGCGGGCCGCGCCCGTGCCAGGCCAACCGGCCGCCCAGGCCAGGCTGGGCCGGGCCACGCCGGCTGGGCTGGACCCGGACCCGGGTCGGGTCGACCCGGTTTAGGCCGAACCAGGGGGTCTTGGGCCGGGTCGGTCTGGGCCCAGAACCCCCTAAAACCAGACAGGTTCATTAAAATGACCGTATCTTGGGCTACGTGACTCCGATCGACGCACCGTCAGTTGAGATACGATCCTTGGATCGAGACGGTCGTTTAGGTATATTACAGTCAAGGTTTAGGAGAACTTTTGGTATGGTCGGGTTGGTTTTAACACAAAACCAACCGGGACCTCGGAGCAGAAATGCTTATAACTTGAGCTCCGGACGTCCGATTGACGTACCGTCGACTTTGTTGGATTCCTCTTAGTTAGACAGACCTTTTAGTTTACTCCGATCGAGGTTTGGACATAGTTGGAGTACGATCAGGTAGGTTTTGACTTAAAAACCAACCGGGCCCCTGGAACGAAAAAGCCTTTAACTCTCAGACCGGGCATCCGATTGACGCGCTGTCTGTCGTGTTGTGTTCCTTTTGACATGACAGAACTTTGCGATACATCAACTCTGGTCCACGTGACAATTGATGTATCGACCTCTTGGCTCGTGGAGTTGACCCTCTCGGAACGAGCGTGCTGTGTGCGGAAACCCTAGAGCTGGCGGAGACTTGACGACTGCTGATCGATCAACTTAGAGTGTTTCGATAGCCCAGTGGGGAGCGCTTGGTTGTAGCGGCAGACCCACGGTGGAGGAGAAGTTGGTTGTAGTGGCAGAACCGCGGTACTCAACAGAAGGATTACCTCTATAGGCTATGAGGGGGAGCGCTTGGTTGTAGCGGAAGACCCATGGTGGGAAGCTCTTGGTTGTAGCAGTAGGCCCACAGTACTCGACAGGTGGAGTACTACAGCAGTCCAAGGTTAGTGGGAAGCGCTTGGTTGTAGCGGCAGGCCCACTGTACTCGATAGAGGAGGAGTTCCCCAGCAGCTATGGGTTCGACGGTGAAGACTATCATACTGGAATCCTCCGTGGGTTCGATGACGACGACAACCGTACTGGAATCCTCTGTGGGTTCGGCGGTGACGACTACAGTAATTGTATCCTACGTGGGTCCAATAGTATTGACCTCTATTGTAGTATCCTACGTGGGTCTGATAGCTTAGCTGATCTAGTATCCTACGTGGGTCCCAAGTTATATGAATCGGTGGCTACATCTGATCATCTCTATCACCTTATGAAAAAGTATACCTGTGTGAGATGAGTCTTGACTTTCAATCATTATCTTCGATATGATTGACTTTCTTTCCTTTGTGGATTGTGTTGTGCTTTCCTGTGTGGATTGGGTTGTTCTATCCTGTGTGGACGTGATCAAACTTGGGCTCGGATTTTGGAGCCGAAATGGAATTGATGACTTAGGTATATGTATGGGAATAAACCAAAGTAGTGTTGGATGTTACTTCGTGATTGTATTTTTCCTTTTTGGATTATCCATTGTGGATTATGGGAGACCTTTGGGGGTCTCGGGGTCCCTACTGAGTAGAATATACTCACCCCTACATGGGCTTTGCCCGCACTACGTTGTGTTGGTTGCAAAAGACGGACATCAATGATCGAGGTTGAGGCTTGTAGAGCTGGACGGTTCCCGGAGTAAGAACACATGACGAGTCAGTGCCCGGAGGTGGATTTACGATGAGTCGGTACCTGGAGGTGGACCACTAGGTGGGACGTACATGGGGCGGACGACAGGACCCGAGGAGCTGAGGAGGCTATCTGTACCCACCCTTTAGGTGGGATTTTCAATGGACGAATCAACGTTGCTTCTTTACTTTTCAGTTGCTGTACTTCCTTTCCAGTTGTACTTTACTTTCAGTTTGGGTTTGTATTCTGGCCCACTTACTTTTCTGCACTTACTGTTGTACTCAGTTTACTTAGTGTTTACTTCTGTTGGCATACTCTGTGGTGTTTTTTTACTTTATAAAGGCAATGCCTTCCCCTTTTTGTTGGGATTTACACCTTTGGTGCTAGTTTCCAGCCCCTGGCCTATGGAAGGCGGGCTTGGGGTAGTCACGACACGGGCCCCGAGGATGGGTCGTGGAAAATTGGTATCATAGGAGTTCGGTTCTACCGCATAACTCAGAACTCTGATCTTTCTTCTATGTGAAGTGATAGTGTTAAGGGTATTGAGTGTGGTTATCAGTCCAGAGAGTCCAATGTTGGTGCGGCGGCCGACGTATCCATACACCAGGACCCTGACTTCTGATTTCCGACTCAATGCATGAAAACATTGATTGAATGTGTATTTCAAAGGTTTTATTTGTGATTAATTTGTGTCAACTCACCAGGTATACTATTTTGACCGTGGCGTACCTATTTCTTTTTAGGATGGTCCCACAACGACAGCTAGCTAGGGTTCCGAGCTTTGTGGGAGACGACAACCCACCGAGCGACGAGGCCTCGGTGCAGGACCCTTTTACAGTGGGGGCACCAGCGGTACCTCTACCCGCCGAGCCACCGATGCCACCATCCCTAGCCTTTGAGGGTGCACGTCGCCTTAGTGCACTGCATGAGTTTCAGTGTTAGAGAACACCTAGGTTCTGTGGGGAGACGGACCCTCAGGCAGCCGAGGATTGGCAAGAGGCTGTAGTTAGAGTTTCTAGGTTAGTGGGGACACCAACTGACCTCATGGTGATCCTTGCAGTGAGCCTCCTACATGAAGAAGCAGGAATATGGTGGAGCTTGATGCTCCAGGTGCACGACGAGGCATTTCTCCTCTGGAGGAACTTTGAGAGCCTCTTCTGCTCGGAGTTTTTCCCAGCCACCCTCTGTGCGGTGCGCATCCAGGAGCTACTACAGCTGCGGAAGAGCAGCATGACAGTCGCCCAGTACGTGGCGAGATTTACCGATCTCTCGCGCTATTCAACGGACATGGTATGGGACCCATTCTTCAGGGCCCGAACCTTCGAGCAGGGACTCAGGTGAGAGATTATATAGCATCCCTCCATTTTATAACATAAACATTCATTACATTACACAAAAACTGAGGATCTTTAAGGTCTAGTGTCTTGGAAACCAGGAACATAATACATGAAAACAACATAAAAAAATTCTTCTTAAACACTTGAAAGGCGTCTCCTTAAGTTCATTCTAGGTTCATTACTGCATCTCATAACCTGGGGACATACATCAAAAGAAAGGGTGAGAAGAAGGCCCAGTAAGGGAAACAAGAGGAACATTTTACATGTGAACTTGAGATACTTCAATAAGGACATGAAAAGCATTTTAAGGCATGAGAAAGAAATCATGAGGCATTTCATAATAAAAATAAAATTTTTCATAACTTGAAGATGTGGATACATCATTTAACATAGACAATCATGAACATATCACCAAGGTCCATCCCCAAGGTGTCATTTGAAAATTACCAAGGTTATTCACCAAGGTATCGTGAAAATTGTAATCTCTAGTGGTTACATCATTACCCAATGCATTGGAGCGCTATCAGGGCGCACCCTTAAATTTTACTTTATTATCATGTGAGCCACATATATCATCATCAAACATTTCATAAATAACCCACATAGCATAAAATAAATGGGTTTCATTTCATAATCATAACGTTTTAAAAACTGCTTTAAAGACATGATCTTTACGTCACTTTAAACCCACAGAAAGGGAAAGCGGGTCTCATGTATGTAAATCCCAGAATTTAAAATGTAACATTTTGATATATATGTGAATACCCTTGTAGAAATAAGATCTTGAGTATTAACTTTATAACATAAAATAATTTTTGAGAAAAGAGAGAGGCATTTTGAGGGGAAAATTCTGCAGCATAACGGCTAAGTTTCGGGGTTTTAGAAAACATTGAAATGAGAGGGGACATGGGTCACCCACTCATAAATGATCCATAAAACCGTAGGGTGAAAGAATAAGAAGGACATATGGACATGGTAATGAAATTTTAGGGACATACCAATTGAAATGAAAAACATGGAAGGAAAAAAGATTAGATTTCTCTTATGAAAATTCGGCAGCCTTACGACATCACTTAACTTCAAAAGAAAATGATTTGACAAGATCAAATAGGGTCCCTCATCATATGATCATAAGATATCAGTATGATAGATATAGAGATCATACCCCAACATAATAAAAAGGAACTTGAAAGACTTTACATGAAAATCGAACTTGAAAAATGAGAAGGGTGAAAGAATCCCTTAAAAATTCGGCAGCCTAACGGCGTCACTTAAACTTTCATAAAACGAAATGATGAGAGTAAGAGGGGATCTCTCATCATATAAACATGAAAGGTAAGTAAGAGGAATATAAAAGAACATCCTCTCACATAAAAACATGGAGCATAATAGGAATGACATAAAAGAGATTACATGAAAAGAAAGAGAGGGGTCAGATCCCTTACCTTAAAACGTGACTCTTGAAACTCAAAGGATTGGACCTTGAGGGCTTGGGGGCACCTTGGGAGGACTCCTTGGAAGGTAAGAAGACCATAACTTCATTGGGGGAGAGTTGGGAGTGAAAACTAAGGGAGGAAAGGGTGGGTATTTATAGGGAAAGTGAGGGGACAAAGCATTAATGGCCAAGGGACACCTCACATGTGCTTTTCTCAAACCCATGTGCTCTCCCTTGGCATTTATCATGGAGTTGGGCCACATGGGGCCCCCAAAACAATAATTCATCACCCTTGGCCGGCCAAACCTCAAAAGATCTCATGACATCATCATGACACCGTTATGATGTCATTAAACATACCGAAACCCTAAAACTGTATTTTTACTATTCACTGAAAATTCAACTTTCTCAGAAAAATCCCAAAATTTCACATTAACCAAATATCAATGCTATGATTTCAAAAATAAACTCCATTTTATAAAAATAATTTTCTAAATATTTTTAATTTTATTTTTAAATAAATACACTATTCACCGAAAATTCATTTTTTCAGAAAAATCCCCAAAATTTACCATAACATAATATCGATGCTCTGAGTTCAAAAATAAAGTCATTTTTATAAAAATAATTTTCTAATTATTTTTAATTAAATTTTTAATTAAAAAACACTATTCATCCGAAAAAACTAATACTTGAATAATAATTTATGAAACCATTATTTACCCATTTTATTGAATCACATTACTTAATCTAGGTGTCTAAAATATATTAAAACTTTCTTTGAGCGAAATTACTAATCCATTTGGTCACATTACTAATCCTAAGCGTAAAATCACTATTCATAATTTACTATTCATCAAAAATTAAGTTGATCTTATTAGACTCCAAATTCCTTAATGAACACTTTTGTAGAAGACCATTTTTTGAAAATCATTACACATCATTAGTTATTTAGGGTTTACATAAATATTTCAAAATATCCCTTTTTCAAAATTCATCAATAAATTACATTCTAAAATTATCTGGACATTTGAAATTTCACAAACATCACTAAAGGAAGAAATATCAATTTATTCACCTGAAAGGACTACACAAGGAAGCTAGGGGCTCGTCACATAGCCCCTTATAACACCGGCATAAGACCTGAGTGTAAGGTGTGCTATGGTGAGAGAATCTGAGGGAGGCTCAGATAAAATTGCCCTAGTAGTAATCTCTACTAACTTGAACTTCTCCCGTAGGCGTTTCCGTTCAAGCTTGACATGCTGGAGTTCGGCTTGGGCTTGGTCCAAAGCGAAGCCCACAGATGCTACCTCCTTCCCAAGCTCTGATAAGTGGGATTCATAAGGGTTGAGTCTGCTGGATGAAGCCATCGAATCCTCTTTCTGCATTAACCATTAACATCTTATTAAATCAATAAGAGTAAGTTAATATACTACTCAAAAAGATTGGGTCGTTACATTCTTCCCCCCTTAAGAAATTTCGTCCCCGAAATTTATACTTGAGGCCTAGTCGAAAAGGTGAGGGTACTTTTGCTTCATCGTTTCCTCAGGCTCCCAAGTCGCTTCTTCATACTTATGATTCCTCCACAACACTTTCACAAGGTGGGTAGTCTTGTTTCATAGGACCTTGTCTCTACGGTCCAAGATCTCCACTGGCTGCTCCTCATAAGAGAGGTCATGTTCCAGTTGTACCACCTCTGGGTTTAGTACATGCGAAGGGTCGGGTATGTACTTCCTCAAGAGAGATACATGGAAGACATTGTGAAATTGAGCTAGGTTCGGTGGAAGTGCTAGACAATAGGCCACTGCTCCTATGCGATCAAGGATTTCATAGGGGCCAATGTACCTAGGGCTGAGCTTCCCTTTCTTCCCAAACCGCATGACTCTCTTCCATGGAGAAATTCGAAGGAAGACTTTGTCACCAACACCAAACTCCAAGTCCCTTCGACGATTGTCAGCATAGCTCTTCTGCCGACTCTGAGCAAACTTTATGTGTTGTTGGATGGCATGAACCTGTTCCGTCATCTCTTGCACGAGATCAGGCCCAAGAAGCTTCCTCTCACCAGTTTCATCCCAACAAGTAGGAGTTCTACACTGCTTTCCATATAGAGCTTCATAGGGTGCCATATGAATACTCGCATGGAAGCTGTTGTTATAGGAGAACTCCACTAATGGGAGGTGTTGATCCCATCCACCTTTAAATTCCATTGAGCATAATCTCAACATGTCTTCGAGTGTCTGAATAGTCCTTTCAGATTGTCCATCAGTTTGAGGATGATAGGCCGTACTAAAATTCAATTCAGTATTCAGAGCATGCTGAAGACTTCTCCAGAATTTTGATGTGAATCTTGGGTCACGATCAGATACGATGGATAGTGGTACCCCATGCAGCCTTACCACTTCCTTCACGTATATCTTGGCAAGCTGATCCAGAGAGAAATCTTCCCGAATAGAGATAAAATGGGCTGTCTTGGTGAGACGGTCCACAATAACCCATATCGCATTGTTTCCTTTGGATGTTTTCGGGAGACCAGTTACAAAGTCCATAGTGATATTATCCCACTTCCATACTGGTATGGGTAGCGGTTGTAATACCCCCTTAGGAAGTTGTCGTTCTGCCTTTACTTTCTGACACACCAGGCACCTTGTAGTGTAATCGGCAATCTCCCTCTTCATGTTATCCCACCAATAATGATCACGAAGGTCTCTATACATCTTAGTGCTTCCCGGATGTATAGAGAAAGTAGAGCTATGAGCTTCATCCATCAGTTATTTCTTTATCTCCGGGATAGATGGAACACATAGACTTGTACGAAATTTCAATACACCTTCTTGATCAATATTGAAATCAGGGAACTTCCCATCCTTTACAGCCTCAAACTTCTCCTGCAGCAAAGGATCTTCTTTTTGAGCCTTCTTGATCTTCTCTAGTAATGAAGGTTGAGAAATCATTTGGGATAGGGTTGATGATGTCCCTTTCCTTATAATTCCCATGTCCAGTTTTACTAGATCTTTAATCAAGGGATCTCCTAATATCCTCATTGTTGCCAGAACAACAGGATCCTTCCTGCTTAATGCATCCGCGACTTTGTTTTCTCTTCCAGGGTGATAGTGTATTGAACAATCATAGTCTTTAATAAGCTCCAACCATCTCCTTTTTCTCATGTTCAATTCTTTCTGTGTGAAAATATACTTTAGACTTTGGTGGTCAGTGTATATATCACATTTATCCCCATAAAGATAGTGCCTCCATATCTTTAGAGAAAAAACAACTGCTTCCAGCTCTAGATCATGCGTAGGATAATTCTGCTCATGAATCTTCAACTGTCGAGATGCATAAGCAATTACTTTGTCATTTTGCATGAGGACGCACCCAAGCCCTTTCAGAGATGCATCGCTAAAAATAACGAGTCCTTCTCCGATAGAGGGTAGTGTTAACATAGGTGCAGTAACCAATCTCTTCTTCAGCTCTTGGAAACTTTCCTCGCATTCCTTTGTCCAGATGAACTTAACCCCTTTTCGAGTCAACTTGGTTAGTGGATTATAAAGCCGTGAAAAGTTTTTCACAAACCTCCTATAATATCCCGCTAAACCAAGGAAACTACGAATCTCAGTTACTGTTGTGGGTTGAGGCCACTCCTCCACAACCATTGTCTTTGCAGGGTCAACCGAGATTCCTTCATTGGTTACGATGTGCCCCAAGAAAGCCACTTGTTGTAACCAAAACTCACACTTGCTGAACTTCCCAAAGAGCCTCTCCTTCCGTAGAGTTTTCAAAATAACCCTCAGATGATCTTCATGATCCTCACGACTTTTTGAATATATCAAAATATCATCAATAAAAACTACCACAAAGTTATCAAGGTAGTCCTTAAATACTCTATTCATCAAATCCATGAAAATAGCAGGAGCATTAGTCAAGCCGAAGGGCATAACAGTAAACTCATAATGCCCATATCTTGATCGGAAGGCAGTCTTTGGAATATCTTCCTTCTTCACCCTCAGTTGATGATAACCAGATCGAAGGTCAATCTTAGAGAAGAATTGAGCCCCACGAAGTTGGTCAAATAAATCATCAATTCTTGGAAGAGGGTATCTATTATTCACTGTGATCCCGTTCATTTCTCTATAATCAATGCATAGCCGCATTGATCCATCCTTCTTCTTCACAAAGAGAACTGGTGCTCCCCAAGGAGACACACTAGGTCGGATAAAACCCTTCTCCAACAAGTCTTGGAGTTGTTTCTTTAACTCTTCTAGCTCCACATTTTCCATTCTATACGGAGTCTTTGATATCGGTTGGGACCCAGGTACGAGTTCAATGGAGAACTCTACCTCTCTCTCTGGGGGAGGTCCAGGTAACTCCTCAGGAAATACATCCATGTATTCCTGAACAATCGGAACATCTTCTATTTGTATGCTCCCTTTTCTTTCTTCATCATCACCGATTAACTCCATAAAGAAAGCTATAGGAGGTGCTTCTAGATAGGGATCAGTTCAGGATATCTCTCCTTGGAAGATAACTGTAGGTCGTTCATTCAAGACTACTGAGATTTCCTCACTTCTGCATTTGATCTTAGCATTATACTTTGAGAGCCAGTCCATCCCTAGTATAATGTCGAATTCCATCATGGGAATGAATACTAGATTTGCGATAAGATTGTGCTCACCAAAGTAAACACTAGAGTCTCTAAACACTGTTGATTCATGGATAATCCCACTTGGAGTCTTGACTGACAACTCTACCTCAATCAATTCGGGGATTGATTCTATATTCTTTGCAAACTTGGAAGAAATAAAGGAATGCATAGAACCAGAATCAAATAAAGCACTTGCTAGTTTTGAGAGGACAACAAGAGTACCTGCTACCACATCGTTCGGAACTTCAACTTCAGTTGTTGTGATAGCGAAAGCACGACCTTGCTCCCTTGGCCTCTGCTGAGGTTGATGGTGATTCCCCTCCACCGCCCTCGGATTTGGACATTGATTAGCAAAGTGCCCAAGCTGTCCACACTTGAAGAATGTGACTTCGGGTAGGGCCAGAACCATCTTTCCTCTGTCGTTAGTGTTGGGAAGTTGAGGCTTCACATCACCACGACAATTCCGAGAAATATGGCCTTCTTTTCCACACCTATATCACTTGCCACTTCCGATCAAGCAGTTCCCCGGATGCTTCTTCCCACATTTATTGCATGTGGCATGTTGCATATGCTTTCCACCTCTTTCCTGATCAAAACTTCTTCCCAG
This sequence comes from Viscum album, assembly GCA_963277665.1. Taxonomy (NCBI): domain Eukaryota; kingdom Viridiplantae; phylum Streptophyta; class Magnoliopsida; order Santalales; family Viscaceae; genus Viscum; species Viscum album. The sequence continues at coordinate 1,665,756,597 of OY728127.1, forward strand.
GCTTGGTTCTAGAGTTCTCTTCTTCTCATTAGATTTGTGAGACCATTGTGTCTCCCCAAACTCTAGTTCAACTTTCATAGCACTTCGAACTATTTCTTCATAGCTATCATAGTCCCTGTTGGCTAGATTCTTCCGCAGATGTGGTCGTAGTCCGCCAAAGAATCTATCAACATTCCCATTAGGGTCCATGACAAAGCTTGAGGTATAACAGGAAAGCCTTGTGAAGTTCATCTCATAGCTTCCGACAGATTCGTTCTCCTTCTGCTTCATCTCGAGAAACTCTTTCTCCATTTTCGTTCTCATGGAACGAGGGAAATACTTGTTAAAGAAAATCCCCCTAAATTCTTCCCACTCCATAGCTTCCATCTCTCCTCGTGGCTTCGTGTTTTTGATCAGTGACCACCACTGATCAGCTTCTCCCTCTAGGCGGTAAACAGCAAGGGTGACTTTTTCTTGTTCCGAACAATGAAGTACAGAAAAGATCTTTTCAATGGAGCTTATCCATTGTTCCGCAACCAATGGGTCAGTAGATCCACTGAATTTTGGCGGTCGTTGACGCATGAAGGACTCAACAGAAAGTTGTTCCCTTCATGGTGAGGTCGGCCTCTCAGCTTGATTCAAGTTATTACTCATAACTTGAGTCAGTTGGTTCATCATTCACATGAATGTTTCCATTCCGGCTTCCATCGGAGGGCCGTCAGCACATGGTGCATTGCGGTCACCATCGGCACAGTTTCTCCTATTTCCCGCCATTTTCTAAAAGAATAAAACCTTAGTGAGAAACTTATTTCATTTATGAATCTTATAACTAAGACTTCGTGCTTAGACAATTATAGTTCTCTATAATTCCTTCATAATGATTCATAAAAAGCTTGTGATTAACCAAACATATCCCCCGGGAGTGTCGTAACCAAGAGTGCAGCAAGGCCCGTTATCGTGCACCAGTTCTCGTTCGAGTCTAGCTCAAAGAGGTGTTTTCGGGTTTTACCCCTATGTACATCTGTGCCAGAGCCGCCTCTACCTGCTCGTATCCAGACAGGGATGTATTTGTTTGATAGACCACTTACTCAATACTTACCAAAATACCAGGAAGTTTTCCTATATTTAAACTTTTCTATAGGGTTCTTCCTAAAGTTTTTATATCCTAATTTCCACAAATAACTAAACCATCCTTTGATACCAACTATAGCATCCCACCATTTTATAACATAAACTTTCATTACATTACACAAAACTGAGGATCTTTAAGGTCTAGTGTCTTGGAAACCAGGAACATAATACATGAAAACAACATAAAAAATTATTCTTAAACACTTGAAAGGCATCTCCTTAAGTTCATTCTAGGTTCATTACTGCATCTCATAACCTGGGGACATACATCAAAAGAAAGGGTGAGCAGAAGGCCCAGTAAGGGAAACAAGAGGAACATTTTACATGTGAACTTGAGATACTTCAATAAGGACATGAAAAGAATTTTAAGGCATGAGAAAGAAATCATGAGGAATTTCATAATAAAAATAAAATTTTTCATAACTTGAAGATGTGGCTACATCATTTAACATAGACAATCATGAACATATCACCAAGGTCCATCCCCAAGGTGTCATTTGAAAATTACCAAGGTTATTCACCAAGGTATCGTGAAAATTGTAATCTCTAGTGGTTACATCATTACCCAATGCATTGGAGCGCTATCAGGGCGCACCCTTAAATTTGCCTTTATTATCATGTGATCCACATATATCATCATCAAAAATTTCATAAATAACTCACATAGTATAAAATAAATGGGTTTCATTTCATAATCATAACGTTTTAAAAACTGCTTTAAAGACATGATCTTTACGTCACTTTAAACCCACGAAAAGGGAAAGCGGGTCTCATGTATGTAAATCCCAGAATTTAAAATGGAACATTTTGATATATATGTGAATACCCTTGTAGAAATAAGAGCTTGAGTATTCACTTTATAACATAAAATAATTTTTGAGAAAAGAGAGAGACATTTTGAGGGGAAAATTCTGCAGCATAACGGCTAAGTTTCGGGGTTTTAGAAAACATTGAAATGAGAGGGGACATGGGTCACCCACTCATAAATGATCCATAAAACAGTAGGGTGAAAGAATAAGAAGGACATATGGACATGGTAATGAAATTTTAGGGACATACCATTTTAAATGAAAAACATGGAAGGAAAAAAGATTAGATTTCTCTTATGAAAATTCGGCAGCCATACGGCGTCACTTAACTTCAAAAGAAAATGATTTGACAAGATCAAATAGGGTCCCTCATCATATGATCATAAGAGATCAGTATGATAGATATAGAGATCATACCCCAACATAATAAAAAGGAACTTGAAAGACTTGACATGAAAATCGAACTTGAAAAATGAGAAGGGTGAAAGAATCCCTTAAAAATTCGGCAGCCTAACGGCGTCACTTAAACTTTCATAAAACGAAATGATGAGAGTAAGAGGGGATATCTCATCATGTAAACATGAAAGGGAAGTAAGAGGAATATAAAAGAACATCCTCTCACATAAAAACATGCAGAATAATAGGAATGACATAAAAGAGATTACATGAAAAGAAAGAGAGGGGTCGGATCCCTTACCTTAAAACGTGACTCTTGAAACTCAAAGGATTGGACCTTGAGGGATTGGGGGCACCTTGGGAGGACTCCTTGGAAGGTAAGAAGACCAGAACTTCGTTGGGGGAGAGCTGGGAGTGAAAACTAAGGGAGGAAAGGGTGGGTATTTATAGGGAAAGTGAGGGGACAAAGCATTAATGGCCAAGGGACACCTCACATGTGCTTTTCTCAAACCCATGTGCTCTCCCTTGGCATTTATCATGGAGTTAGGCCAAATGGGGCCCCCAAAACAATAATTCATCACCCTTGGCCGGCCAACCCTCAAAAGATCTCATGAAATCATCATGACACCGTTATGATGTCATTAAACATACCGAAACCCTAAAACTGTATTTTTACTATTCACTGAAAATTCAACTTTCTCAGAAAAATCCCAAAATTTCACATTAACCAAATATCAATGCTATGATTTCAAAAATGAACTCCATTTTATAAAAATAAATTTCTAAATATTTTTAATTTTATTTTTAAATAAATACACTATTCACCGAAAATTCATTTTTTCAGAAAAATCCCCAAAATTTACCATAACATAATATCGATACTCTGAGTTCAAAAATAAAGTCATTTTTATAAAAATAATTTTCTAATTATTTTTAATTAAATTTTTAATTAAAAAACACTATTCATCCAAAAAAACTAATACTTGAATAATAATTTATGAAACCGTTATTTACCCATTTTATTGAATCACATTACTTAATCTAGGTGTCTAAAATATATTAAAACTTTCTTTGAGCGAAATTACTAATCCATTTGGTCACATTACTAATCCTAAGCGTAAAATCACTATTCATAATTTACTATTCATCAAAAATTAAGTTGATCTTATTAGACTCAAAATTCCTTAATGAACACTTTTGTAGAAGACCATTTTTCGAAAATCATTACACATCATTAGTTATTTAGGGTTTACATAAATATTTCAAAATATCCCTTTTTCAAAATTCATCAATAAATTACATTCTAAAATTATCTGGACATTTGAAATTTCACAAACATCACTAAAGGAAGAAATATCAATTTATTCACCCGAAAGGACTACACAAGGAATCTAGGGTCTCGTCACATAGCCCCTTATAACACCGACATAAGACCTGAGTGTAAGGTGTGCTATGGTGAGAGAATCTGAGGGAGGCTCAGATAACATTTCCCTAGTAGTAATCTCTACTAACTTGAACTTCTCCCGCAGGCGTTTCCGTTCAAGCTTGACACGCTGGAGTTCGGCTTGGGCTTGGTCCAAAGCGAAGCCCACAGATGCTACCTCCTTCCCAAGCTCTGATAAGTGGGATTCATAAGGGTTGAGTCTGCTGGATGAAGCCATCGACTCCTCTTTCTGCATTAACCATTAACATCTTATTAAATCAATAAGAGTAAGTTAATATACTACTCAAAAAGATTGGGTCGTTACAGATTAGATCTTCAGTTGTTTCTCACAGCATCCCGACACAGACATGGGTGTTGGAGCGAGCCCTCTTAGTGGAGAGTTTCCTTGCTGAGCAGTCTCCAGCAGTAGGACCCACCACTAGCTAGCATGCGGCCAAGTCTTCTGCAGTGGGCAGTAGACAGATGACACAGAGGTCCAAGAGGACCAGACCTACAGGTGATCAACCGCATGACACAAGATCGTGTGTGCGAGACACCCGAGGTGGATAACGACTTACCAGGAGCGGACGATGTTACTCCTATGGCGGGGTTGGTCACATGGCTCGTGACTGTCCGACCCACCATACAGATGACCAACAGATAAATGAAGGACCTCCCAGGAAGATGCAAAGGTTTGATCGGGGCGGATCGCAAGGAGCAGGAGACCGAGGCAGGGGAGCTGGCCGTGCAGCTGGAGGTGGACGATACTTCGAGGTGTTTCCACAACCACCACCAGGAGGTCCACCCCGACCGCAGGGAGTAGGTGGACATGGGAGAGCTCAGCTTCAGGCAGCTGAGGCATTTGACTATGGAGCTCTGGAAGATGGCAGACAGGAGCGAAACTAGTTCCAGGCATGGAGGCCTTTGTTGTTGGTGCTTATAGCTTTCTTTTGTTGATGTTGTGGTTGTACACGTCTTTGTACTTTGAGCTGAAGTAATAAAAGACACCTTTCTTGTGGCATTTACTTTCCTATACTCTCTTTATGTTTTTACTAAGAGGTTCTGGTTTAAAAACCATTGACTTGACCCTCACTTTTGAGATACCTACTGGAGGAGACCCAATGACCACACACTGATGCCGACAGTGTGACTCAACCCTTGGAGGTGAGAGTAACGGTTGGATCTCTTGGTAGTAGCATCGAGGCCTTACGACGCCATCCTTGGTATGGATTAGTGTCATCCATGTCAGGATTGACTGTATTAGGCAAAGAATGTGGTTCATCTAGGGGATGAGACCAGATTTCTCTTATCGGTGAAGAAGAAATCTTAGCAGCTCATGTAGGACCAGAGAAGGTCCAAGTCATCCAGGAGTGGGTGAGGACAGCTCAGAGCCAACAAAAGGCTTATGCTGACGGGAGGTGGAGACCACTAGAGTTCAAGGATGGTGACCAGGTCCTCTTGCGGGTCTCACCTCGACGTGGATTACAGAGATTTGGCCGGGGCAGCAAGTTATCTCCACGCTTCATCGGACCATTTCAGGTTCTCATCAGGATAGGCGGGGTGGATTATCGCATGGATCTACCACCTCAGTTGCACCGAGTGCACGACGTCTTCCACATATCTTAGCTGAGGAGATACGTGCATGACCCTAGGCATATCATCGACCATGGGGAGATGGACATCTATGACGGGGTGAATTTTGTGGAGGTCCTAGTGGAGATCGAGGATCAACATGAGCGGGTCCTATATGGGAGGTTGATTCCTCTAGTGCGCGTCAGGTGGCAGCACGTGAACCTCTAGGAGAGCACATGGCGGCGAAAGGCTCAGACGCGTGCTAGTACCTCCTTTGGTATCCCTAGTTTGTGATGTAGCTTTACGGGGACGTAAATCCCTGAGGTGGGATTAATTTAAAGACCCAGAAATTTCAAGGAAATTTTTTTCTTAATTTCCTTGGAATTTTGAGAGTCTTTAGTTTCTGACGACACCTGATTCCGAGTCCCGGTGTGCCCGAAATCAATTTCCGAAGTTTAGATCGGGTACGTTCAGTGAACGAACAAGCGGGTTTTTTTATATTTTGAACCGGTGATCGTAATTGAAATCCGAGGGCACTGATGAAACCGCAACGCCTGTAATTGCTTAAGATGACCTTTTCCGAAGGTGTGTTTGCTCGGGAGGAGTTTCTTAAATTTGAGGTTTAAGTGAAGAATAAAATAAAATTGTATTCCAATTTTATTTCTCTTCTAGTAGTTTTAACTTTTGTGTGGAAGTTAGGGAAACTAACCTAGTGAGGATAAAGGTGAGGTGGGGCCCACACGAACCCCACCCCTTCATATTCCCTAACCCCCATAACTCTTCCCCTTTAAACCCTATGCCTTTATTAAGTAACTCACCCCTCTCTCCTCTTAATTAAATTCCAACACACCTTATTTAATTAATTGAACCTATTCAATTAATTGGTTTAAGTTTAATTTTGAAGTTGGAAAACCTTGGCCTATTGAAATAAAATAAGGAGCTTATTTTATTTGGGAGGGGGGGGGGGTTAGTTTTGTTGTGTGGAGGAAAAGGGAAGAGAGAGAGATCTAGCTTTGGAAGATCTTCATTCTCCCTTGAAGAACTTCATCTCCTTCGTTGAAGAACGCTACATCTCCGAAGAAGGACATCGAATTGACGGTCCCAAAATTCTCCATCCACTTCCACTTCCGCAACAAGGAAGGAGACACCGATGACGGGAAGGATGCCATCAACCACGGCGTTTGACAACCGCGAGCTTTCTTCGAGGTAGGGGTTAAGATTGTTCATGAATATTCCTTGCCGTTCATCGTATTTTATTTGGGGACGCCTGTTATCGTTATAACGGGAGGAGGTCGGACCGAACGAACACGACCGACCCTCCTCCCCCTCTGTTGTTGAATCCGTTGCGGCTCGAACGAAGGCGGCACGGTGCAACGACACCACGCGGAAATAAGGAGAAATGCGGCGAAGAAGTGCGGCACCGTCGCGCCGTGCCGTTGAAGCCGAACGAAGCCGCGACCGGAGTTGGGATGCGGCGAAGGGGCGCGGCGCCGTCGAGCTGCGCCGGAGAAGCACAAAGAGACTGCGGCCGGAGCGGAGGGGCGTGGCGCCGTCGCGCCGCGCCGGTCGGACCAAGTCCCCGGCAGAGCAGGGAGCAGCGGCCGGAACCTCCGGCCGCCGGCGCGTCGGAGGGGCGGGACCGCGGGGTCCCGCGGTGGCGGCATCGGCCGGTTTCCGAGAAAGCCGGGGGTCTTAACTCCCGGCTGGAAAAGGGAGGGCCCCCCATGTGGGGGGGGGGGGTTTCTCAATCAGGGGGGCAGCGCGCCCCCCCCCCCCCCTTTCCGCGACAGCTCGGCCGAGCCTGGCCACGTGGGCCGCGCCCGTGCCAGGCCAACCGGCCGCCCAGGCCGGGCCGGGCCGCGCTGGCGGGGCCGGGCCATGCCAAACAGGCCGAGCCACGCCCTAATGGGCCGAACCCGGACCGGGTCGGGTTGAACCGGTTCGGGCCAACCCCGGGGGTCTTGGGCCGGGTCGGACTGGGCCCAAAACCCCCTAAAATCGGACATGTTTGTTAAAATGCCCGTATCTTGGGCTACGTGCCTCCGATCGATGCACCGTCAGTTGCGATGCGATCCTTGGATAGAGATGGTCATTTAGGTATATTAAACTCAAGGTTTTGGAGAACTTTGGGTATGGTCGGGTTGGTTTAAACACAAAACCAACCCGGACCTCAGAGCAGAAATTCTTATAACTTGAGTTCCAGATGTCTGATTGACATGCCGTCGACTTTGTTGGATTCCTCTTAGTGAGACGGACCTTTTGGTTTACTCTTCTCGAGATTTGGATGCAGTTGGAGTACATTCGGGTAGGTTTTGACTTAAAAACCAACTGGGCCCCTGGAACGAAAAAGCCTTTAACTCTTAGACCGGGCGTCCGATTGACGTGTCGTTTGTCGCGTTGTGTTCCTTTTGACATGACGGAACTTTGAGATACATAAACTCTGGTCTATGTGACAACTGATGTATCGACCTCTAGGCTCGTGGAGCGGACCCTCCCGGAATGAGCGTGCTGTGTGCGGAAACCCTAGAGCTGGATGAGACTTGACGACTGTTGATCGATCGACTCAGAGTGTTTTGATAGCCCAGTGGGGAGCACTTGGTTATAGCGACAGACCCAAGGAGGAGGAGCTCTTGGTTTTAGCGGCATACCCGCGGTACTCAACAGAAGGAGTACCTCTATAGGCTATGAGGGGGAACACTTGATTGTAGCGACAGACCCATGGTGGGAAGCACTTGGTTGTAGCAGTAGGCCCACAGTACTCGATAGGTGGAGTACTACAATAGTCCAAGGTTAGTGGGAAGCGCTTGGTTGTAACAGAAGACCCACTGTACTCGATAGAGGAGGAGTTCCCCAGTAGCTATGGGTTCGACAGTGAAGACTATCGTACTGGAATCCTCCGTGGGTTCGATGACGATGACAACCATACTTGAATCCTCTGTGGGTTCGGCGGTGACGACTACAGTACTTGTATCCTATGTGGGTCCGACATTATTGACCTATGTTGTAGTATCCTACATGGGTCCGACAACTTAGCTGATCTAGTATCCTATGTGGGTCCCAGTTTAGATGAATCAGTGGCTACATCTGATCATCTCTATCACCTTACGAAGAAGTATACCCGTGTGAGCTGAGTCTTGACTTTCAATCATTATCTTCGATATGATTGACTTTCTTTCCTTTGTGGATTGTTTTGTGCTTTCCTGTGTGGATTGGGTTGTACTATCCTGTGTGGATGTGATCGAACTTGGGCTCGGATGTTGGAGCCGAACTGGAATTGATGACTTAGGTATATGTATGGGCATATACCTAAGTAGTGTTGGATGTTACTTCTTGATTGTATCTTTCCTTTGTGGATTATCCTTTGTTGATTCTGGGAGAACTTTGGGGGTCTCGGGGTCCCTACTAAGTAGCGTATACTCACCCCTACACGGGCTTCGCCCGTACTCTGTTGTGTTGGTTGCAGACGATGGACATCACTGATCGAGGTTGAGGCTTGTAGAGCTGGACGGTTCCCGGAGGAAGAACACACGATGAGTTGGTGCCCGGAGGTGGATTTACGATGCGTCGGTACCTGGAGGTGGACCACTGGGTGGGACGTACACGGGGCGGATGGAAGGACCCGAGGAGCTGAGGAGGCTATCTGTACCCACCCTTCAGGTGGGATTTCCAGTGGACGGATCGGCATTGCTACTTTACTTTTTAGTTGCTGTACTTCCTTTCCAGTTGTACTTTACTTTCAATTTTGGTTTGTATTCTGGCCCACTTACTTTTCTGCAGTTACTATTATACTCAGTTTACTTAGTGTTTACTTCTGTTGGCATACTCTGTGGTGTTTGTTTACTTTATAAAGGAAATGTCTTCCCCTTTTTGTCAGGATTTACGCCTTTGGTGCTAGTCGCCAGCCCCTGGCCTATAGAAGGTGGGCTTGGGGTAGTCACGACATGGGCCCCGAGGGCGGGTCATGACAATACTAATGTTTCACTGATGAAAAACCCCACTAATTGATATATAAACAAGTGTAAGATTTGATTCATCAAGGAAATAAATACCACCTGTGCATTCATCAAACTGAATGAAATCACCATGAATTTATATAATCCATTCCTACTCCTAAACATATTCCTGGTGTATGTCAGATGGTATCACCATAAAATGATGGAACCTTGACCAGAATTAAATCTTATAGAATATCCTAATACCTCTTAGCTTATCAAAGAGATCATCAATGCATGGATGTGGGTACTAGTTTTTGACCATCATCTAGTTTAGTTATTAAAAATCCCCACATAAGGATAAATTCCCATAATCCTTCTCGGTGAAAAGAATGGGAAAACCCCATAATGATAAACTAGGTAATATGAATCCCTTAGATTCTAGATCTCACATCTAAAATTTCAACTAATGAATAATTTCTGGTACCATCCTGTAAGGAAGAATAGAAACTGGCTCTACTCCCAAAACCAACTCGAGTGTGAACTCAACCTCCCACTCATGTGTTAATATGAAAAAATATTCAGGAAATTTGTCCTAAAAATGTCCTAACACTTGAGGAAAATCATTTTTATAAATTACACCATCATCTTGAATAAGGATTTCTATATGAGTTGTGAGACACTCCAATATACACTGAATTGATCCTACATGAATAGAATGAAGAATCCACTCACCCTGATGATAATAGTTCCCCCTTCTGGAGATAGAAAGGTAACTCTCCTTATATAATAGTTGATATAAGACTAGTATATAACTATAAAATAAATACTTATAATAAAATAAAATTATTACATTTATAGAAAAAATAGCTCCCAAAGGAAATGATAACAACCAATTTCAAAATAACACTCCTTGCAACATTTTATATCCTTTGATCATAGCCCTATAGGCGTGTCGATGGTCATAATTATATAAGATCCATCCACAACCAAACCCAAAACATTTTTAATTTGAGAAGATAAAAAGAAATGTGATTCCCCTATATTAAACAAAATATAGGAAAGGGTATATGATACAAGAATATTACCTCTGATGGTAGAAGGTCCTGCATCTAGGCTAGTCATATTAGATTCCATACCATGAAGCCGACTCACCCCTCAAAACTAGGCTCTAGTATGACTCCCTTGTACTACTACTTCTGATTAGTACTACTACTCTTGTTCCAAGGTATCGCATCCCCCCACCTTAATCTGAACATTCAAAGTAACTCTAGTTACCTATGTACTGATTGGTAGTTGAGTCCCTCCTAGACTCTAGTTCCTGTCCTGATCCCCTACCATAGCTCTGTTAATGTGATATCCTACAAAATATTTAGAGATGACCCATCCTCCTACAAGAGTGATAATCCATAGTGGGGTAAGTACATTGGAGGTTCATGTGGCCTACCATGCCACACTAAAATCACTCTACTATTTTGTAATATTGAGTTGAATTTATACTCCCCTAGATGTACTTCCCACTACTTTCATGTTGGTAATCATCATAGAGATGCTTATTTATTCCAGAATAAGAGCTCCCTAATTTCCCAATTGAGACTTCCTTGTTGTCACTTGGGTACTCCCTTAGGTTACCTTCCATGATAAGTGCATGATTCATCATTCCTTAAAAGTTACTCAGGAGGAATACATTTACATATGAATTTATCACATAATGAATCACATACCACAAACATTTTTCCCTAGCTACAACATCTGCTGCCAAAGATTGAGAAAAATGTTATAGGTCATTGAAATGTCCAACATAGTCCATAATTGACATGTTCACCTTCATTAGGTGGATGAACTCCCAATATCTCTTATCTCTCTTATCCCTCAACCTCTCTAAATAAAAGTGTATCAAGAACTTTTCCTTGAAGTCCTTCCATGTTATATTTTCTTACTAACTGGATTTCTCCAAAATGTCCCATAAACACTTGGCTGGACCTCATAACTTATATTCATGAAGATTCACCCTCCTTTTTGTGGGTGTATCGAGGTTCTTAAAGATCATCTCGACTAACTTGAACAAAAATTCAGCTACATGGGGTCCTCCATACTCAGTGAACATAGATGTATGCTACAGCCAGAACTCTCTGGTTAGACTAGACATTGATGGTACAATGTAAATAGTATCCTTCTCCATGGATCACATGACATATAGAAAGCTATCTCGAAGTGGATTATCAATCTGGTATCCCGAAGCCATAGGAAGTTATGGATCAGATGCATTAGGATTGTGATGATTACCACTCTCATGTCACTCAACTCAAAGATGACAAGGATACATTTTCTATTTAGGTGTTAACACACTCATTAAAATATAGGATATATAAAAATATCAACCTAAAAAGGTGAAAACAACAGAGAACCAATGGCTCAAGGTTTTGTACTTGGCTTAATAAGAGAATTTTCATAACATAACCATTTATTTGATTTCTTTTTCTTAGATAAAATAAGGGTTTTATTTTCACATATTATATAGGTAGATATATCACATTTAATAAATGTTTCCCTATAATGAACAATGAATTTCAACATATATTACTATGTACCTACCATGATGGATTCATACCCATCTTGTTCCATCCCAACCCATAATTAAAATATCATAAAATAGTAACATCACACAAAAAGTGAACCACCAAAGGTGAAGTAACATCAAAATTGTAACAAGTGAACAACACGAACAAGAATCACATCACTAGTCACTTTCCCCCCACATGGGTTAGCTAATCCCATGCACAAACTCATTACCAAGAACCAACACAACCTTGTATCCTGTATAACTTTCCCAAATAGTAAAGTAATAGAAAAGAATTGACCTCTAATACCAATTTGTAATGTCTCCTACCTGATACTCCCTCACATGACCAAGTAAAGTCACTAATTGAACTCAAGAACACCTCCCCATATTCCAGAGGTTGTTGAAAAGAAATGAGGGTTTAAGGAATATAGTGGGGAGACTATAACCTCTATTATAGAGTATAAATCATGGTGGAAATAATAGAATTAATCAAGAATTCATCCAAGTAGAATAAAAGGGTAAACACAATCCAAATGAAAATTAGTACCATGAAATGATAGGATGAATGTAATTAAACGAATTTTTGAAATCCATACAAGTAAAGGAATAAATAGACATGATAAAAAAACACTAAAGGAATCAGTCCCGAATCCCATGTCGGTCCTGTATCTAAACTCTAACCCATACAACAATAATATAATCAAGAACATGGTCCTTTTCCATTATCCATACCTATATCCATGAAATTTTACTGGGTATCAAATGAAACCAAAATAGGGCATGAGTACAACTTAGTAGGATGAAACCCATGATGTTTAAACGATACAGTCTGAATATATAGTGCATGAAATAGTATAAAAAACAAGGGTACCAATTCATAAATTAATACAAAATATCAAATAAAATTATGGATCCTTGGGCTCTAGTTTGACACCTAGTTCAGACAAACCTACTTTGGTATGATGCAAAATGTATATATCAAGTGGTGGATCCTCCTTTTTAGGGTAGATCACCCATTATATTTTTGGATTATCCTATATAGGATTAATCTCCCATATCATGTCTTAAGTAACTAAAAAATATTTGGCTCCATGTGAATCACCCATGTTGGAGCCACTTACATGTTCCCATGGTGAAATACCATACAAGGGAAAAAGTAACCATATCATATTGGGCTCCTTGAGAATTACCAATGATGGAGTAACTTACATATTTTTGGGGTGTAAGACCATGAAAAGTGTAAAATTAATCATATCATACCAGGATCCATGAGAATTACCCATTATGGAATCTTTTATGTGTTCTCATGACACAATACCATACCAGGGAAAAAGTAACCATATAATACTAGGCTCCATGTGAATTACCCATGCTAAAGTATCCTATGTGTTCCCATGGTTATATAAAATACCAGAAAAAAGTAACCATATAGATTAGTGGATTCTCATTCATAGGAAGAATCATCGGTATTACATCTCATGAGATAGTGAAATACACCCTCGGGCACTATATCATCAAATATGAAGTACAGGAAAACCAAAACATACAATGAATCAACCATGGAAAACATTTTATTATAATCCAATTTGTTCAATTCATCCAATTACCAATTAACAAGAAATATATTTTTAATTTGTGGATTCTCCTACCTAGGAAGAATCACCAAAGTCACATCATTCTAAGTTACCAATTATCAAAATTCACATGTTATTCCAAGTTCATAAGGTTAATTCAATTCTCAATAATTTCCTTTCATCAAAGGGGCCGTGGATTCATCCAAGTCAAGCTCAATCCTAGGGTCAAATGTTAAAACACATCTCAGCTGGACACCAGGCTTGGTCTCATCACCAATGTACCAAATGGGATCTATGGGAAGTCTAAGCATGTGAATTTCATAAATAGTGAATTACCCTTTTGGTTAGCCCAAATTCATGATGTGTCTACATGATCACACTTATTTCACATACTAGAGGAAAAAAACAAACATTAGGGTGGTTTTTTAGACCACCCACCTCAAAATAAGAGTATACATAGAAATTCATCAATGTCCAAGGTTCCCCTAAATGAATAATAATAATTATTTAAAAAAAAACACCACAAATCTAGGTATGTTTTGGTTAATTAAAATTAGGTTTCCCCAAGGAAAAACCAATGGACAAGGATGGATAAGAAGAACTGAAATGTTCACCTCAAATCTCAAGGTTCGGAACACCAAGATCTAATGGGTCTTGATTTTCATTTGAATGGGATCCCCAAAGGTTACTAATAAAAGTTATATAGTTCATGATAGAGGAGTGTGTAATCTCATATATGAAAGGTACTAGAGTTTAAAAGGTGAAATGGGTATACTAAATTCATGATGTGAATAGGGGATTCATGTTGTGAATGCCTCGGTTTCCCACATACATCAAGAAAACTGTCACATCTGATTTAAAAAACCAAAAAACCAATTTCAAATAAAGAACCCACATTACTCCATGAGTTTACATTTCATGGGTATGATTATATCCATTCAGTATGTGAATGAGGTTCATGTGGTCTACAAAGAATCATTTATGGACCGTGTAGGTTTCATGTGGTATTTCCAGATTAATACATGTCATGAATTAAAAATTCATGGAGTGAATTAATTATGTATCCAAACATCATATTACATTTTGGATTCCTAGAAAAATTAACTAATCCAGCATAAAGGCGCGATTAACAAGTAATGAACTAGAAGTTAATGAAATCAATGAAGTTTAACCAAAATCTTAAAGAGGGATATACCTAAAAAATATAGTATCTTTCATCTAAACCCTCTTAAATAGGTGTAGGATGCAATTTATGTAACTGGATGATCCAATCACTGGACTATTGCTGAACCACCTTGACCTATACCTTTAGATTGCCTTAGATTTTTCTTAGAGACAAGGGGTCAATGTACTATCTCAGAGATAGTTGTTAGTTGAAATATATTCATCTAATATTGAATAAAATACATGATCTAATCCTAAAAACTTCTTAATTTGGACATATCATCACCCACAAGAGTGGGTGGAATGCACTGGTGCTTAGTGAAATTAGTTGAGTAAACCATGACAGGAATATTACCCTACTTCAAATGCATGAATTCCCAAGCTCAATCAATCCTTAGAGTCTATGGGAAAGATTAATTAAATAATATAGTATATAAGTCCCTCTAGACCATGTCTCGATGCAAATATACATGATTAGGAACATCCCACCATCCCTTAGAATATCCACGAAGCATATAGGCAGCAAGATTCATCCTTTTATCCATAGGCATATCTAATTTCTTGAAGATAATATGAATAGCCTATAACAAAGAATATGTAGCCTAAGGTACACATTACCCCAAGAAAGTAGGTGATTTATGCTACTATTATTCCCTAATAAACTCAGATATGGTCAGCAAAGACTATAGATCTCCCTCCATACACTGTATTAGGAGGATAAAAATGTGTTTAAGTTGAGAATTAGGGTCCAGTCCACGTATGATAGGTGGTATAATAGGAGGTTCCACATGTGGAACTATAGGTGGTACCACTAGTGGTTTAGGTCACACAACCTTAGGATAATGGCCATCCTCACCTTCCCGATGCTTAACCCAAGGCCGTCGAGAGGCATGTATCTACCATGCTAAGAACAGACCTCAGAAAAACACTATAGTAGAAGAAATTACAAATAAGGAAAGTAATAACAAGATCAAATATTCTCTACATGCGATACCCCAAATTCATTAAATTTTTTAATTCATATGATTAAAATAACCCCAAATACCCATTCTCGAGGCAATTTTATATGTCAATGTTTAAATTATTTATCATAATGATTAAGTTTTATGGTTTTTCAATCCTAATTTATAGAGTTTAGCATCATTTATGTTGTAATTGGAATCCCATTTAATTGTAATATTTTTTTAAACTATATGAGATAGAATTTTAGAAATTCTACACATAATGGTTTAGTTGTACGAGTTTCCATTTTCAAGTTTTAAAGGTATTCACCTTGTAAGTTACAAACAAAACTCTTTTTAACTATAACTATTTTAAATTACCAACTTTGGTAACCATGATCACAAGACTTTGATTATATTAAAGTTGTTCAAATAAAATTTCATCATCAAGATATGTGAGTAAAATCCATTTAGGTTGATTTAGACACTTTATGTAACCTATTTTTTTTCAAATAACATTATAACTCACAAGCATATCAATAAACATATATAATGTAGGAAACATTTAGTACAAATAGTAAAAAATGCATGGCATGGAATATGAATAACATATAAATTCCTACATGTCTATGATAATGCATGAGATAATTCTCCCTTTACATACCATGCCAATGGTGGAAATACCATAAAACATAACATCACAAAACATGTGTGCCAACAAAAGGTGAAAATAATACAACTATAATAAGTGAATTCCAGAAAAAAAGTCCCTTCCCAGGAAACTTGGCCTTTCCCTTGTGGGTGGGTTAACTAATCCTAGGAACATCTTTATTTCCTTGTTCTGGCACTTCCTAGTCTCTTGTATACTGACCCAAAATAGTAATACAAATGAAAAATAAACAGCCCTAATTTCACTTTTTGACATCCCTGACCTAGTTCATCAATGAGAAACTAGTCAAGAGAGCCACAAGGCCTCAAGCATGCCTCAGTGTACGCCAAAGGATACCGACTAATAGCATGGGTGTATGGTGATATAATGAGTAGAATATACCCTCTTTATCAAAGTGAAATAGAATAGAAATACATATAATACAATCAAGATAGATAATAAATAATATATATATAGATTAGTAAAGAAAAACTATATAAAAGTGATGTCATGGTGGTGCAAAACATAAGTTATGAATATCATGGAAGTAGTCATACAAGAAGTACTAGGCTATCAAAAGAAAACAAAATACCTAAAAAATTCTAATCTTAATGATCATCTTGAGTCCTAGATCTTTTATCTACTCCTATGATCCAACCTAAGATAAAAGTCAAGCATCCATAACATGGTGCTTCCCTTTTTTCCTTTCCTACATCCATGAAATCTAACTGGGTACCAAGAAGTGACCTAAATAGGGTGTGAGTACAAATCATTATTCTACCACTAATGGTTTCTAATGAAAATCATGATTTTTAATATAAAATTTAATGGTGTGATGATATATTAATTTTATGTAGTAAAGTAAAATAAAACTTTTCAAGATCAGGATCCATGTGGGATATCTGACTAATCCTACCCGCTTAGACCTAAGTTGGATGTCTTTAATATTGTAAATTTTTAATTGTCTCAGAGACCTGAGGCATATAACCAAGGCATATAAGAATAAATAATGTCAATGAATCCTTGGAACTAGTTCTAGAACTCCCACACAATACACCCATGTTTAATCTATGGGAACCCATAACATTCTTTAATCTTGGTATTTGAGAAAACTTATAGTGATCACTCTATGATGTTTATATCACGATTCTTGAGTGGAATCCAATGGATAAATCCTTGGTATTCTACCCCTAAGAGTTTTTAATTGAATCAAGGTCAAATATCCTTTCATTTTAGGATAGGTATTGATTAAAATCCATGGGGATGACCCAATATGTTCCATGTCTGAGGACATCAAGTCAAACCTGGGAAATTACCCTGATAATTATAATCTTTCTAGAGTTACAAATGAACCCAAAATTAATAGTTATGAAATTAATGAGAGTAAGACACCGACCAAATATAATGTGGTTTTACTAGTTGGAATTTCTATCAATTAATTAGTTGGAATCCAATGATTACACTCAAATAATTATAAAGAAGGAATCTAAGGATTTATTGAGGCATTACACACCTTTTATAGTGTGATAATGTTCAATAATTAGTAACCAAGGTGTCCATTTTAATAATTCATAAGTGAAAAATAAATTATTTATCTGAATCTTTCATTAAAATTAAATCACAACCTTAGAGGTGTCTCCCAAGGTTTTCTATGACATTTCCAAACCATTTCATAATTCAATTAATCCATTCCTCTTGTAATTACAAAACAATAAAGGTGTTTGGGATCTAGAATTTATCTAAGACACAAAATTTTCTTAACCATGTTTAACCTACCCAAGACATACCAAAAGGACCATCTTTAATATTCTCTCTTTAAGTTACATACTAAACACATACTAAGGGGGATTGTTTGATTACATAATAAACACATTTGGGTTTTTACTAAAGTCCAAACCAAACACACCCTAAGTGGTGTTTTGGTTATAATTATAGTATGGTTTTCATGGGTGTTTGTCCAAACACACCCTAAGGGTTTTTTTGGGTTGATTTTGTCAACCATCAATGGTATTTAGGAGTCCTGTAGTAAGTCTAGGTCATTCCTTAGGAAAAAAATTAAAAGAATATTAATTTAGGGTTAATTACCAAAAATATTGGGGTGTGGTATAATGAAACATTTTTTATATGATGATCCTTTTTTGGGAAAATCATACATAACACTTACCTAGGGCTTGTGGAAGACTCATCATCCAGCATCAGCCTCATATTTGTGCTAGAATGAGATAAAAAGAAGAATCAAGAAAAATATTTGAAAATTGGGTATATTAGATCATTTGTAGAAAACCCTAAAGATAATGAATAAATCAAATAAATGAGGTAATATGTGTGATAGAATTACCAAGATCCGTCCAATGTGATAAATGATGATGAAATCAGAGACTGGAAGAGAGAGATCCACTCAAGAGCTCCAAGGGGGAAGACAAGAGCTTCTTGTAACGACCCAAACTTTTATCAATGAAATTTCTCCCTTTTTGTAGTAATGTCGTAATCATATAAAATCACATCAGGAAACAAAATTACATATCATGCTTAAATGAACTACTATGTGACCTTTAAACATAAATTTTCCACTTTTGTGTTTTGAATTTTGAAAATCTGACACTCATAGTTGTGATCAGTAAGATGTTTAGAGCTCGATAGGACAAAATTAATTTTTTTGTGAATAGTAACCTACCCTTATGAATAGTAATATGACCCTTATGAATAGTAAATTGTCCAAAATAACTATAACCTCACCCATGAATGTATAAATAAAATTTAGGCATCTTATAAGTGACAATATGATTATAGTAAAAGTATTGGTATTTTTGTAAGTCATAAATAATTAATTAATTTAAAAGAATTTTTTTTTTCTGAAAATGTATTCATAAATTAACAATTTTAAGTCTTATGGTTTTAAGATAATTTTATAAGACCTTAATTAATTTTTGAAAGCATTATAAAATCAGTTGTAATTTTAAAATTTGTATTTTTCAAGTAAATTATGATTTAATTAAAAATTAAATTGTTCATATTTAGAGTTTTTTTTTGAAAAATTGTGTTCATTTTTGGATTCTACCTATCAAAAAATGGTTAGGATGATTTTTTTGGATTTTTATGAAATACTTTAATTTTTGGTAAATAGTGAAATCTGATAATTTTTAAAATATGCTAAATAAATGAATTTCTGCATCACGCTTGAGTCATGGATGACGTAAATGGCCATTGGTTCGAACTCATATGAACTTATTACTATTTTTAGTCACAATAATCCTCAATATTTCTTGTCTTGTGGATAAATAATAAATTAATGAATATAATATTAAGAAAACCCTCCTCCCCTCCATTATAAATACCACCCCTCACACCCTCATTTCTTCACACCTCTTAAGATTCAAGAATTAAATAAATTATGCCAAAATATCCCTCCAATCTCCATCCCTACGTTCATCAGACCCTGTTCTCCTCAAAAGACCAAATCCTCTCACCTAAAGAGGCTCTTGAAGGAGATAAACTCAAGGGGTAAATTCATCCATCTGATTCTTTTATTTTATTTGAAGTTCATTTATTTTATTTTTCTTTACTAACATCATTTCAACCAAATGGTATGATAAATACATTAAAATAAATGTAATGGAATTATATTATTCTAATGGGATATTTTATCATAATATCACCTTCCCTCTCCTTTTATACTATAAGTGAAAACACCGTTCGAAATGTGCCAATTTATCACATTCATGGACGACAGGTTTTCAATTTTCATTACCATATTAGAGACAGGTTATGAAAAAATTTTAATGGTTGAACCGGATCATGATATATTTATTTTATCTTATGTGGTATTATGTAATCCTTATACACTCTTGATATAAAATAATAATACAAAACAAGTTCATTGTGAGCAAAACCGCCAAATTAATCAAATCTTTTATCATTAAAATTTTATCTAATGATTCATCCTCATGGTATATAAAAAAATTTATTATAAGATCATTTATATATCCGTAATTTCACTAATAATATATATTAACAATTATGTATGTTTAACCACATTTCAAACGAACGTCCATTCATGTATATAAGTGAACCATTCATAAAAGCTAAGAAAATTAACACTTCCGAACAATGAATTTAAGCTCTATAACTCATACAAAGGTCCATAAAAGAACTTAATACAAACATAATGAATAAAATTCATGTATTAAAGGATATATAATTGTTAATTAATGAATATAATGTCATTATATATGACTTTAAAGTGAAGAAAGCATTAATACACAAGGTAAGGGGAAATTCTTGAACCCAACTCTCTTTCTTTGGGGTTTCCCTCTTCAACCCATTTTCAGCATGAATATGCCTTAAAAATAATTTTCCTTAAAAATAATTTATTCATAATTATATTACATTTTTTGGGATATAAATTTTCTATAATTTATTTTATCAAAATCCAATGTTTTCCAAAAGAAACCTCATTTCAAATAAACACACCCTTTTAACTTCTTGAAGGTTGTTTCGCTCTTCAATCAAGTTTAATGGTTCTATGTCAAGAATGATATTCCATATTTATTTTGGGAACCAAATGTTTATTAATGTATTATTTATGATATGAAACCAATTTATTTACATGAGTTGTTTTATGTTCAAGTTTTACATATTTTCTATATGGCAGGCATGATAATGTAAATGTTTTGATGTGACAGGTACACATGAAATTATATAGCGCAATATGAATATTTGAATGTGATGGGTGAACCCAAAATTATAAATTTCTCCAATGAATTGGGTAAAGTGATGAATCTCATGAGTTAAAGTGAAATGATGCATGAACATGATGCTAGATTTGTTCACAACTATGTGTAGTAGTTAACCACTAAGACATAATGTTTCATTTTTATGCATTACCACATTAAATGTTATTATATAAATGATGTTATGATTATACTCACCCCATGTTACATTTTTTCATGTTATTATCTTTCCTCTTACTTGGATTTTAGCTCACCCATTTTTTATGTATGTACTTAGGTGACTACATGTACTAAGGAGTACACAAGGGCCGATAAGAAGCTAGATAAGAAGGAATTAAATAAATGTTTATGCTTTATGTTGTAAATATTATTTATGGTCCTAGTTTTATCAAGACACTAAACCTTTTTATACTCATTGTGTAATTTTTTTATGTTGTTTATCATTAAAATGAAGTAAAAGTAGTGTAAGAAAAGTAGGGTCACTATACTTCTCATGCTTTAGGTTTTTCCCAAATGAGGAAAAAATCAAGTTAAATAGGAGAATGGATGGAAGGGTAAAAATACTATTTAAATCTTTTAAAAAAACTACCTATATCCCACCAAATGACTAGTTGGACTCACTATCTAGCCTATGGGGCTTCCAGTGTCTTACCCAACCTATAGGAAGCCTACTAACTATCCTCTTGACTTTTATCGGCTAGCTGGTGGCACTGCAATCCTTAGACTTCATGCCCCAACCTCCTCCCACTCTTACCGAACACCCCATGACCACCCAAAATCCTTTTTTCACTTCAAAAACAACAAAAAAAGGGATTTGGAAGAAAATAAAAGGGCCTATACCACATTGAAAACCACGATATTACATGAAATTATTTCATCAACCATAATTATGGATTAATTTATTTCTTCACCATGTGAATAATTTATGTAAATATATTTATTTTCATGTAAAACCTACCTAAATTATAAAGTTACATATTTTTTCATCAATAACAATATTCATAATTTCTTACAAATTTCTTTTTAAAGGTCTGGTTTCATTGGAACTAATGGGGATACAATGATTCAAGAATTTATTTTCTTCTTCTAATTCTTTTTATGTATAGGAATTGGGCAATTAAAACCTTGTTGAAGGTATTCATAATTTTATAACTTTCTTTGCATTCATGAATGAATCTAGAAACCAATTTTCAATATTTTTTAAATGATATAGATTTTGAACCTAAAATTATTATTATCTAGTAAGATGATAAAAAAATATTAAAATCTATTTCTTTTCAAGTGATAAAACATTTTTCTATAGGTCAAATATTTTCTTCTGTATTTGTGAGAAGATTGTTTGATAAAAAAGAAAATTTCAAATCATGTAGTGAATGGATCAAAAGTTTAGGTTTATTAATATATAATAATATATATATAATAAAACTCAATGTAAATGCATGATCTACATTGGATACCCAATTTGGTGTGTCATAGTAGTGTTATTGAAGCATATAAAACACACCCAAAAACCTATAATTGAGTAAAATTAGGTTCTTAATCAATTATTAACTACATCAGTGGGTATTATTTATGATTTTTTTTTCAAATGTGAATAATCACAATAAAATGTAAAATAACATTTTCCAAATAAGAATTAGAAAATTTTGATTTCTGTAATAATGGTTGAGAAACTAGCTAATTTTTTTACCAATGGTTTAATTAACCCATTATGAGTATGCTCATAGAAAATAAAGTTCTCAATCATAATTCTAACTATCATAAAATATTCATCAAATAGTTTTGATATAAAATTGATAAAATTATTTATTCAAATTGATTTAATGGGACTATCAAAAAATCATTTCTTCAACTTTATGATTTGAGTAAGAAGTCTTAGAAATGTGATATTTTTGGTTGAAAACAAAAAAACATGAGAACATATTGTTGATGCATATATCAAGAGAATAAGTTACCGAAATGATCTAGATATTTGGTTAATTATTATATATATGTATCCTTAAATCCCTTGTGATAAGTGAAAGATATTTAATAATTACTTTTATAGTGAAGGTCTCATAATTAATTTCCTCATTGCACATGTTGTACATACATAATCATTACCTGAAATAATATTTTTATTCCTTAGGATATCATCATTTGAATATTCAATTATTTGATGCACACTTATTTATTTTGATTTTCCAATTCACCCATTCCAATGAATAAAAGTATTTAGATTATTAAATTTTTACTTTATTATTATATGTCACTTTATGGATTTATAGTAAAAACATTATCCATAATCCACGTATGAGTTTTGGGGTTATGTTTGTTGTTAATAATGAAAAAAATATAGAAAAAACTCATATTAATACCGAATAATCTTTGGAGGAATTTATTAGGGTTTGAAAAGAGTTAGTGGAGTTTTGGTATAAAGATAAAAAATCATGTCGTGGTGACTCATACCACATTACAGTATGGGAAAATGTTTGGTAAAATGAAAATGACAAGATCATGAACTATTGAAGAAAAAAATTGAAAATAATATAAACTATTTTTAATATATAACATTTTGGTTTATACCATTTTATAGAGATGATATTACAAATTATAATTCTAAAACTTAGATTTAAGCTGAATATATTATGGTAGTGTTCATGGTGAAAGAAAGTGTTTTGAGTTCTTAATATCTAAGAAAGATGAAAATACACCATGTTATGGTGGAATCCATTTAAAAAAATATGTTTTATATTATTTTTTTATTAAATAGAGATAATATGTGTTATATCAAAATGGATAAGTCATTTACCTAGAGATACATAACTCAATGAGTAAAGCTAAAAAATCATGTTATAGTAGGGGAAGTCCAATTCATGGTGGTTATAAGATTAAAAATCAATATATATTGAAATGGGTTTGATTTTAACAGATAAAAATATTGACACTATGGTTTATAAAATTCAACATTTGACCAGATACATTATTCTACTAGTTAGAAGAACCACGTCATTGTCATATTGATGAAATAATAATAATGATGATTCATGTAACATTAAAAATGGAAAGATATTATACCTTATTAGTATCAACACACTCAAAATTTTATAGAAAAGATTAAGGATATTTTACTATCTATATATATGGAAGAAAAATACTAAAATCTTGGAGATATTGATGATCACATTAATAGAAAAAATCAACATTGAAGAAAAATTAAAGAGGAACAATAACATAGAAAGAGAGAGATATTTTTTATGTGTTATTGAACATAAATGAAAATAGTGAAGAAAATAGATATTTTGGAATACATTGAGATATATTTACAAATGAGGGAAAATGAGATCAATTTTATAGTGATTTTTTTCACTTGTTGAAATGTAAATAAGGGATGAAATTTTGACTCAATTATCTTGATAGTGTAGTATTTATATTTCATTGACTATATTCATTTATTATAATTGGAAGTGAAATAAAATTGTGAGAGAAAATAGTGATCATTTATTGTGAGGATTGTAAACCTTTAAGTGAAGTTTATCTTATTGAAACTTATAAAATAATGAGTTGAAAACATTTGGTTCATTAACACATTGTTGAGCATATGATAATTGGGAATATTCCAAATTGATTGAACCATGTAAAATAATTTATGTACTATTTTATTATGATTACTTATACCATAGATGAAGA
Source organism: Viscum album (assembly GCA_963277665.1). Classification (NCBI taxonomy): domain Eukaryota; kingdom Viridiplantae; phylum Streptophyta; class Magnoliopsida; order Santalales; family Viscaceae; genus Viscum; species Viscum album. The sequence continues at coordinate 1,665,781,129 of OY728127.1, forward strand.
GATAGTTTCCTAAGTAATTATATGGACATGATCAAATGAAATGGGAGATGACCATTAAAGGTTTTATTTTGACATACCATGACTCACCCCCCTATCAAGGTATTTTTTATAAGTTTTCATGATATCTAAGAAAAAAATTATTTATTAAGAGTGTTTTTATCTCTTCACAGATTATGGTAGTGATGGTCAATCACAATGGAGTTGTGATCATAGAAAAACATAACTTCTAATTATTAAAGAATAAATTGTAACACTAATTTTAATATCTTAACATTGACATATATAATGTTGTATTTCATGGAATCTTTATTAGAGACAATATAATTGGATCCATGTCACACCTACCATTTTCAAATTTATTTATTTTATTAATTTTGTTGGGTGTCGGGTTGTTCAAGTTGAATCCCAACTTAAATTTTAGGGTTCTTATTTAAAAATGCATGTTTTGGCCTTGACAGCATTTAACACACCATGGTCGAAGCAGTGCGGCTTCGCCTAAGTCACCGTGCGACCTTGCCCAGTTAACCACACGATCTGCTCAGTGTTCAAGGAAAGCATATAAAATGTAATTAATAATGAAAGGGAAATAAAAATAAAAATAATAAGTTTTAATAAAATTTAAGTAATTGCCTTAATGACAATAATAATAATATTATTATTTTAGAATAATAATATTATTATTAATAGTGTTAAGAATAAAAAAATAATAATAATTAATTCGTTATTAATATTGTAATAATAATAATTATTTTTATTATTAAAAGTTCCTTTAACATTGTCAAAATTATTAAAACAAAAAATGTTATTAATATTATTATTATTAAGAATGAGGAAGTGATATAAAGATTTTAATATTATGTGGTTGTTAATTTTTTTATTATTATTAATATTAATATTATTTAGGTCGGTGTGCAGGCACCGCACAAAGGTGGAAGCCATGCGGTCAGCCCGGGTACCCGTGCGGTCACTTCTTGAACGGGAAGAGACTGCCACATGGTCTACGCACGGTCTCTTGAGCCGTACGGGGTAACCTCACGGTTTCCCTATATTAAATATAATTAATGTGTTAAAGAAAGAGTAAAATAAAAATAATAAATAAATTAAATTGAAGGAATAAATTAATAAAATAAATAGAGTGAAGTGAAATATAATTTTAATAATTGTTTTAAATGATAATAATAATATTATTATTATAAGAGAACATTATTATTATTGTTATTGGTATCAATAATTTTAATATTATTAATATTATAAATTTTAATGTTGAGAATTTAATTTTTATTAAGCTAATAATACCCTTATAATTATTATTTTTAAGTAGGTTTAAATTTTTTTAGGGTTTAATCTATTTTCCCCTTCCCTCTCTCCCTCTCCACGCACCCCCTATTTCTCCCTACAAGTCACGCCATCCCACCTCCCATGTGTACCACCTCCTTCTAGTCACCTCCTCTGGTGAGCTCTCCTTCCTCCGGTGCCCCGAAGCCCCGCGCGCCCCCCTGCTCGCGCCCCACTGTCCTGGGCGCCACTCACCGGTGCCCAACTCTGCTCCAGCATGCGCCTCACCTATGACAGCCCGTTCTTCGCGCGACCAACTTCTGAAGTTGATCACTTCTACCCCTCTTCCTTTTTCGCGAGTGCATCCTTCGTCTGGGTAAGGTTTTGGCCTCTCTTTTTTAGGGTTTTGGTTACTGACATTTGGGGTTTCAGTTTTGGGGGTCCGATCTTGAGTTGTTGGTTTCAGTAATGTTTTTTTGGGTTCATTGTGGTTTACTTGAGGTGTGAATAGGGTTTTCTTGAGGTGAGAATTGGTTTCACAACATTTTTCCAGGAACATCTTGGTTTGAGGTAGGTGATTCCATGGTTAACCAGTTTTTGTTGAATTAGTTTTGCTTGATTGTATTTTTCTGTATATTCTATAAATTATGTGTGATGTGTGGAAGTGGTTTTTGGAAAGTTTTTACATGTATTCAGTTTGAAAATATTTTATCTATTTGAAATCGGTTTTTTTGGTGTGCAAAGTTTGTGGTGCCTTTTTGGGATTTGTTTTATAATTTTTCTAAATGATTTTTGAAATTGTTTAAATGGTGAGAATTATATTTTGGAACTGTTAGGATGTATAGTTAGTTTTAAAGTGGCATTTTTATGTGGAATAGGGTGTGTGTTTAGTGAAAACCCTTAATGAAACTTTTGTGAATATTTCATAGTGTGTACAAATGATTTATTAAATTATTCATATAGTGAGAAAGTGGTATTTGATATGGTTAGATGTGCATTTAATTTTAAAGTATTATTTTTACATGAAATGGGGTATTTTTCATGTGTAAGACCACATTGCATCATTTGGTAGTATTTTATAAGTTGTGAAATTGTTTTTTATATTATTTAATAACTCTAAATTATATTTTGGTATGGTGTTCATGTATGGTTGATTTTAAAAGAAAATTGTTGGTGCATTTTTGGGCGTAAAAGACTTGCAGTGTTTAAAAAAAAATTATTTTATAAATTTTCCAATGATTTATTAAGTTGTATGGGAGGTGCGGACCATGTTGGTAAATGCTTTGGTAATGTTTTATGAATTGTGAAAAAGGTTTATTAAAATGTTCAAGGGATTCCCATTTTGTTTTAGTATGGTTATTGTGTAATTTTGGTCTTAAAAGAGGATTTGAAATGGGTTTTTGTGTGTAAAACCATAAGGCACTCCTTGAAATTGTTTTACATTTTTTTGAATGGTTTATTAAATGATATAAAGGGGCGTGAAACATATTTGGGAACTGTTTTAGTGTTCGAATGGTTTTAAAATAGAATTTGGATGTGCAAGTGATGTGATGTGATATGTAAAACTTGATTGAGCACAAATGGGAATGCCGGGTATCTAGGTGGGCGGACTAGGACTAGTATGCTAGTGATCCAGAGTGGTATCTTCCCTGTTCCACTTAGTAAGTTTAACAATGAAAACACTAACTAAACTATGATGATGATTATTGGGGACCAATAGGTTATAAGTATGTTCCCTACTAGTGGCTCATGCACAAGAAGGTTATTGGATATTTTCTATGGTTACTTTTACACAAAGATATGAGGTACCTAGGGCCCCACAACTGACTAGTGCATAGGGGTGTTCCCATGACCAGTGATCAATGTTTATTTTGCACTTACCTTCGGCATACAGTAGGTTAGGTTGGTAATTTTAAAAGTAAGTGTGTTGTCTTTAATTTTTTTTTTCTTTGAAACTGTTTTATATTTTAAGTTGCACTCATTGAAAGTTGTTGTGTTATAAAGTTGTTTTCTTAAAAACATTATCCTAGAATTTATGTAAAATATAAATCTTGCAAATTTATTTTTCATTTAATGTTTAATGCATGTAATCCTTACTCGGGTGGCATCATACAAGGATTTGGCTCACACCCTGCATACACCTTTGGGTGTATACAGACTCTGTTGTCTCTCTGTTTTAGGCTAAAGTAGGATGTGCCAGGTTGGAAGTTCTTTTTTCCTAGTGGGTTGAGAATTCTACTCCTCTTGTTGAATAAAGGTTTCAGAGTCGTTTGGGTTTCCCTTGTCATCTTTGTCCTTTTTGGACTTTGTTTAGTTAAAAAATGTAAAATTTTTAATTTATTAATGGTGCTTTCGGTTGAATTTTTCAAATATGGTTTTTGTGTTTTATTTTTTATTTTAACATGGTAAATATGGGGAATTCGTTCCCAAAGCTTTTCATTCGATACCCAGGCACTTGTGATAGCTCGTGGGGATCGGTAACGCCCTTCGGGTCATGTCTCAGACCGGGTCGGGCATTGGGTTGGATGGAGACCCAGCCTGGTTCATGATAATCCATCACTAAAAAAGGCCATAAGAAGATGGATGTGGATTATAAAGGGATAAATGTTCAAGGGGATCACTGTCAAAAATTGTGTATATTAGGGTTATATCATGAAAATATTCAAAGGCTTTGTGGTAGAATCTATTGAACTTCTAAAAGGGTGATTAAAAAGTCATGGTAGTTAAGCTCTAAGTTATAAGGAATAAGTATGAATACTTTAAGATACTCTCAATATAATCTATTGATACATTCTTCAATTGAGTGAATGGAATAATTAAGGATATCTTATGACTTGGTGAAGCTATTAAATATGTTAGTATAGTGAAGTGAATCCTAAAAATATTACCAAACCAATATAAAAGCCTTAGTGAATTAGGAAAGGTATTTCACAAATATATCCTTACACAATCTTCAAAACATTTCTCATTATATAGAATATGAGTAAAAACAAAGAAAAGCCTATTTTTTTAGAAGAATACAAAGGAGATGGAATTAAAGGAAATTTAATAATTTATTAAGGAAGATGATCTAGAAAAAAAAGAATTTGACGAGGTGATGTCATTTTTCTCCTCTAATGTCAAAAAATGAAAAGGAAAATTTAAGGGAAAGCTTCAAAAATATTTCTTTTGATGCATAAAAGTTATATATCTAGCTTCCAAGTGTCCAAAGAAGTACTATTATGAATCGAATGATGATGTTGATGAAACCACAAGAAAATCATTAAAATATGTGAGAGGAAACATAAATATAAATAATAATTTCTATAATAAGAAGAAAATTATTTCAAAAAAAATATTATGGAATAGATGAATATAATACTAAGTAAATTTAAGATTTCAAGTATTGGAAATAAAAATTAATGTTGGTTTTTTATTGATTAATTTTAATTTAATGAAGTTTGCGATGAGGAATAAGATGAATTAAAAGTGCTGGTTGACCTAAAGGTTGAATTAGAGGATTATATAGATTAAATTAATGTATGGAGAGCATGAAAAAATAATTAAAACATTGTTGATACATTCAAAAATAAAAAAAAAGAAAATATTTTTTAAGGATGATATTCAAAACCATACATATGAAAAATTGGTGAACATAGAGATGGTTGTTGAGATTAATATTAACATAGAAGAACAAGTAATAATAAATAATGGTATGAATACCATAATGAAATAAAAGTATAATAGGATTGGTGAGATCAAATGTGAAATTGTTGTGAAGATGAAAAATATAGATGATCAATAAAGAGTTTGGACACCTGATATGACCTTAGAAAAGTTTTTGTATTTTATAATTATTTTAGATGAGAAATAAAAATTAAATTTTGGAGAATCATTAAATAACCTTGATGAATACCTATAAAAATAATGACCTCACTTTTAAGGAAAATATAGTTTGGGATATGTTTAAAATCAAGAGCATGCTAAAGTTAAAGTGAAGTTGGAAGATATTACTCTTAGAAGGAAAATTTATTTTAGAGACACTTAAAAGGTCATTATTATATCCAATAAAGCATAAAATTATACACCTCAAGTTATGAGTTTTTTCCTGAAATTATGAGACTTTAGAAATATATATGTTCCATATAAAAGAGGTAACTAAAGTCTTGCTAGAAAATGAGATAAAAAGGATAATTTATTTTAACTTTTTTAATAATCAATATGTTTTCCATGGCTATTTATTTTTATTTATAGGAAATGGACATAAGGAAATATTTTTCTCATCAGGGAGGGAAAAAGCAGTCATATGAGGAAAAGTGTTGATAAAAACCTAAAACCAAAGGAATTATCAAAAAAATTGAAAACAAAAAACATATTTTTTTAGTTTTTCAATATGAAAAATAACTTTAATATATGTTAGAATAACTTGATAATAAAATATTCAAAGATTAAAGATATAAATCTTGAATTAATAAGAGTAAAGTTGAGATTAAATTGGTAGCTAAAATTCATTTAAAAGATAGTGATTGAGTAGGATTATAGATACTTTATAGTGGATGAATATCTCATATGATGGGAAAAAAACCAATGGTAGAATTTCATGTATGATAAGGAAGGTATCATATGATTAAATAATGGTTAAGGTATAAAACCCATTTTATTAAAGAAATATAAAATTGGTTGAAAATAAATGAGAAGAATTTTTTTCTAAAAAGAAAATTCCATGACTTGTCCCCACTAGAACCCCTCTCGAGTTGGTAATGAAGCTAACTGTGACCCCTAAATCTTGCATCTGATAGGCCATGAGGTGGATAATATAACCAAGGTTATACAACACACATAATGGAAGGAATTAACCTCATAAAAACATGTAAATATAAATATAATAAATAATTAACACCATATAATTAAAAATAATACCAATCCCATAATGTATGTAATGTGATACAAAAAACAAGGTCTCCAAATAAATACCCCAAACAGAAAAATTCCTATGACAATGACTCCATAAAAACTTGCCAACTCCACGTCATAATATATTAATGTATATCCCAATCACCAATACAATCCTGAAAATATATAAAAATAGGATATTGAATATAGGGGAAACATACAAGTATATTTAGTAGGATCCTCCCCAAACTCTCTTGTGAAAATGTGGATTAAGAATACTAAAGTCTCAATGAATAAACAAAAAAGACAAATCATCACTCATAATAATTCATCCACTAATAATCCTCACCAAGGAATTCTTAACAAATCCACATACAAGATAATAACATAATAATCAAAAGAATATATATTGAGAAAGGTACCTATTAGAACCAAGGTGATATGTATTGATTATTGATAGTGTGTTGTGTTTTTTGACGATCCATTGTAGTTTGATCAAGGAGTTTGAAAGATGAAGGGGGTTTCTTAAAGTAAAATGGAATCTTGACAAATTGTTTGTATATAACAATGTTTTCAAGTGTTTTCCAAATTTTTTAGTGTGAAAAATTGGGGTTTTTGGTGAAGTTTCATGAAAGAGTAGATACAAAGGGAAATTTTTCATATAACATTTATGAAAATCTATATAGATTTTTTTTCAAAGGAAGGTATCTCACATATCATAGAATAAAGTTCATAAAGGGTGTATAATAATTTCTTTTGTAGGGATAGGCGATGATTTTTGGGAAACCAAAAAAGAGATTTCACAAAAGAGTCATGTCATCTATAGATACATGATGTAATGAACCAAACTTTTATAAATTAAATTTCTTTTGAATGAATAAATGCCTTACTAGGAAATGTATTTATAGAAACACAGGCTCTATAATTCATTTTTTATTTTGTAATGTTAAAAAATATGGCCATAATTTCTCTATCAGGATTAAATGACTATTAATAATCATAACCATTGATAATATAGTCATTATTTAGTGACCGTTAAGATTAATATATATTAAGAGTTATGATAAAATCTAATTATCAAAGAAGGAAGAAGCAATGGCCTCGACCAGTAGGATTATACCCTATGAATCCAATTTATCAAAGCATTTTAGAGAGATAACATCACCGAGCTTTTCTCTTGACCAATACCAAGCCTAGATTTAATAACTGAAACTTGAGAAAAAAAATTTATAAGATAAGTTCAATATTAAAAAGATTATGACCCAAACCATGTTTACTGAACCACACCAAGTAAGCACCACCATCACATACCTTACCCTTAGGGCATACACTGACGTAATAATGAGCTATGTATCTAGACACTAGTAGTATGAATTTTATATTTTATTTTTAATAAAATAATGATTTTATTTATCCCTATTTCATTATTACTATATATATATATGATCATATAATGATTTTTATACAGATTAGATTTTGATATGAAGAAACTAAAATTTTATTTTTGAGAAATATATCATTTCAATTAAAAAAATACTTTTGATAAATTCAATAATTTTGGAAAGGAATATTATTTTCATGAAATATTATTATTAAATAATATTTATTTAAATATAAATGATAATATAATTTAATGAAGTCTAATGTAATTTTTATAATAGTCATAAAGTGGTTTGTATTGTAAAAAATAGCATTTTCCAGTAAATAATGATTTTTATTTAAAAGTGTAAATTATCATATTTAGAAAATTATTTTGAAAAAAATATTATTTTTGAAATTTTCACATCAAAATTATTCAATGGCGTTTTTTTCATAATTTTATAAGAAAATCATTTTTTTGGTAAAAATTAAATATGTTATAAATGTACGGTATATATTATGACATCATAACAGCTGAAAGTGATGTAATAAGAACTATAAATGGAATCCAAGACCAAAAATATATTTCACATTTAAAATAATGTGTTTTTAAAGTTATTTAACTGATTTTACAAACCTATAATAAAACCTCTAAAACCTATATTATATTTTAATGTTTTAAAAACAATTATTTATGAACATAACTCACTTCCAGATAATTAATGGTATTATTTTAATAAGTTAGGTTATCAGCCTAATAATATACTTAAAAATGATTCTATTTGGAAAAAAACATGGTTAAAAACTATGAGAATATTTTTTTTATTATTTTATCACTCAGAGTCTGAAACCTAAGTTTAGTAATTAATAAAGTGTTCCCTTCTCTTTTGATATAAATACCCACCCAACCTCCCATTTCTCTTCACTTAAATACCACTGTGTGCAAATTTTCTCTCCCTATCCCTCTCTAAATACCTCCCAAGGTGTTCCCAATATATTAATAAGCTCCTCCCAGGCTTTTATAAGTAACCCCTTAAGGTAATAGATTCCATCTTATTCCTTTTTTATTTAGGTACTTTATTTGTACAAATCCTTTTGATTTAAAATTGTTTATGTTTTAATGTGATTTTACATGTTCCTTTACTATATTTATTATAATTAAGTAATGATAGAATAAACTTCACTCTCATTAAACTCTTCCATAAACCTTTACCTACACTTGTTGTGCTGCTGAAATTATCCCGTGATTTTCCATGAAAAACATTTATGTTGTGAATACACATTACCATTTCCACTAAAGGGTATTCACCTAGTGTAACAATATTAAATTTGTTGGTTAATTCCATGTATATAAACTAAACTACTTAATAATGAAATTAAATGCGAAGAAATATTTTCTAATGATGTATGGTCTATGTGCAACACAAATGCATGTACTTGATATGAATGTGACGGGTGGACCCAAAAATTTATAACCCTCCAATGCATTGGGTAATATTTTTATCTCATGAGATACCATTTATGGGGTATGTTATGTTATCCTAATAACATTAGGTTATACTTTCTTAGTGGTTATCAATAAATTATGCTTACAATGTGATGTTTTATATTGTTGCCACATTCCTGTGATGCCTTATAGTTATCATCTTATATCATACTTTTATGTTTAGGATTATAATTATCACATTTTTATGTCACCATGTACTGAACCCTTGATTCACATTCACTAATTTACTTCTTTTTATGATTTTATTATTCCATTACTGAGATTTATAGCTCCCCCCTTTCTTATGTATGTCCCCAAGTTATCCCATGTTATTTTTAGAAGATTAATGAAATTATAAGGTCATGTTATAGAGTTTTAATTAATATATTTTTATGGTTGTTGAATGTTATTATGATATGTATCTAATTACCAAAATACTCTAGGCCTGTCAATATTTTTTGTATTCTATTATTTGTGTCTTTATTTAATTAATCACGAATTAAAGTTTATAAAATATATGGGTTTTCATAGTGGGTATCAGAGAAATTTCTAGTCATTTTTAGATATTATGATTAGAAAACCTCAGTGAAAGTCTTATGTATAAAAATAAACATAGAAAAAGTCTTTAAATTTTAGTAAAGTATAGAGTGAGTGGTTTCTAAGAAAAAAATCCTTGTTTGGACACTTCAAATAGATATGGATCTGGCATAGTTTTACGTAAGGTTAATAACCCTAAAAAGGGTACATTGGGTATTAAATCAAACATCACCTAGTGAAAAACAAAAATAAATTTCTACACACATACTTTGACACTCCTTAAAGATATAGTTTGGTAAATTCAAAATCTATTTACTAACCATTATGGAGGGAACAAAAAATTACTATGAAATTTTATGTTAGGAAATTGACCATGGATAACCTATATTGAAACCTATAAATTCATAAGAAAAGGAATATATGTAATTTATGATTTATCCCTTAAATTTTCATGGTTTTCCATTTATGTGTTTAATAGTTTAAAAATTATCATCCCCAATTTTCCCTTTATTTTTGTCAATGGATGGAAATAGGAGAAGTGGGGTCAATAACCAGTGTGATGAGAAATGTGATGATTTTCCAAATGATATTCCCAAACCAATAGGAATACTAGTCAAGATCTTCATGATAATAATTACTAAATTAATTTAATTTTTGAATAAAAACTTTAATTAGGGGAAAAAATCATATCCCCCTAAGAGAAAGTTACAAATGAGAACTTTATGAGACAAAGGCCTATGAATTTTAGTGGATCTTTTGATCCCATAATCACATGAAAACTGATAAATTATATTGAAATGTTATTATATATCCTTCAATGCAATGAAAAAATAAGGTTGTGTTGGATATTTATTTTATGTAAAGATAACCTAATTAGTGGTGGACATTGATCAAGAATATGATTTCTGAGGAATAAATCAAATCAATGGAGTGGAATGAATTCATAAAAGTATTTTTTGATAAATATTTTCCTCATAATCTCCAAATTACAATGGAGAGGGAGTTACTTAGACTTAAGTAAAAGGATAAGTAATCCATATGGGTGTAAGAGGAAAATATTACAGGACTTTTTTAATACACATTTGACTTTTTAATTGACCCTAAATATAAATTTTACCACTTATTTAATGGGATAAATCTGAATCTATGAAAAGATTTTGTGATTTGAGACTTTGAAATCTATGGGGAAATTTTCTGATGTTCCCTCATAGTCAAAATGGGGATCATATAATCTCAAGGTACTCATTGTTCCAGAGATAGGAATAAGAGAATAGATTTTAATTCTAACAGGGTGATGGAGAAATATCACAGTGGTAAGAAAGTCTAAAATCCCTATTGTAAAAAGTGAGAGATAAATTATCCCTAAAATTTCCTAAAGGGTACAACAAAATTCTTTAGGTGTGGTAAGGAAGGGAACCTTTCTTGAGAATTCCAATGGGATAAACCCACTAATTTATTTTAAGGAAGGAATTATTTATTCAAATGTTATCCTATTATCTAATGTTTCAACTATAAGGAATAAGGAAACTATGAAAACCAATGCACTAATCCAAGGGATGTCAAATATAATTGACTAATAAAACTTCCAAGGCATAGATATTAAGGGTGATCATATGGAACCATAACCATGGAAGTGGATCATGAAAATAAAGTGGCGACAAGCATGATAGTTATTCATTCAAGGATAGAGAACATACTAATTGATTTTGGTTCAAATCATTCTTTCATATCACACAAGTTTAGTAGAACTATTCACACACCACCTCAAAACATGTAAGTTGAGATATCAGTGAAAATTGAAAATGGGGAAATTATTATATTCCAAGCATATAAATTCTCCCCTATCAATATTTGTGGGATTAATCTCCTAGAAAACATTGTGATTCTCTATTTAGTGGAATTCAATTCTATTTTGGGCATGGATTTCTTTTCCTTATATAGATAAAACATAAATTTTTAGGATAATGAAATCAACCTCTGTATCATGAATTAACCTCCAATTCTATATATGTGTAAGGAGGAGGATTTATTTACTTTGAAATCATCATCTCGAGAATTAATATTACTACATTATGAGAAAGAGTATCTAGTTAAAATTTTTGAGACTAAGGAAACAATCATCCTTAATGACATGCCCAATGTACGAGAATACCCCAATTTATTTCCTAAAGAATTTACTAGTATTTCTACAAAAATAGAGGTTGAGTTATCAATCAAACTTATTCCTAGAGATTTTAAAATATCCAATACTCTATATATAATCTCCATTATTTAACTTGAAGAGATGAATAAGCAACTACATGAGAAACTGGATAAAGGGTTTATACACCCAAGTGATTCAGCATGGGGTGCACTGGTCCTTTTAGTCAAGAAAAATGATGGGTTAGTGTGCCTCTACATTTATTATCATGAGATAAATAAAACCACAATAAAGAAAAAGTATCCTATACAAAAAATTGATGACTTTTTCATCAACTACATGGAGCCCAGAGCTTCACTAAGTTAGATATTCTATTTGGATATTATCAAGTAAAAGTGAAGGAGAATATTCCCTAGAATACTTTTTGTACAAGTTATGGGAACTATGAGTTCATAATGATTCCATTTAAACTCACTAATTCCCAAAATATATTCATGGACTTATTGAATAGAGTCTCTTAGGATTACCTCAAAAAATTTGTGGTAGTCTTTATAGATGATATTCTTATCTAATTCAAAATAATGGAGAAACATGAGGAGAAATTTAATGCTTCATTAAAAACCTTGAGAATGAAAAATTTGTATGCAAAGTATGGTAAATTAGAGTTTTGGATGGATAAATCACCATTACTAGGGAATTTTATCATTAGTAAAGGGATATTTGTAGATCCTTATAAGATAGAGATAATTGAAGGATGGCCCCGACCAAAATATGAGATGGATATCCATAGTTTCATTGGATTAGCTAGGCACTACTATCGATTTTTGATAAAGTTATAAAAAATTTCAATCCCACTAAAAAAACTAAATCTAAAGGGATTAAAGTTTTTATAGATTGATGAATTAAAGGATAGATTTAAATAGATAAATAAGAAGCTAATCACTGCACCTTTTCTCAAATTACCCACTAATGGGGAAGGATTTATGATCTAATGTGATGTGTCCAAAGAGTGATTGGGTTGTATACTCATTAAATATGAAAAATTGATAACCTATGCCTCTATATAATTAAAGATCCATGAGTAAAACTTCCCAACCCATGATCTGGAATTGGCTTTAGTGATATTTTCATTGAATATTTGGTGATATTGTATCTATAGGGAGAAGTGTGACATATATACAGATCACAAAATTCTCAAGTATAAATTCACACAAAAGGAGATCAATATGAAGAAATGAAGGTGGTTAGAGATGATTAAGAGTTATTATTGTTAAATATATTACCATGTTGGGAAGACAAAAAAGTGGAAGATGATCTGAGTAAAAAGGATCTTATTACCCTATCCATGATGAGGATTAAAAGGGATCCAACATTCTTAGACATGAAAATGAAGGACATGGTTATCATAAAAGGAACTTTATCATACACTGCTCAAATAAATTCTCAAATATCCATTATTAAGAGGATCAAGGAATTATTAAAAGATAATGAGAGCTTTAGAGAAGGGTAATTCATATTCTGGAGTTCAAATTTTCTAAAAATATGGAGTTATAAGGTTTGGAACCTAGATATGTGTCACATAAAAACCAAAATTAAAGAGGTAAATTTTGGATGATTCACATAGTTTATCCTTATCTATTCATCAATGAATCACTAAGATGTATAGATATCTGAAGCAAAACTTCTGGTGGGATAACATCAATAGGGGGATTATAGAATTTGTATCTTTATTCTTGGTATTTCAATAAGTCAAGGTTGAATGATAGAAATATAAGGGTATAATGAAACTATTTACTATACTATTATAGAAATTGGAAAAAATAACTATGGATTTCATTGTAGGACTACCTATGACATATAAAGGAAATAATTCCATTTTGGTGGTAGTCAATCACCTTAAAAAGTCAACATATTTCATTTTTATTAAGGAAGATATATGGATAAGGTTGACAATTAAAAATATAAAATACTCACACCCTCACAACTACACCATAAAATTAAAATAAAATAATAAAAATTAAATAAAAATACTTTATAATACATGATCTACCTAGGATTGACCATTGGGTTAGTGTTCTATCACTACAGAGCTAAAATAGTCACAAAATAATGTAAAAAACATAGAATTATATTAAAAACTAAACAAAAATTCTAAAAAAAACAATCCCAAAGTGGAGAATCCCTATTACATTGGGAGTCCCTTCATATTTATCTATACTGACTGGTGGTTCTATAACTTGTATTTATCAACTGATGGAATCCACATCTATCCTTGAATTCCCATGATCATCACACATGGGATTATTCTCGATCCTTCTCTCTTAAGTTGAGAAAGTATGAGTTTCAGTGCCTAGAATCATCTCCAAATTCTCTATCCACTATCTTCATCCACACATATAGTTCATTTTTCCTTTTAATATGTAATATTTAGGAAGATATATGGCAAAGTTCACATTCAAGAATTCTAGATATAATTCCTTTTTCATCAACATTTAGATCTATTCCTTCTTCATGGGTTTTTTGACTGATTTTGGAAAAGTTAAAATACTTACATGAGAATGTATTTTTAGTACGCAACCCTTTGGACATATGATATTTTTTACATAGGTTCCAAATAATCTTATATATAACATTAAATTTTTAATCTAATACTATACAGATCAAATTTAATCTTTCAAAGATTAATTTTAATCTTACGCAACTTTTGGAATATTTACATTAATCATACAAAACTGGCCCCATTCCTTATTTTTTTGGAAAAGTGTTTAATAATTTTTAACTTCTATATCTATCTAGTTATTCTTAAACAACCCTTATATTTCATCATTTAATCACATATTCAACTAGAATAATTTTAGAGTTAGTCTTACATAACAGGTGTAAATCTAGTTTACTCATATGTGGCTAGCTTGGATAACCCCTCACCCACAAAACATAAAAACTCAATGAATCATAGTATTCATTTATCCAAAATAATCTCAAAATGAATAAATCAATTAAAACCATGAATTTAATCTATTTATATTTAAATAAAATTATTTCCTAAAACCTAAAAATGCAATTAATTTCCTAAAAATGTTTAAATTATTGGGATTTTATATAATGAAATTCAATAAATTTTTTATAAAAATATGGATCTCATTACATAATATATATCAAAACCATATTCCATACACCACATCACCACCATGTACTACATCACTACCATATTGAAACTAAGATGCATCATTAAGGACATCAACCTCATTCCCTCCTCGTTATATACATCACATCCATGTATCCATATCACTACCTCATTATTACATCACCGCTATACCATAATGTACTAAAACTTCATGCCATGACTGTCTATAAAATTTCTGTAAGAGAGATAAGGGAAGGTAGAGTAGTTAACCATTTGTATCACCTCCATATTAGATGTTATGGGTACACTTAGAACTCAAATCCTCGTATGGGCATCGATAAGGTTATCCAACACAGGTGGTGGTTCATAAGAAATAATAATAAAATATAAATGAATATAATATAATATAAAATCCATTATTGAGGGTTAACTCCCTAATAAAACACCACTAGAACCACAACCATCACTACAATGTCACCATCACATATCACTAACCACTTCCACCTCTAACTACAATACATAAAAAACCCAATATCACCACATAAGAAATATATAACAACCAACAAAATTATTATTAACAATTTCATTATCAATTTAAACTTTTTAATTACTAACCATATTAAATTCATTATTCCACATTTATTTCCATCCACTGTGCTTTCATATAATCACTCCTATATTAACTTTAGTTTTTTTATCAAATAAAATATATCAACCACTTAATTTATAATTTATAGAACATTATTTATACTATAAAAAACCATTATAATATTTCATTTAATTAACTGCAATAATGTCCCATATTCATAGAAAACTACTACATATAACCATAAAAACTTCTATTTACTACCACAACACTTTCTATACAACAATATAATCCTCCTTTACCACATCAAACCAACCAAAAAAACTACCAACACCACCATAATAAAATTTTAATAACATAAAATAAACACAACAGAAATTCTACACATCAATGATCACATCATCTCTAAAATAATATCCTGAATTTCCCATATACTCTTATCGATATAAACTACACAACATGCTGTAATAGAAAAAAGTTAATAAATAAAAAAAATTCTATATAGTCATTCTTTCTTCCCATTACTATATTTAAGTTATTTATTCAATTTCAACCATGATTTATCATATAAATATAAATATAAATAAAAAAAGTTATTCAGAAAAAAACTCAATAATATCCATAAAAAATGGAAATAATAATAGGAAAAAAGTAAAACATGCTCGAACACACCATTCCCACCAATTTATTCATGTTTAGATTATTATATTCATTATAAAAATATCAAATATTTTCCCAAATAAAACCAAAGCATGATAATTCCATATTTATTTAATAAATATGCAAGAGAACATTTGAATCCCCTACCTCAATAAAATCTTAAAAAAAATTAGCCCAAGGATGAGAATAAAATCATGATCAAACACCACCAAATTAATAAGAAATCCCTAAAAAAACTTATACATGATAATCCTCCATAAACTCCTCAACCTAACATCATCAAAACAAAAAACACTTCAACCAAAACCTCCTAAATAAGAATTAATAGTATAATAATGAAGCAAAGAGGGAGAGAATAGTACCTTAGATCAGATGAGATTGATTACTAAATGAAAAGGTTTAAGATCCACCAAAGGAAAACCAAGGATCACCAAAATAGATCCTAGGATACATTGGGTTCAAATAGAGTTGAGGGAATTGAATAAAATTTGATAATATGTTAAAATTTATATTAAAATGTAGGGATACAAAATCACAGTGTGATGAGAGGCATCATGAAGTAATGATATCAGGTAAACCGATCCCCCTAAAAATTATAGTATAATTTCCTCTTATCTATCCCATTTAAATTCATTAAAAAAATGGTTAAATATATATGGAAAAAGAAGG
The DNA here is from genome assembly GCA_963277665.1 of Viscum album. Taxonomy (NCBI): domain Eukaryota; kingdom Viridiplantae; phylum Streptophyta; class Magnoliopsida; order Santalales; family Viscaceae; genus Viscum; species Viscum album. The sequence goes on from OY728127.1 coordinate 1,665,797,837, forward strand.
TCATGATGAAACACCCCCTATTATTCCACAATGGGTAACCCATTGAATATCATGGCGCAACTCTTAGACTCCTTCACTAAAACCTGAAAACCTCTAAACTAAACCATAGTATAATGATGATTATTAAGGCATAACACTCTTAAAAATAGAAACAAAAAAATATCTTTCTTAAGTCCTTCATGGAGAAATCAAAATCTCAACATTCCAACCTATCAAACTACAATGAAACAAACTACCCACACCAAACAGTGACACACTAAAATATCCTGGTTGAATCTCCATGGAACAACCTAACATGTCATACTAAAACCCCAATAATCATCGTGTAAAAAGGCATAAAAAAAATCCTATATTTCAGGAAAATATCATGTTGCAACACCCCTATTCACAACATTATTTGGCTAAAATATGAAATTTTAAGCTAAAATACTTCTCCACTTCCACCATTCACCTCTAACTCACTCCCAAAACACCTCTAACACCCTGAAATCCCAAAGTAAAGAACTACTAGAAGTATAATACTTTTTATTAGATATCTTTCAAATGATTCCTATATTTAAGAATCAAAACCAAAATAAGGAGAAAACAAACAATCCTCAAAAACCCAAACAACCCACAAGGTACCTCTCAAATAAGAATCATACCAGCACCAAAGCATAACACAACTCAAAAGAGAAGAACACCTCAAACACATCAGAATAAGACTCAATTCCAATATCATAATATAATAATTAAAAAAACTAGGATATTGATCATGAATTTATGACTCACACTCTCTCATAAAATCATTGAATCTTCTATTCATCTATAAGAAAAAAACCAAATGAATGACACTTCCATATAACAATTTCTCTTAATGATATGGAATATTAATAGATGACTCTATGAAACTAAAATTATTCACAATATACAACTCTCCCTAATCAATGAAATGAAATTAACCATGAGGATTTCATAAAATTTGTGATATTTTGGAAAATGTCATGAATCCAATCTATCTTCAGAGGACGAGCTAATCAAAATTCCGCTTCACCGATATACTATGACATCTTGAAAGGCAAAATAAACATAGGGGAAATATTACTCCCACGAATAAACCTCTACTACCCACAATGAGGAGAAACCTTAAAAAATACATGATTTATAACCTCAAACTTTAGTGGTCATCTCCTCCTATTTGAATAATATTTATGATGGCCTTGAGAAGCTTCCATCAACTCATGGATCACCTATACCTTCAATATCATGCTATACACCAAATATAGTCCAATAATAACTAACTACCTAACCCTAGTACAACACAAAAAATATCTATACGACTACTCATACAATGCCTTTAATAAATCAATATGAATAGAAGAGTGATCATTATTATTATAGAAAAAATCAACCAAGGGTAAGTGATTCTCCCATGAATATCTAAAATCAAGATCACATACATAAAATATATCCTATAGCATTTGGATATCCATTTTTTCTGACCATACATTAGAGGATAAAAAGTTGTGTTAAGGAATAAATGAGATCCAAAATCATGTTATAAAATCTTTCATACTCATGAGGTAAATTGATGACAGTGACCATAAATGATCATTCTCAGAAATCTATGAAGAAACACTCATTTATCTATATATATTCTCATTAAATATTCCATTGCACTTGACTAATTGATCTATAATCAATTAGGAGTCTTCATGAAATAATATATAATCACACAGATAGAATCATATCCTCCCTAAGATTAAGTAAAAGTAGTCAAAAAATTCATTTAATTGTCCTCCCATTTCCATCAAGGAACTGTTGAGTCAATAAGGTTTTCCTTATGACTTTTTCCATTCCTTCATTCACGGGGGAGATTGATAAGTCATCAAGTTTTCCTTATACTTTACCATTCCTCCAGTTTTGAAAATCAAAAACACCTTTTCTTAAGGAAAGTTTCATTTTACCCCTTTTTTACTTCCATAAGGAAAATTTCCTTCCCAAAGGAAATTTACCCCTACCTTGTTTTGATTGTTCATGTCAATATTTTTTTAAGTGTAAAAATCGGATTCATATCTAAAACCTCGGAATCATATAATACTTAGACATGAATAATTCTGTTTTAGGATCCGAATTCTAGATACGAAATCTAATGAAGTTTAACTCCGAATTATGGATACAAACTCTAATGAAGTTCAATTCCGAATTCTGGATACGAACTCTAATGAAGTTAAACTCTGAATTCTGGATACAAACTCTCATGAAGTTCCACTCCGAATTATGGATACGAACTCTCATGAAGTTCCACTCCGAATTCTGGATATGAAATCTCATAAAGTTCCACTCTGAATTCTGATTATGAACTTCTCTAAGTTCTGAATCCAAGTTCTCTGAATTTAGACTCTGAACTCTGATGAGGTCTGACTCTGAATTCTCATGAACTTAGACTCTGAACTTTGTAAGTTCTAATTTCGAATTCTAGAGAAATCAGACCCTAAATTTCCTTGAAAATTAGACTCTGGATTTCTACAGAATTCAGGTTCCGAATTCCTACAAAATAGAATCCGAATATTCTTAAGTTTATAGACTCCGAATTTATTTTTTACTTCCATTCCGAACTTTAACCTTTTCTATTCCGAACTTTCATTTTCTACTCCATTCTGAATATCATTTTAGTTATGCTTACATTTGTTCTATTACAAAACGATTTTGTGCTTTCAGTTATTAACTAACCCTTGTTTGAGTGACACATGTACAGGTCCCTCTGAAATTCAAGGAAGAATATGACCGTTAGAGGAGGGAGATGACCATTTTAGATTCACCTATAAATAGGATCTCATTTGAACATGCTCTGGACTTTTTAAATTTTGGTGCTCAGAACTTTCTGAAGTGATTTCTAGAGAGAGGATCTTATAAACTCTCAAGCTTCGTGCAGAAAGTTTGAATGACTTGTTCAAACTTTTCCTTGTGAATATTTTCTTCGTGCGACTCCGATTGTTGTTATGTATAATCGAGGCTTCCAGGGATAGGAAGATAGAGGTTCCAACACCTTGAAGTTAAGGGCTTCCTTGATAAGGAAGACAGAGGTGCCAAATAACTAGTTTTTGTGGAAAGACTTTTATTAAATATGGAAGGAATCAATGCTGGTTCCATAGACAATCTTAATCCAACCAGACCACCAATATTTGATGGTAATGATTAAAAATATTGGAGAGATCATATGAAGACTTTCATTATCAACACTGGGGTTGAAAATTTTGATATGCTTATTGGTGGATACAAAATTCCTAATAAAGAAGTAAGTGCCTTTACAAATCAAAAAAAGCATGAATATCAACTCAACTATAAGGTAATAAATACTTTACTTTGTTCAATAACTAGAAATATATATATCCAAATTTCTTCTTGTGAAGCAGAAAATTCTATATGGAAGAAACTAGAAGTTACTAACTTTGGAACTTCCAACGTAATTGAGATAGGAAGATCCATGCTTAGAGCCAAATATCATGGTTTTATTTTTCCTTATGGTGAACCCATATGCAATGTACAACAGAGATTCATGACTATAGTGAATAGTTTACAATCAATGGGTGAAAAAGGTTTGGATGATGAATCCCTTGTTGAAAAGATCATCGACATCATGCCAAATGAGTGGGAATCTAAAAGGACTGCAATTGATGAGAATAGAAAGGTTACTCAAATTACCCTTGACGAGCTATTTGGAACTCTTCTTCAGCATGAGGCTAGAATGAAGAGAGATGATGATATTTTTAAGAAGAAGAATGGAAATGGAAGTGTAGCTTTTACTACTACTTCCATTCATATGAAAGCCAAGATTCCTGAGAGATTTACTAGATCCAGATCTAAGAAAGTTGTTATCTATTCTGAATCTAGTGGAAGTGAGTCCTTAGAAAATGAATTAGAAAATCTTGCTCGAAGGATGAACAAGATAGATGGATAGAGGAACTTTTAATCTAAATACAAGAAGAAGGAAAAGAAAGACAAGAAATATTTTGAAGTTACATGATATGAATGTAAGAGAGCTGGACACATAAGACTTGATTTCCCTATTCTCAAGAGAAAAGAAAGAAAGGAAAGGAATTCTGAGAAAAACAGAAAAAGGTATTACAAGTCCAAAGCTAAGAATGTTTTGAAAGCCAATGACACATAGAGTGATAGTGGTGGAGACTCCTCAGATGAATCATCGGATTATGAATCTTCTGGACAGAAGAATATTGGTCTTATATCCGGACTACCTATTGATAATCATTGCTTGATGGATAAGGTACACAATGCTAAATCAATGACCAATGTTTCTTTAAATTCTAATGATAGTAAATATTATAACTCTTCGGATGAAGAATCCTCTTCTGATGAAGATAATACTTTACCTACCCATGAAGAAGTTTCTAGGTTTTCCAAACTTCTTGAAAATGAGAATTCAAAACTCATGAAAAAACTTGATAATGAAAATTCTAAGAATATTATTCTTACTAAGGAAATATAATATCTTTCTAAAGATCTTGATAAGAAGAATGTGGATTTTGAAAGTATTTCAAAAAATATTGAGGAAGTAAATTCTGAGAAGAATAAACTTTATAAAGATCTAGAAAACATAATTTCTAAGAAAAATGTTTTCATGCCTAGCTCTAGTTAAAAATCAGATGTTTTTGAAGACAAGAGCTTAGTTATAAAACTCAAATCTGAAATATTTTCTTTGAGGAAGTGTTTTTCAAACTTTACCCTAGGTAAGGAAAATTTTGATAAAATGTATTCAAAAATTCGACCTCGAAGGAATACTTATGGTTTTGGTTACACAAGTTCTAAAACAATTTTTAGTAACAACTACTTTGTTCCTAAAAGTTCCCCATTCTGCACAAAGTGTCAATGTGGTGGTCACTGGGCAAATAATTGTTCCCTAAACAAAACCCAATATTTAGGATTTTATAAGGCCTATTTTTCTAAGAAGATGTGGGTACTAAAAATTTTACTTTCTGAGATTTTCGGATCCAAGCATGTCTAGATTCCGAAAACCTAACTTTTTATTATTTCCAGGAAAATAGGGAAAGTACCAAAAAAAATACAAGGTACATGGATAGTGGATGTTCCCGGCATATGATTGGTAACAAAGACTATTTTTAAAAGATTATCAAAACGAAAGGAGGAAAAGTAACTTTCGAAGATAATTCTCAGGGAGAAATTATTGGTATAGGTAACATTGTTCTTCTTGGATAAACTTTAATTTCAAATGTTTTATTTGTTAAGGGTCTTAAGCACAACTTCATAAACATAAGTCAACTATGTTATGAAGGCTACCTTGTGAATTTTAGGAATGATAAGTGCCTAGTACACAATTCCAAAGAAGAGTTTATTCTTTCTTCCCATAGGAAAGAGAATGTTTTCACACTAAACTTATAAGACCTTAGGAGCCAAGACTTACCTTTCCATAGTGAAATGGAAGATCATTCTTGGTTATGGCATAGAAGGTCAGGACACTTCAACCTTAGGAACTTATATAAACTTTCTAAGAAAGGTTTAGTTAAGGATCTACCAGAGCTTAGATTTGGTTCTTAAAAAGTCTGTGAACCTTGTCAATATGGAAAGAAACACAAATCAAGTTTTAAATCAATCGGTGAAGTCTCAACCACTGATGCATTACAACTAGTGCATATGGATCTTTTTGGTCCAACACAAACTGGAAGCATTGGGGGAAAGTACTATGTATTTGTTTTGGTTGACGATTACACTAGATTTACGTGGGTCTATTTTCTAGAAAAGAAGTCTGAAGATTTTTCTTATTTCAAAAGTTTTAGAGCCTAAGTCAAAAATGAGAAAAACCTTCCATTGAAAACTATTCATAGTGATCATGGAAGAGAAATTCAAAATTATGACTTTGAAATTTTTTGTAGTAGAAAATGTATTACTCACAACTTCTCAGCACCTAGAACACCTAAAAAATGGTGTTGTTGAAAGAATAAATATAATTCTTCAAGAGATAACTAGAACCATGTTGAGTGAGTATTCTGTAGATAAACATTTTTGGGCTGAAGCTATAAGTACTGTTTTTTACACTATAAATCGAGTTTTAATTAGACCTTTTCTTAATAAATCTCCTTACGAGTTATGGAATGGTAGAAAACCTAGACTTTCCTACTTTAAGGTTTTTGGATGCAAGGTATTCATTCTGAATACTAAAGATAACTTACAAAAATTCGCACCAAAATCTGATGAAGGAATTTTCTTAGGCTACTCCACAACTTCTAAGGCTTATAGAGTTTTTAACAAAAACACTTATACTATTGAAGAGATAGTACATGTCAAATTTGATAAAACTGATCCTTTGTTTTTAAACAACCCCAACCTATATCTTTAGATGTGTTTTCAAAAATTGATTATCAACCTTTGATAGAAAATACTTCTGATAAGGAAAATGTTCAAGAAGATAGTTCTGAAACATTTACCCCAGAATATTTCCTACCCTATGTTGATGAACAAGTTTTACAAAACCCAAACCAGTAGTTTATTAAGAATCATCCCAATGATAGTATCATTGGTGATTTAAACCAACCTGTAAGGACCATAAGTTCTTTAAGAAATGAAGTATAGCATCTAACATTCCTTTCCCAATTAGAACCAAAAAGCACTGATGAAGCTTTAGGTGATGATGATTAGATTAAAGACATGGAAGGTGAACTAAATTAATTCTAAAGGAATAAAGTCCGGACCTTGGTTGAAAGACCTAAGGAAACTTCTATTATTGGAGTAAAATGGGTCTTTAGAAATAAGTGTGATGAAAATTGAATCATCGTAAGAAATAAAGATAGGTTGGTTGCTAAAGGTTATAATCAATAAGAAGGAATAGACTATGAAGAAACCTATGCTTCATTATCTAGAATTGAATCTATTCATATTTTACTTTCCTTTGCAGTATTCTTCAATTTCAATCTTTTTCAAATGGATGTAAAATGTGATTTCCTTAATGATTATGTTCAATAGGAATTTTTTGTTGAACAACCTCCTAGCTCTAAATATGAAAAACATCCTAATAATGTTTTTAGACTTACTAAAGATTTGTATGGCCTTAAAAAATCCCCTCGAGCTTGGTATGATAGACTTATAGGATTTTTTCTTCAAAATAACTATGTTAAGGGAAATGCAGATCCAACTCTTTTCATAAAGAAAGATAATAAAAATGTATTGATTGTTCAAATTTATGTTGATGACATTATATTTGGTTCAACTCAGCAATCTTTAACTTATTCCTTTGCGGATCTAATGAAATATGAGTTTGAAATGAGTATGATAGGTGAGTTAACATTTTTCCTTGGTTTTCAAATTTCTCAAAAACTAGAAGGAATCTACATATCCCAACATAAGTATATTAAATATCTTCTTAAAAAGTATGGATATGACAATACTAAGAGTATAATTACTCCTATTGGTACCTACAACACACTTGATCTTGATGAAGCTTGGAAACCAATAGATCGAACATCTTTTAGAGGTATGATAGGAAGATTACTATACTTGACAGCCAGTCGTCCAGACTTAATGTTTTCAGTATGCTTATGTGAAAGATATCAATGAAACCTAAGGAATATCATTTAAAGGCGGTGAAAATAATTTTTCGCTACTTAAAGGGAACCATGGATCAATGACTATTTTATACTTCTGGAAGTGATTTTGTTTTAAAGAGTTTTTTAGATATCGACTTTGGTGGATGTAGAATGGACAGAAAGAGTACATCAGGAAGTTTTCATTTCTTAGGAGATTAATTAGTTTCTTGGTCTTGCAAGAAGAAACACTCAATATCACTCTCCACTGCTGAAGCTGAATATGTAGCAGCTGGAAGTTTCTATGCTCAAGTGTTGTGGATGCAACACACACTCACAGACTATGGCTTGAGTTTTAATATGACTCAAATTTTGTGTGATAACACAAGTGATATTTCCCTTAGTAAAAACCCTACACATTACTCTCGTGCAAAACACATAGATATTAGGCATCACTTTCTTAGGGATCACACACTAAAAGGAGATATCATTCTTCAATTCATCGGAATGCGAGATCAACTTGCTAAAATTTTCAAAAAATCATTACCTTCCGATATATTTGAATACATTAAACAAAATTTAGGAATGATAACCATAAGGTAATCTTCCTTGATTAACTTTTTGATAAACTATTCTCCTTACAGTAATAAACTCCTTTTCATAGGGGGAGTACATATCTTTTTGAAGTTTTTCAAATTTTCATAATGGGACACGATTTTGTTATTGAGTCTCTGAAGAAATTGGTGGATACAATTCCGATATTTACTACAATAGACTCCAGATTCTAGATGCTTCAGCACAACTTAAATCAGAAGTCAGAATATGTATCCATGGTGATGGATAAATGTGTAAAGATTGGGGACTAACATAAAAATTTTCTTATCAATTATGAGGTCCACAGAAAATCTTGTAGCAAAATGAATTTATGGTCAAAGAAAATCGACAAGGATTTGACAGAGCTTGATACCTTTCAGAATGATGTAAAAGAAGATTTTGATACCAAGGATTCCAAGATGAATAATCTTCAGGAAAAGCTTACCCTTGAGAAAAATACTCAGAATCAACAAGTGAAAGATCTAAATGGGAAGCTTAACTCTGTTTCTCAAAACTGGAAGGGGGAAAGAGATCTCCAGATTGAGATCAAAGAGAAGCTTGTAATGCAGGATGAATTGTTGAAGATTCAGGAAGAGTCCATGAAGGCTTAGGTAGAGGTCCTGAAATCTCAAGAAGAAAGGATCACAACCTTGGAGAAGTAAGCTGAGGAGTACCACAAAGACTTAAAGAAGCTGAAAATCCTTTTGAAGAAGATAATCCCCAAGGAAAAAGAAGACAAATAGACCAATCCGATCTTTTGTTGTATTTTTCCTTGTAAAAATCCTTTCAATATTAATGAAAACTTTGGTTATTTGTATTGTTTGTATGTCTTACTAATGTTTCAGGTACTTTATTGTTTTTCCATTCCCTCAAATTATTTTTGAAAATCACAAAGGGGGAGAAGGAAAAGGAACTCAAAAGAGATAAAGAAAAATATAAAAGGGAGAAGAAACATTTCTAAGTATAAGAAGAACTATCCCTAAGTAAGGGGGAGTGATCATTACGAAGACTTACATATTCATAATGAAAATCCCATTCCGCAAATCTAGAATACGATCCTTAGAGTTTCAAAGCCTAAGGGGGAGTTAGTCGTATTCACCATTGATCATAAACAAAGAGAGTTAAGATTTAATTACAAGTTTAGAAATTTATTCTAAGTCATTACATTCTTTTTCGTAAGGATGTTTGTGCTTTCCAAAAAGGGGGAGATTGTAGAGTCAATAAGGTTTTTCTTATGACTTTTTCCATTCCTTAATTCAATGGATAAGTCATCAAGGTTTCCTTATGACTTTACCATTCCTCTTGTTTTTAAAATAACAAACACCTTTTCTTAATGAAAATTTCATTTTACCCCTATTTTACTTCCATAAGGAAAATTTCCTTCCCAAAGGAAATTTACCCTACCTTGTTTTCATTGTTCATATCACTATTTTTTCTTAAGTCTAAAAATCAGATTCATATCTAAAACCTCAGAATCGTATAATACTTAGACATGAAGCATTATGTTTTAGGATCCGAATTCTGGATACAAACTCTAATGAAGTTCAACTCCGAAGTCTGGATATGAACTCTAATGAAGTTCAACTCTGAATTCTGGATACAAACTCTAATGAAGTTCAACTCCGAATTTTGGATATGAACTCTCATGAAGTTCCACTCCAAATTCTGGATATGAACTCTCATGAAGTTCCACTCCGAATTATGGATACGAACTCTCATAAAGTTCCACTCAGAATTCTGATTATGAACTTCTCTACATTCTGACTCCGAGTTCTCTGAATTCAGACTCCAAACTCTGATGAGTTCTGACTCTGAATTCTCATGAACTTAGACTCCAAACTTTGTAAGTTCTGGTTCCAAATTCTAGAGAAATCAGACTCCAAATTTACTTGAAAATCAGACTCTGAATTTCTACAGAATTTAGGTTCTGAATTCCTACAAAATAGAATCCGAATATTCTTAAGTTTATAGACTCCGAATTTATTTTTTAATTCCATTCCAAACTTTAATCTTTTCCATTCCAAACTTTCATTTTCTACACCATTACGAATATCAGTTTAGTTATTCTTACATTTGTTCTATTAAAAAATGATGTCATGCTTTCAGTTATTAACTAACTGTTATTTTAGTGACACATGTACAGGTCCCTCTAAAATTCAAGGAAGAATATGATCGTTGGAGGAGGGAGCCGACTGTTGGAGCTTCAACTATAAATAGGATCTCATTTGAACATGATCTGGACATTTTAAATTTTGGTGCTTAGAACTTCCTGAAGTGATTTATAGAGAGAGAGAGGATCTTATTAACTCTCAAGCTTCGTGCAGAAAGTTTGAATAGCTTGTTCAAACTTTTCCTTGTGAAAATTTTCTTCATGCGACTCCAATCATTGCTGTGTACAATCGAGGGATTCTGGGGATAGGAAGACATAGGTTCCAACACCTTGAAGTTGAGGGCTTCCTTGCCGAGGAAGACAGAGGTTCCAACTACCTGATAGTTGGGGGCTTGCGGGGATAACAAGACAGTCTATGATCTTCGTATCGAGGACTTACCCTGGTGTGGGTAAGATAGACTTTCTTGAAAGTATGAATCAAGGGACGTTTGTCCAAGGTTGTTGGATACCCTTCTCTTTGGGTTAAAAGACTTATTACTTGTTACTTGTTTTGTTACATGTTTTTTCTGCTGCATTTTGTATTGTTGAGGAAAGTAAAATTTCTTATACTTCCTCATCTTTGTACTTTGATATGGTTAGATTCTATATGCTTTAAGGTAGAATCTTAATCTTTGTAACTTTTTTTAAGTTTCATTTTCGGAATTACTTTTCCAGAATTTAGCAAGTGATTAGAACTTATAGAGGTCTTGTGAATTATCTTGTTTAACCTTGTTAAACATAACCATCCTAAAAATTTACTAAGGTCATTTTTAAAAGGTACAATTCACCCCCTCTTATATATGATAATCTCATTCTTATTTCGATCCTACGTTTGGTATTATAGAGTATATCATACTCAGTCACATACCACCCTAACAGGAACATTCAAAAGCTATATTAAACCAGTAGGAACACAATGATCAACCTTCACCTACTAATGCACCAGTCATCGAGACATAAACCCCAAAAATGATCTCTTCATCCCTAGAAACAAAACATGGCTCCTCAAATCATAATAAATCTTTGATATACTAGTATTTCCATTAAAGGCGAGTTATAAAAATAGCTTAGAACCACCCCTATAATTTCTAAAAAGGAAAAAATATTACTATGGAACAATATATGGTGTTGATCATCCACTATTCTCCCTTAAGGAGTATATATATAGACCAAACAATATTTCCACACCTCCACTTTAGAATCTCCTCCTAGAAACCTAAAAAATAACCCAACAGATAAAAAATACTAAAACTCAAGCATAATTTTGACTAAGAGTGAATCAAAATTATCCACACCATAAAATATTATTGTATTTTTAAAGTGACCAAGATTATAAACATACAAAAATATAGGGAAACTATTGACTCATAAATAGTTCCCACTCCCATGTCTAATGGATAACCTTTTACACTACCATAGTACATAGACTGAGGGAATTGTTTTACCATGATGTACCTTATATCAGTGATCCATAACCAAAACTAGCTATTAGACCATAGATTTATCATCCATAAGATAAACATATTCCCATTAAATCACATGGGAAGGGTCTAGTTTATTCCTCGTCAATTGGAAAACATGAAACACATTGTGAATCAATATAAAGCGAGATAGATAGTATAATAAATATTCCAACTTTTTGAGCTTTTTGATGGTCTCAAAGGGTCTAACAAACCTTAGTGCCATCTACCTTTCTTACCGAATCAATGGTGTCCCAAGTGAGGTGAAATTTTGAGAAAAATACTGATCACCAACCTCAAACTCTAGAAGCTGATGATGATGGTCCACATAGGACTTCACACAATTCTGAGTATTCACTAACCTATTATAGATCAACTACACTTTTTTCATAATCTATTGAAAAATTCTTGCTCCAACTAAGGATCACACTCCTAACTTTGACCAACATAATGAATATTTACATGACTTCCCATACAATTACTCAAATGGTGAAATTTTAATCAAATCTTGATAAATATTATTATAGTCATATTAGACCAAAGGTAGATTCATTTACCATGAACCACCAAAATCAAGAAGACATTCCTGAAGCATTTTCTCAAGGATCCAAATATCTCCCTTAGTATTCCCATATGTCTGTGGATGATATTCTGTGATTAATTTGAACTAGGAACCCATTTCCTGTTGAAATAATTTATAAAACATGAATGTAAACCATAGGTAACTATGATAAACAACAATATAAGGATATCCAAGAAGCTTTACAACCACTCAGACATACAAGTTCCCAAGATTCTCTACTTTCATTATCTCCTTGATAGGGTGTAAGCGAGAAAATTTTGTAAGTTGGTCGATGATGACCAAAATAAAATACTACCCACTAATATTATGTGGTAATACAATGATGAATTACATAGAAATATAATCATACTTCTATACTGAAATAGGCCAAGGTTGCAACAAACTAGTAGGTCTCTAGTGATCCTCCTTACTTCCTTGATAAGTAAGGCACATGACATGAAGACTGAAATTGACTGCCTTACCCCTAACACCGATTTAAAATATCTCAAATCAGGATACATCTTGGTATTTCAATGTTTTGTTGAAAAAAAAATAGTTTCCTCTATCCATCAATACCTACCTCAAATATATAGGAACAACCATCCTACCTAGAAAAAAAATCATTTATGGGTTTCCGAGACCAATCACCCAAGGTCTCCCCACCATATAGGATTTTAAGAAAACATTTTAAACCAGTGTCTAAAAACTACATGATCCCAAAACACTCATTAAATAATGATTCATCCATTAATGAAGCTAGGAACACTTACCCACTAGCCTCTTCCACTCCCAATCTCATATCAGTGAACAAACTCATCAAAGAGGATCACTCCACTAATTCCATAAAGTCTTGAGTTGATAATTTCCTACTTAACTCAGAAGTGACCACATTCCCTTTCCCATGAGTATAATAAATATAAAAATAAAAACTATGAATATAATAAACACATCATATCTATAACAAGTTCATATCCTTTGAATTAAAAATATACTTTAGGCTATTATGATCATAACATACTATAAATCATTCCCTGAAGATATAGTGGTGTAAAATTTTTAGAGTGTACATAATAGCAGTAAAATCAAGGTCATGAGTAGGGTAGGTATTCTCATGATGGAATAATTAAAAAGAGACATAGGCCACCACACACCTTACCTACATCAAGACACAACCCAATCCCATACCTGATGCATCATAAAAAATATCACAACTCAAACTTGGTTCCAGAAGAATAATAATTGTATTTGAAGTCAATGAATTTTTATGTTTTTAAAAAGACCTCTGACATTTGTCCGTACACTCAAAAATAACACCCTTATGGGTTAAATATGTCATAAGAGACATAATCTTGGATAAGTATTGAATTAAATTCATGTAATAACCATCTAAGACTAAGAAGCATTGAGTCTCAAACACATTTCTAGGATGTTACCATGTCAATACCACATGAATAATTTTAGGATCCAATAAAATTTACCTATCAGATATAACATGTCCCATAGACATTACTTCTTGGATTAAAAGTTCATATTTAGAAATATTAACATACAGGTGATTTTTTTTCAAGATTCAAAGGATGATATCCAAATTATCCATGTGTTCCTCCTCTTATTTGGAGTACACAAAAATATCATCCGCAAACATGAAAATGAAATAGTCCAAGAAATAATTAAAATTTTGGTTCATAAGAAACATAAATACCATAAGTGAATTAGTGAGGAAAAAATGCATAACTAGGAACTTAAAATTACCATATCAGCTCCTAAACATTATCTTATATATATACTATTCTCTGACTCTCAACTAATGGCACCCCAAGCATATTTCAATTTTATAAAACCAATTATCTCCTTTAAGTTGATCAAAGAGATCATCAATTCTAGGTAGGGGATATTTGTTCTTAATGGTCACCTGATTTATCTTTCAATAGTTAACATAAATTCTGAGCATTTCATCTACCTTCATGGAAAATAGAATAAGTAAATCCCAATCTGACACACTGGGATTAATAAATATCTTGGCCTTGAGACCCAAAATCTAAAATTTAAGCTTCTTTAACTTATTATGTTTCATGTGATAATATGGAATAAAAATGGGAATCATATAAGGGAGTAGGTCAATAGTGAACTTGACCTCTCTCAATGGTGGTAACCTAGAAAAATGAATAGGACTGTCCTTAGGGTTCACGCCCACCACTTTAGGAAGTTGGTTTTTCAAATGAGGATCAACGAAATCCAAAAATATCTTCAAAAAATAACATAATGTTATTATTGAATAAGGAAAAATAGGCCCCTATATCCTTGATCTAGAATCCCACTAATCTTGAAAGATACAAGGGACTCCATTAGGAGAAAAAAAACTAAACTTGATGATGATAAAATCTGGTTTGGGACATAAAACTGATAACCCAATCCATGCCAATAATAAGTTTGAAGATATAAAGATCTAGAACCTAGAAATACCACACCACTTTGAAGATGGTTATCATCAATTGAAATGTGTGATATTTAAAACCTTGTTTAAACCTCTTTCCCAAAGGAGTGGAAAGATACAATATGAATGGTGTAAGTTTTTAATGAAATCCCAAAACATTAGTTAACTTTGACGATATAAAATAATTATTCACACCTATATGAAATAGAGATAATACCACATTTGAAGAAATGATAATCATACCTATAAAAGTATATATCCTTGACTTATATTCCTCTGGTGTATATTCTTTTGTGTAAAGACATCTAGTTTCAGCTTCTCCTTGAGCATTTGTTTCCACATGAATATCCCCCTTGGCATGAGTGTGAGATCCGCCACCCTTGGAAGCATCCAAACAAACCTATGGACCATTGGTGACAATGGATATAGATCTACTACCTAAAGACATCATTCCAAAAAAAATTCATATGATGTCCAAATTATCCACAATGGTGACATGGCCTAGTAGATTCCATACAGTTAGGCTTGGTATGACTAGGGTATCAAAATTTTTAGAAAAGTAACTTATGAATTCCTAATGAATCCCCTAAAACTGGTCCCAAAGAATATTGATCACCCTTACACTTCCATTTTTGGCTAGAAGACAAACCCTGGATACCACCTATAAAAACCAAAACTTAATCTAAACCCATTCTTCCATTTATTTCTACCTCATCCATAACCCCTTTATCGACTACCTCCACAAAGGTTTAATGGAATGATATAATCAGTATCAGATGAATATTGGCCCTCAAACCCATATCTAACCTCCATTATTTAAGGTAATCATTCATAAAAATCTCAGGTGATTGGTGAACTGACTCAGTGAAATGGGTGGAATACTACGAAACCAAATTCTCCCCTTTCTATAAGGTCAAAAATTATTGGGTATTTTCCACTCACAATATTTCAAGATAAAATATTTGGTTGAATATATTCTTGAAATAATATTTGGTGAGAGCCTCATGTAACTTATATTTCATGATAGATACCCACCATTTTATTCCCATTCCTTCAAGAATGTAAGTGAAGAAACCCACCTTATAGCCCTCTAGAATTTTCAGAAAATAGAAGATCCTTTCAATCTGATTGAACCACTATTTGGATTCCTAGGGTCCGTTTTCATCATGAAATATGGGTGCATTCTTCTTAGTAAATTCTATGTCATGATCCACCATTCATTCTTAGTTTCTAATACCCTCCTCACCCATAGTCTATATAGTGTAGATAACTGATTCCACTAAAGAGGGGTCTACTGGAGGATTTTCCTATTAAACTTGTCTCTTAGATTCCTCTCCCAAACCCAGGTGATCTATTATTGGATTAATTTTATAATAAACATAATATATCATTACCATTTATCTTCAGAGGAATTCCAAAATCAAAGACAAAATTATAGAATCCATATTAATTCCTTTAAATGATAATAGTTTAACATAATCATGGATTCTACAAAAAAATTAAAAATATAGAAAAATAATAGGTTATTTTAATTAAACCCTAAATAAATTTCATTCAAATAACCTCAAAAACCAAGTATCAAGATTTCCAAGAATCCATAACCACCCATGGTAACTCAAGTTCAATCAGGAAAGTGAGCTGGACAAGAAACCTTCTGCACTTACTCCCTGAATTTTGGTTGTCCAAAAGCCTGTCAACCAAAGACCCTAAACCAAACCCAAATAGTGAAACTACACTTCTAGATAGTAACCTCCATTTGATTTCATTTTTTAATGAACCAACCTGGTTCTACCTAAAACTTCACCCATGTTGGCTTGACAGAAGGCCCAGATCGCATTCCTGATCACCATGGGATGATGACAAGAACCTGGGTATCAACACATGCAACCAAGGGAATTATTTCACCTAGAAAACATAAATCAAGATATCTCATATAATAATATAAAGATAAACAATCATAGTATAACATATAAAAAGAGTATGAAACCATGAAACATATATTTCTAATTCAAAAGGCTAATCCTCAAAGTAAAACAAGATAAGAAAATAGTTAAATATCCATTTGAACATCTATCACCACCGATATATCTCAAAAATATGGTGAAAAAAATCAAGATAATCTGGTTAACTACATGATGACCTTCCCTTTATCTGTTTCCTACAAAAACACATCTAAAAATTCCCAAATTAAAAAATAACGGTGTCAAAACAAATCCAAGTAGGATTTCACTAATGACTCTATGAAAATTCTAACATTATGAAACCATTAGTCCAAGATTTAAAACAAATATATTTTATAAAGTAACTTCATAATAGAATCATTTTGTAAAACATATATTTGTTTCTCATTAAATAAATTCATATTCACATTAACCAAAAATATGAAAATAAAATTTGAGATAGAATGAAATCATAAGAAAAACCATCCATGGATACATCATAAGATAAATACGTGATCCGAAAAACTTGAAATATACCATAATTTATAAAAACAAAAACAATTTTGGATCTAGCCTATGTGAATACATGAACAAACATGTGATGGAACACTAAGCACTAGGTGAGGCATAATGTTAATCCTATTGATATTTATTCCTACTACAGTCTATAGATATCAACAAAATAATCCTTAGTATTATCACTCACACTAAGGTTTCATATATTTATTTCCTGATTCACCAAAGGTTCCCAATGTGCTATATTTTATAAAAACAAATTGATAAACATACTCACAATTTATAAAACAATTTCACAGTGAAGAATCACCACTCCCATGCTTGAAAATCCATTTTAGAGTCAAAAAATAATTTAAGTTATTTCATAAAACACAATGTGAAAAAATATATTTTTAAAGTAAAAACCCTTGAAAAATATGATTATATTGAAATAAATACACTTTTATCTCAAATAAATAATTTTCATGTACCACAATAAATGAATTTACAAGAACAATAAGTATTTCATAAATTAGAACATTTGTATTGAGGCACATACCTTAAGAACAGAGGAAAATTAGTTAACTTTTAGAATGAATATTATAATTGGGATGATTGTTGAGTCAATAAGGTTTCCTTATGACTTTTCCATTCCTTCATGTTTGGGGATATTTTTGAGTCAATAAGGTTTCCTTATGACTTTTCCATTCCTTATTATTTTGAAAATCACAAACACCTTATCTTAAGGAAAATTTCATTTTACCCTATGTTTTACTTTCATAAGGAAAATTTTCCTTCCCCAAGGAAATTTATCCTTAACATGTTTTTCATTATTAATTTTGTCTAAGTATAAAATTAGGTTTCGTATCAAAAAACTAGAAATCATATATATAATTAGATATAAAACATTCTATTTTTAGGATCCGAATTTAGGTTCCAAACTCTCTGAATTCAGACTCTGAACTCCTTTGATTTCTGACTCCGAGCTCTCTGAATTCAGACTCCAAAATATTCTGAGTTCTGACTCCAAGTTCTCTAAATTCAGACTCCGAACTCTTCTGAGTTTTGACTCTGAGTTCTCTGAACTCAGACTTCGAACTCTTCAGAGTTCTGACTCCGGGTTCTCTGAATTCAGACTCCAAACTCTTAAGAGTTCTTAATCTGAGTTCTCTGAATTCAGACTCTGAACTCTTATGAGTTCTGACTCTGAGTTCTCTGAATTCAGACTCCGAACTCTTATGAGTTATGACTCCAAACTCTCTGAATCTAGACTCCGAACTCTTCTGAGTTCAGACTCCTAATTCTTATGAATTCAGATTCCAAACTTTCTAAGCTCAGACTCCAAATTCTTATGAATCTAGATTCCAATGATCCTTGAAATTCAAACTCTGGAATTCTATATAATTCAAGTTCCTAATTCCTTGGAAAACATAATCCAAATATCCTTATATTATAGATACCGAATTTATTTTTTGTTAGACTCCGAACTTTCATTTTTGCTTACATTCTGAAAAATAAATTTTCTTAAGTAACCATATTTTTTCTTACTCATGTTTTGGCTATAAAATGATGTCGTGAATTCAATTACAAACTAACCATTGTTTGAGTGACATGTGTATAGGTCCCTCCAAAATTGAAGGAAAAATATGACCGTTGGAGGAGGGAGCCGACCGTTGGAGCTGTGCCTATAAATAGGAGCTCATTTGAAAGAGCTAATAACAAGTTGATCAATCCAGAGCTTACATTCTGTTGAAGTGATTTATAGAGAGAGAGGATATTATAAACTCTCAGGATTTGTGCAGAAAGTTTGAACGGCTTGTTCAAACTTTGATTCATGCAGAATTTCTTTGTGCATAGGTGCAATTTCCTTAAAATCAGAGACTTCGGGTTGTGAAGTCAGATGTGCTGATTTCCTTACAAATCGAGAGCTTGAATGGATATCAAGACAGATACTGATCTTTGGATTGAGGGCTTACCTGAGTTTGGGTAAGACAGACTTTCTTGAAAGTATAAATCAAGGGAGCTTTATCTAAGGTTGTTGGATACCCTTATCTTTGGGTTAAAAGATTTACTACTTGTTACTTGTAGTGTTTCAATTTTGTTTTTCGTTGTAATTTTGGTTGTTGAGGAAATTATAAGTATCTTATACTTCCTTAGACTTGTACTCTGATTAAATAAGATTCTATACACTTTAAGGTAGAATATTTGTTGTTGTAAACTTTTGTTAAAGTTCATTTCCGGAATCAAGAAAGTTATTAGAACTTAGAGGTGTTGTGAATTTTGTTTATAAAAAATTTCCTTAAGAAAATTTTAAAGTATACAATTCACCCCCTCTTGTATATTGAGTATCTACTTTACAATTTGATACTATAAATAGTATCATATCCATCTTACTATCGATCCAACAATTGGTATCAGAGGATTGGTTCAATCTAAATTAATCTAACGATTAGATTTATAAGATAAATCTTCTTATTCACTTTTTCAGAATCATATTTTCGGACTCATAAAGTTTAGATTCATATTTTTCTTAGAGATAATATAGTTATATTTTACTTGATTTGGATTTTTTTGTTTACAAACTTTTATTACTAACAAGTTTGTGTGGAAAGATTTTCCATAAGATGGCAGGTTTAAATGTTGGTTCTATCAATAATCTAAATCCTACGAGACCTCCTATTTTTGATGGAAATGATTATGAGTACTAGAGAGATAGGATGAATAATTTCATTATTAACACTGGAGTTGATAACTACCTGATGCTGACAGGAGACTATAAGATTCATGATAAGGAATTGAGAACTTTTACTAATCAGGAGAAATCAGAATATCAAGAAAATTTCAGAGTCAGAAATACATTGCTATGTTCCATGACTAGTAACATCTATAGTCAAATATATTCATGTGAAGATTCAAAAATTATCTATACGAAACTTGAAGTTACACATTTTGGTACTTCTAAAGTTATAGAGACAAGAAGAGCTATGTTGAGAGCTGAATACTATGTCTTTAACTTTCATTATGGAGAACCTATAAGCAAAGTTCAGCAAAAGTTTATGACTATTGTGAATAGATTACAGTCTATGGGAGAAAAAAGGTTTGGATTATGAGGACCTTATAGATAAGATTATAGAAATTATGCCAAATAAATGGGAGTCCAAGAGGACAACAATTGATGAGAACAGGAAAGTCACCCATATTTATTTAGATGAGATGTTTAGAACTCTTCTTCAACATGAGGCAAGAATTAATAGATATGCTGATAATGTTAAAAAGAATAATAATAATGGAGGAGTTTCCTTTACAACTAATTATAAACATATTAAATCCAAGACTCTAGAAAGAGTAACTAGATCAAAGTCAAAGAAAGTTACTATTCAGTCAGAATCTAGTGATACGGAAAAGTATGAGAATGAATTAGCTAATCTTGCTTGGAGAATGAACAAGATAATAGATCAAAAGAACTATAAAAATAAGTTCAAGAAGAGATACTACAAAGAGAAGAAATATGAGAAAGTTACTTGTTATGAATGTAGAAGAACAGGTCATATCAGACCTGACTTCCCTCTATTGAAAAATAAGGAAAAGAAGGAAAGGAATTCAGAAAGAAACAAGAAGAAGTTCTATCACTGGAAGCACAAGAAAAGTCTTAAAGCAAATGATACTTGGAGTGCTAGCTGTGGAGACTCTTTGGGATGTGAATCTTCTGAATATGAATCATCATCATGAAAAAATATTGGATTCATTGCTACTACTTCTTTCTCAAATACATGTCTTATGGCCAAGGTACGCTCTGCCGAGGCTTTAACAAATTTATCACTTGATAAGAATTACTATTATGAAGATATTATTTCTAATGAAGATACTTCATCTTCATATAATGAAGAATTAACTTTTTATGAAGAAGTATCTATATTTTACAAGTTGTTAGAAGAAAAAAATTGTAAAATTTCTAAGAAATTAGACAAGGAAAATACTAGAGAATAAGTTCTTACAAAATATATTTCAGACCTCTCTAGAGATCTTAAAGATAAGGATGAGATTATAAAAAAACTTTCTAAAGACTTTAAGGAAGTAAATTACGAAAAGGATAAACTTTCTAAAGATCTTAAGAATGCTATTTTAAGAATAACTGTTTTTGAGGAAAAATCTAACTCTAAGGAAATAATTATCGAGGATAAAAAATTTAGTCATAAGACTAAAATCTGAAATATATTCCCTTAAGAAACTTCTTACAAAATTTACTTCTGGTAAATAAAGTTTTAACAAGATGTATTCTCAAATAAAAACTCAAGGAAATAATACTAGAGTAGGTTATACTCACAGAAAACCTGTTTTCAAAAACAACTATTTTATTCCATCCAGAGACCCTTTTTGTACTAAATGTCAAAGTGGTGGGCATTGGAAGAAAAATTTTTCTTTGAATAATGTTCAATCGCTTGGGTTTCATAAATCTTATTTTTATAAACAAATGTGGATACCCAAAATTTTATTTTCTAACAATTCCGAATCCAAGAAAGTTTGGATTCTGAAAGTCTAACATTCTTATTTTCAAGAAAATAAATAAAGTACCAACAACAACACTAGGTACATGGATAGTGGATGTTCTCGGCATATGACTGATAACAAAAACTACTTTTAAAAGATTATCAAGACGAAAGGAGGGAAAATATCTTTCAGAGATAATGCTAAGGGAGAAATTATTGGTATAGGTAACATCATTCTTCTTGAAAAAACATTGATTTAAAATGTTTTATTTGTTAAGGGTCTTAAGCACAACCTCATTAGCATAAGTCAATTACGTGATGAAGGTTACCTTGTGAATTTTAGGAATGAAAAGTGCTTAGTACAAAATTACAAGGAAGATTTTATTCTTTCTTCCAAAAGGCAATAGAATGTTTACACACTAAATTTATAAGACCTTAGGAACCAAGATCTACCCTATATTAGTGCAATGGAAGATCATTCTTGGTTGTGGCAAAGAATGTTAGGACATTGTAACCTTAGGAACCTATTCAAACTATCTAAGAAAATATTATTTAAGGATCTATCAGAGCTTAGATTTGATTCTTCAAAAGTTTGTGATCCTTGTCAATTTGGTAAGAAACATAAATCTAGTTTTAAATTAGTCGGTGAAGTCTCAATCACTGATGCATTACATTTAGTGCATATGGATCTTTTTGTCCTAACACAAACTGGAATAATTGGAGGAAAATATTATGTATTTGTCTTAGTTAACGTTTAAACTAGATTTACGTGGGTCTATTTTATAGAAAAGAAGTCTGAAGCTTTTTCTTATTTCAAAAGTTTTAGAGCCTAAGTTAAAAATGATAAAAACCTTCCTTTGATAACTATTCATAGTGATCATGGAGGAGAATTTCTAAATTCTAATTTTGAAACCTTTTGTAGTAGAAAAGGCATTACTCATAACTTCCCAGCACCTAGAACACCTCAACAAAATGGTCTTGTTGAAAGAAGAAATAGAATTATTCAAGAGATAAAAAGAACCATGTTGAGTGAATATTCTATAGCCAAACATTTTTGGGCTGAAGCTGTAAGTACTGCTTGTTATACTATAAATCGTGTTTTTATTAGACCTTTTCTTAATAAAACTCCTTATGAGTTATGGATTGGTAGAAAACCTAGACTTTCCTACTTCATGGTTTTTGGTTGCAAGGTATTAATTCTGAATACTAAAGATAATTTACACAAATTCACACCAAAATCTGATGAAGGAATTTTCTTAGGCTACTCCACAACTTCTAAGGCTTATAGAGTTTTCAATAAAAACACTTGTACTGTTGAAGAAATAGTACATTTCAAATTTGATGAAACTGATCCCTTTGTTTTTAAATAACCCCAACCTAAATCTTTAGATGTGTTTTCAAAAACTGATTTTCAACCTTTTTTAGAAGATCCTTCTGATATGTAAAATGTCCAAGAAGATGTTTCTGAAGCATTTACCCTAGAATATTTCCTACCTTATGTTGACAAAAAGGTTTTAAAAAACCCAAATCAGTTGTTTCTTAAGAATCATCCCAGTGATAGTATCATTGGTGATGTAAATCAACCTTTAAGGACTATAAGTTCCTTAAGGAATGAAGTATAACATCTAGAATTCCATTCCCAATTATAACAAAAAATCACTGATGAAGCTTTAGGTGATGATGATTAGATAAAATCTATGCAAGATGAACTAAATTAATTCGAGAGGAATAAAGTCTGGAACTTGGTTGAAAGGCCTAAGGAAACTTCTGTTATTGGAGTAAAATGGGTCTTCAGAAATAAGTGTGATAAAAATGGAATCATAGTAAGAAATAAATATAGATTGGTTACTAAAGGCTACAATCAACAAGAAAGAATAGACTATGAAGAAACCTATGCTCCAGTATCTAGACTTGAATCTATTCGTATTTTACTTGCCTTTGTAGCATTCTTCAACTTCAAACTTTTTCAAATGGATGTGAAATGTACCTTCCTTAATGGTTTTGTAGAAGAGGAAGTTTTTGTTGAACAGCCTCCTGGTTTTGAAGATTCAAAACATCCTGAACATGTTTATAAACTTACCAAAACTTTTTATGGACTTAAGAAATCCCCTCGAGCTTGGTATGACAGACTTATAGGATTTTTGATTCAAAATAATTATGTTAAGGGAAATGAAGATCCAAACCTTTTTATAAAGAAAGATAAGAATTTTTTTTGATTGTTCAAATTTATGATGATGACATTATATTTGGTTCAACTCAGTGATCTTTAACTGATTCCTTTGTAGATATAATGAAATATGAGTTTGAAATGAGTATGATGGCTGAGTTAGCATTTTTCCTTGGTTTTCAAATTTCACAAAAACCAGAAGGAAACTATATATTCCAACTTAAGTATATTAAAGATATTCTTAAAAAGTATGGATATGAAAACAATAAGAGTATAAGTACTCCCATCGGTACCTCAAATTCACTTGATCTTGATGAAGCTAGGAAACCAGTAGATCAAAAATCTTTTAGAGGTATGATAGGAAGCTTAATTTACTTAAAAATTAGTCATCCAGACTTAATGTTTTTAGTATGCTTATGTGCAAGATATCAATCCAATCCTAAGGAATCTCATTTAAAGGAAGTGAAAATAATTTTTCGCTACTTAAAGGGAACCATGGATTTAGGAATATTTTATACTTTTGGAAATGATTTTATTCTAAAAAGTTTTTTAGATGCTGACTTTGGTGCATGTAGAATGGATAGAAAGAGTACATCCAGAACGTGTCATTTTTTAGGAGATTCATTAGTTTCTTGTTCATGTAAGAAGAAACACTCAGTAGAAATTTCCACTACTAAAGATGAATATATAGTAGCTATAAGTTGTTGTTCTCAAGTGTTGTGGATGCAACACACACACACAGACTATGGTATGAGTTTTACCAAAACACAAATTCTGTGCAATAATACCAGTGCCATTTCCCTTAGTAAAAACCCTGCACATCAATCTCGTGCAAAACACATAGATATTAGGCATCACTTTCTTAGGGATCACACACTAAAAGAGGATATCATTCTTCAATTTATCAGAACACAAGATCAACTTGCTGATATTTTCACAAAATATTTACTCTCCGATAGATTTGAATACATTAAATAGAAGTTAAGAATGATAACCATAAGGTAATATTCTTTGTTAACTTTCTGTTGAAACCAATCTTCTTATAGTAATAAACTCTTTTTCACAGGGAGAGTACATTTTATTGATATCTAGATCAAATCTTTCGTAATGAAAATTTTCGTAGTCAGATTTTTCAAATCTTTCTTAATGAAAATTTTCATAGTCAGATTTTTTCAAATCTTTTGTAATGAAAATTTTTGTAGTCATATTTTTCAAATATTTCATAATGAAAATTTTCATAGTCATATTTTTCAAATCTTTCATAATGAAAATTTTTGTAGTAAGATTTTCTAAAAAAAATTTCATACTGAAAACTTTCGTAGTAAAATTTTCTAAAATTATTTCGTAGTCTAATTTTTTTTATAATGAAGATTTTTTATGTTTTCATAATGAATACTTTCTAAAAATTCGTAGTCAATTTTTCAAATTTGTTCATAATATTTTTTTTTCATAATCTAAAGTTCTTCAAGAAGAATTTTCCCCATTACAAATAATCTTCCTAGCAATCCGAAAGGTGTGTTTCCTTTCCTGAGTTTTTATAATTATCCTTTACTTGCTGGTAGTTTCTTTTGGTTTTAAATTTTTCGAATTCCCTTTTCCTTAAATCCGAGTGTTTTTATTAAAAAAACCTCAAAAGATCGAATCCAAGATTTCCTTGTGGCTATCATATCAACCGTCAGATCTGATTAGAAGAATTTTCATCCATTGTATTAAGTTTGGAAGATGAACTGTTGCACAAAACACCTATATAAAGGACTACAGATTGTTGTCCCACATCGAATCTCAAGCTATCACGTGCTAAAGTGCTGACCTTTTACATAATCTCATTCTGTATTTTCAAGTGTTTCTCAATTCCGAATATCTATAGAAGAATCCTCTTAGAATGATATGTCTACTGTCAAGACAATCTCAGAGTGGAAGGTCTATAGAGAAAGGTTGGTGCATCCTAACTTCTTCACCAAGTATGATTCTATAATCTTGAAAAAGATCAAGCTCAATCGATGGGATAGTGTTTCCATATTGAAACCAGGTGCTCAAGATTTAGTGTATCTAGATTTTATAATTGAATTTTTTAAGTCAGTCAGTTTCATTAAGGAAGAAGGAAGAGAGAAGTTTTCGTTCAAAAGATATGAAAGGAATTATGCTCTTTCATATACTAAGGTAGATAGTTTGGTTGGTATTTCATACGAAGGGGAAGCTGAGTTCTGTTCTCATAAGTTGACTGATGTCAAAGGAAGTTTTTTAAGGGGAAAGCTATGGACTGCCTCCGCCTTACAGATGTAAAGACCCCGAAGATCGCTCACTTGTCTATAAATCATCAGATTCTTGAATTTTGGGTTCAAGGATTCATCATTCCAAGAAAAGGGGACAAAGACACTTTGAATAAAAGTGACATGTATATTTTAGCTTTTCTAGTGAACCTGAGGAAGGTTAATTTGGTTAAGAATATTCTCATTACGATTGAGAATATTAAGAATGGAAACTTGAAGGCTCAGATAATCATGTATCCAACCATTATCTCACTACAACAGAAAACGCCTTTAGCGCAGTTTACAAAACCGCCGCTAAACCTTTCGTTAAAAAGATTTAGTGGTGGTTTATTAAAAATCACCTCAAAACCCATTTAGTTTTTTACATCGGTGACACTACCCCCTCCTACCCCCCCCCCCCCCCCGCACCCGATCCAACCCCGACCCCGTGAGGTTTCTCACCCTGACAATCGCGAACCCTAGCTCTGGTCCCCTCCGCTGCCCTCCCGTGCCGCCGATGACCTTACCGCTGGTCGCTACTGACCCCAATTCTCCCCCCGACACCCGTGACACCGACTTCTCCCCTGACCCTGTCGAGTTCGTACCCTAGGTATGCTCTCCTCCCCTGCCGTCGGTGGGATCATCCTGTTACGGTGGATTTTTTGTGTGGAATGGTTAGAGGAATCTTGTGGAGGAAAAATGCATAAGGTTTTATGTACTTTAACCACTCTCTTAGCTACCTTCTTATAGGAAGATAACTGACTTAACTAGGTTCATTATAGGAAATACCCCTATGGAGTTGTAAGTATGAATAATAGGAGTTAAAGTCCTAGAAATAAACAGACCATCATCCCGACGACTAACATATCGTTAAACCGGTCTTTCTAGGAGAAATCTAGGAGTAAAAAGTATCTCACATAAAGGTAATCTATAGTTTTTAACATATGTATAAGGGTAACTAGTTTCCTATGGAAGATTAGTCTATTCATAGAAATGAGGAAGTTTATCGGATAATTTGGGAGGGTAATTAATTATCATGTTGTTTTGTTGATCTTCAAATTATAAATTTCATAATGATCATGATTGATCTGTGATTCAAGATGAGTTGAGTTCATGCTATGAGAATGAATATGACTTGTGTTCAAGTGATGCACATATACACATAGATCATAAGGTGAGGGTATTTTTGGAGGTTCTGTTGAGAATTATTGATCATGATTAGCTAATCCACATGATCATTTTTAAATGAGAATTGATAATTAAGAAGGTTTTGATCATGGGGGATATACCTACATGATTTTTTGATATTTTTTTATGAGTAGTGAATTATGGGAAGCTATAAAAATTAGTTGGATTATATTTGATCAGTTTTTAAATTAGGGTTTTTAATGGTGTGTTTTATGGAATTTTTGTAATCCAAAATTATGAAATAAATTGATCCAGTCTACTAAAGTATAAAATTGGGATTCAATCAGTTGAATAAATAAAACAAGAGATAAGAATAAATATAAAGATAAATATTCAGAGAGAATTAAAAAGTGAGAAGAGATTGAGAATTGGAATTCAAGAATAATGATCATCTATAACTTTTTATGTTTTTTATATCACAATCTTGAAGAATAGGAATCCCAACTTATTTCTATATATCATCAAGGCTTTGAGGAGATCAATCATTGATGTTGAAGTATCCTAGAGATTTATGGTGATTTTTTTGTTTTAATTTTTTGATAATTTGTTTTAAACTAGTGGGAATATGATAGAGACCTGGACACTATAACTAAAAGGGGGATCCAAGCTGGGAAGTAGGCAAGACAATACCTGGATACAACTGACATAACTGTAAAAAAAATCTAGAAGGGGATTAAGGGGCCCTCACAACACACAACCTAGCAGGAAGCTAGTCACTCCTAACTAATTGGAGGGAATATTTTGGGGGAATAAATTGTGGTTCCCATGATTGTTACTTAAATAACCCACTTGAAAAAATATGGGGAGGTAGGGATGTTATAAGGAGGGTGAGGGTGGGGAGAGGGGGCAGTAGGAATATTTCTATTTTAGAGATTTGGACTTCAGGCGTGGGTGAGAGTGTAGATAGGCCTCTTGAGTATTTGTCCTTTCTTATCCTCCCTTATTTTTATTCTTCTTCCTCCTATAATCCTGGTTTACATAGCTTTGCTAAATTCAAGCAGTCCACTCTAGGGGAGGGATATTGGTTAGAAATTTATTATTAATTTGGTCTAACTTAGATGAAAATTATTGTAGGTGAGGAGCACTACTGAATTCCAATCATGGAGGAGGCGTATTGTTGGATACCTTCTAAGGGAAGATCCATGATGAATAAGTTTTTGCTTGGTGAAGTGGACCAGTGACTCGGTAAGATCAACACTACGCTCAGATAGAATCAACTAGTGTGGGAACATGAATAATAAGAGTAAGTTGATGTTTATAATTCCTCTTTTTAAACTATCCTTTTGATGAAAAATCGGAAGTAGTCATTCCATAACACCTGGAAGAAATAGATTTTGGATGGAACTCTCTAAAAATAATGTTTCAAAAATTGGTAGAAAAAAGGTTCACCCAAATCACTACACTAAGTAAAAAACATAATCCCTGTTCACTCTAAAAAACATAAAAATAATGAAATTAAATGTGAGCAATAAAAAAAATAACACTTTGATTTTATGTGGTTTAAATTGAGAGTCATGCATCTATGGGAGAAACATTGTATCATTTCATTTATCTAGAAAGAAAAATTTACAACTTAGCAACTTATGATTCAATACAGATTACTAGAAACAAGTAATAATAATTACATTCACTCTATCCATGAAAGTATCCCCATCCCATATATAGAGAGAGTAACTTTTGATTTTATAGCTGCACTGACCTTTGAAAAGTGTGAGAGTCCATCTGTTTTAGTATTCCCACTGCCAATCTCTTTTAGAAATATTTAGTATGAATTCCACCTCTAGTAATACAAAAAAAACATCACAACAGAACTGAAAATCCCTATATTTTGTAATTACAAGATCAAACATCCAGAAAAACACTGCCTTGCATAGAGTAAATTAGAAGAAGCCTCTTCTGAACCACCTTCTTCTAGAAAGCTCATTCCAGAGTACTAAAGTAAAAAAACCTATCACTGCCACAAATCCAATGAAATAAATAACTTTAAAAACCAATCATTCTATTTGTCTAATTTCATTCAACTAAAGTAGACTTAAAAAATTCCCAATAATCTCCCACTTGAAGACCACTCCAGAGAAAACCATGGAACCACCTTCAAATTCTACAAGATATCCTTTCATTCGTACTGCATATAATGTTTCACCACCTCCTTCTATTCACCCAAGCCTAATTGAGGATTTATGTTGACTCAATATTTATGGACCCAAAATTTAGGTAAAAATATCTTCTAGGTTCTATTTTCTATCAACCTTTGATAACTCCAACTCACTATCTTCAAAAATTTTTCAGATGTAATGGTACTTTAGATCAATGTGTTTAGTTCTTGAATAAAACATTGGATTCTTAGAAAAATTCCACTCTTTCTATAAAAAAATAATAAACCTTTCCCCTAGATATGTCTGAGTTATTCAACTAAATGTCCCAACCATTCCATCTTCTTGCTAGCTTCTGTAACTACCACATGTTCTACTTCCATTGTAGAAATTGGATTCACTGGTTATAACCTGGACATCCAACTAACCGTAGTTCCTATGAAAGTGTAAACATATCTGGTTTTACTCTTTTGAGAATCATAATCACCCCTAAAGTAATCATCTATAAATCCAACTATCAAATCATCATCTCCATAACAAAGAGTTGTAACTTATGTACCTTTAAGATGTTGAATAATCCATGTAACAGCTTCCTAATAAACCTTTCTTGAATTTTCCATAAATCGGATTACCACTCCCACTACATGAGAAATATCCAAAAATGTACATACCATAACATACCTTAAAATTCTTATATCTAAGGAATAAATAATTTAATCAATGTATGACTTTTCTTCTTCCATTCATGGAACTTTTTGCTTTGAATTTTTAAAGTGGACAGTGATAGAAGTTGAAACCAGCTTACATTCTCTCATTCCAAATCTCACAATTATCTTCTGGATGTAATCCTTTTATTATAAAACCAAACTTTCAATCTTCCTATAATGTTCAATCCTCATTCCCAATATCTTCTTAGCACTTCCAAAATCTTTCATATCAATAACAACTTACCAATCACACTGAAACCACACTAATTATTGTAATATAATAACTACTTCCTCTAAATTTTTCTTCTTATTAGTGGTCTAATTATACTAAATTCAGTTCTTGATATCCCTTGTTATAAACTAAATTCAATATTACATCATTGATTATCTTAGTTAAGACTTGGAAACCTATTTTTATTCTATAATAATCCCTTTTTTATGTATTTCTATATTCAACAAGTGAATTTACTTCAGCATGAAACTTCTAGATCAAGTTTTGAAGAAAAAAAGTGGTTTCTTAACACCACTTGCTGATTCATGATTAGCCATGACACGTTTTGATCATATTTTATATCAAATGAGACTTAAAATAATTATTACATCACTTATTTCATACACATTTTGGATTTAATCAGTTATTCCTTTAGTTGAATAACACGTACTTTATTAGCACATCCACCCCATGTATCATATCTCTCTATAAATATTTGGCCACTTCAAGGAATAACAAAAATGTTCAATGCCCACACCGAAGTCTGAATCTGACTCTTAGTTCAACTCCATGGTCAGATCCTCGATCGTCCCATTTAACCATAATTCTCCACTCATGAGCACTAACACATATATGATCCAAATCACCCTCAAGTCACACCACCACTCTTTTCTATGTGAATACACCAAAGAGAGGTCTAGGAATTCAATCCACACAAGGTTCGTAGAACCTCAAAACCTAATCTCCCAAGTTATTTCATCATATATTTCCATGAACACCACCACTTATCATGCCTCAAGACTACCATCGCTCACGTGGTTCTTGTCACTCCAAATTAACAATGTGTTGAGTTTTGTAAGCATCATAAGGTTTTACATAAACATTATTTATAATAGATTTATTCTATATTAGAGTTTTATATGAAGACTCTATAGAGAACTTAGGTTGGGGTTATTCCAAATTAACAATGTGCTTCGGTTTTCATGGTAAAGAAGCTACCATGTTGTTAGCACACCGTTTCTCTTTACCAAAGAAACTTCCCCTATCCCAAACACTAGAGGGTTCATATCTAACTTAGGGGCTCATCTTTATTATATTATGTTTCTGTAATCTTATACTATTGTATATATGAATCTCTTTCTCTATTTAGTAGTAACTATGTGTTTTAATTTTTTTTAATATTGTGTAGGCACATTGTGATATACATGGATAAAATCTGGATCACATTACTGTGGAACACACCTCAGTATGTTAAGGGATTGAATGAGTTTTTAGATTTTGCAATTTCTAATCGATCCATTGAAGGGAGAATAAAATGTCCATGTCCTAAATGTAAATTTAGAACATGGTCGAAGAGAGATGAAGTTTATGAACATTTAATACTGAAGAAATACCCTGGTCAATATTTGTGTTGGATTTGGCATGGAAAATCTAACGTTACAGAAATATTGTGCACTGATGTTAATCCACAGAATGAGGTCCCAAGTTTTTCGACAATGGAAAATGAAATACAAAATCTCATAAATGATGCATTCGACACTGCAAGACATCACTATCTGCATCAAAACATATCAGAACAACCAGAAGAGGGTGCCACAAATTGCAACGTGACAAGTGATGTTTTTGAGACTATAACACAGGTAGATCAAGATTGTAACATATCATTGGATCCTCCTATTGATTCTGTGGATCCAGATGTAAGAGAAAACTTCACTTAGGAAAACACATTTCATGATTTATTTGACGATGGAAATCAAGAGTTGTATAGTGGATATTTTAAATATTCAATGCATTCATTTCTGCTGAAGTTGTACCATATCAAATGTCTATATGGAATTACAAATAAGGAAATGTCCATGATATTGGAATTGATTCGTGATGAATTTCCTAAAGAAAAAATCCCTGAATATTTTTATGAAATGAATTAAGTTGTTAACAAGATTGGTATGAATTATACAAAAATACACGTGTGTCCCAATGATTCTATGCTTTATTGGGGAGAGGATTAAAGTAGACAGAATTTCAAGAAATGTTCTTCTTCTAGATGGAAGGCAAAGGGTGATGTTGGAAGTCTGAATGAACATAATTTCATGGAGAAGAAGAAAAGGAACACACCTACAAAGGTTTTGAGTTACATTCCTTTGAATCCTCAATTCCAAAGATTATTCATGTCATCGAAAACCGCTGAATACATGAAGTGGCATTCTGTAGATAATAACAATGATGGGTTAATGAGACATCTATGATATTCCCAATCGTGGAAGACATTTGATTCACTAAATCTAGATTTCTCAGATGATACTAGGAATGTTTGATTGGGATTGGCTGCCAATGGATTCAACCCATTTGGGACTTTGAGTACCAATTATAGCATTTGGCCAGTTGTTTTGATCCCTTATAATCTGCCTTCGTGGATGTGTATGCAACAAACATATTTTATACTTTCAATGATTATCCCTGAAAAAAATACCTGAAAATGATATTGATGTATAATTACAGCCTTTGATTGACGAATTGTAGGAGTTATGGAGCAACGGTGTTGAGACATTTGATGCTTCTTCTAAAAAAATGTTCAAAATGCATGCTGCTTTAATGTGGACCATTAGTGACTTCCCTGGGCTTAGGAATTTATCTGGTTAGAAAACTTACACGGGTTTGGCTTGTCCCATTTTTAACTTTGATTTTGATCCCAAACGGCTACCTAACAGTAGAAAATGGTTCTTCTTGTGTCATCGAAGATTTCTCGATGCATCTAATAGATTTTGGATGAAAAGTTCAAAATTTAATGGTTCCATTGATCTTAGACCACCTCCAAAGTTGTTAACTGGTTCTAAAATATTGATACAGCTTGAAAATGTTAAAACTGAATTTGGGAAGGTTCATCATTTGAATGATAGCGGAAAACGGGTCCAAAGTGCATCATCAAGCGAAATCGGAACGCAACAATGGAAGAAAAAAAGTATATTATTCAAACTTATGTATTGGGAATTTAATTTGTTGCAGCATAATCTTGATGTGATGCATATTGAGAAGAATGTCTGTGACAATTTGATTTTCACATTGGTTAATGAGCATGGAAAGTCGAAGGATCATCTCAATGCTCATAAAGAATTACAAGCAATGAACATAAAATGCGATCTCTGGCCAGATGAGAATGAAAAGTATCCTCCAACAATTTTTGCAATGAAAAATAGGGATAAAGATACATTACTTAGAATTTTAAAGAATTTTAAGGTATCTGATGGGTATTCAAGTAACATCTCGAGGTGTGTTGACTTGAAGAATCGTAAGTTACATGCATTGAAAAGTCATGATTCACATATTTTGTTACAACAGTTACTACCATTGGCATTGCATATATTATTACCTGAAAAAATTACTGCTGTTGTACTCCAATTCTGCAGATTTTTCAGAAAACTATGTGAGAAATCTCTACATCCATTTCAGCTTGACAACCTCCAGGAGAGGTTTGTATTGACCCTTTTTGCAATGGAGATGATATTTCCTCCGCCATTTTTTTACTGTAATGATGCATTTAACTGTGCATTTGGTTGAGGAAGCTAAATTAGGAGGCCCCGTTCATTATCGATGGATGTATCCAATTGAGAGGTACTTTATTTATATGTTTTTCAGTTAAGTAAACAATTTATGGTACTTAATTAAATTTATAATTATGTTTATTTTATTTCACAGATATCTTGGGCATTTTAAATCATACGTGAAAAATAAAGCTCAACCAAAAGGCTCAATTGCTGAAGGTTATTTGGCTGAGGAGTGTCTTACCTTTTGTTCTCGATACTTGGATGATATTGAGACAAGATTTAATCGAGTTGGACGTGTTGAAGACACATCGAATCAATCTCAAATACACCAGAAATCCAAAATATTTCCTGCTATTGGACGATCAGTTGGGAGGACCTCAAATGTTACACTGATTGAATTGGAATTATTACAGGCACATAGATATGTGATGATAAATAGTGAAATTGCAGATCCATTTATTGAAGAGTTGAGGATATAAAAAAAGAGATGAATGAGAGTCCAAACACGAAATGAGAAAGATATAATGAAAGATATTAATAAAGAGCTTGTAGAATGGTTTGCACGATGTGTAAGTTCATAAATATTTCAATAAGTACGAATATTAGTTTGGCACATCCATTTTGTAAATCTAATAAATTATATTTCTTTTTTTAGATCATGAATACTGATACTCGAGCTATGGTGTCAGAAGATTTGAAGTTTCTTTCTAGAGTTCCTCTAAAAAAAGTTATAAAGTTTGACGCTTATAATGTGAATGACTTTAGATTTCATACAGTCGACCGAGAAGTGGGTTTGAAAACACAGAATAATGGTATATTTACATTTTCTGAAGTGGAATACTATAGAAAGATTCATGATATTATTGAATTAAAATACCATGAATATTTTTCTGTTGTTTTATTCAAATGCAAATGGGTCGATATTATCAGAGGTGTTAAAAGAGATTCCTTGCAATTTACTTCTGTGAACTTCTCTCGCTTGATTGATGTTGGTGATCGTGAACAACATGATCCCTATATCTTAGCACCGTAAGAAAAAAATGGTATATTATGTGAATAATGTTGTCTATGAAAGGTGGTGTGTAGTTTCTCACGTAATACAAAGAGATTTGTATGATATGGGTGATGAAGTGGAAAATTTGACCTCTGATAATGAATTTAATCAACAATAGGAAGCAGAATTATTTGTCCATCATGATATTGAAAATATTATTCTAGCAAGGATGAATGAAGTGGATGAAGAAATGGAGAAGGAAATCGACATTATTGAAGGGGAAAGTGATTTTATGTACAATTATTTATTTATTCAGCAACCACTTGTTTCATTTCTGCAGTCATTCATTATCATTTATATATATATTTTTTCTGTTAGTACTGGGTATATATTATCATTTTTAATTTTTTTTTTCTGCATAATTTTTTTGAAATATATATTCTAAACTGAATTTTATTTGATTAAATGACAGGAATGCCAAGGAGGAAGTGGTACACTATTTTATCTAGTTCTGCGATAGATGATGATCCATCTGGCTCCCTCCCCACGACATCTGAGAGACCAGATGCCTACACCCATGCACCATCTCCCCCTGCACCATCTCTCACACCATATTTGGATGTCCCATTAGAGGCTGAGTTTTCGACTCCCCCTTCAGGAGCCTCAGCAGTTGGATAGTGACACACCCCTTCCAGTTCATCATGGGCATACTGGAGTGTCACTGTCATAGGTACAAATTTTAATTAAATAAATTTATTACATTTGGTTTATACTAATTGTTTTCTCCTTGAAGATGAAAAAAATGAAACTGTGGAGAAAAACATAAATAGTGCAGATGTTTGGAATATGACTGGAAAAAAGATAGTCTTTCCATTTTATTCTTATAGGGTCCCTATGGATGGCGCCGCGGGGTTACTTGGCCAGATTCTAGGCCAGCTGGCAGCGGAGCCCATTTCCCTTCATATTTTATATTATGATTAGAGACATATTCCTCCAAGATGTAAAAATGAAGTTCTTGATTCTCAAATAAAGATAAATTTATTACATTATGGTTTGATTGAATGTCATGTTACTAATATGTTCAAAATGAATTTATGTATATAGATGTTCTTCCACTTTACAGTTTCTGATGTGATAGCACAGAAGTGGATGTTGAAGGTAAGAAATGGAAAGATTTAAAATGGAGATTGTGGTGTGATTTCAATGATACTTCGTTGAATTTGAAACAAATGTATGAGAAGCTACCCAGTGGGGTACCGAAAGAACAGTGGAATGTTTTTGTTGACAGACATCGTGATGAGAAGCAGATGGTATTGAAATATATATTATTATATTATCCTCATTTTACATTTATAAATTTATATGAAGAGGAAATGACATTGAATACATTACTATTAAATTTCATTTTATTTATTTCAGGATCTCTCAAGACAGAATGCATCAAACAGGGCTAAGCAAGTAATCCCTCACACTGCGGGCTCAAAAATATTTTCTAGAAGATGAACGACATTGGTAATCTTTTAATTAGTTTAATTATTTATAAGAAAATATTATCTGTTTAATATATTGAATTGTTGATTTATCTTTTCTTAATGAAATCACAGAGTTTAGGGCACAGAGCATCCCGAACTGAACTGTGGTTGGATGTTCACAAGAAATCAGATGGAATTTTTGTTAATGAGCCTGCTAAAGAAGTTGGGGTATGAAGTCAATTTTTTATTATAATAACTTATTATCAGTTTTTACTATGTTAATATATATTTATATTTGAGTTATAGGTAAAAATTAAAGAACTATGGGATGCCAATCCTGCGCATTCCTACTCAGTCTTCCAGGATGACCCAATTTCTAAAGTCCTTGGGAAGGAGAATCCTAGTAGAGTGCGCAGGATGGGTTTGGTACCCATACCATCAGAGGTTTTTAGCAGGACACCGAGGATGGTAGCTGCATCTACTCCTTTCTTTAGTCATCTCATACCCAGATATGCTCATAAAGAGATTGTTTCTCTACGAAACACAGTTCACCATTAGGGGGATCAAATATCTTCTTTGTAGAAATAGTTGATTGAAATAAGTCAGAATATGAGAAGATATTCCCCTGGTGGTAGTGCATCGACTGGTGGTATGTAGGTAAATCAAAAAAATAAAAATCATTTAGTTTTATAACTTTCATTGGTTTTAAGTTTTAATGTAAATATTCAACCATATTTAATTTTCAATATAATGTTCTTACAGTTGACAACAGAAAGTAGTGATGAAGGTGGAGATGGTGAAAATGCATCATCGGACCATGAGTAGTTGTATTGTTGATGTGTTGAACAAATATGGGAATATTTGGTTTGTATATGTAACATTTGTGGCACATAGTTGCCACCAAACATTTTCATTTCATAAAATTTCCTTGATTTCTCATGTTTCCTTTTATGCATTTTATTTATTTTTGATATTTCTTTTTATATATTGATTTCTCGAGTGTGGTATACATCATTCCATTTAGGCCTGTGTTTGAATTGGTAGTCGAGATTTTGGATGACTAGGAGTTAAACCCATTGTTGATGTGTTGAAAAAATTGGGTCATTTCATAGTGATCAAGGGGATAGTGTTGTGGACACTTTGGTGAGGCCCTTGTAATTTGTCTTACTGGGAGGCCCTTGTGAGTGGTAATTGACCACTGATAAATGACATTTCTCTTGTAGTGAATCCTGTCATTGTTATAAGGAACTAAACATTGCGACACATTGGGATTAAAAACACCTAATATACTTATATAGATCCTCCATTATATCAAATATCAATAAGATGAAGGTTCCAAATATGGGTGGTATAGGATTTGAATCCACACACTCAAGATATGAATTCCAATAAGGTTGTACTCATTCACATCAAAACTCAATGGAATCCATATGAGAAGTGAAGGAATCCACCGACTCCTAAGATACTATATCCTAAAATACCATTGGGATAATTTCCTTATATTGATTGAGATATATACCCCATGAAGGTAACTATAGATAAAAAATTAATGTTGTGGTAAATTGCATCAATTTATTTGATCCTAATCAAGTTGGACATCTCAAATTGACCTTTATTGATTGATTAATCTAATATTATTATATAATATTAGATAAATGAGGTATGATAACATCAACCAAATCACCATACATAATGGGTTTTTTCCCTATAGAAATTTAATATTGATTTTCACATTTTATACTATTTTGAATTTGAACTAAGTAATATTATCTTATGTTGAGATGGTTTTACTATTTTTTAGTGGTGAGGGGGTAATGGATTCATCCACACCTGTTTCATACTCAATAGAATCATGTTTCCCAACATCAATTGGGTTAACATTGAATAAATATACTATTGTGTTACCACCAATAGGAAACATATATTTACATTGTAAGAGGGATATCATTAATTTGGGTGTGATCCCATAGGATAAATGATAATGGAGATGACCATGAGGAAAAAATGGTAAAAAATTCCCCCACCCATGTGGGTTATGTTTTACATTGTAATTTTATTGTCGCAAAGGCCACTTAGGATAGATTCTAATGCTTTTAGATATTAGAGCATTGTAACCATCACTAGTATATTATCTAGATATTCTAATGGGCCTCAAGGGTGTTTAAACTAGTAGGGGTATAAATATACTCTTCAGTGTCAGTGGTTGGATATCCCCATTGGGATCAACTCTTAGATGCTTGAGTATAGACAATAGGGAAAAACACCCTATATATCTTCTTGAGTACTCAAGGTCACATGTTAATAAAAATGAATATAGTGAACATGGTACTCATAATGAAGTTATAAGGTGATTTATAATTTATGGTGGACATATTTCTCCAAATCAATATGATAAGAGAAGAACGTGTTCTCATGATCTATTGAAAGGATTAAAAAAGGTTGGATGTGAAATTATGGACCAATGGTTTTTCCATAGAATATTTTTAGTTAGACAACCTATGGGGAATTATTCCCTATAGATTACCATGAGTGTCATATAATGTTAGGATAGATCCATTTAGACGGTATTCCTGAAATAAGGTGTGAACCATCATGCACTTATTTTAAAAGGGTAGGAGACAATATATGTCAGGGTATGGGGAACATATATTCATAGAAATTGAGTCCTATGTATGACATAACAATTGTTTTCATGACTCACCATTGTGTTCCATATGGGTACTATCAACTTGTTTTTGGTCTTGAACATAATTGGTGAATTTGGTGATTCAATTTTAATTGAAGGATGTGATAAAGGTATTGAAAAGGAAACACAATGAAGAAACCCATCAATACATCATCAAATGTAAGAGTTCATAGTTTATTAATCCAATTCCATGTTAATGGATTCACATTAGGTTATCTATTTTTTGATGAGAACCTCCAATGGGCTTCCATGTATATGAATATTTGGTATGGATGTCCTTTTAGAACTAAATTACAATGAAAGGTGTTCACTAGTGATTCATACTATAGATTCTTCAAAATAGGTATTGGTAAAAGATGTGAGATGTTGGGATAATCAAATATTCTTTGGGTTGAATCATTTGAATTATTGGATTCTATTATAGATTTATGATTTCTTAATGAATAATATCAAAATTCTAGTGTTTAATGAGTTACCCCTATTCCTATGATCTCTCTGAATCTGTGTAGATATGAAAATCTATGATTTTTAGGTTAATCATACATATAATACATGTTTATGATTCATTTGTTTAAG
This sequence comes from Viscum album, assembly GCA_963277665.1. Classification (NCBI taxonomy): domain Eukaryota; kingdom Viridiplantae; phylum Streptophyta; class Magnoliopsida; order Santalales; family Viscaceae; genus Viscum; species Viscum album. Next base: position 1,665,837,375 of record OY728127.1, read on the forward strand.
GCCACATAGTTAGGAAATTATTAATTTTTCTCCATACAAAGAGGTCGTAGGTGTTTACATTGTTGGGATCAGGCCCATACGATAAGCATCATATGAATCTCTATAAATAGAATCATAACACACATAGTTTATTAATGATTATTGGGATACATCATACCATTTATGTTCAATTTAAATGGAAATATTTCAAGAATATAAACTTTTTTTGAAGGGGAACACTTTGTGAAAGGTACCTAGAAATATATAGTGTTTGAATTTATCATGAGTTTCCATTTCAGTTTCATCTTGGTCTTCAATGACTAATTTGGAGAAGGTATGGTTGAGGATTACACCTATTAGAGGGCCCATATATTGTTTTCAATATCATATATGTTGGTATGATGATAATGGATGAATGATTAAGAGGCTGGGGCATACCACTTGAAGGTGGATATGATATTGTGATACTAGGAGGGGTATCTAAAATTAAGGACTATATAAAGAATATAATACTAGAGTCTTTAACTATGGTATTTTGTAAAAGTGATTCATATTATTATTATCGCATAATAATAATAGCATGTTTCTTGATATTGGGATTGAACCTTAGAGGGGAATATATTGTATCCTAGTTAAGAGGAATAAAATAAAATATAATTGAAGGCATTAATTTTAAGGTAATGTGACATGATTCATCATAGATTAAAATTGTGTTGAAATGACATGTGCAATGAATTTTAAAGTTGTCCTACCAGGTTTATAAGGTGATTAATATAATGTATCTCAATAATTATTTTAAATTATGATCAAATAGAACATAATGTTTTTGTGTATCATGATTTTTTTAATAAATAAGTTATAGAAGATTAGTTGTGTTACATAAAAGTTCACAATAAGGTATTGAGTGAGGATAACACATGATCTTCTGTTGGTATGTACAATATGATATTTCTGGTTTGATTTTTCTTTCAGGGCAGTGGTGCAGCGGAAGTAATTTATTTGTTTCTGGTCAGCTTTTAGCGGCAGTTTAAACTGCCACAAAATGTACATTAGTGGTGGTTTAAACCACCGCTAAATGGTGAGAACCGTTTTGAAACGTAATAAAAAAATTATGTTCCACGGTGGTTTTAACCACCGCTACATAGTCGCATTGTATCTGCCTCATTCTGAGTCGGTTCTCATGACTTCAGTGGCGGTTTTACCACCACTAGATTTGAGTTTATTCGTGGCGGTTATAACCGATGTGAATAAACTGATATCAAGGGCTCATAGAAACCGCCGCTAAACTCAGTAAAACCGCCACGAAATGAGGAAACTACGATGCTTTCCTTAAACCACTATGAAATGGAAATAACCAACACTAATAGATTAGAGACTCCATATTAGGTGGAGGTTTACAGAAACCGCCACCAAACCATATAGAAGCGGTTTAAAACACCGCCAAATGAAAAAAAAACCACCGCTAAACGACATTTCTCTTGTAGTTTATCGAAGTTAATTGTTCGGTGCTTAGAATATTTTAAAATTCCTTGCAGCTCGAAGACAAGGAATTTAAAATTCATGTTAGTCAGTGATGACACCCTGAATAAAATAAACATTGGTTTTTCTATAGACTCCAAAGAATTTTATGACTTACCAGAGGAAGAAGCTGAAGTTGTTCTGAAAAAACAAGAAGTAGCTGAACCGTCTAAAAAGGAGGAAGGAAGAGGAAGTTTAAGGAAGTAGTGGTGGAAGGAAAAACTATAGATCCCAAGGAAATCCAATCCGCACATCCAAAACCTAAGAATAAAAAAAGCCTATCCAGATGAGGTAGTTGCTAAGTAGAGAGAAGATAAACAGAACATGAAAGTAGGGGAGCCAAGTTTTGGTTTGGATCCTGCTGAAGAAAAATCCTTAAAAGAGAAGACATTTGATGAACTTGAAAATCAAGCTAAAGAAAAGAATCTAAAGAAGATGTTGAATAAAGTAGAGATTGTGCAATCCCTTCTGAGGGATACTGGGAAAGCATCCAAGAGTATCCCGATACCAAAATCTTTCTTGGTAGAAGCTTTACCAAAAAATCTGGGAAAGAAGTACATGACTCCAGAAAAGATCAAAGAAAAATAAGTAGAAGAAGTAGAAGAATAAGAGAAAGAAAAAGGTAGTGGTGATACTGAAGATCTCATTAAGAAAGTAGAAGAGTTTCATGAGAAGGAGAGTCCATCTAAGAAACTCTCAATATGAACTTCTCAAGTCAAATCTTCAAAGCTGGCTACTCTTGGGAAGGATGAAGGAAAGAATGATGAAGAATCAAATAATCCATATTAAGAAGAAAGTATTAATATAGATTTAGTTCATCCCGAGGATGCAGAGGTAAGAGATGATAAAGAAGAGATAGATGAAGATAAAATTGTTCAGCTTTCGGACAGTGAACATGAATCTCCAGATGAGGAATCCATTTTGAAAGCCGATAAGGGAAAATAGGTATATGTTGATACACCTGGTAAAGTTGTTGTGAAGAATAAGGAAGCTGATGGATCTTCAAAGAGGAAACTTTCTGAGCTAGAGAAATATCCCTCACCTAGGAAAATTTCAGATTCGGAATCATCACCCCTTGGACATGATTTCATTGTTCATTCGTTGAAGAAGCTTGTTGGGACTATTCCAATTTTTCAAAGCATTGACACGAGATGTCAGATGATTCAACACACCTTGAACCAGAAATCAGATTCCGTATCCATAGTGATGGATAAGTGTGTAAAGATTGAAGTTGATTTCAAGAATTTTTTCATTAACTACAATGCCCACAAAAGGTCTTGTAAGAAAATGGTTAGCTGGTCAAAGAAGACAGTTGAAGATATGATAGATCTTGATGAGTTCCAAGATAGTATCAAGGAGGAATTTAACATTGAAGAAGGTAAGATAAAGGATCTCATAAGTATCTTTGAGGAGAAGATTACTCTTGAACAAAATTATCATATCCAAGAAGTGAAGGATTTGAATGGGAAACTATATTCAGTAGCTCAAAGCTAGAAGAGATAAAGGGATATTCATATTGAGATAAAAGAAAATATATTCAAACAGGAAGAAGTCTTGAAGGCTCAGGCAGAGGCTCTGAAGGCTCAGGAAGATAGAATTAAAGCTTTAGAGAAGAAAGATGAGGATCAGGATCAGATTCTCAAATTTTAAGAGGAAGACCACAAGGATCTTAAGAAGCTCAAAAAAATTGTAAAGAATCTGATTCCCAAGTAAAAGGAAGGACGATAGACCCAATCCGATCTTTTTTTGTATTCTCCTTGTATAAAATTTTTCCTATCATAATGAAATGTTTTGTTTCTTGTCTTTTAGATGTGTTATAATAATATTTCAGGTACCATAATTTCTTTTACATTCCCTAAAATTCCTTTTCGAAAATCACAAAGGGGGAGAAAGGAAAAATAATTCTAAGAAAAGAAGAAATATCCCTAAGTAAGGGGGAGTTTATCTAGGGTGGAGTTTTTATTACAAAGATTTCCATATTCAAGATAATGAATAATATCATTCCAAAAATATAGAATACGATCTTTAGTTTTCCAAAGCCTAAGGGAAAGTTAGTCATATTAATCATTTCCCATGTGACAAGGGAGATAAGTTTTATTGTCAGAGCCTAGAAAAATATTTTCTAAGTCCTTATATTCTTTTTCAAATGGATGTTTGTGCTTTCTAAAAAGGGGGAGATTTTTGAGTCAATAAGGTTTCCTTATGAATTTTCTATTCCTTCATGTTTGGGGATATTGTTGAGTTAATAAGGTTTCCTTTTGAATTTTCCATTCCTTCTTGTTTTGAAAATCACAAACACCTTATCTTAATGAAAATTTCATTTTACCCTATGTTTTATATTCATAAAGAAAATTTTCCTTCCCCAAGGAAATTTATCCTTACCATGTTTTTCATTGTTCATTTTGTCTAATTATAAAATTCAGTTTCATATCCAAAACCTTGGAATAATATATATACTTAGATATAAAAAATTCTATTTTTAGGATCCAAATTTAGGTTCCAAACTCTCTGTATTCAGACGCCGAACTCCTCTGAGTTCTGACTCTGAGTTCTTTGAATTTAGACTCTGAACACTTCTGAGTTTTGACTTCGAGTTCTCTGAATTTAGACTCTGAACTCTTCTAAGTTCTGACTCTGAGTTCTATGAATTCAGACTCTGAACTCTTCTGAGTTCTGACTCTGAGTTCTCTGAATTCAGACTCCGAACTCTTATGAGTTCTGACTCCAAGTTCTCTGAATTCAGACTCTGAACTCTTATGAGTTTTGACTCCAAGTTCTCTGAATTCAGACTCTGAACTCTTATGAGTTCTGACTCTGACCTCTCTGAATCCAGACTTTGAACTCTTTTGAGTTCAGACTCCAAATTATTATGAATTCAGATTCCAAACTTTCTAAGCTCAGATTCCAAATTCTTATGAATCCCGATTCCAAATTTCCTTGAAATTCAAACTCCATAATTCTATAGAATTCAGGTTCCAAATTCCTTGGAAAATAGAATCCGAATATCCTTATATTATAGATACATAATGTATTTTTGGTTAGACTCCAAACTTTCATTTTTTCTTACTTTCTGAAAAATGAATTTTCTTAAGTAACCATATTTTTTCTTACTCATTTTTTGGATATAAAACGATGTCGTGCATTTAGTTACTAACTGACCATTGTTTGAGTGACACATGTACATGTACCTCTGAAATTTAAGGAAAAATATGACCGTTGGAGGAAGGTGTCGACCGTTGGAGTTGTGCCTATAAATAGGAGCTCATTTGAAAGATCTAATAACAAGTTTATCAATCTAGAGATTACATGCTATTGAAGTGATTTCTAGAGAGAGAGGATCTTATAAACTATCAGGCTTCGTACAAAAAGTTTGAATGGCTTGTTCAAAATTTTCTTCATGCATAATTTCTTTGTGCAGAGGTGTGATTTCCTTAAAATCAGAGACTTTGGGTTGTGAAGTCAGAGGTTCTGATTTCCTTACAAATCGAGGGCTTGCGGGAATAGAAATACAGATACCGATCTTTGGATTGAGGGCTTACTTGGTTTTGGGTAAGACATAATTTCTTGAAAGTATAAATCAAATGACCTTTATCCAAGGTTGTTGGATACCCTTCTCTTTGGGTTAAAAGATTTACTACTTGTTACTTGTAGTGTTTCAATTTTTTTTTCCACTGTAATTTTTGTTTTTGAGGAAAGTATAACTATATTATACTTCCTTAGACTTGTACTCTAATTAAATATGATTCTATATGCTTTAAGGTAGAATCTTTGTTGTTGTAAAATTTTGTTAAATTCCATTTCCGAAATCAAGTAAGTTATTATAACTTATAGGTGTTGTGAATTTTGTTTATAAAAAATTTCCTTAAGGAATTTTTAAAGTATACAATTCACCCCCCTCTTGTATATTGTGTATCTAGACCATAATTTGATCATACAAACCGTATCATATCCATATTAATATATATCCAACAATTATTGGATCATCAAGATCCTATATCCATAAGAAACATTATAAATTCTCTATAAAACCCTTTATATCAAGAAACTACAGTTGAATCAGGTTCCAATGAGATAAAGGGATAAGATATCAAGTGAGGATCTATGAAAATGAGAGAAAACCATCTAAAAATGGAACATACCTTGAAGATATACACCAAGAAAGAAGAGAGATCACTAATGAAGTAGGGGAAGGAGCCTTTAGAGCTCTAGGGGGAAGTTCAGTTCAAGCTAAATGGAAATTAAGTGGTCATTAAATATAAAAATGATCAAGGGGAAAGAGGTAAATTATTTCATTTTAAAGGTTTATATGGGGGAATATGGTTAGGAAAAAAACTTTAAAAAACCATGCACCAATCATGAATGGCCTCTATCCCTTTGAAAAATTACGCGCATGGTTCCTTGGAAGAGTTTCACTATTTTGGAAAATCATGCTCAATTTGTGCGATACCTCCGGAAAAACATTAAAAAAACCACATGGTTTCTCTGGTGAGCAGCATGGTTTAACTAACTATTCTCAAATAGTGAAAATTACACTATATAATCACAATTTTATACCAAAAAAATTACCACATGGTTATTACTAACCGAGCACCTAAACTATATGCCTTTCATATTTTCTCTAAATATTCATATTTCCTACCTAGACTCTCAAGAACCTCTAGAATGACCCAAAGGAAAAAATAATCTAAAAATAAATTATATATGTGATTTTAAGGGAATCTCAAGATTATTGTTCATGGTATTATATGGATTAAAAAATTAGATTACACATATACTAGATCATAGTTACAAGTAGGAGGATGGTCAAAGGAAGACAGAAGCATGATTGTTATCATGGTAAGAAGGAAATGGCATCATGAGATGGTATAGATGTAGGCATCATTATAGTAGGTTGGATTCAAGTATCAAGGTATATATATTGAAGCAGGTTTCCTAGTAATAGGGTGATTTTATCTCACATCAGTAGGGATAGGGAACATATATAGGTGCATAACTGAAGGGACATGGAACAGATGTAATATAATGGAAAAAAATGGATGACAGGATTAAACCCCTCACATGGTCATAAGATTTGTCTCTCATCCATGGAAGTAGGGTTTTATCATGGTCTTATCTCACTATCATAGCGCACGACCATACATTTCTTCATTTGTTATTTTTTTTTCAAATTCAACTTATATATCACAAAAAATAATATTTTTTTGCATAGGGTTGTTCTGAATTTAAATTTATCATTTGAAAAAATAACCCTTGAAATAATTTAATTTTAAATTAGTTTGTGGATTTCATTTAATTAAGAAATTTATAAAACTATTAAAAATATTAATTAAATCCAATTGAAAATTTATTTCCAAAATACTTCCAATATTGAATAAAATAATTTAATGAATATAAAAAATGTTTACACAAAGTTCTCAATCATGAATGGATTTCTAATTTAAATAAAAAATGAATAAGTAACTAAAATTCTCATTTTAATCTATTAAAAAAATAAATTCTAGAATTATCCAATTTAACATGAATAAATGAATTATGCCAGTTTCAATTAAATTGGTTGGTATATGCAGTAAAAATAAGTTATTTGTTTTAAATTTTTTCTCTCTCATCACTCCCCCAATCTCAAACTATTACAATTTAGGGAAATAAAAAGAAATTCAACTCATATAAATTGATTTATCTATCCTATATTCAAACATACATACCAAAGAAGAATAAAATAAATGGTTCCTTTATTATTTTATTTATCATGCATCCTATATGAATCTAAAACCTTTTCTCATTTCCATTCAAAAAAGATTTCCAATTCCAAGAGTGGAACAAATTATATTTAATTGGAAATGAAATTTTAACAAGTGGGACTTCTATTTATCCCTCTTCATTAAGTTTCTTAAACTAGAGAACCAATTTACCCTTCCTTGATACAACTCAAATGAAGTTTTTATAAGTCAATTTCCCCTATTTTCAATTGGTTTTAATATTACCCTCACCTAAATGGATTAATGTTTTACTACTAGGCACTTATTATGTATTGTTTTAAAATTTTTCCCTAACCCAGTATGTTCAGAGTACTATGCAAAGGAACTTGTTGGATATTCAAAAATAGATTTTATTACTCACATACCAAGTGCCTAATGAATCAGATATTTATTATGGGATCCCAATTTCCCATTTAATTCAATTTTAAAGAAATTATATGAAATTTACTTTTATTTGGATCTTTAAGGTGTTATTTCTCACAATAGTAAAGATACCTCATATTAAGCTAAAAAATTTAGTGACCTCTTGTTAGAATTATTATTCCATAAATAAATTTTCACTAACACTCCTTTTCTTAGTTCTAAGATCAAATTTCTATTAAGGTAGTTCCAAATTCACTCATCAATCATTTAAATCTCAAAATTTCAAAACCAATGAACTCCCTCCACTCTTGAATGGTATTTAAACTAGGAAGGATATCATGAAATTAATTTTTTTTACACTCAAAAAATATAAAAACTAAGTTAACCATAACTTTGTACAGATTTTGAATCTCACTTTATTATTATTATTATTATTATTATCATCATTATCATTATTATTGTTATTATTATTATTTAATTTCACCTTTAATTTTATCTATTTATTTTATTTAAGGTTTAAAAACCTAAAGTTGAAAGAAGAAAACATAAAATTATTTACATCCAAAGCTACATGGTCCCACACCCCAAAACTTATCTTATATGTGATTCTAATTAATTATAGCATGCATTTATCATGGAAAAATAGTTTTAAAAATGATAGTTATCTAGAATATTGTAGTGGAAATATACAACTTGATAGTGATTATTCAGTGGTATAAGGGAGGAGTTTCAAATCCTCTATTAAATCTTTACAAAAGTCTTCATGAAAAAAATTCACTTATAGGTTATTCACTATGAAGGAATTATATGATTCAACTCCATTAATTTTAATTACACTAGATGGAAAAGTGTTAGTAACTATATATTATTCAGTCCACATGGGATAAAGTTTACCAAGAATGAGTTTCATCCATGAAAAAAATAGTATAACTTTATCTTTAATTTTAATTTCCCTTCACTAGATAAGTCTTTCATGGATAAAAATTAATATCTCCTTATAAAGTAGTGAATTATCTTATTCCACTCTTATTAGATCCTAAATCTCTATCATCTGTAGATTCCACTATTTTCTAGATTTCCCAAACTCCAAGTTAACTATGTAAACATCCTAGTAGGATTTGTGCTAAAACTTAATAGGAAGGTGATCGTGCTTTCCATAAACAGTACTATAAGGGGACATAACTAAGGGTGTTTTATAGGAAGTCCTATATACCCATAGTTCATCCTCAATTTTCTTAATCTAATCCTTATGGTTGGGTTGCATTGTCTTTTCCTGAATCATTCTTAACACTCTATTGGAAACATCAACCACCCAATTGGTTTGTAGGTTGTAGATAGAGATGATTTTTGGTGTACTCCATACTTCTTCCAAAGTTATTTATTTTTCTTATTGAAAAAGTGAGTGATTTCGTTACTATTTATTTATCAATTAATTTCAAACATACAAAAATAAGTTTGATTTTAGAAACTTTGATAGAGTTCTAGAATCATTATTTCATGTGTATTCTACTTTAATACACATAGAAATATAATACAATGTTAATAGAATATTGGAAAAACAGATGATATTAAAAATGGTCTGATTAAATTCAATCCCAATATATCAATTATTTTATATAAAACCTAATATTTTTAGGTAATCCTGTGTCGTTTTGAAATTACCCAAGTAAAATGATAGTTTTTACACTTTTTATAAAAAACATACAAATATTTGAAAATTTAGGGCTAAAATATCCTAACTTATAAACCTCTACTAGTTATTCTATTAGGTCAAAAATTTCATCCATATAAAAGCGTGTGGAAAAATAAAATCATATATTTAATTTATTATTTATGGTTCCGCCTCTTAGTTAATTGATCACTATAGATTTTACATAAATATGGATCTTCCTAGACATAAAATTTTGATTCATACTTCAATTTAAGTTCTTGGTGTATATAAAATAAGGAGGGAAACTTTTTTGTAACCAGATAATTTACAATGTCAGCATGACAGGGAACTTGAGTGGCTAATGAAAATTTCTTATTAGGAAAGGAGTCATCCCAATGGTTCAGATGGTTGTTCAACAATATTAGTTTGGGGTAGTCTACTTATTTAGTCTACAACCAGATTCTTATAGACTTTCTTGTGCATGATCTCCAAGTCAAACTCTTATAGTATCAATATCCATACCACTAGACTCGTTTTTGCATTGATTTTTTTATTAAATACTCGAGTTTTTCATTATTAGAGGAAATGGATAGTTTAATTCCTAATAAATATTATAAAAAATTTCTAAAGAAACAATAATAGACAAAAATTCCTTCTCTATTATTGTATAATTGAACTAATATGTGTCCAGGATCAATAAATCATAAGATATAACTTGTGGGTGACCATTAATCTTCTTGGAAAGTATATCTCCAACAGATCTATTCAAAGAATCACATAGTACCTCAAATAGATGATCCTATTTTGTTGGTAAGATTGTGGGTTTGTGGTCAAGATTTCTTTCATCTTATCAAAATATATCCTACATTAATCATAAAACAAAAACTTATCTTTTTTTTTCATAAGTATATTACTCAAGGAAAAATAAATTCTACTAATGTACCCAATGAATCCTCTATAAAATCATGCATGTACTAATAATTACCAAATGCATTGCATAGTTGCAGGGTAAGGCATTATAGAGATAACATCAATTTTGGCCTTATCAACCTCAATCCATTCTTTATAAATTATGTGGCCCAAAATATTTTTATTTTTTACTATGAAATATCACTTTTAAAAAATTAACACTATGTTCTTTACAAAGTGTATTTTTAAAAACTTCTCTGGACTCTCCAGAAAACATTGAAAAAATTACCAAAAACAGTAAAATCATCAAGAAATATATTCAATAAACTCTCAATCAGGTTTGATAATATACTTACCACGAAAAATTGAAAGGTACCTATGGAATTTCAAAGGCCAAAAAATGAATCCTATTGTAAGAAAAAATACTTAAGGGACATGTGAATATAGTTTATATTTTGTCCTATAGAGAAATTGAAATCTTAAAGTACCTAGAGAACCCATCAAGGAAACAATAGGGACCTTTAATATTTAACCCCTTTAGTATTTGGTCTACAAAGGGAATGGGGAAGTTGTATTTGTGGTTCACATCATTCTATTTCCTATAATCAGTAAATTTTATCCAATTATTATGAATTCTTGTGGGTAATAATTCATTGTTCTCATTTTGTACAATGGTGTATCCATTTATAATAGGAAAAATTTAAATTGGTATCACCCATTGCGATTTATGTATTGGGTAAATTTTTTCTGCTCATAACAATCATTCTACTCAATTTTTCACTATTTTTAGAAGGGTTGGTTTGAGTCTTCTTTGGGGTCATCTCACTAGTTTGAAATAATTTTCAAAAAAAAATTATATATATAAATTGTGGGTATAATCACTAGAATATCACCTGGTGTCTAGCCTATTTCTTTGACATGTTGTTTTAAAATTTATATAAGTTGATACTATTTTTTGGGTATTAAATTATTGAAAATGATTACTAGTAGTTTTTTCATTTTCTTTTAGATAAGCATGTTTCAAATTTGATGTTTTTCAGATTCAATTCCAATTCAGGGAGTTTTCTAGTGATGTTTCTAGATTAGTGTTCTCTATACTAGAAACCAGTACATGTAAAGTAGCAGTGTCAGTGGTGGTTTTGAGAAATTAATCAAAAAAACTATCATAAACTTATCTTTTATCATCACAAATCACCGTTTATAGATTTAACACTTTTTCCAAAAAGGATTTATCTTCAAAATTATGTTATTTCAGAGTTTTTCCTAATTGGATTATGTCATAAAACATATCAATTTCCTCCTTAATGAAAAAATAAAATTCAATATGGTTTAAAGTAAAGACAGATTGCTCTTCATGGGGGTATTTCATTGAATCAAGAATACTAAAAATCATAATATTTTCACCAAAATTCATTGAAAGTGTTCCTTTATTATTAGTTATGATTGTATTAATAGTTTTAAGGAATTAATTACCTAAAATGACATGGGAGTGATATTTAACTTTTATTTCCTTAATGTTTAAAAATATAAAAGTTGGTAGGTAATGGAAATACTTGTACACTTACCAAAACATATTGTAGAACACCTATTGGGTTAACATTGGATCAATAGGTAGGTTTAATAACTACTCATGTAGGATTTATTTATCCTATATATATAGATGAATAAACCAAGAAAGGAATTACATTGATCAATTATCTTAAATCAGATAATACATTGAAAAAATTAAGCTCAACAATAGTGTAAGGGATAGTGATTATACACAGATCATGCCATTTCTGGGGTTAAAAATTTGATTTTTTACCTAATATTACCTTTTAATTACCTTACAATTTTATCCAATCAGTGAACATGTCATTAATTGATTTCATATAACTTGGAATTTGGTGGATGGATTCCATCAAAGGAGTGTTAATCATCATGTTATTGAATATCTTAAGAATCCTCTATTGTAGTATGTCTTTATTGGTTCTCTTATGGTGGGGTGATCCTTATAGAGAAGGGTTTCTAGGGATGGTTTGAGTCCTCCATATTTTTATTCCTTTTATTTTACTTCATAGGTGGTGTTTTCACAATTTATTTAGATTATTTATTATGGGTAGACTCATCAGGTAGAATGGGTTCCCCACTTCTAGATCCCTCTTGAGATAGTGATTCTTCACTGCTTCCCAGCTCTATTCCAGTCCTTAATGAAATATAACTGAAATTTTTCTTGAGTTTAGAAATTGATTGAATAGGAATCTTAACCAATCCATGATTCTTTAAGTAATTAATGGAATACATAATCTAGTTGTTCTATCCTTTTAGATCCATCAATGCTGATCTGTGAGTGTTGGGGTTAGTTTTTTGAGTCGTGCGAGACTCCTCAAGTTATTCCAATAGATACTTAATGTTAATTTTTTGATTTTACATTATTTTAAACTTATAGATGGAAGAGATATGCCTCTTTGGAAGGGTGTAATATAGAAAGATGATTGAAAACCACTATGGAAAGGTTCTCTTTGTTATTGTTAGTTCCCACCACTAAACTAAATATTGGGATACTCCATGTATTTGTTTGTAAGATACTGGTGGTACTGTCTCTGGAATATTAAATCAAAGCTTTTAGTCCTTTGAAATTGAGAGAATTCATTGGTGCAGTGGTCGTGAGAGTAAAAAAATATAGAAAACCTGAGGGAGTGTGGTGGGTGATGTATTCTACACCTTGTTCATAGCTTTCTGTCTCACAAGAGAGGTTATTTTATCCATTAATTTCATCCATAATAGAGAGTTGGGACTATTTACCTCATGAACTCCTCTTTTTCTGGTTCTTGTACCAAATTATTAAAAATATTAGGAGATATTCTAAATTAGCTATCTGAATTTAGTGTGTGTGTGTGTGTGTGTGGGGGGGGGGGGGGGGTTGTCTATTAATTCTCTTCTAGAGGAAGAAACTAGAAAATTTTGGTTTCTATCAATACTTGGTAAAAGAATAGAAATAATTGGTGATATTTGAAAGACTGATGTTTGAAGAGTGATTTAAACCATTTGAATCTCTCCCATGAATTTTTAATAGTTTCTCCATCTATCTGCTTATTCCTATATATTTATTTCATTATCTGAGTTCTCCTTGAAGAAAAGAAGTGTTTTTGGTGGATTACCTTATGCAGCCCATCCCATGTAGTGAATTACCTTAGCCCTAGGTTATAGATCTATTCCTTAGCTTATACATCAAGATACCAGGGAAAGTCCTTCAATATAACTTGATATTATGATGTACCTCTAGGCATGAAATTATAAAAAATGTTATAGAATTCCCTTAAATTATGGATGTGGTCTTCTCCTTACAAGTCATAAGACTTTGGTATGAGTTGGATCATTCCAGTTCTCAGTTCAAAATATTCTTGGTTATTAGGTGGTAGAAGCTAACTATTATTGTTGAAATTAGGTGTATAAAGTTATCTCTAAAATTTACTCAATTATTCCAAGTTATTTTCCATGTTTTCAATCACTAAATTCACTATAGATGAAGAAATATAAGAGGATGAGGATTCAGTCAATGAGAAATTAATAAACTTCCTTTATACTTCCTATTTTATTCTCAAAGTTATAAGTGTTGTTAGAAAAGTTCATTCAATCATGATATCAAAGCCAATAAGGTGATATGAACTGGATATGTTCATTTTTTGAAATCATTTAAAAAAAATAAACAAACACTAGACTCCCTATAATTAGAACTAGGTTTTATGAGAGTCTTCTCATGGGGCCCTCATCAAAACAAATTTTGAACTCGAATAAATGTAGTATTAAATTGGACTTGAGTTTTCTCCAAATAGGAAAGTGGAATGGATTTTTTCTACATTTTTAATGTGTTTATTATGTGGAAATATAGAATGAGAATGATTGGATTTAAATTCAATTTTAAATGAAGTTTCATAACCTCATATACCACCTCCTTATCTGTTAAATAATTATTTCTCATTTCTCTCTAATTATCTCTCTAGTCAAAAAACCTTATATGACTACCCAACCATATTAATTTAAGTTTAATATGAGGGATTTAATTGAAATTTAAATATATAAAATCATATTTCTTAGTGATCATATATCTTTAATCACTTATTTTTTTTTCACATTAATGACTATCATAGTAGTGTAGATGCTCCAGGTGGCCTTTGTGTGAAACTAGAGGGAGAGGAAGAAAATTTTGAATACATCTAATAAGTGAAAATTTCATAAAATTAAAACCAATAAAAAAAGTCTAGAGATAAATATAAGATAGTAATAAATTATCTATTGAATTTAACAATAGGGGGAAGGGGGTATCCTTAGATCAAGTACTAATGTCTTAGTGTGCCATTACTGGAGAATTAGCGACTAGAAAATAATGAAATCAAGAAAATAGAAGAATCTTTTCATAGTTCAATAATAATATATCTCTTATTTAATTAAATACCCCCATAGTTAACTATTCCCCATTTATAAAATAATTAATGGATATTCTCGAAATGATTCAAAATTGACCACATGAGCATCTCTGGTTTCTTCAACTCCTCCGGGTGACTGTAAGGAATGTTCATTGATTTTAGTTTCTAGAATTTGTTAATTCCTCTTAATTTTATGTTCAATACTTGTATATTTATATGGTCATATTGGCTTCCCTCGTCATCCCTAATCTTATATAATTTCTTCACACCTCTTCCACAATCAAGATCCATATTTATTTGAGGAGAATTATAGTTAAATTGTTTTAGTGGTTCAAAACTACAATAGTCTTCAAGTTCTACTTGAAGGAAGAATACAATTAAAAAATTGAGGTTTGTAATCTTAGTATTGGCCCTTCGAGTGGGACTAGTCTTAATTGGGTTTCATACTAGAAAAGGATGAGATAAATCTAGAGTTAAAACTTGGGTCTAGAATGATTTTTTTAAATAATGGCCTAGAACTTGGACCATATATACGTAGTCTTGGAGTAATTTGGTACTAGAAATTTGAAGTGGTATGGGATTTAGAATTATAGAGATATATAGTATTGGAGAAATCATTTTTTTAAAATAAAAAAGATAAATTGATATTGGAAGGAGGTTTAGAACTAGTGCGAGGAGAGGTTTCTCTCAATGTAGTTCAATCTGGTGTAGACACGACTGCATCGAATTGGTTGGGGTGGGGCCAAACTAATCTTAAAGGACCAGCTAATAAGATCTTCTAGAAGTCCTCAAACTGTTATTTTTCTCAAGAGGTAGGTTCAATTGGTAAATGTTGTGTGGTTTATCTGGAGTGTTGCATTGATTCTAGTGTGATATGAGAGCTTGATGAGAAGATTTGGATATTCTATGTTTTGGAGGATAAGCTCTTGATTGGTGAAGGCATTAAATCAAACTCATAGCATTTTTTTCTTTAGATTTGTGTCTAGTGTATTGAGAATGAGCCAAAGACTCATTATATTTGTCTCTAGAAAGGTAACACATATGGGTATTCATTAAAATATTTCCTTTAAACTAATCTCCACTTTGATGCGACTCATCTTCTTTACGAGTATTATTTATATATTCTTCTTTCCTAGACTCATATTGATTGAAATTATTAAAATCTTGGTTTAATATACATAATCAATGAGCACTATATACTTTTTTATCTCCATGATTGGTGGCATAAGCAACACTAGATCTTGAAGTCATATTTTCTCTATCTATGAACTGGTTTGGGATCATGTTTTAGTTTATTTTTCAAATGATTCCTGATATTGACCCTCTTATTCAATTTGGGTGACATCCATTATGTGATTATAGCCTAGTTTTGATGAATTATACTTTTAGAATAATGTTCTTCATCCATTCTTCAGCTGATCGGGCTGAATGGGTCCATGGGCCATATATGAAGAGATCTATAATCCAGATAATCTTCAGAGGTTATTGGTAGAAATAGATTTTTAATTCATTATCATTGAAGTTAGTGAGACCATGTAAGAAGATTCATGAAAGTAGGATATATTTTCATAGATATAGGATGTATGGAATAAAAGTGTATGGTTGCAGGAGAAACTTCACAGGTAGGCACATAGTTAAAGAAATATGGGAGAATGAGTCTTCTCATGGTAGGAAAGGCCTGACATCAAGAGAAAGAACATATGTAAGAATTATTATATAAGGTTGGATTTCTGGTAAAAGGGTATATCCATGGAAATAAGGTTTTTGGTAGCAGAGTGATTTGATCTCATGGTAGAAGGGATAAAGAATATATGAAGGTGTATAGTCATAGGGACATGGAATGTATGTAGGTGCATGAATATATATAACTCATGGAGGTAGACCCCTCACACAGTCAAAAAATGGGTCTCTCTATCATGAAATTAGGGTATTATCAAGGTCAAAGATCATGGTCATAGTACACAGTAACAAATTTTCACTGTGATTTTTTTATGATTCAACCCATATAGGAAAAAAATTAGTTTTTGATGTAGTCTTGTTTTGAATTAAAACCTATCATTTTAAAATAAAAAAATACAATTAAATAATTAAATTTAAAATTAATTTAAGGATTTAATTTAATTAAAAATATATAAAAAAATTAAAAATTATGATTAAATATAATTGAAAATTATATTCTATATTTATTCCAAAATTGAATAAGAAAATTATTTTACTTTAAACTACATTGTCCTAGAATTCTCAATCAAGTATTTCTTTCTCATTTGAATAAAAAAATATTAAATCACTAAAATTCACATATTAATCCACTAAAAAAATAATTTCTTGAATTATCCAATGTAATAAGAATTAATGAATTAACCCAAGTTAAATTAAATTATAGGGATATATAAAATACAAATTAGTTATTTTTTTGAAATTTTGGTCTCTCATAAAAAAATCATAAAGGGTGTCCTAAGAAAAATCCATGTTTTTTCTCGCTAGGTTGTTCCCTTCCATGGAATAGTAAAAATTTGTTATAAAAAAAATAAAATGCATAAAACCTTTAGAGACCACCATACATCCCTAAGAATAGATGATTTGATGATTACTAGATTCCCTTGTTTTTAAAAAATTTATAAAAATTTCATGGTGTAACCCTTTGCCCTAGATATGTGTTCAATAAATGATGGAGTAAAATTTAGTGTTCCTGAATCCTTCTTGATTTTCCATATTTCTATAAACCTAATTTATTACACAAGTGTTTCAATCATCACAAACCAATCATGGCTACCAGTAATGAGTGTATCTGGATCTAAAGGACATCTTCTTATGGTAATGATCATTATTATCTCCATATTCAATCTAACCAACCAGAGGAATTTTTTTCATGATGAAAATTTTCTCTAATATCAATACACCATGATTGTATCACAACAAAACCCACCATTTAAATGTGTTCAATAGAAATCCCTTGTGAACCTATTCCATATCATAATACCCTGAATGAAATTTCTTGAGTTATGATTTACATAACTCACAATACAACCATTCAAGTTAATTTTAATACCCATTATGTTATAAATTTTTTCATCATAATAATTTTATAAGTAAGAATGTTACATTAAATTATTTAACCTTTTCAATTCATCATCATGTGAACCTAAACTACATGACACAATGGTCTAATCACTCTGAATTTAAGCTACACACACCAATCTATGACATGAAAAATACTAGAATTGGGTTCTCATTCACACTGGATTTTTCTTTTCCTTTTCTAGATAAATTATCTCACCTCTTGGTCTAACAATTGTGACATCAAACCATGTACACTCACCAATTAGATGATCTATAATGATGTGGGGATCTCATCCAAGTTGTGTTTTCCTCACCCATTTTTCTTTATAGATTACATCACTTATGATCTATGTTGTTTGACATAAGATACTAGCTACATTGGTTGGGATTAGAAGGCCTTAAACTTCCCAAGGACTGAGATTTAATAGTCACCAGGTTGAAAAAATTAAAAGGGAAGCTTGATAAAAAGTCAAGTATCCACTAACTAGACATGCACCTCACGTGATCTCAGAAAAATTGATCATTTGAAAAAAGAAAAGACACAAAACTAATCATGTTGATAACCTATAGATTGTAACAAAATAAAATTTCAAGTTTCTTCCTACTAAGGGTGGATTCAAAAAAGTCAAGTCTCTACTCATTAGAAATTCACTTCACATAATCTATGAAAAAATGAGAATTTGAAAGAGGAAAAGGAAAAAATATCAAGTTGAAAACACATAGAGTGTAGCCAGAGAGAAATTTTATTTCCCACCTGACAAGTCATCCTAATATGAGGCTTGGGAAAAATATAGGTCCATTAAAGAAGAATGAAAAAGATGAAAGGATTTTGAGGTACAACATAAATCCTTAGAGAAATAAATCCATGATCACTAGGCCCCTCATCCTAGAAAAAAGTAGAGTGTCTCTTATTCCTGATATATTAGTAAGGTTATTCATGAAAAATTCCAAAAGTGTGATTCTTGGGTGTTTTAGCCCTTATAAATATTGGAATCCTCATTATAATGTTCCCCTTTATGATTTTCATCATGCATAGTTTCACATTTAATACATCCTAATGGAATAAATCTAGTGTATAGTGATGGTACATATGAATATTCCCTTTGGTGAGAACACATCTTGGATAAAATCATTTTCCAAATCCCAAAGTATGAAACCTAGTGTATGATAATGGTATATATGCATATACCTTTTTTTGAGAACATTCCCATAAATGAATCATTTTATATATTTTAATTGACCAAATCTAGTGTATGGTGATGGTACACATGCATATACCCATTTATAAGGACACATCTAGGAGGAAACCACTATCTATATTAGAATAGACCAATTATAGTGTATGGTGATGATAAATATACCTATAATCATTTATGATCACGCACCCATGAGAAAACCACCATTAATATCTAATTGGATCATCACTAGTGCACAATGAAGGTAAATATGCCTATATTTATCCATAAGCAGAGGAAAAAGAGGAAAACACCATTGGCTTAAGTAGGAAAAGATCACGATTAACCATATTTCATTCACATTCAATGTTTAAATGGATTTGATTATCTTTTTATTAATCTTTATGTGATAAATAGTATATCATGAATTGATAAGACCAAGAAACACATACACAATGATTTGAGACCATCCTCTTGATGAACATCCTCCCATTATTCAGTAAACTCCAAAATCCCATCATAAATTTAAGTAATGTGGAAAAGTTCACTATGTTACCTTCAAATCATATTATTTTCATTCCAATCAATTTTAATTATAAATGGGTTATTTTATTGGAATTAAAAAAGGGTTTTCATGCACTTTTTGTAGGAATCCATGATATAATACTCATTCAGAAAAATAAAGTCAAGTGTGTATATAAGATTATATTTATTCCCAAATAATATACAAACAGGATATCCATGTTCCACATGAATTATCACATACATAGGGATGTAGTTTTCTGAAAAAAACATCACTTGGAAAGAAGATGAGGTGCTGATAACCCCCCACTATGGATATCATCCAAATCTGATGAAAATGGGTGTCAAAACTATAAAATAATATTTTAAGGGACCTATGGGAACTTTTTATACTTATTAAAACCATTATATGTGGGAACCCTATAACCAAGGGTGTATTTTTTTCACAAGATTTAATCTGACTTATTGTGAAGAAAAAATGAACACCCAGATCAAAAACTATTTCCATTCTATATTGGAAATTTATGAATATTTCTTGAAGTCAATTACAGCACACTAGTCTATGTTACCCTAATTCCCCTTGCACCTAGGTCAATTATCTCAGGTATATCTTTTCACCATGGTCACTGGTAAATCGACCAAGTCATTTTTTTCTAGTCCCTATGTGTGCAGTTATGTTTCCATTCCATGGTTTAGGCTTCAAAAACGTCCCAACACACCTACCTAAAGTGACCTAGTTAACCTATGTGAAGCTCCTTATAAAGATATCTCTTATGCACTCAATTCTCATTCATTCCCATAAATAGACCATTTGGGATCCCCATTAGGGGGTTGGAGGATGTCCCTTTACCGAGGTCTTTCTTTCCCTCTCCTGATATCTTATAAAGCTTAAAACCTAAAACAATTAACTAAATGGTGTGGTAAATGTTTCATCTAATTCTAAAATATTTTTGAAATATAAATTCACCACATGTTTTCCTAGAATAGAGAAAAATACCCCTAAGGTCACAAATATTAGAGTGTCATGCACCCATCCCCCTTGTGGGGAACTAAACTAGGGAGAAACATGTCCCAATCCCTTATCCTCAAAGTGATTTTTGTTAGGTTCTCACTCATCCATAAAGTGATTTATTTGAAAATACATAAAAGATGTTTGGCCTTAGGGGAGCATTATACATGGGTGAAACCCTTTTTTATATTTCCAAACTAGGGACACCACTTTGACCTACCACAACCAAGGTGATCACTTCACCCTACCTTAGCAAGGATATTATCTTTACCCTAACAAAACTAGGGATACCAATTCACCCTACCTCAACCAAGGTCACCACTTTTCCTTACCCTAACTAGGGTGACCGCTTCACCCTACCATAACAAAGGTTTCCACTTCACCCAACCATAATAAGGTAGATACCCTTCACCCATAACAAACTAGGATGATTCCCTTCAATTATCCCTCTATAGGGAAAAGTTTTTCATTCAGATTTTCACTAGGTAGAATCCATTCACTCAGTACTATACTTAGAAGAATCCACACCAAGTCCCTATACCTGGGTGAATATCATCACCCTAGTCCCACTAAGTGAACAATATTCATCTGATCCCACATTTGGGTATCATGTATACCCAAGTTCTAATGATTTATCATCTATTTAATAAGTTATCATATATGGGTACCCAAATATCAAGACCTCAAAAACCATCAAAGAAACATGATCAGATCATTTGGAACACCAGAGTACCCTCCTTAAATTATTTATTACCTTTATAAAGGGAATATCACGAGTTTTCCTCTTAGACTGATATGAACCTCAGTGTAATTAAAATCATGTATACCCTTAATAAGGATGGATTATATCATGATTATTCCATTGGGACTTCCCTTATCCCATTCTACTCATCTTGCCTATTGTAGTGTCATGTTGGTCAACTTGGTTTCAATCAATGTGAAATGAAATCTTTTGATTTCTCACTAGATATAATATCCAGCTATATTCACATTGATAATTTCATCACCTTGAATCATTATTGATCTATGGAGACACATGATGACCTCTTACTAGGTTTAATACCAAAAATTATACCTCTATATGACTCACCTACTAGGGTAGGTACCTTTGGGAAACATCTATTCATGTTGTACCTAATCACTAGCTAAGAAATAAATTCATAAGCCCTAACTCATTACTCAAATGACCATATCTATTATAAGACTCACCTCCCTCAAAGTTCTATATTCCATAAAAGTCATCACATCCTCCAAGGGATATATACTCGAAAAAGTACACACATCACACCCATGCATATGCCCCACTCAATCCTTTATCTTCTCCCCTATTATGAAAAAATTTTCATTGTACCACTATGTAAAATTTCATGAAAACACCCTTAAAAAATGATTCTAAACTAGTTGATAAAGTGAAGATGATTTAGAAAAATATTTGGATGGATCAAGGAAATAAGAAAAGATATGTGGATAATTAGAGGAAAGATCTTTCTTTTGAGGTAGGTGGTCATATTTTTCTTAAAGTATCTTTATGGAAAAGTGTTATGTGTTTTGGTAAAAAGGGGATGTTAAGTCCATATTTCATTAGACCATATAAAATTATAGATCACATTGGATTAGTTTCACCGGAAGTGGCCTTACTTATGATTCCATCTCAGTTACATAATGTATTTAATGTTACAGAGTTAAGAAAATATTTATTGGATTCATCTCATGTTTTCATCCCTAAAGTAATTCAGTTGGAAGAAAACATTTCTTTTGAGGAATATCTAGTATATATTCTTAACCATAGAGGGAAAATGTTCCATAATAAGGTAATTCAACTTGTTGAATTTTAATGGAAAAACTATATGGTTGAAGAAGAATATTCGGAATCATAGAATTCTATGAAGGAAAAATATCTCCACTTGCTTAAGAAATGAATAAAATTGCAAAGATGAAATTTCTAAAAGGGGGAAAGAATGTAACAACTAAAGTGATATTAAGATAAATTATTTTCATGTATAATTAATATTAATTAATTAGATTGTATAGTGTTATATTCATCATAATAATATTGGGTAATTTTTCAATCAAACAGTAAATATTTTTATTCTTATTAGACTTGTTTCCTTATATTTGATAGTTTTATTTAAAATTTTAACTTATAAATTTTATAATTTTAATTTGAAAAAATATATTTAATTTCTAAATCAGTATATAAAAATTATCTTAGTGTTAATTTGTGTGATTTTTTGAAAATATTTATTTTTCAATGAATAATGAAAAATATTGATTTTTATTGGAAAATGTATTTTATTTTTAAGTATTTACAAAGTAAAATTATATTTTGGATTATTTTTAAAATTTAATTAGTTCATTTTTATTAAAAATTAAAATAATTTTAATTTTAATGAATTTTATAGTTGAATTTGATATAAAAATATTTTCATACAAAAAAGGTATTTTTTGGAAAACTCATTTTTCATCATGTATGGAAGGTTTAATTTTAAATTAAATTATGCCACTTTGATAAATTTAATTTTGAAAAATTAATTCCATATTCAGAATTTTGAGGTCAAAATTTATTAAATAGTCCCCTTTTATTTCTAGTCACTATGAATTGTAATCGTAGTATATATTTGTCACTTCAGTAAGGGTGAAACCTGTAATTAAGTTTAAAAAATAATATGATAATGACTAATAATAACACTAAAACATGCCATTAATATATTTTATGAGTTTTATTTGAGCATAATCATCCAATATTCTAATTTATAGAAATATTGTGCTATTTTTTATTGAAAGTGACTTTTATATTATTTTGAGAAAATATAAAGTCAAAAATTCCACTCTCTTTCTTTTATTATTATAATATTTTGTGATAGAGATAAAAAAATTATGCTCATTTATACATATTTATTTAAAAGATAAATGAATAATTTTTTTCCTGGTAATTTATTTCTAGTTTTTTATTTATGAGATAATTACCTTAAATTATTAAGTAATACTGACATAGTGCTTGTAGAGGTAGTATAAAAAATAATAATTATTTTTAAAAAACTCTAAAAGTAATATTTTTTTGGTTATTTTAGTGTACCAAGAATTTTATATATGAAATTAACATATTAAATATTTTTTAAAGTTTTATATTTGAATTCTTATAATTTTTTGATGTTATTAAATTCAAATTAAACTAATAGTTCCAAAAAAAGACATTAAGGATATTTTATAATAAATAATATTTTATTAAAGGATTTAAAACTCCTAAAAATCTTATATTTGGCCAATTAAATGATATATGGTTGAAAATATCAACCACGATCCATTTATTGGTCATTTAATGGGGGTTAAAACAAAGGGTTAAGAGTAAAAACATAGTATAAACTTGTCAAAACTTTATTGTATGAGTTTATTTAGACCCATACTCATCTTATCTTAGACTTATATCAATTTGGAGCCATTTTTTCATGAAACTCAATTTATATTAATTTAATACTTAAAGTAATTCCAAGAGTGCCTATCCCCTTACTTGTAAAAGGGAACATAATTTTCTCTTCATCACACCTATTGGGAACTCTCACTCAGCCAATCCCTACACAAGTATCTCCTAAACTTCACTCCCCATGTCCTAGAGGTCATGGTCTCACCACATAACCAAAGATACTAGGCTTAAGGTGTAATAAAATGAGGTTGTTTGATGAGACATTATAAGTCCTAATATTCTATTTAAAGTTTATTTATTCTTCCACCTCCTTAAAATAGACTTTAACCATGATAAAATAATATCATAAATAAATTACTTATATTAATATATTATTACGATTATGTTATGACCCTTTTTCATCTACTTTTCTATATTATGGAAGCTAAAAAAACCAGTTACGTCTATGTGTGGATTATAACCTCCATGAAGTGATGTGTGTCATTTTTCATCAATGCCTCTCATGGATATTTAATATGATAGATTTAATAAATATATATTATATTAACGGCATGATTAACATTCTGTAATGATAATATATCATCTACTTTCTTACCGTCCCATCCATTGAAAAATAATAACATTGTGCGTACGTGTATATTACCACCTCCATGAATTGATGTGATTAATTTTTCATCACCACATCATATGGATGATATATATAAGTTTACTTAAAGAGATAATATGAAATTTATGATATAATAAAAATTATAGAAATAAAAAATAATACTTATGTTTTTTCAATCATGATCCTTGAAATATGGAAACATTACTCATGCGTGCATACAACCAATCATCTTCATGTTTGTAACGTAGTTCATTTTTCATAAACATATTTCATGGTTGGTTTTGAAAGAATAATTATTTAATAAAAAATATAATTATTTCATTATTATTATTTGTGATATTATGGGATATAACATCCTGACCAAAGTGACACTAAACAGGTGCTCTTAGCTGGTTCATCACATGACCTCAGGCACACCTCCCCATATGCCAAAGGCTACCGACTAGAAGACATGGTATAAAGAGAAACATATATAGAATATAAACTCTTTATTAGAGTATACCAACATAAAAAATAAAAATAAACAATATCATAAAACAATTAATGATAATGATACATCGCATACTATATTCCCAAACTAGGGACAACAAATCAATAGAGTAAACATATTCCATTTCATGATATTCTATAGTATCAAGGGAAATAAATAGATACACACTAAAAAAACTCCCACGTCAGGTCCTGACATCATGTTTGGTCCCCTCATCCATGCTCCATCCCAAGTCAACCATCTAACATTGGGTATTTTCCCTTATCCAGACCTATAACCATGAGATCTTATTGGGTAACATAGGGGGCCCAATAAGGGTGTGAGTACAACTCAGTAGGACACCACTAATGATGACTAAATAAATTTTTAGCGAAAACAAAAGTGCAAGAAAAAGATTGATAAAATATTAATTATAATACATTAAATAAAAATTGTTTTAGTTTAACCAACTACCAATTAACTTTATAGGCCTCAGGATATGGAAGCCTTGGAAATGTACTTTAGGGGTTAAAAATTTGAATACATGAAAATGAGGTATTCATTTAACATTTAATTCTTGGTACAAAATAGTTCCATCCAAGTGACCACATCATTTCAAACCATTTTTTCCCAAATCATCATGTCGGTACCCAAATCAAGAGTATGAGGCACCATGCTCATCACCATATTCCATGAATACATTACATAGAATTTTATCATACCAAACCATGTATAAGGAATGTCATGTCCAACATCCTTAACCAAGAAGAAGGAACACCATGTCAAAACTCATTAACCATGAGTCAAGAGATCCATTTACCACATATCAACCATTGATCAACAATCATTTCCATGGTTCAAAATGTTTCTTCTTTAAAACATAATGGAAACACAGATTTCCATTATTATCAAATTTTCATTAATCACACGTTCCACCATATTCAACCCTATTTAACCAAATATAAAATTATAAAATTTTACAATTTCATTCACCCTTCTCAATAATTAATCATTCATTAAAATCATTTAAAAATTCATACATATTCCCCTTTCATAATTTCCCATCCTCTCCATTTCCCATTACATTTAACATTTTATTTCAAGTAATGCCACACAATTCCTTAGACCCCATTATCATACTATATAACCTAATAATTTCTCTAATCCCATAAACCCTATATTTCCTTTCTTCACATTTCATATTTACAATTTTCAATATTTTTTCATGCACCCTAACTGGCCACTGATCCCAATCTAGTAATATTCAACATACATAACGGGATCCATGAAGGGTCTCACATAACACTCTAAGCCCAAATTTATTATTCATAGACAAGAACCAAATATGAAACACATTATTATATTATCACACATTATATACACATGAACAAACATCAAGACTATAATAGATGTCATTAAACCAAATACCTCAAGATCATAGACACAAACTCACCCAACCATAGCTCGTGATTCAAGAAAAATAAACCTATAACACCATAGCTAAAAATAATGTGGAAAAGTAGGGTTTAAGAGATTTGGAAGAATAGAAAACAAATCATCATGGTTCTTCCAAAAATTAGAATAAAAATGACTCAAATACTTAATAAGAGATTTGATTTACAATAAAAGGAACTCTAAACACCTAAGAATCAAGGAAGAATAACCCTTCATGGATGAGAGAGCTTTTGCTTCATCAACCTTTTTACTAGAGAATAAATGGGGTATAAATAAGGTGAAAATAGTATAAAGGTAGAAAGGGGAAAATACCCTTTTCCCACTTTTTTAGAGGTGTAGAGTTTTCCATACCATGCACGAACCATGCAGTTCCCTCTATCTAAGATAAAATTGAGACACACAGCTTATCGAGCCACTCATATGGTTTGAAAAATTATGTGGTATTTGTGCAATTAATTCTGTATGATGGGTTTTAAGCTTCATGGTCTTCTGTGCCCTCATGCATGGTTTTATAATTATGCTCCCCCTCCACTAGGTCATACAGTTATAGGCCATAGTTAGAAATGACCATTTTCCAACCATGAAACATGCATTTGATAACCTATTTTCCCACATTTTCAGGTCCTAAACCCCCAGGAAACTCCTGAGACCTTTTCTACTCCTGGGATGTATTCCACTAACCAATTTAAAGTGAGATAAACCAAAATTTAAAACAAACACACACCAAATAAAAATTGGGGATCTTACAACCTCCTCGCCTTATAACAACTCATCCTTGAGCTATACTCCAAAGTATCTCTAAGAATCCAATGTAAAAAAGATCAGGAAAACAAGACCACATATTATCTTCACTCTCTCAAGTTTTCTCCTAAACATGGCCATGCTTACACAACACTCATACCAATAGTATAGTCTCATGCTGAAGAGTCTTCTCACTACAATTCATAATATGAATAAGATGTTCCTAAAAGGACACATCAACCAAAAAATAAAAAACATCAACATAAATAAAATGATAATTGTAACAACCATTTTTTTTAAAATTATCAAATAAATTTAATTTCATCGATTACTTTCATTACAGAAAACACAGAATTTTAATGAATTGTGATATATTATTATTATTATTATTTAAACTTGACTATTATAAACTTTCCATTTAATTTGATGGTATGAATCAAAATAACCAATTTTTTTAAATTATATATAAATTTTTTAGATAAATAAAATATATTTATAAATAAATAAATAATTTTTTTAAAAATATTTATATACTTCAAAAATACGTTTTTCACAAAAAATGATATGTATTGATTTTTTTTCAAAAAATTATAATTTTTTTTTACAATTTTAGAAAATTTATTTAAAAATATGAAATTTATTTTTAGAATCAAAATTTCAAAATTATCTTAGGTTTAATTTTAGATAATTTTCTAAAAAGATTACTTTTTTGATGAATAATGAAAAATACTGGTTTTTATTAAAAGCTTATTTTTAGTTTAAAGCATTTAAAAAGTTTCATTTTGTTTATAAAAATTTTAAATGTAAAATTATTTTAATTATTTTATTATTAAACCAAATTTGGTCATTGAAATCAAATTTATTTCAACATTTTGTATTAAAACTTCTTATACTTTGGAAAATTTTCTCCTTGGAAAACCGCTTTTTTTCTTCATATATACAGCTTTAATTTTAAATTAAAATTTACTAATTTTATGAATGTGATTTATAAAAATGAATCCCTTATTTTTAATAATAATAATAAATATTTTATAATAAGGTCAACTTAATTTTTGTTCAAAATGAATAGTAAAAACAGTAAAAATTAATTATTGTGGTTAAAGTTAAAATGAGTTTACCAGGTGATAATCTAAAAAGTTATGGGGTAATATGACTTAAAATTTTTATTAAATCCCATTTTATAGTCATATTTTGACCTTATATAATATAAGGTTTTATATTTATCCTTTTATATTCTTTTGGCATGTGGAAAACGTGGGTACACTATTATTTTCAAATATTCCAAGTGCGTACTCTCCCCCACTTATAAAAGGGGACCTCATCTCCTATCCTATTCACACATCTAAAACCTCTTTGTTTTTCCAATACATACCCAAATACATTTATTAATTCTATTATCACATTTTATAGAACTTGGTTTTATTAGGAATCCAAACTAGGAATACTTTTGGTGTAAACCTAATGAGGTTATCTAAAGAAGAGGTATCATTCTCAATTGAGAGTTTCTATTTTATTTATTCTGATAAGTACTTCCAATTTTATTAAATTATGATGATAAAATAACACCATTATATAACATATATGGGTATTTTTTTATGTTTGTTACATAAACTATATCTATCTCCTCTTCCAACAAATGGGAAATGAAAACTTCGATCGTGTGTACGGTGGACTACCGCCTCACAAATTGATATAATTCATTTTCCATCACTAACTCTCACAAAAAGATATAATGATGGATATAAAGTATATATATTATATTCATAACATAATTATAATACTATAATTATAATATCACATATACCTTCTTACTTTTTATTCTACGGGAATATGATAACGTCGCTTGTGTGTACGACGGACTACCGCATCACGAAGCGATATAATTAATTTTTTCACCCACGATTTACATGGAAGATAATAAGGAAAAATTTAATGAATATTTTTATATATATGAAATAATAATGAATATTTAACTGTGATATATTATTTACCTTTCTTTATTTCCATCCTTCTAGAAAATGGAAACAATGTTCATGTGTAAATACGACCGACCATCTCCATGAATGGTGTAATTAATTTTATATCCTAGATTTATATAGATCACTATAAAAACACATATAATGAATATATATGATATTTATATCATTTAAAATTCTATTAATTATGTAACCATGATCAAATTAAAAGGACCAAAAAAACCAAACTAAAACAAACATGAAAAACAAAATAGTTATTACTCAAAACGTGATTTTAACAAGGAATTGTTAATAAATAGGTAATAAAAGGTCATTAGTAAATCTTATGTGGTATTATATATATTAATATGTTTCTATAATATATTTATAATAAACCTAAATTTATTATAAAGTATTTTTTAATGATTATGATGGAAGTTAAGACTTAAGGTAAGGGATTTTCACGTCACTTTTATCTATATGAGGCACAATCCATATTCACCACTTTTTTATTTTGTGTGATGTATATAATACTCATGAATATATATTATGATTATTATAATGAATTTTATGTGGATTTACATATCAAAATAATTTTATTTATTTCATGGGTATTTTGATTCACAAGTTACCAATGTGTTAAGGGTTTTTATGTTACAATCCCATTGTTTAATGTGATTATTTAAGATTATGTTTCTGATGATGAAATATTATTATATAACTATCAATAAAATCATGAATTTTATTATCCTATGGTAATTTATGGAGAATAAATGTTTCCATTTAATTTTAATCTGTTTAATAAATAAAGATACCAAGAGAATGTTTTTAAGAAAAATTAACTTTATTTCTCTCTTTGATTGAAAATATTTTTTCTTCTATGCCCATGTTTTTAGAAAATATTTTAAAGAAATTTTGTAATATTATCCAATGATTTTGAAAATTTTTTACCCATGTTTTAATTTTTAAAAAATTGTTTTAAAGGAATCCTCTATTCATTTTTCAAATGAGGTACTTTTTACTTTTTACTGAAAATATGAAAGGTGTTTTTTTAACATACACAGAATGAAAAAATTTTCTGTTTTCATGACCACTAAATTATTTTAACCTTCAATTAAAAGTTTCCAAGGCTATTTTCAAATTAAATTTTTTTATTAAAATTTCATAAATTTTTTGGTGTTAAATAAGTGATTTCAAAATAGAAAGGATATTTTCCTCAAAAATGTTCCAAGTAATATTTAAAAAATATTCTATCTAAGATAACATAATTTGATGTTAATTAAGATTTACTAGGGATATGATCCAATTATACCAATCATATTATTTATCTACATGTATTATATTTATGATGACAAGATGTTTATGAAACCTGTTCCTTTGCCACTTTTTCTGTTGTGATAAAGATATAAAATTTTCATGGAACCCATTCTATTTATATGGGTTATGATATGAATAAAATTTGAAAATTTTATAAATCATGTTTCTTTTATACTGGTTATTCCATGATGAAATATTTATGAAACCCATTTTTTCCATGGGTTATGATATGATGAATGTTTTATGATCTTGTGGCTCACATATGTATGATTTTTATTAGGTGATGGGTGGGACCTATATCTACCTATAATATTTTGGGTAAAGTTTTATATCTCATGAGATAATGATGTGTAACAAGATGATGTTCTTGATATGATATGGGAAACATGACAATGTGATTGATCCACTATGGTAAAAAGGTGACGATGTCTTATCCATTATGATATGGGAAATATTTGATGTTTCCTATTCTATTATGATTTTATGGTCTTGATTTTTAACCTTTAAATATTAAATGGTTTCTATAATTATGATCTTAGCACACTTATATGACATGAACTTATGGTTGACAATTGATTTATGGTTATTTCTCACTTTTATGGTTCATATATTTTGAAATGATAAATTTTTATGCCATAGATCATTTTTATGATCCATGATAGATTGGGTAAGAACTTTGTATGTTATATTAATAATTTCATACCCTTATTCATATCTTATTCTTTCATATGATCATTGATTGATATATCCCATGTTTATGCTTACCAAGAATTTGAGATCACCCCTATTTATGTTTCTTTTCCCTAGGTTATAAAGAAATGTTTAAATTGGGTATATTTATAAATATTACTAAATGGTATGATATTTATGGGAGATGTCAAATATATTTCCTGAAATAAGAATATTGTATACCTAGCCTCTAAAGACACTAAAACATTATGATCCTTGGGCATGTATTTATGAAATGTATTTAATATTCATCTAAAAATATGTAATATCTATGTATAAAAAGTTTGGGTCACTATAGTTGATATAAGGGGAAAGGTTTAGTTAAACTTTTGAAACTAGGATGAGAAAGCTTTAATGATATCTCTAAGGTAATGTCTAAGGATAAGTATAAGGATAAGTGAAAGTATAAGAAAATGTCTGAGAATTTTGGTGAAGGATAGAGTGAGTGATTTACGAGTAATTAAATCCTTGTTGGAATACTTCAAATAGTTGTTTCTCTAGAACAATAGTACCTAGTGCTAATAGCTCAAAAAAGGATCATTGATATGGACTCGATCATCACCTAGTGCATGATAATGGTCCTTGTTTCACATCTGGTTTGACACTCCAGGTGAATATGATTTGTAATTTTATAAATTCTTTATGAACCATCATAAATTATTTTTAGAGATGATGGCCATGAGTAACCTAGGTTAAGCCTAAGGTTTCATAGATTGAAAAGAAGGTTTCATGATTTAGACATCCTATACTTTATTTTTCATGATTATGTTGTTTACCAATATGATTATTGTTTCTCATGCTAAGTTTTATGGTTTTATTCAATGGCTAAAACCAGGAGAAATCATGATAACATTTAATGTGAAGGAAAATTTAGTTATTATGAGTAAAAAAATTGGATGATGGTTGGAGAGAAAGATATTTTGATTATTCCTAATCATCTGTCAAAATATATGATTAAAAATGTTAATTTAGGTGAGATTATTAATATGTAAAATAAGAGGAAGATGAGATTTTATGAAAGTATGTATTCTAATGAATATATAGGAAAGAAGATTTAGATTCATATATTTCAATAAGGTTAGAAGAAGCACCAAGAATAATATCTCAAATGGAGGGGAATATTTTTTCTATTTATAAATGAATTTCATAGAGTAATTATTTTCCAAGGAATTCAATGTCTTATATGTGGGGAACTTGGTAATTATCCATGTAAATTCCCAAAACTAGGTTTTATCTTATAGAACAAGGAAAGACTTATGTTATCCCCATAATTGAAGTGAAATTATTAATGTGTTTCTATATTGGGATTCAATAATTATGTTTTATAATTATTTTTACTAATAATAATATTGTTAAAAGAATCATGTAACATATAAGGATAGTCTTAATTTTGGAAGCATATATGTCTTCAAGTAAGATCAACTTAAGAGTTATATATACCATAATGGCTTTATGAGTTCAAGGTTTATCATAAGTTCAATGTCTTTAACCCCAATTTTATATTTAAATTGATGGTATTTTAATGTGATTAATGAAAGTTTGGTATATGTTTTATTTGGATAAGTTTTATGTAACCCTTAGGTCCAACATGAAGTACTATTTGAGAATAATACTCTTTTAATAATGGTTTATATGATCTTAAATGATTAAAGTTATTTTCAAGGATTATGGGGACATTATAAGAATTATATTAAGAAAATATTTGTAAAAAATGGTAACCTATCACATCTGACAAGGCTGAAGCTCTTGAACTCACAATCGAAGGGAGATACAAGTGAAATGCCTACCACTGACCTATGCATTGTCTTGGTTAGTATGATTTTTTAAATGATGTTACATATAAAGATTAAGTTTATTTTTGGAACACATGTTTTATAATATAGATAACCATGGGTTTTAAAAATGATATCCTGATAGCATATGCCTCATGAAAATTGAAGGTTCATGAGTAAAATTTCTTAACTCACGATTTGGTGTTAGCTGTGGTAATTTTATCATTAAGGATATAGAGTAATTATCGTTATTGAGAAAAGTGTGATATATATACTAATAGAAATATTTTAAATTATATATTCACACATAAGGAGTTGAACATGTTCTAGAAAATATGGTTAGATCATATTAAGAATTTTGACTGATCAATATATTACCACCCTGGGAAAGTGAACACGGTGGATGATGTTTTTAGTCAAAAGGATCATGCCAGCTTATCCATGATTATGATCATAAAAGATATAATATTTTTGGATTTAAAATTATGGGTCTATAAATCATGAAGGAAGGGGGGAAATATTATCTTTCTCAAATGAGTGTTAAACCATCTATACAATAAAAGATTAAAGAGGAACATAATAAAGATATAGAGCTTTAGAAGAAGGTAATAAATGTTCTAGAGTTTAACCTTGATTTTGATGGAATTATAATGTTTAAGAACCTTGTAAATGTTCCATACATACTCTATTTGAAGACATTTTTTTAGAAGAATCTCATAGGTCTTCATGTTTTATCTATCCTGTAAAATATATTGATTTATAGGGATTTGAAAGTGTATTTTTTCTAGAATGGAATGAAGAGTGATATTACAGAGTTTATATCTCAGTGATTAGTATGTAAAAAAGTTAAGGTTGAGAGAAAAAATTATAAGGGGATTTTACAACCATTTCTCATACCATAATGGAAATGGGAAAACATCACCATGAATTTTTTCATCAGACACCCGAAAACATCTAAATTGAATAATGTTGTATGGGTTGTAGTTGATCTCCTTACAAAGTGAGCACACTTTATCGCTATAAGATATGATTTCTATCTATAAAATTTATCAAGGATATAAATTAATTAAGTGTTATGGTTTCATGGATTACTACATTTTATTGTATCTTATCAGGATCTAAGGTTTACCTCAAAGTTCAGACAAAGTCTTCAACTGGATTTGGATACAAATTAAATTTTCCGCACAAGTTATCATCCTTAAATAGATAGATATTCAAATAGAATAATTAAAACCCAATATGATAATCTAATATATTGTTCTAGGTATTTCAATGGTGGTTGGGATAAACACCTTTATTTAGTTTAATTTTCTTATAACAATATCTTCTAATAGAGCATTCAGATGGATCCTTCTGAATCCCTCTATGTAAATAAGTTTAGAACTCCAACATGTTGGGATGAATATTGAGAAATAAATATTCTGGGACATGATCTAGATAAATAAATGATATATAAGGTTATATCCATTCAACAACACATAAGGTCCACACAAAGTTGGTAGAAAAGTTATATTGATAATCGCCAACATGGTCTAAAATCGAAAGTTGGTGAAAAAGAGTTTATATGAATTTCTCTAGGAAAAAGGTTATGATATTTAGAAAGAAGGTAAAACATAGAACTAGTTGTATTGTTCCATTTGAAATTATTGATCATATCGGTACTATATCTTATTTCTTGGTACGTTCATAGAGCCTCCCTTAGGTTCACGATGTGCTCCATGTATCTCTCCTGAGGAAGTACATACCTGAACCATCACATGTACTAAACTAAAATTTCATACTGATAGATCATGAAAAATATTATAAGGAACAAAATATAGAGATTATGGATCATATATATAAAGTGTTTTGAAACAAGACCACTCAATTGGTAAAAGTTTTGTGGTGAAACCACCAATTTGAAGATGCTATATGGGAACTTGATGATAAGATAAGGTAGAGGTATCCTCAATTATTTGTATCAAAGTGATGGAATTTAGAGGTAGAAATTAATTTTAAGGTAGGTAGAATATAACAACCCAAATTTTTGTGAATTATTTCAAAAAAATTTAATTTAATTTATAGCTTTTGTTACACGCAACATCGAGTTTTAACGAACCGCTATATAATAATTATAATATTATTTAATATTGACTACTATAACCCATCCATTAAATTTTGTAGTATGAATAGGAGTAAACAAAATTTAAATATTATGTATAAAGTTTTTAAATAAATAAAATATATTTATAAATAATGACTTATATTTTTTATTAAATTCTTGATATGCTTCAAAAATAATTTTTTCTCAAAAAAATGATTTTTATTGTTTTTTGTAAAAAAATAATAAAATTAATTTCTTACACTTATAAAATTTATATGAAAAATTTAAATTCCTTTTTTTAATCAAAATTCAAAATTATCTTATGGTGAATTTTGGATAAATTTTAGAAAAGATTAATTTTTGACGAATAGTGAAAATACTAATTTTTATTAAAAACCAGCCTTTTCATTTAAAGCATTTAAAATAAACTATTTTTTTAATTTTTTTTAATTAAAATTGGTTTAATTATGATTTCATTAAGACAATTTAGTTAATTGGAATTAAACTCATGTTGAATTTTGATATTAGAACTTCCTATACTTATGAGAATTTTCCCTTTGGAAAACTGCTTTTTCATCTCGTCTACGGGTTTAATTTTAATTTTAATTTTTCTAATTTAGCGATGGTAATCTGGAAAAATGGATTCCATATTTTGAATTAGAATAAATATAATTATATAATAAGTTCAACATAATTTTTTTTCAAAAATAATAGTAAAAAAGTGTAAAAAATAATAATAATTATTAATGTTAAAACAAGTTTACTATGAATTAATATAAAAGGATAAAGGGTAAAATGACATTAAAATTGTTCAAAATAGCATTTCATGTCTATATTTATACCTTATATCATCTAATTTTTGGTAATTATCCATTTTTATTTTTTTTTCATGTGAAAAACATGGGTACACTTTATTCTTTTTAAAAATTTCATGTATGTCCTCTCGATCACTTATAAAAATGAACCTCCTCTACTATCCTATTCAAACTTATAAAACCTATTTTTCTGGACAATAACTTCCCAAATACGTTCCTTACTTACCTCATCACATCATAGAGTCCTTATTTTTACCAAGAATCCAATTTGGGAAGGCTTTTTGTGTAAACCTAAGGAGGTTATCCGAAGAAGATGTATCGTTCGCAACCTTGCATTTCTATTTTATTTATTCTTCCCAATATTTCAAATATTATTTAATAATAATGATATAAAATACCATTATACACCATTTTATTAAATTTTATTATGTTAAATTCATAACCTACATCTATCTTCTCTTCCATCAATGGGAAATGAAAACGTCGATCGTGTGTACGACATACCACCGCCTCGTGAACCTATGTAATCAGTTTTCCATCACCGCCTCTAATGAAAGGATATAATGATGGGTATAAAGCACATATATGATATTAATAATGTAATTATACTTTTTTAATTATAATATCACATATAAATTCTTACTTTCTATTCCATGGGAATACGATAACGTCGTTTGTTTGTACCATAGACTACCACCTTGTGAAGGAATGTGATTCATTTTTCACTTAAAATTTACATGGAAGGTAATAAGGATAAATTTAATGAATATATTTGATATATATGAAATAATAATTACTCTATAATGGTTATATATTATTTAATTTTTATTTCATTTATTCCTTTAAGAAAATGGAAACAACGTTCATGCGTACATACGGTCCTCCATCTCCATGAATGATGTAATTAATTTTCTATATTTAACTTATATGGACCACTATAAATATATATATATAATGAATATATATATAATTTAATCATTTTTAACATTATTTAGATAACTTAACAATAATTAAAGTAAAAGGATCGAAAATACCAAACCAAAACATTCATGAAAAATAGAGTAGTTATTACATGAAACATGATTTTAAAAAGGAATTATTAATAAGAGGGTAATAAAATATCATAAGTAAATAATATATGATATTATACATATGAGTATTATTATATAATATATTTATAATAAACCAATATTTATTATAAATTGGGTTCTAATGATTATGAAGGAAGTTAATACTTAAGGTTAGGGATATCTATCTCACTTTTATCCCTACGAGCCACAAACCTTACTCACCACTTGTTTATTTTGTATAGTGTATATACACACATGAATGTATTTGATGATTATTATTTTGAATTTTATTTTTATTTACATATCCATATAATTATATTTCTATAATGGGTCTTATGATTCAAAAATTCCAATGTGGTAATATTTTTTATGTTACAATCCCATTGCTTATCATGATTTTTTAGATTACGCTTCTGATGATGAAATATTATGATCTACCTCTCAATAAATAGATTAATTTTATTGTCTTATATTTATTTAGGGATAATACATGTTTCAATTTTATTTTTATCCCTTTAATAGATAAATATACCGATATGATGTTTTTAAGAAAAATAAACTTTATTTCTCTCTTCGGTCGAAGATCATTTTTCTTATTTCTCTCTTCGGTCAAAAATACTTTTTCTTCCATGTTAATGTTTTCAAATAATGTTTTAAATAATGTTTTTACTATTCTATAATTATTTTTTAAATAAAGTTTTACCCATTTTTTAATTTTTATAAAATGGTTTTAAAATAATATTCTTATTCTTTCTCGAATGAGGTACTTTTGACTTTTTGTTGAACTATGAAAGGGAATATTTGTTTTAACATAAATGACATGAATAGAATTTTTTTCCATCATAACCACTCAATTATTTGAATCTTCCTTTACAATTTTCCAAGTTTATTTTCAATGATTTTTTTTTCTCTCAAGTTTCAAAAAAATTAGATTTTAAATAAGTGATTCCAAAATGGAAAGGATATTTTCCATAATAAATGTTCCCAGTGATCTTTCAAAATAAATTTCCATCTAATATAACATCATATGATGTTAATTAAGATTTATTGGGGATATAATCCTATGATACCATTATTATTGTTTTTCTATATGGTTTATGTTTATGATGACAAGATTTTTATGAAACATGTTTCTTTTCCACGTGTTATACTATGATGAAGAGATTAAATGCTAATTAAACCAATTAATTTTACATGGTTCATGCTATAATGAAAAGAATAAATGTTTATTAATCTTATTTATTTTCAAAAAAAATTTCCATGATGAAATATTTATGAAACACATCTCTTTTTATTAGTTCTAATGTGATGAATGTTGTATGATATTGTGGCACACATATGTATTATTTTCATTTTTTGATGGGTGGGACCTATATACCACTATAATGCATTGGGAAAGTTTTATATCTCATGATATTATGATAAGAAACAAACCTATGTGCTTAATATTCTATGTAAAATAGATTTTTGTACACAATCCACTATAGGAAACAAGTGATGATGTCTGATCCATTATGAAAGGGGAAATATGTGATGATGCCCAATCTGTTATGATTTGATGGTATCATTTTTTAACCTTGACATATTAAATAGAATCTATAATTAAGATGGTTACAAACTTATATGATATTAACTTATGGTTCATGATTGATTTATGGTGATTTCACACTCTTATCGTTCATGTCTTTTGAAATGATAATGTTTTTTCCATGGATCATGTTTACGATCCATGATATATTGGCTATGTACTTTGGAAGTTATATTCATAATATTATACAATTATTATAATATTATTCTTTAATATGATCAATGATTTATATCTCTCATGTTTACCCTTACTGAGCATTGGAGCTCACCCTTTCTTCTGTTTATTTTCCCCAGGTTATGGTAGCCATCTCAGCCAAAATTCCATTGTGGTTTTTTTAGATAATCCCATTTTTAACTGGGTTGAGAGGGAAAAATTAAGTGAACCATAGGCCCAGAGGCACAAGGCCTAGTATATGACCTAAATACCCAGTGACCCGACTACACTAAAACTACCCATTCCTAGTATCTTCATTGTTTATGGAACCTACTCCCCACATTTCATAGATAGTTAGCTATAATTTACCCAGGAAAAGATTCACAGTTCCTGGTACCAATAATAGTTTCCATACCCTCTCATTATTCCAATACAGTTAGCTCTTCTTGGTGGATGGTACTTTCTTTGATTCCCCTTATGGGACCTGATCCCATGTGGTAAAAAAAGACTACTTCATAGACCAAAGGCCTTGTGGACTGAAATACATTGTCCTAAAGGCCTGATGTGTCCCAAAGGCCCTATGTACCTAGTCTCTAAAAATACTAAACCTTTGCAATCCTCAAGTGTGTATTTTTAAATGTATAGAATATTCATCTAAAAATATGTAATATAATTTTTTGTAATTCTTGGATCACTATAAGAAGGGTATGGGTGATACTTATGAAGCTAAGACACATAAAGAACATTATGCATAAAACATTACTGATGTGGAAGAGGAAACTGATATGTTACTGGTTTGATCCTCTCCAAAATCTCAAATTCCCCCACATACCTAGGTTCCAACTTACGCTTTTTCGGTATCCAATAGTGACCCAATATCAGTGAAATCTAGAGAAATACATGATCACCCACTATAAACTCAAGATGCCAATGATGTTGATCAGTATATGAATTATATTTTCCCTAGGTTATAGACATATGGTTCTTAATCAACTAAAACTTATCCAACTTCTACTATATGAGACAATATCCTAAAAACTATGAATCTCCTACTTTCATCCAACATAGACATGATACACATGGACTTCCATAGAGCACCTCGTATAGAGCCATATGAATAGTTTTTTGATAAATGTTGTCATAGATGAAATCAATAAGAGCTTGGTGCTTCTCACAAGTTCCACCAAAATCTTGGATACATGCTCTCAGAATATAATCTAACACCTCTATAGTGTGATTTTATTTCTTATCCATTTGTAGGTGAAAAGTTGTACTCAAAAACACCTGAGTACCTAGTTCTTTCAGAAAACCTCACCAAAATAATGAAGTAAAGTGAGGGTCTCTATCTGAAACAATTCTCAAATTCACCCCATGAAAAGAAAATATCTCGCAAATATAAAAGTCACCCAAATAATCAATGGTGAAAGTCTCCCTTATCAATAATAAATGTGCTACCATTTTCTACTGATCCAAATTTACCAATATCACATCATTCTTCTGAAGAACCCTCAGTATTCCCACCACGAAATCTATTGTAACATCATCCCATTGTAATTATAGAATGGGAAATGGTTGTAGTAGACCATCAGGCCATTGGTGCTCATCCTTCACCTAATAAAATTTTTAGCCCCATATTACAAAACGTATGATCTTCTTCTTCCTTCCCAGCCACCAATACTTTCTACAAAGGACATGGTACATTTTTTTCAATTTAGGGTTTACCTCCCACTTAGATTCATGAAACTTACACATTACCTCCGCACACATAAAAGTAGTCATAATAACATATCCCCAAACATGGATGATCTCATTTATATTGATAGATAAGTTGAGAGGTAACTCCCCACTATCAAAACTACCCCTCAACACCAAACATTTCGAATCCTCATACTACCTTTCCTTGATCCAAATAAGAAGATAGGGTTTAATGGATAAAGAAACAAGTTTAATCTTCTCCCATTCCTCCTAAACACCTTTATGAATCTCAAAAAGCAAGTTCATAATCTTCAACTCAAAACTATAATCTTGGACTCCTTAATTTATGTCTTTCAAATTAGGGAATCTGTAATAATATTTCCATTACATGATATATAAGCTAAATAAAAAACAAAATCCTACATATACTTGACCCATATCCTCTTCTAAATATTTCATTC
Organism: Viscum album; assembly: GCA_963277665.1. Taxonomy (NCBI): domain Eukaryota; kingdom Viridiplantae; phylum Streptophyta; class Magnoliopsida; order Santalales; family Viscaceae; genus Viscum; species Viscum album. The sequence continues at coordinate 1,665,878,054 of OY728127.1, forward strand.
ACGTTGTGAAAATATATATTTAATGATATTATGATAAGTATAAACAACAAACTTCTCACATAAAATATAACGTTTCAAACACTTCAATGAATAAACTATAATGGATAACTTTATATTGTGTGTATAGTTGTTTTGATCCCCCTACATACAAATTTCCCAAATTTTGGTCCTGGATGAAAAAATAGAGTATACTCCTCTATCAGTTTAGGTAAGATCAAAACCAGGGAAGTGGTCAAACCTTTCTTTAACTCCTAGAAAGAATCCTCACATTACCCAGACCACTAAAAAATTACACCCTTCTTAGTCAAGCCCAAGAGTGGTGCTACCAAGTGAGAAAGGTCAATAATGAACCTTTTTTAATAACCCACCAAACCTAAAAAGCTTCTAATATGAAAAACATCATTGGGTTACTCTTAATAAACAACTACTCAAACCTTCTTGAGGTCCACTATCACACCTTACTTCAAGATGATGTAACCCAAGAAATGTAATTTTTTGATCTTTAAATGATAGTTATATAGCTTGACATATAGACGATTCTCTCTCAGTATACTCAGGATGATGTTAATCTGTTTAGAATTATTGTCTTGAGTCTGGGTTTATACTAAGATGTAATCAATGTAGATGAACAAAAACTGATCTAGTTTTGGGAGAAAAATCTATTTCATCAAAGGCATGAACATAGTATAAGTGTTCATTCTCCCAAACAACATCACTATAAACTCATAAAATTCATACCTAATTTTGAAAGTTGTATGTGGTATATCAGAGTGTATAAAAATTAATTGATTATACCCTAATCACAAATCAATATTAGAGAACACACAAGAAACCCTTATCTAGTCAAAAGTTTCATCATTACATGGAAGAGGATACTGATTCTTAATCACCATCCAATCCAAATTCTGATAATAAACACAAAAATTCAAGGATTTGTTAGGAAAATAAACCTGGTGATCCCCATGGTGATGTGATCATACAAATAAATCCTTTATCTTTCAACTCCTCCAGTGAGTTTTTAAACTCTTTTAGCTCTTCAAGTTCCATTATATAAGGTGGAATATAAACTGTCTCATCAATAGGAATAAATTCAATCATGAAATCAACATCTCTCATGTGTGGAAACCCAAAAAAATCATCAGGGAACACTTCCTTAAATCAATCCACTATAGGGGGAAGACATCATTCTTCACTCCCCTATCATCGAGAATCAAACTCAAAACTTGGGTTGGGATCTCACCCAACCACTGACAAGATGGCCATGTCCGACCTACCTGAATATCCCACTCTCTATGGTGAACATAAATTTCACCCTCATGAGATGTTAAAATCACTCTCCTACAATAAAAATCATTGTGATCCGGGTAAGTAACCAACTATTCCATTCTTATAATCAGTTCAAAACCTAACATATAAAGTATTAATAAGTCCTAAAGGATATGATACACACTATCTTTGAGGGAAAAATCATTGAAACATCAGATAATCTCTAATCGCACCCCTAACAACATGTCGATTAACATAACCACATACATAAACTCCACCTTCAGACCTAAAACATCCATAAATCAAGAAGATTTAATGTAATGTGAATCTAATATATCAATTAAGTCACTAGAAATAATATAATAAATTAGAACTATACCTTAGAAATTCGATGGTACAACCTCACTACCAGTGGATGTAGGCTGAATGACATACAACTAACATGTTCCTCTTCCCTAGGCTCTAGTATGATTCTTGTGCATCAAACAATCATAATGATATAGACACTCTTTTCCCAAAGAAACATGTCCCCCACCCCAACCAGTATGGATGGTGGAGCTCTAATGAACTGACTGGTATAGGGTAGAATATCCCCTATCAGTGCCGCACATCAGCCTAGGTCCTCTATCATTACCGATCTGTCAAGGGTTCCTACAAAAACTTTGTACATGACCGATCCCACCATAAGCTCGACACTATATTGGTGGTTGAAAAAACTAACCATGCATGTCACTAGACTTTTCACAGTGATATTATACCACATGAAAACTTCCATGATAGGTCAGTCCACTCCCTTGGTTTCCCTATCTTCCACCGCCTTGATGTATGTTCTCATAATGATGCTTCCTACCATCATAAAATGTACCACCTGGTTGCATAGCTTATACCACATGTACAAAACTTAAGGCCTCCTTCAGGTTCCCCTTATCAATGAAATCCTTATTCACTACCTCATTGAAATTCAATAGTTTAAAGACATTCACTTGTGACTTAATATTTCACTTGAGCCCATCATGAAAATGATTCTCCCTCATCACCTCATCTCTTTCCAGTATCAGGAAAAAAAACTATAGTTCAGTGAAGAATCTAGCATAATCAACTATTTAAATATTTCCATAGGTTAAATGCATAAACTCTACAGCACTTTCCTACCTTAGTGTTTTTTGTTAGAAATTAATTAAGAACGTCTCTTAGAAGTCCTTCCAAGCCAGACTCTTTACTTTCATGGCTATGACTAGAACATTAGACTAGTGATTCACTGGTCCTCAAAACATATATACTTCTAGCTTAACCCTTTTCTTTGGATGGGTCCTTAAGTGGTCTAGTGTTGTCTAGATAAACTCAATCCATAACTTTAATACCTTAGGTCCACCCATTTATAAAATATTGTAGGATGCTGCAACTAAAACTAACTCTTCAGATCAAACATAATCAAAGCTTCCTACCCTAGGTCTCCCACCATAAACTATATAAAATTGGAAAATTTATCAAAAAACTTATCTTCTTCCTTGTTTCTTGGAACCAATAAGGGTTCTTATCTTTATACTAGAATTTAATTCTCATAAATTCCCTCCTATCATCCTACTGATAAAAATCATCATGGTGGCATTTTTCTACAATGAAATACACATGTTTCTGGGAACATAAGAATTAATTTCATAATTATATAAAATATGGGTCATAATCAAATAATAGGAAAAATACCCCATATACACTATCCTAGTGGTCACAACTGTTCCACCATCACTACCCTCAATTATACACATATTGGGCCATAGATAACATAGGGTAAAACAAACTTCTAAATTTCAAAGTTCAAATTAAACACCATTTTAATATTTTTAGAATCTTTAAGAAATTGAAAATTACTCATTAGGCACTATTTAAACCATTTTTATTTATTTTTTTTCAATTCAATCAATTTCACCTTCTTTATTAGGAACCACTTCTTTTTAAACACAAAATAAATATAAAATCATTTAATTTACCATGAACCACATCCTTTTCCATTTATGCATAATATGAATCATGTCACATAAATCATTAATTTCCTAAAATGATACATTTATATGAAATATTGTGCTATGTTGTACCATGAGTAAAACCATAAAATCAATAACATCATAGATCAATTGATTCTACCTAGGTGAAATAATATTAAACCATAATAACAAACATCAAGAACAACAATACCATAGTGAGAAAATTTGGTTTCCCCCCATATATAGGTTAGATACTCCCATGCACGAGCTCATAACCGAGGCCCAACACATCCAATTATCATTTAAAACTTTCTAAAATAGTAAAGAAACAAAAAATAAAACCGCTATGATACCACTTTGTAACATCCCAGATTGGGTGCCACTAAACTAGTTCCACAATCTAGTTTATCACATAACCACAAGCTCATATACCTATATTCTAGAGGTTAGTGACTAGCAGTGAGGGTCTACAGAGAAACATGGGGAGAATATTCCCTATTTACTATAATAGACCATTTGTGGAAATAAAAATAAACAATAGCATACAATAATGAATGATAATCATGAATCTTATACTATATTTCTAAATTGGGAATGTACAAACAAAACAATATAGTAGACATATTCCATGTTGTGGTAGTCTAGAGTATGAAGGTAAAACCAAAATAGAGACACACTAACAAACTCACAATTTAGGACCCATAATCATGTATGGTCCCCTAATCCCTGATCCATCCCAAGTCAACCATATATTGTATGGTCTTTGATCTTATCCAGACCAACAACCATGATATTTTCTCAAGTACTATAATTAGCCTAAGAAGGGTGTGAGTAAAAATCAATAGGCCTCCACAACTGGTGTCTAAATCAACATCCAATGAAAACATAAGTGTATGAAAATGTGAGATAAAAAAATAATGATTAGACATAAAGGAAAACCTATTTTAGTTTAACCAATTACTAATTAACCTTATTGAACTAGGGCTCCATAATCCTAGGCCATGTACTCTAGGGTTCAAAACGTTTCTTATAAAGAAATAGGGTGTTCATTTAACATTTAGTTTTTTCTATAAAAGAGTTTCATAAAAGTTACCACATCATGTCAAACCATTTATGCTTGAATCATCATGTTATAATCCAAATAAAGAGTATGAGGTTCCATGCTCATCACCCTATGCCATGGATTTTTAACTCCATGTTTGACCATCCCAAGCTAAGGAGAAGGAAAACCATGTCCAGTATCCTTAACCAAGGAGAGGGAACACCATGATCAAAGTCTTTACCCATGGGCCAAGAGCTCCATGTCCCACATATAAAAGATTTATCAAAAATAATTTACAATGTTTAACATGTTTTATCATTAACACGAGATGGAAATAAGGATGTCTATTATTCTCAAATGTTCATTAATCACATGGTCTACCATATCCATCCTTGTTTAACCAATTATAAAATTAGACCATTTCAACATTTCATTCACCATTAACAATAATGAAACACTCATTAAAATTATTTAACAATTTACACATAAACCCCTTTTTTCATTTCCTATCAATTCCCTTCTCTATTCCATTTCACATTTTAATTCAAGTAATTCCATACATTCCCTTAGTCTCCATTATCATACCATGTAACCCAATATAAGGTTAAATCCCATAAACCCTATATTTTCCTTTTTAAATTTCACATTTACCATTTTCAAGAGATTAGAACACCCCTTGGGTAGCCACTAAGCCCAATCTTGTAATATCAAATGGAATTAACGAGATTAGTGAAGGGTCTCATACAACAATATAAGCCCTAATTTTTCATTTATATTTGAAAATAAATTGTGAATCATATTGGTGCATTATCACACATCACATACGCATAAAAAACATCAAGAATATGGGAGAGAGTGTTATACCACTTACCTAAATCTTGTAGACAAGAACTAGCCCAAAATGGACCTTGATTCCAACTAAATCAACCTCTAAAACCAATGAAAAGAATCCCCTAGAAAAAGTAGGTTTTAGGATCTTTGTAAGAAGATAAAAGAACTCAACATGGTTCTTATATAAATTTTAGAAAAAATGACTCACAAAATTATTGAGATCTTTGAGTCACACTAAACGACACCCCTAATTCCTAAGAGTCGAGGGAGAATCACCCTTGAGGGAGGAGAAATCTTTTGGTTCATCACCCTTACTATTAGATAGGGAATGGTGGAGAAATATGGTGATTATCATATAAATTTTGTGAGGGAAAAACATACTTTTTCACATTTTTTATGAGGTTCATGTTTTTACAACATAGTGTGTAGAAATATACACCAACCATATAGTTCCCTATTTCCAAGAGGAAAGAAAGTTAAATAGTTTGTTTTTCTACCTATATGGTTTAACAAACCATTCGGTAGCTGTGAATTTGCCTCTATCTAAGGGGGTTTGGGCCACATGGTCTCCCGGGCCACCATTCATGGTTTGATAATCATCCCCCCTCCACTATACTTCATGGTTATGTTACATAGTTAGAACTAATCATGTTCCAACCATGTACCATAAAATGGATGGTCTCTTTTACCCCATTTTCATGCCCAAAACTCCCAGGACACTCTCAATACATTTCCTACTCCCAGAAGTCATTCCATTAACCAATTTAAATAGAGTTAAACTAATATTTAAAATAAAAAATTACCACCTCTAGGTTTGGGATATTACATGGAATGATTACCTCTTTAACCACGTTTAACTTACAAAATTCATTTTTAACATATGAGTCAAATATCATAAAAACATATGACATAGACATAATTATTTATGTAATTGTATATAACATTGTAATAAATAAAATAAAATATATAATAAACATAAAAAAGGTTCTTAATCAAGTAAATAATTAACACATTTTAATTATTTGGTAAGATAAGGAACACACATGACGTGTCAGTCTCAAGATAAGGGAAAATTTAAATTTACACCTTGTTTTAACTATTCTAATGATTTATTTTCTAAATATTTTTATTCCATGTACATAGTCTTAAAAAAATATATGGATGTTTTTATATGTATATAAATAAATTATAAATAATTTTTTTACACCATTTAATTTCTTATAAAACTTTCCAAATTTGATTATGTATTTTATACAAAATGTTTTGATTTTCTTTTCAAAAGGAAAAAAGGAATGTTCTATTTTAACATATGTGGAGTCAATGAATTTTTCCTCCACTATAATAATTATTTTAGATTTTTTATTCCTTTAATATATTCCTTGTTTTCTTTAAATACAAACCCTACTTTCCTTTTTTCTAGTTATTTTAGTTTTGAATATGGTTTTTTAAATGGAAAGTGTATTTTAATATCCAAAAATGTTTTTCAAATGGGTTAAAAATATTTTTCAATAATTTTATGATAAAAAGGTGAAATAATAAAGTGTTTTTTTCATGATATGGTACTTGAAAATTTTAGATAAAAATGGGTGATACTAAAATAGATTATACGATGGGTGATCCTGATATAACTTATATTATATGTAAGCCTAATATTTATCTCTAATGCATTGGGTAATGTTCAATATATTCAAAGGTGAGAAAGAGGGACTTAACTGGGGTATTTTATCCAATATATTTAATTGGGACATAGTTATTTCTAACACAATTTTAGAATGGGTTATGAATATAATGATCTAGGTTTCCTAAAATGGTTTCTATTTTCATGCTAAGGGTTTTAAGGTTTTATAAATAATTTTTTTCATATGGATATGATTTATTTCAACTGATCAAAAAATATTGCGATAAACATAAAATGTTTATGTGTTTCATATTTTTTATTAGACTAAATGATTTCTTTATTTTATTATTCTTACTATGATTTTTATTCTCATACCATTTTTTTAAGACAAATCATAGGATTTAATGATGAGTAGGAACAAAGAAGAATTCAAGTTGAAATTCATGAAGATTTTTCATGAAAATAAATCATGTTTCATTTTATAAGTTTTATATTGTGGGAAAATTAATACTAATTGTATTTTTCTGCTTTGTAATGTATAAGTTTATTATTTAAAAGTCATAACCTAATTATATAAAACTCTAAACCAAAAAGAACCTCAAAATAAAATAAATTGAGTTATTTTATAAATATTTAATTTAAAGATTGTTTACGTATTAGAAATTATACTTAGACTAATGGATTATATGATTATGTATACTTTCATATGATGAAACCAGACAAGTATAGAGATACGTGTGTTAGATTGAGATCACACTAGATCCCCATGTATATTGAGTATCATTTAATATTTGTAAGAGGATGTTATTTACTTACATTTATATATTTGGTAAATAATAATTGTTTTCAATTATACAAAGAAATATTGGGTCATAATTTATGATCATGAAAATGAGAATCAACATTATGAAACGTTGAGTTCTACCATAATTTTTTTAGAGGATATCTAGAAGTTTCTCAAGAGGATTATTCAAAAGGTATTACATATGATGTTATTCATGGTGAGTTGAAGATATATTATCCAAAAAAATATTTTTTAAAATAAAAAAATAGTTTTAGATATAATTTCAGGACTTATTCATATGATGCGACATAAGGTGAACGTGTTCTAAGTCTATTAAACTTTATTTAAAGTTAGATATTAATTGAATTTTTCTCTAAAGGAACCACCAAAACATGGTGGTTTAGAATAGATAATTTTCTATCCTTGATTACATCATGAAATATTGTGAGACACTATATCATGGTGGTTCCCACATGGTATTATCAATTTTTTTGAATTTGTGTGGAATCAAACCAAATCATCCCAAAATATTACCATGTTTTTTTAATAATTATAGGATTATGATGGATAATAGTTTAAATATATAACATGAATGTTTAGCTGTTAATAATTACTTATAGGTACCACACAAAACATTTCAAGGGACTTGAAAATTTTAGAACATTTATGAAATATAACATGAATAAGATGAACATTTTTGTGATCACTAAGTGATATATAAATTGGTTCAATCCTATTTCATTGTGGTTTTATTCATCGAAACTACTCAAGGATTAAAATATCTTGCTATCCTTCTCTATAAACTTTAAACAAGGTTCTCAATACCATAATTTTGAGATAGTTATTACCTGAACATCAAGTGATTCCCATAATCCATTGATACCTTTAGTGGAATGAGTATTTTTAGATATTTCTTAGTGATCCTAATGAAACTCTTGTGAATAAATTTTATAGGAAAAATACACAAGTGTAAGGTACACCATTTTTGTTCTTCGATTAAATTAAAACAAAAAATATAGATAAATTTTGGTATTAATTTGGGTTTTGAGTGATCTTTGCTATGTTTCAATGTTATATACCCTATACAACCCTTGGATTTCTTATGGAGTTTATTCCAGAAAACCCATTTCCCCCAAATTAAACTATTATAATTAGAACAAGAAATAAAATCCTCTATTTCATTCTTATAAATATAATTTAATTAATCCTATATAATAATAATCTCCTTTTATTTCAAAAATTCTTAATTAATTTTTTAATTTAGTTATGAAGGTTTGTTTGGGTAATTGGAACTCCTCAATGTTTATAAATTTTGAATATATTTTTTATTTTATTTAATAATTTTCATGCATCACATATTTTATATCTCTTAAAAACTTATTAAAACTTTGTTTAGTGTTATAATTTTTTTTAGTGTCTTCCTCATTAATTGAAATTTCTAAATTTTCTTGTACATCATGTGAAACTTTTAAATTGATGAATTTTTTACCTTAAAGATCATCATATCCTCTTCTTGTATCTTTAATATCATCATCAAATGATGATAATATTATTGAATTTAAATTTTCCTTAATAATAATAACAGAAAATATGTCAATAATATTCTTGGTATTCCTATTATAACACATATATCCTCTTCTAAAATTTTTATGAAAATTGAAAATACCTTCATTTTATTATTCATAAAATTTTCCCAAATGTATTCAATTGGTAATGAAAAAATATAAGGGGTTAAACACTATCAATTCATTGAAATTTGGATGAATATTATACCAAAACTAATATGTCGTGTTAAATAAATTTGGACAAATAAAAAACTAATTTTGACTAAATAATACTGTTGTTATGGTTTGGATCTAAATATATTCCCAAGTTCCATGATCCACTAACATAGTTCTTCCCATACCATCCAAACATTGATTCTTACAAACCACTAAACAATTGTTTTAGTGTGTATGAAAATTTATATCCATAACTTCTTCCATGATTATAATGATATAATTTAAACTTCTCTCTTATGTATTCAGAGCCATTTTCATATCTAAATATTTTGATTACATATTCTAGTTACATTTCAACCCCTCACTAATAACTTTTAAACTTATCTAAATATTTTATATACAAAATATAAATAAAATATAATTCATATGAGTAAAATCATATAATATATTTGTAAAACTATTATCTCTATTAGTTTATTTCAGACTCATTAGAAAACATAACCCCAAATTTGTATGTTTAAATAGCTTCTTTATTTTTATCTCCTGCATTTCAAAGATTTTATTAACCATATTACCTTTGTGATATCCATAATAACTGTTAATTCTTTTCCAATTTATCTTGTGAATGTTTTTCAAAAAAATAATAATGGACAAGTTGTTTTTTCACTCAAATAACCAAGTCTAAGATCTCTTAACTCATGGTCATATTTTATACTCAAGTAACAATATTTTTTATCATATTTTATTTGAAACAAATTTTAACTTGTTCATTTTCCATAAATTTTATTATTCAAACATTAAATATCCTAATAACCCATCTATATTTTCAAAATATGACCACAATTCCACAATCTCACAATCAGGATACACTTAAAATTTTTTGTTCCTTCCTATATATAAAGAGAACATCCTTTGGATTCATAATAACCCAAGTAATGATTGAATAAATCATTTGAATATTAATTAGCATTATTGAATTATATAGTTATATTCATTATAAATATGTTAAGTAATTCTTTAAATGAAAAAAGGAATGGTTTTATTAAAATAATTTATTATAAGATTTTATTTAAAAGTTTCAATATAAAATTATATAATTTTAATTTGAAAAAATAATTTTATTTTTGATTTCATAATTTCAAAATTATCATAAGATGAATTTTTGAGAATTTTCCAAAAATATTGATTTTCATAGAATAGTGAAAATACTAATTTTTATTGAAAACTATATTTTATTTTAAATTATATACAAGTTCAAATTATGTTTTCGATTAATTTTAAATTTTACATAGTTTAATTTGATTTAAAATAATCCAAATACAATTTTTAAATGGATTTTATACTTGAATTAATATAAAATAAATTATATTTAAAAAGGGAATTTTTCTAAAAAAACTATTTTTCATTACGTTTTCTCGGTTTAATTTTAAATTAAATTCTAAGAATTATATATTTTGAATTTTGAAAAATTTGTTCCATATTTGTAATATGTTTTTCCAAATTTAGTAAATAGTTATATTTTATTTTTGGAAAATATGAATATCAACCTTCGTAAATTTTTATTAACATAGTAAAGGGTAAATCATGTAATTTAGTTTAAAAATAAAATTATAAGAACTATTAAATGAACCAAATAATTGAATAAAATATTATATTATGAGTATATATCTACCATAATCATCCAAGGGTCAAATATATTACCTTTTGGGCCACCTGGATGAGATTATTACCTTTATAATATTTTATGTCAAACATGACACACTCTTGTTTTCAATAAGTGTAATATTTTTAATATGGTTTTATCCAAATTATATTTTTACTATAAATAGTATTTTAAAATATATAATATTTATATTCATCATGGTAATTTATATTTAATTTTTAGTGAAGAAAAAATTACCTTAAATGCTTGCATGATGTAGATGTAGTAATTATTTAATTAAGGGAAAAATCAAATAAATGATATTAAAAATAATAAAATAAAAAAAAAGATAAATAATGTGATATTTTTTTAAATATTACAATGAAATTTTAGGGATATAACAATTTTTTAAAATTTTATATGTTTTCTTGATATTATTGAAGTCAATAAAATGAATAGTTCTAAAAATTGACAATATGGATATTTTATAGTAAATAATATTTTATTAAATGATTAAAAATTCATAAAAATGATAAATTATTACAAGTGATTATTATAAGGTTAAATATATAATCCATGGACTATTTATGGGCCATTCATTATTTTATAGTAAATATACTGACCCAAAAAGAGTAAAAATCTATGTAGTCACTATAAGAGTTAAAAGGGATAAAATCAAAATATGAGGGTATCAATATGTCATAACATGTATAATTTTTATTTTATAATATTATTTATACCCTTACTCATATTATATTTTAAATAAATAATTTTTATCTATTTTTATTTCAAAAATTAATTTATATTAATTTAATATTTTGAGAAATGCCAAGAGTGACCCTCTCCTATCTTATAAAAGGGAACCTCTTCTTCTCAATCCTTCACCCTTAAAAACCTATTTGTTTCATCCAATACCTATTAAAATACATTACTATAATCACTCCCCACATTTTAGAGGTATTTTTTTAGGCAGAATACAAATCTTAGGGGCCTTAAGGTGTTAAGTAAAGGAAGTTTTTCAAAAAAGAGGTATAGTTATCATTTGCATGTCTTAGTTTTGTTTCTTCTTCCACATCCCTAAAAATTTATTCAAACATGATAAAATAATAACTATAATATAATCCATATACTAATATGTTATTATGTATGTGTAATTACCAATATCTATATCTAATTCCATCAAATGGGAAAATAATTCATTGTCTATGGGTACGACAGATTACCGCTCCACGAACGGATGTAATTCATTTTCCCTCAACATATCTCAAGAATGGTTATAATTATAGAATTAATATTTATATAATATATTAATGAAATATTTTTATTATTAAAATATAATATATCATTTATCGTTTTACCTTTCCATTCACAAAAAAATGATAATGTCGTTCGTGCATATGTGTGGACTACTACCTCCACAAAGCAATGTGATTCTTTTTTCATCTCAAAAATAACATGGATGATATATATCATTATATATAAAGAAATAATATGATATATGTTATATTATTATAATTTTTTAAATATAAAATAATATTTTCTTTTTTTCCATAATGATCATTGAAAATGGAAACGTTACTCATACGTATGTACAAGCTACCGTCTCCATGATTGTAACGTAGTTAATTTTTAATAAATTTCTTTAATGGATGGAATTAAAAGTATAATTGTTGTAATAAAAAGGTAATTATGTTATTAATATTATTTTTTATATGATGGAATAACGATCCCTTTGATCATTGTTAACCTATCGAAGTAATTACGGACTTATAAACAAAATATCATCAAAACACTCGATGTGAACAGAAATAATTAAGTAATTTTACATAACTTGGTAATAAGTGATATAAAAGGAATAATAAACATGAAAAATTTTCTTAGTAAATTTAATAATTAAACAAATTTTATTATTCATGAATTCAAATAATGTACGTGAAAAGTTAGACTCAAGATAATGGATTTTCTTTTAAAAATTATATTTTAATGTTTCCATTTAAGATCTCTTTTTATTCCATATATATATATTATAAAAAGGTTTTAGAAAAGTTTTTTTACCCTTTTAATATGATTTTTTAATTCATATTTATGGATGTTTTAATTTTTTTAAAAATGGTATGAAATTAATATTTTTTTTCATTTTTGAAATGAGGTCCTTCATGAATTTTCTAACAAAAATATGGAGGAAATGTTTTTTAACTTATACGAAATTAGTGGATTTTCCTACCATTTTTATTATTATTATTTTTGAATATTCCTTTAAAATTTTATATGATTATTTTAAAAATAAATTTTTTTCTTCATATTTTCACATTTTTTATAATTTATTTCCAAATAGAAAGGTTCTTTTCCTCAAGAATGTTTTTAATGATCTTTTTTTTCAAATAAAACCCCTCTTTAATTTATTTTAGGTATTTTGGTATTAAAATTGATTTTTAAAATAAAATGATATTTTGATATCCAAATATATTTTTCATATGGGTTAAAAAGGGTCTTTCAAATGTTTTATGGTGAAAATTAAAAGTATTAATTATTTTATCCATGATATGATACCTGTTTATTATATGTGAACCAGGTGATCTTGATATAGATTATATGTTGGGTTCAACCAGATGGCACCAGGTGAGCTTGATATAACTTTGGGTATACCCAGATAACACTCTAATTAATTTGGCAATGTACTATGTATTTTGAGGAAATGAGGAGGGAATTACCAATGGGTTTCTATAATGTATTGAACTGGGATCCAATTATTTTTGACATAGTTTTAAAATGGGTTATGAATGTGATGTTCTAATTTTAAAAAATGGTTTTTATTTTCATGAAATGGGATTAATGATTTTCTTTGAGAAAACATTATGTGTATTTTTCTTATGGAAATGATTTATTTCATTATATCAAAGAAATTTGAGATAAAGGTAAACATTTCATTGGTTTTCCTGTTTTTAATTAGAATAATAGATTTCTTATTTTTTGTACCTTACTAAGTTTGTTGTGACCATCCCATATTTTGAAATGTTTTTCACATGGTTTTAAGTAAGATTAGGGACAAGAATGAGGTCCAGAAGAAAATTGTAATGATTTATCATGAAAATAAACCATGTTTTATTTTAAAAAGTTTTGTTTGGTGGAGAAATGGGTATTGAGTATAAGTGTCTACTTGTAATGTATGGATTTACTATATAAATTTCTATCCCAATTCTCTAAAACTCTAAATATAAAATATCCTTGGGATTGTATGAAAGTGAATTCTATATCGAAGTCACTAGAATATGTAATTCTTTAGTCCTGGTCCTTACATTTGGAATTAGAGGGAGGTTTAAATAAATTTATAGATTAGGATGTTTTCCAATTGGGTAATCTAAAGAGTTATGAATACAATTATGGGTTTACAAGTTTAAGGTTGATCTTAAGTTCAATTTTTTGGAAACCCATTTTTTGGTTTGAAGTGGTGGATAATGAATATTATTAAGAGTATTTTAAAATACATTTATGTTAATACAACCCTTAGTTTTAGTATAGGTTTTATTTGAAATGTTATTTAAGGAATAATTCCTTTAATTTTGGGGGACATATGTTTAAAGGTATTGGTATCCCTTAAGGTTTATAAGATCTTTTATTTTGAGGTAATTATTGGTTATTACATTTTATGATGAAAAATGAAAGTTATGAGATAATATTTGAGGTTGGAAAATTATTTTAAATGTTGAATATATTTTGGTTATTTTTAGGATGTTTATCATGTTTCTATAATTTTATAAGGATTATATTAATATAGTTTTAGAAAAAGGACAACCCATGGGATGGGAGAAAACCAATCACGTACAAAAAGTCTATAGGGATTGAACCCACAACCAAAGGAATATAAGGGTGCATCTCCAATGACTAGCCTATATGAATTCATGATTAGTATGACATTTCTTTTTAGTTAAATGATATGATATATAAAGTTTAAGTTCATTTTTGGAACATATTTTTTATAAAATTTATAACCATGGTATTAGAAGATTATTTGGTGATTAAGTTAATAATGTTATTTTTGAAGGAGTTCACTATTTTTGGAACTCTATATTTTTAAGGTAAATAGAATACAATCAGATTTTACTTAAGGAATAAAGGTTGAATTATATTCTAGAAGCATATATTATTTTATTATGGATTTATGGTGATTCAAGTTATTTATGGAAATGGTTAGCATATCATGGAGATCATGTGATTTAGGTAATTTCATTTTATGAGACATTAAGAGTGATTAATGTTATTTAGATGTAAATTTTAGAATTTATCTTGGAAGTCTATGTGATTAAATCCTTTTAATTTTTGGGTTTCAATCTTAGTATCGAATATTTTTGAGGAATTTTAAGGATAGTTATTTATTGAATGATCTATGTTGAACTTTGGGTATTACTATTGAATTTAAAAGATTAAAGTAGTTTTCAATCATATAAAGGTTATTATTTTTAGATAATTATCATATCTTGTACTAACCATTTTGTTTTTGGTTAATTTCTAAAGATAAGAGGAATATATATTTTTTTATTTTTGTGGATTTTTTGACCCACAAAAGTTTATTCTAATGCTTCATGTATAAAAATTATTCTTGAATACTCAATATTTGGAGAAAAAGTTGGTATTATGGTGTAAATTGATTAGAGGATGAAAATATATTTATCAAGTAAGTATATTTCCCTATGTTTTTGTTATAGATGGAAATGGAATTCAAAAAATTTAAGAAAAGAAATTAAAAAAAATGCTATCGTTTTAATTTTATCATCAAGAAATTAATGGCCATTTAACCCATCAGAGATTTATGATTTTGTGATGGTAAACATTATCATGCCCTTGTTCTCTATCACTCTCTATCTATCATTGGGAGTTATTTTTATCTTCCATATCCATGTTTTCATTTCCTACATATGTTCTACTACTTGGGAACCCAGTATGTTTAACTCCATATGACCTTCATACTTTACTCTTATCTCTTATAAAGTAGAAGTTTTATTTATCCTTTTTATTATGTGGGATTTCAATAAAGGTATTTTGAAAAGTCAAGCTCGGGTTACTAAGCCTGAGTTTAAAATTACAAGGACACAATTTCTAAAGTGGGGGATAATGTAACACGGTTGAATTGTAATTAGATAATTTTTATTTTAAATAATACAATTATGGGTTTTTAAATGTATTTTAGACTTGAATTTAATATAAAATAATTTGATATTTAAAAGGTTATTTTTTTTGAAAAACTATTTTTTGTTGCATTTTGTTAGTTTAGTTTTAAATTAATTCTACAAATTCTGTGTTTTAAATTTTGAGAAATGGATTCCATACTTATAATAAGTGGGTCTAAATTTAGTAAATATGCCCCTTTAATTTTTTTAAAATATTAATAGTAACCTTATTAAATTTTCATTACCACGGTAAAGGGTAAATCAGGTAAGTTACATTCAAAATAAAATGAGAAGAACTATTAAAAGACCAAAATACTTAGCTAAATCTTATTTTATGAGTATATATTGACCATAATCATCCAATGGTCCGATTTATGACCTTTTATGGACACTTGGATGAGATTATGACCATTATAATATGTTATGTCAAATATGCCACACTCTTGTTTTTAATAATTGTAATATTTTTAATATGGTATTATTTAGAGGATATGTTTGACTGTAAATAGAATTTTTAAAGATAACATATTTACCTTCATTATGGTAATTTATTTTTATTTTTTAGGGAAGAAATAATTAACTTAAATTCTTGCACGGTGCTGATGCAGTAATTATTTAATTAAAGGAAAAAATCAAATAAATGATATTAAAAATATTAAAATAAATATAATTTAAGATAAATAATATGAGAAAAAAAATTTATATATGGACATGACATTTTAGGGATATAAATAACTATTTTTTTTCTAATTTAATATTTATTAACGATATTATTAATGTCAAAGTAAGAAATAGTTCTAATAATTAACATTATGGATATTTTATAGTAAATAATATTTTTTTAAATGATATAAAATTCCTAAAAATAATAAATTATACCAAATAATTATGATAAGGCTTAAAATATCAACCATGGTCCATTTATGATTCTTATTTCATTTTCTAGTAATTATAATGTCCATTAAAGAGTAAAAATCCATTTTTTCATGGTAAGAGTTATAGAGGTTAAATAGGGGTTAAAAAAATACATGGTTTGAAATATTGTAAAAACATGTATAATTTTATTTTATGAGGTATTTTGACCCATAATTATCATATATTTAAAATAACTCACTTTTGTTCCATTTGGAGTTGAAGATTAATTTATATTAATTTAATATTTTTGAGAAATGAAAAGAGTGCCCCTCCCATATCTTATAAAATGTAATCTCTTATTATTAATAATTATCCTTTTTAAACCTACTTGGTTCATCCAATGCCTTATCAAATCCATTCCTAGAATGCCTCCCTACATTCTAGAGGTCTTGTTTTAGACAGAATACCAATCTTATAGGTCTTATGTATTAGTTTTGTTTCTTATTACACATCCCTAAAACCTTATTCAAACATGATAAAATATAAAATATCATATAATACATATTATGAGATGTTATTATGTTATTTTCATGACCTATATCCATCTCCTCTTCCATCAAATGGGAAAATGATTCATCTTTCATGTGTATGGCGGACTACCACCTCACGAACCGTTGTAATTCATTTTCCATCACCATCCCTCAAGATTGGTTATAATGATCGAATTAATATTTATATATGATAATATGTAAATATTTATCATTATTAAAAGATAATATATCATTTACTTTATTACATTTCCATGCACTGTAAAATGATAATTTCGTTTGTGCGTACGTGTGGACTAACACCTCCACAAAGCGATGTTATTCCCTTTTCATCATGACATCACATTGATGATATATATATAAGTATATTTAAAAAAATAATATTATGTATGTGATATTATTACCATTTTTTAAATATAAAATAATATCTACCTTCTTTCCATAATGATGGTTTAAAAATGGAAATGTTATTCATGCGTACGTACGACCTACTATCTTCAAGATTGTAACGTAGTTCATTTTTCATAACTATACTTAATGGATGGATTTAAAATTATAATTGATATATAAAAATGGTAATTATTTCATTAATATTATTATGGATATGATGGAATAATTAACTCTTTGACCATAGCCAACCTACTGAAGTCATTTTGGAAATTTAAACTGAATATCATCAAAATGTATGACGTGAACATAAATGATTATCTAATTTTATGTAACATAGTAATAAGTGATATAAAAGGATTAGTAAAATTGAAAATTTTTCTTAATAAATTTAACAATTAACCTAAGTTTATTTTTGAATAAGATAAAGAATGTACATGATAATTCATAATCAAGGTAAGGGACTTTCATTTAAAAATTATCTTTTTAAGTTTCCATTAAAACACTATTTTTATTACATATCCATATTTTATAAAAATGTTTTAGAATTTTTTTACTATTGTACTATTATGATTTTAAATCATTTTAACCTATGTTTTAATTTTTAAAAAATTGTTTTAAAGGAATCTTTTTTTTCCAAATGAGGTACGTTGTGACTTTTCCAATAAAAATATGGAAGGAATGTTTTTAACTTATACGACATGAGAAGATTCTCCCTCCGCCATGAATATTATTTTCATTAAAATTCCTTTCCAATTTTACAAGATTATTTTTAAAATAAATTTTTTCCTTCAAATTTATGTAGTTTTTTTAAAAGTGATTTTAAAACAGAAAGGTTAATTTCCACAAGAATGTTTTTAATGATATGTTGTTCAAAGAAAACCCTTTTTAATTTTTTTGGTATTTTGGTATTGAAAATGAGTTTTAAACATAAAAATTTATTTATATATCCAAATCTATCGTTCATATGGTTTAAAAGAGTTTCCCAATGTTTTATGATGAAAAGAGAAAGCATAAAATGATTTATTCATGATATGGTACTTGAGAATTATATATGAAACATGTGCGATAGGTATAACTTATATGTTAGGAGAAACCAAATAGTTCTAGGTGATCTCATTATTACTTTGAGTGTGCCCAGATAACACTCCAATCCATTGGGTAATGTACCTTATATTTCTAGGTAAAGAGTGTGCTACCAAAGTGTTTCTCCTATGGATTTAACCAGGATCTAGTTATATCAGACATGGGTTTAGAATGGGTTATGAATGTGATGATCTGAGTTTCCAAAAAGGGTTTTTATTTAATTTCAATGGGTTTAATGATTTTATTTGTGAAAAAGTGTGTGTTATTTTCAAGTGTAAATGATTTATTTTTTTCCTTCAAATAACATTTAGGTAAAGGAAAAATTTAATGGGTTTTCATGTTTTTTACTTTAATAATGGATTTATTCTTTTTTATTTCATTTACTGATCTTTTTTTTCTCATACCATGTTTAAAAAAAAATCAATAGGGATTTCAGGAAAATTTGGGATAAGGATGAGTCCAATAAAAAAATATTGAATATTTTTCATGAAAATAAACCATGTTTTATTTTAAAAAGTTTTATTGTGTGGTAAAAATGGATACTGAGTATAAGTGTACACTTGTAATTTATGGGTTTACTATTTAAGAGTTTTTCCTCATTATCTAAAACTTTAAACCAAAAAGATCCTAGAAATTTCCAGAAAGTTAATCCTAGGTCAAAGTCACTAGAATATGTAATTCATAATTTTAGTTCCTTACAAAATTGATGTAATTCTCACTAATTTTAGTACTTAAAATTTAATTTACATTTAGAGATATTTTATTCCAAAAATTAATTGTAACTATATATTTTTAATCCCTTTAAAATATATTTTTATTACTTGAAATATATAACAATAAACTATTATCTAAGATCAAAGGGATTATATTCATCAATTCTTTATAAGAATCCTAAACCCCCATTAATTATTAAATATCATTAATCAATATATTTTTAGTTTTTTAGTTGAAATATTTCTTTAAATTCTCTAGTAAACTCATAAAAAATGATTAGAAGTATGACCATATTGGTCACACTTTCTATAAATTTTATAATATGTATCAAAATAATTTTGAACTATCGTGTATTATTTTGGTTGTTAAGATAGTTTCATTCTTTAATTTTAATATTATCTCCTAAAAGAATCAATCCCAATCCTTTATTAAGAGAAATACATGTTGTAAAAATAAAATTATGCCTTATGTCCATACACATCACAAAACCGACATGTTCTATTAAATCAGAATTATCTCAAATACTAAAAATTTTGTTTATCAAAATATTTTTGATTCCTTTTCACTAAATATGAACTCCTTGAACTTTTATCATATTTTTTTATCCAAAGTTTAGATTCTATTTTTAGTATATTTTCCCATGGGATGAGTTATCAGATCTTTCTTCCACTCACTATTTTAATTGATATATTCAACATATGAACTTGATAATACATTGTGTGTAAAAAATTTACTTATATGAGATGCTACTTTATTCCCCTTATTTTAATATATAACTTTCATTTATCCTCTTCCCTATGTGTACATCATTATTATTTTCAATATTTAAGGATAATAATCATGGTTATCAGTGTATTTGATAACTTTATCTAATGATTTTTTTCCTAACACATTAATTTTTTTTAAAATAAAGTTAAATTTTAATAGTTTAATTGTATAATTCTTGTAACTTTTCCATAAGTCAATGAAACCCGTATTTCCTTGTAATAAAAATAGTTATCATTATATTTTTTTATCTTCTTTGATGATATTTTTGGATGACCATCCTCATCCTCATCATAATTATTCAGAGAGAAATTATAAAAAAATATATTTAATATTTCAATAAGTATAAATTTTATAAAAAAATTACATATAATTACCTTAGAATCATAGATACTTTATAGGGTTAAAATGTTGCATCCATCTCCATTTTTCCTTTTTTTCCAAAGTATAGACTCTTTCTATATCATAAGAAATCAAAATGTTATTGAGTTAGTAAATTATAAACTCATCTATGACTTGATACTTATAAGAATAAATATCTACATAAAATTTATATGGATGGTTTATAATAAATTTATTTATAAAATTTGAATGTTATCCATTTCTATAAATTTTTCTAACAATATTAATTACGATTATAAAAAATTTATCTAGGGAGTCATCCTAATCCATACTTATATAAAAAAATTGTGTGAAACAAGTTTCGAATCATGAATCGATTTCATTTTTATCACCTTCACGAATATCATATTTTTTATTCCATATATACTTTTCTAGTTTCAAATTCATTACTATTTTATATTCCCTCTTATAGAAATATCAAAGAAAGATATTTAAAGCTTATACAACAACTTCAATATTCTTTTAATCCTAGAAAATAAAATCTTATTATACACTTAGTATAATTAATCCATTATTTATGATATAAATATTAATTAATACCTATGAAAATGGTTTTGGAACTATCCTCCCCTTCTGATAATGAAAACAAAATTCTTTCATACATGGAAACACCACATTGTTGATAAAATCTATACTCTTCATGATAAATTCCTAAATTGAAATATATAAGACATAGATAAAAAATATAATATCCTTGAAAATAGGCCTTTTGTTTGATACCAATTAATATGACCAATTTTAATAATTATGAGCATTGAGAGGGGGTGGATTAACGATCAAAGATACTTAACCCATAAAATAAACTGGGTCCCAAACTACTTAGTGTATAATATAAAATAAATGAATGAAAAAATAGTGAGAGATATAAAATATATAAATAATACCTCATGAATGTAAGATATTTTTTTAGAAGGTTTAATGACTCTTTACAAATGGATAGTCCTTGATAATTAGTGAGTGGAATCCAATATTGCACAACCTTTTTCTTATTACTGATGAAAGGATTTTAAAAAGGTAAAATAATTATTACACTATGAATTATAATAAACCTTTTTCATTCATTATAATGAATGTTATTATCAAATAACCTTTTTAACCCTTGAACAAAAAACTAGGTATCAAATCGCATTTTAAATTATATGAAATCGTCAAAAAATAATCAATATCTACAAATAAATTGAAAGTATTACAATATCATAAAATTCATCTTGGTATAATTCATTTCATTATTTAAAATAATTATATGATATTATTAGATTACACTTTCCTTATATGAATAGTTTTAACACAAAAAATTCATTATGACATAGTTTTAAGACACTACAATATGGGTCCTAGAACTGTAATACAATTAGATACAATTTTAACTTTATTAAATCATGTTTATAAATTACAAAACAATTATGAATATTATAAAATGACAAAAACAATTTTAGTTTGAGGGTTTTTCACGTTAATCCATGTAGAAACACAAAATTATATTCTCAATTTTTTTTAATGAGGGTAAATCAATGGACTTATTTTTGGAATTATATCTTAGAAATAAATCTCTTAGACTAGTTATAGTCCAGATTTAATCAATTTATTCTCTAAGATTCACCTCATATGTAATAGAATGTAGTGAATCTACTAAATAAAGGATTAAAAAAGTTTATATATATAGTACTCCTTGTTGTAATTAGTTTATCCCCCCCAATCATATATTCTTATAATATATGAGTAAGTTGTTACAACCAAGAACTATCTCATCCCTATCAACATAGAGTCCCAATTTTTTCTAGATTCCAAATTCTCTTTAAAAGAAAAAAACTCTCCTATATAATTATGATCTCTAAAAGAAAATATCTTCTAATTTTATGAGATTATTTTGTGCCACTTCATAATGATCTTCCACCATGAATAAACTAGATAAACTAGTCTAGTCATTTACAACTTCAAATATGCATGTATAGGTTTTCTTCAAAGAATGTAATTTTAGCTTACTAAATTTTTTGTGATTCACATGAACTCATTCTTCTCAACACTTTGAATAACCAAGAATATAATTTAACCTCCTTCTTGAATGGATCTCTAATTTAAAATTCTTATTCTCTCATCAATAAAGTGAAGTATTGGGCTTCTGTAAATTCTCAATAGACTAAAATCGCATAGTATTCATGATATTTCACAATATATAAGTGCACTCTATTATTATTTTATATGTATATATATTCAAAAAATAATATCATGAATAATTTTAGTTTCCAAAATATAATTTTTAAGAATCCCATGATCTTTTGTAGAAATAGTGATATCATATTTTAATTTTTTCAATGGATTCTTGATTTATATCCTCATTCAAAAACTTTTTAATCCATATAGAATTATAAATTAAATTTTATAAGACTAAATATATCTTTCCTTGTGTGATATTTAATATCACAACATCTATTTACCATAAGATTCATGAGTTCAAATTATTATATATTTTAATCTATGCGTGTATTTACTTTGATGTGTCATCTTATCTTATGACGTGGAACTAATATTTGAACTATATTATTCTTATTATAGTCCTCATCTGATCTTTTATTTAATCATGTTCCAATTTTATTGATCATGGTGTTTAAATCCTTTAAGGATAGGTTTCAAGAATTGTATGATTTAATCTTATTCAGAATTAAATAATTCTAAGTTTCTCAGATAATCTTGTTTTTTCAAAGTACTTTTTAAGACTTATAGAATGGAAAATTTATATAATTCAAAAAATTATTACACACTCTCAAATTCATTGAAGCTTTTCTAATAAAGTAATACACCCTATTATGAAAGTCAGACACAATAAATCAAAGTCTTACATTATAGGTACAAAGTTATATGTCAGTATTCAAAAATATTAGCACTGAGTCAAAGTATGGTCTTACATATATTTATATTCTTACATTATAGTAAAAATTCTTATGAAATTATTTGTTAAATTGTTACATTAACTTAAAAAGTCTGATGTGGCCTAAGAAATTCATATAAAGCTCAATATAATCCATAAGATTAGGAATTTTCCATATTTTTTAGACCTCCATCCTTCCTTTAAATTGCTTAAGAATCTATTTAAATTATTATTTAGTCCTCTAAACCACTTTAAAACTCAAAAAAACTCAAAAAATCCTTAAAATATTCTCTTCTCACTTAAAATAGCGTTCCCACTTGGATTTTCATCCAAACCATATCATTGTAAGCTTTATGGATGGATCATCTTTACTATAGCTAGATCCTTATTTTAAGAACAATAAATTCATCAAGAAAATACTCAAAATTTTATACCATCTAGAAACCTTCATATTTCATCACATGGAGTAGATATGACTTCCACATTTAGTACTTGTCTTGGAAATTAAGAACATTTCACCAATAATGATCATATTTAAAATGCTTATTTTTCTTAAATCTATCAAAGTAATATATCCAATATGCTTCCTCAAACCCCTTTTTCATTCACTCATGGAGTAACCTCCATATACTCCTCATAGATTATCAACACATATTGACATTGTATTTAACCATCAATGTATATCACCTTATTTAAATTAAATACAATTAAATCTAACGGGAACTAAAATCTCCCCTTTAGTATTTATTTTTGACACAACTAAACATCTATTAATATCAATATCTATTCTTCTCTTTCTTCCCATTGTTGAAAAAAATATAATGGTGGTTTAGGATACTTCTCATCTCATCATTTTTTTAAAAAAAATCTCAAAATAGCTTCATTTTATCCTTATTTCTTTTAGAATCACAACATAATCCATTTTTGAGTGAAGGATGGAACCACATTATTTTCTTAACAAAGAGATTTTAATTAATAAAATTAAATTCTAGGGGGGGTTAACCTGATGCAGTAAATAAAAATAATTTAACCAAGGTTTCAAATATTATCCATAAATTCTGATACATGTGTTACCATACTTATATTCTTATTTTTGGGATTATTTCTAATAGGTTTATTCAAAAGGATTAAACTAAAACTCAACTCAAAAAACCCATCAAAAATATCACGTGAAAATATATAAACTCACCCCTTTTCTATCATTATTTCATAAAAAATACTCCCCCATTATAAATATGTTTGATATAAACAAAAACAAGGGTTTTATGTATGATTAAAAAAAATCATTATACAGTTCCCCGTAGTTATATAAAGTTTAAATATTCACTGTATGAAAAAATTATCCAATTATTCCTCCCCCTAAATGGATTAACTCAACAAATATTTTTCACAGTATTTAGGAAACTAAATTAAGATAAATTTATTGATTTTACAATAGTTAAATCCATAATTTTTCTCTTTATATTATAAACATGTTAACACAATTTATCAAAAGTTTTTATTGAAAAACAAGGGACCACTTAATTCTTCAGTAGATATAGTAAGGTTAAGAGTATCCTCTTAACCAATACCTATAATTATATCCAAATAAAACATGGGAAGGTTTTATAAAAATTCCTTTTATGTTATAATCCTTAATATGTTATGTTATTATCTTTTTTGCCTTGCATTTCTTCTTTGTGTGAAGTAAATTTCTCCACCTTAGACATAAAGGAAAATTAATTGCTTGATGTTTGAATTTGTTTCCTCAATAATTCTTATTAGGATAGAAAAAATTTCATACACAAATTTTTTCCATTATGATGTTATTAATTTATTCATAACATTTTATTTACACCCTTTACTTATTTTTAGTTTAAAGTGAATAATTGGTGTGAAATACTCATGTTTTAATATTAAATATAGTTTTTAGAATTATTTTTAGTAATCCAAATTTGTGTTAGTTTAAAATTTTAACTATAAATATCACCCTAATTATCTAAATTGTGTGATTATTGTTTTCTAGGGTTCCTAATTAAATTTCCTATAAATCATTAAACTGTATCTTAGGCCAATTCGACCACTTTAATGGTCATATGGTCTATATAAAAAGGCCAAAGAATCTGTCTAATAAACTGGACCAGTCATGTTGATTAAATTTATAGGCACAATCCAAAAGCAAAAATTTTATGAAACTATTTAATATATTATTGAATATCAAAATGAATCATGGATAAAAATATGAAGGACCAACTCTGCCAAAAGGGTCCCAATTGATCCATGAAAGTCCAGTCTACTATTCTATATGAGATTTAAAAGTAGCAGAAAATCCTTGAATTTTCTCATGATATATATGGAAAATTAAATTGATATTTTTTAGTGTGAAATACAAGATAAATTCTTAATACTTTTTATAATAAAGGGTTTGTATTTTAGGTCATATTTATATATATAAATGCATTCACGTCTAGACCAAGGAAAAATTAGACACAAAAATGGGCAGAAGAAAATTGTTTAGTAAATAGCTATAATATTGGATAAAAAAGTCCATTGGGAGAAAAATTTTGAAAGTATATTGTATACATACATATATAAAATATTGAATAAGAAGATATATTTATATTTAGCCATCTGAATGGAAAAATTGGTGATCCAAATATAGGGGAATATTTGGAATGAAAACAGTTCACCGCCTTGGGCTATAAATGCACCCCCATCTTCTCTTTATAATGGGTTGACATTTCAGAATACAAGAGGAAATATTTTGGAATAACCAAGTCCCTTAAAAAATCTTGGTAGTATCTTCCAAACTCATTTTTTCACTTGATATACCTTTCCTCCTCTCTTTGTTTTCATCTTCTTTTGTGTTCATTTCAATTGTAATCATGTAAGTGGTTTTCAATTTCATTTGAATTTTAATGAATGTTTCTTCTTAATTTTATCTTATACTCATCCACCCACTACAGTGTAATATTAAACTTCTTAAAATATTTTAAATTAAGTTGAAAAACATTCTCTTTTCTCACTTTATCATTCAATCAAAATAATTTTTTACCTATCTTCATTTTTCATGTGTGTGTTTGGTGCACAAATCTTTTCTTATCCCATTATTTTTATTCTCTTTATAATTCATCACCAAAAATATATTAAAATAGAGTAATAACCATCTCAATTTATGATTAAATTATTCATTTGGTTGAGTCATAATCTGGGGATATTAAGTGATTAAGAGATTTTAGTCATTGAATATTCTTTAGGTTAACGTTGTGTATATTAAACATAAAATGTCAAGGATAAATGAAATGTTTTGTTTAACCTGTTGATTACAAGGATTATTGGAACCATAAATAAACTACCAAAAAAATATTTGATTTAGATTAAAACCCTAGTTATGTTATGTCTTGGATTAATGTATTAACATTGGGGAATTCCGATAAAAATAATCTTGTGAAGTGGGTGTTAATTTAGTGAAATATAAAGAAAATATCAAATATATCGTAAGATTAAAAAACAAATAATTAAGTCACCCCAATATTTATTGAATTATTAAATCAAAAATAATCAACTAATAAATTTATTTAATCTCTACAAATAAACCGCCCTTCAAAATAAAAAACAATAAATAATTGACTATTAAAAAAAGTACCATTATCAGGGATTCGAAATGAGTGTCGCTATACACATTACTAGAGAACCAGACCTTTTAATGGTCGATAGGTGGAAATTTTCCGTGCTTCAAATGGTGCAGTTTTTGAGGTATGGTTCAACTTATAATTGGTAGTTTTTTATTTTTAAAAAAGAAAACCAAAAAAATAAAAAAAAGTGGAAAAAAACACAATGGAAAACCCGTCTTCTCATAAAAATCATAAAATGAAAAAATCCACAAAGAAAAACCCACCTTCCCCATCCTTTAAAAATTTCTAGGAATTCTTCATAGATTCCCAAAAAATCCATCATATTTTTTGATCTATAAATCAAGTGAACACTTCACTAAAATAAGAGGAATATTAGGGATAATAAAATCCACCAAGACCCATTCATTTCCCATCCAATTGTTCTAGATATGGACAATACTAGGGAAAAAATATTAAAAGCACTTGCTACCCCTAATATGAAATACCAACCCCTTGGCATTCAATATACAAATATTGAGGCTGATTTCGAACTCAAATCAGGTGTGATTCATCTTCTACCTCATTTCCATAGGCTATACAATGAAGATCCTCATGTTCACATCAAAGAGTTCCATGTGGTGTTCTCTATCATGAAACCTCAATGGGTTTCTGAAGAACAAATCAAACTTTGAACATTACCTTTATCCCTAGCTGACTCTGCCAAGTCATGTCTCTACTGCCTACCTCTTGGTTCCATAACCACATAGAATGACATGAAGTGACTCTTCTTAGTGAAATTTTTTCTTTCTTCTCATACTACTTCTATCTGAAAGGAAATAAGTGGTATCCATAAATTACCTAACTAATCATTCCATTAGTACTAAGAGAGGTTCAATAAGCTTGTGGAAACCTACCCATATCACCAAATCCTTGACCAAATCTTGATCCAATACTTTTATGAGGGGTTATTTCCTATGGAGAGAACTCTCATCGAAGTCACAAGTTCTAGTGATCTTATTGAAAAACCAATTGTAGCTGCATGATATCTCATAAGAAATATGGATGCAAACATGTTGAAATTCCATACTCGAGAACATTCTCAATTCAATCATGTAAAAGTGATTAAATCCATAGATAATAACACTATGATTGAGTGGATGAGTGAACCTACAGGTCTTTTGAGACAATAAAAGTGGATTCCAAAGCCCCAACCTCATCTTCTCTACAATATATGTTCCCCAGACTTATCAAGACTTTTGGAATCTGTATCTCACTATCTCATCAAACAGACACATGTCCACAACTTCAAGATGGACCATTTGATTCTTATAGTCCAATAGAGCTCAATGCAGTATATACTACGAGGAACACCAACCCTCAACAATCAAGTCAGTTCATTAGAAACTTCAACCAACCCCACTCTGATCCCTTCTCTTTTACCTTTAACCTAGGCTTGAGATATGGTAATCCCATTTCTCATCCCCATCAATTCCCTCCTCATAATCTAAAACAATTACAATATAGTTAAGTTGGTGGTAACTTCCAACAACTTTATCCTTTTGTTACTCAACCTCAAAGGAGTAATCCTCCTCTTGATCCTCCTAGATTCCACTATCCTAATAAGAATTCCAAATTCACAAACCAATAAAAGCACTTTCCCAAGAACCTAGATCAATGTAATCCCAATTTGGGACAAACCTCTTCTTCCAAGAAACCATGGGAAAGCATTGTGGAAGATCTTGCCTCCATTACCTGTTTTAGCCTCAAAAATATTGAAACCAAAATTGGTCAACTTTCATCCCACCTTAGCCATAAGAAACCATCAAATTATTCCCAACTCCCAACTCAACCATTTCCCAACCCCAAGGGTAAGGTAAGTGAAATTTCACTTTGATCATAATTTTTTTCCCCATGCCTCATGATGGCTCCTCAAATGAACCTTTTAATGTTGAGATTGAAAATGAATAGAAAAAAAATCCAAAAAAAGAACTTGAATCCACTCCCTCATCTTCTTCCATTCCTATAAGGTACCCAATTCCTTTTCCTCAAGTCGTCTCTAAGACGAGGAAGTCCTTTGAACCCGATTGTGAAATGCTTGACACGTTTAGACGTTTGGAGGTTAACATTACCCTCTTAGATGCCATAAAAACAATACCTATGTATGTAATGTTTCTTAAGTAATTGTTCACCCATAAGAGACAACTTAATACCATTGATAAATTTTTAACCCATTAGTCCATAACCATAAAGTGAAAAGATCCAGGGACCTTTATGGTTCCATGAAAAAATAAGGAGTTACAACTTTGATGATGCACTCATTGACCTAGGAGCCTTGATAAATGTCATTCCCAAATCCATATTCTCCCATATTGGTCTAGGTCCCTTGAAACCAACAGTTGTTGTCATCTAGTTATCCAATCGAAGCACAAACAGTCCTGAGGGAATAATTTAGGATGTACTTTTCTGATTTAATGATCTTATCTTCCCAATTGATTTCTTTGTCCTTGACACGGAAGGTGATATGAACTCTTCTATATCTCCCCAAATTCTTTGAAGACCATTACTATTAATAGATAGAACTAATATTGATGTTCTTGAAGGAATATTATCCATGGAATTTGGTGACCAACTAGTCATGTTCAACATTTTTCAAGCCATGAGATACCCATAAATGGATCACTATTCCTTCTCAATCCATTATTATGAGGAAATTTTTAAGAGTGGATTCACCCCCATTTCATCTCATTCATCATGTTCTAATGAGATAGGAAATTGTGATATTTTCACTATGATTAACCAAGTCATAAATGGGGATTTTCATGTTGATCTCTCATTCATAGACTCTATCAATTTAGAGGATCTTGAAAAAACTCTTTAATACCATCTCAAATTTTATCTATACTGTTCTACCTTGGATATTATTGAGGAAAATGAATAAAAAACAACTAAAATACCTTCCTTCATTCTCGAGTTGTCTAGACCAAAAATGAAGGATGAAGTTGATCTCAAACCCCTTCCTTCACACTTGGAATATGCATCCCTTTTCCATTATCACTCTTATCCCTTAATTATCTATGTTTCAATTACTAAAAATGAGGAGTAAAAACTTATATAGGTGTTAGAGGAAAAAAATATTCCTTAGGTTAGACCCTATATGACATACCATGAATTAACCCTTCCCTTTGAATGTATCAAATAAATGTTGAAGAATCATCCAATCCAATCAGACAACTTCAAAGAAGACTCAATCCAGTTATACTTTATGTAGTTATGGAATAAATTACCAATATTCTTTAAGTTGGTATTATCTACCCAATTTCTAATAGCAAATGGGTTAGTCTAATTAAAGTGGTACCTAAGAAGGGTGGGAGAAATATTGTCACAAATGAACATGGAGAGGTGGTCACAACTCTGGTGAAAAAAAAATGTCTTGTATGCATTGATTATCTGTAATTGAATGCTAAAACATGAAAGGATCACTA
Source organism: Viscum album (assembly GCA_963277665.1). Classification (NCBI taxonomy): domain Eukaryota; kingdom Viridiplantae; phylum Streptophyta; class Magnoliopsida; order Santalales; family Viscaceae; genus Viscum; species Viscum album. The sequence goes on from OY728127.1 coordinate 1,665,908,803, forward strand.
CCCTCTTCCTTTCCTTGATCAAATGCTAGAATTATTAGCTAGAAAATCACATTATTTATTTCTTGATAGATACCCTAGCTACTTACAAATCCCAATCACACCTTAGGACCAAGAAAATACTATATTCACTTTCCCATTTAGAACATATGCATATAGAAGAATTCCTATTGACCATTGGAATGCTTCTATAACATTCCAGAGTTGTATGGTAAGTATATTTTTTGAATTCATTGATCATTTCATAGAGGTATTCATGGATGAATTTACCATTTATGGTGATTCATTTGAATCTTTCATTCATTCAATATTTATACCCCTTAAAAAGTGGGTCAAATGTAGCAGTTTTTTGAATTTTAAAAAATGTCACATCATGGTAACTAGGGTATTTTTCTATTGAACATAAATTCACAAGATGATATTCAAGTTTATCTTTCCAAAATTGAGGTGATCCAATCAAATCCTAAACCCACATCAGTTCGACACATCTGTTCATTCCTCACCCATTCCAGTTTCTATTAGATATTCGTCCATAACTTCAGTAGAATTACCCCCTCCCACTCACTAAACTACTCCAAATGATGTTACATTCTATTTTAACGATGCTTTCAAGGGAGCCTTCATTGAACTCAAATATATTCTAACATTTATCCCAATAATCCAACACTAGATTAGCTCTTACCATTCGAATTAATGTGTGATTCTTCTGATAGGGAAATTTGGGATTTTCTTGTTCAAATAAGAGAAAATATTCCTAATTTCATCTATTATGCCTAAAAAACACTGGATGAAACTCAATCTAACTACACTGTGACTAAAAAGGAAGTTTTAGTTGTTTTTTTCTCCATGGATAAAATTTAGACCTATATATTAAGTTTAGAAATCATTATTTTTATATACCATTCATCTTTAAATTTATTAATTAAGAAAAGTTATTCCAAACTAAGGATAATAAGATGGATCCTAATGCTCTAGGATTTTTAAACTATGATTAAAGATAGATGTAACACCCCGACCCCTCTAGGATGGAGCCAGTTCATTACTTGTGATATTGGCATGGTCAGAAGGAATGAAAATCCCAAAGGAATGATTAGTTTAGTATTATTTAAGAAACTAGATTCATAGATGTAACACAAATTACATTTAAAAAGGTTACAAGATACAATACATAACAAAACTAAAAATTGCAACCACACGAACTCAATAAAGGACCTTCTCTTAATCACCTGTTGAAAGTAAACAATGAAAGGGGTGAGCTCAAATGCCTAGTAAGGGTTAAAAATAGAGGAATCGTGAGTAAAATAATAAGTAAATCATAATAAATCTGACATAATCAATATGTAATAGTGAATAAATGAATAACTAATGCCATTAATAAACTGAGAATGAAACTACATCCATAGATTTTGTCATAGTGAAAACCTTATGGATAATAATAATAACTAATAATGAATAAAGAGAATAATTATTAATTGGAAGTCATGTATCTAGCACATGAAACCATAATACCATAAAAACGGTTTAGTTCTATGGGTAGAAACCCGTCTAATTTTTGCAAACAAACTCGAAGGGTTTGTCTCAAACTAATTTGTCTCATGAGACCTACCGATGCATCGAGGGGCTATAGAAGACCTCACTCGCCACTGTATGTCCAAATTATTTTTTATACATTGATTAAAGACAAGATCAATATGCCTTTTCAATATCCATATAGAGTAGAGTATACAGATTCATCAAAATTTCCATAATAAAAACAACTTTCCAAATAAACACCGTATGTAAAATGATATATGGTTTAGAAAACAAATATATCCATGAAATGATATTATGGATATTTAATATAAATATAATTTCAAATGAAAATTGATCTCAAATGGGTAATAGGTACACCACATAAGGATTATTAAGAGAACCACACAAAGTTATTCACAACAAAATAGTAGTTGAGACAAAGTCTCTTACCACAAAGTAATCGGTGGAATCATATGACCAGAACTTCATAATCGTCAAATGAATCATTGAATAACATGAATATAAACAGAATAATGTTATTATATATCAAATGGGAGTACACATATACCACATATAATAAATAAGTGGCGAAAAATGAAAATCACACAGAAATGAAAGTGAGATGAGAAACCCCTTACCTTATGATCGAGTGTGTTATTTGTTTGTCTTAATGACCTGAATAATCAAATTTAGATTCATTAATTAATAATTAAATAACCTCATATACATGTAATTGATTTAATATAACCTTATTAGGTTCATTAATGGCCCTTTTAATGGGTTTAAGAGGTTCAAATTTAGATTCATTAATTAATAATTAAATAACCTCATATACATGTTGACTTGCTCAGTGGGAATATCCCTACCTTTCCCACGAGTATTGATTCCCCTTCTTCCGCTAGACATCATTTCTAAATAATGAGATACACGAGATTAGTTTTTGAATCTCAAATAGAAAATCACTCAACATAGATTGAAATTATATGCATAGTTAATCTAATAAACATGGTTCCTCTAAGGGAAAATTTACATTAAACTCTTTCATAATGGATTGTAAAGAAAATGTGAATTATCTTCAGCATATCCCCCGGGAGTGTCATAACCAAGAGTGCAGAAAGGCCCATTGTCATGCACTAGTTCCCGTTTGAGTTCAACTAAAAGCGGTGTTTTTGGGTTTTACCCCTAGATACATCTATGCCAGAGCCGCCTCTACTTGCTCGTATCCAGACTGGGATGTATTTCTTGAAATATCCACATAATCTATTCCTTACCAAAATACTATGACGTTCCTTTATTTTTATCCCCAAATACTACCTTAGGGCTTTGTTCCTTATTATACATTTCCTACTCTAGTTTCCAAGTTTTCTACTTAACTTCCTCTGATACCAACTGTAACACCCCGAACCCTATAGTCTGGATCCGGTGCATTACTTGTGATATTGGTATGGTTAGAAGGAATGAAAATCAAAAAGTAACAATCGGTTTAGTATTCTTGAAGAAACTAGATACATAGATGTAACACAAATTACATTGAAAAAGGTTACAAGATACAATACATAAAAAAACAAAAAACTGGAACCACATGAACTCAATAAACAACCTTATCTTAATCACCTGTTGAAGGTAAAAAATGAAAGGGGTGAGCTCAAATGCTTCGTAAGGGTTACAAATAGTGGAAGAATTAGTACAATAATAATTGAATCACAATCAATATGACATACTCAATATGGCATAGTGAATAAATGAATAATTAAGGCCCTTAATAAACTGAGAATGAAACTGCATCCATAGATTTTACCATAATGAAAACCTAATGGATAATAATAATAACTGATAATGAATAAAGAGAATTCTTATTAATTTGACATCTTGTATCTAAAACAGTTTATTTCTATGGGTAGAAACCCGTCTGATTTTTGGAAACAAACTCAAAGGGTTTGTCGCCAACTGATTTGTCTCATGAGACCTACCGATGCATCGAGGGGATATAGCATGCCCTACCCGCCACAGAATATCGAAATAATTCTTTATACATTTATTCAATACAAGAGAAATATGACTTTTCAATATCCGTATAGAGTAGAGTATATAGATTCATCAATATTTCCATAATAAAAAAAACTTTCCAAATAAACACCATATATAAAATGATATATGGTTTAGAAAAAAAACATATCCTTGACATTATATTATGGATATTTAATATAAATATAATTTCAAATGAAAAGTTATCTCAAATGGATAGTAGGTACACCACATAAGGATTATTAGGAGCACCACACAAAGTTAGTCACAACAAAATAGTAGTTGAGACAAAGTCTCTTACTACAAAGTAATCGGTCGAATCATATGACCAGGACTTCATAATCGTCAAATGAATCATTGAATAACATGAATATAAACAGAATAATGTTATTATATATCAAATGGGAGTACAAATATACCACATACAATAAATAAGTGGAGAACAATGAAAATCACACAGAAATGAAAGTGAGATGAGAAACCCCTTACCTTGTGATCGAGTGTGTTCTTTGTTTGTTTTAATGACCTGAATAATCGAATTTAGATTCATTAATTAATAATTAAATAACCTCATATACATGTAATTTATTTAATATAACCTTATTAGGTTCATTAATGGCCCTTTTAATGGGTTTAAGAGGTTCAATTTTATTGTTTTGGAAGCATTTTCTTCCCTGGTTTTCATGATTCGTTTACTTGTTCTCATGAATGGAAGTTCATTTGAAATTTGGATAAATATATAGAGTTGTTAATATATACTATTATTTAAATTAAAGATATATAAATGATCTTATAATTATTATAGGTTATATACTTCAGGATGAATCATTAGTTAAAAGTTTTTGATAAATGCTTGGATTTAGCTTGGCAGTTTTGTATACAATGAACTCGTTTTGTATTATTATTCCATATTATGAGTGTGTAAAGATTCTAGAAAATTAATGAGATTAAATAAATATATTATGATTTGGTTCAACCATTAAAATGGTTTCATGAACAGTAATTAAGGAAAATGTGAAGAACAAAACTCCGTCGTCCACAAAGGTTATAAATTGGAACCTCATGGACGTTGATTTCGCTTATAAAAATAAAAATGGGGGAGTAAGAATATTGATGATGGATATTACATTAAAATGATATAATTGCAGTATATATATTATACTGGAGTTTATCATGGTAATTTTTATAGAGGAGGTGATAAGAGAAAATGAAAATAGATGATCATGAAAATAAAAGAAAAGTTGAGAGATCCCTTATGAAAAATTTGGCAGCCTAATGGCGTCGCTTAAAATTTCATAAAATGAAATGATGAGAAAAAATGGTATATAATCTTATTTAAATCAAAAAGAAATTAATAAGAATAAATAAAATCAAACCCCAACATATGAGAAAATAATTTCAAATAGCTAACATAAAAGAAGTGTTGACTTAAAGAAGAGAATGAAGGATTCCCTTACCTTGTAGAGGAACTCCTAGATCTTGAAGGATGGGACCTTATGGGCTTAAGGACACCTTGAGAGGACTCCTAGATAGGTAAAACAACCAGATATTCTAGGATTATGGATTAGTAATGAAGGAAAACGAATGGATGAGTGGTTATTTATAGAAAAAGAGAGGTAATTTTTTAATAATTTCAAAGGGACACCTCATTAGTGGTTTTTGCCAAACCATGGGCTTGACCATGGTATTTGCCCATGGTTTTAGCCACTTGGGACAACTCATGTCATAAGTTACCATAAAAAGTCTACCAAACTTTTTTATTTAATTACTACATCATTATGATGTCATTAAACTACCGAAAACTCAAAACAATATTTTTACTATTCATGAAAAATTCATGTAATTTAGAAAAATCCCAAAAATTTACGCTAACCATTTTTCGACGTGTAGAATTCAAAAATGAACTCCATTTTTTGAAAATAATTCTCTAAGTATTTTTAATTTAATTTTTAAATAAAATCACAGTTAATTCTAAAAATAACAATTTTAAATGTATAATTAGTTCTATATCACATTGAAAAATTAATTAAGATCGCATTATCTTATTACCTTAAGAAAATAAAATATTATAATTAGTTAATATTTATAAGAATCATATTACTATTCATTTTACTATTCATAAGGGTATGTTACTATTCATAAAAAAATCAAGTTGGTTCTATCAGACTCCAAATGACTTTCTGGTCATAACTCTAGATGACTGTTTTTCAAAATTTAAAAGATAGAAGTGGAAAATTTATGTTTAATTGATAGATTATAAGTTTCTCCTATAAAGTTTTGATTCAAAAAATATATAGTGCTTCATGAAATATAGGATTTGAATAGAATGTATTTAATAGAAGCATACTATAAAATGTTTGGGGTGTTATATTATTCCCTCCTTCGGAAATTTCATCCTCGAAATTTTATGTATAAATGTAACACCCCGAGATTTTATGAAAAATATTCTTTTTAATTTCATTAATGTCTTGTGTTATACGCTACACCAAAAGGAGATTTCAAAACACACATCTCTGGCCTGGCTTGAATTACACGCAATCGCGACCTTCCACGATAGCGTGTGTTGTACGCAACACCAAGTTTCGCTAAACAACGATATGCTATTAAAATATTATTAAAACTAGCCGTTATGAATAGTAATAACCACTTTTTGAAATTTTGTAAATTTTATTTTTCAAAATGGACTTCATTTTTGGATTCGGAGTATCAAATTTAGCCTAAGGTGAAATTTTGGTACTTTTCGGATAACTTTCATATTTTGATGAATAGTGAAAATTAATAAATTATAATTAAAAACAACTTTTTTTAATCGAAATAATTAATAGTGATAAATTATTAATTTGAGTGGTTTTAAAGTATTTTTAGAATATATTTTTACAATTCAATAAAATGTTGGTCATTGGATGTAATTTCACATTTACACCAGACATAAACAACTGTTAATCTTTTGATAGTTATTATCTCTTAAAAACACGCTATTTGTTGTGACAGCGGAAATTAATTATAAAATTAATTAATGCAACTTATATGTTGGGAATTTTGTAAAATAGAAATCATTTTTGAATTCGGAATATCAATTATAGCTTAGGGTGAAATTTTGGCATTTTTCTGAAAAACTTCAATTTTTGATGAATAGTGAAACTACTAAGTGGTAGTTAAAAAAATTAAGTTTTTCATAAATCTTAATTTTACCGCATCTGTGAATGGAATTTCAAAGATCCGAGAGACACGGTTGGTGTCAGTAAGTAAAATGTGGTTCAATGAGATGAAAATAATTTTTTGGTGAATAGTAACTTTTTACTTTTTTTTACCACGGTTAGAAGTAAATAGGGTAATTAAGGGTAGAAATGATATTATTATTACCCTAACACATGTCCTAATTCTATTGGACAAGTGTAATTCGACCAAAAAAAACTTAGGAATAACATATGACCATTTAGGCCCACTTGGATTAGATTAGGACATTTATTATTAATTTATTTAAAGAAGGGTTAAAAGAGTTAAAATCAATGTTTATTTACTAAAACATTTTTAATATAGGTTTATACATAAGATAAATTCTATTTTAAATATTCATTAGAAAGATAAAAATATTTCCTACATAATGGTATTTTATTTGTAATTTTTAGACATCAAATAATTTAATTTATATATGACACAAAGATGATGCAGTAATTATCTTATTAATGAAATATTGACATAATTGACGTTATAAATACAAAAATAAATGTAATTTAACACTTTTTATGAGTTCCAATAATTTTCTAGGTTAATATGACATGTTAGTATTGAGTTAATTAACTTTTTTAGAACTTATAATTCTGTTATGATTTTCACAAAAATCAATTACTAAATAGTGTCAAAATTGACATAAAATAGTTTTTAAAACAAATATTATATTATTAATTGTTATTTTATTCCTAAAAATATAAGGTTCGGCCAAATGACTTAGATAAGGTTATATATATTAATAATAAAAATTTTGGAGTTCGTTTGGCTTCTTATAGTGAGTTTATTAACCTTATAGTGTAAGCACACAAGAAGACACGGTAAAAGTAAAATTATTTAACTTAATGTTAAATCTAAATGATAAGGTTAAAATAGGAACCTAAAATTGTCTAAATTCTATTTTATGAGATTATTTAGACCCATACCCACCTTATCCTCGAAATAAATCAATTTGGAGCTATTTAAAACCGAACTTGACTTTATAATAAAATAATATTTTTAGTTTTTCCAAAGGAACCCCTCTCCTCCCTTATAAAAGGGCACCTCCTCCCTCTCTTCCTCACACAACTTTGAGCCTTCAAGCTCGGCAAACCCCTGCCAAATTCTCTTCTCCACTTCCCTAGAAACATCCTATAGGTTCTGGTCTTCTTCAAAGACCCATTTTAGTGCCCTAAAAGGAGGTCTCAAAGAAACACTTCAAAGAAGAGGTAATGTCCGTTACCGATTCTTTCATCTTTATTTCTTCTTCCACTTCTTCTTCTTAGGTTGTTTCATTATGAAGTAATAACATCAGTATCACTCATATACTGATATGTTATTATAAGCATGAAACAACCCTATTTCACCATCTATCCATCCTACGGAAAAAGAAATCACCGCGCGTGCGTACGTACGGAATACCGTCTCCACGCCGTGGTGTAATCTGTTCTTCCACCAACACCTTACATGGATGGGTATTATGGTGTAAAGAATAACTATACATAGTTATTATAACATCATAATGATTATGATATATTTTATCATCCACTACAATTCAATTCAATAATTATGGAAATGATATCATCGCTCGTGCGTACGTACGGATTACCGTCTCCACAACGTGATGAGATTCATTCTCCATGTTAACCATTTAAGAATGATTATAAAGTATATATAAGCAATAATAATGAAATATATGACATTATAAAGCTACTGGATTTATGTGTATATATATGTATGTGATCTACTTAATTCCACTCAATTCAATAAGGAAACGAAAACAGCATTCATGCGTACGTACGGCCTACCGTCTCCATGAACTGTGTATTTATTTCCATTTATCGATCCATTATATATATGTATATTCTGAATATATATTATATATAAATCATGTTTTATATTCTATAAGTAAGTAATAATGATCTATGTAATCATATGAATAATTACAAGTTAAAACACGAACGACAAATGAGACGATTTTACCCAAAATGCTACTTTAACATGAATTTACAAAAGAACGGGTAATATAAAGTCATAAGTGAACCATATATGATATAATAACTATGAATATGATTCTTTAATAAGTCAATGACATTATTTAAATCATTATACAGGAGGTTCAGACACTTACGAAGCAAATCAGACCTAAGGTAAGGGAAATATCACAATCTCATTTTTATCTGAGATTGTTTATACTTTCTTATTTACTGGGGTGTATTTTATCATCCACATCCATGTTTCATCAATATGTAATATTATTTCCATCCACCTAAAATTTTTTAAATACATTTTTACCCTTCAGAGAGTTTTTAGTAAAGGATATGAAAGGAATCTTTTGTCGTTTTTCGTACAAGGTACTTTTTGACTTTTTCGGCAAAAGTACAAGAAGAATGTTTTTTTAACTTATACGACATGAATGGATTTTTAAAACATTATTTCCAAGAAGCTTCCTTTACAAGTTTTCAAGTTTATTTTTAATCAAATTCTTTTAAAATTGAATAAAATGTTAAGAAATGAAAATGTTTTTGGAGAAGAAAGGATATTTTCCTCAAGAATGGAATTCAAATGTTTTATCAAAATTATTTTCCATATAAGATAATATAGGGTTCTATTTTTATCCCTATTATTACAATGATTTGATTATGTTTTGAGGGAATTATTTTTTATGAAGTCATTTACCTTATATGATTTGTTTTATGATGTCATGATGTTTCAAGAATCCCATTTTTGTTACATGTGTTATGCGATGATGTATGATTTATGATTATGTGGCACACATAAGAAAGGATTCATTATAAGATGGGTGGGACCTATATCTCTCTCCAATGAATTGGGTAAAGATTTTATATCTCATGAGATAGACATGGCTGGAACGGTAGGTTATATCGGTTCAGTGAAACAGGACTGAAATGAGGGTGACTCGGTTTAGAAAGGGACTTTGTCCACTAAGATAGTCTTGGAAATGAGTCTTGACTAACAAGAAATGATTATCTATGATTATGTGTGTATGCCACAAAGTTTCATGTTTTAAGTTATGATTATTGGGATTTCATTTCACTACTATGATTTATCCCATGTTATGAAATTATGCTCTCTTTTGCAGGTTAAGATTTCCAAAAGTTATGTTCTTATGAATATGATGTGATTGATTTTTCTTTTGTTACCCTTACTGAGCATTTGAGCTCACCCTTTTATGTTTTCTTTTCCACAGGATATAAAGAAAGTTTTTAGGTAAAAAAAATAAGAAGATCTTTATGGGAGATATTGAAGATCTTTCACCACGATTAGAATATTACGTTCCGAGTTTCCAAAGACACTAAACTATTACGATCCTTGTGTGTGTGTTTTTTTGTTATGTACTAAGTATTCCGCAAAAGTAATGTAATGTTCATGTACGTCAAGATACGGGTCTCTACAGTTGGTATCAGAGGAAAGGTTTAGTCAACCTTTGGAAACTAGGATGTGAAAACGTTAGTGAGATCCCTAGAGATATTTCTAAGGTATGTCTAGGGATGTCCCTAAGGTTAAGTATACGTATAGGTTATAGTACTAGAATTACGCTAAAGATCATAGAATAAAACCTAAGATGTTAGATATTGTAGGTACTCCCCCTTTATTATGTTGTTTTCCCTAGCATGATTTTTTCCTCTCACACTATTCTTTTTGGGTTTTAGACGATGGCTGGAACCCGAAGGAACCGTGTTGATCAATGCAATGGACAATGCAATGATTGTCCTCCTGAACAAAAAATTTTTATGGGAGATGGAGTGCAAAATCTTATTGCTATACTTACACAAGCTATGAATCATTCTGGACTTCCAAATGAGCAGAGAAGGGAACAATATTCTATTGAGTCCTTCATGAGGCAACGTCCACCTTCTTTCAGTGGGTCTTCTGATCCACTTGTTGCTGAACAATGGATCAGTACCACTGAAAATATATTTTCAGTTCTTCAATGTTCTGAACATGATAAAGTCATCTTAGCAGTATATCGTTTGGAAGGTGAAGCTGATCAATGGTGGAATATTATCAAGAATACGAGGCAAAGAGATGAAATTGAGTACATGGAATGGGACGAGTTCAAGAACATATTTTTCAATAAGTACTTCCCTCGTATTCTTCGAACAAAGATGGAGAAGGAGTTTCTTGAACTAAAGAAAAAGGATGATGAATCTGTTGGTATATACGAAGTGAATTTTACAAGACTTGCAAGGTATGCATCTGGCATTATCATCCAACCTGAAAGTAAAGTTGATCGATTTTTCAGTGGCTTAAAACCAAGTCTTAGAAGGGCATTAGCTATAAGAGACTTCAGTAGCTATGAAGAAATTGTGCGTTGTGCTATCAAGGTAGAAATGGAAGTTGGTGTTACATATCCATCTCATGGTTTTGACAAGAAACGAAAGATGGAGTTCAAGGAGAAATCTCAGAATAATGGTGAAAAGAAGATGAATGTTTCCTTATGCACAAAGTGTGGAAAGAAGCATGGTGGAGATTTTCTTAAAGGGACTAGAAAATGTTTTAAGTGTGGAAAAGAAGGTCATCGAGCAGCTGAGTGTCGAAGTAATGGAAAAAGGGATTCTAATGATGTGAATAAAGCAAACACTGCAGAGAACGCACCACCAACACTTCAGTACTTCATGTGCAAGGAAATGGGGCATTATGATAATAAATTCCCTAATCCAAGGGTTAGTGATGATCAACATGAGCAACCACTGAAGGAAAAGGACAAAGGGAAGTCACATGCGATCACTATTGGCGATGTTGAATATGACAACGATGTGGTGGAATGATTAAGTGTTTATGTAATGGGATTCCAAAATAATGTGGTATCATAAAGTATTGGAATATTTATGTGTTGGTCTAATGTGGTATTCAAAGTGATTGAGATATTTTTTTTGGAAATAAGATGATATGCGCATAATGAAGGGAAAACGAGAAAATGAAATTTTTAACAGTATTCATGAGCTCATGATTGATATAAGGACTAAGTGATATCATGGTTTGAGTATATAGAATTTTGACTACATTCATGTTTTCACTAAGGTATTAAAGAGAATACATGATTAAGGACTTTGAATGTTTGGAATGTTACCAACAAAACATATCTTATGATATATGGGGATCAACGATGGTATTAAATCTCTGGTAATCGTTTTCACTATGTTATGAGAGTGGACTGCAGTATTATGGATAAGCCTAAAGATTGGAATGGATTATGTTGGACACAAGTTAGTATTGTTTAAGGATAGAAGTTTTTTCGATATTATTGATGAGATGTTATAGTAATATAGCTTTAGAAAAAGGACAACCTGCAGGACGGGCGACAGCCCATCGCGTCGGAAAAGGCTGTGGGAATCGAACCCACAACCGAAGTGCGACTGGCCTTTATCGCCTACCACTGGCCTACAGGAAGTCCCTGTTTATTAGAAACTAGTTTTATTATATTAAGCAGTATGATATATGAAGTATAAGTCCATTTTAGGAACCATATATGATTAATCTCACTATAGAATGACTTATGTATATTTAATAACTTTTGCTAACCTTTTGTTTGAGTCAGATGGAATGACCCGTCATTCTATCACATGATCTGCTAACACTTCACGAATAACAAATTCAACTTCATTTATTTAAGATATGAAGTAGAAATTGTTCAAGGCATGAACAACAGTGAGATTGTACCAAAAGAAAGTAAGTATTTATTCTAATTCAAATTCTTCAGCTTTAGGGAAACGATCTTGAAAACCAAAAATGTTGTCCTAGTGCTCTTATATCTGATTAATCAGATGGTACCTTAGATCGTCACAAATTTATGGATTTGTGGTTGTTGGCTTTTCCATAGCCATGTTCTCTACCACTCTCCCTCAGAACATGATGGTTAGATTTTTCTTCCATATCCATATTTTCACCTATGTGGAAACCCAGTGATTAGTTTATTTGGGTAACTGTTACGTTTCATACTTTTGTATTTTAAAGATTGGTTTTGGTATTCCTTTTTACAATGTGGGTTTCTATAAACAAACTTTCGAGTAGTAAACCATTTATAACCCCGATGAATTTCGAGGGCGAAATTCATTTTAAGGGGGGTAGAATGTAACACCCCGAGATTTTATGAAAAATATTCTTTTTAATTTCATTAATGTCTTGTGTTATACGCTACACCAAAAGGAGCTTTCAAAACACACATCTCTGACCTGGCTTGAATTACACGCAATCGCTACCTTCCACGATAGCGTGTGTTGTACGCAACACCAAGTTTCGCTAAACAAGGATATGCTATTAAAATATTATTAAAACTAGCCGTTATGAATAGTAATAACCACTTTTTGAAATTTTGTAAATTTTATTTTTTAAAATGGACTTTATTTTTGGATTCGGAGTATCGAATTTAGCCTAAGGTGAAATTTTGGTACTTTTCGGATAACTTTCATATTTTGATGAATAGTGAAAATTACTAAATTATAATTAAAAACAAATTTTTTTAATCAAAATAATTAATAGTGATAAATTATTAATTTGAGTGGTTTTAAAGTATATTTAGAATATATTTTTACAATTCAATACAATTTTGTTCATTGGATGTAATTTCACATTTACACCAGACATAAACAACTGTTAATCTTTTGATAGTTATTATCTCTTAAAAACACGCTATTTGTTGTGACAGCGGAAATTAATTATAAAATTAATTAATGCAACTTATATGTTGGGAATTTGTAAAATAGAAATCATTTTTGAATTCGGAATATCAATTATAGCTTAGGGTGAAATTTTGGAAATTTTCTGAAAAACTTCAATTTTTGATGAATAGTGAAACTACTAAGTGGTAGTTAAAAAAATTAATTTTTTCATAAATCTTAATTTTACCGCTTCTGTGAATGGAATTTCAAAAATCCGAGAGACACGGTTGATGTCAGTAAGTAAAATGTGGTTCAATGAGATGAAAATAATATTTTGGTGAATAGTAACTTTTTACTTTTTTTTACCACGGTTAAAAGTAAATAGAGTAATTAAGGGTAGAAATGATATTATTATTACCCTAACACATGTCATAATTCTATTGGACAAGTGTAATTCGACCAAAAACAAACTTAGGAATAAAATATGACCATTTAGGCCCACTTGGATTAGATTAGGACATTTAATATTAATTTATTTAAAGAAGGGTTAAAAGAGTTAAAATCAATGTTTATTTACTAAAACATTTTTAATATAGGTTTATACATAAGATAAATTCTATTTTAAATATTCATTAGAAAGATAAAAAGATTTCCTACATAATGGTATTTTATTTGTAATTTTTAGACATCAAATAATTTAATTCATTTATGACACAAAGATGATGCAATAATTATCTTATTAATGAAATATTGACATAATTGACGTTATAAATACCAAAATAAATGTAATTTAAGACTTTTTATGAGTTCCAATAATGTTCTAGGTTAATATGACATGTTAGTATTGAGTTAATTAACTTTTTTCGAACTTATCATTCTGTTATAATTTTCACAAAAATTAATTACTAAATAGTGTCAAAATTGACATAAAATGGTTTTTTAAAAAATTATTATATTATTAATTGTTATTTTATTCCTAAAAATCTAAGGTTCGGCCAAATGACTTAGATAAGGTTATATATATTAATAATAAACAATTTGGAGTTCTTTTGGCTTCTTATAGTAAGTTTATTAACCTTATAGTGTAAGCACACAAGAAGACACGGTAAAAGTAAAATTATTTAACTTAATGTTAAATATAAATGATAAGGTTAAAATCGGAACCTAAACTTGTATAAATTCTATTGGATGAGAGTATTTCGACCCATCCCCACCTTAGCCTCGAAATAAATCAATTTGGAGCTATTTAAAACCGAACTTTACTTTATAATAAAATAATATTTTTAGTTTTTCCAAAGGAGCCCCTCTCCTCCCTTATAAAAGGGCACCTCCTCCCTCTCTTCCTCACAAAAATTTGAGACTTCAAGCTCGGACAACCCCTTCCAAATTCTCTTCTCCACTTCCCTAGAAACATCCTAGAGGTTCTGGTCTTCTTCAAAGACCAATTTTAGTGCCCTAAAAGGAGGTCTCAAAGAAGCACTTCAAAGAAGAGGTAATGTCCGTTACCGATTCTTTCATCTTTATTTCTTCTTCCACTTCTTCTTCTTAGGTTGTTTCATTATGAAGTAATAACATCAGTATCACTCATATACTGATATGTTATTATAAGTATGAAACAACCCTATTTTACCATCTATCCATCCTACGGAAAAAGAAATCACCGTGCGTGCGTACGTACGGAATACCGTCTCCACGCCGTGGTGTAATCCGTTCTTCCACCAAAAACTTACATGGATGGGTATTATGGTGTAAAGAATAACTATACATAGTTATTATAACATCATAATGATTATGATATATTCTATCATCCACTCCAATTCAATTCAATAATTATGGAAATGATATCATCGCTCGTACGTACGTACGGATTACCGTCTCCACGACGCGATGAGATTCATTCTCCATGTTAACCATTTAAGAATGATTATAAAGTATATATAAGCAATAATAATGAAATATATTACATTATAAAGCTACTGTATTTATGTGTATATATATGTATGTCATCTACTTAATTCCACTCAATTCAATAAGGAAACGAAAACAGCGTTCATGCGTACGTACGGCCTACCGTCTCCATGAACGGTGTATTTCTTTCCATTTATAGATCCATTATATATATGTATATTCTGAATATATATTATATATAAATCATGTTTTATATTCTATAAGTAAGTAATAATGATCTATGAAATCATATGAATAATTACAAGTTAAAAAACGAACGACAAATGAGACGATTTTACCCAAAACGCTACTTTAACATGAATTTACAAAAGAACGGGTAATATAAAGTCATAAGTGAACCATATATGATATAATAACAATGAATATGATTCTGTAATAAGTCAATGACATTATTTAAATCATTATACAGGAGGTTCGGACACTTACGAAGCAAATCGGACCTAAGGTAAGGGAAATATCACAATCTCATTTTTATCTGAGATTGTTTATAATTTCTTATTTACTGGGGTGTATTTTATCATCCACATCCATGTTTCATCAATATGTAATATTATTTCCATCCACCTAAAATTTTTTAAATCCATTTTTACCCTTCAGAGAGTTTTTAGTAAAGGATATGAAAGGAATCTTTTGTCGTTTTTCGTACAAGGTACGTTTTGACTTTTTCGACAAAAGTACGAGAAGAATGTTTTTTTTAACTTATACGGCATGAATGGATTTTTAAAACATTATTTCCAAGAAGCTTCCTTTAAAAGTTTTCAAGTTTATTTTTAATCAAATTCTTTTAAAATTGAATGACATGTTAAGAAATGAAAATGTTTTTGAAGAAGAAAGGATATTTTTCTCAAGAATGGAATTCAAATGTTTTATCAAAATTATTTTCCATCTAAGATAATATAGTGTTCTGTTTTTATCCCTATTATTACAATGATTTGATTATGTTTTGAGGGAATTATTTTTATGAAGTCATTTACCTTATATGATTTGTTTTATGATGTCATGATGTTTCAAGAATCCCATTTTTGTTACATGTGTTATGCGATGATGTATGATTTATGATTATGTGGCACACATAAGAAAGGATTCATTATAAGATGGGTGGGACCTATATCTCCCTCCAATGCAGTGGGTAAAGATTTTATATCTCATGAGATAGACATGGCTGGAACGGTAGGTTATACCGGTTCAGTGAAACAGGACTGAAACGAGGGTGACTCGGTTCAGAAAGGGACTTTGTCCACTAAGATAGTCTTGGAAATGAGTCTTGACTAACAAGAAATGATTCTTTATGATTATGTGTGTATGACACAAAGTTTCATGTTTTAAGTTATGATTATTGGGATTTCATTTCACTACTATGATTTATCCCATGTTATGAAATTATGCTCTCTTTTGCAGGTTAAGATTTCCAAAAGTTATGTTCTTATGAATATGATGTGATTGATTTTTCTTTTGTTACCCTTACTGAGCATTTGAGCTCACCCTTTTATGTTTTCTTTTCCCCAGGATATAAAGAAAGTTTTTAGGTAAAAAAAAGAAGAAGATCTTTATGGGAGATATTGAAGATCTTTTACCACGATTAGAAGATTACGTTCCGAGTTTCCAAAGACACTAAAATATTACGATCCTTGTGTGTGTGTTTTTTTGTTATGTACTAAGTATTCCGCAAAATTAATGTAATGTTCATGTACGTCAAGATACGAGTCTCTACAATAAAACCCCCCCAAAAATATGTGGGTGGTTCTTCTTCATGAAATAATCTAGTTACCATGTTGCTTCCTCCATATTCTAGTTTTTACAAATAACCTTTACTAGACGAGTTTTTCGATTTCTCAATACCTGCTCCCTCGTGTCAATAATCTTGATAGGTTTTTCACATTATGAAAAATCAGGTTCCAATTCTATTTCTTCACATGTTTGTACATGTGTTGGGTCTAGAATGTAATTCTTTAACAATGATACATGGAACACATCATGAACTGTGGAGAGATTTGGTGGAATCCCTAAATGGTAAGCTACAGCTCTGATTCTTCCCAAAATTTCAAATGGTCCGATGTACCTGAGGCTCAGTTTACCTTTCTTACCAAACCTTAAGACACCCTTCCATGGAGATACTTTCAGAAATAAATGGTCCCCTACTTGGAATTCCAAGTCCTTTCTCTAGTTTTCATCATAACTCTTCTACCTACTTTGGGCTTCTTTAATATGGGCTTGTATTTTATTTACCTTTGTTGTGGTCTCTTCAATAAGTTCTGGGCCTATAAGTTTCCTCTCACCAACTTCATCCCACCAAGTTGGAGTTCGACATCTCTTTCCATATAATGCTTCATATGGATCCATTTGAATACTATAATAGAAACTATTGTTGTATGAAAATTCCACCAAAGGAAAGTATTGATCCCATATACCTTAAAAGTAAAGAGAAAATGACCTCAGAATATCTTGTAGAGTTTTAATAGTCCTTTCAGATTGTCCCTCAGTTTGGGGGTGATATGTGGTACTCATATAAAGCTCAGTATTCAAAGCCTTCTGGAGACTTTTCCAGAATTTTGACGTAAACTGGGGATCTCGATCAGAGACAATTGATAGAGGTGAACCATGAAGTCTCACAACTTCATTAATATAAAGTACTGCTAGGATCTCAAGTATTAAATCCTCTCTTATTGGAAGGAAATGTGCTGATTTAGTGAGATGATCAATAATTACCCATATTTCATCATTCCTTCTAGGTGTACTCAGTAGTCCGGTGAAAAAATATATCGTAATCTTATACCACTTCCACATAGGAATAGGTAGAGGTTGCATCACTCCTTTGGGATGTTGTCTCTCCACCTTCACTTGTTGACAAACTAGACACGTTGACACGTAGTCAGCAATTTCTCGCTTCATATTATCCCACCAAAAATATTCCTTCAGATCTCTACACATCTTGGTGCTACCCAGGTGTATAGAGAAATTTGAGCTATAAGAATCATCTAATAGTTCCCTTTTTAGATCAAGTACTGATGGAACACATAACCTCTTCCCAAATTTCATAACCCCTTCTTCATACACGAATTCATCCAGTCTCCCATCCTTGACTGCATTAATTTTCTTGTGCATATTCTCATCATCAGATTGAGAACTTTTTATCTTCTCTAGTAAATATGGTTTAGTATTCATTTGAAAGAGGAAAGATGTTTCCCTTTCCTTAACAATTCCCATATCCATCTTTAGTAGATCCAAAAATATAGGATCTCTATCAATCCTCATTTGAGTCAGAAGTCCATGATCTTTCCTAATTAATGCATCTGCCACCTTATTCGCTTTTCTCGGGGGGTAGTGTATTGAAAAATAATAATCTTTGAGTAACTCAATCCATATCCTCTACCTCATGTTGAGTTATTTTTGTGTGAAAATGTATTTCAAACTCTTTTGGTTTGTATAAATCTCACATCTCTCTCCGTATAGATAATGCCTCCATATTTTCAGAGAAAAGATTATAGCTGCTAACCTCAGATCATGAGTTGGATAATTTTTCTCATAAGTCTTCAACTGTCTTGATGTATAAGAAATAACTTTATCATTTTGGATAAGGACGCAACCCAGTCCATTCTTTGATTCATCACTGTATATTACAAATCCATCACTTCCAGATGGATGAGTCAAAATTAGAGCATTGACCAATATTCTTTTCAATTCATTAAAGCATTTTGTACATTATTTTGTCTACACAAACTTAACTCCTTTACATGTGATCTTGGTTAGCGGGTTAGCCAGTCGGGAAAAATTCTGAACAAAACGCCGATAATAACCTACTAAGCAAATAAAACTACGTACCCCAGTTATGTTTGTTGGAAAGGGCCAATCTTGGATTGCCTTTGTCTTCGTAGAATCAAATAGGATTCCATCCTTAGAGACAATATTCCCTATAAAAGAAACTGATTGAATCTAGAATTCACACTTGCTAAACTCCCCATATAATTTATTTCTTCTAAGAGTTCACAGAATAACCTGCAAGTGATTCTCGTGGTCTTCATAGATTTTTGAGTATACAGGGATATCATCGATGAATACCACAACAAAGATATCAAGATATTACTTGAAAACTCTATTCATTAAATCCATGAAAACAGAGGGTTCATTTTTTAGTCCAAAAGGCATCACTATAAACTCATAATTCCCACACCTAGTCCGAAATGATGTCTTCTGAATATCTTCCTTCCTCACACGCAACTGATGATATCTGGATCAAAGGTAAATCTTCAAAAATTATTGAGTTCCAGAAAGTTGATAAAATAAATCATCAATCCAGGGAAGAGGATACTTATTCTTTATTGTAATAGCATTGATTTCCCTGTAATCAATGCAAAGCCTCATGGAACCATCTTTCTTCTTTACAAAGAGGACAGGAGCTCCCCATGGAGAAACACTAGGTCAAATAAATCCTTTTTCACTCAAATACTCTAGTTTTTTCTTTAGCTCTACTAATTCCATAGTATCCATTCTATAAGGAGTCTTTTATATAGGTCTTGCCTCAGGAATTAAATCAATAGAGAACTCAACTTCCCTCTCTGGAGGATGTCTAGGTAAATCCTCCAGAAATACATCAATGTACTCTTTCACTATGTGCACATCTTCAATTTGAAGATTTCTTTACTCACCCATAGATATTTTTTTATCTTCCTCTCCAAGTATTGCATTCAGTAGAGCTACTAGGGGTGGTTCTAGATAATAATCAGGTGGCGAAGTTTCTTCCCTAAAGACAAGGGATTCTACACCATTTTCAAAAATTGTAACTTCCTTCTTCTTACAATAAATCTTCCCATCATAATTTGATAGACAATCCATACCAAGAATTATATCAAATTCAGTCATTGGTATGATGATAAGGATAGAAACTAGAGCACATTTTGGTGTTTGGAGGGGGACCAGTCGACATGCCTTGGTTGCAATGATACATCCTTGGGAGTTTTGAATGACAACTCCCTTATTAAATCAAATTGGACATATCTAATTTTCTTGGAAAACTGGGAAGATATAAATTAATTTGGTGATCCAGAATCAAATAACATGTTGGCTAAGTTTGAGGAAACAATTAAAGTACCTGCCACCACATCATTAGGAACTTCAACCTCTGCGGTTGTAATCGCACATGCTCTCCCTTGCTCTCTTGGCCTTTTTTGAGTCAAGTTTACTTGACGCTTAGGACACTCATTTTCATAATGTCCCATCTCTCTGAAATTGTAGCACTGAATATCATTGAATTGTTTCTTCCCCTTGCATTCATCAGATCGATGACCTTTTTCTCCGAAGTTATAGCAGACTCCCATGCCTTTAAATCATTTCCTGAGATGATTCTTTCCACAATTCTCACATAATGGGGATAGCTTTGTTCCCTTGATCTTCTTTGGTGCTTCTCATTTTAATTTTTTATCTGAGTACCACTTCTTATCTTGGTTTCCTTTGAAAAGATTTAACCTAGAAAATTCCCTCTCTGTTTTGATAGTAATTGATACAATTCCATCATATGATGAAAATGATTGAGAAGCCAGTTCCCTTTGAAGACTTGGCTTAAGATCTTCAATGAAATGATTAATATTATCTGCTGAGTCACGTATGTAATCAATGGAATACCTGGATAGCTATGCTAAAGTAGCCTCATACTCTACAACACTGTCTTCTTCCCTTTGTTTTAAGCTAGGGAATTTCCTCTTGATGTCAGTTCGTTGCTCACAAGGGAAATATTTTTCGAAGAATATTTCCTTAAAAGTCCTCCTTTCCATATCTTCTATTTCTTCTTCCTCTATTGTATTCAAAATCAAGGACCACAATTGATCAGTGTCGCCCTTGAGACAATATACTGCCAGTACTACCTTTTCATTTTCATTGCATCTTAATGCCACGAATGTCTTTTCAAGAGACTTGATCCATTGCTCAACAACCACTAGATTAGTAGTCCCACTGAAAGATGGGGGCTTCTTCTGCATGAAATGATCTAACACAGGTGTGGAATGGTTATTTGTTACAACCTGAGTAATTTGTCCCAATATGGTCATGATCTGATCTGCTCCAACATTAACCATGTTGACTTGCTCAATGGGAAGATACCTACCTTTCCCACGAGTATTGATTCCCCTTCTTCCGTTAGACATCATTTCTAAATAATGAGATACACTAGATTAGTTTATGAATCTCAAATAGAAAATCACTCAACATAGATTTAAATTATATGCATAGTTAATCTAATAAACATGGTTCCTCTAAGGGAAAATTTACATTAGAATCCATAATGGATTGTAAAGAAAATGTGAATTATATTCAGCATATCCCTCGATATTGTCATAACCAAGAGTGCAGAAAGGCCTGTTTTCATGCACCAGTTCCCGTTTGAGTTCATCTCAAAGCGGTGTTTTTGGGTTTTACCCCTAGATACATCTATTCCCGAGCCGCCTCTACTTGCTCGTATCCAGACTGGGATGTATTTCTTGAAATATCCACATAATCTATTCCTTGCCAAAATACTAGGACGTTCCTTTATTTTTATCCCCAAATACTACCTTAGGGCTTTGTTCCCTATTATATATTTCCTACTCTAGTTTCCAAGTTTTCTACTAAACTTCCTCTGATACCAACTGTAACACCCCGAACCCTATAGTCTAGATCCGATGCATTACTTGTGATATTGGTATGGTTAGAAGGAATGAAAATACCAAAGGAAAAATCAGTTTAGTATTCTTGAAGAAACTAGATACATAGATGTTACACAAATTACATTGAAAAAGGATACAAGATATAATACATAACAAAACTAAAAACTGCAACCACATGAACTCAATAAACAACCTTCTATTAATCACCTGTTGAAGGTAAAAAATGAAAGGGGTGATCTAAAATGCTTCGTAAGGGTTACAAATAGTGGAATAATTAGTACAATAATAATTGAATCACAATCAATATGACATACTCAATATGGCATAGTGAATAAATGAATAATTAAGGCCCTTAATAAACTGATAATGAAACTGAATCCATAGATTTTTTCATAGTGAAAGCCTCATGGATAATAATAATAACTGATAATGAATAAATAGAATTCTTATTAATTTGAAATCTTGTATCTGAAACAGTTTAGTTCTATGGGTAGAAACCCGTCTGATTTTTGGAAACAAACTCTAAGGGTTTGTCGCCAACTGATTTGTCTCATGAGACCCACCGATGCATCGAGGGGATATATCATGCCCTACCCGCCACATAATGTCAAAATAATTCTTTATTCATTTATTCAATACAAGAGAAATATTCCTTTTCAATATCCGTATAGAGTAGAGTATATAGATTCATCAATATTTCCATAATAAAAATAACTTTCCAAATAAACACCATATATAATATGATATACGGTTTAGAAAAAAAACATATCCTTAACATTATATTATGGATATTTAATATAAATATAATTTCAAATGAAAAGTGATCTCAAATGGGCAGTAGGTAGACCACATACGGATTATTAGGAGCACCACACAAAGTTAGTCACAACAAAATAGTAGTTGAGACAAAGTCTCTTACCACAAAGTAATCGGTCGAATCATATGAACAGAACTTAATAATCATCAAATTAATCATTTAATAACATGGATATAAATATAATCATGTTATTATATATCAAATGTAAGTACACATATACCACATACAAGAAATAAGTGGAAAACAATAAAAATATCACAGAAATGAAAGTGAGATGAGAAACCCTTTACCTTATGCTCGAGTGTGTTCTTAATTTGTTTTAATGACCTAAATAATAAAATTTATATTCATCAATTAATAATTCCATAACCTCCTATACATTTAATTGATTTACTATAACCTTATTAGGTTCATTCATGTCCCTTTTAATGGGTTTAAGAGGTTCAGTTTTATTGTTTTGGAAGCATTTTCCTCCTTGGTTTTCATGATTCGTTTACTTGCTCTCATCAATGGAAGCTCATTTGAAATGTGGATAAATATCCAGAGTTGTTAATATATATTATTAGTGACATTAAAGAGATATAAATGATCTTATAATGAATATAGGTTATATTCTTTAGGATGAATCATTAGTTAAAAGTTTTTGATAAACGCTTGGATTTAGCTTGGCAGTTTTGTAAACAATGAACTCGTTTTGTATTATTATTCCGTATTATGAGTGTATAAAGATTCCAGAACATTAATGAGATTAAATAAATATATTATGATTTATTTTAACCATTAAAATGGTTTCATGACCAGTAATTAAGGATAAAGTGAAGAATGAAACTTCGTCGTCCACAAAGGTTATAAATTGGAACCTCATGGACGTTGATTTCGCTTATATAAATAAAATGGGGGGAGTAAGAATATTGATGATTGTTATTACATTAAAATGATATAATTCCAGTATATAGATGATACTGGAGTTTATCATGGTCATTTGGATAGAGGCGGTGAGAAGAGAAAAAGAAAATAGATGATCTTGAAAATAAAAGAAAAGTTGAGAGATCCCTTATGAAAAATTCGGCAGCCTAACGACGTCGCTTAAAATTTCATAAAATGATATGATGAGAACAAAAGGGTATCTCATCATATTGAAATAAAAAGGACAGTACTAAGAATAATTAAAATCAAACCCCAGCATATGAGAAAGTAATTTCAAATAGCTAACATAAAAGAAGTGTCGACTTAAAGAAGAGAGTGAAGGATTCCCTTACCTTGTAGAGTAACTCATAGATCTTGAAGGATGGGACCTTGGGGGATTAATGAAACCTTGGGAGGACTCCTAGAGAGGTAAAACCACCATATATTCGAGTATGAGGGATTTTTAATGAAATAAAACGAATGTATGAGTGGGTATTTATAGAAAAAGAGAGGTAATTTTTTAATAATTTCAAAGGGACACCTCATTAGTGGTTTTTGCCAAACCATGGGATTTACCATGGTATTTTCTCATGGTTTTAGACACTTGGGACAGATCATGTCATAATTAACTGTACAAAAGTCTACAATAATTTTATATTTAATTATTACAACATTATGATGTCATTAAATCACCAAAAACTCAAAACAGTATTTTTAGTATTCATGAAAAATTCATGTATTTTAGAAAAACCCCAAAAATTTACCCTAACCATTTTTCGACGTGTAGAATTCAAAAATGAACTCCATTTTTTTAAAATAATTTTCTAAGTATTTTTAATTTAATTTTTAAATAAAATCATAGTTAATTCGAAAAATAACAATTTTAAAGGTTTAATTAGTTCTATATCACATTGAAAAATTAATTAAGATCTCATTATCTTATTACCTTAAGGAAAAAAATATTATCATTAGTTACTATTTATAATTTTCATATTAATATTCATAAGGGTATGTTATTATTCATCAAAAAATCAAGTTGGTTCCATCAGACTCCAAATGACTTACTAGTCACAACTCTAGATGACCGTTTTTTGAAATTCAAAATATAGAGGTGGAAAATTTATGTTTAATGGATAGCTTATAAGTTTCTCCTATAATGTTTTGATTCAAAAAAGACATAGTTATTCATGCAATATATGCTATGAATAGAATTTATTTAATATAATCATACCATAAAATGTTTGGGGTGTTATATAGACCTGGAAAAGAAAACCCTATGGATGATCACCTGAGTAGAATTTATAATTATTATCATTCTAAAATAACCAATCCTGAATTTTTAGAGGAACACCTCTCATCTATCACTCCAAAGTTACCATGGTATGAACGAATTTTAAATTACTTAGTTTCTGGTGTTTTTCAAAAAAAAAAATAAAAAGAACAAAAAGTGAAGCTAAAAAGTGATTCCAAATTCTATTTTTGGGAAGATAAAAAACATTATAAAACTAGGGATGACATGGTAATTAAGAGATGTGTTGACGAAGATGAAAATTCCTCCAACTTATAATTATATCAATCAATTCCTGGTGGTGGCCACTTTGGACCATAAAGGACCTCCTGAAATTTCATTGACTCAGGATTCTTCCAGCCTTCACTTTTCAAGGACTCACATGAGTTTTTTAAATCATGTCCAACTTGCCAAAAGTTTGGAACAATTTATAAAAGAAATGAAATTACCCAAATCCATTAATATTTTTTGAGATCTTTTATGTTTAGGGAATTGATTTTGTGGGACTATTTACACTTTTTAATGGATCCTCATACATTCTTCTAGCGGTCGATTATGTTTTTAGATGGATAGAGGGAAAACCCACTAGAATGGATAATTCACATTCTATTAGTGAATTCCTGAAAACCCATATCTTACATAAATTTGGAACACCACATTCCTTGATAAGTTACTTATGAACTAATTTTTGTAATAGGACCATCGAATATATCCTAAAAAAGAATGAAGTTATACATAAAACTTCAATTTATTATCACCCCCAAATAAATGGAATGGATAAACATTGTAAAAAATAAGTGAAAAGAGTGATTGAGAGAATTATAAATCCTACCAGAAAATACTGGCCTAAAAGACTTGGTGAAGCGCTTTGAACTTATCTAATTTCCTATAAAATACCCATTAGGATGTATCCATTTAGTCTTGTTTTTGGTAAATAATGTCATTTATCAATTTAAATCCATCACAAGTCATTTAGGGAAATCAAAACTTTCAATTTTGATTGTGAAAAATCTAAAAAAGAGATATTTTTGCATTTGACTGAATTGGAGGAGCTTTGTCTCAATTCTTATGAGAATTTGAATCTCTATAAAGAGAAGGATAAGCCACTCCATGATAAACACATCCTGAGAACCCTATTCCATGAAGTTGAAAAGTTAATTCTCTTCAACTCTCAATTTTGACTTCACCTAGGTAAGCTTAATTCTCATTAGTAAGGTCATTTTATTATTACTATTGTTTTTCCATTTGGTACAGTGAAAGTACAAGACCCTTCTTCAAAAAGGAAATTCACAATTAATGTAAATCAGCTAAATTATCATTGTGATAGGACACACACCCCAAAAACAACATTGAATTCTACTGACCCACCACTAGATGGAGACGTAAACCCAACAAATCCAAAACTACAGGGCACCTATTTCCCTTTAACTACCTCTCCATCTCTTATTCCTCATCTTTCAATATCTATCCCTCTATTTCTCTATTTCTTATTCTTCCTCTCTCATTCACAATTTTTTTACCACTTTATTTATCAAATATTTTTTTTTCTTTTTCTCTTTTTTATGAGTGTGTATTTAAAAAAAACTAAAAAAATGATAAAAAAAAACTAAAAAAAAAGAGTCATAATTACTCACCACCCACTTTTGAAATTTTTCCAACTATTTTGGGGAGTCAAAAGACATGTTTTCATATAAATATTTTTGTATCTTTATCATAAATTTGGGTAAATAATTTTTAAAAAAAAAATTAATGCTCATTTTTTTTATTTAGAAAATGATTATTCCCCAATTGTAAGGAATAACATTAGATTTCATGTGAAGGTTACCTATGAAAATCTTTTCATATTGTGTGTTTTCACCCAAGATTGTGAGTCTTGTGTTTATGGACCTTTGAGCTGAATTTACTACCTTAGAATACATTAATATGATAGAGGAATTTTCTAAACCACATAAGAATCAAAATAAACAAATATCCTCCTTTTAACCTTACATTGATCCTCATTTTGAAAGACCCTTAGAGCTTGTGATTTTTTAATAGCCACCTTGAATCCTAAAACCTTTTCCCACCCAGTATCTATATATATTTTCATTGCATGATTTATTGAAATTTATGTTTAGGGGGTGGATTTTATTTCGGGTACCATTTCCTTGATTTTCAACATGTTATCATATTCTTGAGGGCAAGAATCTGTTTAAGTGTGGTGGAGAGTTTTTAATTTAGTGAGTTTTTGGAATTTATATATATGAAATATTGTACAAATTATATTGAAAATTGTTCAAAAAAATAAAAAAAATAAAAAAATGGTTTGTGTCTTGGTCAGATCAAAAGTCACTCTTCCTCAACCCTTATTATTGTTTTTAATATTACAATTAGTGTCTTGAGGAGATCAAACATGGGTTGGGAGATGGCTGTGAGATTTTCTTCAAGTTTAAATTTTGAAAAATAAGTAAAAAATAAAATGATTAAACCCGAGTTGGGAGATGACTTTGAGATTTTTTTCAAGTTCAACTTTCGAAAAAAAGGAAAAGAAAGAAAATGAAAAAAAACTTATGTCATTGGGAGAAGTTTTGTGTTTTTTTAAAAAATTATCTTTTCATACCATCCAAATTTATTCCAATTTTGTGTATTTCTTAACATATTTATTCCCTTTTAAATACATGTTTTTATTTCCTTCCATGTTTAATTTCAAAAAATTATGCATTGTTTTTCCCATGTTACTGTTTTACCCCTCTTTTCCACTCTTTTTGACATTATATTCCTATCATCCCAGAGCCACTAAAAAAACCCTAAAATACCTCTTTATTCTGATGCACTTTATATTAGATAATGGAAGATGAGATCTCTTATAATCTTTGTGATTTCTCTTTTGGTTGGTGAATGAGTGAAACTCCATAAATAAATTTTTATCGTCTTGATAGGAGTGAGTTATGAGTGCCCACATTTTACATTTCTAAATTTGATCTTGAAAAATGATTTTTTGGAACATTGTTTCTATAAAAATTTGTGGTGGAATTAGATATGGATGAGTAAAATGGTCTATACCTCCCCTGATTAAGGGAAACAAAATTTTAATATTTGTTGGTGAGTGAAAATGATTTAGTTATGTTTTTATATTTTTTTTACATGAGTAAATGCGCAAGACTATGTGTGGGAGAGTTGATTTAATTCATTTATTAATAACCTTTATTTACTCCATTTAATTATTTTCAATGAAAAGTGAATAATTGGGGTGAAATACTCGTGTTTTAATATTAAATATAAATTTTGTGCTTTATTTTTATTAATCCAGATTCGAGTCAGTTTAATATTTTAATAGATACTATCACCCTACTTATCCAAATTAAGTGATAATAGTTTTTTATGGTTACTAATTCAATTTCCTACAAATAATTAAAATGGTTCTTGGGCCAATTATGCCATTTGAATGCTTATATGGTCCGTACAAGAAGGTACAAAGAATATATTAATAAAACCGGACTAGCCATGATGATTGAATTTAGGGACTCAATTGAAAATATTTTTTTATTAAACTATTTAATATATTCATAAATTTTTGAATGAATCATGAATAAAAATTTAAAGTCCCAAATCCACCAAAAGGGTCCCAATTGATCCATAAAATCCCATTCCACCATTCTATTTGAGAATTAAAAGCAACAAAAAATCATAAACTTTTATCCTAATACAGATGTTAAATTGAGCTAATATTTTTTAGTGTGAATGAATAAATATAAGAGGCATAATTTTCAGAAGAAATTGTTTATATTTGAGGGAATCTTCATAGATATAAATGCATTCACATATAGACAAGGGAAAAAATAGAAAAAAAATGTATAGAAGAAAATTGTTTAGTAAAATAGAAATAAATTCGAATTAAAAAGTCCATTGGCCTCAAAATTTTGAAGGTAGAAATTAAAAATACATATATAAAATTTTGAGGAAGAATATATATCAATCTTTGGCTATTTGAATGGCCAAATTGGCGAGCCAATTGGAGGGGAATATTTGGAATGAAAATAATCCACCACTTGGGCTATAAATGAACCCCATATTCTCCTTGAAATAGATTGGAAATTAAGAATATATGAGGTGATATTCTGGAATGAAAAATTCCCTAAAATTCTTGGTAGGATCTTACAAATTCAATATTTCACTTGAGATTCATTTACTCCTTTCTTTGTTTTCATCTTCTTTTGGTTTCTTTTTGATTGTAATCGTGTAAGTTGTTTTCAATTAAATTTGAATTTTAATGAATGTTTCTTATTAATTTTCACTCATCCTAATTAAACCTATATTTTTTAATATTAAAATTACTAAAATAGTTTAAATCAATTATAAACCCATTCTCTTTTCTCACTTTCTCATTCAGTCAAAAGCTCGTTTTTACCTCTCTTCAATTTTTGTGTGTGTGTTCGATGCACAACTCTTTTCTTATCCTTTTTGTTTCATTCTATTTATAATTCATCACCATAAACAAATTAAAACAGATTAATGACCATATCAATGGATGATTAAATAATTCATTAGGGGGATTCATAATTTGGGGATATTAAGTGATTGAGAGTTTTTTCTTGTTGAATACTCTTTAGGCTAACATTGTGTATGTTAAACTTAAAATGTCATGGATTAATGAAATTTTTTGTTTAGCATGTGGATTACAAGTATTATTAGAACTATCACTTCTGAAAAAATTATCATGAGATTCAATCTATTCATGTGAAACCATTTTTATTCCTTTATCTTCATCACTAATTTATACATTCTCTATTTTCTTATCTACTACTAACTTATCTATCCAAAAATTCAAGTATCGTTTCCTGAAATTCTTATATTACTTGGTTCTTTCACATGATATCCTAGAATTATACACAAAAAATGAATTATGTTTCATTTTATTCTAAATTTCCATCCCTTTCACACCGTAGGAAGATTCACCTGATACCCTAGTCATGTATACCTCTCATTTTTGACCTTACAATTCACATATGCCAAAAACATCTTCTAAATAACCAAATATTAACTTGTTTGAAATATTTGATAAATATTTGTTCATATCTTGTTTCTTTTAAAAACTATTCTTCATCTACTCACCATATCTACCTATTAGTTCATGCCTATTCCCTAGATATGGCATTTTATTCTAGTAGGAGTTATCTTTTTTTCATATATTCTACAACACTAGTAAAACATTTTGAACTAAAATATTCCGCACTGACTATGAATTTTTTCATAATATTTTTAAGAGATATCCTCCTTAAAACTTATAATGCATTTACTTAGGGAACATTGGTATCCTTGACATATTATTCTCTAATTTTAATGAATAATAGGGACTAACATTTTTCTTCTTAGTTCTAATAGGTCTAGATTTTTTTATCACCAATATAGTTAGAAATAACATATTTATTTAGATATATATTTGAATATATATTTTTATTTCATATTTAAACCCTTCATCACACTTTATCAATTAGATTCTCCTTAAACCTCATAAAAATTCGAGAATACTTCTTGGATATTATTTAACTCATTTTGAACTCAAAGACAAATAGATCTCGACCATCTCATCTTCCTTTATAAAAAACTTCTCTTAATGATCACTCACCATTTATATTAATCAAATAAATTAAAATTTTATGTCTTGATCTAATTAACATAATTATATTCTTTATTGATCATCTCTCCCTTTTCTTCTTTCACTTTTTTTCTCTTTCAACAGCATTCTCTTCTCTTTCTTAAGCTATGAAATTTCTCAAGACAAGATTATAAATCATATTTTAATCTATATTATAATGATTTACTTTAATATCAATCATCAATAATTGATATATCAAATATTATTTATCATGATAAAATAAATTGAAGTAATCATCTGATTTATTATTTGATGCATCATCTTTTTTCTTTCTTTCTCATTATATTACTTTACTTACCACTAGAATTAATCTTTTTTAGTTTTAACCTTTTCTACTTTTGAAATTTTTGATACCTACCATGAAGGACTTTATATTTTGTTTTATTTAGATAAACCATCTTTTTAACTGGATTAAGAGGGAACCATTAATGACCCGTAGGCCTAGAGGAATAAATTCCTTGATAAAAACATGGCCTAAAGGACAAGAGGGAATTATTCCTTGAAAAGTAACCCATATATTGTATACTAGAATAGCCTATTCCCATCTTCCCATTTTCTACTCGTAACACACATCCCAAAATTCATATCCATGGTCCGCTATCACCACCCTATGAATAAGTAGTAAACAGGTGTGGGTGCAACCACTCTAAGAAGTCCCTTCAACCTTCAATCATCTTTTATTTGACCATCATTACACCATTTTGTACTCTTATATCATAAGTGATTATTATATATCAACTATCAAAGGTTTTGTTCTCTATTATAATGTGTATAGTGGAACATTGGTTGAACCCTCAATGATGGTACTATATTTTTTAAATCAATTGTTTATTTTTATTTTTAATGAGGGGGTGTTTGTTTTCAAAGATTAAGTTAAATAATTGAATATTGTAAGTTGATTTAACCATTATAAATAGATTTGGTTGAGATTATTATAGGTTATTTAATCTTATGATATCATTAATCAATGAAAATCATTACATGAAATTAACATGCACTTCACAAGACATTTTTGATAAGAATACCTAAATATTTAGGCTATAATCCAAGAATCAACTAGAGTGATGATATTAATAAATTATTATTGATAGAGGATACATTAATACATGAACCATAGTGTATTTATGGTCCCAATAATCCATGTAATCTACATTTCAAACAAATCATGTCATTAATCCATGCCATATCTATTTTAACATACACAATATTAATTTAAATATAATTAAATGAGAAAAAACTATCAATCACATAACATACCCAAATTACGAATCACCCAAATGGGATAATTACTAAATTATTTGAGTTTTAAATAATATTTTTGGGATGTATATAATGATGTGATAAAAATAAAAAGAAAAAATGTTGGCTATTAATCAATCATATTTTCTGTGTATTATTTTTGAATATTATATGAATTATTTTTGAGACCAAACACTAAGATACTATGTGATTCTGAGGCCCTAGGTTCCAGGAATAAATTTTTGAAATATTTTAAATATAATAAATATAATGTGTGGATAGATTTCCTAAAAAAGTGTAATAACTCCTAAACAGGGGCCCATATCCGAAATCTGAGAGCACCGTTGAGTTCTGGATCAGATCAAGGATTGTTTCACCAATGGAGTTAATGGATCTCAAAAAAGGAGGAAATTTAACTATTCATTTTTAATGATCAATCCAAACTCCTGGTAGGATGTATCATTATATGTTTTCCATCCCGTTCCATAATCCTAGACGAACACATATCAATTCCATGAATGGGGTTGATACACTCATCGTTGGTAGAATTAAATTGATGGAATATTTTATTTGTTCATTTTATTTATCTGACTTTGTTTCTATCCTTCTAAGAAAATGGATTGATTAAAAAAGAAAAATAGCTTAGGTTCATTCCTCACGTTTTTTGGATTTTGGATTTCTTCTCTTTTTCTTTTCATGTTCATCATAAGAATTTTATTTTGGCCTGTGGTTCAGTGAATACTTGGTATTTGATCGTTACATGATCATTATTTAGTGAAAAATATCAATACTGCATGTGGTGTTCATGATCGATAGTGTGATCGAGGTGCGATGATGGTGGTGGATGATTAGAGGTAGATCAAGTAGATTTATAGGTTCTATTTCTCTCGATTTTGATTCATGAGGATGAACGACTCAATGGATGGTTTTCCTTATATATTAAGGAATTAGATTCTAAGTAGTAGTGATGGAAAGGATTGTCTAACCTAGGATATGAATTTTTTTAGTACGGTGGCTCCAACGATATAGAGTAAGATCTAAAAGATCTGAAAATTCCTGACAAACATGGCATGTAATGTAGCATTACATGCCATGTGGCACCCCTGGCTGCAGTACAATAGTTTCATCTAGAGTAAAGTATCACACGCTATGAGACTCATTGATACACTATGTGTCCCCTCCATGATGGCTTGGCATGTACCTCATAGGGTACATGGACATTGGAAGGAGTACATGACCAGTGGTACACTACATACTAATACACAGACATGGCCACCTATACATGGGTTGGTACACAGGTAAGCCAAGGAAATGAACACATCCATGACACACAAGAAAGGTGTCTTGTGTATAAAAACAATGTTTACTTCTTATACTCACCATTTATGCTAATAATTACATTTTGTGTGAGTCTTTACTACATGGTCAGACTTGGGGATAACTGGACATGTAGTGTACCCCTCATACAGATCATGTACCCCCTTCAAGAGTGTTTGAAACTCTTTGTTTCTTTATTTTGGACTGGAATATGTTGATTGTGTTCCCTTAGTCCATTCCCTCAAGGGTAATGTGTGGAATTACATCCAAAGAACATGATTGCGATCCCCTCTATAGGTCGAGTATCAGATAGAGTTGGGGTGTCCCTCCATGATACTAGAGTGGGATCTACTGTTATCTTTATTCCCTTGGTGGGGTTTGTGAAATTGGACTAACCTCCTAGAGCAGGGAGTTGATCCTCCATCTAGAAGGCCATATTGGCAGGGTTTTGGGTATCATTAACATATGATCCCCTATAAAAAGGATTGATCTAGATTGGGTTTGTGGTGTCCCCAAGTGGTTCTGGTCATGAACCTGTATCTATTTATCAGGGTCTTCTTAGACCAATGATATTTCATGGGTGGGGCATAATGACTTAGACATCTTTGTTGAGAGTAACTAATGATAGCATGGCTTGTGGGGGACTCTCCTAGAATGAGCATTGCTTCAAGAAGAATCCTATGTCTGATAGTTGGTTATGACCACCTGGTGGGGTGGTTTCTTTCTTGAGTATATCTAGGTGTTTCTTTTATAAATTGATTATTTTATCTTTTATTGAGCATAATATACTTTTTTCTTCATTTTAGTGTTTTTGGGGTGTCCTACTTGATATTGTTATAATCAACTTTGTATGGTCTCTGACTGCATGTGTCATGTCTTATGAAGAAAAAAACTCTATTGACAGTTTCTAGGGAGGGAAAGGTGCAGGTGAAGCATATATTGAGCTTATTAGACCAAGGTTGTTATTGGAGGATTTAATTTGACTTTATTCCTCACCCTTGTAGTAGGTTGTACTCTTTACAGTTTTTGGTTGGGCTTGTATTTGGACCCCTTTTCTTTTCTTTCAATACTTCACTATTATAATCTATTTTGGGATCATAGATATACAATTTCATTGGTTTTAGTTTTTTTACATTTTATCATCGTGTGGGATTGGATATGTGTGCATGTGTATGGGTAATTCAGGCTAATTCCTCCAATTTGTGGGATATGCATACTCGGTGCTGGTCTCTATCCCCTCGTCTATTGGTGGAAGTATTGGGGTAGTCATGGGTTGGACCTTAGTAGGTTAGGTCATGAAAGAGTGGTATTAGATCTATTCAGTTCTACCTTAGGACTGGAGTTGGTGAGATTGGTTTGGGGCAGCAATGTTTAGTGTTTAAAGTTTGGATTTCAGACCAGGGACTCTAGTGTTGGTTCAGAGGCCGACGTGTCCATACACCAAGACTATGATAACCAACCTTTTGACTTAGTACATGTAAAAATTGGCTTTGGAAAAAAAATTGGTACATAATCTTATAGGAATGGGGTTTTTTACATATCATTCTTAAGTTTTCTCCCCAGATATACTCTTTTGGCCATGGTAAGTCTTGATTTATTTCTGGATGCCTCCATTTAGATAGCTAGCTAGGATTACACTACATGATCACGAGGATGATCTCCCTAGTGAAGAGGAATTAGTAAAAGGGTATGTAATGAAGATATCACCTTAGGGTGATTTATTAGTTATACCACCACCCATTGTACAACATCTAGAATTGGCAACACCAACTGAGGATGTATATAATCTGAGTGTGTTTTATAACTTTTATAGGTAGTGACCTCATAGGTTTCAGGGTGTTTCAGACCCCCAGGTGGCTAAGGATAGGCTATAGGTAGTCACTTTTTTTTCCACCTTGTGAGGATGCCTGGAAATCAGATGAAGGTCCTCATAGAGGGACTTTTTCAAGGATCTACTGGGATATGGTGGAACTTGGTGACTCTGTCACATGATGAGATATCTCTCTCCTAGTAAAACTTTGAACATCTATTCAGGGAGTAGTTATATCTATCCATGTTTTGAATGGTGTGAATACATGAGCTTATGCATCTGTATTAAGGTAGTTTGATTGTGGTTGAGTACTTAGTGAGGTTTACAAATCTCTAATGTTACTTCTTAGATATGGTGAAATATCGTTTCTTTTGGGATTGTACCTTTGAAAAAGGCTTACACCAAGACATTAGGTCTTATTTGGTATCCTTTTTATTCCCACCTATTCTGGGGTACTTGAGCGGGTCTTGGTAGTGGAGAGATTTCTAGAAGAGCAAGCACCAACAGTGGGTTCTAGTAGTGGACAATTAGTAGCTGAGGCCTCAAAAATAGGTAATAAACAATATTCATAAGAATCCAAGCATGTCAGATGCCTCATGGGGAAATCCCAAGAAATAGGGTCAGTGTTTCAGGTCTTTTATTGTGGCTTGAATTAGTTGAGGGAGAGGTGGTGTTTCTCCTACGTTGGTCGGGGAAATATGGATATGGATTGTCTAACTTATTGTATTTCTGATCGTGAGATAGTTTTGGGACCATCTATATAAACATATAGGTAGGATTAGGATGGTATGTAGGGATCTGAACTTGGTAGAGTGGTCAAAAGTAAAGCACGATGTGATCAAAGGTTTGACCTATTACCACCACCACCCCCAAGTGGTCCGTGCTAGGCTCAGGGAGCCAGTGGATAGGGAAGAGGCCATGTATAGGCTATAAAGGCATGTGTCCTTGAGGATCCAGGGATAATACGAGTTATGACCTATGCCTTTTCTAATTTAGATTCAGTTTTTATTGATATAGGATACCTTAATTCCTTCCTTGACACTTCTTTGGTTCGATACTTAGAGATTCTAGTTGAGTCATTGGCTCAACCCTTGCAATTGGAGACTCCAACAAGTGGTGAATTAGCAATTTTAAACGTGTGTCGATAGTGGAATATTATTCTTGGAGGTGGGAGTTTTGTATGGGATCACTTTATAGTAGTAATGAGGCCTTACAATGTCATCTTATGTAAGGACTAGTTATCCATAGTTCATGCCCAGATTTAATATTTTAGGCAGAGGATATGGTGTTCCCACAGTGATGGAACCAGGTTTTCCTTTGTGTGTGAAAAGGAAACCTTGACAGATAAGGATGATCTTGGGAATAAGAGAGTTCATCTTATTACTTACTAGTAATATATCATGACTCTTCAAGTAGTGGTTTCTTTGGGCTAACAGTTTCTTATGGTGGTGGAAAAGTATGGCAACATCTTTCTTGAGGACATACCATGTTTACCTCCCCATCAGGAGCTAGAATTATGCATTGACATGCATCCCAGTATGGAACCAATATCTTCTCTATCATATCATATGGATCCCAGAGAGATTTGATAGCTAAAGGTGAAGTTGGAGGATTTTTAGGAGAAGGGATTTGTGATACCCAATGTTTCCCCCTATGCATCCCTAGTGTTTTTCACCTAGAAGGAGGGTGGGAGTTTGAGGTTATGTTTGGATAAATGATGCTTGAATTAGGTGAACAAGAAGAATAAGTATCCACTACCTAGGATCAATGACCTATTTGATCAGTTTATAGTGGTGTGATGGTTCTCAAAGATTGACATAGGATCAGGCTATCACCAGCTATGAGTATGAGATAAGGATATACCAAAGATAGAATTCATATGTCTCTATTGTAACTAAAAATTACTTGGTGATGTATTTCTACATGATGAGTGCCCCGATAGTTTTCATGGGAATCATCAACTGAATCTTTCACCCTTTCTTAGAATGGTTCATGGTAATCTTAATTGATGATATCCTAGTGTATTCAGCATCCATGGAGGAGCATGTGAGACACTTGAGGATGGTCATATACACAATCTGATAGCACCAACTTTACAATAATCTCTCAAAGTGATAGTTTTAGATTTCAGAGGTCCCCTTTCTGGGACACGTAATATCAAATGTAGAATTAGAAGTGGATCAAATGATGGTTGAGGCAGTTCTTTCTTGGTATCCACCCAAGAGAGTTACCGAGGTGTGGATTTTTGTTGGTTGATAAGGTACTGTTTGAGGTTTGTAACTGATTTATCCAAAGTGGCAGCACCCTTGATGACCTTGACCCAAAATGGGAAGCCTTTCATGTGAAAAAAAGGTTCCAGTAGTGCTTTAAGGAACTAAGGTAGAGGTTGATGAGTATTTCTATCTTGAGATTCCCAAAGGTGAGTGTCAAGTACTTTGTTTTCTACAATGTGTTAGGGAATAGACTAGGTTGTGTTCAGATATAGAGGTAGGAGATTATAGCCTATGGTTCACATTATTGGAGGCCACATGATAAGAACTAAGTGACCCATGATCTTGAGTTATCTTCAGTAGTAATTTTACTTAATATATGGTGAAACTACCTGATGGGCTAGTGGTTTATCATTTACTCTGAGAACAAGAGTCTCAAGTATATCTTCTCACTAAAGGATCATAACTTGAGATAGTGGCTATGGATAGAGTTCCTCTAGGACTATAAATTCAATATTTTCTATACTCCTAGGAAGTGGAATGTGGTGGAAGTTTCTCTTAGTAATAGATCTTGTTCTCAGTTGTTGGATGAGGAATTAGAGAAGTTAGTCTCATTTCAGTTGTCCTTTGTGTACAATGATAGTTCTTTATATATTTAATCAATGGTTGTTACACCACTACTTTTATAGATTTTCAGGGATTCTGAGTTAGGGGATATTGACTTTGAGACCTTATATGTTTAGATATATGTTAGAAAAGCTCCTAATGGATATTCTAAAAGTGGGGAGCACACTATCCTTTTTATAGGATGGATGATGGTACCTTTGACGTTGAGGGAGGAGGCATTGTGAGAGTTTCATACCTCTCCTTTGGAGATACATCCAGGTCTGGAAAGGATATACCAGAACCTCTGATGTAATTTTTGGTGGCCAAATGTGAAGAAAGGACTTGCAAGGTTTGTATCTCAATGTAGCACTTTTCAGTAAGTGATGGATGAGAATCAGGTTCTAGAGGATTTAGCTCAACCCCTTGAGGTTCCATAGTGGAAGTGGAATGGTATTTATATGTAATTATTGATAGGGTTACCACAAATGTATGGGGGACAAAATTCTATTTGGGTGATCATATAATGACTCACAAAGTCATCCCACTTCCTATCTATTTGAGAGTAGAGTTTAGTGGAGATCTTGGGATGCCACTACATGCAAGAGATAGTTCGATTTCATAGAGTTTCCTTGATGATCATATATGACCATGATTTTCACTTCAAATTATGGTTATGGAGAGGTTTATAGGAGGAATTTGGGACTTAGTTATGATTGATCACAATGTTTCACCCCCAAACTGATGGCCAGACAGAGCGGAACATTCGTGTATTGGAGGATATGTTGTGAGCAAGAATGTTGTAATTTGGTTGTAGTTGGTAGTATTACTTACCCTTAATGGAGTTTTTCTACAAAAAAACTACCATTACCCCATTGGTATGGAACCATTCGAGGCTCTGTATGGGAGACCCTGCAGGTTACCACTTTGTAGGGATGATCTAGGAGATTCAACACTCATGGGACCGAAGTTGGTGTGAGCTACTATAGAGATAGTGTAGATCATCCAGGAGAAGATGATGACTATACGGAGCTATCAAAAGTCTTATGCAGACCGATGATGGATACCTATATAGTTCAAGTAGGGAGACCTTGTGTTCTTGAGGGTCTCACCTCAATGTGGAATGAGTATATTTGGCCACGATGATAATATATCTCTTAGATTCATTAGTCCCTTCTAGATATTGAATAGATTTGGAAAGGTGGCATACCACTCAGCTCTATCACTATAGTTGTACTGGGTACACAATGTCTTCAACATGTCATAACTAAGGAGGTACATGCATGACTTGTCACATGTTATCGACTAGGGAGAGATGGACATTGAGGATGGAACTTCCTTTGTAAAGTACTCAGTAGAGATTGAGGATCAGTGAGAGAGGATCCTTCATGGGTGATCAATTCCCCTTTTGTGTGTCCAGTGGTAGTAGGATAATCTTTAAGAGAGAACCTGTGAGTGGGAGACACAGATGCAATCCCAGTACCCTAATGTTTTTGCGTGGGTTTTTATCTTTTTGGAAAGAAAATCCATAAGGTGGGGAGAATTTAATGACTTGTATTTTATGTGTATAATTTTTGGATATTATATGTATTATTTTTATGACTTTGAACTGAGAATACATGTAATTTTTAGGCCCAGTGTGAACGTAATAAATGATTGAAATATATTAAATTTATTAAATAGAATGTGTGCATAGTTTGTAAGGACCTAGAAATTTCAAGGAATTTTTTTCTTAATTTCTTTGGAATTTTACAAGTCCGCTGTTTCTGACGGCACCTGGTTCCGAGGCCCAGTGTTCCTGAAATCAATTTCTGAAGTTTTTTTGGGTACGTTTAGTAAATTTATGTGCGAGTTTTTCTATCTTTTGAACCGATGCTTGGAATTGAAATCCGAGAACACCGATAAACTCATAGCACTGGTATTCTCTCAAGGGGACCTTTACCGCGGTTGCGTTTGGTCGAGAGTGAGATTTAATTTTTGGGGATTCATAATAAATTAAATAAAATTTTTGTGTTACACAATGTTATTTTTAATTGGTGGGTTTTTCCTCCAAAGAGGAGTTGTAGGTGGGGCCCACACCCCACATAACCTCCCATGAGAGGATAATGTGTGGTGGGTCCCACACAATCCCCTAACCCTTCCACTCCCCCTTTAACTCCTTGAAACCCCTTAAATTTTGAACTTCCC
This sequence comes from Viscum album, assembly GCA_963277665.1. Classification (NCBI taxonomy): domain Eukaryota; kingdom Viridiplantae; phylum Streptophyta; class Magnoliopsida; order Santalales; family Viscaceae; genus Viscum; species Viscum album. The sequence continues at coordinate 1,665,948,779 of OY728127.1, forward strand.
TCTTGATGTTCCAACTCTCCCTTTAATTATGGTGGAGCCTTTCCACCTCCCTCCCCTTAATCGTGCCAACTTAATTGATTAACTAATTGGATCAACCTTTTGAATTAATTTAAAATTGTATTTCAAACATTAAAAGAAGGTATTTCATTCTTTTCATTTGGTTGGAATAAACTTGTTTTGGTGGAACATGGGAGGATTTAGAGGATATCACCCTCTCCAGCGAAGAATACGAGGAACTCGATCGTCTCCTCCACTTCTTCAACCAGGGCAAGAGAGTAAGGCGGCGCCACAAGGAATGCCGTATTCTATCCTCTTACACTGCGTCAAGGGAGAAGACTCCATTGTCGCCAACGACAATGTTTTTCCCTCTGACATTGATGGAACGATGTTCGTCTTCTGAGACACCGTTTTCCGTGACTTGTGGACGTGAAACATCAAATACAAGGTAGGGGTTTTGTATAGTTTTAGGTGAATAAAATTATATCTCGTTCTTGATGAATGCTTTGGATTGTCTTTGGCCATTTGATATCACCTAACGCGGAGGGCACGAGCCGAACGAACACAGCCTGATGACCCTCCATTGGTTCGTTATTATTTTTGGCAACGATGACTGGAGGCGGCGACGTCCGGAGGTGACGTCCGGAGGCGACGACGACCGGAAGCGGTGCCCACGCACCGCCAGCCACTCAGCAGAAGTGAACCGGCCGGTCATAGCAGGCTGAGCTAGAGGACCGCAGTGCCTCATTGGAGCCGTAATGCGGAAAGACCGCGGCCAGCTATGCAGGCCGCTTTACAGGGTGAACCGGTCGGTCGTAGCTGGCCAGGCTGGGAAGACCGTGGCGCCTCATGGCGCCACGCTGCGGAGGAACCGCGGCCCGCGTTGGGCGGGCCGCTTTGGCGAGCGAACCAGCCAACCACCTTCCGGCCGGGCGGAAGAAGCCACGAAAACCCTTGTCACCGCGTGGGAGGACATCGGCTCACTGTGCGGGCCGCTCGCACCAGAGAAAATCATCCGGCTTCGGCCAACCGAGCAGGAGAGGCGACACCGCCATTGCAGGAAACTAGGGGGCCGCATTCCCCCCCCCCCCCCCCCCGCTCCGCTCGGCCAGCTGGCCGAGCCGCGACCTTCCACATGGGTTGGGCCACCTGCCGTGCATGCTGACCCCCAGCCAGGTCGGACTCACCAAACCTAGTCAGGCCGACCCACCATCCCACTAGGCTTGACGGGCCGAGCCCATTTCGCTTAAACATGAATATCTTCTAGACCGTGCGTCTGATTGACGCGACATCTATGGAATTAGGATCCTCTCGACAAGGAGGTCCTTTTGAGATACTATAAGTGAGTTTTGTACAACTTTGTAAAATGGTCGGGTTTGAAACGAGCGTAATTCCAACAGGGCCCCTCGAACGGAAAATCCAATAACTCTCAGACCGGGCGTCCGATTGACGTGCTGTCTGTCGCGTTGGGTTCCTTTTGATGAGACAGAACTTCGGGGTACATCAACTTTGGACTTCATGATAGTTGATGTAATGACCCATTTTCTCGAGGAGGAGACCCTCCCGTAATCGAGTGTATTGTGTGCGGGAACCCTAGAGCTGGCTGTGACTGTGACGACTTCTGTACTTGGATACTACGTGGGTTGGGCAGTGACGACTTTTGTACTTGGATCCTACGTGGGTTCGGTAGTGAGGACTGCTGTACTTGGATCCTATGTGGGTTCGGCTATGATGACTTCTGTACTTGGATCCTACATGGGCTCAGCATTGACGACTTCTGTACTTGGATCCTATGTGGGTTTGGTAGTGATGACTTTTGTACTTGGATCCTATGTGGGTTCGGCAGTGACGACTTTTGTACTTGGATCCTACGTGGGTTTGACATATTAGATGAATCAGTGACTAAAAATAATCATCTCTATCGCAATACGAAAGATATATACCTATGTGAGATGAGTCTTGTCTTTCAACCATTATCATCATGGTGTTTGACTTTACTTCTTGTGTGGACTGAGTTGTGCTTGGGCTCGTGAGTTGGAGCTGGACTGTGACTGGAAACATAGGTATATGTATGGGCATATACCTAAGTAGGGTTGGTTGATACTTTTTGGTTGTATCTTTCTTATTTTTCTTATCCTTAGTGGATATTGTGAGACCTCATGGGTCTCGAGGTCCCTACTGGGTAACATTATACTCACCTCTACACGGGCTATGCCCGCACCTCGTTGTGTTGGATGCAGACGACAGACAGTGCGGACGGAGGCCGAGAGCACCACAACTGGATGGTACCAAGAGGTGGATCTTGCAACGAGTCGGCACACGGTGGAGACTGACGGAAGTGGGTGATGAGGTGGCCATTTGTACCTACCATTTAGGTAGGAATCCCCGGAGGATGATCCAGGAGCTACTATTTAATTTCATCTATTTTTCCCTTACTTTTACTTGTTGTTCAGTTGGGTTTATATACTGGCCCATTTACTTTCCAGCACACTCTTTTATTCAGTTTTACTTAGTGTTTACTTCCTATTGCGTACTCTATTGTGTTTTTTACTTTCATAAAGGAAATTCCTTCCCAGCTTAGGGATTTATGCCTTTGGTGCTAGTCGCCAGCCCCTGGCATATAGAAGGCAGGCTTGGGGTAGTCACGACACAGGCCCTGAGGACGTGCCGTGACAAATTGGTATCATAAGAGTCGGTTCTACTGCAGAACTTAGGACTCTGATCATCTTTTCTGTGAAGCAATAGTTTTAAGAGTATTGAGTGTGGTTTTCAGTCCAGGGAGTCCAGTGTTGGTGTGGCGGCCGACGTATCCATACACCAGGACCCTGCCCTCTGATTTCTGACTCAGTGCACGAAAACACTATTTGCATGTGTGTATCCATTGAAACGTTTTCTTTGTGATTACTTTGTGTCATATCACCAGGTATACTATTTGACTGTGGCACACCTGTGTATTTTCAGGATGGCCCCACGAAGGCAGCCAACTAGGGTTTTGAGTTACATATGATATGGTATCCCACTAAGTGACGAGGTTTCAGTGCGGGGCCCCATCACAGCGGAGGCACCAACAATACCACTACTCGTTGGGCCACCGATACCACCAGTCCCAGCAGCAGAGAGTGCAAGCTGCCTAAGTGCGTTGCACGAGTTCCAGTGCCAGAGGCCGCCCAAGTTCTGGGGAGAGACGGACCCACATGCTGTTGTGGATTGGCTGGAGGTTTTCGTGAGAGTTTTCAGATTGATAGGGACACCATCCAACCTTATCGTGATCCTTGTCGTGAGTCTCCTACATGCAGCAGCAGGTAGATGGTGGAGCCTGAAGCTCCAGGTGCATGATGAGGCATCTTTACTCTGGACATAATTTGATATTTTCTTTTGCTCGGAGTTTGTTCCAACCACCCTTCATGTAGTGCAGATTCAGAAGTTACTTCATCTACAGCAGGGCAACATGACAGTAGCTCAGTACTCAGTGAGGTTCACCGACCTCTCACGCTACTCCACGGATATGGTACAAGACTCATTCTTTAGGGCCCAGACCTTCAAGCAGGGACTCATGAACGAGATCAGGGCTGCAACGATTCCCCTCAGCATCCCAACGCAGGCGGGGGTGCTAGAGAGAGCCCTTCTAGTGGAGAGTTTTCTCGCTGAGCAGTCACCAACGGTAAGACCCACCGCAGGGCGATACATAGTGGAGTCTTTTGCAGTTGGCAGTAGACAGTTGACACAGAGGTCCAAGAAGACTAGGCCATTAGGTGGGAAACCTCAGGATACATGTTTGGTTGTGCGGGACACAAGAAACAGAGCCGACCATACGTGGGACAGACAATGCTATGCATGCGGCGAGTAGGGTCACATGGATCGTGACTTCCCGAACTTCCATGTAGATGAGAAGTAGACAGTAGAGGGACCTCCTAGGCATAGGCAAAGATTTGACCGTGGTGGTCCACCGAGAGCAGGCATATGTGGAAGAAGAGCTGTCCGAGCAGCGGGTGGTGGATGACGTTTCGAGGCACTACCACCACCACCACCACCAGGAGGTCCACCCCGACCACAGGGAGCTAGTGGATAGAGGCGGGCTCAGCTCCAGGAAGTCTAGGCCTACGACCACGGCGCACCTGAGATGATTCGAGGTACTATATATGTCTACTCCACCCTTGATGCAGTACTTATAGACACAGGTGTGAGTCATTATTTTATTGCCACTGCCCTTGTTCAGAGCTCGAAGATTCTGACGGAGCTGTTGGATCGATCCTTATGGCTAGAGACTCCTACAGGAGCAGACTCGATTATTACACACTAGTTCCGGTAGTGTGAGCTTACTCTAGGAGGCGAGAGCTTCGGCTGTGATTTTCTTGTAGTGACATCGAGGCCTTATGACGTCATCTTGGGTATGGACTATTTATCCACAGTTCATGCTCAGATTGACTATATTAGGTGCAAAGTGCGATGTATCTACATAGATGGGACCTGGTTCACCTTCACTGGTGAGAAGGGATCCTTTGCAGTGCAGGACAGACTTATGCAGAGGAGGGGGCAGCCGATCACACATCAGTTGGAAAGTATCACCCTCGGAGTGGTTTATGTGAAGAGTCCAAGTTTTCCATTTGTGGTGGATCAGTACATGGAAGGTTTCCCTGAATACATTCCAGGATTTCCTCCTCACAGAGAGGTAGACTTCTACATTGATTTGTACCTCAAGAGAGCACTGATATCTACTCCAGCATATCGGATGGCTCCCGCTGAGCTTCGTGAGTTGTAGGTACAGCTAGAGGACTTACAGGGAAAGGTATTTATCTAAACCAGTATTTCACCCTAGGCATCTCTGATTTTTTTCACCAAGAATGCGGATGAGAGCTTGCGACTGTGTGTCAACTACCCTCAACTAAATCAGGTGACCGTGAAGAACAAGTACCCACTCCTGAGGATTAATGACCTCTTTGATCAGATCAAGTGAGTACGATGGTTCTCAAAGATAGACCTCAGGTTAGGCTACCATTAGCTCAGATTTTGAGACGAGGATGTGTATAAGATAGCCTTCAGGTGTCGGTATGGCCCCTAAGAGTTATTGGTTATGCCCTTTGGAATAACCAACACTCCAGCAGTGTTCATGAGTCTCATGAATAGGGTCTTCCATCCTTACCTTGATAGATTTGTCGTAGTCTTCATCGAAGACATATTGATTCACTTGACTACTATGGAGGAGCATGCCTACCACTTGCAGGTAGTACTAGACACAGTCCTAGAGCACCAGCTTTATGGTAAGCTCTCAAAGTGCCAGTTCTGGATTCGAGAGGTTTACTTCTTGGGACATGTCATCTTGGAGGTTGGAGTTTTGGTGGATCCAGTGAAGATCGAGGCAGTACTTTCTTGGGAGCCACCTAGGAGTGTGACCGAGGTGCGGAGTTTCCTGGGTCTGGATGGAAACTAACGGAGATTTGTGCCAAAATTCTCCAGAGTTACAGCACCGTTTTCAGCTTTGACGAAGAAGGGGAAACCCTTCATGTGATCAGAAAGATGCCAGCAGAGCTTTCAGGAGCTGAGGTAGAGATTGACCAGTGCACCCATCTTGAAGATACCATAGGAGGGTGTTGGGTACGTAGTTTACTACGACACATCAAGGACCATACTCAGGTGTGTCTTGATGCATGAGCGAGCAATGATCGCGTATGGTTCACGATAGTTGAGATATCACAAGAAGAACTACGCTACCCATGACTTGGAGTTAGCAGCAGTGGTCTTCACCTTGAAGATGTGGAGGAACTATCTAATGTGAGAGCGTTTTACAGTCTATTCTGACCACCTGAGTATCAGGTACATATTCTCACAGAAGGACCTGAACCTAAGACAATGATGGTGGCACGAGTTCCTCTAGGACTATGACTTAGAGATAGTATATACTCCTGGAAAGGGGAATGTTGTAGTAGATTCTCTCAGCAGAAGATTGGGCATTCAGCTGCTAGGAGAGGCTATAGATCAGATGTTCGTGTTGCAGATATCCTTTTTGGATAAAGATGGAGTAGCCTTTCTGCAGTCCCTCACAGTCACTCCTCCACTTCTTCAGCGAGTCAGAGAGGCGCAACATGGAGACGTTGACTGTGAGGTGTAACGTGCTCAGATATCCTCAGGGAAAGCACCAGATGAGTTTTCTGAAGGTGGGGAGCACTTCATCCTCTTCAGAGGACGTACCATGGTACTAGTTTCACTACAGGAGGAGGTGTTGAGGGAATTTAACACTTCCCCTATAGAGGTACATCAGGGAGTGGTGAAGATGTATTAGGACCTCTGACGATAGCATTGGTGGCTGGGTATGAAGAATAAAGTAGCAGAGTTTGTCTCACGGTGCCTCACTTGTCAGCAGGTGAAGGTGGAACACCAGGTTCCAGCAGGCTTGGTACAACCCTTAGAGGTCCCAGAATGGAAGTGGGATAGAATATCCATGGATTTCGTGACAAGGATTCCATGTACATCCAGAGGAAATGAATGTATTTGGGTGATTGTCGACCGACTCACCAAGTCGGCCCACTTCCTACCAATCAGAAAGTAGGGCTCAGTAGAGATCTTGGGATGCCTCTACATTCAAGAGATCGTAAGACTTCATGGTGTGCCATCGACTATCATCTTCGATCGAGATACTCGTTTCACTTCTCGATTATGGAAGGGGTTACAGGAGGCTTTTGGCACGTAACTTCACTTGAGCACCTCCTTCCATCCTCAGACGGATGGTGAAACTGAGAGGACCATTTAGACTCTCGAGGATATGCTTCATGCATGTGTCCTAGACTTTGGTCGCATATGGGAGGATCACTTACCCTTGGTAGAGTTTGCGTACAACAACAGCTACCAATCCACCATCAGGATGGCACCTTACGAGGCGTTGTACGACTGACCTTGCAGATCACCTCTGTGCTGGACTAACCCAGGGGAGTCAGCACTAGTAGGACCAGAGATGGTTCAGGATACGATGGAGAAGGTTCAGATCATCTAGGAGTGGATGAAGACTTCACAGAGCAGACATTATTCCTATGCTGATAGGAGACGAAGACCACTGGAGTTCGACGATGGCGACCACGTCTTCCTACAGGTCTCACCTCGACGAGGTCTACGGAGATTTGTCCAGGGCAGCAAGTTATCTCCATGATTCATTGGGCTATTTTAGGTCCTCAGCAGGGTAGGCGAGGTGGCTTACCACCTGGCTCTTCCACCTCAGTTGCACCAGGTGCACGACCTCTTCCACATATCTCAGCTGAGGAGATACGTGCATGACCCGTCCCACATCATCGTCCACGTGGAGCTGGACATCGATGACAGGGTGAAATTCATAGAGTTCCCAATGGAGATCGAGGATCGACAGGATTAGGTCCTACGTGGACGTTCGATTCCTGTAGTGCGCGTTCGCTGGCAGCATGGGAACCTCCAGCAGAGCACATGTGATCGGGATGCTCAGATGCATGCTCATTACCCACTTTTGTTTCCCTAGTGCATGTTGTAGATTTATGGGGGCGTAATGCCTTGAGGTGGGGTAATATAAAGACCCTTAAATTTCAAGGATTTTTTTCTTAATTTCTTTTGAATTTTACGAGTCTGTAGTTTCTGACGGTGCCTGATTCCAAGGCCCGATGTGCCCAGAATCAATATCTGAAGTTTTGTTTGGGTATGTTCAGTAAAAATACGTGAAAGTTTTTCTATCTTTTGAAACGGTGCTTGGAATTCAAATATGAGGACACCTATAAACTCGTAGCTCTGGTATTCGTCTAAGGGGGCCTTTACCACAATTGCGTTTGGTCGAGAGCAGGAGTTAATTTTTGGGGATTCATAATAAATTAAATAAAAATGTTGTGTTACACAATTTTATTTTTAAGTGGTGGTTTTTCCTCCAAAGAGGAGTTAGAGTTGGGTCCCACACCCCACATAACCTCCCATGAGAGGATAATGTGTGGTGGGGCCCACACGATCCCCTAACCCTTCAACCCCCCCTTTAACTCCTTGAAACCCCTTAATTTTTGAACTTCCCTCTTGATGTGCCAACTCTCCCTTTAATTATGGTGGAGCCTCTCCACCTCCCTCTCCTTAATTGTGCCAATGAAATTGATTAATTAATTGGCCCAACCTTTTGAATTAATTTGAAATTGTTTTTCCAATATTAAAAGAAGGGATTCAGTTCTTTTCATTTGGTTGGCATAAACTTGTTTTGGTTAAACTTGGGAGGATTTAGAGGATATCACCCTCTCCAACAAAGAACACGAGGAACTAGATCATCACCTCCACTTCTTCAACTAGGGAAAGAGAGTAAGGCGAAGCCACAAAGAACTATCTCTTCTCTCCTCTTCCACCACATCAAGGGAGAAGACACTGTCATCGCCAATGACAACGTTTTTCCCTCTGACGTTGACGGAACGAAGTTCGTCTTCTGTGACACTATTTTACGCAACTCATCGACGTGCAACGTAAAATATGAGGTAGGGGGTTTTGTATAAATTTAAGTGAATAAAATTATATCTCGTTCTTGATGAATGCTTTGGATTATCTTCGACCATTTGATATCGCCTAACGTGGAGGGCGCGGGCTGAACGAACATGGACCGACGACCCTCCGTTGGTTCGTGATTATTTTTGGCAACGACGACCAGAGGTAGCCGCGTCCGGAGGCGACAGTGATTGGAAGAGGTGAATGTGCACCGACTGCATGGAGGAAACCACAGACCGCGGTGCGGGCCACTCGGTCGAACCGAACCGATAGGCTATAGCTGGCCGGGCTGGAGAATCGCAGCGCCTCCTTGGTGCCGCACTACAGAAAGACCGCGGCCCACTATGAGGGCCGCTTTGTGGGCCACTTTGCAGGGCGAACCGGTCGGCTGTAGCCGGCCGGGCTGGGAAGACCGCAGCGCCTCATGGCGCCACGCTGCGGAGGAACAACAACCTGTTCTAGGCGTGCCGCTTCGGTGGGAGAACCGGCCGGGCGGAAGAAGCCGCGACTTCACTTGGCACCGCTTGGGAGGACAATGGCCAGCTGTGCGGGCCGCTCGCGCTGGAGAAAATGGCCGAATTTGGTAGGAAGGGCAGGAGAGGCGGTGCGGCTCGGTGCCACCATTGCAGGAAACTGGGGGGCTGCGTGCCCCCCCCTGCTCCGCTCGGCCAGCTGGCCGAGCCACAACCTGCCACGCGAGCCGGGCCGCCTGCCACGCGGGTCGGGCTGCCCTCGTGCGTGCCGGGCCACAGCCGCCGGGATGGGCCGCACTCCACCAGGTCGGGCTAACCCCCAGCTGGGTCGGACCCGACAAACCAGGTCGGGCCGACCTGCCAGCCCACTGGGCTTGACGAGCCAGACCTATTTCTCTTAAACACGAATATCTTCTAGACCGCACATCTGATTGACACGTCGTCTACGGCACTAGGATCCTCTTGATGAGGTGGTCCTTTTTTGATACTCTAAGTGTGTTTTGGAAAAATTTGGAAAACGTCCAGGTTTGAAATGAGCATAATTCCAACTAGGCCCCTGGAACGGAAAATCCAATAACTCTCAGACTGAGGATATGATTGACGCGTTGTCTATCGTGTTGGGTTCCTTTTTATGAGACTAAACTTCGAGATACATCAACTCTAGAGTTTGTGATAGTTGATGTAATGACCCCTTTGCTCGAGGAGCGGATCCTCTCGGAATCGAGCGTGCTGTGTGTGGGAACCCTAGAGCTGGCTGCGACTGTAACGACTTCTGTACTTGGATCCTACGTGGGTTCAGCAATGATGACTTTTGTACTTGGGTCCTACATGGGTTCGGCAGTGACGACTTCTGTACTTGGATCCTATGTGGGTTAGGTAGTGATGAATTATGTACTTGGATCCTATGTGGTTTCGGTAGTGACGACTTCTGTACTTGGATCCTATGTGGGTTCGGTAGTGATGACTTCTGTACTTGGATCCTACATGGTTTCAACAGTGATTACTTCTGTACTTGGATCCTACATGGGTTTGGTAGTGACGACTTCTATACATGGATCCTACATGGGTTCGATAGATTAGACGAATCAGTGACTACAACTGATCATCTCTATTACAGTACGAAAGATGTATACCTGTGTGAGATGAGTCTTATCTTTCAACCATTATCATCATGGTGTTTGACTTTACTTCCTGTGTGCACTGAGTTGTGCTTGGGCTCGTGAGTTGGAGTTGGAATGTGACTAGAAACTTAGGTATATGTATGGGCATATACCTAAGTAAGGTTGGTTGAAACTTTGTGGTTGTATATTTATTCTTTTGCTTATCCTTAGTGGATATTTTGAGACCTATTGGGCCTCAGGGTCCCTACTGAGTAACGTTATACCCACCCCTGCACGGGCTATGCCCGCACCTCGTTGTGTTGGATGCAGACGACGGACATCGCTGATGGAGGCCAAGACAACCATGACTAGATAATACCTGGGGGTGGATCTTGAAATGAGTCGTCACATGGTGGTGACTGACGGACGTGGGTGATGAGGTGGCCATCTGTACCTACCATTCTGGTAGGAATCCCCAGAGGACGATCCATGAGATTCTCTATACTTTCATCTATTTGTCCCCTACTTATACTTTTTGTTCAGTTGGGTTTGTATACTGGCCCATTTACTTTCCAGCACACTCTTTTGTATTCAGTTTTACTTAGTATTTACTTCCTATTGTGTACTCTATTGTGTTTTTTTACTTTCATAAAGGAAATGCCTTCCCAGCTTAGGGATTTACACCTTTGGTGCTAGTCTCTATCCCCTGGCCTATGGAATGCGGGTTCGGGGTAGTCACGGCATGGGCCCCAAGGACGGGTTGTGACATATTTTTCCTAAAAAGGTGGAATAAATATTTAATAGGGGCCTATTTTAGAAATATGAGGGCATCGTTGAGTTCAGAACATGTGTTTGAACCTAGGTGTGACATAATCATTATTATCGTAGGACATTTGTGAAAAATTCATCACGGGCGTAAATAAATAAAATATATTAATACATTTATCTATTATTTTTTATTTTGATACAACTATTTTATCTGATAAATGTATAGTTATTGGATTTCCTTTGGGTTGGAAACTCAAACCCTAGATATTCAAATAGCTGTTGGAGATTTTTCTTGGTGAACAACAATGGATAGGGATTGGATTATAGATCATTATTCCAATGGAGTTCATGAATCTCATTTACAATGAAAATGAAACTGTTCTTCATCAACAATTGATTAAAAATCTATGTAGGATGTTTCTTTCTGTTTCTTCCACCCCATTTCTTAACATCGGATGAATACAGATCAATTCAATGAACATGATTTATACACACATCATTGGTAGAATTAAATTGATGGAATTTTTTATTTTTTTGTTTGATTCATCCCTCTTAATTCCTATCCTTATATGACAATGGATCGAGGCCAAATGAACAAAGGTTATTGTTCATTCTTCATGTTTTGTGGATTTTATATTTCTTACCCTATTATTCACATATTCATTGTAGGTGTTTTATTTTGTCCCATAGTTTGATCAATGCCCAATATTTTATCATTGTGTGACCATTATTTAGTGCAATGGATCAATACTACAGGTGATGTTCATGATTGATGGCGTGATAAAGGTGAAATGATTGTGGTGGATGATCAAAGGCAGATTAGATGGATTTTTAACTTTCCTTTCTCCCAATTTTGACACATGAGGATGAATGGCTCAATGGATGGTTTTCTGAGTTGACCGAAGACCCGGATCCTGGGTAGCGATGACGGCAAGGCTTTTCCAACCCTGTAAATGAATATTTCAGCAAGGATGGTGGCTCTAGTGACCTGTTGGATTATGTGGAGAAAGATATGATGAATCTATAAATTCCCAAGCAACACGGAATGTAATGTTATGTTACACGGTATGTGGGACCTCCTAGATATGGTGCTAGAGTTTCGAGTGGGGTTAAGTATCACACACCATGAAACTCAGTTACAGGTCGTGTGACCCCTATGTGATGACTAGGCATGTACCTCAAAGGGTACATGGACATGGGAAGGAGTACATGGCTGGTGGCTTTCCATGTACTCAGACACAGACATGACCACTTGTACATGGGTTGGTACAAAGGTATGTTGAGGACACAAACACAACCAAGAAATACAGGTAGGGTTCCATGTGTCTCTACACATCTTGTACTTATTCTACATGCCATGTATGTTGATACTTACATGTCATGTGAGGATTTACCACACTGGTAGACTTGGAGATAGCTGAACACATCATGTGCCCATCATACACACCGTGTATCCCCTTCAAGAGTGTTTTTAGCTCTTTGTTTACTTATTTTGGATTGCTATCGGTTGTGTGTGTTCCCTTGGTCCGTTACCTTGATTGTACAATGTGAAATTACATATATATCATAGAACTATTATCATATCTAGAGTTTGAGTCTCAAATAGAGTTGTTGTGTGACTCCATGATACTATAGTGTGATCCTCTATCAACTTTATTCCTTGTGTGGGGTTTGTGGAATCAGCATGACCTCCTTGATCTAGTAATTGATCCTCTATCTAGAAGACAATATTTTTAAGGTCTGTGGTATCATTAGAATACGATCCCCTATGTAGTGGGTTGATCCAAATAGGGTTTTAGTGTCCCCCAGTGGTTCTAACTGTGACCCCATATCTATGTATTAGGGTATATTTAGGCCAGTGACCCTTTGTAGGGTGAGTCCTAATGATTTATACCTCTTCATTGATATTCTCTAATGATAGCATGGCTCATGGGAGCAGTTGATCCCAGAACAAGCATTTTTTTGAGAAAAACACTATGGATGACAGCTGGTTATGACCTCCTGGTGGAGTGGTTTCTTTCCTAAGTATATATGGGTGTTTGTGTTATAAATTGAATTTTATATCTTACATTGGGCTAACTATACATGGTTCTTCATGTTTAGTGTTTTCGGGGTGTACAACTAGGTATTGTTATACTCACCTCTGCATGGGCTTTTCCCACACATGTTGTCTCTTATACAGAAAATGACACTTTTGATGGTGCCTAGGGAGGGAAGAAAGTGGGTGGTGAATATCTTGAGATTTTCAAAGTAAGGTGGTTGTTGAGAGCTTGCATTTGACTTTATTCCTCAACCTTGGAATAGGTTGGACTCTTTATAGTTTTTGGTTAGTCTTGTATTTAGCCCCATTTTTTCTATTTTAGTACTTTACTATCATACTCTATTCTGAGATATTAGATATATGAAATCAATGGTTTTATTTTTTTTTACATTTTAGAATTTTGTGGGATTTGAGATGTGTGAGTGTGTAAAATTACTTTAGGCTAATGCATCCCATTTGTGGTAGATACCAACTCGACACTATTATCCAGCCCCTGGACACTTGGAGGAGGGATTGGGGTAGTCAAGGGTCAGACCTCGGTAGGTTGGTTCATGATAAGGCTAATATAAAATTTGTGCATCGAACACACACAAAAAAATGGAGAAACAAAAACATAGTATTATTATATAATTATAATCAGATTAAGGAAAGAGTTTTGAACTGAATTTAAAATTATTTTAAGAAGATGAATATTATAACTATAGAATCTGGGTGAGAATGAGAGTATATTATGATACTTTTATTAAAATCAAAATGGAATAACAAAAAGAAATATGATGGTACAAAAATTCAATATAATATAATAGGGAAATGAATAATAGAAGAGTAGATTATCTAGTTGTAGAATAGAGTCTAGAAGGTCCTCTCAGCCTCTAGACCAGGGTTTGGAAATTAAAAATCCCATCCAAGACTTATGAAATAACAACCCTTTAAAATGGTAAAAGGAAAATGTATTTATTTCCCAAGTAGAAGCACCAGTTTCAATTTAATTTTTTCCAAAAATTTGTACACCCCATTTGACCAACTATACAACATTATCTCAATTAATGATCTTATAAAAAGCTATTGATCAATATATTAAATATTCACCCACCAAATATATTAGTAATTATATTCTTTTAGCAAAAGATATGGATTTTTTAACATGTACAGATGTCCAAGATTATCTTTAATTTTTCTAAGGACTAAATTTGAATGAATTTTAGGAATATAAAATGACTTCATATCAAATAAAAATCATAAAAACATTTTAAAAATTAATTTTAACTTTATTACCTCAAATTTATAGCTTAGTTAGATGTGTTTAACTTTTTATATGTCAAATATAGTGGGTTATCATACATTTTATTTAAATATTATTGAATTAAATTTTTTTCGTTGATTAGGTTCATCAAATATTGATTGGGGACATGAAATTTTTATACAAAATGTATTGTAATATTTTGTAAACATCAGTGAATTTTCACTAAATTTGGACTTCATAATTTATCCAAGAAAATTAATCATTTATGCAAGTCCAATTCTCTTGACATATTCAGTTGGCCCTCTTCTATGGTTTATGTGGAATATGAAATAATTGAACTAGCCAAGGCTCCATTTGAATTATTTATAGAAATATAAATAACCCTAATAATAGGAATCACATAATTGAACTTGTAGTATGAATGTTTTGACCAATACGGTAAACTACATGGAAATAGGATGGATTTAAGAAATGCGCTACATATATGTTTATGATCAAAATGTGAACATTGATTCATAATTTTTTATTTTTCAATTAAAAAATGGTAATTGGAGTAACATAAAATCATGAATAAATATATAACATCAACTGCACCAAACATAAAGTGCCTCTCACACAAATACTAGTTTTCACCATGCTTGGATCGAAGGCCAAGATACATGGCTTAGAATACCAATTCAGAAGAACAGTACCACTACTATAGTACATGCTACAAAACCTATAGTAATATATTTCTTCAGGATTTCTATAATACCAAAAAAATATTGTTTTGAACCTGGGTATTTGATGTAGGGTTATGGGGTGTTTAAAAATATTTCAAACCCCAAATTATTTGAAATTTCTTATACTCTATATTTTATTAATATTAATTAACCTTATTCTTTGGAAAATTAATTTAAAAATTTCTAATGTAATTATAGTTGTAACGCTATGGTAGTTATTATCCCTTTCCATTCCACTTTTACTTCCTAAATTTCTTTTAAGGACAAGATTTTTTTTTAAAATCCTCACTATCTTCCTTAGTATTTGAATCACTTGATTTGTAGCCTCATTTTATTTTATTTTTCCATTTCTCATGGCCTCAAAATTCATCTCATATTTTTTTATTCTTCTGGAATTCTAGAGACTTTCACATTTAATATGATATAAGAATGTTATGAAGATCATATAATAAAAAATCCTCCCTATCTTTAAAGTTTGAAATACAGTGATCAAATATATTTGAAAATTTATTAATAAGATTTTTAAAAATGGTGGAATCATCTATCTTCTCACCAAACCCTCAGATATTACACATAATATCATTAAATCTTGTGAAATAGTTTTAAATGTTCTCATTAAAAGACATATTTATGTCTGCAAATATTCTCCTTTAAACTTTTAGTTTAGATTAATTAACTTTAACATTTTCTTCATAACTATTATTCAAAATTTCCCAAATATACATATTAGTTTT
Source organism: Viscum album (assembly GCA_963277665.1). Taxonomy (NCBI): domain Eukaryota; kingdom Viridiplantae; phylum Streptophyta; class Magnoliopsida; order Santalales; family Viscaceae; genus Viscum; species Viscum album. The sequence goes on from OY728127.1 coordinate 1,665,964,320, forward strand.
GAGTCCCATAAACATTGCGTACCTTTTTTCTCAGATAGACATGAAAATAACATGTTTTTATTTTCCATCAACCTCTAAAAAATTAGAAAAATTAAAATTTCCTCCTTTGGAAATTATTTGAGAACCAGTTATGGAATCATCTATTACTTCTATTATAACAGATAATAGTTAGAGCAGTATCTTATTCCCTAAAATGTGTTATTTACTTCCATAAAAAGTAGAAATACCATTGAATTTCATAGAATCAAGATTCTCCAAACTCATCAAATTTTGGGATCCAAATAGGGGACTTGGATTAGCTCTATTACAACTTGGGGTTCTCTATGCTAGATTCTCAACTAATAGTGTGGGTGAATTAGTGGTCTTATTTTTGGAATTATTTCCTGAATCGTAACTTATTAGACTTGTTAAGGTCTTAATCCACTCAATATGTTCTCTTAGATTCACCTCATATAAAAAAGAATGTAGTGAATACACAACACACATGATTTATATGGTTTGTCTATAAGATCCTACCCTACATTATGATTAGTTAATCCCCTTATTGATATATTCTTTCAATGTATTAACTAGTGTTTGAAACTAAAGACTATCCCAATCATATCAATATAGAGTCCCAATGTGTTCTAACTTCCAGAGTCCCATAAGAAGAAACAACTCTCCTCTAAAATTATGATCCACACAAAAATTGACCTCCTTCTTATAAGTTATTATATTCCACTTCATAATGATCTCCCTCTATAAGTAGACCATATCAACTAGCCTTATCATGTAAAACTTCAAGACTATACTATAGGACCCTAGAACACCCTGAGAGTGGAGGGGTGAATTTGGGTGTCAAATTTTTCTTTTAATATGATTTATCTTATTCCAATGTTGGTAGGAACTCATTAAACCTATATTATGGATTCAATCATCAATCAATCATTCACATGCAAAAAGGTAACACAATAGTTTTACTTGGTTCTCCACTTAGGGCTAGTCCAAGGAGCATACACTGATAGTGTGTTGGTCATACCAAAATCCACTAATATTCACTAGTTGTGAAATATAAGTTTTCATACACAGTCACTCTATTCTAGTAACACTTCCTTTAAAATATTTTAGGGATAAAATACTACATCCCTTAAAACACTTCTGTCAACTCCCCCTAGCTCACTGCCTTGGGTGAAGTCTTACTCAGTTTATCTACTTGAAGGCCGCTTTAGTAGATTGGAATTAAATTATTTATCCCTGTCTAGAAAGAGACTCTTATTTCATATATTTCATGATTTTATGCACATTGAAATTACTATTCACAAAAATCGTATATATAAAACTTCCTTTCTTGAATTTTATTCACGAAGCTCACTACCTTCATGAATCACAATGCCTTCACGGACAAACTGTCTTCACATAGCTCATTGAGCCTTAAATGAGTATCCAATCACTGGGAATCACCATTTAATTATAATCATTGTAATTAATTAAAACTAAACTAGTCTTTTTGTGATGATCAAGGTTTCATAGAAATCTAGATTCACAGAGCTCCCCTATCTATGTGAAATCAAAGGGATTCCGGATTTTCCTTAAATAATTTCATACCAAATTAATATGGATAGCCTTATATTTATAGGCTCATCCATTCATGATGCTCCACCACCTATAGTGAATTTTTTATGATCTACCAAAAAAATATTCACAATGATCCTCCCTTCATGACGCTCCACTTAGATTTGACATAGTCACAGAGATCATCATCAACACATTGTGTAGTCATGACCCTACAATTCTCGTAATTGCAAAGATCTCTATCTCCATTCACAATGCTCCACATCTTCGCTATCCTCAAAACATTCTTCATGAAACCCATGACTTTATCATATTAATGAAGATTTTATTCCATAAAAAAACCTTTCGTGATGATAGGCCTTCCTCAATATTTTGATCCCAAAAATTTGGAAAACATTGGGAAACGATGCCACCTTCAATACTATAGTCATATTGAACTATAAGACCCCTTTCCTTGAAAACTCCCTGATCTTCCATGTGAGTATTGAAAAAAAACAAAAACCACACTCCATTTACAGCAAAGACCAACCATGGTTCTAATATATACATCTAGGACCTATAAATAACACGTTAATATATCTTTTTTTAACTTATTTCCCTTTACATTAATTAGTTACCCTTAACACATAAAATTCTCAGGCATGAAAAGTCTCATCCTACTTGAATGGATTCCAACATCAATATTCTTATTCTATCTTTGAAACATTGATATATTAAGAGCTTGGTATTTTTTTAGTTCTTTACATATATGTTTATAACCAAAACATTAATATTGATTCAAAATTATCTATTTTTCAGTGAAAACTAGTAATGGGAGTAAGATAAATCATGAGTAATTATATAATATCAACTCCCTAAAAATTATTCTATTGCATATACTTAAGAATAAAAAACACAAACATGCATCAAAATAATTTTTACTCACCAACAAATATTAAAAAACATTCTCAAATAATGTTGATCTAGAATAGTTCACTAATCCATAATGTAATCTAACATAAATTATTACCATAATAACATATCAAAAAACAATTCATCTCTCATACAGAAAATTATAATTGGAAAATGTGGTCACACAAAACCCACTCCTCTCAAAATGATTCCATGTTTTAAATTAGGTTTACTCATTCACCAACCAAGAGTGATATTCTTAGAGTTTGAATGATCTCTGAACTTCCATTCCCACCTTAAAATTAAAAGGAATTAAGAGGTATTTTTAGGGTTTTTAAGTGTCTATGGGTAGGAAAATAATGGGAAAAAGAGAGTAAAATAAATATCAAAACATAAACATGGAAACATGATGCAAAATTTTATGTAATGGAACATAAAATAGAATGGAAAGACTTTTTAATGAGAGAAAAAAATGTGTGAAGGAAGACACAATAATGATAGAGAAATGTAAGAGTATGAAAATAAAAAATATGCAAAAAACTCAATTACTTGAGTAAATATGATACAATTTTTTTTATTTTTTTCTCCTATTTTATATAGATGGTTTTTTCATTTATTATTATTTTTAAACTTTTTTCATTTTTTAACACTTTTCAATATAATTATTTCAAAATGAAAATTAACTCATTTCTTTCCCAATAATATCTAAATGAAAACCTCTACCCCATAATTAAATATATTCTTGACCTCAATCATATGTAACTAATAAAAAATCTATAAAATAAATCTTAAGATTAGTTCCATTCATCCATACTTATATTTCAAAAAACTATGCAATGAAAATACACATAAATGTTGGGTGTGATAAGGTATTAAAATTTTAATGTGGACATAAAAATGGTTTTTAATACACTTAATGGGGATTTCAAAAGAAGGATCTAAATATTATAACATGGAGGTTATTTGAAAATTTTTATTCTCATGTGATTTATAAAATTCCTATATCATGTTAATGCACACTAAAGTTATAATTTCATCTTGAATAATAACAAACTGGAGACTCACAATCAAGAGAGAAAATAACATAGTAATAAAATATGATCATAGGTTACCTTGGCATGAAATGGTTTGTTTTTTTTCATGATAAGGAAAACATAATTTTACAATCAAATATTGATCATTAAAAAATATTGATCTTGAACAAAAATAATTTTTCCATGTTTATTGGGAAACATAAAGATTTTTATATGAGAAAAAGTGTTTTTTCTTTTCCAAAATGGTTGAATAAATTTTCAAAATTAGATGGTGATTATTTATGACTCTTTTTAAAATAATAGGCACACACAAAAGAGGGAAAAATGAAATAATTTGTGAATAAATTGGTAAAAATCTAACAAAATAAGATAAAGTGGTAAATAAAGAAGAAGAATATGAAAGAGATAGAATGATAGAATGAGGAAGAGTAAGAGAGATATAGGTTGAGATTTAAAGTAAAATTTATGAACCCTAGTTTAAATTAGGTGGGTCACCTTCTCCATTTAGTGGTGGGTTTATTCCTAAAATTATGGATCTAGTGGAAGTGGATGTGGTTCTATAGGTATGTATCCTATCACGGTGATTCATTAGCCGATATCTATTAACTTTGAATGTACTTTTTGTAGAAGGATCATTGAGTTGCACTGCACCAAATTTGAAAATATTGGTAATAATAAAATGAACTTCCCAATAAGATTTTAACTTACCTGAGAGAATTTGAAATTGAGAACTAAAGAGAATTACCTTTTCTCCCTCATGATATAACTTCTACAAGATGTGATATTCATTTAGTACCTTATATTTTTTATAGATATTTTAATTTTCATAGGAATCAATTCAAAGATCCCAAAAATAATTTAATTATAATAACCTATATTTAAAATATTTTTCAAAATCAATATTTCATTATTTAACTTCTAAAAATGATTTATGTTTAATTTCAACTAGTAAATGACATTCCTAACTAAAAATTAGCCTAAATGGTGAAATCCAAATGGGTGGCTAATAGAAAATTCAATATTCCCAAAGTGCTTCACCAAGTTTTTTTAAAAATCTTATGGGTTTAATAATTATATCAATTAATCTTTTAACTTCTCTATTTTAAATATCATACAAGACATTTTATTGGGGTTGATAAGAAGTATATTTTTTATGTATAAACCCATGTTTTTTCCATAAATATTCAGTGATATGATTGTAAAAATGGTTAAACAAGTCAATCCTTGAGGCTTTTGGAGTTCCAAATCTATATATGATATGTGTTTTGATGAACTCACTCACAGTATGAAAATTATATTTTCTAGTGAGATTATCCTTAAACCACCTATAAAAATAGTAAAAAACGAGGTGCATATATGTAAATACATTACAATGAGGGAAGATACCCACTAAATATATACATCAAACATCAATGATTTCATAGAATATTAATGGTTTTTTGGGAATATCATTTTTTTGGTTGTTTTTCCAAATTTTTGGAAAGTGGGACATGATTAATAGAAGTCATTTGATTCCATGAAGAGTGAAGGCTTGAATAATCTCGAGTATAAAACAGTTTTAGAGGTCCTATGTGGTATAAGGTGGGAACCTCTATTAAGTGAGTTATATAATTCCAAAATTAAATAAATTTCCTCTTAATAAACACATTTTAAATTACTAAGTCATCCTAATTTTTTTAAAAGTTCATTATCTTCCCAAAAGTACTATTTTTATTCAATTTTTAATTTGTTAGCCTTTAAAAATATTTTTAGGAAAAATTCTAATAGATAAAAAATTTAAAATTGGGAAATACCATGGAAAATTTAGTGTGAGATATAGAAAGTGTACAAATGTTAATTTATTATCAGAAATTATAAAATTAGAATAATTAGAAATTATACTCAAGTGATCAAAAATAGAGTTTTATTTTCCTAAAATATCCATAATCTCATGATCAGATACTTGAAGTATTAATTTATTTCTTATTATCCTTACTTTTGAATCATAGTTTTTAACTAAGAACATTAATTTTGAATGGTCAATAAAGATGATGATTTTGGAACCTATGTTATTGGGTGTAAATTTCTCCAAATAAAAACCATATATGAGAGTTATTTATCAATAACAGTATAATGGGATTGAGTTTCATCCATTTTTTTTGAGTCATAACAGATAAAACATGGGATCATTCCTTTTATTTAACCAAAGATATCCCCTATGGTCATATCTAATGTCTCATACATCAGTTGAAAGGGAAATTAATAGTCAACAAATTGAATCATTGTTGAATATTTGAGTTCTTTTTTGAATTCAATGAAAGTGTTTCTACAATATTCAATGAAATTAAATGGAATTTCATTTTGGAGTAACTTGGTAAGAGGGACTATAATACACTAAAATTATTTATGAATCACTAATATAAACTGGAATGACTAATAAAAGAATTTTATTTCTTTAATAGAATTATGTTTAGGATGTGATTTGATTACCTCAATTTTTATAGGATCAATATGAATACCATCATGAGATATTATGTTTCTAAGAACAATCCCTCCAGTAAACATGAAGTGATATTTTTAAATGATAACCATAAGGTTATAATAAACAAATTTTTTAGGACCAGATAGAGTGAATTCAAAAATTATTCTTATGAATCACCATAAATGGAAAATCCATCCATGAAAACCTCTATTTGGTACTCTATAAACTCTAAAAAGATACTCATCATGCACCTTTGGAATATCACAGGAGCACTATAAATACCAAAATGAAATATTCTGTATGAATATTTTACAAAGGGGAAAGATAAAATTATCATTTCTTAGTTTTGATGTGTGATTGGGATTTGCAAATAGCTGGTGTTTCTATAAAGAAAGCAGTGATATTAATTTATAGCTAATACTTATATCATTTGGTAAAGGAAATGATGTGGGTAGTGATATTTTCTTATTTCATTATTCAATTTTCGATATTAGATACACACAAAAACACACCACTTTTTCACATGATTTGGGACCATTTATCCATGTTCATTTGTGACAATAGTTATTCCACCTTTTTAGGCACCAATTAAAGTAGACTAACCCACTCACTATCAGAAATAGGGTAGATAATATGAGATTTTAGGATCATGGTAATATATTCCATTACAACTTCATTAATGAGTAGACTCATTATAATTTTATGTTACCTAATGGTTTTGGATGATTCCTAAAGATATATATGATGAAGGTTATAGGTGTATCCAGAGTTCATATGGAGGTTGTTAAATTAAAATTTATTTTAATTTAGATTTTCAAGAAACCCTAATAGTGGATCTTTCATGTAAAATTTAAAATTAATTTACGTAGATCTAAAGAAATGACTACATAGAATTAGGATAATTTATTTGATGACTTTTTTTATCTTCTAAAAAACTTTTGGATTAACTTCATTGTGTTGTAAGGATTCGAGCGTAGAATGCTTCTAGTGGCGATCTACACATTCTCATTTAATATCTGATCAACACCAATTGATTTTTAGGGGGTAGTGTAATGAATCCATTGTCTTGAATTATTTGTCTTGATCACTCCAAGGTCCTTCAGGTTTGAAGGAGTTATTCTCATTATTAGATGTAATAGATGAGGAATTTGAGAGAGTGATAGAGAGATACATCTATTTTGTGAAATGACTTTCTATTCTTAATTTTTGATTAACCCTACACAATAGAAATAACCATCTATTTATAGAGCTAGGGTTTAGGTTAAATTATTATTTAATTACATACCATACCTTAAATAATATTATAATCTTTATTAAACCACATGAAATATAATAATATTAAAATTATGTTATGGTGTTCATTCTAACATTCACAATAAAAAATATTATTTTTCTATCTTGTAAATTAATATTTATCATCATGCACGATCTTAGTCCATTTGAGATTCTCAACATTTATTGAAGTCCTTAATAAATATTTTCTCATATATTTCATTCATCAATATAAAATTATGATCGATAAAATTTGAATAAAATCATTCCCCAGTTATAAGAATTACTTTTATTCTAATAATTAAATTCAAATAGAATTTAATCGAGATCAGCAGAAACACTTAGTGTGTGACCCTATAGGATTATTTATTTTTGGAATTAGGCGGGCTTGCCTAAAGTACAAGATTAGTATATAGAAACAGGTCAATACACCAAAGATAAAGAACTTAATGTCTCAACATCAACAACCACATATAAACATTCACTGTATAATATAATTCTTTATTTACAATATATCATCAAGCAGGTTGCACATCCATTTCATCAACCTATGTGCTTGATTTTCCTTTCATTAACTACCTGAAATAAAAATTTCATTTCACCATGTCCATGGAATTTAATTTCACAGTTCTATTCCAATAAAATGTATGATTCATAAGCTTCCACAAAGATGGAAGGTACAAATACTTCCTTGACATATCCATTAATAACATGTCATTCAGGACATACCCAACATACTTTACTTCCCATTGACATATGGAATGATGATTTTGGTTTGTAAATCTAATTGTTAGAGTTATGAAATGAATCAATGACACTCTTAATGTCTAAGGACCATTACACATGATCATATATAGAAATATATTATGGAACCAAAACATGTTGAATTCCTACTAGAATCTCTATTCTCATAATTTCCCTTCTTGGAGATTACCATACATCATGAGAAGAATCCCCATACACTTATGAGTAATCAAACCTAAAATTATACCAACTATATGTCCTATAATAGTATTTTATCCAACCATGGAACTATATTTAAGAATATCTTCATATAAATTCAAGGTTCTCATCATAGAGTGGAACTATTATGACCTTATAAATGTGACAGATACCTTAGTAAATTATTACCTTAAAGTCATGATTAACAATGAAAAATATGTAATAATATTTTTTATTAATATTCAATTCAATGAATATATATGTAATCAAGGTAATCATGTTTCTACCAATTCAAGGCTTCATTCAAGGGGTCCTCCATATTGTCTTCCATAGAAATAATTTTCACTATAATATGACCTCTCTAAGAAAAATACCTTAAGATATGATACTTTCAAAGTATATTATTTATCAAATTATGTGATCTTGGATCCTTCGTAAGGGTTGATACTAAAATATTATCACAATAGAGTGTGATAGGATCTTTACCACTAGCTACCACATCAATATCTTGGAATAAGTTTCAAATCCATATAGATTATTTAGCTACTGGACTTATGGAATATATTACATATATCATACTAAATAAAATATCATATATGACTGATCCAATCACTAATTCATATGGAATCCTTTCCATTCATTTCCCTTCCTCATGTGTCTAAGGACACATATTCCTAGAAAGATGAATGATATGTGACATTAGAAACAATATCCTCATGGATTTTTACATACTAAATAACTTTAGTATCTTGTCTATATATATACCCTGACTGAGGCTGATCAGTCTCTTGGATATATCAAAATGGATCTTGATCCCAAGAATTTATATTTTTCTCTTAATTCCTTCATATATAAACTCTTATTCAACTAGGATTTAATGTATTGTAAGACTGGTATTTTATTTCCAATAAGTAATATGTCATCAATATAAAATATTATGAAAATAACCACACTCCCACTAAATCTCTTATATACAAAAGTCTCACATTTATTATTTTTGAAACTAAATTTCATTATGGCCTCATTAAAATGAATGTTCAATGACCGATATTGTTACTTTAGTCTATAAATGAATCATTAAATTTTATAAACCCCTTTGGAATCTTGTAGAGTCTAAAAATATTTAGGTTGTGTCATATAGAAATATTCCTGAAGGTTACCATTAAGGAAGGTTGTTTTTTCATCCATTTTCAAAATATCATTATGATGGAAGTCTATAATGGAAAGTAGAATTATGATGGATTCCAGCATTATAGTCGGTGAAAAGTTTTTATTATTTTCAATACCATGAAACTGTTTAAAACTTTTTGAAAAACTTTAATGACTTATAAGTATTGAATTATCCATCTATTTCCTTTTTCTTCTTGAATGCCTATGTACAACTAATAATCTTTACATATTATATAGGAGCTAACAAAATCTAGACTTGGATTCGGTACATGGAATCCATTTTATAATTCAAGTATTCTTTCCACTTGGAAACATATATGACAATTACTAGTTCCTTGTAGGTTATAGGGTCATTATTATAAACTAATTATGAGTCACTATCATCAAAGACTAAAAAACCATATCGTTTTGGTTCTCTAACCTCTATTTTAATCCTATGAATTACTTGTGTCTCTAGAACTTCTTCTTCCATAAGGATTTTTAGTATTTATTACTATACCAACTCTTGTATACCTTGATTCTGGACTTTATTGAAATCTATTGCACTCCTATGATCTCTTTTAGAGATGTGATTCCTCTCACAGAATATGGAATGTATTTCCAATATCCCCTTTAATCTAAGGGTTATTATAGGTAATATCACCATGTTTCCTTAGGTTACCCTAAAAAGGTAGATTTTGTGCCTTGGGGTGAAATTTGTTTACCTGAAGAGACCATAAAAAATGCTTCAATACCCCAAAAATTTAAATTTTTCAATATGTTTTTTCCCTCCAAAGTTCATATCGAATACCATTTATCGATTTACTTAGTACTGGGTTTAATATTTATGTTGTTATCTTTAATTTCTATCCCCAAAAGGATAATTGAAGACTTGCATGGATAATCATTGATCTCACCATTTCCAATAGAGTTTGGTACCTACTTTCACATACACTATTCCATTGAGGTGTATAAGGAGGAGTTAGTTGGGATAGGATACCAAAATCCCATAAATAATCAATGAAGTCTTAATAAATATATTATCCACCATGGTCTAAGTTGAGTTTCTAAATATTTTTAACAAGATGGATCTCAACTTCATTATGTATTCCTTGAATTTATAAAATGAATATAACTTATATTTTATTAAGTATACATATCCATATCTACTAAAATAATCTATAAAAGTTATGAAGTATGAATACCCACCTCTTTCTTTAATAGTAAACAGTCCACACACATTGGTATGAACTAATTCAATAAGATCGTTGGCCCTTTCTCCTTTCCCAATAAATGGGGATTTGGTCATTGTACCTTATAAACATCAATGACATAAACCAAGGGTTTTTACTTTAAAAGAATCTAAATATACATCTTGGTGTAATTTAGTCAAACATTTTTTCATTTACATGATTCAATCAGTTATTTAAAAGTTGGGTGAGGTATGAGTCATGTAAATAATTTTTATAGATTTCCATTACTTGGTTTGTGTAGTATAACACATAAAGGCCATTATTCACATGTGTATTAACCTAAAAGTCTATCTTTATAAAATAATTAACATTTATTTCATAACTTGAAAATAAATACTTATATATGAAGTCTGAAAAAAATATAATGTTTTTAGTAAATGATTTTACATAATAACAACCATTCAAAACCAAGATCATTATCATTGGAAATGTAATGTGGTGGTAGCTAATAGCCACAATAAAATATGTAACTCTCTTGGATTCTCATAGATCTACCATCCCTCACTTATTTTTTTGAATCTACTTGGTTCCAATATTTGAATACACATGTGAGTACCAAAAGTCATATCTAATACCTAATATATAGAAATAGTAAAATTTCACTTGATAAAAAATTCACATGAAGATTCCCATTTCTTCTTAGGATAGGTGTAGTTTTCCTTCCAGTGACCCTTATTTCCACTTGTGAAAACAACAATATCATGATCCCTTGATTTCCCTATGATATTTCTCTTCTAAGAAGTGAATGAAGAAGCTTTAGGATTGGATCTCTTCACTTTACATTTCTATTTGTTCACTATAATGAGACAAGTCTTTTCATGATTTGTCTCTTTATATACTTGGTGAAGAATAATGAGAATATATGGAAGATACTTCTCAATGTTGTTCATATTAAAATTTACAAAAATTCTAGAGAATCTCTTAGGGAGTGAGGAAAGAATGAGATAAGTACATAGTTCTTCAAGGAGTTTAAAACCTAAAACCTATAATCACTCAATATAGCTAATTATCTTAAATACATGTGGCCTAGCTGGTGAAACCTCTATAGGATTAATATAAAAGAGTTCTTTGGATATCTCAAACTATTCTTATTTTTCCCTCTCTTGGTATAGACCATAGAGATGTCCGATCATGCCATACATATACATGTTTTTTTGAGAATTCATGCATTCAATAAAAATATATGGTAAAATAAAAAATTGAATTTCAACCATGTCATTGATATTCTTTTTATAGATAAGGAACTCTTCATCATGTGCCTCCTTAGAAGGTGTATTAGGAATTGATTATTCTAGAATGTAAGATTTTCGTTTATGGTGTAGCACAACCCAAAGGTGTTAGGCCATTTTTAGAAGATACAACTAGTGAGGAGATGTTATTTCTATAATATAAATTGCATGGATAGTGTGGATAATAAAATTTACATTTATTATATAATTTAAAATAATGGGTTATTAGTACTTTTCTTGATTGTAAATTATGTTATAAATAATAATAATTAATTTTATTAAATATCCCATTATTTTATCAAGTCTCAATGAACCTCACCATTGAACTCGAAATTTCTAGTTTCTTGGATATTCCAGTGGAAATGATCCATATTCCCCTTAATATAACCACAACAAGGGTTTTTCAAGCTACTTGAATATATTTTGGTAGGCAAGTCATTTCCAATTGTGGGCTTGCAGCTCCTTGATCCTTTAAGTGCATTTCCCAACCTAGAAATCCCAATTGTGATTTCCTCAATAATAATCACCAAATGACACCAAGTCTATAAAGGACTAATACACATGATGTAAAAAGGTTAATTAAACCCAAAAAATTAATAATAAATACCATTATAAAAGTAAGTATCCCAACAAGGGTTGGTCAAACACTTCATTATATTGGTTTCATTGATAATCAAATAGTGGAAGTCCAATTCCTACTTAATATATATTTGAGGGATTTTATATATTATGCATAAATTTTATCTTGTTTCATCTTTTAAATTCTTTATTAATATTAAGTGGTTTTTTATTAATTAATTAACCATGTTGTATAAAATGTTTACGAATAATCCATTTATTTAAATTCCATATTTACACATTAATTCATTTATTTATGTGGTTATAGTATTGCAGCTATAAATTAAATAATTTATAGATAGAAATAAATAAACAAATAAATGACCTGGTCGTGATCTTATTTAATGATTGATTTATTGAGTGGAAAATAAATCAATATATGACCAAGGGGGATAACTCCTTGTGCTGGTATTGCTATGAGTTTTATCATTCCACTTTTCCACTTATGTATCTCTTAGGTTGGCATTATTATGGTTCCATCTTGAACCGCCTCCACATTCCTTGGGATACTCCATTAATTAAATGCATTTATAACTCATATGTAGGTTTGGGTAGCCAAATTATTGGTTAAGGGAAATTTCATAAATTACCTTGGACACATAATTCTTACATAATAATGGAGGTAGGGATGAATCATAGGCCATAAAAATTAATTTAATAATAAATAATTACAAACCCATGAAATAAATTAAATTGAATAGTAAAAACACATGAACTGGTCTCAGTCAAGCTCATGATCAGTCATAAACATGCAATTATTATGCCTTTAAAATAATTAATTATCTTATTAATCAATTAATTAATTTTATCTTATTTCATCCATTCATAAAAAATTTACCATACATTGTGTTTTTAAATAAAATAAAATAAAATATTTTATTTAAAACTTAGTAAATAAGTGCACAACTTTGTACTAGGAAGGAACTCAATGATTGCCTTTATGAAATACACAATATGGTTTAATTCTAAAAAATTCACTCATACGATATATTGTTTACACATCATGTATAAAAATTTTACGGTGTGTACTATCAACTTAATTACCTTAGAATATATGAAAATTATATAGCCTATACAATTTAATTTGTTGAGTCTTTAATATACAATAATCATACACAATTTATAGTCTCAAATGTTAATCAGAATTAAATAAACATTTAATATAATATAAAACCTAAAGACTGGAATGTACTATCAACTTAATGACCTATGAAACTCAAATCAATAAGGTTTAAGGAGTGATTAATTAATTTTTAATATTTCTTCATAAACAAGTAAAGTAAACATGTGTACAAACCAGCTACACAGAGTGTACTTATCTTCACTGAATATCTACATTACATGTCTAGGGACTCTATTTGTACTTCTTAAAAATATTTATGAAGTACACAACATGTATATAGGATAAAAATAATTTACTTATGATTATATGGTTTTCCGGTCTATACGTTTCAGGTGTTAAATACATGCAGTGCATTAATTACACGATGCTATTTGACCCCATGTTTTTTATCTTGAAAGTGCATAGACTACATGGTGTGTAGTAAAAATACATGATGTGTACTCCATAAAATTCATGTTCTACCCTATATGGTCTATACATGGTGAACTTATTTCATATAGTGTGAAATTATTACACAATGACCTGAAATCCACACAAGTGTCCTTGTGTAATGAACAAGGATACATGACATGTAACAAAGGAGTACATGTCATGTAGTCTTGTGTTATCTGGTCAAGATCCTTAACACTTCTATATGGGATCTTCAAATGTAAAATTTGTTAATCATTAACCAATTTTGGTAATAATTCCATGAAATGATGAAGATGAAGAATATATTTAGATGATCGATCAAAAAATTAATTAAAAAATGAAATGAATCATAAATTTTAAATTCACAATAATAAACAATCAAATTAATAATTAAAATTTTCAATGTGACCATTATAATAATTCTTGACGGTTCTGAGAAAATTATAAGTTCCTATGGTGGGTGTTAAATTAAAATTTATTTTAATTTAGAGTTTCCTAAAACCCCAATAGATTATTTTTCATGTTAAATTTATTATTAATTTATTTAGATCTGAAGAAATTATTTGACCTTCTTAGGATCCTTTCTTCAATGAAATTCTTGATATTACAAAACCCTTTATGATTACATTCATTTCACAATAAGGACTCAAGTTTAGAATCCCTCTATTTGTGATCCACATGTGCTCCTTTGATCTCTGAGAAACACAAATGGATTTCTAGGTTCTTGCATGGTGAATCAATTGTCTTTTATTGTTTGTCTGGGTCACTCCAAAATCATTGGTACTTGAAGGATTTATTCTTATTCTTGAGAGTAAGAGGGGGGGAATTCGTGATAGAGAGGGAGGGAGGGAGAAAGTGAGGGATAATTTGGTTGTGCACAATGATTCTCTATTATTAATTTTTGATTAACCATACACAATAGATATTAAAATATATTTATAGATATAGGGTTCGTGGTAAAATATTATTTAATTTCATACCATCCCTTAAATAATATTATAGTCTGTATTAAACCCCATTCCACATATTATTATTATTATTATTATTATTATTATTATTTATTAGTGTGTATTATAACATACAAAATGATAAATATTATTTTTTAGGCTTGTAAACTAATTTTTATAACTAGATTTGGTCTTGGTCTAATTGTAATCCTTGACATTTATTGAATACCTGGATAAATATTTAACTAAATATTTCATTCATTAATAAATATTCTCAATTTATAAAACATGAATAAAATTATTCCTTAGTTTTGAGAATAATATTTATTCTAATAATTAAATTCAAATAGAATTTAATTAAGATTAATAAAAAAAACTTAGTGAGTGACCCTCTAGTATTTTTTATCGTTGGAATTAATCAATCCTGCCTAAATTCCAAAATTACTATCTATAAATGGTTCAAGGAACCCAAGAAAAAGAACATAATATTGAAACATTGATGACCACATATGAATTCTCATTGTGTAATAAAATCCATTTATCATAATATATCATAAATTAGGTTTAACATCTCTATCATCAACCTATGTGCTAAATACGTATTTCTTTGACTATCTGAAATAAACACATCATTTCACTATGACATGTAATTTAATGTGAAGTTTATATTCCATTCAATTGGTTGATATCTAATCTTATATAAATATGGAAGGGGTGAATGATTCCTCAACTTATCCAATAATAACATATCATTCACAATGCACCCAATACACCCTACTTCCCATAAACATATTGTGTGATTCTTTTGGTCAGTAAATCTAAGCGTATGATTCATAAAATTCATAAATTATAATCATAAAATCTAAATACCATTGCACACGCTTATAGATAAGAATATACAATGACATAAAAACATAAAAAATTCCTACAGGAAGGTCTATTCTTATAATCTCATATCTTGGAGATTACCAAGTGTGAACTTCAAAAGAAGAAGCCCCATCTTCTTATGAGTACTCATACCTAATAGTAAAAATACTATGTGTCCTATAATAGTACGTTATCTAACCATAGAACTATATTTATGAGTATTGTCAGAGCACTTTAAGTTTCTCATTATAGAAGAGAACTACTTTGACAATATCAATTCAATAGATACCCAAGGACATTATTACATTAAATCCATACAGAATAATGAAAAATATGTAATAATTTGTTTTATTAATATTAAATTAATCGAATATACATGTAATAAAAGTATAATCAGTTGTTCCCTAGACACCAAATCTTAGACGTGATTCATATAGAGAGTATGATAGATTCAGTATATGTACACTGGGGTCCATCCTAATGAATTATTTTTTTCCTATATGACATGTAAAATCATTGATTCCTAGATTTTAGTAAGTTAATAAGAGATGATGATAGAGTAAGAGTGATCATAGGAGAGGAATTCATACTTTAGTTGTTTAGTAAGAGGTTTGAGATAACTTTATTCATTAAATTTTGAACCAAATAAATTCAGAACCATATAATGGTTTATAGTTGGTTTCAATTCATTTTTTTATTTCCATCTAAGGAGGAGTAGTAGAGATCAATGACAGAATAACAATTGAGAGAGTGGTTAGGGTCACTTTCCTCAATTTATCTTATATAAGAAAGGTAAATTTCAGCCTCATCATTGATCAATTTTTTAATTAGTATACAATTATAAAAAAATCCAATCTCACTAGTACAAGATGATCATGATCATTCAGGATTAATTTCACTCTCAAATGAGTTTTTAGAAGTATAGATATAGAAATAAAAATTGACTTTACTAAGGGAATTGGATGGTTTGGAAAATTTCAAAATATACTAGTTGGTCACTAAATCACATTTATAAGATGCCAGTGTGGACAATGATTTTGGTTGTACTAGTCATAAGGAATTATCTTCTAGGAATAAAATGAGGTCAATAATAATATTCCTAACCTTCCATGTCAAGGAAATATAAATATATGGGGAATATTATCTCATTAACTCAAATAATAATTTATTAATTTATTATTTCTAGAAAAAACATTCTTTGATAATCCAATTGGAGTAATACACTTGTAGGTTTCAAGGGTCCTAAGCCATAAATAAAGAATATAGACTTGTGAATCACATTGATTCTATATTCTAGGTTAATTAGTCCATCATTAAATATTGAGCTTCCTATTTGGTGTGGAACTATGAATGTCTAATGGTATTTTAACTTGACGTGAATATCTTTTTTTAAGGTTGGGGCCGAAGCCTCATTTATTATTAAAGAAAAGCAAAGACCTCTTTAACTAGGAAGAGGGAGACCCATTATATAGCCCGAAGGTCTAGTGGGCATTTAGCCTATTACATGGCCCATAGGCCCAATTTTTTGGTCCAAGGCCCATTCTGTGAAGAGTACTGCTACAGTACTCGCGCTTCTAGAGTACCGCATAATACCCGCTACTGCTACAGTACCCTACTACCACTACAGTGCACGTCATTTCTATAGTGTCACTACTGCTATAGTACCTGCACCCAATGGGTTTTGAACCCCCATTTTTCATGTAGGATTAAGGGGTGATTACCACTAAGCCAAACCCCAACTACACTTCATGTGAATATCTTATTATGATAAGACATTTTAAATAGAATTTTAGTTGAATTTTTTGTGTGAATAATTCCTTAAGGAAAATTTTATATTCAGTAACTTTTTTTATAGAATCTAGAAGAAGGATATTTACTTCTATATTTTTGAACATGAATATAATTTCTAGATCTAGATCAAAGTCTTCCATAAGATTGTATATGTCTTGGGGAAAATGGATTGGATTGGTTGGGAAAGTGGAAGGAAGTGATGATTCAATTTTAGATACATGCATGGGTTTTTTTATCCTTTTCTTATTCTGATTAAATAGTTGATTCTTCTTTAGAGTGGCCACTAAGATGAATGGATACATTCTTTCATGGTCTAATTGAAATTTCACATACAATACCCTTGGAGTTGGGTAATGGTTATGATAGAAGCTAGGAATAATTGTTTGGTTATTATTGGGTCAAGTGTTAATAAATTTGACCAATTTTGTTTTAAATATTCTTTAGTTTTGAACTAGTGAAGGGGGATCGATCCTTTTCTGTTGAGGAATAAATGGATATGGTTATTGGAAGTTACTCCCACCTTTACCATACTAGAATTGATTTTGATTTTGATGAGGAAACTAAGGGAGTTAAGAGATATGATTACCATACCTCAAGCCTAGATTTTCCTTCATTCCTAGATTATAGATAGGATAGAAAGGATTATAGTGGTATTGGTTTTAATTTTCAACAAACTGACATGGTGTATGAGGGTTGGTGTTCTACTAAGTAAATATTTCATTAATCTTTAATAGTTCAGAAGAATCTGATAGATTATCCTATAATTTTATAAAATTATCTATTAGATGAGAGGGTGGGTTATAGATACCAAATTATTTGATAGGTCTATGGAATTGATATTGTGGGTAATATGATTTGGGGGTTTTGGTATCCACCACCAATTGTCTTATAAGACCAGTAATCTCACTTATCCACTTAGTCATCTTTTTTATCTCTCTGGATTGAATCTCTTGGTCTTATTTCACATAGCCATGTGCTTGGGTATGGAATTATTGCATGTGTGTAATAATATTTCTTATAATATTCTAAATAGATATATGATATTTTTCTATAGAAACACCCCCACGTGAAACATCAATTAGGGTTTTCTCCATCACCAAAAACCCCTTACATAAGTATTAATTAAGGATTTGATATAGGTTTTTTTAGTGTGGGAATGTTTTAATAAGATTTTTCAACCTCTCCCAATGGTCAGGGAGTGATTCATTTTGGAATTAATGGATTACACTAATTTCATTTTATATAGAGACAGTTTGATAAGTGGGAAATAATTTCTATAATAGGAGTCACTTCATGTCATTCTAAAAAATCATGAAACTAGGAGGAAAGTATTAGAAAAATTACATTACAAAGTCATATTAAGAGAATGGAAATGCAATAAGATTGATTTTTCCATCAAACCCCCTTGAGAATTCATGTTAGAATATAATACTTGGATATTTTTTAAGTGAATATACGGATCCTCATTGGTTAGCCCATAAAAATGGGGCTAGAGATGAATTAAACCAGAGTTTAAATCAAAATCAACCTTGATGTTGGGATATTAAATATCAAGAGGTTTGATAATCATATCAGGGAAAAAGTTATTTTAGGGTTTTTTCATAGGTTATTCTATTTATATATTTGTGAAAGGAATTGGTAATGGATCAGATGTGTTTTATTATCCCTAATAGTCATCCTATATAGATAAAGGGTTCATTCGATTTAAGGGTCAAATAAATATGAGGGGTCGTTTGGGAAACTATAGGGTATTCACACATGATCTATTTTTTTTTGAATTAAAGGGAGGTTATTATATATATAATAAGGGATTTTCTTTTTTTCATTTTCTTTTTCTTTTGGCTTTTAAAATTATTTTTTGTTTTTTTTTCTGAAATATAATTAAGAAAAAATGAATCTTTAAAGAACCATCCCTAGAAATAACTCCACTTGATGCATGATCAATTATTGGTTATAGACCATCAATTTTCTAGTTATCTTATATAATGTGCATCATATCACTTGGTTGAATCCTCAGTGATGGTACTATATTTTTTGAATCATTTTTTTCTTTTATCTTTTGAATTGGGGTGTTTTTTTGAAGATATTAGGTGAAATAATTGAAGATTATAGATTTATTTAACAATTTAAATAGATTAGGGTGAGTTATCTATTTTGTATGTAAGATTATAATATAATTGATATTTTAAAAACATTTTAATAAATTAAGATGTAATTTTCAAGTTAATTTTGAATGGAATTCCCAAGTGTTTGGGATTTAATCCAATCCTCATCTAGGGTACTGATGTTAATAAATTATTATTTATGGAAGGTTAATAATTATATAAACCCTAGTGTTTTTTGGGTTCACATAATCCATGGAATCATCATGTCAAACAAGAAATGGAATTCATCCATGACATATCTAGTTTAACATCGACAATATTTATTTAAAGAACATTAAATTGGAAAAAAATATCAATAACATAACATCCCCAAATTATTATGCACCCCAATGGGAGAATTACTCATCCATTTTGGTGGATAATAATTTGGTCATGTTTTTTATAATGTTAAGATAAAAATAAAATGAAAAATAAAAATATAAGATAAGAGTTGTGCATTGAACACAAACACACAAACCAAGAAACCAAAACATAATCTTTTGATAAAATTGGAAGGGGGTAAGGAAAGATTTATTTTAAGAAAAAGAATAATAAAATATATAATTTGTGTTTTAATATGATTAAATGTGTATACTTTTATTAAAATTCAAATGTAATTAAAATGATATTTATAATGGTAGAAAAATCATGATGATGTAATAAGGAAAGAAAGAATGGAAGATTGGGTTATATAGCTGATAAATAGAGTTTATAAGGTCATCCTAGACATTAGACTATGTTTTGTTTATTATGAATCTCTTATAAGGCTTCTCAAATGCCAAACCATTGCAAGGAGAATAGGGGCATGTATTTATAGACTATGTGAAGGAATAGTCTCACTTTAATTATGTCTAGAAAGTTGGATACTATCTTTGACTCATCATATATCCTTATATTAAGATATGATGTTATAAAAATATGTTGAATTTTATGTTCAATATCCACCAAAAAAATATGTAAATAATTAAAATTTGGGGTCTAAATATATTGATATTTTTCTAAACCATGTGTGGATGTCTTGGGTCATCAATAGTTTTCGTAATGATTTCATTTGAATGAATTTATGGAAAAAATGCTTCTATATCAAATAAAAATATTCTAAAACGTATTTTTTAGGAATATATAATTTCTTTACACAAATTTTAATCTCTATTAGATGTGTGGAACTAGATATATTTTAAATATGTTCGGTTGTCATCAATTTCCAATCATAATTTTTGGATGAATTGTTTTGTATGGGTTAGGACCATTAAATATTTTTTTGGGCCATGAAATTATTATCCGATATAGAAGTAATTTTTTAACCCCTAGTTATGTTTCAATGAATTTGGGATTCAATATTTATCCTATAAAATAAAACACTACTATTGTTCTAATTTTCTTAATAGATTCAATGGGTTGTCTTATGTGATCCATATGGCTGTTAAAATGGACAAACTATTCAAGGATCATGTTTTAATATTTTTAGTATTAGGAATAAAGAAGTATATAAAATAGGAATCACATTATTAAATTATTAGAGATAATTTTATGACTAATGTGTAAAATTTCATAGAAATTAGATGATTTTGAAAAATTATCAACATTCATGTTTATGATAAAAAATGAAAATTAATTAAAAATTATGTATATTTTAGTGAGAAAATAGAAATGAGAGTGACATAAAATCATGAATAAATATATAATATCAACTCTAATAAACTTTAATCTCCTCCCTTATAAATCCTAAGGGTCTCCATGCATGCATCAAAGGCCCAGTGGCCCGAATGCCCAAATACATGGCTTGAAATCCCAATTCGGGTGAATAGTACCACTATGAAAGTAACCCTATATAGTAATTACAATAACACCCACACTACTAAAGTTATTTTATACTACTATAGTACCATGTAAATTCTTATGATTCTTGGTTTTTAACCCGGGTCTTTGATATAGGATTATAGGGTGCTTAACATTAAAGAAAACCCCACCTTTTTGAAATTTATAATTCTCCTCATCTAATTTAGATTATTCAACCTTTTTCTTTGAGAAATTATTTTTAAAATGACAAATTTCATTACAGTTGTAACATCATGGGGGTTATTTTACATTTTATTTCCACTTTCACTTTTTATATTTATTTAAAGGAAGATAAGTGATTTCATTAATGTTCAAATCATCTTCCTCAGCATTTGAATAACTTGTTTTAACAACCTATTTATCCTTCACTTTTCTTTTTCTAATAGCCTCAAAACCTATCTTATTATTTTCCTTCTTATGTAATTTTGGATCCTTTCTCATTTAATATTCTATGATAATGTTATAAAGATCATCCGATGAAAAATACTCCCTATCTTTCAAGGTTGAAATTTGGGATCAAATATGCTTGTAAAATTAGTAATAATTTTTTTACTTTGGTGGAATCATCTAGATTCATAGAAAATATTTGTATATTACTCACAATATCATTAACTCTTGTGAAATAGTCTTCAATATCGTTTTCATCTATCTTTATGTCTTCAACTCTACTCCCAAAAACATATATTTTTTATTATTTGAATTTAAAATCACCTTTATATCTACTCTTTAATTTATCCCAAATCTTATTATTAGTTTGAATTTCCATAAACTTAGTTTACACTTTTATTAAAGAGACTTCAGGATAACATTTTGTTCTTTTCCATCAAACTCCGAATTTTTCTTGTTAGGAAAAAGACATATGTACTTCCTATAGATTAGGTTGAAAACCAATTATTATAGAGTCTCTTAATTTTATGAAAATATATAATATGTAGGGCAATATATTATTCCTTTAATTGTGGTAATTATTTCCATAAAAATTAAGAAGAACCCTATAGTTCACAGAATCAAGAATCTTTATAATCAAAAACTTCTTGGATCTTGGAAGGGAAACTAGACTAGCTCTGATACTGGTTGGATACCCCATGATGGTTTTATCACTAAGGGGTGGGGTGAATCAATGGTATTATTTTATTATTTATCTCATAAAAATAAACCTCTTATACTTTTCAAGGTCTCGATCAACTAAACATATATTCTCTCAAACTCACCTTGTATGAATCAAAATGTAGTGAACGTGTAGCACAAAGTACTTGTAAGGTTCATCCCGAATAACTAACTTATTTTCATGATTGGTTATTCCCCCAAATCATAGATACTTACACTGTATGAAAAAGTGGTTATAACTAAGGATCATATCAATGTTATCAACATAGATTCCCAATGTGTTACAGATTCTGGAGACCCATGGGAAGAAACAACTCACACACACACACACACACATATATATATATGTTAAAAAAAGGAAGATCTCCTTCTGCTTCAGGATTTTTCTGCACCAATTAATAATGATCTTCCTCCATGAACAAACTGGATCAACTATTCTTCCTATGTACACTTTAAATGTTGTATGTTTGTGTTTTCTTTCAAAAATAATTGTTTGGATTTCTCAACTTTCTATCCTTCTCTTGAATTGGTTCTCCTCAACACATTGAATACTCAGTCATAGTACAAGATAACCCAAACTTACATACATAAACATCACATCATTTTATATGAATATTAAATATATATCATAATAATAAATTTTCTAAAAATATAATGGTTTTCTATCTTTTAATAGTACATATATAATAATCTTATTTCATGAAATATCTTCAATGTCCCCCATAAAATTATTTTAACATAGTACTCTTCTTAGTTATACCATACTTAAAACATTTCTATATAACCTGGGGAAATGAAGCATAAGAAAGAGTGAGATTAGATGCTCAATAAGGGTAAAAGTGGGAGATATCATTCAATTATCATATATAATCATAAACAAAGCATTAAGGTATAAGAATATGAGATTAATATTTTAAAATCATACCTAGAAATTCATAAATCATAATCATGAAATAAATATTTGGGTAATCATGAGAATTAAACAATAGAAGAATAAAATATCATGAGCCATGAGATCATATCATGAGTATAAGAACATTTCATAGAAAGTGGTGTAAAATGTGGCATGATCATAATCATAAAAATAAATTGAATAGGCTTTATAATAAGGTATTCATCACATGTCGGTATTGGTCTAACAACATGTGTACCCCATTTAGGATTGGTATAACATCATGTGTACCCTATTTTAGGATTGGGATAAATTCCCATGTATCCTTTGAGCTCATAAACATTAAGAATTACCCAATTCATTCTAGGGTTATAACAAACCCACCCATCATATATTCATAATCCATTCAGATGTATTTCATAATATCATGAAAATATTTATCAATTTGTCACAACTTAACTCATGGAAAATAAAATGAATTTTATCATTATCTCATCATCATAACCATAAACTATCTAGTGAGTGAAAAAATATGGTATCATAGGATCATATCCCTAATTAATCATTAGTAACACCAATGGATTTTTACATAGATGAAAAATACCTTTAATAATCACTTGATCATTTATTGAGGAAAATACCCTTTTCATTTTCAAATCACTTATTTAAAATATAAAATTTTCCATAATATTAAAGGAAAACTTTATTTAAAAAGAACCATGAAAACTTATAATTTATTCTTCAAATAAAATAGTAATCATGGTGGTGGTAAAATTTTTCTAGTAGTATATGTTAAAACAAAGATTTCGTTCACACCTTTTGTAAAAAGTACCTAATTTGGAAAATGATTAGAAGATTCATTTTAAACATTTTTATATAAAGTTATAAATGTGTGAAAATCACCTTAATAAATCATTAAAAAAATGTAAAAACTTTCTTGAAAATACTGTAACAAAAAAATTGACATGGAAGTAAAATATTCTTGACTGAATAGAGTAACAAATTTGGTTTTCCTAAACAAATTAATTTAAAATTTTGAGTTCATAGATGGGGAAATGAATGTAAAATTTAAAATCTCTATAAATAACTAGATTAAAATATAATGTATGATATTTTTAGAGATAGATATTATAATTTCATCATAAAAAAATTAAGCATAAAAATCCTAAAAAGTAGTTAGATTGTAACATAAAACCCTTACCATTTTGGCGAATCTTTAATAATAACCCACATGAAAGAAATAAATTAAAATTAAACTTTAAATACCATGAATATTAAAATATTAATTATATAATAAATCAAAGTTTACATGACTTTTCCCAAAGGGGCCCGTTCTGAGACTCCCTAATCCCACCTCCAATAGGCCTGGGGATGGCGACTAGCACCGAGTAGTCATATCGCTAACATGGGAGGCCTTAGTCTAAGTACTTGTATATAGACACACATCTCCAAGCATAAAAAATGCTGAAATATAACAAAAATTTAAAAACCATGAAATCATAAATCTAAATACCATAATCATAGTACGACATGATGTGAAGGAAAGTAAATAGGTCCAACTACAGGCCCACCACAAAGATTCTGAAACAAGTCCAACCTGAAAATAAAATTGGGACTGATGAAAGAATATCACAGGAATACACCTCGGTCTGTACAGTCTTACTAAGCCCCGTATGGTTCTGTTTCATCAAAGAATCTTTCAAAGGGTTGGTTATCAGCATAAAACATGACACATATGGGAAAATCGCATGCATGGGTGAGTATAGAAATACCCAATAAGAAACCATAAAACCAAAAAGTATAAAATAAAGGAAACACATTCAACTCTAAACAAGTATATGTCTATAGTACATATAACAAGAATATCAATATATACTCAAAAAAATCACATAGTTTAAAAATTAAGTCTCAACCATAGTATGTCATCTAAGTATTTTGTCTTGAAAATTACACAAAGCACTAATTTGAGAGAACACACTCTAGAGTCTGATAACATTGATGACATCTATCTGAGAGGTAGTTCTCATAAGGTATCTCCATTTGAAGTATACATTGATATTCTATAGATAATATGATACATAGATGAGGATCACTCTCAAGGCTATAGTGTATACCAACAAATCTATCTGGATTAACCCACTAAGTATGGGATCTGTGCCTCTCTAGTGTAGGTCACAATGATACCAAGAAATACACTTAGGGCATAAATATGGATAGAGGATATAACTATGGGCCTCATAGAGGGATTATAACAACTCTATCCAAGAATTCCTAGTGAAGGGATTATAGTCCTAGAAGTTGAAGGTGATTCAATACTAACCCTCAGGGAAAAGGATAAGGGGGGAATCACCCTAATGAAACTTGTAAAATATATAGAGGAAAAGGGATAAAATCCATTTTTAAGAAATTACACAACATGTATAAGGGTTACACTCAATGTCCCTTGACCCCGAATCATTCTCGTGTCAACATCCTGTGTCTTGTACCGGGTTTGTGTCCATGTAGAAGTACATGACATGTCAGTTTGGTACACAGATTATCCCATGTATATGTCCAGACCATGTCTGTGTAGGGGAGTACATGGCATGCTCTAACCCATGTACTCCAACCCATGTCTATTTACCCTCTGAGGTACACACTAATTTGTCATGGAGAGACCTCATGTCGTGTGGTAGGGGTCACACATTGTGTGATACTTAACTTCCTTTTAAACCCAAGCCATGGTAAAGGGGGGTCCACACTATGTATAGATCTTACTTACATGTCATGTAATTAAAAAATTTCTATAATATAATATCTATTAATACAAGTATTCTTCGATGATCTATCCACCAATCCGGTCATGGCTTGCCCATAAAATCAAGGGAAATCCTTTTCTGAGCCTCACTGTTGACAAACAAAAACTTCCATCCATTTGATCCATTCGAAAAATAGATTTTATGGTGTTCTTCATTAAATACTAAATAAAATAAAAAAATGTATATCTATATCATCTGATCCATTTTCTTCTCCATCATCACACCACTGTCGTGTCAGGTTAATCCCAGATCTATAATATCGGATCGTTGTGCTAAGAAATAGGTGTGTAATGATCGATTCATCAGGATATGTCAATCCAAAAGAAAAATGAATAATGACCACGATGAATGAATAATCATGGGAGAAAAGAACAATAATATTCAAGAGAAAAAAACCTTGTTCGATATTTTTGTTTACCTTGGTTCATTTCCATGAGAATAACAAAAAAGAATATACAGTCACAAAGTAATTCTCCAGAAACCCGATTAATCTAACCCATCTCACAAGATAATAAATTTTTTCATCAATAAATTGGTTGATTTATTCGCATTCATCATATAAATTGATAATGTAGAAATAAAAAAAATCCTAAATCTATTTGGATCAATCACTGGTGAAGAATAGAGGTTTTCCATGATTGTTGGTGTCTTCCTTCAATTCCATTGTTCGTTGATCATAGATCCTCGATCCGGTCATCTTCTATCAACAGAACCTTATTCCACTCTCTTTAATGGTTGTCCAATTATTTTCCAGGTTATATAACTAACCCTAAAAATTATCAATAAGCATGTATTTAAAGAAAGGTTTAGGTTGTTGCGTTGAAAAAACAAATAAAATAATTTCAATTAATTATTTTATTCATTTAACACTCGCAATGACTTTTCCCCAAACACCCTATATTGACCCAGGTTAATTCATGCCTAGGGTAAACCCACATTCTGAACTCAATGGTGTCCTTGGGTTTCTGATATAGTCACCCTTTTATAATTTATTTCACTTTTTGTGGAAAACTATATGTGCAAACTATTTAATATATTTAATATATTTAAAAATTTATCCTGGTCACACCGAGCCTCAAAATCACACACTTTCTGAATACCTGGTCTCATTAATAATCCATATAATATCCAAAAAATACATGGTAAATCTGATTCATTAAACAATTGGTATTATATACACCGCATGAATGAAACAAGTTGTGAATTTAGAATATGTCTAACAGAAACAAAAGTGACACAAGAAACCCTTCCCTAAGGTCAAACAAGCTTCATAAGTGATTTTAACCACCTATATAATAAATTTAAATTTATTATAATTATATAACAAAATCATATTAAAACTTATAAATACATGGTTTTATTATATTATATTATTACTTTTTCATTAACAATATTTCATTATCATCATCATTTCAAGTTCACATTGTTTTTCTTCATGTATGTTTTTATTCGACAGTTATGGTCCTTGAATCTTGATCAAGGTTCCATAATCTCTATAATGTTAATCATGAAATAAATATCATATATATTCATTATAAAATTATTTATAACCATCCATAAAAATTATATATAGAAAAATTAATTACACCATTCATGGAGATGGTAGCTCGCATGTACACATGAACGATGTTTTAATTTTCTAAATAACGGAAGGAAAAAAATATAAATACTATTTTATAATTATAAAATCATAATTCTATCATAAATATCATATATATTTATTAAATCCATAATTATATCTATAACTTTTATGTGGTGATGTAAAATGATTCATATCGCTTCGTGGAGGTGGTAGTTTACATGTATGCAAGAGTGATGCTTTCATTTTCCATTTTATGGAGAGGGGATGAAAAATCTTTTCCCAGTAATCATATTAACATATAATAATATTGATAATACTTGATTAATTATTTTAGGATATATATAATATATTTATAGGAATTATAAGATAAAATCATCTTTTAGAGAGTTGGGTAAGAGGATTACCTCTTCTTTCAGATACCACATTTGTCTTACACCTTAATACTTATTGGGATGGTATTTGGGAAAGACCAGAAAATTAATAAAAAATTAAGGAATCTAAGAAGTCTTTTTTGTAGTTATTGGATAAGATATAGGTCTCAAAGTTTGTGAATAAGGGAGGAGATAAAGTACCCTTTTATAAGTGAGAGGGTGGACACATATAGATTTACATAAAAGTTTTAAATAATATAAAGTCGCTTTATTATGAAAGTGGCACTAAATGGACAATTCATATAATTTAATATCATATAAGGTCAAAAATTATCTTCAAAAAATATTATTTAGAAAATTTTATGTGTCATTTTTACCCTTATCTCTTAGTTTAACCCCCTCCAGTAATAAGTTTTAACCCTGACCTTGGTAAAAAATCTTTACTATTTTTCTATTCATTATGACCAAGATTAAAAGAACCCTCTTTACTAAATTCAAAAATTATGATTAAAATCATGGAATTCATTTTATCAAATTCAATTTCTATAATCGGTAGAAATTAATTTTAAAATAAACTCACAAAAACTAATAAAAATGTTTTTTGATAAAATGTATTTGTAAACATAAAACTGGATTTACATTCATTAATTTCCTAGAAAAAACTATTAGATGAATGTTAAAAAATTATTGAATATAAAATTTACTTATTTCATTATTATAATTAATAAATACTGATTTATTTAATTTATTAAGATAAAAACATTACACAAATAAAAAAAATTTTCTAAAAAATAACTCATTTTACATTAAAATGATTTTATCTTCATTATTAACCATTATATAACAAATGTTTAAATAACTATTCATAAATTACCAATAAAATTAATTAAAATAATTTTTTAATAGTAATCAATATATTTTTTCATATAAAAATTCACAATGCATATAAAAATATACTTATTCAAAAAATAGGTATTTTAATCATGAAATGATTTTATTGAATTTTTAATTATTGTTTCTTGATAATTAATCAATATATTTGAATTGAGGAAAAACATTTTTATAAATATTTAATAATTTTTAATCTTATTCATACTCTCTATTCCAATGGATAGGTTTCAATTATTATAATATATTTTGGTTCATTTAGACTCGGGGTTTCATGTAGAAAAAGTCATCAAATACGTCAAATTTATTTTAAAGGAATACATATAAAATCTAAGGGTGTTACATTATACCCCCCCCCCTTAAAATTAATTTATCCCTAAAAATTACATAACTCTGATAGAAAAAATGATTATTCCTCTACTTCATCACATCATTGGTTTCCCATGTTGTTCCCATGAATTTTTTATCCCTCTAAATAATATTAACCAAGTGAGTGGTAATATTCCATAAAACTTTATTTTTATGATCCAATATTTCTATTAGCTGTTATTTATGGGAAATATCGTTCCCCAGTGTTAAAATTTCCATTTTTAGTACATATGTAGGATCAGTTATTTACTTCCACAAAATAGACACATAGTACACATCAAGAACTTTAGATAGGTTTGATTGAAGCACCAAGTGATAATCTATCATCTCTACTCGATCAATAATCTCAAATGAGAAAATACACCTAAGGTTTAAATTCCATTAATTCTATATCTCCTAAGTATCTTCCATGGGAAATATATAGGAATAAATTCTCAAAAACTTTGAATTCATGATCTTGCATATTATTGTTAGTATATAACTTTTATCATCACTGATCTACCTTGATGTACTACTAAATTGATATAAACTTCTCTACTATTTCATAGAATAGATCTTCTCCCAATAGCTGCAACTCTATACCACCTACCATAGTTCTATAATTTTTCTATAGAGGCATTTATAAGGCTCCATATAAATTCTTGAGAGTGAAATTTATTGTTATAAGTGAATTCGACAAGAGAAAGGTATTGATCCCAAGCACCTTTGAAATCTAGAGAACTGGATATTCCCATATAATGCAAGGTTTGAATGGTTCTCTCATATTAACCATCAATCTGAGGATGATAGGAAGTACTAAAACACAAATCTATTTCCATATATTTCTAAATGATTCTGTAGAACTTTGAGAATAACATAAAATATCGATCTGATATAATATAATGTGATAATATATGTAACCTTACCACTTCCTTAATATATATCTAGAAAAACTAATCAAGAGATAAAATTTGTCTTATAATAATGAAAATTGTTTAATTTTTAAAGTGATCAACTGCAACTCAAATATAATTACTCCCTTTAGATATCTTGGTGGGTCCTATGATGAAATAAATGGTGATGTTTTCCATTTACATAATGGTATTGGTAATGGTTATAACATCCCCTTGGGAATCATCCACTCATCCATAACTTTTTGGCATTCCATACACTGAGATGTATACTCACAATATCCCTTTTCATGTTATCCCATACAAAATATATTTAAGGTATCTATACATCTTCATACATCTAGGATGAATAGATAATGATGAGCTATGAGATTGGCCCAAAGGATCCTTCTTCAATTATAGTATATTAAGGAAACATACTATGTTTCTAAACCTTAAAATTCCATCACAATCAAGGTTGAACTCTGGAATATT
Organism: Viscum album; assembly: GCA_963277665.1. Taxonomy (NCBI): domain Eukaryota; kingdom Viridiplantae; phylum Streptophyta; class Magnoliopsida; order Santalales; family Viscaceae; genus Viscum; species Viscum album. The sequence goes on from OY728127.1 coordinate 1,665,995,213, forward strand.
TCTCACCTTTTTTTTCAATTCTATATCGTCCTTTTGTGCCTCTTTAATATTATTATAGATAGATTGTTGTACGATCATTTGAGAAAGATAATATTTTTCCCATTCCTTCAATATTTTGATGTCCATCCTTTGAAAATCCATAAATTTTGGACCCTTTTTATCCATATCATTGATAAGTTAGTATGATATTTTAGACTCAAATCATCATCCATCATGTTTTTCTTCTCAGGGTGGTAATATATTGAGTCTTAATAATCTTTAATAAACTCCAATAATCTTATATGGATCATATTTAACTCTTTATACATGAATATATACTTTAAACTTTTATGATCTGTATATATTTCAAACCATTCCTATAAAGATAATTCCTCTATATCTTTAATGAAAATATTACTACTGCTAACTCCAAGTCATGGGTAGGGTAATTATTCTCCTTAACCATTAATTGATAAGAGGCATAAGCTATCACTATTTCATTCTTTATAAGAACACATCTCAATACCTTCTTTGATGCATTATTGAAAATCAAGATCCCTTCTCCACTATAGTATAATATGAGTATAGATGAGCTGAATAGCCTTCTCTTTTGTTATTTGAAATTATGTCTATATTCCTTAGCCCAATTGAACATAACTCCCTTACATGTTAAATTAGTGAGTGTAAGAAAAAAATATTCTAAATTATTCCAATGTATCAACAATATATTTTCAATACAATAAAAGTATAGATATTAGTCACAATGTTAATCTAGGAAAATGTTAAATGAATTCCATATTAGAAGGATCTACTGATATACCCTCACTAGTGATCACATTCCCTATGAATGATACTTTACATAACCAGAATTTGAACTTGTACAATTTGGCATATATTTTCTCCTTCCTCAAGTTCTTCAACATAATTCTCAAGATATCTTCATTCTCTTCCATGCTGTTGGATTATATAAGAATGGAAGTTATAAAGACTACCACAAATTGATCAAGGTAATATCTAGAGACTTTATTCATTAAATCTATGAATATGGTGGGGAATTAGAAATTCCAAATGGAATCACTATAAATTCATAGTGTCCATACCTTGAATAGAACATTTTCTTAGGTATCTCTTCACTTTTGAACCTCAATTGATAGTATCCAGAATGATGGTCAATCATTGAGAATTATTGACCTCCACAAAATTGATCAAAAAAAATCATCAATATGGGGTATATGATAATTATTCTTCATTATGATATTGTTAAGTTCCTGATTACCAATAAAGAGTCACATTGATCCAAATTTATTTTTAGAAAAAAGAATGCATTTAACCCAAGGTGAATCACATGGATAAATGTGTGACATCTTTCCCCTCATCCATTGGTTTTGGAAGAGGCAGAGGGTGTTACTTGGCCTTAGGTGACATCCCCAAGACATAAAAGGCTGGAAATAAATGTTGAGTGATTCAAAATAATTAGGGGATGATTTTACCTATGAAATTAAAACAACCATACCAGATAATAACAACCAAATAGCCTCTATATTATGCATGAGAAAAATATAATACAAATAAAGAGAAACAAGACAAACCAAACTATATCAGAGTACAATGTGGAAATAAAGGATAACATCATAGTAAAAAGTAGAAACCAAAACCAACAGACTCAAATAAATGGAAGAAATCAAATTAGAAACCCCCATCATGCTCTAATCTCTAACTCAACAAGACATACCCAAGGTATCACAAAGCATTACTAATGAAATGATAAACCTTGCATTTATCTATGTCTTAATATGACATATGAAAATGCACCAATTTTCCCAAGTAGGGAGTGAGTATAAAATTCATTAGGATAGACCTAATGGCTTCCCAGCTCATGCCACTATAATAGAACAAGTTATAAAAATTATAAAAAATAGTTTAAATCAATTTAAATTAGTTTATATCAAATCCAAACCATTTTCCAAATCAACCAAATTTAAAATAAAGAAACCACGCATTCCTTTAAAACCATTTCTCAAATTCCACATTGGTATAACCATTTCAATTATACATCTCCACACATCCACACATCCACACATGCATAAAACCATTCACCTCCCTATACTCGTGAGTGGTGACTCATCCTTTCACCGTGATGTCACTTTGTGAACCATTTTTATGGGGGAAAATCACACCCTTATCTATACCATTCTTTTGATAGGTAAAACTTCATGTCCTTATCTATCCCAAATGCACGTGACCACATTCCAACCATATATGAAAAAACCCATGAAAATACATTTCAATAAAACATTTACTTAATTGAAAACAATTCTACCACATTTTTCTATTCATCAAAACCAAATAAAAATTTTAAAATCATTATTTTAAAATCATGAACCCTATTACACTTTCCACAAAACAACCAATTTCCAGAATATCATAAACCATCAATAAAGAGGGTCTAAATCAATCCTTTCACACCAATTTCACAATTCAATTCAAAAAATTCCATAAATTTGAAATTAGGCCTTCAAGTTTTAATAAGAGGAGTCAATACTGAAGGAACCTACCTAGGAAAATTAGGATAAAACAAAGAATGATCCAAAAACTTGAGAAACCCGAATTAGATTTCAATATTTGAACTTATATATTGTTCCCTTATACCAAAAAACTGCATCTCATCATGATTGGAATCACAAAAACATGAATATATACCCAATGGATTAGATCCATTAATCCAAGAGAGGGAAGAAGAAGAAAACTATGAAAACCAACAAGAATGAGCACTTACTAAAGAATTTGGGCCTCCAATGCACTTAGATTCTCCAACAGATCACTCCCATATTAAGAAAAAATATCTCTCTAGCCTTTGGAAGGAGTTTTATTCGTCTTAGAGTTTCATTAGTGTAAAAAAATAAATTATGGGGGTAAACCGAGTTAGATACACAAAATCAAGATCTTGTTTTTAACAGTGCTTGGTTAGGGTGAACAGTTATGAAAACTATGCACTAACAGTGTGTTAGACACTGCCTCCACACACACCTAATATGGTTGGATTTAATGGTTAGAAAAAATGTGCACCAACCATGAAAAACTCCTCTTTCCAACATCACATGGTTTTTCCTGGGTGACCACATGATTTGGAAAAATCATGTACCTAACCGTGCACCTACCCAGTGCCCATTGTTTTAGTTGCATAGTTTCTTAGAGGTTGTTAAATTGTTTATAATAACCATTTGCAAAACATTCACCCCTATAAAATCTCAAAAAACTTTCCAAAACTCCTGCAAACCTCCTAAAACCTAACATAGTTACTTTATATACTTAAAATACATAAATAAAGGATTAATTACCTATAATTAGGGGTGAAAAATTCTCCCTACCATTGGTATTTACATCCCTATATAGTTGAAAAACAACTTTTTTTTTGAAAGATTTTGGTTCATTACTCCACTATTTCCTCTTCACATTCCCATGCTTCTTCTTGAATCTAACCATGTTTCCATAAAATTCACACTAGACCGATCCTTTTCCCACACAAGAATTTCTCTTTCCTATCCACAATCCACATTGGAAAATGAACCAATGTAACATATGGATCTATTACAATGTGATCCCATTGAATTAAATAGTTATGATCTGGTTGATACTTCTTCAATTGAGATACATGAAACCCATTATGCACTGAACTGAACCATGGTGGAAAATCCAACCGATAAGCCACCTCACCAAACTATTAAATTATCTTGAAAGGGCCTTTGTATTTAGGAGAAAACTTGACCTCCTTCCCAAAATGATGATGTATAATGCTTCGAGTGATTCACAAGAACATACGATCTCTCACCTCAAACAACAACAGTTGTTGATGATGATCCACATATGATTTCTAATGAATCTGAGTTGTCTCCATTCTCTTCTTGATCAACTAAAGTTTCTCTATTGTATATTGTATAAGGTGGCTTGGTCCAACCAGTGAAGTCTCACCTATTTCCACCCAAAAAAGTGTATAATGATAAGGACACCCATAAAATGATTCAAAATGGGACATATTTATCAAGGCTTGATAAATGTTTTTATACAATAAATCCACTAATGGTATGTGCTCTTCCCATTAGCAACCAAAATCTATTACACACGCCCTATGCATATATTCCAATGTTTATAACATCTATTAAGATTTTCTCTCTGTATGAGGATGATATTTTATGCTCACGGTAAATGGATTCCTAAGGTATTTCTATATATATTTCCATAAATGAGATTTAAACCTAGGGTCTAAGTCCGACACTATCAAAATGGGTACACTATGATTTTTTATCACTTCTCGAATATAGATTTTGGAAAAGTCCTCCACCATATGAGATTCAAAAATAGGGATGAAATGGCCCAAGTTTGTGAGTTGATCCACTATCACTCATATGGAATCATTTTTCTAAACCATCCTTGGTAGACCTATTACAAAATCCATAGTTATCTACTCTCATTTCCACATTGGAATTGGTAAATACTACACCATACCCACTGACTGTTGGTGCTCTTCCTTAACTTGCTGAGAGGTGATTCATATCATAACAAAATAATCCACTATTATTTTCTTTCCAATCCATAAAAACTATTCTTTTAACACCTTATACATATTTTGTATCCCAGGATAAATGAACCATCTCAAATAGTGGTAAGAATGAAGAAGTTATACCTAAAAAGACAAAGGTGTGATCATATGATCTCAAAACCACAAAACCAAACTCCCTTACAGCATTCATCTCTCAATGGTCTCCTCACCATTGAGTTTTGACCTCATATAAAAACATTCAGAATTGTATTTCTATGCCTCTTTAACCATCTCAACCAAATTAGGAACCAAATAAACTAGAAATGAAAATTCCACATTACCTCGGTCTTCACAATACAAGTACATGTTAGCTATCACCAACATCAGCTTCCATTGATCTGAATCCACTTTCACCAATTGTCTATATGACATCCTACTTAATGTATCTACCACTAAAGTTCCTTTACCTAGTGTATACATCAAGTAAAATTCAAGCATTTTAAGGTACTTCAACCATCTTCTTTTCCTCGGATTCAAATCCATTTGTGAGAAAATTTGTTTCAAAATATTATGATCTGTAAACACCATAAATTTCTAACCAAAGAGGAAATGATGCAAAGTCTTTAAAGAATGGACTAAAATAACTAATTCCAAATATTGTGTTGGGTATTTCTTCACATGAAACCTTAATTGTTGTGATACAAAAACAACAACATGATATATCTACTTGAGAACACACCCCAACCCAGATCCCAATGCATCAAAATACACCACATATACTTTTCCTAATTTCGGTAATATCAAGATCATTGTTGATATAAGGAAAACATTAATCTCTTGGAAAGACTTTTTAAATTATTAATTCCATTTTAATTGAACAATTTTCCTTGTAAAAACTTTCATTGGTGAATATAGTCATGAAAAAAATATTCGTAATGACAAGTCAAGCTAATAAAACTACATATCTAAAAGAAATTATTTGGTAGTTTAAAATAAATTATAGAATCTATATTTCCTAGATCCAAATAGATTCATTTTTCATAGATAACATGTACAATTAAATTTACCACTATTATCCAAAAATCACACATTTAAAGTTTGGAATATAAATGATGATCCTGCAATATACCCAATACTATTGCCAAGTGTTTCTCATGCTCAGCCCTTATCCTTGAATACACCAATATTTCATCCCAAAACACCACCAAAAATTAATCTAGATACCTTTTAAATATCTAATTAATCTATTCCATAAATATTTTTGGTGCATTCATAAGATCTAAAGGCATAACCACACACTGATAATGGCCATCTCTTATTCTAAAATTTTTCTTTGGAACATCCTCCTAATGAACCCATAATTGGTGATATATTGAACACAAGTCAATTTTAGAGAATCATTAGGATCCCCTCAAATGATTTCATAGGTCATCAATGCATGGAAGTGGGTATCAATTATTTATCATAACTTCGTTAAGGTTATGATAATCCACACAAAGACAAAGAGTTACATCCACCTTTTTCACACAAAAAAATTGGTGCTTCCCATAGAGATGTACTTGGATGAAGGCACCATTTTCTTTAAAACTCTTCCAAATGGAATTTTAATTCCCTTAATATTTTTGGTTTCATCCAATAATATATAAAGGAAATAGTATTTTTCCCAAGATAGAGATCAATCATAAACTCCACTTCTTCTGTGGATATCAAACCTTATAAATTATTAGTAAAATATTAGGAAAATACCAAAAAATTGTTTGAAAAATACCATTCTTGGTATCATCCATATATACCAAAGTCAACACTACCAAATGGTTTGATATAGTTCCAAATATGATATCAAAAAAGCCTATTGTACATGCCTTTACATTTTTATCTCCTCTAAAGAGATATCAGATGCCATCATCAGTTGCTAAACTAACCCTTAGTGTATAACATTCAATGTAATCTTTCAACATTTTCAAACAATGAAAACCTAGGATCATTTCATATACATCCATCTCAAGAACATAGAAATACTAAATCAATTCCACTCCATCAATTGGTATAGAACATTATTTTCACGTAGAGTATCGACATTACCATTGGCTAAGAAGAGTTTGAAGTTTTGAAATAGAATGCATCATCTCAACATGAAAATCCAAAAGATCAACAACATAAGAAGCAGTAAACGAATGGGATGCACCCATATCAAAAAATCTTTCATAATTGTGGAATTTAAAATAATTGTACCTCTCACCATAAAAGGTCAATATTGATCATCCATGATTACTTTTTTAGTTCCATACAATTTCTTACTCACTGCACTTTGGTCTTTATTACACTATTGAGTTTACACTATTTAAGGATTCAGGGTATTCCTAGAATCACAATGTCTTCCTCGGTTCTATTTATGAGAGTTATTCTAATGCACTCTTACTTTCAAAGAATATGATGTCTATGAAACATGAGATATGTATCTAGCACCTAAACTTAGATCATTATGATAATAGAACTAAATATGTACCATTTGATTACAATTATGGAATTCTCTAGGTGGTTCCGTAAAATCTTTCTTTATGTGGTCGAAAAAAAAACATTGAAAACATCTCATATTACTCTTCATTTTAGGAGGAGGATTCACTAATCCCACTATATAGTTTTAATTCAAACCAATAACTTGGAAATAAGTTTCCCTATTATGCTTATTCCCAACATTAGAGTTCACACCATTTATCATAGGTATTAACATGATTCTCCACTCTTGTTTCACTAGATATCCCTTTCTACCACCATTTCTCTATTAACTATCTCAGTATAGTATTCTATAAAAAACATAATAATATTTGAGTGAATATCTAGCATCAACCCTGATAAAAATGTCTTCCTTCAAGAACACACTTCTAGAAACTTCGGGTACAAAGTGGAATAAATTCATATATTTAGTTTTATACACTATCAATGATAGATTCTCAAACTTAATTCTGAAAAAATTACATTAATATTGCATCCCTAAATGTGTGGGGATAGAATTTTTTATTAAAAAATTATTCAGAATCCTCCCATTAAATGCCTTGGTCAAATTTATCATGAACTGCTAAATACCAACATTGGTGTGCAATATCCTCTAGAATATACCTTGCCAACTTGACTTTTAGCTCAACTGGTGTTCCTAGGAAATTGAAGTTTTGATTCATCCTATTTGGCCACACTTATGATTTTTCTAATTCTGAAACACCCTGAAAGTTGGGTGGATTCTACTTTTGGAACTGAATAAAATGATCCACTTTCCTTTGTTTATATCTTTTGTTCCCTCTATCCATAGCCTGAAATTCTAGAACAATACTCTAAAGTAGCTTTTGGTTCACCTATGGATCAGTTGAAACCACATTCTTAGCAACCTCTTCTGTTTGGTTTCTTCTACACATAAAAAGTTCCATTTTCTATAGCCAAAATAATACACTATTTAGTCTCACTCTCTATAAACTTAAGGCTTGTCAATTTCAAATTTTCTGAATTATACATAACAAAAAAAGGATTTCAAAAATTTAACAATTGACATTTTCAACCCATTTTTGAAAATTATACCTTGATTTTGAAAATCAAACCATTTTAAAATATTTTTCAAAAATAAACACTTTTCACCAAATTATAACTCAATATATAAAATGAAATATGCATTCCCAGTGGGAAGTAATTTATATAAATGTATTTCATGCTCCTCTCATTGACTAAACCCATAATGATGAGGTTATAACTCCTTGAAGTTTCTAAAGAAACTCATGTTCACAAACTCTTTGGTAACATTAATTTCAATATAAATTGGTTAGCTACGCCTCTTTATGCTCTACATTTCAAGTTCTGAAAATCCAACTCCTTACTACCAACCCAACTTAAGGACTAAAATAGAATGATTTTCAACACTAGTACCAAAAAATATGATACCATTTGTCCCAAAAAGATATTTTTACTAAACAATAAAGATACCATTATAAATTCACACCCCTCATCCATTTTCTTGAGAAGAGGAGGAGGGTGTTACTATGCCTTAGGTTAAATCCTCAATACACCAATGTTTGGTAATAAATGTAAAAGGCTTCATAAAAATTAGGGTAATATTTACCCTTTGAAAGTAAAATATACATACCAGATAATTATAACCAAACAACCACTATATGATGCATGATAGTGATGCAATACAACTCAATATAAAAAAATCAAACTAAGCTATATCAAAGTACAATGAGGGAACCAATATAAATATCATAGTACAAAGAGGAAACCAAAATCAACAAACTCAAAGACACAGAAAACATAAAATCAGAAACTCCCAACATGCTTTAAGATCAAACAAAAAAATCCATGCCTAATTTATCATGATGTGTCACTAAATAAATAATATACATTTCCTTTATTTGTGTCTCAATATATCACATCTTCAAATTCACCAAAGTTCCCAAGTAGGGGGTGAGTAAAAAATTCTATAGGATTTCCCTAATGACTTCCCAACTCATTCCACTAGGATATAACAAGTTAGATCATTTATATAAAATATTTTAAAAAAAATTAAATTAGTTTATATCAAATCCAAACCATTTTCCAAACCAATCAATTTTATAAATAATGAAACCAAACATTTATTTAAAAACCATTTCTCAAATTTCATTTTGGAATACCCATTCCATTTAAACATCTACACACATACACATATCCACACATGCATGAAACCATGGAACTACCTATAGTCATGTGTGGTGATTCATCCTTTTATCAAGATGTCACATGAAGAACTATTTTGATGGGGGAAACTTCAAACCCTTATCCATCCCATTCTTTTGATAGGGGAAACTTCATGCCCTTATCCATCCAAAATTCACATGAACACACACCAACCATATATGATAAAACCCATACCAATACATTTAAATAAAACATTTATTTTATTAAAAAAATCAATGACCTTTTCCCATTCATAAAAACAAAAAAAAAATTAAATTCATCATTTTAAAATCATGAAACCAATTACACTTTCCAAAAAACAACAAATTTTCAAAATTTCACAAACCATCACTAAAAAGGGTTTAAATAAATATTTTTACACCGATTTTAAAATTAAATTCAACAAATTCAATAAATTTTAAATTAGGCCTTCATGTTTTAATAATGGGAGTCAATAGTGAAGACGCATACCTAACAAGCTTTGGTAAAAACAAAGAATGGTCCAACAACTTAAAAAACTCAGCTTAGATCTTCAATATTCAACCTTAGACCTTGTTCCCATCAACAAAAACAACTATATATAATCATGATTCTAATAACACAACTTGAATATATCCCCAATGGATTATATCTATTAATACAAGAGAAGAAATAAGAAGAAAACTAAGGAAAACCAACAAGAACGAGCACTTACCAAGGAATATGGGCCTCCAATGCACTTAGAATCGCTAAAAGATCACTTATATATTAAGAGGAAAGGTATATCCAGCCTTTGTAATGAGTGGAATTAGTTTTAGGGTTTTATTAGGGTAAAAATAATTAAGGGGGTAAACCAAGTTTAATCCACAAAATCTAGGTCTTGTTTTTTAACAGTGCATGGTTAGGGTGAAAGTTAGGAAAACCATGCCCTAACTCTATCTTAGCCACTTCCTACAAACACCCCTCACACAGTTGGATTGTATATTTATACATATTTTTCACCAACCAAGATAAACCTCTCTTTATAACATCACACAGTTTCTCCTAGCTAGCCACATGGTTTGGAAAAACCATGTACCTAACCATGCACCTGCCCAGTGCCCTCTATTTCAGTTGAATAGTTTCCTAGAATGTGTTTCATGGTTTCTACTAACCATAATCAAACCATGAAACTCTATAAAATCTCCAAAAACATTCCAAAATTTCTACAAACCTCACAACACTTAACCCAATTACTTTATATACTTAAAATATATAAATAAAAGGTTAATTACCTAAAACCGGGGTGCTATATTCTCCTCAACAATGGTGTTTCCATCCCTATAAATTTGAAAACCACCTTCTTCATGAAATATTTTGGTTCATTTCTCCACCATTACCTTATCACATTCCAATTTTTCTTTTTGAATATGACCATGCTTCCATAAATCTCACACTAGACCAATTCTTTTCCCTTACAAGACTTTCTCTTTCCTATCCACGATATGCATTGGTACATGAACCAATGTGGAATATGTCTCTTGGTGAACATGATCTCATCAAATCATAGGGTTAGGATCCAGTTGATACTTATTCAAATGAGATAAATGAAACATGTCATGCACTAGATTGAACCTTGTTGGAGAATACAATGGACATGCCACCTCACCAACATGTTCAAGTATCTCAAAAGGACTTATGTATTGAGGAAATAAATTTCCATGCTTCCCAAAATGATGATTCCTAAGCCTTGGAGAGATTCAAAATAATACATGATCACTCACCGCGAGTGATAATGGCAAATGATAATGATCTAAATATGATTTTTGATGACTCTAAACTGTCTCCATTCTCTTATTAATCAACTAAATTTTCTCCATTGTATCTTTTACAAGGCTTGTTCTAACCAGTGAAGTCTCACCTATTTCCACCCAACAAAGTGGATAATGATAAGGATTCACATACAATGATTCAAAATGAGACATATGTATCAAGGAATGATAATTTTTGTTATACGATTACTCAATTAATGGTATATGCACTTCCAATGAGCCACAAAAAAACATTACACAAGACCTAAGAATGTCTTCAGACATTTTTATCATCCATTTATATTTTTTATCCATATAAGGATGATACATTTTTTCCCATAGTCAACTGAGTCCCAAGGGATTTCTATATGTATTTCCAAAAATGATACATAAACCTGGGGTCTTAGTCTGACTCTATCGAAACCGGTACACCATGCATTTTTAATACTTCTTGGATATACATTTTGTAGAATTCATCCTCCATTTGAGATTCATGAATAGAGATAGAATGGTCTGAGTTTGTGAGATGATCCACTATCACGCATATGGAATCGTGTTTTAGAACCATCCTTGGTATACTTGTTACAAAATCCATAGCTATATTCTCCCATTTCCAAGTAATAATTGGTAAATATTATAGCATACCTACCGACCATTTGTGTTCTTCCTTAACTTGCTGACAGGTGATGCATCTAATAACAAACTCATCCACCTTTATTTTCTTTCCAATCAACCAAAATTTTTCTTTAAACACCTTATACATATTTTGTATCCCAATATGATAATCCTATCTTGAATGGTGGTAAACATGAAGAAGTTTTTCCTAAAAATACAATGATCCAATAAGATGATCTATAAACCAAAAAATTAAACTACCATATAGCTTTCTCCCCTCAATGGTCCCACTATTGAGTTTTTACCTCATAGTAACACATTTATAGTTGTATTTTTGTGCATATTTAACCATATCAACCAAATTAGGAACCAAATAAATTGGAAATAAAAATTCCACATTACCAAAGTCTTCACAATACAAGTGCACGTGAGCTATCACTGACATCAGATTTTTTTGATCTGAATTCTCTTTCGTTAATTAACAAAAAGTCTTCCTACTTAATGTATATTCGACCTAATTTATTTTACAAGGTGTATACATCAAGTCAAAGTCAAACATTTAAAGGTTCTCCATCAATATTGTTTGTCTCAAATTCAAATACCGTTGTGAGATAATGTGTTTCAAACTCTTATGACCTGTCAATTATATAAATTTATCATCAAATAGGTAATGAAGCCAAGTATTCAAAGAATAGACAATAGAAGATAAATCCAAATCATGTGTTAGGTAGTTATTCTCATGAAACCTTAACTATCATGAGCCATGAAAATAACATGATCTCCCTACATGAGAACACACCCCATCCCAGATCCCAAAGCATCACAATACACCACATATCCTTGTCTTTATTATAGAAATATCAAGATTGGTGTGGATATAAGGTAAACTTTAAGCTCTTGAAAAGACTTCTTACATTCCTCATTCCATTGGAATGGAACACTTTTCCTTATCAAAGATTTCATTGGTGATGCTATCTATGAAAAGTCATGAAAAAAACTTTGGTAATAACCAGTTGGGCCAAGGAAACTACATATATCAAAGAAATTATTTAGAAGTTTCCAAGAGATTATAGACTATATCTTTCCTGGATCCATAGAAACACCTTTTTCGGGGATAACATGTCCATGTAAACATACCTCTTATCTCCAAAAATCACACTTTTTATGTTTTGAATACAGATGATGATCCTAAATATACCCAACATTGTTGCCATGTTTTTCTCAAGCTCTGCCCTTGTCCTTGAATACACCAATATGTCATCCACAAACAACACCACAAAATAATCTTGATATCATTGAAATATCTAATTCATCAATTCCATAAATACTTCTGGTGAATTCATATGATCAAAAGGCATAACCACATACTCGTAATGGCCATATATACTCCTGAAAGTTTCCTTTGGAAAATCATCCATATAAACTCGTAGTTGGTGATATTCTTAACACAAGTCAATTTTAGAGAACCATTAGGCCCCTCTAAATTGATTTAATAGGTAATAAATGTAGGGAAGTGGGTATCAATTTTTTATTGTAATTTTGTTAATATTATGATAATCTAAAAAAATCCAAAGAGATTCATCTGCCTTCTTCACAAACAAAATCGGTGCTTCCCACAGAGACGTACATGGCCAAATGCACCCTTTGCTTTCCAAATATTCCAATTAGACATTCAATACCCTTAATTTTTTTTTGTTTCATATTATAATATGGAAGGGAAATAGGATTGGTCCCTAGTTAGAGATCAATCATAAAATCCATTTCTCTTGTGTCTGTCAACCTGAAGAAATTATTGGGGAAAAAATCAGGAAATTGTGCAACAATTGGTAGAAAATTTCTATTCTCTATCTCATCCATAGATTCCAAAGTAAATTCTACCAACCAGTATGAGATAGTTTCAATTAATGGTTCCAACAAGCCTGTTGTACCTTCCTTTACATTCTAATCTCCTCTAATGATATTCTAGATTCCATCATTAGTTGTAAAACTAACCCTTAGGTTATAATAGCCAATACGAGATTTAAACATTGTCAATAAATCCATACCCAAGATCATTTCTTAGAAATACATCTCAAGTACATAGAAATATTAAATCAATTCATCTCCCTTAAGTTTTATAAAAAATTATTTTCAAAAAAAGGCTCAAAATTCTTTTTTTCTAATTGAAGTTTGAATTTTCAAAAGAGAAGGCATCATCTTAAAATGAAAATCTAGAAGATAAACAGCATGAGAAGAAATAAACAAATGGGATGCACCCATATAAAATAAATCTTGTATATGGTTGGAATTTAAAATAATTGTACCACTCACCATCGAAGGTCTAGATGGATCATACATGATTACGTTCTCACCACTATACAATTTATCACTCACTGCACTTTGGTCGTTATTTCCCTATTGAGATTTTACTGGTTGTGGATTCATGGTATTCCTAGAATCACCAAGGCTTCATCAGTTCTAATGATGAGATTTATTTTGATTCACTCATCCTATTAAGGCATATGAGGTCTACAAAAAATGATATGTGTCCCTGTCACCCAAAATTAGAGCATTGTGACAATAACACTAAATATTTACCACATGATTTCAATTATGGCTAGCTCTAGGTGGTTCCATACAATCTTGCTTTAGTTGATGAAACAAACTACATTGAAAAGATCCCATCTTACTATTCAGTTTATGATGAAGAATAATTTATCCCACCATCTAGTTCTGAGTCAAACCACTACCTTAGAAATAGATTTCCCTATTATACTTATTCCAAACATTAAAGTTCCCACCATTTCCCATAGGTATCAACATTCTTCCTCCACCCATGTTTATCAAGATATTCCTTTCTATCACCATTTCCCTATTGACCGTCTCCATATAATATGTTATAAAAGGAATGAAAATATTTGAATAGATATTTATCCTAAACCCTGATTCAAAAATGTGGACCCTTAAGGACACGCTTCTAGTAACTTTCAGTGAAAAGCAGAATAAGTTTATAAATTTATCCACATATTCTATCCCTGATAGATTATCCTACTTCATGCTGAAAAGTCCATTGTTATAGAAATCCTAAATGTGAGAGAATGGAATTTTTTTGAACAATTCTTCAAAATCCTCCCATGGAATGCCTTCATAAAATTTAGCCTGAACTGCTAAATCCCACCATTGGTGTGAGAGATCATAAAACATGTATGTTTACAAATTCACTTTCAACTTAGCTGGTGTGACTATAAAATAGAATTTTTTATTCAACCTATTTATCCTCAATTTTTATTTTTTTGATTTTGAGTCACCCTAAAAGATGGTTGGATTTTTCTTTTGGAACTGAATGGAATGATCTAATTTCCTTGGTCCATACCTTTTGTTCCCTCTATCCATGTCCTGAAATACTTTCACAATACTCTAAACTATATTTTGGTTCTCTTGTGGCTCTGGTGCAACCAAATTATCAATATCCTATTCTAGTTGGTTTCTTCTGCACTTTACCAGTGCCATTTTTTATAACCAAAATAAAATTCCATTAATATCACTCTATAGAAACTCAAGTACTAGAAATTTAAAATTTATCAAATCACACATAACACAACAATGATTTCTAAAATTCAAAAATTTACATTTTCAACCATTTTTTTAAAAAAATTACACATTAATATTGAAAATAAAACCATTTTCAACTATTTTTCAAAAATAAACACTTTTGCACAAAATCATAACTCATTAAAAAAAATTAAATATGTACTCCTAGTGGGAATTCATTTCTATGAATGTATTTCATGCTACTATCATTGGTTAAACCCATGATGACGAGGTTATAACTCTTATAAGTGTCTCAAGAAACTCATGTACCCAAAATCCCGCGTAACATGGTGTTCAACATAAATATGTTACCAACACCTCTTTATGTTCTACATTTCAAGTTTTGATGATCATAATTCTTTATACCAACCCAAATCAAGGACTAAAATAGAATTATTTTCAACTCCAAGACCAAAAAAATTGATACCATTTATCCCAAAAAAAAATTGGACTGACCAAGACTAATATCATTTTTAACTCACACCCCTCACCCATTGTATTGGGAAGAGATGGATGGTGTTTTGGGGACTTAGGTGATATCCCCAAGATACCGAAGGTTAGAAATAAATGCCGATAGATTCATAAAAATTATGGGATGATTTACACTTTGAAAGTAAAATAACCATACTAGATAATCATAACGAAAAAACCACTATATGATGCATGATAGAAATGAAATACAACTCAATAGAAAAAAATCAAACCAAATTATACCAGAGTACAATGCAGAAACCAATACAAATATCATAGTACAAAGAAGAAACCAAAACCAACAAACTCAAAGACACATAAGACATCAACTCCGAAACTCCAAAAATGCACTAAGCTCAAACTCAATAATACAATCCCAAGGGATCATGATACATCACTAATTAAATGAGATACCTTGTCTTTACCTATGTCTCGATATATAAAATTTGAAAATGTACCCAAGTTCCCAAGTAGGGGGTGAGTATAAAACTTAGTAGGATTTGTCAAATAACTTATCAACTCATGCCACTAGGATAGAATAAGTTAGAACATTTATATAAAATAGTTTAAAAAAATTTAAATCATTTTATATCAAATCCCAAACATTTTCCAAACCAACCAATTTTCTAAAGAAAGCAACCAAACATTTCTTTAAAACCATTTATCAAATTCCATTTTGGAATACCCATTCCATTTTCACACCTCTACACATCCACACATCTATGCATGAATGAAATCTTGAACCTATATATACTTGTGAGTGGTGATTCACCCTTTCCGTAAACCTTCACTTGGTGAACCATTTTAATGGGGGAAACTTCACACCCTTTTCTGTCACATTCTTTTGATGGTGGAAACATGACACCCTTATATGTCCCAAATAAACATGAACAAACACCAAAAATATATGAAAAAGCATATACCAATCCATTTGAAAAAATTATATTTAATTTAAAATAATTTTAAAACATTTTTCCATTAATCAAAAACAAACAAAAATTTTAAAATAATCAATTTAAAATCATGAAACCAATTTCACTTTCCATAAAACAACCAATTTCCACAATTCCACATACCTTTTCTAGAGAGTGTTTAAATCAAAATTTTCACACCAATTTGAAATCAAGACTTCAATTTCTAATAATTTGAGTTTAAATTGAAGCCACCTACATCACAAACTAAGTCTAAATTGAATAATGGTCCAACAACTTCAAAAATCAGGCTTAGATCTTCAAGATTCAACCTTAGATCTTGTTCCCATCAAAAAAAATATATCATCCTTATTGGAACCAAACAACATGAATATATCCAAAATGGATTATATCAATAAATATAAGGGAGGTAAGATGAATAAATGTAAGGAAAACAACCAAGAATGAGCACTTTACAAGGAATCTGGGCATTCATTGCATTCAGATTCACCAATGGATTACTCTTGAATCAAGAGGAAAGGTATATCCATTATTTGAAATGAGTGTAATTCATTTTAGCGTCGTATTATGGGGAAAATAAGTCATTAATAGGGTAAAAGGGGTAATATCCATAAAATATGGATCTTGTTTTTAACGATTCATGGTTAGGGCACACAATTAGGAAAACTGTTCCCTATTAGCATGTTAGTCACTACCTCCAAAAAACTCTTGCATATTTGGCTTAAACTATTAGATAAACCTTGCACCAACCATTCTAAACCCCTCTTTCCAACGTCACACAACTTCTCCTAGGTGGCCACATGGTTTGGATAAACCATGTGCCTAATCATGCACTTATGCAGTGCCCACTATTTTACTTTCCCAATTTCCTATAAGGTGTTTCACAGTATATACTAAATATTCTCAAACTATGAACCTAAATAAAAGCTTCACAAAAATTAAAAAAAAACCTATAAACCTCTAAAAACTTAACCCAATTACTTTTTATACTCAAAAGTCATAAATAAAGGGTTAATTACCTAAAAACGGGGTGCTATAGAATGAGTCTTTTATAAATATTATCCTAGAATTGCTTCTGTAATTCCTGAAATTTAATCGGCCCATTCAATTTGAAGTCTTTAAAATAGGTGCAACACCAGGTATGATTTCTATTGAAATATAAACTTCATAATTTGGATGAATACTCAAAAACACTTTCAGAAAGACATCAACAAATAACTATAAAATAGGCATATCATCAATTTCGAGTTTCTTCCCAACCATCTAAGATAAATACCAATTATGAATATTAATTAAGACCCATAAAATGGAATTAATTTTCCTTGGAATATCATATTCATTTTCACATTGATAAATAGATCACAAGTTCATTAAAAAAATGAAATGTGACTTCCCTTGGAAATTAATATGGGCACTATATTAAGAGAGATAATACATGCCCAAGTTCACATGAAATTCAACTAGAGGGAGAATAACAATATTTTTTGGAAACACATTCCCACAAACTTAAATCAAATAAGAATCATAGACTTGAGATGTGATCATCACACCATTATGAGTTTCCACAAAAAATTCAATGTCTAATAGTATAGGTGGTAATATGGTACCCTTCATAAATATTCAAATATTAGAGTGGGTTGAACCAAAATCAAATAAGAAATTATCATTATATAGGAGATAGAAATTGTGCCTTTTTCCACTTTTTTCATGTAACCAACATAGATAATAGTGATCACATGAGATTTACCTTTATATCTAGGCTTAAGAAGTTTCTAACATTTATCATCATCACTAACCCTCATATTCAATCACTGCTTAGAAAAATGTCCAACCTCCTTGCATTTGAAACACTACAGTGTAGAAGATACATTATGTGGATATTTCTATCCATTTTTATTATTAATAAACTTCTTCCCATCACATGGACATTAAATATCTTGATGACCTTCATTTAAAAAAGTAAATAATTTACTAGTCCCCTAAATACACTTTCTTCTATGTTTCTTTATGAACTTTTGGAAAAAATAAATACTTATCTTCTTCCCTCTATGGTTTTTATTATTATAATTTTCTTTGAATAACATATTTATTTTCTTAACAAAACCATTAGATTGATGAGTAAATATGATAACTATTTCTATATTTATATAACATCAATTGATTTATTTATAAATACTAAATTCTATTATGGATACAACCCTTCAAAGACATGGTTTAAATACATTGAAGAATCACTCAGTCTTGATTTCAGGTAAGATGATGATACTAGAATCAAACCTCACCAGTATTGTAAAATGTTCTAATAGATTCATTATCCATATTATTTAGCTTAAGTAATTCTTTATCCACTATCATATTTATAAGACAAGGAAAATAATAATTAAAAAATAACCTCATAAACTAATCCCACTCTATAGAGTCAATTTATTCATGTTGCTTCATATTATTGATAAGAGTCAACCATTGAAATGATTCTATTTCTAAATGATAAACATCCAAAATAAATTTTTCAAACTCTAAGAACTGTAGAATGGGTATTGATCAATTTCTCAACATTTATTAGGTTACCAAACTCACTAAAAGAAGTTGTATGTTACCTCATGAAGAAATAAATAGTAACTTTTTCCTTACTTTTCTCATTTGGAATCTCATTATGATTCATAACATGAGAAAGCTGAGTAAGAATAGAAACAAGATTATACATTATATCCCCCATAAAATTTGGTTCCTAGGGGGGGAATCATTACATTGTATGTCACATTCAGTTTTAACATGATTCCTCTTAGTTAAAACCATTTAGTAAAACCAAAAATCATAGTGTGAGTAATAATAATCATAGTGATTAATCATATAATCATGAAAAAACATTAATATGTGTACTAAATCATGAAAACTAATTTTTTATCTATGAAACATTAAGTTTATTTCATATTACAATGGATTATCAGAGGTTGACATAAATTTTATCCTCTCATTCATGATAGAGGTTTATAAAGAAAATGTGGTTAAACCCAAGCATATATTTCAAGAGTTTCTATCCAGGTGTCTAGTCTTATGCCCACTCATCATGCACTAGTGATGATCAATTTAATACCTAATCCACCCATTTTATATTTTTTACCCCTATATGCATCTATGTTAAAGCTGCATGAACATTCCTGTATCTAGATAGGGATGTATTTTCTTGGAAAACCACATAATATATACTTTAGCAAAGCTTCCTGATATTATCTTATACATAGACTTATCCTAAGGGTTTTCAAAAAAATTCAATAATACAAATCTAAAAAAAAAACCTACTATGATATCAACTAAGGTGACATAAACATTACATACATAAATATCACTTCATTTTATATGAATATTCAATAAATCTCATACCAATAGATTCCAAAGAGTCATAAATGTTTGTGTATTTGAAGACTAGATACATAATCATCTTATTTTATGAAAGATATTAAATATCTCCAATAAAGTTCTTCTTATATAGTAAACTTCTTATTCTTACCCTACTTAAAACCTTTCTTCATAACCAGAGGAAATAAAACATAACAAAGGGTTAGATCAGATGGTCAATAAGGGTAAAAAGGGGAAATATTAGTAAATAATCATATGTAAGCATAACATGATCATAAGAGTATGATAATATGAGTTTAACATTTGAAAATTAAACCCATCAATTCAAAGATAATAATCATGGCATAAGGATTTATGATATCATAATACATGAATCATAGAATAATAAAAAATCATAATTCATGAGATAATATAATAAGTATAAGAACATGACATATATAGTGGCTTAAAATTTTCATAATCATAAAAATATAAATAATTTTTCAAGAATATCTACCAAGAAATTCATCACATGTTCAGATTAGGATAACCACCCATGTACCATCTTTGGGCTTCGAATAACCTCATGTATTCCCTCTTTCTGGCTTGGGATAACCTCCTGTGTACCCTTTAAGCTCATAAAAATTAAAAATTTCCCAATTCATTGGATATATATA
The DNA here is from genome assembly GCA_963277665.1 of Viscum album. Classification (NCBI taxonomy): domain Eukaryota; kingdom Viridiplantae; phylum Streptophyta; class Magnoliopsida; order Santalales; family Viscaceae; genus Viscum; species Viscum album. The sequence continues at coordinate 1,666,015,797 of OY728127.1, forward strand.
AAAATACTCCCATCACATAACCATAATCAATTCATATGTATTCCATAATATCATGAAAATATTTACCAATTCATCATAGCTTAACCATTGTAAACAAAAATACAGCTCACAAATATCTCATCATCATAATCATAAATCATACAGAGATGGAATAAATAAGGTTTCATAGGATTATATCCCCAGATAAATATAAGTAGCATTGCGGTATGTTTTTATATATGGAAAATACCTTTAAAAGATCATTGGAACATTTATTGATGAAAATACCCATTTTATTTTGAAATCGCTTACTTAAAATATAAAAAATTACAGAATATTAGGAAAAAGATTTATTTTATAATAACCATGGAATATTATAAATTAATCTTTAAATAAATTAGTATTCATGATATAGATAAAATCTATTCATGTAGTATATATTAAAACAAAGATTCAGTTCACACATTTGGTAAAAAGTACCTCATTCAAAAATGATAAGAAGATTACTTTCAACAAAAATTATAGAAATTAAAACATGGGTAAAAATAACTTTAATAAATCATTATTTAGTAGTTAAAACATTATTGAAAACATTTTAAAGAAATCATGGACATTGAAGAATAATATTCATGGTCAAAGAGAGAAACAAAGTCAGTTTTCTTTAAAAACATTCTTTTAGACTTTAGAGTACTTAGAGAGAGGAAAAAATAAAGGAAAACTTATAATTTTTATAAATAATAGGAGTATAATAAAATAAATGATATTTATGAGATATATATCACATAATTTCATCATAATAAATTTAATCATGAATAAATCCAGTGAAAAGTGATATTGTAACATAAAAGTCTTACAACTTTGGTAACTTCTAAATCATAACCCCTATGAAATAAATAACATAAAATGAAACTTTAAATACCATTAAGATAAATATATTAATCATATAACATAAAAATGTGGAGTATATTCACTACACGAGAGATACAAGTGGTGAATATGGAATATGTCTCATAGAAACCAAAGTGAGACAAGAAACCCTTACCTCAAACCCAACTTGTTTTGTAAGTGATTTTAATATCATGTATAATACATTTAAATTTATTATAAATATATAATAGAATAATATTAATACTTATAAAACTATAAATTTTATAATTATAACATCTTATCACCTATTTATTAAAAATATTTCATTACCATCATTATTTTGGGTGTTAACTATATCATTTTTCATGTATGTTTCGATTAAGTAGTTATGGTGATTGCATCTTGGTCATGGTTTCATTATATATATAATATTAATATTGATATGAATATAATATATATTCATTATATTAATATTTATAATAATCAATAAAAGTTATAGGTAGAAAAATTAATTACACTTTTCATGGAGATAGTAATCCATAAATACACATGAATATTGTTTTCATTTTATAATGAAAAGAAGTAAAGAAAGATACATAATATTTTATCATTATAGAAACGTTATTATATCATAAATATCATATATATTTCTTAAATACATCATTATATCTATAAATTTGAGGTAGTGATAGAAAATATATCATATCATTATGTGTTGTTGATAATCCAAACATACACACGAGTGATACTTTCATTTCTCATTTGACAGAAAGAAGGTGGTAAATAGTTTTCCCATAATCATAATAAATTATTAATATATTTATGATACTATATTAATTATGTTAGGTTGGATTAAATATATTTATAGTAATTAGAATAATAAATGATATTAGAAATAGTTAGGTAAGACGATTACTTCTTCTTTGTAAGACCTCATTTATCTTAAACATTAAGACTTATTTGGATGGTCTTAGATTAAGTCCAAGAATTCGAGAACAATTTAAAGGAAACTAGGAAGGATTATAGTTCAGTATTAGTTAATATATAGGGCTCAAATTGTTTGAATAATGGAGTATAAGAAGTTCCCTTCTATAAGTGAGAGGAGATCCACACATAGAATTACTTAAAAGATTTAAATAATACAAAGTTACTTTCTTGTGAAATTGGATCAAAATGACTAATAAATAAAATTTAAGATAATATAGAGTCATAATATCTTCAAAAAAAATAATATTTATACAATCCTATCTTCCGTTTTTACCCTAATGTCTTAGTTGACCCCCTAGTAAACCTGTTTTAACCCTAACCGTGGTAACAAATTTTTACTCTTTTTACTATTAATTATAACACAAAATGATAGTGGTATCATTAATTAATTTTTAAATTATGATTACAAATGTAGAATCCATTTTATCAAGTTAAATTTCAATAAATGGTAGAAATTAATTTTAAAATAAACATGAAAAAATCAACAAAACCTGTTTTTAGAAAAAAAAATGTATTTTTAAGCATAAAACCGAATTTACATTCATTCATTATCTTTTAAAACTATTAGATGAATTTTAAAATATTTTATTGAATATTTAATCTCTATATTTCAATATAATAATTAATCAATATAAATTCATTTAATTTATTATGATAAAAACAAATTGTGCACATAAAAATAGTTTTCTAAAAAATAACTCTTTATTACTTTAAAATAATATTATATTAATTTATAACCATTATATAACTAATTTAATTATTATTATTCATAAATTACCAATAAATTTATTTAAAATAAATTTTTAATAGTAATTAATATATATATATATTTATATAAAAATTTATAACACCTGGAAAAACAAATTTCTTCAGAAAAATAGGTCTTTTAATCAGGAAATGGTTTTATTAAAAATTTAATGATTATTTATTAGTAATTAATAAATATATTTTAATTAATTAAAACATTCCTATATATCTTTTATAATGTTTTTAATCTTATTCATACCCACCAATCCAACAACTAGGTTTTAAATTTTATAATATATCATGGTTTATTTAGATTCGGGGTTGTGTGTAAAGCAAGCCATATAATACTTCAAATTTATTTAAAAGGAATATATATAAAATATTTGGATGTAACATATAAAGTATTATCCTACTTGAATGGATCTCTACATCAAACTCTTCCTTCTCTCTTCAATACAGTGATGTATCAGGCTCTCGATATTTTTTAGAACTCAATCCTTGCATAGTATTCACATTCTCCAACAATATATGAGAATAATCTATCCTTATTTATTACAAAAATATATTCTAAAAATAATAACATGAATAATTTTAGTTTCTAAAATAAAATTTTGGAAGCTCTCTTGATCTTCAGTAAAAACAATGATCTAATATTTTAAATCAGTTAATGGATTCCTCACCTAATTCAAAATCTTTTGAATAAAGTGTCATTTCTCATATAAATATCATAATATTTAGGATTTATTTCATTATTAAATATTTAATATCATATAATATCCTTACCATAAGATCTGTGACAAAAAAACTAAATTTTAATCCATGTGTGCAAGTACTATGTTATGGAATCTCATCTTATGGTGTGGAACTCATCTCCATACCAACTTCTTCCTTAGTTGGTCTTATTTTGATGTTTTCATGAATCATTATTTATGTGGATTGATCATGATTTTTTAATCCATGAGAAACAGGTCTTAATAATGATCTGATATAACCTTATTTGGAATTAAATAATTCTACAATTCATAGATATTTTGGTTTTTTGTAGTATTTTATAAGTCTTATGGAATGAAATATCCATATCACACACAAAATTATAATGTCCATTCAAATACATATGATCTCCCCTAAGAACTTAATGTAGTATATTATTAAATTATGACATATAAAATCAAAGTCTTACGCAACTAGTAAAAATTCATTATTTGATCTTTATAAAGTCTGACATTGAGATAAATAAAATTATTACGTGTCTTCAGGGTCATGTGTGATAGTACAGAGTCTTATGAGATTTTTAGTGAAAAAATTACACACACTTTGAATATATGACATGTCCTAGTAATTTAATACAGATATCAATACAATTCATACATTTGGGACATATCCATATATTCCACACATATAACCTTTAATCAAATTCCTTCAGCATCTCTTTAATTCGCTCTAAGGTCTCCTCAAGCATATAAAAACATTCAAGTGAACTAAAAACTCATTCAAATATTCTATTATCACATGAATATTATTCCCACTTAGATAGTAATCCAAACCTTATCATCTAAATCTTCATGGATGGATTATCTTTATTTTATCTTGATCATTCTTCAGAGAACAATAAATCCTTCTAATGTATCTTCAAACACTTCCAAAAGTGGTTGAACATTAACTTTCATCACATGGTGTAGAAAAAAATTTCAATTTTAGTTCTTGTCTTGGATATTTAAAATTGATTGCAAAAAATCATCATATATAAAATACTATTTTTCTTGAATCCATCCAAGTAAGATATCTATGTTTTAACATCAAAACCTAATATCATTATATCATGGAAACACCTCCATCAACTCCTCACATCTTTTCAAAAAACATTGACACCATCTTCAACCAATAAGACATATCACCTTATTGGAAAAAAATAAAATGAAATCCAATGGGTATTAAAAAATCTATAAAATCATTACTATTTTCCTATATATATAATATTTTATCTTATTTTACCATATTTTCGTATCTATAATTGTATTTAATTACTACATAGGGAATTTATTATTTAAAAAAATATTCACTTAATTTTATAATTTTTATGTCCTAATTCCAAAAAAAATTAATCTTTTTTATCATAATAAATTTATAAATGAGTGGAATTTTATATTTAAATAAAAATGATATGATTTCATAAAGGTCAAACACATTACAAAAATCATTATACAATTATACTTTATTTGAGCAGATGAATTTATATATGTATTTATAACATTTTGATATTCATATTTTCTTATTATATAAATGATATTTATTTACATATATAGTTATGTTATTAGTTACCCATAACCTTTACTAAACCATTCTAAAAACTATGTTACTATTCAAACATTTTTATTTCTAATAATTACCTCACCCATTAAAATGTCTATATTTGTAACTACCCAGACTCCAGTAACCCATATCTAGAGATTAATTCTTTATATTGGTATAATATATAACTAGTAACATCATAGGGATCACACAATTTTTCATTCTTTAGATACTAGAAACATACATGTTTTCCATATTACATTAAAAAATTTAAAACATGAAATTATAAAATTATTTATCTACAAACTTGAATTAATTCGAATATCCCTTATTGGTATCCTATGGAAAGGAAACCTAATAAAAGGGTGACCACATATTCTTAGTAATTTAAAGCATATAATGGAAGCTATCATGGATAAAAAGGTCATAAAAATTTTGGAAAAGTGAATAATCAATAAATGTTCCATATATTCAATAACTTGAGCCTGAAATATATCGATGGATAACATTGTAATGTAAATAATCACATAGATAACAATAAATTTTTTATATTTAAAGAATAAATAATGTTAGACATATTAATATTACTATCAATGACTCAACCAAGACATCATACTTACCATCACAGACTCATATAATACATTATACATGCCATATAGGCCTCTTCCAAGACATTATACTTACTGTCAAGGATGTATCTAATACATTATTAATAAATTTTTAGGCAAAGAATAAATACCCAAACCTTTTGTCTCATGGGACCTATCGATGTATCAAAGGGATATATAATTTTAGTCCTTGTCTATCACTTAATTATGTCTAATTCATTCCCCATATAAAAGAAATAAATAATAAAAAAATTCATAATCATATTGAATTATTAATAAATAAGAATCCATATTTGAATAATAAACATATGGGATGTCAATAAATTCCTCAATCAATAAATGGAATAACATAATCATAATTCATCCAAATAAATAAGTTAGACAGTATCATAAGAGGATATTCTTGGTGAAACATAAGAAATTTTAAAGGATGTTGACATAGATAAAAAACAATTTTATAAGAGGATTAAAATTTTACTTGTAAAATATTAATAAATATCATTTAATTTTTTTATACCATTTTTAGAGAATATTTTACAATGAAAAGGGATTGTTTTTTAAACCATGAAATCCTAGAGAGTAAATTTCTTAAAGAAAAATGATAAGGCAATGGGAAATTCATTATTATGGAAAATTTTTAAAATAATGTTCCTTTCACATTTTGTATATAAAGTCAAATTTAATTAAAAATGAAGTCATAAGTCACTTTTAAATATAATTTTAAATAATATGACCATAATAATTTTTAAAAAATTATTTCAAAATAAAAATATTAAAAAAAATAATTTTGAAAATAAATAATGTTTAATACTACAAATGTTGATGGGAAGATAAAATATAAAAATGTGAATAATATTTTAAAATATCTTTATTAAAACTTGTATCCATAAAATAGTAATGTAACAACCTTTTGAAAATAGTTAAAGAGAATTATTATGATCACATGAAATAATACATATTAATATTTAAAAATAATAAAGGGAATATTGGTGGGAATAAAAATATAGACCTTGTTGAGAAATATTCCTAATATAAAATATATGAGATTAGAAAAGAAACCCTTATGGCTTCGGTAACTTTTGAATTATAATATGATGAAAGTAAACAATTTAAAATAAAACTTAAAATGCCATGAATAAATATGATCATGGTAAAATATTTCAATATGGTATTATATGTATAATAAAAATAAAAATAGGTACATAATATAAAATATTCCTCAAAGAAGGGAATTTGAGATGAGGGGCCCTTACTTTTACTCTCAACTTTCACAGAATATTTTTAACCTCCTATATAATAAAAATAAAAATATTAATAACTAATATAAAAAATTATTATTAAATATTATCATTTATATTATTCAATTATATTCATCCACTACACATATATCAATTAGTTATTTTTTATTATTGTCATTGGTTGTTAGTAATTTCTATTATTTTGTTTGTGCTTCAAAATGGTGATTTTAGACCATGATAATTGATAAAAATTTCAACATTAACATATTATAAAAGTTTTTTAAATAACATATTTTCAATTATTTATTCATACTTATGCTCATTTAATCTAAATCATGGGAAACATTCATGATAATTGAATTCATGTTGAGCTTCCTTTGGATAATTTATCGATATCAATGGGTTACTTTATAATGATCATTAATTATTATATTACCCTTAATAAACCTTATTATTAACATATTTTACTCCTTAATATAATATATATTCATCAAATACCTTTTTATAACTATCCATTTAAGGTGGTGGAGAAAATAAAAACACATTGAACTCAGAGGCGGTAGTCGCATGTATGCATGAGTGATGTTTTCATTTATCAATGCATATAAAGAAAAGAAGAAAGATAATAATTTATATTTATTGGATAATAATTATTTTAAAAATAACATATTTACTCATTAAATAAATTCTTCAAATAATTCATTAAAATATGTATGAAAATTGAAATACGTCACCCATGGAGGTGGAAGTTTGCATGCACACACAGTTAACATTTTCATTTTCTAAATGGTTTGGAGGTAGGTAGAAAGTGATTATTATATAAACATAATATAATATAATTATAATAATTATAATAATTTAATAATTTAATTACGGTTATAATATATTTTTTTGAGGAAGAATAATAATGAAATGAATATAAATGAAAAAGGAGCGATTGAGAGTTTTTACCTTACTCTTCAAGATAACTCCTTGAGAATTCATAGACTATTATTTTACTAAGAAAAAACCCCTATAAAATTGGAAAGATATTTGGGAAAGGTTTTGTGAATAATTTTTTCAATCTAAGAGGTTTTATATGTGTGGGGAAGTGGGGTGGTGAAGGGCCCCTTTTAAAAGTGATATGGGTGGCACTTTTGTAATTACTCAAAAATTTATATTAAAGGAATTTCACTTTCAAAGGAAAATGAATAAAAAAGTGAAACATCATGTATATTGTAACAATTGATATATCCACCTATAATAAACACAAATAATGTATAATGTTTGGGATATTGTAGGTATTTTCCACTTTAATTGACTTTTTACCATAATTTACTTTTATCAGCTAACATATTGTTTTACCTCAGTAACTTGTTTGTATACATAAAAATAAAATCAACCCAAATATATAATTTGGATATTATTATTTTAAATATTAACACCATTTTAACATTTTTAATTTCCATAAGTGGTAAAAATTAATATTAATAAAAGTTCACTTAATGCAATGAAAATAATTTTTTTTAAAAATCCCTTTTAAGTGTAAAAATGAATTTACATCTAAATCATGTGTATTGTTGATTACCATGGTATTTATTAGTTTATTATTAATAAAATAATACTTATATGTCTTTAAAAACAATTCAAAACATAATTTATTCATTGAATTAATATATTAAAAAAGATCAAAATTATTCTTTTATTAGAATAAAACATCGCTTATGTTCTAAAATGTCAAACATTGGTTTCTAAATTCAACATAATATTTTTTAATAATTTATTTTAATCCTTAAAAATATAATTTATCGATACAAAACGTTTTATAAACTTTTAATTAATTCTTATATTAGGACAATGTCATAAAATTGACTGCTTTTTTAAATGGTATTTTTTCACTATTTATAAAAAATCATCCTTCTTAGAAAAATCACAAAAATTCCCCCATAAGAATTTTTCAAAATTATTAAAAAAAATAATATATAATTTTGTTAATTCAAAATTTAAAATTTATAAATTTAAATTTTAAATGTAAACGCAAAATATAATGAAAAAATGTTTTTCAAGAAATTGGCCTTTTAAAATATTAACTATTCTTGTTATTATTTCCAATAAATTACTAATTAAATTTATCTTAGTTTATTATTAATATTAAAAATATAATTTATTATCATTTAACCATAAAATATTTATTTTCTTAAAATAAAAATACATGGCGCAAAAAAGGCAATTTTTAGTAAAATACATTTTTATGCATAAAATTAATTTATTATTATAAAATTTCTAGTAGTAACTATTGGATGGATGTTAATTAATTTTCTTTTAAATTTTATCTATAAATTTCATTAAAATAATTATTTAGTCTTGATTAATTAAAATACATAGCGCCCTTATTGAAAGTTCATTGAAAAATATTACTTTTTTTATTAAATAATCATCACCAAATACCCTGAAATTTATTTATTTATATTCTAAAAATTTTATTTTTCTAATAAATTGATATTAAAATATTTATTTACATTTTATGAATACATCATATAATAATAATAATATGTGAAACATACAAATATATATTATTTATAATAAAATATCTGAATTAAATAGTATATTTTTATTTCATTACTTCATTCTCATAATGTATTAATGTTTATCTTATGTTATAATATTTAATTCAATAAAATTTATCATGGTTTGTTTTAGATTTATGTTATAATAGAAACAAGTTAATAAAAATAATATTTATCTAAATGTAGATTTATAGTGACCCGAGCCTTTTTTCATATATTATTACGTGATTTTTTGTATAAATATCCATTTATAAAAAAAACAAGGATAAAAAGGGCCAGGTGTATTTGGAAGACTGGGTATATAAAACATCAACATGAAAATAAATAATCTTTGTTTAATTCTCTATAATGAGATCATAAATCCCTTTGAGCTCCAAAACCTACATTGGATAACCTGGGGAATATATAGACAAAAGGGTTGAGCTAAAAATCCCAATAAGGAAATAAACACAATAAGAAAACATAACATGTGTTTAAAAGGTATGACAAGATATCATAAAAGTAAAGGATCATGATTAATCACATGTTTGAATAACATAAATAATATGGTATCACAAGATCATGGAAACATAGAAAATATGAAGAAACACAAAACATGACATAATAATAAGTCAAGGATAACTGTTAACACATTATGGAAAAAGTCCCATAGTGGATTAGGTTTACTTCCTAAATCCCATACATAACATCCCGTGAGACAAAAGATTTACCCAATTCATTGAATAACTTTATAGGCACACCCATCGTTACAAGTTCATGATTATATTATATATAAGGCATAAATATAAGAATTACATATGGAAAGAAATTGGGTTGTATAATCTTTCCTCATATCATAATCAAAAGAGACTCATTAATTAAGACATTTGAGAAATGATCATAAGGCATTTATTACCCTATAAAAGGGATGGATAATAAGATGCATATATTTGTGATAGAAATATATACATAATTTAGAATCATTATATATTATTAAAGAGAGATAGGAAGTGAGTTAGAGAGAAGATAGTCATAACCCAAAAAAGGTAGTTTAGAGAGATCCCTTACCTGGAGTCTAATTTTTCAGGTACCTTATTTATATTCCTAAACAACAAACTTATGTTAAATATTTATATTTTTTCGAAACTTTTTTAAGTTTATTATTCATTTTTATTTTATTTGTTTACATATAATATTAAATTACTTAATCATTCATGTTCATGTTGAACGTATTGACGATATTTGGTCACATGTCCAAAATAACATTGGTAAGTTGAATAAGGTCAAATAAATTAGTATTCTATCATCACCATAATAATAATAATGACATAATTACTATTTTTATACATAAATTTTACTTTTAAAACCTACCATTAAATATGGTTATGAAAAATTAATTACTTTATAATCATGTAGATGGTGAGTTAGGTGCATGAAAGAGTTACTACTAGAATTTTAAGAATTTGTGCATACTGTGGTGGAAGATTATTAGTGGTTATAATTTTTCAATCACTAAAGGGTGTAATAGAGACCTCCAAATGGTGTTCACTAATACTAAAACAAAAACTAGTGGGACTTTTCCAATCTTTCGCTTGCCTTGTTCAGCTCATCTCAACAACAAACCCCCCCCCTGTCGGGACAACCATCACCCTTGTCACCCTTGATCATCCCTGACACACCAAGACCATCATCAGCCACCCCTTTCACACATCTGATAACCCTTTGGTGTCCCCATACATCCCCTCACCACACCCCGACCTCCCAAAACCTACCCCAATACTCCCTAACCACCATGCATTTTCTATGGATAGTGAGTGAAAGCTTTTAGCAAATATCCCACATCACCTCAGGTCGCCGACATTTCCCACTACATCCAGGATCCAAAATCTCAGGTTTTTAGGTTTTATCTTTAGTTTATACCAAATGGTTCACACTAAAGGATTTAGTAACAATCCAAAATTTTTCTCCATTTGGTGGACACTAAAGCCCTTATTTCTATTAGTGAGCAACCTTTCCATTTTTCAAAGAACATGATGAAAAGAATATAACTGCTATTTTATATTTCTATAATGATAATTATATAATATATATCATATAATTTATTTAAATACAATTATATATACCACCCATGTGATGTAGAAATGAAAAATAAATCACATCACTTTGTGGAGGTGGTAATCCACATGTACTCACGGACGAAGTTATCATATTTCAATGATTGGAAAGGTAAGAAAATATATGATATATTAAATTTTTAGAATGAAAAATATTTCATTAATATCATATATATATATACATTAAATACATCATCACAAATATTCATGATAGGTGATTATGGAAAATAAATTACATCGATTTGTGAGGTGGTAGTCCATCGTACACACACATGATGGTTTTTTTCCCATTTAATAGAATAATATATAGATGTAGGTTATTTAATTAACATAATAACATCTCATTATATGGTAGATAATGATTTTATTATATTATCATGGTTGAATAATATTTTAATGGGGTGGAATAATAAATAAAATAGAACACTTGGTTAAGAATTATAATTAACGGAAGTTTTGGTATAATTTTAGTGAAATACATTGAGCATGAATACAGTACATGATTAACCAATTTTATTTAGTTACCATAATTGATGATTTTAATATAATGACACTTTTATGTTTATATTGAGGCCTTCCATGGGTAAGGCTTGGATTCCTTCTAGGAATACCCATTGTGAACCTGATGGACGCAACATGATTCATTGATGTGAATGCCAAGGGGTAATCCCACCTTGGATCCAATCAATGTATTACATTTTTTAATTCCTTGTCTTGACACCTAAGATTCTCATGAAAACACTATAATATTATATTACATAGTATGATCTCCTAGGATTCATATTGATGTACTCAAACATGGACTACCTCAGATTATCTCCTTGGATTCCAATCAAGTATATCCCATGATTACCTTGGACTTCAACTTCATGCTTGGTTAGAGCCCCTTTAGAAAGTGTAATTCCTTGGATTAATCTTTGGATTATTCTTGGTTTTGGTATGTTTAATTTCATGAATTAGTTTCACATTTTCTCTCAAATACTTGTCCATGGATTCTTGGGATTATAGTTATGGGTCATATGACTAAATTATTATCTCGATGTTCAAAGACAGTCCAGATTAGGCTGAAGCCAGATGTATTTCATAGATCACTTATACTTTATAATTTTACTTATTTATATACTACACATTGTTATGTTTTATACTCATGGGATAAAACTATATTAGAAAACATTTGTGGTGGTCGAATGAGTTATACTCACACCTATGTGGCTCATCATTTTGTACCTAGGTAAATATCTTGGTTGTAGGTTAAGTATATAGTTGGTCTTATTTCATGTTACTAATTTTAGGCTAGGACTTGGCATGGGATCTGTAGTCGAAAATGTACTCATACTTCCATCAAGATTTTGGTATTTTATTTTACTTATTCATTTATTTCTCTATGATTTTTGTATGTATCATATATCGTTAGTTTATACTATCTTATATTTATATAATTTTATGTTCATGCATGGATGGTTTTATTGAAAATTTATAGGTTATCAGTTATTAATATATTACACTATTATTTTCATTTTATTTATTCCTCTACTATATTTAGTAATAATCCATAGAGAATATTCTCCCCACCAACCACTTTTATTCCCTCGCTATTTGGAAGAAGCCTCTATTGAATGGGGAGGTGCGCTTGAGGTCATATAACCCTCATGTTTAGTTACTTATGATTAAACTAGGGTTAAGGAGTCACATTAGAATTTAGAGGATGAATAATTATATTTATGGATTCGGTGGTTTTAGTTTCACAAAATACATCTATGGTGATAATGACATATGTTGTCGTAGTTCTACTATTGGATAAAGTTCCTTCATTGTTGTTTATTTTATTAGTAGCATAATTAATTCCATTGTAATAAGTTCAAAAAGTGTTTTCTATGTCATAAATAATTGTATTGTTATTTTTATTATTAGTGGAATCATTTTTATCCCGGTTTTCAATCCCATTTTCACCATTAGTGTGCTTAGTGTTTTTATCCCTATTAGTGGAATTTATGGAATAAATGCAGCCTATGTGCTATCAAATCTATTAGTTTCATTGACATAATCAATGATGTTGGTGTTTTTGGTTTTTTGGTGGAATTAGTAAAATAAACAATTTTATTTCTATTAGTTCTATTGGTATATCTGGTATTTTATACGTTATTCTATGATTTAGTGGAATTAGTTATATCATTTCTATCCATGTTAGTCATTCCATCTATGATGTTGATAACATATATGGATCCAGTGTTCTTAATACCTTATAAAGAATAAGTATTGTTAGTTATACTATTTTTATAAGTGTGTTAAATTCTAATAATTTCATAATTATTTGTTTATTTCTCTCACTGTAATATATATCATTTTGGAAACCAATGGAATTAGAGAATAATTTCTAAAAATTCTATAAATTTCATCTAAATATACTGTGATTTTAGTAGTGTTAGTGGAATCACTATCATTTTTTTAAATCTTTCTTATCTATGTAGTCAGATTTGAATTTCACATTAATTCTCTGTGTATAATTGGTGTTTTTATTTCCATCAATAGATTCTTTTATTTCACTTCATAAAATTCAGTCAGTTGTATTAGTCGTGTTATTGGTGTTCACTCCCTTTGTGTTTTTAGTGCATGTAGCCCTGAAAATGACTATAGTTCTATTATTATTGATAGTGATATTAATATCATTATGGAATTAGTTATATTTTTTCCACAAATTCTATTAGTCTTTTCAATTCCATCAATGGTATTTTTTCCATTATTTTCATATATTAAGTTAGTAGATTCAGTGGTGTATGTTTTTTCAATTTCATAAGTAACAAAATTGGCATAAGTCGCATTATGGCCAGTAGTTTTGTTAGTTTCAATAAAGATATGAATTATTTCAGTGAAATAAATTCTATCAGTGATTAATCTTTGTTAATTTTTTTAGTATCATTAGTGCTGATAGTATAGTCTATTCCATTGGGGTTTTGGTAGCACTGATATCATTTGTGTAATTAGTTTTGTTGGTATTCAATGGAATTATTATTTTCAATTTCATTAGTGTGTGTTTTAAATATTGTTATTTTCCCTAGTATCATCAATTCAAATAGTAGTTTCAATAACATTAGTTTTCTATGAACATTTACCATAATTATTTATTTCATTGGATACTATTCTAAAAGAGTTACTATAGTGACCTAAGACTTTTTAAACATATAATTACATGATTTTTAACACAAATATCCATTAATACAAAACATGGGTCAAAAATGTATAGTGTATTTGGAAGACTAGGTGATTAAACATCAACATGAAAATAAAGAATCTTTATTTTTGTCTCATCCCTTCCCATTGGGTCCTACCTGGTCGATGGAAGGCTAAGTTGAAACTACCCCATGCCTTCCTCCATAGTCCGTGGGTTGTAAAAAATCACCAAAATACATAACTAAAATGGGAGGAATTTTACTAAAGTACTTGTCCATATGAACCCTACCATCTCCATACATAAGTGTAGAGGAATAATAATAACATATAGTAACATCTAGAGTAAAAACCATGCATGTAATAACATATAGGGAATAAAAAAGTTTATGGTAGTGTAAACTGGGAAAATACATGCCCAACCAATAAATATTCCCCAACATGACAATAACTGGAAAAGTAAATGTTGAGAGAACTAAACTCAAGATCTCCAATCCCCGACCACCATATGTGGTCAAATGCACCCAAGTATCTCTATGCACCTCTAAAATCACCTTCGACCTATCCAACATCTACATAAGATATGACATGTTCATGAAAATCCCATGCATGGTTGAGTATATACATACCCAGTAGGATGCCCCAAAAACTGATTATGGAATGATAAAAGACATGATAGAATTAGTCATCTTGGCCTAAAAAAGGCTTGTCAACTAGTATATAAGAAAAAAAACATAATGAAAGTCCCAAATATGCTCAATAATAATACCAAATGAGAGATAAAGGGGATATACTTCTCTACATCCCAGCTAAGAATAATGAGTCTGCCAACAACTCTAAAAATGGACCAACTCTGATGCCCATCATCTCATGTGTCTTCCCTAAGAACTATGTGGAGGACCCACATCTCGCCACTATTTCACAAAGTCTGTGGGGGAATAATCTCCAAGTAGAGGACATTTTCCCTAGTGCGTAGGGGGGTACCACTCCATAGGTATATGATCTAGCTCAAGTCCATCAGGGGATACCATAAAGTAGAGGACTCACCCCCTCATATGTCAGGGGGTAAAACTCAATAGGTAGAGGACCTATGACCTAGTGTGTTAGGGGGTACCACTCAGTTGATAGAGGACCTTCACCATGGTTCTTTAGGGGGTACCACTCATTAGATAGAGGAATCACAACTGGGTGCATCATGGGGTTACCACTCAATAGGTAGAGGACTTGCGACCTAGTTCATCATGGGGTACCAATCAATAGATTGAAGAACTTTACCCTGGTGCGTTAGGGTGGGGGAACCACTCATTAGTTAGAGGACCCACACCCTAGAGCATTAGGGGGTACCACTTAGTAGGTAGAGAACCTACACCCTTATGTGTTTGGGGGGAAACACTTAGTGGGAAGAGGACCAATGCCCTCGTGCATAGAGGGTACCACTATGTAGGTAGAGGAAACACTCCCCAGTTTTTCAAGGGGTACCAATCAGTGGATAGAGGACTCACACCCTAGGGCATCAGGGGGGTTTAACTCAATAGGCATAGGACCTGTGCCCTAGTCCATCGTGGGGTACCACTTAGTAGAAAGATGACTCATACCCTAGTTCATCAAGGGGTACCATTCAATAAAGAGAAGTTTCATAAATATGTACACGATATGTAAGGGATCCACATGGTGTATGGAACCACTCCTCTATTTTTTCATGTTCTCACCTACACACAACTTTTTTTCATGTAGTAATAAATTGCATATAAGGGTACTCCGAGATGTATCTCAACCAAAATCTTGATGAACGAACAAGGATATTTTTCAATTTGATAGGATAAATTTAATTCTACTAATATTTCATTTTAAATTACCATGAATGTCCAAACAACTCAAATCATTGTGATCTTCATGAGAAAACGCTCATGATAGGCTATTCAAATTCCAAAATCAGACACCTAGTGAAAAATTAATTTCACTACATCATGTTCGAATAGTGATTCTTGGGTATTATCTATGATTCAAAATTAAATACCTGATATTTGTCTTGGGATTTCCACCTTAATACTAGGGTCACAATGCCTTAGATAGTTCTTCATTCTGATACCATATAAAAAAGATATGTCTAATACTAGATTTTATAACAACAATAATAATACTATATTATCATTATTATTTTCTTCATGGGAATGATCCATGGTTATAAAAAAGGTGTCCAACATTGGTTTTAGAATGAACATATCAATTCCAAGGCCACATTCCCATTGAAGTTTTTCCAATCATATACCATCTGGAGAATATATGGATGAATAATTATTTTCCACAACAAAAATAATGATAATAATATTTTATATTGTTATTATTATTTATTTTGTTTTGTTTTATTTTAAAACCATGTCAAGTTCACACTCCATTATTGTTGTAGGTGATCATCAATGCACCTCCTCCAAGTATTTATTTTCCCCTTTTTTATTATCTAATTAATCATCAATAAAACTTTATCCAAAATTCTATAAAGAGAGAAATCATGCCAGATCCTTTCACGATCCAACAAAAGGTGTGTTTGGAAACTAAAATATTCCTTCAAAAATTGATAATAATATTATTATTATTATTATTATTATTATAAAATATATTATTATATGAAGCTAAAAGCATAATGAGAATCAGCTGAATGTTTCACAGGACACTCAGGTATCCCCCTTTAATTTAATTTATTTAATTTCACATTTATTATTATCATTAATAACAATATTCATCACCATTATTATTATTATTATTAATGATAATAATAACTACCATCGTGTTGAACACATCTGACCATCAAGTTAGAGATCTATGTCCGACCACCATCACATCCATGCCGAACAGACTCCATTATGAGACCCCATGCATGGACACCTCTCAGAATTGATATCATCACACTACACATCATTTCCATGTTTCAATCAGGAAAATAAGGATCCCTAATCCAACCCGACCCACCTTTGATTAACTGTCATCCTCATCGCACACAATTGCAAACCCACACCTGCAGTTCCAATCTGATCCATGTACAAAACATTATCTTGCTCATTGTTCACAAAATTATTCTGTGGGTTTGATCATGCTTGAACTCTCCCCATAAATGTTGAACTATACCCCATAGGACAACAGTGAAGAACATAATGAACAGTGGGGGAGAGACACAAGAATAAAGGTACACATATTGATAACTAAGCATTCTTAGACCACAATCATATATCAAAAATATCCCTAGTGAGAACATGTCACAAACAAGAATAAAATGAATTAACTATATTTAATCTATCTACAAGGATCATACAAAGAACATATAATCATAAAATCAAAAGAATATAGTAATCCATGCTTCTATGATTTAATCAAAATAGGTAGAAACTACAAATGTTGAGTCCAACCATGATTATGGATCAATTATTGGTGAAGAACACATCCTCTAGAAATGAAGGTGATAATTCTATTTTCTATGTCATTTGTCTCGTGATTATTCTTGATTTGATCATCATTTTTCATTCAATGTCGATCCACCAATGAGGAATGTTCTCCTCATCCTATCAGATTTAGTATGGTTTATGAATCCAAAACATATAAAATTTTCATAAGAGGGTATTTATAAACAATATAATTTGGTGTTTTAATAAAACAAACAAATAATTTATTTTTTTATTTTAATTAAACGTACCCTCCAATAGTTGCTTCATCTGAACATCACATATTGACCAACCTTATGTCATTCCTTGAGTAAAACTAATGCTCTAGGTTCCATTGTGATCTTAGATATCCTATTTGAGACTCCATTTGTGAGATATTCCATTATTTATGAAAAATTATATGTGCCTGATATAAAATATTTTTAATATTTTTATAAAATTACTTTTGGGCTCACCATCTCTTCGAATCATGTGTTCTCTCAGCGTCTGGATCTGAAAATATTACTAGAAATATTTTAAAGTATTTCAAGGAAAAAAATTCTATACATTATTGATTTCTTCAAATAGTTTCATCCCCAAAAATCATAAACTATGAAAAAAGGTAGGGACACTGATCCCACATCTAGCTTTCCCACTCCCACGATGGTTTCCTATACTAAAAATAAACATGCACCCAAGGAAAAAAAATTCCCATGAAGGGTCTTTCTCTACTAGTTCTCAACACCACTGGATCCTTGAAAAAGTAAACCCCACTCTTATGGTCCATTTAACTAAGGTCGATATTGTAAAACAAAATCATGCACATGCCTCCTCAGTTGAAGCTTGTGGAGAACACCAATCACATGATCTAACTATAATGAGTTCAACTACTCTATACACTTACTCAACAAAAACAGATAAAAAACATCACTGTGAGAATATTCTGCCAGGACCACACCTTAGGTGTCCCTTAAGCTCACACTGCCTCAAAATCTGATGGGTCCACTAACACTCCCATGTCTGAGAAGACAAATCTTGAGAAGTGGGCCTTTAAATCTAGAAATCACTACACAAGAGAAATCATATGACTAGAACTACAAGATCATCTCTAGAACCATCCTTATATGTCTCATATCCTCTAAATATGATTATTAGGACATGAGGGTACCATCAAAAAATACTACCACGAAACAATCTAATAAAGTTTAAAGATATAACTCATAAGCCTTGAGAATTTTTCTAGGGAGTTTAACATGCCAAATAGTATCAACAATAACTCAAGAAACTTTAGTGGATCTAAGAATCCATGATTGGTATATCCACCCCTTTAATGTAAATCTAGTGATAACCCATCATGAGGTAAAATTAAGATCGCCTTTACCTCCAAAACATTGGTAAAAAAACTCAACGATTCTTGGGAGTGGATACTCTTTCCAGATAGTCATCAGGATTGGGTGACGCCAATACGCACTTGAACTCAAGATCCCATCCACATATTAGGAGAAAAACATAGGTCTTCCCAGGAAAACACACTAGGTCTCATAAAGATCCTACTCTACAGAATCCTCTAACTGCACCTCCAACTCGCATGCTACATGGGGTCATCTAATATTCTTGTACAGATATCAGGTTGTCCCTTGTGTAATTCCATGCAGAAAAACAAACCCTCGATGGTGAGGTAAACCTGGAACATCATCAGGATGGATACCCTCATACTCCTCCACTAGAAAAGGATACTAAAATATCATGGAATCCACTACTCCAAGGGTAATAATAGCTATTTAATAAATATGCGGTTGTAACCTTCAGTGAATGATCTCATCCTTCCTTGGTTGAGGATAACTTATTACCAATGGAGGAAAACACCATACCAACAAACCTGAAACACTTCTAAACTCACTAGTAGAAATCATATAAACATGTATGGTAAATGACCAGATTATACTGAGGAAAACATCATAGGGTCACATTACCAATACAAAAAAAATTCATGTCAGGATCTCTCCCTCTATCCTTGTAGAGTCAAGCAAGACTATCAGTAGAAATGGGTGATCACTGATCCTCTCTAAAGGATCCTATAGAATAAGGTTCAAGTAAAAAGGGCCCCACTAGTATATATATATCTTAAATTGGGGATAAATCCAGGGAAATGTGTCTTAAGAAACTATACTATAACTAAAGCTGGAGTATTGGAGACACATATTGTACCCTGAAACACATTCTATGCCACTGAGCCACAAGATCCTACAGCCTAAAGATATCTATTACATTTTCTACCTATTCACCTAAACCAAGACTCATTCTAAAACCTTATAACATCAAAAGGACCTCAAAAAACAAGTTAAAGGAACTCATCCACCACTCCTTGATACTATATTATTTAGGATGGAACTGACTCTCCCACACAGTTTTAGATCACGTCATAAGAATGAATCTCGGTGTAGGAAATATACATATTCCTTGAATTTCTAAATCCACATCAAACATCACCAACACATGGCTTTATTTGTGCCCTACATCATCCTAGAAAAGTCTCACCACTTGGACCGACAACGAGAGGGGTCCTATCCAAGTTGGACATTCTCACCTCGGGATCACACCAGTCCAAAACTATAAAACAAGGGGTATGGATCACCAAGATTCTTGGTAAATCATTATCTCTAAAACATGTGACTCATACTCAATATAGGTGCATCATGTGATAATACCACCTAATCCAAAAGATTCTATATGGAGATGACTGGTCTCCAACATAACCATCTGATCAGTCATGGTCCGTACAAGACGGAAAACCTAAACCACTACCTCAATTCAAACCTCTACTTCATGAGGGTTTGTATCATCATGAAATCTTAGCATTAACTTTCACTAGAACTTATGTAACATGATAAGTATATGAATACAATTATCCTATCTTTACAGAGCTATATACTTCTCAAAATGAGGATGATCATTTTCCTAATCTATAGAAGGATCCATATGCTTCTCAATATGTCGTAGAACTTCTAGGTTCCCACATAGATAAAACATCTTAGGGGTGGGTCCCTAAACTGAAGCCTCATTGCTTAGTTGGTCATCTTCATGACACTGTCTTAAAATCCAAGATAGCTTTTATTATAGATTCATCATGAAATTTATCAATACGTACCATGGTCAGAGGTCTTATAGGGGGAGATGATGAAAGAAGAAAATTTATAGGACTCAGTCCTATAAAATTCATGTACCATTGACCCCTAAAACTGATGTCCCAGTATGTCGAGTCTACTAGAAGGTAGTCGGAGTCCATGTGTATGGATATATCAACTTATGCACCAACACTAGGTTACCTTACTTGAAACACACATTCGAGACACTTTGACATTGTTTCCCTAAGTTCCCAACCAAATCCTAATATGGGGACAACTCTAAACTCCAACCCACAAAATAAACTGATTTAATACCAATCTATCATGACCTAACCCACCAGGGCCATCTAGGCTAGCGGGAGGTTAATTAAAAATTACCCCAATCCCACCTCCATAGTCCATAGGCTGGAAAAAATCACTAAAAGTAATAACTAAAATGGGAGGCCTTTTTCTAAAGTAACTACACACACATACCCAACCATCTCCATGTATAAGTGCATATGAATAATAATAAATGACAGTAACATCTACAGTAAAAACCATGAATGTAATAATATCTAGGGAATACAAAAGAGTATGATAGCATAAACTGAAAATAAAAAGGGGAATAATAAATGCCCAACCAATAAAGATTCCCTAACATGACTATATCAAGAAAAGTAAATGATGATAGTGCTGAGTTCCAAATATTCAAGCCCTAAAAAAAGTATATTGTCAAATGTACCTAAGTATACTTATGATACTATAAAATAACCTCTGATCTGTATGTCGTATGCATAAGATATGACACATGTAGGAAAATACCTTGTTGGGGTGAGTATATACATACCCAAGAGGACACCCTAAAATCTGTTGAGGGAGTGATAGAAGGAATGATATAAGTAGTCAAGTCAACCAAGAAAAGTCATTTCAATCATTATATGAGACAACAACCATAAAAAATACCTATATATGATAAATAAAAATTCCAAACAAGAGAGAAAGGTGATCTCCATCTCTATCACCTAGCTAAGAACAATGAGTCTACCAACAACTCTAAAAATGGACTATATCTAATACTTAGCTTCTCATGTGTCTATCCAAATAAGTAACTATGTGGAGGAACCACACCTAGAAATTTTTTTGAAAAGTTGAGGGGGAACAATATATAAGTCGATTAACTGATCCCTAGTGCATTAAGGGGGTACCAATATCGAGGTAGAGCACTAGTGCCCTAGTCTTTTAGGGGTTATCACTCAGTAGGTAGAGGAATCATTCCCTCATGCGTCAGGGGGTACCACTCATTAGGTAGAGAAATTGTTCCCTAATGCATTAGGGGGTACCACTCAATAGATATAGAACACATTTCTTGACTCATCTTGGGGTAACACTCAATAAATAGAGAACCCACATCCTATTGTGTTAGGGATGTACCACTCAATTGATAGAGGTTCTTCACCCATGTGCATAATGTGGGTACTATTCGGTAGGTAGAGGAATTGTGCCATGGTGTGTCAAGAGGGTATCACTTGGTTGACAGAGGACTCATACCCTATTGCCTCAAGAGGGTACCACTTAGTAGATAGAGGATCTGCACCCTGGTGCATCAGGGGTATACCACTCGGTAGGTAAATGACTTGTTCCCTCATGCGTTAGGGGGTACCACTTAGTAAGTAGAGGAACCACGCCCTACTGAATTAGAGGGTACCACTCAATAGGTGTAGGAACCTCTCCCTATTCCATCATGGGGTACCACTCAGTAGATATATGACCCAATCCCTAGTGTTTCAAGGGGTACCACTCAGTAGGTAGGGGAATTTCACAATGGTCCGTCAGAGGGTATCACTTAGTAGATAGAGGACATGATCCCTAGTGCATCATAGGTGTACCACTCAGTAGGTAAAATTTTCATAAATAAGCACATATAATGTCAGGATCCCAAATGGCGTGTGTCTCTGATCCTTTGTTTGGAAGTGTTCTTGCATGCACATGACTTGTTGTCCATGTAGTACTACACAATGAGTAAGGATGTTATACGATGTGTCTCAGACAAAATCCAGAGGAAGGTACAATGATCTTCATCAGTCTAATAGGCTAAAATTTAATTCCATTGATATTTCCTCACCAATGACTATTAATGGAAAAAATATAACATTGTTGTGATCCTTAGGGAAAAAATCTCAGGATAGGTTATTCACTTACCCAAATCAAACACTAGATGAAAAAAACGTATTTCAAAATACCACACTCAAACAATAACTCATGGTCCCAGGACAAAATTTTAAATTAAATACCTAATATTGGTCATGAAATTCCAACCTTAATATCAAGGTCCCAATGCCTCATAAGGTTCTTCATTCTGACACTGTATGAAAAAGATATGTCAAATACTTTCATAACAACAACAACAATAACAACAACAATAATAATAATACATTACTATTATTATTAGGCACATTGTATACCCAAGCCACAATCCTAAAAAAGGTATCCAACATTGGTCTTAAAATGACCATCTCAATGTTAGGGTCACATTTCCACTGATGGTTTATCAAACAGATATTGTATGAAAAGATAAGGCTGAATCATTGTTTTATTCAAAAAAAAATAATTTTTTATATTATTATTATTCTTTCTTTATTTCTTTATTTTAAAACCTTATCAAGTTCAAAATCAAATCTTGTTGTACGTGACCCTTATTGTGACTCCTCCAAGAATTTCTTTTTCCCTTTTTTATTACCGAATTAATTATCAATAAAAATTTATCCAAATATATATATATAGAGAGAGAAAGAACACAAGACCCTTTCACACCCCAAAAGAAGATGTTCTTTACCCCTTGATTCTTCCTTTAAAAATTTATTATAATAATAATACTAATTATAATATTATATTATCATATGAATATAGGAGCATAAGGCAGCTCAGCCAAACCTTTCACATGTAACTAGGGTATCCCCCCTTCATTTAATTTATTTTATTTCACATTTATTATTATCATTAATAACAATATTCATCAACCTTATTATTAGTATTAACAATAATAATAACACCCACCGCATTGACCTTGTCTGACTACCTCATTGGAGATCTATGTTTTTCCACTTTCATGTCCATGCTAAACAACCTCTTCCATGAGACCCCACACATGGCCTCTACTTAGAACCAGTCTCTTCACACTACACATCATCATCGAGCATCAACTGGGAAAATAGGGATCCCTAATCCAACCCAAACCACCATTGATCAACATTCATCCTCATCACACTTAATCAAGAACCCACACTCGTGGTATCGATCCGATCTATGCACAAAACACTATCCCACTTATTTTTTCACAATAATTTTGGGGGTTCAATCATGCTCGAACCTACCCTATAAATGTAGAACCATGACCCTATAATCCAACTATGAAGAACACGAATAATAGTGAGGGAGAGGAATGATAATAAAGATGAAAACATTAAGGACCAAGTGTTCTTATCCAAAATTCATATATTTGTAATATTCATAGTGATAACATGGTGCATATATGAATAAAATGAATTAAATAGATTTAATTCGTCTATAGGTTTTAGGATAAGTACATATAATCACAGAATAAAAAGAAAATAATAATACACTGTTTCATTGCTTTAATAAAAATGCATAAAACCCATAATTGACAAGTCCTGCCTTGATTAAAGATCGATAATTAGTGAATAATTCATCCTCTAGAGATTAATTTGATGACCTCGTTGCGTATGACTTTTATCTCATGATTATCCTCAATTTGATCATTATTCATCATTCAATTTTGATCCACCAATGAAGAACGCTATACTCCTCCTCTCAGATCCAGAAAGGGTTATGTAGCCAACCCTTAGAAAAATTTCATAAGTAAGTATTTATAGAGGATTTAATTAGGTTGTATAAAAAAATAAATTATTTATATATATTAATTAAACATACCCACCAACATCTACCTCATTTTAATGTCCCGCATCGACCAACCTTAGGTCTCACATAGGGAAAATTCCGTACTCCACTTTCAACTGTGGTCTCATATTTATAATCTAAGAACCCATTTTTGATATATTAAATTATTTCTTAAAAACTTCATGTGCATGATATAAAATATATTTAAAATTATTATAAAATTAATTCTAGGATCATTGGGCCTTGAAATCATGAACCATCTCAGCGCCTATCACCAAAAATATTCCAATAATTATTACAAAGTCTTACAAGGAAAAAAAGATTCTCTAAAATTTTATTCTTTATAATGATATCCTAAATCCATTTTAGGTCCTAAAACTCCATGTCATGGAGATGGATATCCCCTTTATCTCTTGTTTGGGATTTTTATTTAGTATATATAGGTATTTTTTATGGTTTCTGTCTCATATAATTATTGACATGACTTTTCTTGGTTGACTTGACTACTTATATCATTACTTTTATCACTCCCTCAAAATATTTTAGGGTGTCCTCTTGGGTATGTATATACTAACCCCAGCAAGGTATTTTCCTACATGTGTCATATCTTATGCATACAACATACAGGTGGTATCACTCAATAGGTAAAGGACTCATTCTGTCATGCGTTAGGGGGTACCACTCAGTAGGTAGAGAAATAGTTCTCTAATTCATTAGGGGGTACCACTCAATAGATATAGAACCCATGTCTTTATTCATCATGGGTTAACACTCAGTAAATAGAGAACCCACACCTTGTTGTGTTAGGGATGTACCACTCAATTGATAGAGGTTCTTCACCCTTGTGGAAAATGTGGGTACTATTCAGTAGGTAGAGGAATTGTTCCATAGTGTGTCAAGAGGGTATCACTTGGTTGATAGAGGACTCATACCCTATTGCATCAAGAGGGTACCACTTAGTATATATAGGATCTGCACCCTGGTGCATTAGGGGGATACCACTCGGTAGGTAAAGGACTTGTGCCCTCATGCGTTAGGGGGTACCACTTAGTAAGTAGAGGAACCACGGCCTGCTGAATTAGGGGGTACCACTCAATAGGTATAGGAACCTATCCCTATTCCATCATGGGGTATCACTAAGTAGATATATGACCCAATCCCTAGTGTTTCAAGGGGTACCACTCAGTAGATAGGGGACTTTCACCATGGTTCGTCAAAGGGTATCGCTTAGTAGATAGAGGACATGATCCCTAGTGCATAATAGGGGTACCAGTCAGTAGGTAAAAGTTTTATAAATAAGTACATATAATTTCAGGATCCCAGATGGTGTGTGTCTCTGATCCTTTGTTTGGAAGTTTTCTTGCATGCACATGACTTCTTGTCCATGTAGTACTAAACAATGAGTAAGGATGTTATACGATGTGTCTCAGCCAAAATACGGAGGAAGGTACAAATATCTTCATCATTCTAATAAGATAAAATGTAATTCCATTGATATATACTCACAAATGACTATTAATGGAAAAAAATATCACACTATTGTGATCCTCGGGGAAACAATATCAGGATACGCTATTCACTTACCCAAATTAGACACTAGATGAAAAAAGCGTATTTCAATATACCACACTCAAACAATAATTCATGGTCCCAAGAAACAATTTTAAATTAAATACCTAATATTGGTCATGAAACATCAGCCTTAATATCAAGGTCTCAATGCCTCATACGGTTCGTCATTCTGACACCGTATGAAAAAGATATGTCAAATACTAGATTTCATAACAATAATAATAATACTAATAATAATAATATATTACTATTATTATTAGGCACATTGTAGACCCAAGACACAAGCCTAAAAAAGGTATCCAACATTGGTCTTAAAATGACCATCTAAATGTTAGGGTCACGTTTCCACTGATGGTTTATCAATCAGATATTGTATGAAAATATAAGGCTGAATCATTGTTTTGTACAAAAAAATATTTTTTTATAGTATTATTATTATTCTTTCTTTCTTTCTTTATTTTAAATCTTTATCAAGTTCAAAATCCATTCTTGTTGTACGTGACCCTTAATGTGCCTCCTCCAAGTATTTATTATTCCCTTTTTTATTACCTAATTAATTATCAATAAACATTTATCCAAAAATATATATATAGACAGAGAGAAAGCACACAAGCTCCTTTCACGCCCCAACAGAAGGTTCTCTTGACCCCTTGATTCTTCCTTCAACAATTTATTATAATAATAATACTAATAATAATATTATGTTATCATATGAATATAGGATCATAAGACAGCTCAGCCAAACCTTTCACGTGCCACTAGGGTATCCCCCCTTCATTTCAATTATTTTATTTCACATTTATTATTATCATTAATAACAATATCCATCAACCTTATTATTAGTATTAACAATAATAATAACACCCACCACATTGACCATGTCGGACTACCTCATTGGAGATCTATGTTTGGCCACTGTCATGTCCATGCTAAACGACCTCTTCCATGAGACCCCACGCATGGCCTCTACTCAAGAACTAGTCTCTTCACACTGCACATCATCATCGAGCATCAACTGGGAAAACAGGGATCCCTGATCCAACCCAAACCACCACTGATCAACAGTCATCCTCATCGCACTTAATCAAGAACCCACACTCGTGGTATCGATCTGATCTATGCACAAAACACTATCCCGCTCATTTTTTCACAATAATTTTGGGGGTTCAATCATGCTCAAACCTACCCTAGAAATTTCGAATCGTGACCCGATAATCCAACCATGAATAACATGAAGAATAGTGAGGGATAGGCATGAAGATAAAGATGAAAACATCAATGACCAAGTGTTCTTATCCAAATTTCATATATTAGTAATATTCATAGTGATAACATGGATTATATATGAATAAAATGAATTAAATAGATTTAATTCATCTATGGGTTTTAGTATAAGAACATAAAATCACATAATAAAAAGAAAATAATAATACATTTCTTCATTGATTTAATAAAAATGCACAAAACCCATAATTTACAAGTCTTTCCTTGATTATAGATCGATAATTAGTGAAGAATTCATCCTCTAGAGATGAATTTGATGATCTCATTGTGTATGACTTTTATCTCATGATTATCATCAATTTGATCATTATTCATTATTCAATCTTGATCCACTAATGAAGAATGTTATACTCCTCCTCTGAGATCCAGAAATGGTTATGTAGCCAACCCTTAAAAAAATTCATAAGCAGGTATTTATAGAGGATTTAATTAGGTAATATAAAAAATAATTTATTTATATATATTAATTAAACATACCCACCAAAATCTACCTCATTTGAATGTCCCACGTCGACCAACCTTAGGTCTCACATAGGGAAAACCCCATACTCCACTTTCAAAAATGGTCTCATATTTATAATATATGAAACCGTTTGTGATATATTAAATTATTTCTTAAAAACTTCATGTGCATGATATAAAATATATTTAAAATAATTATAAAATTAATTCTAGGATCATTGGGCCTTGTAATCATGCACCATCTCAGCGCCTGTCACTAAAAATATTCCAAGAATTATTACAAAGTCTTACAAGGAAAAAAAATATTCTCTAATATTTTATTCTTTATAATGATATCCTAAATCTATTTCAGATCCTAAAACTTCATGTCATTGCCTAGAGAATATACATACAAAATAGATGAGCTAAAAATCATATTAAGGGAATAAACATTATAAGGAAACATAACATGTGATTCAAAGGTAAAACAATAGATTATAAAAGAGAAGGCTCATTTATAATCACATGGGAGAATAACATAAATAAAATGGTATCAAAAGATCATTACAACGTAGAAAATGTGGTAGTAAAAAAACATGGCATAAGAATAAGTCAAGGCTAACTTCCAAGACATGATGCATAGATTCCCATACTGGATTAGGTTTACTACTTAAATATCATACATAATGTCTCGTGAGATAAAAACTTTACCAAATGCATTATAGAATTATTTATGAGAACCCATAATAGAATATTCATGAATATATGTGCCAAAAAATGAAATAAATCATAATTTATAAACATAATAATTTCCCATGGAAATAAATTGGGTTGTATAATCTTGCCTCATATCATAATCAAAAGAGACTTCTTAAAAAAGGAATTTGAGATATTATTATAATGAATGTGTTAGCCCATAAAAGGTAGGTAGAATAAGATAGATATATATGTGAGGGACATATATAGAGAATTTAGAAGAATTTCATAACATTAAATAGAGATATGAAGTGAGTTAGAGAGAGAATGGTCATAACCCAAAGAAAACGGCGGTTTAGAGAGATCCTTTACATTAAGTATAACTTTTCACATATGTTATTTGTATTTATAAATAAAAAAATTACTTATTTTATTGATTAAGAAACTTTTCATTTTTTATTATTATCTTTTATTTTATTTATTATCATTTTATATTTACCTACTTAATCATTGTGGTTCATGTCATATGTTTTGATGATATTCAGTTAATATGTCCAAAATCACTTTGGTAAGTTTACTAATTTCAAAAAGATTATTATTTAATTATATACATAATAATAATCATAAAATAATTATCATTTTTATACATAAATTATACTTATAAAACCAACCATGAAATATGGTTGTGAGAAATGAGATATATTATAATCATGGAGATGGTAGGTTGTTCGTACATATGAGTAATGTTTCCATTTTTTAATGATCATGATGGAAAAAAGGTAAGTGTTATTTTATCATTATAAAATATAATTATTTCATAAATATCATATTATTTCTTTAAATATACTTATATATACCATCCATGTGATGTAGTCATGAAGAAAAAATCACATGGCTTTGCAGAGGTGGTAATCCAAAAGTACGAATGAACGACATTATCATCTACCAATGAATAGAAAGGTGATAAAATATATGCTATATTACTTTTCAAAAATAATAAATATTTCATTTATATAATATATATACATTAAATCCATCATCACAAATAGTCTTTATAGGATATTATTGAAAATGAATTACATCGGTCTGTGAGGTGGTATTCCTCCATACATATGAATGATGGTTTTGTTTCCCATTTAATGGAAGAGGAGATTGATGTAAGTTATTAAATAAACATAATAACATATCATTATATTATAGATAATTATTTTATGATATTAACTTGGTTTAAAAATATTTTAAGTAGGTATAATAAAAAATAAAATAAAAATTCTTTGTTAAGAATGATACCTCTTCATCGGACAACCTCTTTAGGTTTCCACTAAAAGCCTCCCTAAGAGAGTTTTATAATAAAAAAGGGATTATAAGACATGGTAAAGTACTTAATTAATGTATTTGGTAAGTTATTTTCCAAAACAAAAGTATTTTTTATTTTAAATAAAATATAATAGTAGGTTCCCTTTTATAAGTGAGCGAAGTAGCACACTTGTAATTTTTCAATGTTTTACAATAATGTAGTCACTTTCCTTGAAAAAATTGCTCCAAAATAGCTCATATTTAAATTTGATAAGTATAAATTAAAAATAAAACAAAAAAATAGGGTTTCATCATGTATTTATGTTATTTTAACCTTTATCTTTACATATTAACCCCCAATAAACTCGTTTTGACCTTAATCGCAGTAATTAATTTTTACTAATTTTACTATTCATTATGGGAAAAAAGTATGTTGTAATTATTACCTAATTTTAATTATTATAATTCAAAATATTCAATATATTTTTTCAAACTTAATTCATATACGTGGTGGAATTTAATTTCAAAATAAACCTGTAAAACGTGTCGAAAAATAGTTTTTTAAGAAATGTATTTTTCAAGCATAAGATGATCTTACATTAACTACATGAATTGTAATAATAATTTTGTGGATTTAAATTCATATAAATAGATATATAATCTATAAATTGTATTTAAATATATCTTTATTAGGTTTAATTTTAATTAATTAAAAAGGATAAACTTTTTGCACTTAAAAACAATTTACAGAAAATCTCATTTTTAAGCTTAAAAATAAACATATACAAAAATTGTGAAAATTAATTATTAATTTTAAATTAATTATATTATTCTAAATAAATTGGTAAATATTTAACCATAAAAAATCAAAAATATAATGGGACTTTAAAATTTCTTGATTTAATGAAAATTGGTAATTTTCACCATTCACTAAAAAATCAATCATTTCAAAAAAATACTAAAATTTTAACCAAAGTTAATTTTGATATTATGATTTAGAAAATGAATTTATTTTTATCAAATATATTTTCTAAAAGTTCCAAAAATTAATTATAATATTTTCTCAAAAAAATAAATAAATAACATTTTTCATGAAAAAAATTTTTTTTTGAAAAATAAAATGTCTTTATTAAAAATTTAGTGATTACTTTCTTGGAATTTATCAATACATTTATATTGATTAGTAAATTAATGCATATTTCATTCAGTAGTTAATAATATTCATACTTAACAATTTAATAAATAGGTTATAATAGTCATATTTAAAAAATCATGGTTCATTTAGGCTCAGTATTTTGTGTCATATATGCTATCAAAAAAGGTTTTCTTTTTAAAATCTTGAGGTGTTACATTCATCCTTCCTTATAGAATTTCACCCTTGAAATTTTTTATTACACACTAAGTTTAAAAAAGGTGAGGGTACTTTTTCTTTGTGTTTTCCTTCGGTTCCCAAGTTGCCTCTTTATATTAATTGTTCCTTCATAGAACTTTGACCAAGTGAGTTTTCTTGTTGTGTAAAACTTTATCGCTATACTCCAAGATCTTCACCAGAGTCTCCTCATAAGAGAGATAATTTTATAGCTATATCACATTTTAATTTAGTACGTGTGAGGGATATGGTATTTACTTCCTTAATAGGGATACAAGGAATATGTCATGAACTTTAGAAAGGGTTCATGGGAGTGCTAGTCAACAAGCCAAATCTCTGATGCGATTGAGAATCTAAAAGGGAACAATGTACTAGGGGCATAAAATTACCTTATTCCCAAATATCATGAATATTTTACATGGATATATATGGATAAACACTTTATCCATGACCTCCAAATCTAGGTCTCATTGATAATTTTCTTCATAACTCTTATATCAACTCTAAGCAGTCCTAATGTGTTGTTGAATGGTATTGAACTTTTCTACCATTTTCGAAACCATTTTAGATCCAAATATCTTAAGTTCACTAAATTCATCCCATAATGTAGTTGTTCTGCATATCTTTCCATAAATGGTTTCATAAGGAGCCATTTATATGCTTGAGTGAAAGTTATTTTTGTACAATAACTCAAACAGAGAAAGATATTGATCTCAACCTCCTTTAATTTCCCTCAAGAATTCTCTCAACATGGTGATAATCCATACTTAAATTCAAATTGGTATTTAGATCATGTGTAGTATCTTCCAAAACATGGAGTTAAATATCATATCTTGGTAAGATATAATCGATAGTGGTGTTCCATGCTACCTCGCCACATCTTTGTTGTCTATCCTTACAAGTTGATCGAGTGAGAAGTCCTCTTGAATTCAAATGAATTGAGTAGTCTTTGTAAGATTATTCACTACATCCCATATGGAATTATTTCCTCTTAATGTCTTTGTAATACTAGTGATAAATTATATTGTGATGATTTACCATTTCTATATAGGTACGAGTAATAGTTTTATCATCCCCTTATACTTTTTTCATTCATACTTTAGTTGCTGACATACCAGAGACTTTGATGTATATTTTCAATATCCATATTTATATTGTCCCACCAATAGTTCTCTCAAAGATCTCAATACATCTTCATACTCCCTAGTTAGATGAATAAGGTTGATCTATGTGAATCATTCAACAACTCTTTCTTTATCTTAGGATTTAATGGTATACATAGTCATGACCCAAATCATATAACTCCTTGTTTATCAATTTTGAACTCTGAGTATTTACCTTTTCTTATAGTTTCCACCTTATTTTAAATTTCCACATCAACTTTTTGAGCATCCATTGTCTTCTCTAGAAGGGATGGTTGAGAAATAATTTGAGAAATAAATGATTAAGTTCCTTCCTTTATGATTCCCTTTTCCATCCTTTAAAAGTATAATAATATTGGATCCTTCTCAATTTTCATCAGTTATAATGTTTTCAAAACCGTTCTACTTAGATCATATTCTACTTTATTTTCTTTCCTAGGATGTTAATGGATTGTACAATCATATTCCTTGATTAGCTATAACCATATTTGTTGGCATCTATTAAGCTTATTATACGTGATTATATATTTTAGGATCTTATTAACTATATATATTTCAAACCTTTTCCTATAGACATAATGTCACTATATTTTCAATTAAAAAATCATTACAGGCAACTCCTAATCATGTTTTGGATGGCTATATTCATGAAATTTCAACTGCATTGTTAAATAGGCTATCAATTTATCATTTTTCATTAGTATACAGCCCATGAACTTCTTTGAATCATTGTTATATAACAAAAAAATCTCCCCACATGAGGGAAGTGTAAGGACTAGTGCAATGATAAGCATGTTTTTCACCTCCTTGAGGCTCTCTTTAGATTAACTGGTCTAGAAAAACTTTACCCCTTTTTTGTTATCTTTTTTATCATGTTTTAAAACCGTGATAATTTTTTCACAAATCATCCTTAATATCCAACTATTCTAAGGAAACTATGAATATTTATTACATATTTTGGTTTGGGACACTCTATAGTTTATTTTATCTAATAAGGGTCCAAATATATCCCTTTTCTTATGATAGTATACCCAAATAATTATATTTCCTTCATCCAAAACTCATATTTACTTTACTTTTCATATAAATTATCTTTTAAAAAAGTCATTATCATAGTATTAAAATGATTCTCATGCTCCTACTTTCTTTTAGTGCATATCATAATATCATCTATAAAGACTACCAAAAAATTTTAAAGGTAATATATAAATAATATATTCATTAAGTATATAAATATTACTGGAGAATTAATGGTTTTTTAAGGAATTACTATGAACTCATAGTATGAATACCTTGTTTGAAAGGTAGTTCTAGGAATATATTCCTTCTTCACCTTTAATTGGTGATATCTCAACCAAAGGTCCACCTTAGATAAATATTGGTACCCATATATTTGATCAAAAAAATCATCTATCCATGGTAGGGGATACATTTTTTTATCATTATTTTTTTTGAGTACACGATAATCAATATCGAGGAACATTGAACTATATTATTCTTGATGAAGTGGACCAATGCACCCCACGATGACACACTCAGGCATATAAAAACTTTTTTTAGATTCTCTTGTAAGTTCTTTTTCATCTCTTCCAAATCAATAGTGTCCATTCTGTAAGGATTCATTGATATTTTCATAGATCTAGGTATATGTTTAACTGAGAACTCAACCTATCAATTATAATGAATACTTGGTAACTCTTCATGGAATAAATCAGTATAATCCCTCACAATGGGCTTGTATTCAAGCATGATTCTCTCCTTTGTCTCGATAATTTGATATAGATATGATTTCTCATAAGGTAATAATATACATTCTTCAGAAAAATATTCTAATAGAGATTTGTCTTCTTCATTACACTTATATAGAATTAGAGGAGGGAATGATATGTGAATTGTGATCTCTCTCTACAAATAGTTTATTTTTTTTATTTTTTATAAGGAAAATAAATCCATGCCAAATATGGAATCAAACTTCACTAAAGAAATTGAGACAAATTTTTCTGGAAGGTTCGGTCAATAAATATTGGATGGGGAGGAGTTATATACCTAGGGTGAAAATATTTCTCCTTTTTATATTATCACAGATAAATCAACCCCCATGTTTTGAGGTAGTGTTTGAATAGTTATACTAAACTTTAAATATATTAAATAATACATATAACTAGAATCAAAATGTACATTTAGTATTCTTGAATGTATAACCAACAGGACAGTCACCACATAATTTTCAGCATCCACCTTTGCAATAGTAAGAGAATATTCCCTTCCTTTCTATCTATCCCTTGGAGGTTGTTGTCATTGATTCTCTCTTATAAACCTTTTATTAGGAAATTTTCTTAGAAAATTATCATGTTCTGTGTAGTTTAAACACTTCACTATAGGTTGAGTGTTTATTCAAACCTTCTTTTCTTCTTCCATATTAGTGGGAAACTTCATTTCCTTTAAACATTGTTAAGAAAGATTCCCCTATTTTTTACATTTGAAAAATATTATGGTTCCCTTGATATTGTTTCTATAATGTTTTTTCTCATGCTTTAGACAAGTGGGATGTTGGTTTTTACTTCCTCCATGTGTTTTATTTGTTTATACTCCTAAAGAAAACTTAATTTTAAGATTTTAATATTTTATCCCACAAGACCACTGAGAGTCTTTGATCTCTATCTTGACCATAATGGAAAAAAGAAAAATATCTTCGTAACTATCAAAGTATCTAGACTCAAAATATTTTCATAGACATAGATTTAATCCACTAAAGAAACGATACACATTATTTCCAGTGCTGATAATGAATCTAGATGTGTATTCTAAAAGTCTTGTGATGTTTGCTTTATACAGCCCAATATACTCATCTTCTTTTTTCTTTATTCTGCGTAACTTTCTCTCTAATATAATATGGCTATTTCAAGGAAAATATTTATTAAATTTTTTTTAAAGTCTTCCCATTCCATGGAATAAATATCCTCCTTGGACTTTTTGTTCTTGATCATCACCCACCACTGATCAGTTTCCCCCTCAATGTGATAAAGGGCCAGTGCAACATTCTCTTACTATAAGCATTGGAGGGTAGATAATATCTACTTAATAGAGTTAATCCATTGTTCTGAAATGAGGGGATCATAATATCCACTAAATTTAGGAGGCCTTGGTCACATAAAAGGCACAACTGTGACTTTCTATTTCTTCCATAAGTTATCAGCTCCCACTCCCATAGGGTTAGGCATATCATTAGTTAAATAATCACATTTTTTGTTGGAATGGTTTCTCATTTTTCCCACCATTAAATAAAATATTAAAGAATACGATGAGAACAATTTAACATACAAAAGAAAAACTTATAATATTATAAGGAATAAATTATAAATGTTAAGTATATCCTAAATTATGAGTCTCTAGGTTTCAATCTAGGTAATCCATGGAAATGTTTCCTAATTGGATATCTAACATATAATTTTTTAAAATTCCTTTATAATGGTTCATAATGGATTTTTGAATTTCAAAAACATATCCCCTGGGAGTGTTAAATAACGTTTTTTGCAAGGACACTTTTATTCACCTAGTAATGTTTGATTCAAATGCCAATGCACCCTTTTCAAATTTATTACCCCTAGGTATAACTATTATAAATTCACATCACCTTGTTGTGTCAAAAAAGGGATTTAATTTATTGGAAAGAACTCACCCTATACTTCACCAGAATTCTAGGATACTTTTCTATACATGGGATTATCCCTAGGGTTATCAATAAAGTATTCTAGTCCTAATCCCCAAAAATAACAAGACATTTCTTTGATAGAAACTATAGTGACGAAATCCATTATACACATATTATTACATGATTTTTAATATAAATTTCCATTAATAAAAAACAAGGATCGAAAATCCTAGTGTATTTGGAAGACTAGGTACGTCAAAATCAACATGAAAATAAAGAATATTTATTTTATTATTCACAGTGAGATTATAAATCCATTTTATCTCTTAAAACTACATGGGATAACCTAGGGAATACATATACGTAAGGGATGAGCTAAAAATCACAATAATGAAATAAAAATGATAAGGGATCATAACATGTGAGTCAAAGGTATAACATGATATCATAAAAGAGATGGATCATGAGTAATCACATGGGATCATAACATAAATAAAATGGTATCACAAGATCATCGAAACATAAGTAATGATTAAAAATAATAAAAAGCTACTTAAGCATAAGTCAAGTTTATCTATTAAGACATGGTGGATAGAGTCCCATAGTAGATTAGGTTTACTCCATAAATCGTGTACATAACATCTCATGAGACAAAATCTTTACCCAATTAATTTTCTTTCTACATGGGATCAAACGTCATAAAATTTTCATGATTATGTTTTATAAAAAAAAATTAAATCAATAATAATACATAAAAATAATAATTACCCATGGAAATAAATTTGGTTGCGTAATATTGACTCATATCATAATCAAAAGAGACTTCTTAAATAATGCATTTGAGAAATGATAATAAGGATTATATTACCCCATAAAAGTAAGAGATAATAATCTAGTTATATATTTTTTATACGTATATACATAATTTAGAATCATTCTATAATATTAAATAAATATAGGAAGTGATTTAGAGAGAGAATGATCATAACCTGAAAAAGGGTGGTTTAGAGAGACCCCTTAACTTCAGTCTGATTCATCACATACATTATTTATCTTCCTGCATAATAAACATACATTAATTATTTAATTTCTTAAGAAAATTTTTCAAGTTTATTATTCTTTTTTATTTTATTTAATATCATGTTATACTCAACTACTTAATCAGTTGGGTTCTTGTCATATGTTTTGATAATATTTGATTCACATGTCCCAAATCACTTTGGTAAGTCGAATAAGGTCATAGAGATTATTATTTTATCATATAAATAATAATTATTATTAAATAAATATCATTTTTATAAAAAATTATACTTTATAACCAACCATGAAATATGGTTATGAAAAATGAACTATGTTACAATCATGGAGATGATAGGTCATACATACCCATGAGTAACATTTCCAACTTTCAAATATCATGATGGAAAGAAGTTAAGTGTTATTTTATCTTTATATAATGATAATTATATCATAAATATAATATTATTTCTTCAAATACAATTATATATAAAAATTAATCATATCGCTTTGTAGATGTGGTAATTCATACATATGCGCGAATAACATTATCATATTTCAATGAATGGAAAGGTAAGAAAATATATGATATATTAATTTTATAGAATTGTAAATTTTTCATTAATAAGATATATATAAAATAAATAAATCAATATAAATAATTGTGAGAGGTGATGATGGAAAATGAATTACATCGGTTTGCAAGGTGGTTGTCCACCATACACACGAATAATGGTTTTGTCTCCCATTTGATGGAAGAGGAGAAGAATTTCAGATATTTCATTAAAAAATAACATCTAAATAAATTTTATATAATTATTTTATTATATCATCAATTTTTAATAATATTTTATGGAGGTGTAAGAATAAATAAAACAAAAATGCTAGGTTACGAATGATAACTCTTCTTCGGACAGCCTCTTTAGGCTTGCACCAAAACCCCTACTATAAGGTTTTTCTAATAAAATAAAGGATTATAAGACATGTTAAGGTAATTAAGAAAGTAATTTTTGTTGGTATTGGGAAAAAATATTTTTAAGTGTGAATAAAAGAGAAGAGGAGGTTCCCTATTATAAGTAAGGGGAGCGACACACTTGTAAAGTTTCTATATTTTATAATAATGTCAAGTAAATTTCTAGGAAAAATAGCACAAAATAGATCATATTAAAATTTTATAATGTTAATTTCTAAGTAAAACCAACAAAATGGGTTTCAAAAAGGTTTTAGGTCATTTTAATCCCTATAATTATAGATTAACCCCTAGTAAACGCATTTTAATCTTAATCATAGAAATTAATTTTTACTGTTTTAATTATACATTATGATTAGAAATTAAGTTGAACTTATTATATAATATTAATTATTCTGATTAAAAATATGTAATAAATTTTTTCAAATTCAATTAACATAATTGGTAGAATTTAATTTAAAAATAGACCCGTAAAACATGTCGAAAAACCTTTTTCCATGAAACACATTTTTCAAGCGTAAGATGATCTTACATTAACTATATGACTAGTAATCATCATTATATGAATTTAAATTAATATAAATAGATATAAAATATATAAATTTAAATTAAATATTTACTTATTAGGTTTTGATTTAATTAACTAAAATAGAGAAACTGTATGCATTTAAAAAGAGTTTTCAAAAAACCACATTTTTAGGAATAAAAATAAACTTATACAAAAATAAAGAAAATTTTAAATTAAATTAATTAGATTATTGTAAATAAATTGGTTTATATTTAACCTTAATACCAAATAAAAAATATAATGGTACTTTTAACTTACTTGATTTAATGAAAAATATGGCAGTATTTGGAAAAATCTATAATTTCCACTATACACTAAAAAATCAATCATTTAAGAAAAATACCAAAATTTCACAATAAGTTAATTTTTATATTATAATATAAAAATTAAATTTCACTTTATAAAATATTTTTTATAAAATTTATAAACATTAATTATAATATTTTCTCAAAAAATAATAAAACCCATTTTTGATTAAAACATGTTTTTTAAGAATAAAATGTCATTATTAAAAATTTAGTATATATTTCATAGGGATTTATCAAAAAATTAT
This sequence comes from Viscum album, assembly GCA_963277665.1. Classification (NCBI taxonomy): domain Eukaryota; kingdom Viridiplantae; phylum Streptophyta; class Magnoliopsida; order Santalales; family Viscaceae; genus Viscum; species Viscum album. Next base: position 1,666,055,311 of record OY728127.1, read on the forward strand.
ATTGATTTTTGAATTTATCTAAATTTAGTAAAGTAGTTAATCCATTTCATACCTTCTAATTTAATGTCTATATTATAATGGTCATATTTAAATAATCATGGTTTATTTAGGCTTAGTGTTGTGTGTCATATACACCATCGAACAAAGATTTATTTTTAAAATCTCAGGGTTTAGAAAAAGTAATACTAAAATTGTAATATTTTACATTATCCTTCCTAAAATTCCATCCTCAAAATTTTTATTACTACTTACCAATGAAAAATATTTAAGTATATGACTCAAGATATAATTTACAACTCACTGTCGTGGATAAGACTATAAAACTCATATTTTCTAGTATAATATGAATATTATAAGATTATAAAACAGTTATTCCAAATATAACACCTAATAAATCTATAATTCTTATAAATTTATAGATACATATCTTTCACAACTTCATTTTCATAATCTCATTTCTAACCAAATATTAAAAGAAAAATTATTATGATAATATGCGATAACTTAAGAGTAAATGATCATATGAGTATTAAAACTAAATCCTAATATTTATTCTCCAATGACAACTATATTCTAAACTATGGTACATTTTATTCAACTATGATATAATTGGGTAAATATATAATTTTTTTATCTTAACCTAGTTTTTCTTTCATCATATTCTTATTAGGTCCTCTATCCTAACTAGTTATATATTAAATCATCAAATTCCATTTAAATCATTTATAATAGTCCATAAAGAGCAAGTGAAACACAAAATAATGTCCCATGAGAGTGTAAAACTAGGTGTATAGTTAGGTCTACATGTTATATACTGAGTAAATATTTGGTTAATACCCAAACAACCTTTTTCAGGGTAATTACCCCTAGGATCATCTATTCCCGAACCTACATCCACTTGTTTGTATCCAGATAGGGATGTTATTTCTAGGAAACCTCACACTCTATACTATTTTAAAAAAATATTATTTTATCCTATATTTAAACACACCCCTAGAGTCTATCATAGGTTTATGTTCTATAACATATATTTTTATAAATTAATTTATTAAATATTATACTAAAATTCCTTTGATGCCAACAGTAGAAACTCCGACTTTAGTAACCTAGAGTCATAGGTTACTTCATTAAATTGGTACAAGATACAGGATATCACATCAAGAGGATCATACAGTTTAATAGTCTTGGGATACTAGATACAAAAATTCTTTCCATATTACATTGAAAACATTAAAACACCAAATTATAATCATATTGAAAACTTTCTTATTAATTTTAGTATATCATTCAATTCATTCAAAGATCCCTTATTAGTATATTTGGGAATGGAAAAAATAAAATGGTGATCATAGATTCCCTATAAGGTAAAGCATGCAGATAAAATGATAATGGATAAAAAATATATAAACAATATGTAAATGTGAATAACTAAAAAAAAATTCATATAATCAAAAACTTGAGCATTAAATATATCCATAGAAAACATAATAATATAATAATCACATGGATAATATTAACTAATTTCATAGTGATGGAATTCATAATTTAGGAAATAATAATGTTATTATCATGAACTCAGCCAAGAAATCATGTATACCATAAAGGCCTCAGCCAAGACATTATACTTAATGTCAAGGCCTCATCCACTACTTGAAATTTTAGCTTTACAAACGGTTTAAAACCATTGGTAAAGGCTGGACAACCATTGGTATAAACTATACCAACGGTTTTCCAAACTATTGGGTCTTGAGCCATAGAGATAGAAATATCAAAATGGTTCTATGAGAACCATTGGGATATGTCTAAAAAATTCAGTATATACCAACGGTTTCAATAAATTGTTGGTATAAATGTTTTCCAATGGTTTTAAGCTGTGGGTAATAGTAATAATTATCTCTATACCAATGGTTTACCAAAAATTGTTGGTAAATATCAAGTAAAATTATCCATGCCAACGGTTTACAAACCATTGGCATATAATTATACCAATAGTTTACATAAAATCATTGGTATATGTTCTGGTTTTACACATATTCCAATGGTTGTAAACCATTAGCATATCCTTTTTTTTACCTATAGCAGCAAGTTGGCTTGTTGGCCTCCCCTTGTGCTGATACAGAAATTCCACCATCAAGCCCGCAAAATTCATACACAACAGAATACCTACATAATACATACACATAAAACAAGTAACACAATACACCATTAACAAGTATACCTACATAATACATACAGAATTCATAAAACACATAATTTATATAGAATTATGAATACATCCATTTCTGTATTTAATTACCCTCTACACACATACAGAATTAACACATAATTCATAAGGTAATTACAGCAATTATACACATACAACAAGTATACCCATACAACAAGTATACTCATACACCATTAACACATAATTCATAATTTAATTAAATACATAATGAATTCAATTTAGAATTTATGGGGTTGGGGTTGTTCAGGGGTTTGGGGTGGTTGTCTAAGAAGGTTAGGGGGTGTCCAGAGGGGTTGGGGTGTTAGGGGGCATGGGGGTGTCCAGGGAGTGGGGGGGGGGGGTCTGTCCATTGGGGTGTCCAGGGGGTGGGCTGGTGTCCATGGGGGTGGGGTGGTGTCCAGGGGGGTGGGGTGGTGTCCAGGGGGTGGGGTGGTGTCCAAGGGTTTGGGGGGCTTTCCAGGGGGTGGGGTGTCCAGGGGGTGGGGTGACTAGGGGTGGGGGTGTCCAGGCGGTGGGGGTGTCCAGGGGGTGGGGTGACTAGGGGGTGGGGGTGTCCAGGCGGTGGGGGTGTCCAGGGGGTGGGGTGGTGTCCAGGGGGTAGGGGCAGTCCAGGGGGTTGGGGGCTGTCCAAGGGGGGTGGGGTGGTGTCCAGGGGGGTGGGGGTGGCTTTCCATGGGTGTGGGGGTGTCTAGGGGTGGGGGGGGGTCAGGTGGTGGGGTGGAGTCTAAGAGGGGTGGGGGCTGCCAGGGGGTTGGGGAGTCTAGGCGGTGGGGGATATCTAGGGTGGGGGGGTTGTCCATGGGGGTGTCCAGGGGGTGGGGTGGTGTCCATGGGGGGTGGAGTGGTGTCTAGGGGGTTGGGGGGGCTTTCCATGGATGGGGGTGTCCAAGGGGGTGGGGGTCCAAGGGGTGGGGTGGTGTCTAGGGGGTGGGGGCAGTCTAGGGGGTTGGGGGCTGTCCAAGGGGGGTGGGTGGTGTCCAGGGGGTGGGGGTGGCTGTCTATGGTGGTGGGGTGTCTAGGGGATGGGGGTGTATAGGTGGTGGGGTGGTGTCTAGGTGGGGTGGGGGTCCATCTAGGGGTGGGGGAATCCAGGGGATTGGGGGTGTCTAGAAGGGTGGGGGTTGTCTAGGGTGGTGGGGGGGCTGTCCATGGTGGTGTCCAGGGGTGGGGGTATCCAGGGGTGGGGTGGTGTCCAGGGGGTTAGGGGGATTTCCAGGGGGTGGGGTTGTCCAGGGGGTGGAGGTCCAGGGGGTGGTGTGGTGTCCAGGGGGTGGGGGTGGTCCAGGGGGTTAGGGGCTATCCAAGGGGGGTGGGGTTGTGTCCAGGGGTGGGGTTGGATTTCCATAGGGGTGGGGGTGTCCAGGGGGTGGGGGTGTCCAGGTGGTGGGTTGGTGTCTAGGAGGGGTGGGGGAATCACGGGGGTTGGGGGTGTCTAGGGGGTGGGGACTATTCAGGGTGGGGGGATGTTAATGGGGGTGTCCAGGGGGGTGAGGTAGTGTCTAGGGGGTGAGGGGCTTTAATGGTTTTAATGGAATTAATTTAATGTATTTTAAGATCATTTGTGTTTTTAAAATTGTTTTGGAATAGTTTTTATTTCAATAATATGTGCTTTTTTGGAAAAAATGAATGTTTTTGGTGTGTATGGTAGAAAGAGGGATTTGGTTATTAGGAAATGGATTACATTTTTATTGTGGTACAAAAATAATATATGATTTTTGAAATGGAACCTTAAAGGGGATATCTTAGGTATTCATTCCTTTGGTCCAGTTATTGTCTTCCTAGTCTTGGTCTCTACTCAAACTCTTGTGGAAGTGGAATAGCCACGTTCTTCTCGGGTAATTTATTATGCATGGGAGTTTCTAAAATAGCTTCCACTATTTTTTATTGGTGTTCACGGATCTCAGGAGGCAAAGAAGTGGGTATCTATGATTAATGGTATCTTTGATTTGTTAGAAACCCTATAATCCACAGGGGTAGGGGACTTCCAGGGGTACGGGGTGTCCAGGGGGTGGGCGGGCTATCCACAGGGGGTGGGGGTGTCCATAGGGGGAGGGGTGTCCAGGGGGTGGGTGGGTTGTACGCGCTGGTGGCGGGTCTATCGAGGGGGGTAGGGGGTGTCCAAGGGGTGGGCGGGCTATCCACGGGGGGGGGGAGGGGTCTAGGGGTATGGGGGTTCTAGGGGTTGGGTGGGCTATCCACGAGGGTGGAGGGGCTATCCAAGTGGGTAAGGGGTGTCCAAGGGGGTGGCATGGCTTTCCACGGGGGTGGGAAGGCTGTCCATGGGGGTGGGGGATGTCCAGGGGGCACAGGGTGTCCAGGGGGTGGGTGGGGATATCCAGGGGTATGGGGTGTCCACAGGGGGAGGGGTTGTCTAGGGGGTGGGCGGGCTGTCCAGGGGGTGGGTGGGGCTGTCCAGGGGTGGGCGGGGCTGTCTAGGGGGTATAGGGTGTTCAGGGGGGTGGGTGTCGCTATCTAGGGGGTACAGGGTGTCCGGGGGGTGGGAGGGCAGTCCATATGGATGGGGCTGTCTACGGGGGTAGGCGGGCTGTCCATGGGGGTGGGGGCTGTCTATAGGGGAGGGGCTGTCCACAGGGGTGGGGGTTGTCCAAAGGGGGGGGGGGGCTGTCCACGAGGGTGGTGGGGCTGTCGATGGGGGTAGCGGTGTCCAAGGGGGTGGTCGGGCTATCCACAGGGGTTGGTGGGCTATCCATGGTGGTGGGGGCTATCCATGGGGGTACAGGGTGTCCAGGGGGTGGGTGGGTTGTCCACGAAGGTGGTGGGGCTATCCAGGGGGTACAGGGTGTCCAAGGGGGTGTGTGTGTGTGGGGGGGGGGGCTTTCCACAGGGTGGGTGGGCGGTCCATAGGGGTGGGGGTGTCCATAGGGGGAGGGTCTATCCATGATGGGGGGGTTGTCCATAGGGGGAGGGGTTGTCCAGGGGGTGGGTGGGCTATCCATGGGGGTGGCGGGGCTGTCCAGGGTGTAAGGGGTGTCCAGGGGGGTCGACGGGTTATCTATAGGGGTGGGGTTCTATCTAGGGGAGGGGTGAATCTGTCACATGAAATCATCAAGTCAATTTTGATTATTTATAGATAAAAATATAAATATATTTTGGCCTAACTAATCACACATATTTTCAAGTACAACAAATCAATAAACATCAAAGGTCAGTAATGTCAGTCAAAAATGTAACGGATCAATATATCCCTCATCACCATCACTATCATCACCACCATCATCAGCCTCACCCAAGTCCTCATCGTCGTCCTCATCATTGTCCATGCCCTCCTCAATGCACTCCTCCTCTCCCTTGTACTCATCCTCGGCCTCCTCATCGCCCTCCTCCTCCGCCTCGGCCTCCTCCTCGCCCTCCTCCGCCTTAGCATCCTTCTCTCCCTCCTCCTCCTCTGCCTCATCCTCCTCCTCGCCATCATCTCAAACCTCACTATAACTTCCACCTGGTGCACCATATATAGAATTCATCGATGACATATATTCATCACAAGCTGTGCTGGCCTCTGGTGGAAGTGTTTGACGTAAAACTTCCATCAATTTCATAAATGTAGTGTTTTCCCTAACAGATTGTTCTACTGTCTCTGTGGTCCTTTTTTCAGCATGATCTACCTGTGCCTTAACCTGTTCGAACTTGATGGCGCTACAACTCATACCTGAGGAGGGACAATACCTCGTTAGAACTATACTCTTCTTAGGTCGGTAGCGTACTCTACGAGGTTCTCATCTCCCAACACCTGATGTAAGTGATCGTTTGGCCCAAAATTTTTAGGTTCTTGGGAATCAAGGGCCTTTAAATTATCCTGTTAAAAATATAAATAGATTATTAAGTTGAAAAATAGAGATTAAAATTTTAAATCTACAAAGTAAAACTTACAATCTACTACGGAGTCAGTTCATTAACCGCACTTCCATCTTTCGTCCTTCTACTAGAGCAAAACAGTTTTTCTCAAGGCACACGTCCTTCTATATTCAATTTATGACTCTACAATGACATTTAATGTAGGAATCCATAATTAAAAATAGGATACCAAAAATGAATTTCATAACTAAAATTATTTAACAACTTTATAAATCGAATAAATTATGGAGGAAGAAATAAAAAGTGAAATTCGTAAAGAAAATTATAAACTATCATACCTGCTGCCTCTTATGATCCGGCATCGTAGTATGTCCCAATGTGTGGATATATGTTTTAGAATCAATGTTTTTTTATTTATTCCCGATGAATCCTAAATAAAATTCAATAATTAGTATTAACGAACAACACGAAAATTTTCATTTATATACCTCTAATGTGATTAATACCTTAAATTGGCTAGTCATACAATGAGTAATCATTTTTCAATATTGTTCTAACATAAAATCATCCACGAAAAGATACACCTCTAACTCTATTCCCAATCTAGAACATCATCCAATGTATAACTTGTTCTTATAATCTCTCTAAAGCTCACCTAAATCCTTTAGATGTGCTGGTCATGCACCCTCACCATCAAGGAAATTAAACTGTAGCTGACACCAAAATATTAATTCATATAAATAAAAAATAATAATATATTTCATTAAATACAATAGATTTTTTTACCCATATCTCTGCCCAAGATTTATCCTAAACTTCATTTAGCAGCTGTCTCCATGAGAGCAGGCTGACGGAAATTATTTCGGAGTATTTATCAAGCATCGCTAAAAAACTCCAACATTTATGCCCGGATTTTCAATCATTTGAAAATATTCATTGTAGTCAACCATCAACTACATGCGGCAGTTCCACATCGCACAGATGCGTGTATACCCACACCCCCACCTCCTATTAGTAGATGTATCTATTATGAAATAAAAATAAATATTTTATCAATACATGTTATAATGAAAATAAATAATGGTGTAAAAAATTGTTAGGGTTGTATAAGTGTACCTGTGGTACTCTGATCAATGGGCGCCACTGGATTTTGCAGAAATTGAAGGAATATCCTACACAGATAGAGTGGTTCCCAATGTATGCTCCAAAGGGACGGACTCTGGTAGAGCAGGAGTCGAAGAATATGGAATATAAAATCCCAAAGAGAAGGAAGTAGAAGTAAAATAATATGATAGAGATGGATGGCTGAATGCTAGATGGGGAGTGGGAATCATCATCGGATATGGTACAGACAGGAAAGGAGGCTCAAATGTAAAGGGTGCTGAAAACATGGGAGGCCTAAATATCCCGTGTGACTCTAATGACACACTGGGATTAGAATGTGGGATGGATGGTATGTCAGTGGGAGGGGTAGGGTCTAATTGGGTACGCTGACTAGATCTTCTAGCTCTCGTACCCCCCCCCCCCTCGTATGAACACCCTAAGTACTGGGACCACTACTAGGAAGCTCATCAGATAATTGTCGCCTAATATATGGATCCTACAAAAATGTTTAAAAAAATTAATCACATGACATTATATATTATTTAAATATATATATTTGAAATAAAATGCTCATTGTAGGCACTCGTGATGGAATGCCCATATTAGACATGTGACGATTATTTTCCATAATCTGTTTTTGTTACCTCTCTTCAATTGGTTTCATTTCCTACATTTTAAATAAAATATGGAAGTAAATAAAAAAGGATAATAATGTGTAACCCAAAAAATAAAATAAATTAGAAGGAATAGGGGGATTCATTGATAATTTAACTATCCATTATTTTAGGAGATCTTGAACAGATATATAATGAAGTCAATAAATCGTACAAGATATAATAAAGAAATTTAATTTTTAGTAGGATGGTTATTTACTAAGTGTTATCAATATATTAAAATCATGGAACATTTATTCTACTAGATTCATAAGGGGTAAGGCAGTTGTCAAAATTAAGGAAAAATTTAATTTCTTTAGCCCAGGTAGATGATGCAGGATTGAATACATGTTTTGCAGAAGAATACACACCATCATGTTCATTACCCGGTAAAATGTTAATGAGAGGTCTTAGAGTTATAAAAATTTTATACAAATCATATTTGAAATATTGAAATGTTCACCAAGTTAGAAATGTTGGTTCCGTAGGTTAGAATATAGTTCAATTCCAAATTAGAAAATGAAATTCAAATAAAATTGGAACCAATAAACATTGAAAATTCACATAACGGTCAAGTTGGATACAACATATTTATAATCGATATTAAATCAATTTGAATATTACCAACCTTAATAGCCCAAGTCGAGGTAAACCAAAATAATTGAGAACATGAATGGATGATTTAATATATTTCCCACCACAACTTTATGTTCACAATCAACTCTGAAAATTGAGCTATTGGAGTCATCAAAAGTAATAAATAGATCATTTACAATGGTAGTAGGGATGGTGTCAATTCCATCATCACCATCATCAAAAATATGTCTTGGAATTACTTCAATAATGACACCAAATTCAGGTCGAAGATATTATTTAACATAAAAAACGTGTTTCTCCATTGATTTCAATACATATGGTTCATTAGTAGAAAGAGTAAGAGTCATATCAATTACTCAAAATCCACAATCATCAATAAATGTGTCTTGCCTCATCATCGAATTAAACCACTGGCATTTCATCATCGTGACTCGTCTATGAGAATAATAATCTAATATTATTATTTTTTCAACGACTTCATAATAACCTACATTTTAAAATCACATTCTACTATCTAATGCACTAGCATAATAGTCTATTGTGTTAGAAACCATAACACCATCATGTTGTGTTCTCATGTTCTTTTCTCGTTAAGTGATAATAAATTTGTACCTATTAATAACAATTGATTTACAGTCACGACCACGACATTAGGACCAAAATCCAAAGCTCTTCTTTCCTCAGAGACAGTGTCAGCAGGAAAACTCAATAATTGAAATATAAATAAATATTAATCTTAATTAATTATTATTTTCATTATTTTAAACAGTAATATTATTACCTTCAATTTTAACCAAGCAGAAAACTCTTTTCTATGAAAAGACTCCCTCTTTCTCAAAGATAAAGAATGATGATTTCTATTTATCATCGCTTTATGTTCCCTATAGATAAAAATATGAATATTTTAACAGATATATATATATATATATATAAGATATACATATTCAATTTACTTACAAGATGGAGTCATCGAACAATTCATAGTTGAACAAAACTGTGTGATGTGCCATCTCCCGCTCTTCAAGGCTTAATGTTGTCAATGTATATGATCCAGGAATTCCTCATATTTGAGGAAGTGATGGAAAACTGGGTTCAATTTCCTCATATTGTTCTTCTTCGTTCCTCATTGGTATGTTCATTCTTATAGTAAGATCAGAAAAATACATAGAGTAGAAATCCATTACTTCTAGAGCCAAGTAACCATTCACGATAGAACCTTCAGGATGATTCTTGTTACAGACATAAGACATTAATGTGTACATATTTCATTCAGTTTGATACATCCAATGAAAATAAATAGGTCCTTGAGAATTATTTTAGTTTTAATATGGATAGTCAGATGCAACATGCATGTGAAAAATGATGAAGGAAATATTTTCTCTAAATCACACAAAATTAATGGGGAATCTTCGAACATTTTTTGCAAGAAATACTTTGGAAACTTCTTAGCACAAAGATCTCTAAAAAATGGCATAACTGAATAATATCCACCCTTACATTATTGGAGAAAAGATGACGAATTTCTATTGGAATCAACTTATGAAGAAGGATGTGATAATCATGAGTCTTTAAAGATTTTAACTTCAACTCTCTTATATTGGCCCATTTTGATATGTTTCTTGAATAGCCATTAGGAACTTTAATAGTCTCTAGTACTTCGAGAAATTACTTTTTCTATAGGATTCATCACATAAAAAGAACATGGAACATTCCATTTATTTTCACTAATACGTATAGGATTCAATTATGGTCTGATACCCCAATCCACCAAGTCACAATAAGACCGTAAATCATCTTTTTTATTTCACTTAACATTTAGAAGAATCGAAAGCAACATTTCACATTTTTTTTTTCAATGTGAATTATGTCTATGAAATGATGTAACAAATTGGTTGACCTATAAGGAAAATCAAAGAAGATAATTATCTTCTTCCAATTGTAACAGGTTTCAGTGGAAACCTTCTTTCTCTTTCTAGATTTCATTTGAACCTCCCTGAATGAAAAAATAAAATCTTTCAATTCATTAAGCACATCAGTTCTATACATACGCTGAGGTGGATCATCGGTCACCATGGTATTGTCAAATCTTTGATGATTATTTATATATGGATGGTCCATTGGAAAGAATATTTTATCTCCCATAAAACTGAAACTACAATGATGTTTCAGTATTCTAGATTGCGTATTATTCATAAAAAATACATGATAGTTTTCCCTTCAAGCTCCATCCCGACATTGTTGCATAAGCAAGAAAATCATTGATCGTCCACATAAGCATAGCACGCATCTGAAATATGTCTTTCGAACATTCTTCGTATGTGCGCACACCCACATCCCAAATAAGTTTCAACTCTTTTATTAAAGGTTTCATGTATACATCTATATCATTTTCAGGATCAGAAGGGCCAGATATGAGTATACTCATGAAAGTGAAAAAATTTTTCATATAAAACCATGGGGGAGGATTATAAATGTGTATAAAAACTTGCCATGTGTTGTGTGACATAAGAATATTCCCAAATGGATTAAAACCGTAACATGAAAGACCCAACCTCACATTACGCAAGTCAGCTGTAAAATCAAGATATTGAGCATCAAATCTCTTCCATGAGAATACATTTTTAGGGTGAACCAACTCGTCATTAGTCTTATTTCTCTTGGTATCATGTCATTGAATTTTTATTGATATTTCATCAGACATAAAAAGATTATGGAATCTGGGGATCAATGGAAAGTGCCACATTAATTTCTATGGCACACAGGATGGTGTTCCATCAGCTTTTGGCTTCTAGCTGGATGTTCCACATTTTATACAATCATTTCATTCAGTAGTTTTCTCCCCGAATAAACTGTAGTCTTTTGGGAAACAATGAATTTTGTTTCCTGAAAATCCATGTTCTTCAAATAACTTCCATGTTATATAGTGGTTTGAGGGAATATCTGCATTATCTAGAAGTAAGTCCTTCAAGAAGGTAAGAATGTAATCGATGGCAGTATTAGAAATCCCATACATAGTTTTCCCATGAAACAATCGGATTAAAAATTCCAGCTTTTTCATTTTATCTCATTGTAGATATACTAGAGTCGTGGAAGCATCATTCAATTTTTTCACCCTAACAACATCATCATTTTCATTAGACCCATCATGTATGCTCATATCAAAATATTCTTGGGTAAGAATCCTTTATTTTTCATGATGACGAATAAATATAAACCGGTCATATAACAAATTCTCCAATCCAATCCTCTCATTTGGATCATCAGCAATTTGAGATTTCATTTTCTCCCTATTGGGATACCACACATAGTAGTTTGCTTGAAAACCGTATTTGGTTATGTGGTAGCTGAATTCTTCATGGCTCAACCATGGTCTTCCAACACAATTGTAACAGGGGTAGTGTATATGACCACTATATGAAGCATTGTGAAATGAAAAATCTAAAAAGCTCTCCAAATTGTTTTAAAAATCGCTTGATATCTG